>OX457020.1:2819453-4134453 GCA_949752705.1 Callimorpha dominula
GAACAGCACTTTTGCATGAGTCTTCAGATTGTCCTAAAGGACCTATTGATTTAGGAGAAGAAATTCTTTACATCGGTGACTGCAATTACAAATACCAAGATCATATAATACCTTCAAAATATATACTTGGACTTCTTGATATTCTTCACATACATGATATACAATTGCCCGTAGGTCCTAATGATGACTTTACTAGTAAAGCAGAATCCAATGAAACAGACTCTAAAGATGATTATCCACTAGATTTGGGATTTGACGTTTTTGATCTGGGTAACAGAACGTACAAATATAAAAACTATTACATCCCAGAAGCCTGTTATGCTGATTTCCTTAAAATACTTGGATTAAAAACACAACCTGACAACTCAGAAAAACTTGTAGAAGATAATGCAAAATCCGATAGAAACGAAGACGACATTTTAATATTAATTGATAATCTATTAAAGAATCAAGATAAAAGTAATACAGCAGATAACACGACAGATAGTAACAAAACTACTGACACTCAATCTACATCAACAAATGATGACAACACACCTGAAGATACCGACGATGAACGTAAGCATATAACAATTATTATAACTATAACAAAAGGCAATAACAGATATGTACGTAAGTTTCCTAGTCTAACAATTACTAACGGATTACATTATAATGATGTTCCAGATAATTCAAGTAACGATGCCAGTGGTCATGAAAAGCACCAGTCGAGCCACCCAGGAGGACCAAGAAAACCACACAAAGTTAATGACAATGGCTCATCATCAACGAGTGATTCGGATAATAGCACCACATCATCAACAAATAACAACTCATCCAAAGTAAAACATAGTAGTCAATCATCAAAATCAAACACCAATAAAAGCGATTCATCATCAGGTAGCTCATCTGCTCTCAACAACAGTTCATCATCAACTAATTCGTCTGGCAGCTCTTCCCGTTCAAGTGATGCCTCATCAGTTACTTCTGATAGCTCAGACAGTACCAATGATTTATCTACAACCAGTTCCTCTAATAGTTCATCTAGCTCCAATGACAGCACTACCAGCTCAAATGATACCAAAAACACATCAAATAACTTTTCTGCTAACTCCTCCAATACAGAGAACAACAATTCTTCAGGAACGAATTCTAGTGATTCATTTAGTTCCAATGACAGCTCGTCCAGCTCAAATAATAGTACCGAAACATCAGATAGCTCATCTAGTAATTCATCCACCACTGAAAGCAGTGATTCATCTACAACCAGTTCCTCTACCGGTTCATCTAGCTCCAATGACACCACTACCAGCTCAAATATCAAAACGGCAACAGATAACTCTTCTGATAACTCATCCAACACTGAGAACAATGATTCTTCAGTAGCGGATTCTGGTGATTCATATAGCTCTGACAACAGCTCCTCTAGATCATATAATGACAGCACGACATCAGATAGCTCTTCTGGCAACTCATCCAGCACTGAGAACAGCGATTCGTTTGAAACCAATTCCTCTAGCAATTCATCTAGCTCCAATGACAAAAATGATATTAAAATGACAACAGATAAATCTTCTAATATCTCATCCAACACAGAAAACAATGATACTCCAGGAGCAAATTCTAGTGAATCATCTACCTCTGATACCTCTTCCGGCTCAAATAATGACAGCACGACATCAAAAAGCTCTTCTGATAACTCATCCAACACAGAAAACAATGATACTCCAGGAGCAATCTCTAGTGAATCATCTACCTCTGACACCTCTTCCGGCTCAAATAATGACAGCACGACATCAGAAAGCTCTTCTGATAACTCATCCAACACAGAAAACAATGATACTCCAGAAGTAAATTCTAGAGAATGATTTACCTCTGACACCTCTTCCAGCTCAAATAATGACAGCACGACATCAGAAAGCTCTTCTGATAACTCATCCAACACAGAAAACAATGATACTCCAGGAGCAAACTCTAGTGAATCATCTACCTCTGACGCCTCTTCCAGCTCAAATAATGACAGCACGACATCAGAAAGCTCTTCTAATAACTCATCCAGCACAGAGAACAGCGATTCATCTAGCGGTTCATCTAGCTCTAATGATAGGTCCTCCAGCTCAAACAATAGCGGCACGACATCAGATAGCTCTTCTGGTAACTCATCCAGTATACAAAACAGCAATTCTTCAGCAACAAATTCTTCTGGTGATTCATCTAGCTCCAATGATAGTTCCTCGAGCTCAAATAATAGTAGTGCGACATCATGTACCTCATCGAAGAACGAGAAGAACAAATCATCTACAACCAGTTCGTCTGGCGGTTCATCTAGCTCTGGTGACTGCAGTGATCCTAAAGATTCATCTAAAGAGAAAATTAAAAAATTAAGAAAGCGTGACTCTTCAAAAACGGCTAGTGGCAGTAAAGTAAGAAAGGAAAAGAAGGAAGAAGATAATAAAGGAAACACAAAAATAAAGAAGAGTTCTTTAATATCTGAAAAGAAGAGCAAGAAAGAGTATACAAAGGAGGATTATAAGAAAACGGATGGCGATGGTAACGAAGAAAGTTATCATCAAGAAAAATATTTAAAGAGCTCTAAGGAGAATTCCTTGGAGAGTACTTCTGAAACTCAAAAGAGGAAACATCAAGTCGACAAATAATTGAGTATCATTTGTTATAATCAAAAAATAAGAATTACAAATCGTATATTCTAATTTAAATGACGTTTTTTATTTATTACATTCATACATACATGCAAACATACACGCCTGTTTGGGTTGGCAGAGGGGTATTGACTACCCACATTTTGCCAACTAGAAATTTCACCCAATAAGGGATTGTCCATCTCCCCTCTTCAACCCTTCTCCCCCACTCCCCCTCTTTCCCAACTCCCAGCTTAAAGGCCGGCAACGCATTTGTGATTCTCGAGTTGCAGGTGCCCATGGGCGGCGGTAGTCACTTATCATCAGGTGACTCTTACGCTCATTTGTCCCCTTGTCCCCTATTCCAGGTAGGTAAGAAAAGGAAGTAATGGAAAGAGAGAGATGTTACTTATATGGATCTACTGGGAAGTGTAAGCCATATTTCGAGCAGGTCGCATACCTGTAACCATGGGCGTACCTAGCTTTTAGCCCAGGGGGGGAGGGCAAAACTTGATTTTGTCGGTCCAGGGGTGGGAAAGGAAGGAAATAAAAAAATTGACTCAAAATTACCTTCGTATTACGTAGGCTTGCTAAAGCCAGAGGGGGGGGGATAGCTGCTGCCCTGCCCCCCCCCCCCCTCGTTACACACTGTCTCTCGTCATGGGTTAGTTCGACTGGGGCGTCTACTAGGACGCCGGTCGTTTTAAGGAAGGCTTTCAAACTAATAATAAAGGTACTTCATGAACATAAAATAGGTAACTTAATTGCTAATGACAAGCGGTTCCCTTCAATATGGTTGATTTGTACGATGGCGTGTGCGTCATGCTCGTGAGCGGGTGCCGTTGGTCGGGGCTGGTCATCTCCGGACTGCTATTACTTAAATATGTAACGTGCGTAAGTAGTAATTAGTGCGTCTATTCACATTTAGAATAATAGGTTGTATGTTACATTGTCCTCACATTTCATTTACGCTTATAAGCAATGTAACCAGAAATTTGTAAAAAATATATTGAAAAAGAGTGTCCTTGGAGTTTCTTGCCTGTTCTTCTCAATAAGATCTACGTATTAAAACAGGCAACTTGCTTCACGACTGCCTTAGTCTGACTGACTCCTACTCCTGACAATTCAAAAATACCTATTATTGGTTTAATTGAAATAAATGCTTTTGATTTTGATTGATTTTTAACCGACGAAAAAAAAGGAGGTTCTCAATTCGACCGTATAATATATATATATATTTTTTTTTTATGTCTGTTCAGCCCTCACTCCGTTATTTATGAACCGATTTTGATTATTCTTTTTTTGTTAGATAGGGTATACCTCAAGGGTGGTCCCATGTCAAGGAAGTCAGAATCTGATGATGGGATCCTGAAAAAATTGAGAGAAACCCTCGAAAATTGTAGGAACGAATAGTGTTTCTGTTTACTTTTCATTACTTTATCAGGTATTGAGTTTAGAAATCATCATCATGATGATGAAAAAAACCATAAAATAAAATCTTTTTAACAAAAAATTAAACCGACGAAAAGAACTAAAAAGCAAAAAATAAATAAACCTTAAGTCTTAAGTATTGAGCTTATTTACATAAACTATCAAATTTTATATAAACTTATTTTGAGTCGGCGCAAAATAATAAAATGATTAATTACTTACGTAGGTACATATAAAATTTAGATAATTAATCAGTTTGTTGTTTGGCGCCGACTCAAAATAAGTTTATATAAAATTAGATAGTTTATGTAAATAAGCTCAATACTTAAGACTTAAGGTTTATTTATTTTTTGCTTTTTAGTTCTTTTCGTCGGTTTAATTTTTTGTTAAAAAGATTTTATTTTGATTGAAGCCCTCACAGTTAAAATATCCGCTTAGAGAACAGGTTAATAAAAAGAAAATGTTTTTGTATGTTTTCAATCCGAGAATTAGAGGCTACTAGCGGCCCGCTCCGGCTTCGCACGGGTATAAAATATACAGCCTATGTCATTCACTGAAAAAATGATTAAAATCGATCCAGTAGTTATGTAATTATTTACGACATCACATTAGAAACCTCAAAAATAACAGTATTTCTCCACTATTTAATGGATGTTATTATACATATAAACCTTCCTCTTCAATCACTCTATCTATTAAAAAAAACCGCATCAAAATCCGTCGCGTAGTTTTAAAGATTTAAGCATACATAGGGATATAGGGACAGAGAAAGCGACTTTGTTTTATACTATGTAGTGATTTATTGAGAGCTCCATACTTAGGACGCATATTCTAAGTAACTTCTATCATAATACAGAATTTTGATGGGTTTCAAAAAATGAAAATCAACGGATGTTTTATTATAAAGCTTAAAGCTGTCTTAACAAAAAAATTTACTATCTTGGATGACTTGAAGTATAAACCGAGTTAACTAATGATTTTTTGACGACTGAAAATAATATGAAAACACTTCGAGACATTTAGTTAAAGTCTGTTACGCTTACAGTATGCTTCAAATCTATTGAGATCCGATT
The DNA here is from genome assembly GCA_949752705.1 of Callimorpha dominula. Lineage (NCBI taxonomy): Eukaryota > Metazoa > Arthropoda > Insecta > Lepidoptera > Erebidae > Callimorpha > Callimorpha dominula. The sequence continues at coordinate 2,824,576 of OX457020.1, forward strand.
GCAACGTTCGGGTGTTAAAGAGATTCTGACATAAAGTAGAATATACGAGTAATGGAAACACGATTTAATATCAGTGATAAATAAAGGGAACAATAGAGACCCTAAAATGGATCCCTGAGGAATATCGAATTGTGAAGAGTAACCCTGAAGCACCACAGCTTGTGTACGATTTTCTATATATGAACTGAAACACCGATATAAGTCGTCATGAACACTAACTGATTGAAATTTCATCAAAAGCACATCATGGTTAATGCCATTGAAGCATTTATTTTGCCGTAATAATTGTAAAACACGTCCACCTGTGCATGCTGTTCCATAGCATATGTAGTCATGTGATGAAATTAAATTGCTAGTAGTTGAACGGAAGCGGATGCTGTATTATGTCACCGTAAGATCGTGAACATCGTTAGTTTATAAACATCTAGATGAAAACCCCGCTTCGTTCGGGTGAAATGTGACTACAATCTTTTACAAAATGTAGGTAAATATACGTGTGAATTGGCCTTAACGAACTTAAGATGGCATCCGAGTGGCCAATATGGCGACTGCCATTATTTTGCACCATTAGAATTTAGGAAAATTCTCGACAATCCGAGTTTTGCGGATATATGTTGTCGACTCGAAATCATTATTTTTTTCATGTTTTATTATTTAGGTAAGGTTTCAATTGAGTCTACCGTACCCCTTAACCGAATTATTAATATAGATATGGCGATATTATAAACTGACGACATGTGCAATTTAACGTATTATTTTTTGATAGTTTATAATCTATCAATGTCAAAACTTCAAATTCTGACGCTCTCTAACCGGTACGTGACGATAAGCACCTTGCGCGCTGATTGGTAGGACGTGAAGTGTCCCGAACCGCCATGTTAGATTAGGTTATTTTGATTTTTATTTTGTTACTACACTTAACATACTTATTGACCTAATAAAACAAACAACACTCTCCTTTAAAACCAAACAAAAAAAGCTCTTTAAATCGGTCCATGCGTTTAGGAGCTATGATGCTACAGACACGCAGACGCACAGACACACAGACACGTCACACTTACAACACCCCTCTTTTTCCGTCGGGGGTTAAAAGATACGTTTTAGTTTAGTTTTTTAGTTAAATTTTTTCTTCACACAGCAAACAAAATTGTAATACAATACAGGCTTTTTTATGAATATCCGTAGAATACGTGAATTCTCTTTAAAATTTTGTTAGAATGAGTGTCTAATGTCGATTGAATTCCATCAATCATCAAGTCATTTGTCTATCATGACTTTTGGAATGAAGTGACGCTTGCATGAGTGCCATAGACGCTGAGTGCATGCGTGTAATGGACGCCTGCCTAAGAAATCTACGGTTTACGCGGGAATATGTTCAGACACTTCTGTTATATTTGTCAAATGCCGAAGAAAATACGATCCGTACCCTAAACAATGTATTAAAGTAAAAAATTACCTTTGCAGCTTATGTGACTTAAATAAGTAAATACTTATACAAAAAGGCATAAAAGCTCTTAACTCTCAAAAAAGTGAAAAATAATATAGTAATTATTTTATATTTCAGTTTTTTCGGTGAATTATTATTAGTCGAAAAAATTTGCTATGTCCTAGGTGTAAATATGTACCAAAACAAACGCAACAGAAGTACATTGTTGAAAAAATTGTGTCTATTAATATTCCCTGGAACTTTTTCATAGACCGCAAAAAAACAAAGAATTCATTCAGCACGCACGAGTCATAGGCCCCAGGGTGCGATTACTCCCACGCCTTGTTAATTACAAAAAAAAAAGCGACGCGTGTCGGATGACAGTTCAGCTGTCAATATTGCCGGCTTTTTTGCTGTAAAGTTTGAGATACACTAGAGTACATACAGACTTTGTTGTATTTTATAATATATTTTTTTTACATATATATGCTGTATTCAAGGTCCGCCGAATAATACAGTAACCGCTTTACAAAATTTTAATGATATATCTTAGATTGCAGATATGTCAGAATTAAACCGATTTAAAAAGTACGGTGTCCGCAACGGACTCATTTACACATTTGCCTAAGCCTATAGAGCTCCCAGCAAAATGTGATTTTAATGAAAGATGGAGCAGGCTTTACCATCTTTCTGAATGCGCATCATCAGGAGCGCGCCGGAAAATTCACGTCACATATTTATCGGATGCATCTGCAAAAGGTTCTACTCGTCTCCATATATAATAATAATAATATAACTCTTTATTGTACACCAGGAACATTAAAAGCAAAATTTCGTATATTTACGGTTAATACAATTGGCGGCCTTATCGCTCTATGGCCATCTCTTACAGGCAACCATGAGATGGAGATAAATTAGGGCAGTATGGTGCACGTCATTAAATTATTTAGTGACGTAAAATATCTTACTAGTAATAAGTACATACAAGTAAACTTTAAACATATAAAAACAAAAGTACATGTGGGAATATAAACGATAGTTAATATATAATATAGGATACAGCGGCACAGTGACTTTAAGGAAAGGGCAAAAGGCAAATTATGTGCTGACCTCACCTAGTGATAGGTAGTAGTTCTTGACTAGTTTTTTAAAAACAGGTAGTGATTGTGTGCGTCTGATTTCCACTGGCAGGGCATTCCAAAGCCGAACCGCTTTAACAGAGTAGGAATTATCCATGAACTTGGTGGAGTGTCCAGGCATTTTTAATCTCAGGTTCTCTGACGATCTCAAAGACCTAGGATGCGTTTCGTGCAAGAAATTAAACCGTTGTTTAAGGTAAGGTGGAGATAAGGGGTTAAACAGATTATTATATAACAATGAAAGGATGTGTGTGTTCCGGCGAAGGCGTATAGGTAACCACTTGAGCTTTTTGCGATATTCAGAAACATGATCATATTTGCGTAGTCCAAATACGAATCGTATACAAAGATTTTGGAGTCTCTCAAGCTTATTAAGTTGGTCTTCGGTGAGATCTAGATAGCTGGCATCAGCATAATCAAGGATGGGGAAAAGAAGGGTTCCATTGTTTATGATATTCTCACCAGCACCTGAAATAATATTATCAAGAGGTACTTAAACAAGTAAAGTACTTTAAATACTAGATATCCATAAATAATGTTTTTATTAATTATTAAAATCATTGACAAAATGGATGATTGATAAATACTACAAAAACCATCCAAAGTTTAAAAATAAATGTAAAAAATGCAAGTCCTATTCTAGATCTCTAAACAACGAGATAAGTAGTAGTAATAATAATTTTGTAATAAATGTAAAAAATATTGATATCATCATACTCAGTGTCCTCCTTGCCTAAAGTATCAAATTCACACTTCCTAGTGTCAAAGTTCCCGCCCTTGTGCGCCATTTTTACCACAGATAATTTATTGCAACTGATCCGTGTAAGTGCCTAATTACGTGTTAAATTGTCTTAAAATAACATTTAAAATGAATGGCTGGTAGACCTTCTTTAATGTAGGCAGTATGCGGAGGAGTCACGGCTGGGAGGATATTCGCTCTGTGCGCCTGTCCTGCTAATTATTGTTTTCTATTTCATTCAGTTACTCCTTAGTGAGTGACAAGAAAGAGAAATATGTAATATACATAACTAAATAAATCCTAACTAATACATTACATTTCTTTAATTTGATTTGGAAGACAAAGGTCAATTAACAAAAAAAAAGTGACACGTCTAGATCTAAAATTTATGTCAAATCCGCTCGTAAAAAATCTTAATTACTTTTAGGTCTGACAAATGAAATTTCTTCTAAATTATTTTGATTAATAAATCTTATCTATTAAACAAAAATACACACACAAAACTTGAAATAGTTTCATACCGCAATCTATTTAGGCGTACCTAAAGATAATTTGAATAAGTAATTATAATAATCAAATTTTGGCGCGCTGTCAAAATATTTTCAATAAATAAAATAGAAATTCTCTATGGGCAGATCATTAGGGCGATTGCATTCTCGTGTTGCATAGATAATAATATAATTATGAAGATAAAGGGTGACGAGTGAGGAAGGGGAATCGCTCTAACATAATAATTATGAGATTATAATCTACATTGATTTGATTTGTTAATGTGTGGTTTATGTTACTTGGATTTCAGAATGTCTGTCAGTTTTGTGGCTGCGTCGTTAAAACTAACGCAAAAGAAAAAATAGTTAAAAACTGTTTTTTTTTCCTTTCACTAGTGTTTGCCGAGAGCCCGAAATTACACCGTAATTAATTTTTTCATTCGATTTTTTTTATTTATTTAAAAGATGCCAGCTGAACTGTTTTGTCTTTGCCTATTCTAGATTTCCACCTATAGATATATTTACGTAGTTATTTTATTTCTTATGTTTTAGCAACCATTACAGCTATCTATTTTTTTTTCTACAGATAAAGACTTTTTGATTGACAATTAACTTTTGCCCGCGGATTCGCTCGCGTAAAAGTATTTTTCTCCATCCCTCGGGACCTTTTCTGTACCCCTGGTAACGTGTTTGCTAAATTTGGTGATGATCGGACCAGTGGCGTAGCTAGGTAACCGAAGGCCCTGGGGCAAAAAATAAACTAAACTATTTGAAATCGTTTGTTCCGTATTCGTCGTATATCGTGTTCCAAATTCAACGAACTCCAGATTTGTCGTAATCCAGGTTCGTCGTACTCCATATTCAAGTTAACATTGGCGGCCCTAGCTACATTTTTAGGTGGTGAGAGACCTCAAAGTGGCGCCCTTATAAATTCAAAACCTTAGTGTTCCTACACTATGCAGCAGTGATTATAAATGGTGTTAAATATATCTAACAAATAAATATTTAAGGTGTATCTGAGCAGCAAGCAGTCTTTCGTGGTTGACATAGCAATTGTTCTGCTCATCCACATTAAAAAATGTTGTTCATCCTGCTTGTATCACTCCGTCACGTCCGGTAACGTCTGAGCACTGACTTAAAAAATAGACCTATATTAATCTAAGCTGCTATTTTCTTATCTTATATGTTATTAATGCAAATGAAGAGGCTTGTCTCTTTTTTACAAATTCCAAGCAATTTTTTAGCTATTGTAAAGCGTTTGGCGAGGCAAACATTGTAAATATGAAATCAATGCTGTAACTGATTCATTCACAGTACACAAATACACAGAGTCACAAATACACTCTTCCTTTTACTTTGTACATTCTACTCGAGCGAAAGGTATCTTATTATAGGAGTATAAAAAGGAGTGTACAGCACTAAGATCCCGACACATAGTACTTCAACTATTGTTAATAGTATTAAACGATGGCTGTGTTAAAATAGTTGTCTTCTTTGCACCTAATTTGTTTATTTTCTAATAAAAATGACAAATCTCAATGTTATTAATGAAGAATTGGAATCACTTAGTGTTTCTAAATCGTATAAATGCAAACCAAATGAGTGTTTGCAGTATATTAATAATCAGGCCATGGGGATAAAAATACTACACTTGTATATTCGAAGCATTAGTAAAAACATTTATGAAATTCCACCCCCGATGGAAATGATTGGACTTCATTGTGACGTGTTGTATTGACTGAGTGTTGGATAAGTAAAGGTTCACACCTACCTACTTTGGATGGTTATACCTCTTACTACACTAAAAACAACTATAATCAAAATGACGGTTGTGCTATATACATAAAATCATCTATCAGAGGTATTGTGACAGAACCTGACATTGTAAATGCGAATTGTTTGATGTGTCATATTGATAATGTCTCTCTGATTGTTATCTACCGCTCTCCGTCTTACAGAAATATAAGTAATTTTATCGAAAGTCTGGATAAACTAATGGAAACACCTACACAAAGAAACTTTGTTTTAATTGGAGATATCAATATTGACATCAAACATGGCAATAAAGATGATAAATCAGATGACTATCTTAATTGCACAGCTTCACACAGTCTACTTCCTGCTCACTACTTTTCAACTCGTGACTTAAAGTGATGATCACATTCTTTTGAAAACTAGTCTGCCCGCAGCCACAGTCGCTCTTGAATCAGCCATCACTGACCACTGCCCTTTACTTTTATTTTTGCACATTCTCCGGCGGCGAATTAGGTCCGAGTGGAGATCGTTCTCCCGCACCCGTTCCGCCTCCCCTTCTGCGAGATGACTTTCTCACAGACAGTTGCAACTGCGGTAAAATTCCTGTAGCTACTGGCCATGGGGCGTATGACTCGACACTCGACGATGTCCGGCTGAAACGCCTCCACGGCGGTAAATCCAGCACGTGGAGCCTCCAGACTGGCTGACCAATGAGCCATCGTGGCTCGGCGAATGGCCTTACGCCCCTCGCGTACCCCTGCGGGGCCCTATAAGTACCTGTGTCAACCGCTAAACTTTCCAGCCTACCCTCCCGCCTCTTACCACCACAATTCTGGCGCTCGGTCGTTGTAGTATTTCTTTCCATTCGGCCATTAGGCCCTGGCGAAGCCGGGACCGTCGCGCCTCGATTTCTTGATTATTTTTATTATTATTATATCGTACAGTATCCTCTTATGACTCTGAAGATATCGCCGCTGCGGACGCCCAGCGCAGGCAAAACCAAGTGCTGCTTAGGGGCGTCCAGTTGGTAGGGGCGTTATGACGTCAGGGGAGAAATAATTTTTTCAAATTGTATTCGAGAGATTAAAGTAAATTTTTCATGATTTCTTAGCAAACTTATTAAAAATGTATTCAATTGTATGACGAATACTTCGTTATCAAAGAAAATACAATTATCTAAAAATGTTAAATTATTCTATAATATGTACGTGCATGCCTATATTTATGTATATATGTATAGTACCCTAAAATTTGCTCAAATTCAAATTCAAATTCAAAATCATTTATTCAATTAAGACACTAAGTGACATTTATGAACGTTAAATTGAAGCTAGAGTTAAAATCATAGATCGGCACAAACAGATGCCACAGCATGTACTGGATTGTCAAGGTAAATTAGGTGAAAAACACCAAAATCTACTGCCTGTTTGTGTCGATCTATAACTTCCAGTTTCCAAAATGCGTAGGGCCTTATGAGAAGAATACTGGCAAAGAAACTCATGGCCACTCTTTTTAAAAGTCAGATCTTCAGGTACAATAGTGTTAGTGTTACATGAGAGGTAAACAGGATGCAAGCTGATGCCACCTGAATTTCATTTTATTGAAATGCTCCAAAAGCTAACGTACTAAAAAATAAAAATCACTCAGTGATACCGTTGAAGGTTTGAACCTATTAAACATAGAAATCATTCAAGGTGCACATCTACCTTCATTCAGTTGCAAAATCTACTGTTAAAAATAATTCGTGACTGGATTAAGAGGCTAGAGTTGCAGTTGATCGAACCAAAATAATAGTATAGGCTAAAGCATCGCTGACTAGGCCGACCAGTCACCCCAAGCAGCACCCGTTCACGAGTATGACGCATGGACCAGCCATCATCTCCTTCGCCATATCAGAGGGAAAGAAATGACCCGCCCCATGACGACGCCGCAAGCAATGACATTTTAGTGAGCATGACGAACCATCAAACCATCTCGTCAGTACAATCCAGTATGATAAAGGAGAAGTATTTAGAAGACCACGTACCACGTGCGGCCGCACCGCTCGCACCGCCCTAGGGCCGCCCGCCGCATGTACGCAATAATATAAATAGTAGTTTAGTCACAACTCTAGTACAAACCTGATAACTTCTGGTTTTAAAAAATCTGGTTTATTTATATTCCGAATGTGGAATGGAGAAATTTTCACTTGTCAAATTTATAGTTTGTAAGTCAGAGTCCGAGGGGCCCCCTGAGCTCGGGGGCCCCGGGGCACTGCCCCGTCTAGCCCTACGGTAGCTACGCCTCTGGATTGGACGAACGGTGCGAAAGCGCTAAATACAACAAACAAACACAGATTTTTATATACCTAATGACTATTTCCCTGACAGCGATGTTACGCAAACTCAATTGTTTACGTGTGCTATGGAGTATCAAATCAAATGTTTTAATTAATTTGTCAAATATAGGCAGATAGAATCAATGAGGTCTTATACGTAAGTCTTATTTTCTTATCGCGCTATGTTTTGTCATCAAGACATACCATTGTGCCTAAATTATTATTATTACTATCAATATAATTAATATTAGATTATTACACTGAATTATATATTAAGTAGTAGGTACATATCATTGTTGAAATAAATTTTATTAGAGTTAGCAAATAATAATAATATAAAAATAAGCAAAAAATTACAATAGTCTGTCATTTAAAAGGGTATTTATGTTAAGTATGATAGCATTTATTAACGAGTAGTTTGATTGGTTCAAGTGTAAGTTTTTCAGCAGCGCCACGCGGTTTCACCCGCGTAAGTTCCGATCCCGTGGGAATATCGGGATAAAAAGTAGCCTATTCGTTAATCCAGGTCTTCAGCTGTCTACATACCAAGTTGCATCGCAATCAGTTCTCTGGTTTTTGCGTGAAAGAGTAACAAACATCCATCGAAACTTTCACATTTTTATAATATTAGTGGGATTTTTGGGGCCATACCATAAAAACTATGTGCTGTCCTACATTTTATTTGGCATAATTAATATATTGAGCGCTAACAGGACCTCTTTGAATGATCGATAATTTTTCAAATTTCAAAAGATGTAGATATTTTTTTTTGTCTGATCTGTATAATCTGTAAAAGCACCTTTATAATTGTTGTCGCCACATTAAAAACTCTTATTTATTTTATTATAAATAGGGACAAACTATAATAGATGATAACACAGTTCACTATTTAATAAAAATAAGTTAATAGATATTATTTTGACTGGTTATACTGGTAACGCAATACTATTGGTCGATGGATAAATATTAACAAATTGTGGAATTATAAAAGGGTAGCAATATGTTTGGAACGATTGACTTGAGTGCAAACAGAGGTACGAACAACTTGGCAGTTGCTGTTAGTTAGTGATTTTCATAGTTGATATCAGTGGTTTTAAGACTGTTTCTAACATAATACTCATGTTTAGGTAGGTAGTTACTTATCTCAATAAATGACACATTACATTACATTTAAACACGGTATATCTATAGACAAAACTTTTCACCTATAATAATCTGATTATATAGAAAGAGATGGCATCAGACAACACCTATAAATTAGAAAGAGATCAGTATATTTTGAAACAGAACTTCTATTGTGGGCGTGAATCCCACAAGCTGAATATTAATGATCTGTACGCTCTCCGTTCTCGAAGCAAAAGGTTGTAAGAGACATTTATTTTTACAATGTTGTGAAATTGTAATGCAATATTGTGTAATAGTAAAAAAGGTAATCATTTAAAATAAGAAAATCTACAAAAAATAAACCACGCGTATTTGGTAGTGGTTGGCAACGAGTATTTTTTTTTTAATTGACTCCACTAGGATGTCATTTACGCGTTGCCAATTATTTGCAAATGTGGATGTAGATAACATTAATTTGTGTAGATATTCTTCGATGCTCTGCACAAAAATAGCACTTAAGGATAAAAGGCCTGCCACACACAACTGCGCCTCTCAAGAAAACACCATCCAATTCTATAAGCTTTTATTTAGTTTCACCTGTCCCGATGTTTGTCATCAAATCTTGCAAATTAAATTTGATCCACTTCCCGGTTACCAGGAGGTGATCTGATGATGCAGCTGGAAGGTGGCCATAGGAACTCTGTAATGAACCGACGCAACCCCATCGAGTTTGGACTCATTTCATCAAACAGAAAGTTAAAAAAAAAATAAGGAAAAAAATAAATGTATTATTAGTTGTTAATAAAAAGAACTAAAAAGTTGAAAAAATTAATAAAAGCGTGTTACATTTTGACGGCAAGGGAATTAAAGAAGGTTTCACTCTTCGCAAAATTATTTAAATAAATAGTACATACATAAGTATTCTATGTCTGTACATACACATCAGCTGGTATTAAAAAATATGTCCCCGTTGCAGTTTAACTAGTCTTCCGAGGCCCAATAGCGTTTTTTTAATATAGGTTATTTAGGCACTTAACAAGATGTCGACATCGCCCCGTCGAAAAAAAAAAGTGATTATTTTAAAAATAGAAAAATGAATTACAAACTGAGAATATGGAATTGAACATTGCAAACATTTTTTATGTTGTATCAGTCAACGAAATATGCATATTAACGATCATTTAGAAGAACAATCATGAAATAAAATGACATTGCATTTCATTGTAAATATTTTCAAAAAAATACGTCTAATAAGACTATGGTCTATAAATGGAATCGACTGCATATAATTTTGTGTTATTACTTTTATTATAATAATATATTATTTTTCTAAAAAATAAGCGTCAAGTTTGAACGTATTCGTATCGACGTTTATGACCTTCTGTTTCTGTGTTAGACCGATTCCCTAAAATACTAAACCACGCCCTCTACGGAGCTCACTGGAGACGACGATTCAATCCACCGGCCAGTCACTAAAAAGGCGCCAAATGTAATGTCACTCGACTGTCAAATAATGTGACAGTTGTCGTAGACAATAAAAAAAATCTTTATCTGATTAATTTTTTCCGGTGATGTTAAGTAATTTTCAAAATACTAAAAAAAAAAATAATAGTGAATTTGCAAGTTAAAATAAATTTAATTTAATTATTTTACAAGAAGTGTTTTTTATTATTTTTAGTGATAGTGTACCATAATTAGTGTGTGATTATTTGATTAATTGATTCTAGTCGATTTATAGGTAAGTTAGACAAAATATCTATTTTATTTTATCGTATTTTCAAAACAAATTTCATAAAAAAATCATTTTTAATTTCTACTTAATGTGGTGAACTTACATTTAATTAAAATTATCAATACCTACCTCTTAGGTTTTCAGGTTCATTCAATTATCTATTTAATTATTTTTTAGTTTTAATTCATTAAATCATGTTTCTTAGATTTTTTCAAACATTTTTGTTTTACCTAACTGTTTTCGAAATAGTTTTTTTTTATTGTATGCGCTGTTCTCATTAATAACGACTGTATAATTTTTGAAATTATTTTAGTGGAAGTATAAACATGGGTGAAGAGATTTACTACATTAAGAGGCGTTATTAAATGAAACGACATAAATATATATAACTATCAGTTCCCACGCGGCTTTGCTCGCGTGTACATATTTATATATTTTCCGCGGAACCCTAATTCTTTTTCCAAAATAAAAGTAACCTAAGTTACTCTTTATAACACCATTTATCTACCAGTGAAAGTCCCGTGGAAATCGGTCCACCCGACAGATAGACACAAAAATTTTTAAACTGTTTTTAATTTTTAGGCATAGGTATCGTGCAAATAACTGTTTGAGCATAAAAAAAACTATTATTTTGACTTTACAAACAGACACTTCAATTTTATTTATATGTATTGATATAGGATAAACAACAATACAATAATCGCTAAACTTATTAACATGAATAAGTATAGAACATAAAAATAACTTACCTAAGTATTTATATGTAATAAAAGTTTTAGTAAAACTAAAAAAACACGCTTTCATGGCGAACTGAATTCAAAATTAAGAAGAGAGTTCTACCATTCAATTTCTCCGTTACAAAGCCCTATATATATGACTCGTAATAACGAACAATTTGAGTCCAAACTCCAAGGGTTTATTAGTAGCCATTGAAGAGTTCCACTATCCACCTCCTGACTCTATTATCAGATAAACTCTGATGACAAACTACATATTCAAAGTCCCATTTCGATAAGACAATTAAGTAGGTTGAAATTTGCATTTTTGTTGCAAATTAGCATTTTGTTTAATCAATCATTGTAGTTAAATGTATTATGGTGTACAATAAAGAAAATTCTATTCGATTATATTCTTTTTTAAAATTAATAAGACTCGCACTTAGCTGCTTTGTTTTTATTTTTTTGTTACAATACTTTTTTATTTTTATTTTTAATCTTATTGGAGTTCGTGTCTCACAGTAAAGCTTGTCTGTAACATTTTCAAGTGGAAGGTACTCCAGACGTACGAATGCACCCGTTCGTTATTATCAAACACATGTTTCAAGTTTTTGTTGCGCTTCAGTTTAAAATGAGGAGTAGAGATTTGAGTTCAACAGTGTCGAGTGCTAACGTCTAATCTTTGAAAAAACCAGACAAGTGCTAGTCTGATTCGCGCACCGAGGGCTCCGTAAGCATCTCGGGAATCGATTCTCGAAGATTACTGCCAGTTTTAGAAAGACAAACTTAAAATTTAAGCAAGTGTCTTATTGCTAGATACACAGCCACGAAAGAGACTCGAAGCTGAGCTTAATACGGCTCAAACATTTCAAATCAGGCAAGTTGTAGCGCCCACTAACAAAGTGGACAGATGACCTTATAAAGATCGCGGTGGACCGATTTCCACGGGACTTTCACTGGCTAATAGCTGTTGTAATAAGGAGTAACTTATTCTACATTTATTTTGGAAAAATAATTAGGATTCCGCGCAAAAAATATAAAAGTGTACACGGGAGCGAAGCCTCGTGGGGCACAGCTAGTCAGAAGTGAAAACATAACTGACACATCTGTCATCTGAGCGTGACGGTCACGCGAGTTCAGTGCTTTTTCCATATACCAAAAGTGCCCAACGTGCCCAAAGAAGTTTTCACTTCAATAAACAAGTAAAAAACCTTAAAATGTTTAATAAGTATTTATAATTTTTTTTTAATAAAGTATTTTACATATTTACATTTTGCACTTTCGCTATGGGGAAAAAGCACTGAACTCGTTTGACCGTCACGCTAAGATACATTTACAGATCCACTAGAGGGCGCTAATCATTGAGTTCTGTCAGCTCCCTATTAATTAATCTTTAAAAGTAGAAGTGTTATCTTTACTTCAGCTTGTGAATTAAGAACGCAGTGACAAAATTAACGACACGAAATATCCAGGGATACCGGAATCTGTATGTACTTTCTGTTAAATAATAGTATTGACATACGTGTGTAGAAGAACATTACATGCAACGTGACATGACATGACATGCTAATGTTTTAAGTTTTCACTTCTGTCGGCAGTCCCATGACTGTCTATTTCTTAAATTTGTAAGACATTTTCTAGAATAATTATTTAAAAAAAAAAGTATCACCGACTTCAATGTGCTTTTTAGTGGAAAGTAGATGTATTTTGTATAAATATAATATGGGTAGGACAACTAAACGCACTGCTGCAATGAGACAGCGAGGTTTCAGAGCAAAAGAAAACATCATCAATGGTGCCGATTCTATTGTACACTCGACTAAACTACAACCTGACTTAATTTCTTCATATGAAATCAACCTAGTGTTCTTCGTAATAAGGTCAATTTGTTACTAGCATCTATTCCTCAGCGCCTCTAAATTTCAACAAAACCTCTCAACGTATACTCAACTTTATTTCCACGCAGCGAGAGTCTTCATTTATTCAAACGCTGTATAATTGCCGTATAAAAACTTGTTCAAAACGAACAAGGATGACGTGTTTTTAATCTACACCTACGAAGACGCTTACTAAAAACACAGAGCGAAAGAGATGGCATTCAACGGATAGCGGCTCTCGCTACGTGGTATTAAAGTTTATTTAAGCGTATCAGACTTTAGTCAACAAATAAATTGCTTATTTCGATAGCGACATATGTTACCTACTTGTTTCAATTTGAAATAAGACCTTGTTTCTAAGTGTACAAGGTTTACTTCTTATATGAAGAAAATTTAGTGAATTTTAATATAGCGAGTGAAGTAACAGAATTGGGGTCAATGTATACAATTTTTAGATATTTGTTGATTTAAAAAAAACCGCTCGACCGATTTCAATAAAATTGAAATGGGACCACCTGGGAAGTATACCTTTTGAAACAAAAAAAGAATTTTCAAAATTGGTTCAGGCGTCTTCGAGTAATCGGTGAACATACATAAAAAAAAATTCTTACGAATTGAGAACCACCTCCTTTTTAACCGACGAAAAAAAAGGAGGTTCTCAATTCGACCGTATATATATATATATTTTTTTTATGTATGTTCATCCCTCTCTTTGTTATTTATGAACCGACTTTGATTATTCTTTTTTTGTTAGATAGGGTATACGGTATACCCTATCTAACGAAAAAATAATAATCAAAATCGGTTCATACCTTCGTAATAGGTAAGAACAAAAGGTATACTGTATACCTCAAGAGGAGTCCCATGTCAAGGAAGTCAGGATCTGATGATGGGATCCTGGTAAAATTGAGAGAAACCCTCGAAAATTGTAGGAACGAATAGTGTTTCTGTTTACTTTTCATTACTTTATCAGGTATTTGCGTTTAGAAATCATTACATCATGTAGCTGAGCTGATGATGAAATAAAATCATAAAAACTTTAACAACAGCTTTTTAGTTCTTTTCGTGGGTTTATTTTTTTGTTAAAAATATTTTTATGTGAAATCGGTTAAAAATTTTAACTTTTTACACTTCTTCTATATATAAACTGTAAGAATTCCAATTTCAAGTTAATGCGTTCACTAAATTTTCTTAAAAAATTGTTCAAAGAATGCATAGACCTACACATATTTTGAATGTAAAACTATAAAAATTCGTGAATGACCCACACATGTCACGGCTAAGCTCCAACATTTGGTTATCAAATGACGACCTAAGTAAATTGTTTACGTTATACACGACAATATGTCCGTGAAGATAATAATAAAAACATATGTTATTAGGTACGTACTTACCATTGTTTTAGTATGCATATCATCAATATTAAAATATACTAAAATAGTTATTATTTGTACCCACTTTAAACAATGTCGCTAATGGAGGCAAATTAAATTTAGATTACGTAAAGTTTAAGAATATGTAGAAGTGTAGCAAATTCTTTTTGAAGTCTTTTTCTTTTTTCTTTTTTTAAAAAAAGACAACTCCCGCATTAGGAATTACTCCTGTGTCGCGGGGGACTTTACAAACATACAAACAACGGACACAAAGAACACCCAGACTAGGGTGGGAATGGAACCCACGACCTCTGGCTCAGCAGTCAGGGTCACTAACCACTAGACCAACAGGCCAGTCCAATCCAGAAGTGGAAACTTCTAGGCGCGTTGGGCACTTTTGGTGTGGAGAAAAAGCATTGAACTCGCGTGATCGTGTCACTCTCTGCTACATATATAGGTACAGTAGTGTGTGTATATTTAAGGGTGTATTTAAAAAGGGAACACTTACTTCAATCACTAAAAAGGCATGACTCTAGCATGCAGTTACGTTAAGAATTTTTGAAAAAAAACTATCCATTTACAAGTTATGACCGTTTGAATTTCCAGGTATTTTTACCTTCGTTTCTCATAAAAGCAGGCGGAACGTGTAAAGGTAACGATTTTAAGTGGGGGTTAAGGGAACGGAACTGAGGCTGCAGTAGCCCGCAGAGGCCGGGGTCCCGTACCCGAATGTCCTGTATTTCCTGTGACTGAAGAGGCTCCTAGGACAGGAACACTTGGCCATTGATAGATTAAAAACTATCGAGAAATAATCAGTTAAATTATAAATGGTTGGTTGCAGTTCACAATTCTTTGACAATTTATATTAGGGATGTTGTGGATATTAGCATCCGCATCCGCAATTGCGGAGTGCCGTGTACCGTGAATACGTGGTAACTATCTTGTCACCGCGTATTCACGGCACACGGCAATAACAAACGCGTCGGATCTCCGACGCGTTTGTTATTGTGTAACATTGCGGCGCTTCCGCATCGATTGGAACATCTGCATCCGCATCCGCAGACGTGAACCTTAGAAAAACCGCATATGCAGCCGAGGATGTCAAAAATTCTGCATCCGCAACATCCGTTTTATATGTATTACAGCGAGAATGATTTAAACTAATCATCGATTTAATTTGGTAATGTTCACAATCATACGGTGACATTTACAACGTGGTATAGGAATAGGCCTACCATCTTCAAAAATCCTGGACACATGGATAAAATCGAAATTCTTTCCTGGACACCTTAAAACAAACGCCGATTCCATTTTAGGTAGATTTAGGAAAGTCTACCTATAGGTTTTGTACCAGTTGTCGAGTTTCACAGGAGGTCTAGTTATGATCCCTAGACCCCAAAAACCCAGTTAAAAGTTTATATATCTATATATATATGTATGTATGTATGTACATAAATTTTACCGGCACGATAGAGGTCGCAATTATGCACCGATTGCTTTCAAACTTGGACGACAAATCAACAGGGCTAAAATGAAGATTACGTTCGTGAATGGGGGATATTCCACCAAAGAGGGGGCACTGTGGGACAGATTTTCAAAAAAAATTAAAGGACACGAAATCTACCTCTGCGGGCCTGCTGCGGCCCCGAATATTTTTTTATGAATTTAACAGCTTGTTAACAATTTACCTAACAATTATTATTTTCCCGTGGCACAGAGTGTCTGTTTTACCCGGACACTTTTTGAAAACCGATCCTGGACGCTCCCCGCCCTCTAAATTAGGACAAATCCGGGGAAACCCGGCCGGATAGCAGCCCTATATAGGAACAGATTTCTGATTTCAAAATGTAACATGACACATAAAATCATTTGATGGGCTGAATATGCTAATAAGGACACATGTTCTGATAACGTTAATGAACCCATATGTTCGTCATGACTCATTTATTAATCTTTCAACAGTAGACTATGTGCCGCGGTGGTAGAGCATACGACTGCTATGTCGAAGGTTCGATTCCGTTCAGTGTAAATATTTGTACGCATAAATATTCTTTCACCTGACGGTAAGTGACTACCGCCGCCGATGGACACCTGCAACTCCTGAGTTACAAGTGCGTTGCCGGCTTTTAAGGTGGGAGTAGGGGAATGGAAGGAGGGGAAGAGGGTTATGGCTTCCGTTAACCTCACTCTCTCGGCGAAACTTAACGCAAGCACTGATCCACTGCCAACTTAACCTTATTTTTTGTCCTGTTGATTTGCCGTCCAATTTTGAAAGCAATCGGTGCATAATTGCGACCTCTATCGTGCCGGTAAAATTGTGGTACATACATATATATATTTATTTATACTTTTTAACTGGCGGTTGTTTTGGGATCTAGGGATCATAACTAGACCTCCTGTGTAGAACAAAAAATTAAACCGACGAAAAGAACTAAAAAGCAAATAAACCAATACCAATATAAATAAAAATTAAGTCTTAAGTATTGAGCTTATTTACATAAACTATCAAATTTTATATAAACTTATTTTGAGTCGGCGCCAAATAATAAAATGATTAATTACCTACGTAGAGCCTTGTCCATTTCTACGTAGGTACATATTAAATTCTGATAATTAATCAGTTTGTTGTTTGGCGCCGACTCAAAATAAGTTTATATAAAATTTGATAGTTTATGTAAATAAGCTCAATACTTAAGACTTAAGGTTTATTAATTTTTTTGCTTTTTAGTTCTTTTCGTCGGTTTAATTTTTTGTTAAAAAAATTGTTCTGTGTGGCCGTGGTATCACTCCTATCGAGCCGGCCCATACGTGCCGAAGCATGACTCTTCCACGATAAATTGTGTTTCTATAGATAGATAGGTACTCTTTATTGCACACCAAAAAAGTATTATACAAACTAGAAATTGAATATAAAGTATCAGTACAATGGGCGGTCTTATCGCAGTCTGCGATCTCTTACAGACAACCTTGGGATGGACTATACTGTATGGAAGTAGGTAACTCGCGGTGCACAACAATTAAAAATAATAAGAAAAATATACAATTTATAAATATCAGTCTATTTAAGTTTACGAATTTTTATTATTATCTAAATTATACACAAAGACATATACATATACACATATATTCGTACACTACACATACATATAATTGTAATGTATGGTTCTTACGAAGAAAGGTAATGATCCTTGATGAGTTTCTGAAAAACAGCTTGTGACTGTGATCGTCGGATAACTTCTGGCAATGCATTCCACAAGCGTGTCGCTTGCACTACAAATGATTTGTCAGAAAATGTTGTGGTATGAGTTGGAATTTCCAACGTTAAATTTTCTGATGATCTCAAATATCTATTGTGCGTGTCGTACATAAATGCGAAACGCTTTTTTAAATAGACAGGGGTAGTAAGAGAGTAAAGAGAGGATATGAGTATTCCGGCGAAGACAAATCGGAAGCCACTTGAGTTTAGTACGGAATTCGGAGATATGATCATATTTGCGTAAGCCAAAAATGAATCTTATACAGAAATTTTGAAGCCTCTCAAGTTTATCAAGTTGGTCCTCATTGAGATCAAGATAGCTGACGTCGGCATAGTCAAGAATGGGGAGAAGAATCGATTGCGCGAGTTCAATTTTAGTAAGAGTTGGAAGGAAATTACGTAATCTTCTTAGAGAAGCCGCACAGGCAAATATCTTGCGACTGACATTTTTTAACTGGACATTCCATGAAAGGGTTGTGTCTATATGTATCCCTAGGTTCTTAACATTATTGCTTATAGGAATAACCCCTTCAAAAGACAATTGTGGAAGTGCTAAACAGTCAATTTTAGCAATAAGTCTGGAGCTACCGACAATTATAGCTTGCGTCTTGCTAGGGTTAACTCTAAGCCCATACATAGTGGTCCATTTACTTATACTAGCCAGATCTTTATTGATAGTGTCAATACCTTCAGACAGTGCTTGACTGTATATTTGCAAATCATCTGCGTAAAGGTGGTAGAAAGA
Organism: Callimorpha dominula; assembly: GCA_949752705.1. NCBI lineage: Eukaryota > Metazoa > Arthropoda > Insecta > Lepidoptera > Erebidae > Callimorpha > Callimorpha dominula. Next base: position 2,843,243 of record OX457020.1, read on the forward strand.
GAGAAGTTCATTCGAGATTGAATTAATAAATATTGAAAAAAGTAAAGGAGATAAAACGCCACCCTGTGGCACACCAGCAGCTGTGTTGGACCAGGTAGAGTAGTTATCATCCAGTCGGATGCGCTGCCGGCGGCTGAACAGGTAACTACGAAACCAGTCAGAAGCCGTTGGAGATATGTTGAGAGAATTAAGTATGGCAAGGAGAACGTCGAAGTCCACAGTGTTGAAAGCATTGCTGAAGTCTAGTAGACATAGAACTGTGAAGTTTCCATTCTCCATGCCTGTCCTTATATCATCTGTAATATTAACGAGTGTGGTGGTCGTGCTATGGCCGGGGCGGAAACCGGATTGGAACGGGTTAAGTAGGTTATTTCTGCAAAGGAATGTACTAAGCTGATAGTGGGTATGGCGTTCCAGGACCTTTGACAGGAAAGGTAAAATTGATATAGGACGATATTCGGAGTAGGATAAAGGTTTGGGATTCTTGGGTAAAGGAATAATTTGGACGTCTTTCCATGTCCATGGAAAAACACCTCTGACAATGGAAGTATTAAGGATGTGGGTAATAATAGGTAAAATTTCATCGAGGATGGGAAGGATCATATTACGACTGATAGAATCAGTGCAAATTGCATTAGATGTAATGGACCGAATACTCTTCTCAACATCACAAGCAGACACTTGACAAAGAACAAATGGAGGATAATCAGGAGTCGGAATTGTTGAAAGATAATTTAATGTATTCATTTTAGTTGTATTATTAAAGTTAGACGAAGCATTAAAGTGCTGGTTAAGCTGGGTAATATCCAGAAGCTTTGGAGATGATTCTTGACGCTGCTTTCCGACTCCTAGTGATCGCAGCAATTTCCAAACCTTAGCTGGGTCACCGTTTTCTACGGAGCTATGGATATGCTGGCGTTGTGCATTCCTACACACCTTGTTGCATAAGTTACGTAACTTTAGGTACTTTTCTTTATTGACATCGGTAGGTCTAGACTTATATTTTGACCTCGCTGCTGCTTTACGAACGATATTTTTTTTTATTTCGTCTGTCAGCCAGGGTGATGGTGAATGTTTTAATTTGATGGATCGAACCAGTGCGTGTGTGTCATAAAGCGCTATCAAGTTGGTATTAAAAAAGTTTACCTTTTCGTCAATGGACTCTGCTGTTAAAAGAGGGGTCCAATTGATCTCCTTTACGTCTTCTCTAAGAAGATCGACATCCATGCCACCAAAATTGCGCTGCAAGAGAACTCTTGACTTTGCCTTAGGAGAACGTATTTTGTAGGAGAGAAAGAGAAGATCATGATAAGAAAATTCGTCTGCTGCGCATTGACCATGTTTAGCAACGTGGTTCAGAAATTAAACAACGATTTTGTTAAGAAGAGAGGGTGTACAGTTGGGAAAATGATGGGTTGCATTTAGAGGGAGAATAGAGAGATTGATAGATTCTACTATGGAAAGAAGAGAAGACGAGCGGAAATCTTTTTTCACCCATTATAATGGTATGACTATAGGAAGGAGAAAGAGTTTGCAGGATATTCTCAAAGGACGTAAAGAAATTCACACGTAACGAGGGACAATAATAAACCCCTAAAAGAATTTTTAAATTATGCATCTCGACTTCCACAAACAAGTGTTCACCAGCGTTTGATGGAGGCGGCTGTGAAGATACACAAACCACCGAATGTAATTACGGAGATAGATGGTATTCTATGTAATTTGAGTTTAACCTGTATTCTCGACCCCCCAGTAGAAGCTCCCCAAACAATTACCTGTGTTTGTTTACACACTTAGTTGTGTAAAAATGCTCCTAACGTATAGGGCCCTATAATAACGTAATAATTGTTTTGGTGTTTTTCGTTTCAACGTTGTAACAATAACGGTAAAATAACCGTTAGTATTAATATTTATTTACTCCAAAGAATTTCTAGAATAATCTCAAATTGGTTATTACGTCACTGTTTGCTGGTGATAATTTTCTTTATTTATTGTTTTAGGTATATTCAAATGTCAAGTTACGGAAGCATGTCACCGTCAGATGAAGGTTTTGACAGATATGAACCGCCCTACTATTGTCAACCTAGCCATCAAGGTAAGAACCTCATTCTACTTTGGTCCTGTCTTATAGACAAGAGATACGTGTAAGCAAAGAAAGTTACAGAATTAACGCTATCACAATAACAGTAAGAATAACGTAATAAAAAAGCTTCGTTAGACTAAACTTGGAAACAAGCACTATACTATTTGAAAATGAGGAGGTTGAGAAGGCCTTTTCAGGGGAGAATTGATCTAAGGCTTAAAATACCCTTAGTATGTGTTTCTACACCGTCATTGGGAGAACCCATTGTATAAACGTTTTGGTACTAATAGTACGTATTACAAACACGTGAAAAAATAGATTTTGATAGAGATATATGCCTTGTGTAGCTATCACTAATCACTGACTTGACTGGCCTGTTAGTCTAGTGATCCCTAATCCTGATTACTGAGCCTGAGGTCGTGGGTTCGATTCCCACACTGGACGAATAATTGTGTGATGATCAATAATTATTATTATATCCTTCGGAAACCACATCCAACCAGGTGTTTTGCTTAAATACTTTAATGTACCCTTTGCAGTAAATAAAATAATACAATACCAATTTCCGTAATACACAGCTAATCAACTCTATACAATTGATTTTATTAACCGGCGTTACATTGTCATACAATAAATTGATAATTTTGTGTTAAATAAGTATATATATGTAAATAGAACGGGAGTTAGTTATTTATTTATTATTTAATGAATAACTAACTCCCGTTCTATTTACATATATTAGAATAACGTAAATAGTATAACGGTATACTAATAACGTTACAAAAATAACGGTAAAAGGATAACGTTATAAGGATAACTTTATAAAATTATGGTTTTCAGTTGTAACATTTTTTTTAAGAATAGTAATCAATGAATATTTGTTAGCAGGCAGTCCAATGGACGGCGGTGTATATTGGCCGGGCTCGAACGGCGAAGCTCACGAGTTCGATACCCAAGATGTCTACCACGATTCAACTCATTATATAGGAAGAGGATATGGTAAATAATCTATACTTAACATTAAAAATGCGAAAGTAATTATGTCTGTCTGTTACGTAAGTACATGTCAACACTACAAGGAGTTTGAACCGTAAACGCTTGTTATTAAGGCTCATTGTTGTTAAACATAAGTTGTTTTTGCAGGTTACGAAGAAATGCAAATGGCTGGTAATGATCCATACGACACATACCATCACAATATGACGCACAGTTACGCACCGAATAACACAGGTTTGTTTTTATCTTCATCAAAGAGTTTCGAAGGACCATGTTCGATAACGTACATACATTTTTTTTTTGTTCAAGTACCGATGTAGAGCCATTATTGATATCCTTTTTTGTATAGGTCTAGAGTGCGATCTTCAATCCCTCCCCCTACGTTTCGACCGTCCAGCCCCCTCCTTCGTTCGCGTCGCCAAACGTCGGACGACCGCCAACAAAAAAGAGCGACGACGCACTCAGAGCATCAATACAGCATTTTCGGATCTTCGAGAATGCATACCCAATGTGCCACCAGATACTAAATTGTCCAAGGTGAGAAATATTCCTCAATAAAATACATATATACATATATTCACGTCTGTAACTATTAAGGGGTAGGCAGAGATGTATTTATTTATTGCCGTCGACCGGACGCTTTTTGATTTAAAGATGGTAAAATTTATAGTTTATTGAAAGGGAAAGGTACTTAAGAAGGGAAAGAAAGGGGCCATCCATAAATTACGTAACAGGAATTTCATGATTTTTGGACCCCCCATTTTTGTCACAGCTGATCATATTAGTGGGACCTCCTCCCTGGTGTGACGTCACATATTCAGTTTTAACCTTTTTTTTATAAAAGTGTTTTAGCGTGTGTAGTCTTTCATTTACAGCTGATATTTTGTGTTTAATACTTTAGATTTTGACATGTGACGTAACGAAACTTACGACCCACCCTTTGTCACACAATATCACACTTCGATGACCACCTCCCCCCCCCCCCTCCCTTAACATGTGACGCAATTTATGGATGGTCCCAAAGGGATATTGTTCATATGGATGGATTGGGATGTGTAAGCGATAGCTAGACCAGGTTAGGGTCTCATACCTGTCACTCGAACTGGCAACAGCCAGGAAGTCCAAGCTCTCTAAATATTCCTTAATACAATTACATACATATATTTATGACTACTAGTATTTGCTTAGAGGTAGAAATTCGATCGTAATTCATTAAATTCTCGATAACAACGCTACCAAACGGGTACAAGAGTCAATGACGACCAAAAAAAGATGGATGGATTGAATGAAAGAGGATATGAGTAGAAAGGGAGAGTAAGCAGTAAACTGGTGTATGCTAGAGGAGAATGGGAGAAGAAGAAAACACAAATTTGTGAATATATACTAATAAAAGGAAGCTACATAAGTTTTGTCGTACTTTATCCATTATCTCCATTAGCAGTAATACAGGTCTTCATACGTGTAAACCAGGTGCCGAATGTATCCCCTCAAAAGCTCCTATAAGCTCCTCATCGCTTGAAAACTTGCGTCCCTTCTGTTGTTTTTTTTGCGCAAAGTTGCACTGTGTTAAATCCGGACTATAAGGAGTATGTAACAAAAAAAAAAAATCCAGCTTGGTATAAATATTAGTTTTATCCACCGTCTTCAATTTTTTTAAGATTTCACGGGACCAAGTCACACTCAGTCCGTCAGCGCATCAGTCAGCAAGTGCGGTACCTAGAGAAGAAGAATCCACTGAGCACTTAACTTGAGGGTTTCCTCGATCTGTCAATATGTCACACGTCTGTCTTCCTCCAGTAATTTTCCTACAGTCTCAATGCTCTTAGTAGTCCTTTAGATTGGCCTGCCGAACTTTGCATCATCCTCCAAGTAAAAAAAAAATTCATTTTAAAATCGATCAAATGATTCCTTGCCTCTAAATTTGTTTTTTCTTTTATATTACTTAGTTAGAGGTTATGAATAAGTATGACTTCAAACCACACTATTATATATAATTAATAATACTATTACGAATCTAGTTTGCACACGACAAAACTTATGTAGCGCTCTATGTGTGAGAGAATGCGTGCGAACGTGATGTGCTGTAAAGGTTTCATTAAAGTTATAAAAGATTTTCTAGTATCATTGTCTATATATTTTCGCTAGACATATGTGCCCCATATTAACGTATGAAAGGGTACTGATAAACGGATAAACAACTCAGTTCGTATTTCTTGCAACTACAAAGGTGTTACAGAAAGCTGTGGTCGAATTTTGGAATCGTTCTTGTATAGCCGGTTAATAGTTGATGATCAAAACTATTTCACTATTAGTTACTCTTAGTGACTTACATCTTTCTCTGGGTCTACTATACGACCTTATAATGTAACTTCACCTTTCTGAAACACGTCTTAAGTCTGTCTATTGTATGTTTGTATTCTCTACGGTGTGTAAGAGATGGCGTAATGAAAAACTTCAAGAAACGTCTTCCTGTGAATGCTTTTCATGATGCCAAAGTAATTTCTTTAGTAAACTATTTACGAGTATACGCTACGCTACCTAGGATTGTCGAGTTCTTGCACCGAAAAGGCGTTTTAGGATAATTACCTTTTACGCGCTAGCAAGACGGCTGATTTCATGAAATATTTAAATTTCATTTGATAGATTTTATTGATATTTTACAGTTAGATGTTCTGTTTACTCATTATGTTATCATTATTAACAAAAACATAGTGGTATTTTCGATTTTGAACTCGGAATAATGATCTGAATCCCCTTCGGTTTTCGGTACACCGTCTCTTACAACCTGTACGAATAAGGTATATCTCTATGCCAATATAAACGATCCCAGATGGTGAGAAAGAGATCGCAGAGCATCAACTCTGCGTTCACGAGTCTCAGACAACATATACCTAACGTTTTGCCAGATACTAAGATGACGAAGGTTAGTACCGGCTGCAGGTGGGTTATGAGTTGGAATTGGTATAAATAAAACTTGTATACAGCTTACCATACATAGGAACGATGCAAAATCGTATCGTGACACGACCTGAATTCGAGTCTTACAATGCACGAGACGACAAATATGGACAGCACTACATCACGCTACATACTGATTTCAAGGTCGATTGCATCACTTCACTTCATCGATGATTTCGTCCCGTGCATCGTAGAACGACACGAAGTGGTTTCGAAAATCTCTGCGATTAAGTTCGTGGTTTCTCATGATGCGAATTCGTGTCAGGTTGTCCTACAACATGAAGTCATATCGTTCTGATGTGTGTGTGGACTAACTGCGTTCCAAGGTGCTTATTGGAGCAAGTGAATACAGCGCGTTTCAGGGTGAAAACTTTAAATAGATCCTCTACAACCATAGACCTTGGAGCAGATCGTATGCAGAGCTATGCCTGTGCTATCGTTTGTATCTCGGCGCTGCACGAATAGTTTGAGCCCCGACAGGGACCCTTTGCCAAAGTGTAAAACGACCAGTTTCTTTTCAAAAGAATATTATTTTTGGCAGGTTCTTTATTTATACCATATCCAACTCTACTCCGCCTGGGCCAAGAATTCTTTCTCATCTTTTAATCACAGATTAACGTTTCTTCTTTCGCCAGATCAAAACCTTGCGGCTGGCCACTTCGTACATCAGTTATCTCCTGAAGGTGCTGGAGACGGATGGAGAGCCGGCTGGAGGGTTCAGGGCTGACCTTCACCATACCCCTCCGAGGAGAAGAACTGATGGACAGGTGAGGTTAAAAGTTTTTTTTTAATAATACGTTTTTGAGTGTCGAGTCCAATTTGTTTCGATTTATTAAATGAAAAGCGGTATGTTCTGTACAAAACTTGTATGAAAAAACAAGTTGTGACGTCATAGTTCGCTATCGTCAAAATTTGATGTTTAGTTTGACAATTAAAAATCGTCATCCTCCGCGCCTTTTCCCAACTAAGTTGGGGTCGACTTTCAGTCTAACTACGATACGGCCAAACTTCGATATTTTACGTGAAGCGACCTGCCATCAGACCTCCACAACCCAAGTACTAGGCGGTATCGAAGTTCTATAGTTAGATCAGGTTGTTGGACTTCTCAGGGCTCCAACTACCCGTAACGAATGCTACAGATGTTCGTCGATTTTAGGTAGATTTTTCAAAGAAAAGTCTACCTATTGGTTTTGTACCAGTTATTTGTACGAGTTTTGAAAAAATTCTTCACAGGAGGTCTAGTTATGATCCCAAATACCCAAAACAACCGCCAGTTAAAAAGTATATATATAATATGTATGTATATATCTCAATTTTACCGGCACGAGAGGTCGCAATTATGCACCGATTGCTTTCAAACTTGGACGGCAAATCAACAGGGCAAAAATGAAGGCTAAGTTCGTGACTGGGGGATATTCTCCCAAAGGGGAGGACTGGGGGGCAGATTTTCAAAAATCTGTTTTTTCAGCATAACCTTTTTTGTATGGAAAATTTTTGGACCGTTTAACATTAATAGCATGCCCATAGTAAATACGAACATATTTTAATATGAACCCTAAATGATTCCATCCTTAACTTGGGGAGGGGGGGGGGGGGGGCAAAATTTGTTGTAAAAAAATTCGTAGCTCCGAAACTGTAAACCTTTATACAATCAGTAATATATTTAAATGACAGCTATTTCTTTATTTTAATCTACAATGTAGACTAAAAAAGTTCTTAATGCGACTTATATTTTTGTAGATAAAAAATAAAAAAACACGAAATCTACCTCTGCGGGCTTGCTGCGGGACCGGATTTTTTTAATCATAGGAAAGTGGGCTGCTTCTTATGAGTCAATGCCAAAGTAGAGATACATACATTAACAAATAATTGTGTGATGAGCACGATCATTTGTTCTGTGTCTGGCTGTAATTTATCTATAATATGTATGTACTTATATAGAAAAATACAGCGTGTATCATCGTCGCGAATAACTTACAAAAACGTCTTTCTTTGAATACTTATCACAATGCAAGAGTCAGTTCATAAAAAAATGCGAGATTAAGGATTTACAGTCAATAGTTTGATTTTGCGTTACGCAATGTACACGCAACATACGTAGCTATAATTTTTGTGCGGTACGGTGAACGACCTTAAACGTTCGGCGCCGTCGAAGTAGCTGATTGCATAAATGTTGTTTATTGATTACATTGCAGTTTTTTTGTTCTGTTTACTCATCGTGATATCACTTTTAAGCAAGAAAAATGTAAAATAAAAAAAAAATCAGAAAACTAGGCAGAGCCTGTACTATGGAAACCAGACTGCTGATAAACATAGTTATAACAGATGTAAGGATCGGCCTGCCCAATCTTTAAGTAGGTAATAGATTCAGACCATGATTCTGAGTCGAAATTCATTGGAATTTTCTCCCTGAAAATTCATAATATTTTTTTTACGCTGAAGGTCATTCACCGTACCGCACAGTACGCGTGTTGCGTTACATTGCATAGTTCCAAATCAAACTATTAACTGTAAATCCTTAATCTCGCATTTTTATGATTAAGTGACTTTTACATTGTGATAAGTATCCAAAGAAAGATGTTTTTGTAAGTTATTCGCGACGGTGATACTTACACGCTATATGTATCTGAGCGTGACAGTCACGCGAGTTCAGTGCTTTTTCCCCATACCAAAAACGCCCAACGTGACAAAAGAAGTTTTCACTTCAATAATTACAAACCATTGAACTTGATCGACAAACACCAACAAATGTTCGCATCTAACTCATAAATGTGTAGTATTATTTAAAACTAAACGCATCAGTGTATCAGTACGTACGTTACAAAACTCAAGTGCATCCTGAGATTCTCAAGGGAACCTTTATCTACTCGTAAATGCATATGGATTGAACTCAAGAGCAAGCTCTGGCGCCGGAGGATGACGAAATGGGCTCTATTTATCTGCCACTAGACGGAAATCTATATAGTAAGTTTTGACCGTGTCTTCACTCGCGTACAACTTATTTCTACAACTAAGTTGACGGAACTCAATGTTTAGATTAGCGCCCTCTAGTGGATCTATATATGTATTATTAGCGTGACGGTCACGAGTACAGTGCTATTTCCCCATAGCAAAAGTGCACCAACGTGCCTAAAGAAGTTTTCACTGCAAAAAATAAAAACTAAAACATTTAACACCGACCGAATAAAAAAAAAACATTTGTTACGTGGCTGAAACCTCTGGATGGATGGATGACGAATCGGAAAATCTGTTAAAAATCGAAAAACTTACATCTACACACACTCACACACACACAAACTCACACACACACACACACACACACACACACACACACACACACACGCACAGACACACACAAACATACACACCCACATACACACACACACACATTATTTATGTTGTTGCCTTCTTTTTTTCTTTATATTATTATTCATTGTTTTATGTTTAAAGTCGGTTAAGAATAAATCTTAAGGGTGTTAAAACACATTTCTAAAATGATCTTCGCAAATCGTTATATCAAGGCGCGTAGGCGGTATAATGAACTACTCCTAGTTGTGGTACAGTCGAACTCAAAAATGTCTGACTCATAATAATCTCGCCCCTAATTGAATACAGAAAAAGCAGAAACATTTTGTGTATCATTTCGTAATGATAGTACAAGTGCAGGTCTGCACGTGTTCGCGTGTGGTACAATTTATGAGATATACCGTTTATTGTATTCAACGTTCGGCTAAGGAAATGATTTACCAAAAAATATTTCTTAGAGCCCGTCTTTTTAACCGACGAAAAAAAAGGAGGTTCTCAATTCGTACAATTTTTTTTCCATTTTTTTTTTGTCTGTTCAGCCCTCACTTTGTTATTTATGAACCGATTTTGATTATTCTTCTTTTGTTAGATAGGGTATACCGCAAGGGTGGTCCCATGTCAAGGAAGTCAGGATCTGATGTTGGGATCCTTATAAAATTGAGAGAACCCTCGAAAATTGTAGGAACGAATAGTGTTTCTGTTTACTTTTCATTACTTTATCAGGTATTTGCATTTAGAAATCATTACATCATATAGCTGAGCTGATGATGAAAAAAAATCATAAAATAAAAATCATTTTTAACAAAAAATTAAACCGACGAAAAGAACTGAAAAGCAAAATATAAATAAACCTTAAGTCTTAAGTATTGAGCTTATTTACATAAACTATCAAATTTTATATTAACTTATTTTGAGTCGGCGCCAAATAATAAAATGATATTACATAAAATTATAATATATAAAAATTTCAATGTCTGTTTGTAATGTTAAAATAATAGTTTTTTTTAAGCTCATATAGTTTTTTGCACGAGACCTATGCCTAACAATCAGTTTTTAAAGTTTTTGTGTGTCTGTCTGTCTGTTTGGTCATGTTAATTTCTGGAACGGGTTGACCGATTTCCACGGGACTTTCACTGGCAGATAGCGAGCGGGTGTTATAAGGAGTAACTTAGACTAGTTTTATGTTGGTAAAAGAATTAGGGTTCCAAGCAAAATATATAAATATGTACACGCGAGCGATGCCGCGAGGAAACTGCTAGTTAAAAGTATATCACTGGCTCTAAGACGGATCAAATACTTCTTTTAAACTAGATTTGAACCCAAATTGAGCTTTTTGTTAACGATCGAATATTTCCTATCGAATCCCCGATTGGTTCGAAACATGCTTTGAAAATGCTCGGCTAGTTCATAAATAAACTGCAACATATTACCTAAAAAACGACCTAAGCTTTAATAATTATGGTTGCCACATAATATGCAAATAATATTCTAATGAAAAAATAGGTAAAGATAAAACATTTCAGTGCCGATTCCTCCTCTTGTTTGTGAAGCAATTTTTATTTAAGTAAATAAAAATTGCTTCACTTTTAAACTTTTACCTTCCATGATATAATTATGTAATATAAACGGGAATTAACTATCACGTTGGACTGGCCGTGGTCACAGGCTGACTCCAGTGACCACGGCCAGTGTAATCTCGTCGAAACGTCAAGTGATTCAGAGGTATGTAACACCTATTTAGTGATCGCGTTAATTCCTGTATAACTACATAACAATTTTAGTTTTTCAATTTTGCGACAGACGCTTTGTTTGACAGAGTTACATGATTAGTATTAATAACTTAATGAATCACGGTCTAATTCTGACTTTCTGACTGAACTAAAAAAACGCTACCTCTTATAGCTTATATCCGCTTCCTAATACAATTACGGCAAAACCACATGGCCCCGCCATCAAAGAATTAACTGCTGATAGAACAGATAATTTATATAAAAATATAAGTTATTTATATAAAAGATTGGTTATTTTTATGATACATTAATGTAGTTATAGAATTTTAATTTTTATAACGTTTTATTGCGAATTTTTCTTTGATGTTTACATTTTTAACCGACGAAAAAAAAAGAAGGTTCTCAATTCGACCGTATATATATATATATATATATATATTTTTATGTATGTTCATCCCTCACTCCGTAATTTATGAACCGATTTTGTTTATTCTTTTTTTGTTAGATAGGGTAGGTATACCTCAAGGGTAGTCCCATTCAAATTCAAAAAATATTTATTTCATAAAATTGACCATCAATTATTCGAAATTGTCGATTTAATATAATTATTATAATTAAAAATTATAGATCAAAACACACAGAGTGACCGCAACAATAGTTTGCTTCGTCAAATGTAAAATGATTAAAGAAAACAAAAATGGATAACATAATATCACATCTGCCTGTTTCGATCTATAACCGCCCGTTTCCAAATGGTTGAGCCTTGTGAGAAGAAATCCATGTAAAGGAAGTCAGGATCTGATGATCTGAGGGTCCTGGGACTCAAAATTAGTTTATATAAAATTAGATAGTTTATGTAAATAAGCTCTATACTTAAGACTTAAAATTTATTTATTTTTTGCTTTTTAGTTCTTTTCGTCGGTTTTATTTTTTGTTATAAATATTTTTATTGTTGCTCTTGTGAACCGAGTCTCAAGAGTTTGAGTCAAGTAACTAATATTTTTGTTTAATTGTTACTTGCATTTACTAATAACAGTTATACAGGTAATATTTTTTTTTTTTTAATACTCCACACTGTACTTTGTCCTTTTTTTTTAATACTCTACACTATACATAATATATTTTTGACGACGTTTGTGGCACAGTGGTCTTGCATCGCGGGTTCGATCACATCACTGAAAATATTTGTATGTTCATGAATATGTCTGTAATCGTAGGGGAGCCATGCTTCGGCGCATATAGGCTCGGAGTGATACCACGGCCTCACAGAAACCGGTAGTGAAGTAATTGGATTGCTTTTCACCGAGTGAGTGAGGTTACCGGAGGCCCTAACCGTTACCTCTTATTCCCCCCTTCCCCTACTCCCACCTTAAAGGCTGGCAACGCTCTGATGCTCATGGGCGGCGGTAGTCATTTACCATCAGGTGACCCGTCTGCTCGTTTGCCAACTAAACCATTAAAAAAAGGTTTATACGTATATTTATATTGTTTTGTGTTAGTTTGTTGAAATATGATAATTATAGTATTTATATATATATAGAATCTACATTGCACCCGAGCGAAGGCGGGGCGGGTCGCTAGTTATTTTAGAAAATCGCTAGCATTTTATAACTTGGGCGTATTTCCTAATAAAATTACACTGAACCACATGGCCCGAGGAAAGCTATCAGATAGAATTTATTGTTACAAACAGAGAATATAAATTCCAGAAAATTCCAAGAATTCCAAGGAGAAAATGAACGGCAAGTTTTTGCCGACTTAAAAAAAAAGGAGTCCCCAATTCAGTTGCATTTTTAGGATTTCGTTTCACAAAAGGAAAAAGGAACTCGTGTCGAATCACTTTGTAGTTCGTCTGTCTGTCTGTCAAGACCCTTTTTCTCAGGAACCCGTGAACGCATCAAATTGAAATTAATAACAAATACTTATGTCTGCGGTCCCTTAAAGCTGTAAAAAAATCCGGTTCTAAGTCAACGCAATCAAAATATACGGCTATTTAAGCCTTAGATTTTACTAAATTTAAACATATCGCAGGTACATCAAAACCTGTTCCCAGAGGCTGCCTTCCTAGGGTATACCCGGAAAAAAAAACAAAAAGGGTACATTAAACCCTATAGGGTACGTCCCATTGACAACTAGTCTGTACGCCTCTGAGTGCGTCTGTGCGCGTCAGTGAGCGGCTAGTTGCGTCTGTGCGTGTCAGTGAGCGGCTGGTTGCGTCAGTGCGCGTCAGTGAGCGGCTAGTTGCGTCTGTGCGCGTCAGTGAGCGGCTGGTTGCGTCTGTGCGCGTTGCTCTGCGTCTGGTTAAGTAATTTATTTTTAAATTGAAAACAAATTAAATAAAACCAACTTAGTATGACTAAATAACTAATAATCGAAACCTAGTAAAAAAAAAACAACGGGTTGCTTCCCGGCAGTGATGGCAGAAGTGAAAACTTGAACATTAACGTTGTGCATTTTATAATTTAAAACTTTATATACACGAATTTTAAAAAGTAGGTAATAACATATCTAAATGTATACATAGGGTACACTGGAAGTTCTGCGCTCCTGGCCGCTCATAAATGTTTGAATTTCGAATGTTATATTTTTATAAATTTAAGAAACTCGGCTCCGTCTTACGAATTTTCGATCAGGGTCACGTGTCCTGACGCGAGTTTAACATTTTATACCCATCCCAAAAAGTGCACAACGCCGCTAAAGCAGTTTTCACTTCCAAAAAATGCACACTGCACATTTCCATCCGTAAATCGTCATCCTCATTCTCTTTAAAATGAGGTCAACATATATTAAAAACGGTGTATTTTTTTATGTATCTTGTAACACAAACAACACATAGGAAACAAGTTATTAATAACAGATGCTAAACAGACTCAGGTGTCCATTTATAGCTTGCGGTGAAACAGTTTTACTTTTACGAGTTTATAAAACGCAATGAACTTGAAATGTAGACTACGAATACGTTTGCAGTAAATCCCGTAAGAAATTGGCCAAATAATAATAACTTGACACATCTCACACACGGTCGTCTAAACCCAAACTATGGCAACCAGACTGCTGATAAACATACTTATATATGTATTACTAAATACATATATATCACTATCCTACTAATATTATAAACGTGAATGTTTGTGAGGATGTATGGATGTATGGATGTTTGTTACTCTTTCACGCCAAAACTATGGAACCGATTGCGATGAAACTTGGTATGTAGATAGCTGGAGACCTGGATTAACATATAGGCTACTTTTTATCCCGATATTCCCACGGGATCGGGATTTACGCGGGTAAAACCGCGGGGCGGTGCTAGTATATTATAAAACAAAGTCCCCCGCCGCGTTTATCTGGCTGTCTGTTCGCGATAAACTAAAAACTACGGAACGGATTTTCATGCGGTTTTTACTAATAGACAGAGTGATTCATGAGGAAGGTTTAGGTGTATAATTTGTTAAGATTTTGTGTAAATTGATTGAAATATATTGATGATTGTTGAAGATGTCACTGCTACCCGTGCGAAGCCGTACGGGTTGCTAGTTATAGATAAATTACAGCCAGACAAATGATCGTGCTCATCACACAATTATTTGTAGTGGAATATCGAACCCACGACCTCTGGTAAAGCAGCCAGGGTCACTAACCACTAGACCAACAGGCCAGTCAAATATAATAAGTATAATGTATACCCGTTTTCAATTGCGTTTATGGTCACTGCTCCGCTCCTATTGGTCGTAGCGTGGTGTTATATAGTCTATAGCTTTTCTCGATAAATGGGCTATCCAACACTAAAAGAATTTTGTACTTCAAACTAGTAGTTCCTGAGATTAGAGCGTTCAACCAAACAAACAAAGAAACAAACTCTTCAGCTTGATAATGTTAGTATAGATTAGTAGAAAGATAATGAGATAGACTAGACACCGCCAAATTCAAATTGGACCATAATTCAGTTTTGAGCTGCCATTGTATAGACCTACCGACCATGACAGGTCAACATAAATCTATACTCTGGACGCATGTTGATGTAGCTATTTTCATGTAATTTTCAAATTTGGAACACATTGTTTAAAAATTTTGAGTATTCAAAATTTAAAAACGTGTACAAAGGACTTCTCTTACGTATTAATGTATAGATTAAATAAGTATCCATTTACATGTAGCTTTTAAATTTAGAACACATTGTTTAAACAATTTAGATTTCTGCAATTTACATATAAACTTTAAGTATTCCAAATTTAAAAATGCGTACAAAGAGTTCTCTTACGTCTTAGTAAGTAGACAGTTAGCTACTTTAAAAATATCAATTTCAAGTGTTGCCAGAAAAAATGGCGGGTACGGTTTTAGAGTTTTTTGTGCATTTTTACGGTTCCCCTGTCTGGCAGTAAAACTGTTTAACTTTGAACACGTGGCGACTGTTACGAGAAATTATCTTGTTTTATGTGAAAAAAAATATGTTGTAAATTATCTACATCTTTTTTTAGTCTCAACGGAAATGTTTTTTTTTGTATTTATTCGTTTAACTTTACTCATTGCGTCTAGTGGTTAGTGATCCTGACTGCTGAGCCAGAGGTCGTGAGTCCGATTCCCACCCAGGACAAATTATTGTGTGATGAGCACGATCATTTGTTCTGTGTCTGGGTGTAATTTATCTGTAATATGTACGTATTTAGAAATATATAAGTATGTTTATCAGCAGTCTGGTTACCATAGTACAGGCTCTGCCTAGTTTGGGATCAGACGACCGTATGTGAGATGTGTCAAGTTATTATTATTCGAATGTAATTGGCAGACGTTGCGGGTTCGATTGCGAGAATCAAACCCCCGCAAATATTTATATTAGCATTGGTGGGGTGGGGGTATGTATTATGTATGTATATATTTACAACAAAAAGTACCTATGTAAGTATGTATATCCGTGTTCTAGAAACCACAGTACTATGGATGTAGATAACGATGTGGAAAATGTACCAAGATATTATTATTACTATTTTTGAAGTGACAATTTCTTAAGGCACGTTTGCACGAAAAAAAAGCACTAAACTCGTAACCTACACGCTAATAATACATATGTAGATCCACTAGAGGGCGCTTATCTAAACATTGAGTTCTGTCAGCTCCTTATTAATTAATGTTACCAACCTGCTAATGTGACGTTTTAAGTTCGTCGTTTCGTTTAAGTTTTCACTTCTGTCGGCAGTCCCATGACTGCCTATTTTTTTTTTACAGACTACACCTGCATACATAGATTAATTTCGATACCACTTTTATTACTTACTTATTACAAGTAGGTTTAAAATTAACTTCCAAGTTTGTTTACACATTTAGTTACAAGGAAAGATATCGCCTAGTAAGTACTTGGGTTGTGGAGGTCTGATGGCAGTCGTTTCACTTAAAATAAAAAAGTTCGGAAATATCGTAACTTGTAACACTGAAAAGAAAAATATACCTAAACAATGGTATTTCTACAGAGTTCTTTTACAACAGCGTTGCAATAATGCTATTCCTGTAGCGATGTTTCCATACAGTTATTTCTACAACGTTATTCGTTTATTTTGCTCATATTATCTTCTTTGTCGCAGCAACAAACATCAGCAGAGAAAAGAGGGAAAGGCCGCACTGGGTGGCCACAACACGTCTGGGCTCTTGAACTGAAAAGCGAACAAAATCTTCAAACTTAATTTGCTCTCCGTCGTAGGTAACAGTAACTTTAAGCGCCACAGATTATTCAACAGTTTTTGACATGTAAAATTATGATCTTGTATTTTTGGCGCCAAACCTTCTGACGTCTGTCAGTTTCAAAATTCAAATTTCGACATATGATGGCGATTGTTTCGATTTTGACTCAAAGTATTTTAAATATTGACAAACAACATTATATTAGATATCAATAATAAGTAAAAGATAAAAATAGCTCTCTCAGGATGACAAAAGTTGTGTTGTTATTGAGGTGACCAGAAAAACTTCTGACGTCAGGACAGTCTACAATTTGTTTTTCTCTTGTTGAAGTTTTCATTTTTAATTTGAATATCTATAAAATGTATAGCTTTATGGTAAAATGTACTTAATTTATAAACTTATGCCAAAGACTTAGTGCCAAATGTATTATTATATTTAAGTCGCTTGTTTGGAAAATATATATTGTTTAAAATTTTTAGCTTTCTGCACTTCTTCTGTATATAATCTGTAAATATTCCAAAAATCACGTTACTACGTTAGCGAAATTTTCTTAAAAAGGGGTAAAAAGAATTCTCTTCACATTTGAATATAATGATTATCGCGATTAAATCCCATTTACACACCTAAAATGTATAGAATAATGATACAAAATATCTAGACCACAGATAAACTTAGTTTGTTCTGTGTCTGGGTGTAATTTATCTATAATATGTATGTTTTTAGTAATATATAAGTAGGTTTGTCTAGTTACCATAGTGCAGGCTCTGCCTAGTTTGGGATCAGACGGCCATTTGTGAGATGTATCAAGTTATTTATTAATTTTATTATATTTTTTTGTAAATATATTTACATAGAAGTAATTAGATCAATGCAAGTAGATTTCTTGACATTGTATATAACGTTTATACTTTTATTTTTATTTTTCAGACAAAGGTATATTATATTTTGAAAGATATATTATAAATAAAATACTTAGATGTTAACACCTATTTGTTTCTTTTCTCATCGCTTTTTTTACTCATAAATCCAAGTTTTTTTTATGGGATTATGGGCAAACACTGCCGCACATGGACACCTGCAACTTATAAGTGACAAGTGCGTTGCCTGCCTTTAAGGTGGAAGTAGGGGAAGGAGGGGCAGGGGATTAGGACCCAAGATGATCTCATTCACTCGGCGAAATACAACATGAGCATTGCTTCACGCCGGTTTTCTGTGAGGCCGTGGTATCACTTCCGTTGAGCTTGCCTGTACCTGCCGAAGCATGACTCTCCCACGGAACGAGTCGTTTTTTGTCTCTATTTTTGCAGTTTATTCCTTAAGAATCGAGGGTAGGAGCGAGGGAGTGAGAGAGAGAGAGAGAGAGAGAGAGAGACTCCAGTAAATTGTAAACTCCAGTCGTGCGGTGTCGGAGCTGACACACACATTTTTTTTATTTGACTTATATTAATCAATACCAAGTCTTTTAACAAGCAACTAACAAAATAATGGTAGGTACACTATTATATACCCAATAAAGAAAGGTATCGTATGATGCCTTCAAAGGGTCAAAAATACCCACGTATATTTATACATAAACTAGCAGCGCCCCGCGGTTTCACCCACGTAAGTCCCGATCCCGTCAGAATATCGGGATTAATAGTAGCCTATATGTTAATCCAGGTCTCCAGCTATCTACATACCAAGTTTCATCGCAATAGGTTCAGTAGTTCTGGCGTGAAAGAGTAACAGACATCCATACATCCTCACAAACTTTCACGTTTATAATATTACTAAGTAGGATTCATATTCATCAATAAAATAACAAACAAACAGAAACAAAAACTTTACGTAAGTAGATTAAAAATAGGTCGCTCCTCTCCGCAAGGTGTCAGCGTACAGGTTGTAGTTTTATATATTTATATTATATTGTTTACATCCCGTATCCGCTGAAAGGCCATGTGTTCAAACGCGTGCGCAACGGGAAGAGGAATTACGATATACTTTTTATAAGATCGTGGTCTCATTCCAATTTTAATTTTTGAAATTCCAAACAAACTTCATTAAAGTGCCTCTACATTGCAAAAGTAAGTATTTTCAATAGTTTTCCACTGCGTATATATTTAAAAACAAAATCATCGTATACACATAAGTCTGCTTACATTATACATGAACGAAACCATACAAAAAAACTGACACCTTTCTCCCTCCACGTTAGATAGAGATAGCCTTCTCACTTCTGGTTTTAAATAGCTCTCCATCTTAGCTGCTCTGCGGCTTAGGATGCTTCTAAGCATCCTGTCACAGCTCATCGACAACAGCGACTGACATTGATGGATGTAAAACCCTTTTAGGTGTAGTACCTAAAAGGGTTTTGAAATTGAAAATAAGAACACAGAAAAAATGAGAAAAAACATTCACTAATTTCTGCATCATCCTAATATAGACATGTAGAATATTAATATGGCATTAAGTCCGACATTGTAAATACACTTTTTTTTTGTGCTTAAAGTGTTATATAAATAAAAAAAATTAACAATTGTCATCAAAGAGTTTTATCAACGGAATTGCCCGTGACGTTCTGGCCTGGTATGCAATCCAAATTTAATCTACTGTTTAAGGTAACGCAAATTTTGTAGGTAGGTACGTTGATATGAAATTACAGTCACATTGTAAACTTTTTGAATAGGTCTTTACAAAATTCTTAAAAATGTTTACATGTCCATAAGATCGATATATGATGATACTCTTACGTAATTATCTTACGTAGTAAGTTTTCATAGCACACGGGGTGGAATACTTTTTTCCTTAGTCAAGAGAGCCCATTTGGCGCCTTAAATAAATAAATATACCAAGTTTACCAACCAAAAAAAAATTTTTTTTTTTTATATGGATCTATCTTGCGTGTAGAGGCAACGCAGAGATTCCGCCAATGTCAAGTGTTTAAAAAAAAAAGTCATAAAAGCGTGGTGTGCTTGACGTCAAATCTAAACCAATAGTTTATTGGCATAAAAGTAGAGTTAATTTAAAAATAAACCACCCCTTTATTACAATAATACAATTAGTTATTTATTTTTACTTTCAATTCGGTTTGCTATTTAAGCGTGTTTTGTGTTTTTTGAAGTGATAACTTCTTAATGGAGGGTAAACCGCTTCGTTACGTAACGCGTTACGGCGCCAGTCTGTCTAGCGTTTAAGTTATCACTTCTGTTGGGCGTCCCGAGACGCACACGTTTTTTTTATTAACTATAACTTATTAACCGACTTCAAAAAGGAGGAGGTTTTCAATTCGATTAGTATTTTTTTTTTATGTATGTACACCGATTACGCTGAGATTTATGATCCGATTTACGTGATTCTTCTTTAGTTTGATGCGGAATAGTTGCCATTTGGTCCCATAAAAATTTAAAATAGTTTGGCCCAGTAGTTTTTTTATGAACATTTTTTTATGAACATTTTTGTTTACGTGGACGATGAAATTTTAGTTTGTGTACGGCTTTTTTTTTAGTTTTCATTTAGGTTGATTATGTATTATTATAAACCCGTGTCCCGATAAGTGGGTCTTAGGCTACCTGTCATTGAAGCGGAGCGAGTTTTCGGAGTAGAGAAACTGAGAAACTGAGATTTAACTGTCTTAATCGTTGCATTTCTTGTAGTGCTTTGTCATCATGTGGTTTGTGTAATAATTTATTTCAGTTGCCGTTTCTTGGGATCTATATTGTTTAAGGCGCGCGGCACTTTTCGTACGCCTACCCAAGCTACTTAAAAAATTACTATTTAATATATGACTATGAAAAGCACCGAAATGTTAGTCTCCCTGATGTAATCTAGAAAAATCCTACTGTAGTTTACAGAAAAACCTATTACAGACACTAAAAGTAAAAAATAAAAAAAAACACCGACTTCAAACCTCAATAGGTAGCACATACAAATAGTAGTATTTTATTAATATTAAAGGTATTAGGTTTGCATAAGAGGTGTATTAAATTAAATCTTTATTAAGTTATTTTATGCTTTTTAGTTTTTGAAGTCGGTTTTTTTAAACGTAGTTTTTTTTGTACTTTATTTTTATTTTTTAACAGTTTAAGAAGTTCCATCGTAATTATACACTTCTTATACAAATTTGTTTTTTATTTGTTCTTAAATAAATATAAGTACGTATGGTTTTCAATTCTATTGGAAGCTTAAGTATTATATAAATAAAATTATTGTACTCTAGGATTGTGTCGTATCGTATCACATTCAATTTTGTACGCAAATTACGCATAGATAATATACACCTATATGGTAAATCATTGCAAGATTCTGCCTAATTATGTAGGCGTAAGGTTGTGTTTAAATTATTGCTAAAATAATGATATTTCAAAGCTAGCAAGTTCCAAATTACTAGTTCTGTATTGTGTTATGAGTCCTGTAGGTTTTTATAAAAAAGAAAACAGACTGCGTAGCCTTATTTGCAGAATTAAATCATCGAAATACTTGTAGGTAACACTCAAACGTTTTTCTAGTTAGGTAGTAAACATTTCGCGTCCTAATTCTTTAATTCTCAGAGTTATTTTCAGTGGATTTCTGTAAAATTCAATTCAAAACATAGCAGGTAGTATATAAATATCTTCATTGGAGTTTATCGCCAGTATCCGCGTCTGCTGGGCCATGTGGTACTGGGTAGCGCGTGCGGCTAGGTTGAGCATTTTTAAGTTATGTTGGAGACAGTCCTGTTGAGTCAAGTCAGGTTTTTGAGAGCGTGCCCATGGAGTCTGTCAGCTGGCTGTATGTAGACAGTTGAAATTTTCAGTGTCTATTGACGCGATTAAAAAAAATAAAAAATTAAGGGGCGTGATTTTTATTTTAAATCTATTATCACGCTACGGAACCATTTTGTTAGACTCCGACTCGCATTTGGCGAGATTTTTTTTCTCTTAAGACAACGACGCGACGGCAGACTCAAATCCGATTTATATTTAATAATAACATCTCTTTTTATTGGATTCACATTTTCTTATTGTATTGTATTATTATATCGGGACTTTCAATTCACGACAGTAAGAATGGTTTATCAATCAATCAATCAATCAGCCTATCACAGTCCACTGCTAGACATAGGCCTCTCCCAATGTGCGCCACAGTCCGGTCTTCCCCCTTCTTTATCCAGTCCATCCAAATGGTTTATAATTGCGCCTAAATTGTATACTGTATTACGTGTACATTACTTAACCGAACGGTTGATAAGGTATCAATTCAACATGTTCATATATTATACTAGCAGTCCACCCCAGGTTTCGCACAGGTAGCAGAGACATCTTCAACAATCATCATCACGTTTCAACCAATTTACACAAAAAGTTCACAAATTATACACCTAAACCTTCCTCACAAATCGCTCTATCTATTGATGAAACCCGTATGAAAATCCGTTCAGTAGTTTTTGAGTTAAACGCGAACGGCGGGGGACTTTGTTTTATAATATGTATTGATTGGCAGTTGCCCGCGACTTCATTTGCGTGAAAATTCTGCTGAAAACTATTTCACGGGAACCGTAAATTCTTTCAGCTATAAACAGTAGCCTTTGTGCTATTATAGACTACAATCTACCTCTGTGCCAAATTCTATTCAGATCCGTTTGTTGGTTTTTTCGTTTTGCCATTTTTGCGTGAAAGAGAAACAAACAAACATCCATGGACATTGCATCCATCCATCTTCACAAATTTTCGCCTTTATAATATTTGTAATATACCCAACAATAGATGCAACATTATAACACATCCAACAATTTAAATCGCTTTTGGCATCGCAAACCTATTGTAAACATCCTACTAATATTATAAACGTCAAAGTTTGTGAGGATTTATTAGATGCATGGACGGTTGTTATTCTTTTATCTATTATCGATTTTGTCCGTCCAAAGGTTGCCTGTAAGAGATCGCTTTTAGCGATAAGGCCGCCTATTGTAGGTACATATCCACTTTGTGTATTTTTTAAGCAATATATCGTTGGTGGTACAATAAAGATTATTCTATTCTATTTTATTCCCCCGGCACCGGAACTTACCATGAAACCGCAGGGTGCAGCTAGGCGTACATATTTTAATTTTAAACAAGCTTTTGGCCGTGGCTTGGCTAGTGTAAAAGTTTTTTTCCATCCCTCGCGAACTTTTCCTGGATGATAAGTACCCTATGTCCTCTGCTGTAACCCTGGCGACGTGTATGCAATTTTATGATGATCAGACGAACGGTGCAGCAGCGCATAAAATACGAACAAACATATCTATACATAGATTTTAATATACCTACAAGGTGTATTTGAAAATGGAAAAATCCTTATGGTAACTGTATGCTAGAGTCATGCCCTTTTAGTGATTTAAGTAAGTGTTCCTTTTTCAAATACATCCTAAGATTTCGGCATAGACTTTATTAATTTTTAACTTCTATGCACCTAAATTATAATAAATAGTAATAAGCTGTACTATTTAACCCTTAAAGCAGAATTATTTCTTCAAATTTTAACAGGACCAATCTTGAGTATAACAAAATTAATTAAAAAAATAATTATTGAAATCAGTTTACAAATGGCGAAGATACCGCGTAACATACACACAAAAATAAAACGTGTGCGTCTCGGGACGCCCGACAGAAGTGATAACTTTATGCGTGAGAGAAAGGGAAGCCAGACAGCCGTAACGCGTTACGTAACGAAGCGGTTTACCCTCCCATAAGAAATTATCACTTCAAAAAGTATAGTGGAGTTAAAAACCTCCTTTTTGAAGTAGGTTTAAAACTTAATCATTACGAACATATAAAAAAAGTTAAATTGAAATAATTATTTTAAATGACGCGAAATGTCCTGCGCTCGCCCACTCCATGGCCGTACGAAACACAGGAATACACCTAATTTGTTTTGTAGACAACGCAAATTGAGTTATTTTGTTTTTTATAATAGCTTTGATGTTAAACCGATTGATTTGGCGAATACAGACCGTCTGGAAGAACACACTTCGCGCTATATTTAGTTAGAAAGTATATACTTCCTTATGCTTGAAAGGTTCTATGTGATTAAAATGAAAATAAGTGCGTTCTAAAATGTCAAGAAGTAAAAAAATAACAGTTTGGATTATTTTAAGAAATATACACACTTATATAATTAGGTACTTGTTCTGACTGACTGATTTATCAACGCAGAGCCTAAAAGTTGGCAGTTGATTTCCTTCTATGTTGTAAGCATTCATTAAGAAAGGATTTCGGGACATTTCACACTTAAGAGGATAAAATAAGAGCTGAACGGTTGAATGGAAATCCGTTATTTTTCAATGTAAGAAACACGAAATTCAATATGCCTGCTTCTGGTTAGCAATAAATGTACACACACGTACTACTAAAGGTCAATAAAAAACAAAATGTTAACTATTCTCCAAATGTATTGTATCGCCTTCAAAGTACGCCCCTTCAGAAATAATACACTTACGCCAACGAATAATCCAGTTATCAAAACATTTCTCACCGCGAATTCTCTCGAAGTGGTAATTTGGGTTTTGGAAAGAGAAAAAAGTCGGCGGAAGCCATGTCCAGTGGTGGTTGTTCGATGGTATTTGTTGAATTTTTGGTCAATATGTCGTTGCGTTGTCATGGTGTAATATCCAAAAATTTTTTTTCCGAAAATTTGGCCCTTTTTGACGAATTTGCTCTCTCAAACACCGCTTAACGTTCAAATAATATTCTTTATTTACAGTTTGACCTTCTGGCAAGAATTTTGAGTGCACAACACCTCGATACTCGATAGTCAAAGAAAACAGTCAACACGACCTTGACTTTTGAAGGACTTTATCGTGGTTTTTTCGGAATCGGTTCAGTTGGAAGTCGGCGTGCATGACACAATCCAAAACTATGAGGAATAGCGAAAAGTACTCAAAGGAGTCTCGGGCCCGATTTTGATGAAAACTAAAACTGGATCATTGAATTTATGAAAAATCAATAATCCTAGCCAAGAATCGAACCCATTGATTTTGAAAAAAAACGCTCATTACACCATTCGATAGTGTCGCTAATGAGGAACCAATTCTGGGAAGTAATGACATACGGCTAACTGATGCCGTAATATTTAATGTCTTTAATAATAATCATATGGTTTCACCCGCGTAAGTCCCGATCCCGAGAGAATATTGGGATAAAAAGTAGCCTATGTGGTAATCCAGGTCTCCAGCTATCTACATACCAAGTTTCATCGTAATCCGTTCAGTAGTTTTGGCGTGAAAGAGTAACAAACATCCATACATCGTCAAAAAATTTTCACGTTTATAATATTAGTAGGATTTCTGTCTGTTTCATATATTTTGATAAATATTAATATAGAGATAGACGGGACCTTTTGTCGCGCAAAAATGAAACAAAATAATACAGTTAAAAAACTATATAATTTTATTATATTTAAAATTTACTACATATGGAATTATCTTAAATATTTAAATGACATTATGAACAGGCAGTGTTTAAAACACATCAAAGGGTTTTTTTTACTTAAAAAATAAAGGCCTCGATACACTGTACACTTTCTGTTGCGAACTTCCGAGTTTCGGCGAGCGTAATACCAGCTCATGTTGTTTGCAGAAATTCGCCAGTTCGCAACAAAACGTGTCTTATGTTAAGGCAATAAAGCTTAATATCAAAAATCTAGTAAAATCGGGTATTACTTATAACTACTCATGTTGAAATGTATAAACAATTTGTACTGGACATAGAGTACAAATTTGAATGCATTTCTTCTGACATCAAATTAAAAACTTTATGTAGCGGTCAAAAATTACCACAAATGTCATTTTTAAACGCTTTTAATGACATTTGTGATTAGGATTCGTGTCCGCTACATCTGTGGGCAAGATATTTTGGATAAGCTTGATAACTTGTAAAACACAGGTACAGTCAGCAAAGATAGTCGCTACAAAAACCACTTCATGACAAGTTTAAAACATATAAAATAGATAATATTCTAGAATGAATTACTTTTGTTCTCAGAGGACAGAATAAAATCTGAAGTGTGAGTGAGTCATCTAAAGTACTACATTTAAACAATTATAAAAAAAAATAAAAAAAAAATAATAAAAAATATTTTTAAATATTTTGATCTTTTTTTCTTTAGTTTTTCAATTCTCCCTTCTTTGATCTTAATTATTTTTATCCATGTTGTGTAATAAAATAAGGCGTTAATAGTTTACTAATTTGTTTTAGTGTAAAAGTTCTTTGTGAATATGCATGTGGCGAGCCATTTTCGTTGCTGACTGTACGTTTTAAAGATTCAAGGGTGCGTTCACATGAAGGTGCTGATTTAACTACAAATATATATTATATCGTTATTGACTTTAATGTAGCTTAATAATTTCGAAATCAATATCAGAAAACATAGAATTTTTTTTTTTGCCATATAACAATACCTTTTTATTTTTTTAGATCTATAACGGGACTTTAAAGCTATTGGTGCAATTCGATCAAATCATCGAATAAACACAACACCATGTATATATATACGATAACCGTATATACAGGAGGTTACAGAAAGCTGTGGTCATACTTTAAGAGTCATATAGTAGACCCCGTAAATAACGTAAAGCGCTAACTATTTTAGGTAAATTCGTGATTTTTGGTACAGAAATCTCTGACAAATTGAACATGAAAACTTATCGATAAAGCACGAAAGAGGATATACATGAATAAAGCTATGTGTATTTAATAGTTAAGATGTTGATGGAAGGCATTTAAAATAAAAAATCTTTTTAACAAAAAATTAAACCGACGAAAAGAACTAAAAAGCAAAAAATAAATAAACCTTAAGTCTTAAGTATTGAGCTTATTTACATAAACTATCTAATTTTATATGAACTAATTTTTAATCGGCGCCAAACAATAAACTGATTATCAACATTTTGTATGTATCTACGTAGAAATGGACATGGCTCTACGTAGGTAATTAACCATTTTATTATTTGATAGTTTATGTAAATAAGCTCAATACTTAAAACTTCAGGTTTTTTATTTCTTGCTTTTTAGTTCTTTTCGTCGGTTTAATTTTTTGTTAAAAAGATTTTTATTATATGATTGTTTTCATCACCAGCTCGGCTACATGATGTAATGATTTCTAAACGCAAATACCTGATAAAGTAATGAAAAGTAAACAGAAACACTATTCGTTCCTACAATTTTCGAGGTTTCTCTGAATTTTATCAGGATCCTATCATCAGATCCTGAATTCCTTGACATGGGACCACCCTTGAGGTATACCCTATCTAACAAAAAAAGAATAATCAAAATCGGTTAATAAATAACGGAGTGAGGGCTGAACATACATAAAAAAAAACTACGGTCAAATTGAGAACCTCCTTTTTTTCGTCGGTTAAAAAAACAAACAATTTTTTTAAGCTAATTTAACTATTTGTTGGATAACGCTTCCAAAATTTGACCACACATTTCTGTAAGATATTAAATGGACTTAATCGGGTTAATATAAAACATATTAACCCCAGGAAGTCACAATTTAAACATCTTACATGCATTTCTGACTGGCCTGTTGGTCTAGTGGTTAGTGACCCAGACTGCTAAGCCAGAGGTCGTGGGTTCGATTCCCACCCAGGACAAATAATTGTGTGATGACCACGATAATTTGTTCTATGTCTGGGTGTAATTTATCTATAATATGTATGTATTTAGTAATATATAAGTATGTTTATCAGCAGTCTGGTTATAATACAGGCTCTGCCTAGTTTGGGATCAGACGGCCGTGTGTGAGATGTGTGGAGTTATTATTATATTATTTAAGTTCCGATAGGTTTTATTCCTTTCTCTATAAATAGAGGTTTATTTACTAAAAAAATCAACGCTTTATTACAAAAAAAAATCAATGAAAACATTTTGTAGTCAAATCAGCAGACTTTTATAACAATTATTGTTTCTTTTTGCGCATAAATACATTTTTTTCTACCCTTATCAACTAATAACTGTTTATAAATCGCATCGTGTACACCTTATCTTATATAACTATAACTATTTTAGGGTCTTCGCACACTATCTACTTTTTGTCGTCGGTTCGCGTAACGCAGCGACGTGTTGTGACAACAAATAGTGGATACTGCAAGAAGACCATTATAATTGTTTAAATTTAAAACTAATTCTCATAATAATATAAGTAATAAGCTAAAAACTCTAGGTGTCTGATGTCATTATTTTGGCTTCATTTCTAGCTTAAAAAAAAAACGTGTGAGGTTTGGTTGGAATTGTATCAAAATATAGTAAATATTGTAAAAACTCGAAATCAAAATGGCGCCATCTGTGAACGTTGCCCGAACTAATATATCTTCGTAGTCGTAGAAAAAAGGTGGATTTGATTTTTTTAAGATTTTTGAAGTGAAAACTTCTTTAAGGACGTTTGTGCACTTTTGCTATGGGAAAAAAGCACTGAACTCGTTACCGTCACGCTTATAATACATATATAGATCCACTAGAGGGCGCTAATCTAAACATTGAGTTCTGTCAGCTCCTTATTATATGTGCTTAAAGAAAAAACCAACATCAAATTCTAGTAGTATCGCGCAGTATCCACAGATGGCGCAAATAAAAAAAATCAACTCGCGGTCAGTATTTTCCGTTGCGCTAACACTTTTTTCCGCCCCCTTCCGCCGAGCGTCTGAAGTGTACCGTGCTATAAGAAACTTCGTTGTTCGACCGCGAAAGTTTTAAAGTTAATATATACAAGATGTCTGTTTAATTTTATAAATTCTTCTACATACAAACTTTTAGTGCGTGAAATTAGGGTTGTGTTTCGTTATAAAATACTTGAAAATTTGGTAAGCTTCAAAAAATTCCAAAAATATATAAAAAAAAATAAAGCTTTGATTATTGCAGCTAATTAAATAGCCATCCTGTATATTACAAATATACACACACAGTAAATTATCTTCATACAATCGTAACATCATCATCTATGTGCGCCCGACTGTACATAACGCACACAACAACAATATCAGTCATATAAAACTATACATGTGTGTGTTGCGTACAGCCGTGCACATATATAAATATGTGCAAGTAATTATTTTATTAAAAAAATATACATAAAACACGCTTTAATAACAAATCAAAATAAAAAGTGGTATTTTTGTGCAAATGACTTTAAGTTGGTGAAAATAATGTTGAATGATTTTGTTAAATAGATCATACATACATACATACGAGTCGAGCTAATAAAAGTGTTAAAAAAGACCGCTGGCATAACTTATTAGTCTACAATTGAAAATAATAGCTTAACACACAATGTTAATTGGTCAAATACTCAAACTCCACTTTATTATAAGATGTTGTTAAGCCTTTAGCAGTTATTGCAGCAAGACAAATTGTAGCTTTAGAACAAAATTTAACAACATCTTGTCATAAAAAACGACGCTCAATAATTATATATTCGTTAAGGGAAGCCAACAATAAATGTGTTAAATAATTTAGCAAAGAAGGGAAGTTAGCAGCAAGTGTGTTTTGCGGACTGTACTGTTTGACAGGAAGCCATCAATAAATATGTTATCTTAAATACCCAATTTCCAAGAAGAAGGGAAGCCGATATTTATCTTTTGTATGGAGAAGTCGTAGCGTAGAGCCTTTTCTATTATAAACGCCGAATATACATCATGGGCTAATAAGAGATGGAAGACCACGACTGGTCTAAGACACTCGAAAGCCTTAATAAAGGGCCATGATGATAAAGTATCCAAAGAACTTCTGGAGCTCAAAAGATACAAAACCTGTGCAGTAACAAGAGTCCTCACCGGACACTGCAAACTGAACAAACATATGTTCAACCTTAAATTGGGCGAGAACACAATATGCAGATTCTGCCTAGAGACAGAAGAGACTGCAATGAATATTCTATGTGCTCTTGTGGCCCACTAATGCGGCTGCGAAGTATTAACCTGAGTTGTACATCATGCAACCGCAGGAAATACAAACATTCAGTGCTGATAGGATCTGGAGGTTTCTCGAAGCCATAAGTCTGAGCAGTGAACTGTAAAGCAGAAGTGCGCTACAAAAGACCAGAAATGGTCTAGATGGCACTGGGCACTTAAAACAATAATATTGGAGACAAGTCACTGTTTAAATCTAAATTAACCTAATAAAACATTTGTTATAGCTGGAAGCTGTTCAGCAAAACCGTATACAAATTAAAAAAAATGTTATACAAAACATACTAACACATTTTATATGTATTACAATAACATACAGCACTATTTGTAGTATACTTCAAGTGTATATAATAATAACACACACTTAAACATATTTATAGGGAATATAAAATGTCGAAAAAAAATGGCTCCCAAGGCAGGTGGTACCAGGTAAAGGTTCATAGATAAGTTATTAATTATTTAATTTATTAAAAAAAAAAGATTATGTTTATCTTAAATGGCGTGCATCGCGCATGCAGGATTCGCAACGTACGAGAACAATCTTACACAAGCTTGTCCCTATTATTTACGTTATATCGTTCGTCTATAAGTCAAGTACTCACTCAATAGATATAACACTTCAAAATGACGTACTTTTATAACTAAAGAAGAAAAAAAAATTGGGAAAACGTATAAGACATTTGGGAAAATGTATTCTAGAGAGCTACCGTGTTTTTCCATTCACAGTAGCGTTTAATTTAGAATTTTTTGGAAAAGCTATATTTTTAATTGGGATATATTACTCAAGCTTGTCCCTATTAATTACTTTACGTCGGGGGTTAAAAGTATTGAGTAAA
Organism: Callimorpha dominula; assembly: GCA_949752705.1. Lineage (NCBI taxonomy): Eukaryota > Metazoa > Arthropoda > Insecta > Lepidoptera > Erebidae > Callimorpha > Callimorpha dominula. The sequence goes on from OX457020.1 coordinate 2,873,723, forward strand.
TTGCATCAAAAAGTTATCTCAAAAACTTTTAGTTTGTAGACACACTGCAAAAGTTGTGAAGTAGTCGTCTTATTTTCCAAAAACACAATAGATTGGGAAACCGTATTAGAAACTTGGGAAAAGGTTTTCTTGAGTTTTCTCTTCCGTAGCAGCAGGTGTAGTTCAGTGCGGGCGATGTTCCCGCAGGTGCCTGAGGGCGCACCTCGCGGCCGTGCCCTTGGCGATGCGGTAGTTGCGGCCCACGCCCTTGAACGTTCCGCGACCGAACACTTCCACGCACACGCGGACGCGACGACCGTCTGCCAGACGCTCGGGTTTCCTGTTTAACGTACAATATATAAAGATTAATAGTCTTGTATTCGGTCATGTCTCCAGCCGGACTGATGATCGCTGGAGCCGATATTTGCTAGAGTGGAGATGCGTAGACAAACATAGTGTAGGGCCCCCTGCACGATGGACCGACGACTTGAAGAAGGTGGCTGGCAGTGGATGGATGAGGACTGCCCAAGACCGGGATAGTGTGCGCTCCTTGGAGGAGGTCTTTGTCCAGCAGTGGACAGCGATAAGCTGATGATGATTCGGGAATTACCGCGATGACCTAATATCATTTGAATTGCCTGACGTTTCGATCAGGTTGCACCAGCCATGGTCACAGGTCATATTCAAAGGTCAAGTCGACGTCAATCTTCCTGCCATTTTCGAAAATTTTAGCCGAATTCCGAAAATCCGAATTGGCTGGTATCTTTTATAGCCTTCCGTTCGTTCGTTCCCGGGCGCCTCCTATTTCAAGTGCAGCGCAGGTTATTCAGACACGAATACCACAGTGATGGTAACGGCAGGTGAGGGTATCCACACATACAAACAACTTCAGTAATTCATTCTCTAGTTTGGGCATCTAAGAAGAGAGTGCTGAACGAACAACAAACGTTACTGGGAAGGCCTGATAGGGATTGACCACCCTTTTTTTTATGGTATGGAGGCAAACGGGCAGACGGATCACCTGATGGTAAATTACTACCGCGGCATATGGGCACCTGCAACTCAAGAGTGACAAGTGCGTTGCCGGCCTTTTAGGTGGGAGTAAGTGAAGGGGAGAAGAGGGGGAGAGGGAAGGGTTGGGTCTCCGGTAACCTCACTCACTCGGCGAAAAGCAACAATTTCATCTAGTTGTATTTTATTACAACCTTGAGACGGTACAGCTGAAGACCCGTCTTCAACAGTAATGTTCTGAATAAAAGACAGGTCAGAAATTCCTGAAACCGGGGGACTTAAAAGGTAATGACAGTATAGGAAGTACGTGATGTATGTGAGAATAGAAGTTAGTGGCAGACTGTTTTCTCTGTCTAAGCCAAAGAGAAGTCGTGAGTTTATGTATGTGTGTGTACAATGTGACAAAACTTACCCAAATTTAGCAGTGTCCGGTTCAGCCTCCAGGAGTTCTCTGACGGGAGATTTAGGAGCTGCTGCACTGAACGCTTCTAACTCAGCGCCCATTAGATTTACGTAGGACTTCCATACAGCTCCTAGAGACATCCCTGTGGACAATAAAAGCGGGAATTAATACGGACTTAATATTTTGGCTGGGTTCGATTCCCACCCAGGCCTATCTGCCTACTAACCACTAGACCAACAGGCCACCAATGCCTGATATGCTCACCAGAATCCAGGAATATAGCGCCAGCAACCGACTCGAATAGATCACCTAACGCTTTTGGTACTTCGACGTCTTCAGCTTGCTCCATCTCATCTTCTTGGATCAGATAATGCTATGAACAAACCAAAATTATATTCTTAATATTAATTGACAGGGTAAGTGTGGTTTTGTGATAACTGCTCCTGTGTGACCAGGTAACAAAAACTTTAGTCTTTCAAGGAATTCTGGTAAGTTCTGGGTAGAAAAAAAAAGCAAAAAAGAGAAGAAAGTGATAGAGAATAAAACTTCTTTATTTATATAAAAACCCGTCACCGATGGTTTAACGTGCTCTCCGAGGCACGGAGGGGTCTTAATGTGTTTACCTCTTCGCTAATGGAATGTCCGTTCTCTTCTTGTATTTTGACATACTTGGTAAGCACCTCGTTCAATCCTGGAGATAGGTGTCTGAAGTACCTGACAAGAGAAAAAAAATGCCTATGTATATTTTTTTTATTTTTTTTTGTCTAAAACTGTCAAGCCAAATCATTTTCTTGTCAGTCAAAACGGTCCGTTTTGGTAAAACACTTGTGTGCAATAACAACCTGTGACGTCATACTTGAACATACGAAAAATAAATCAATAAATACCCCATGCAGCCAAAAACTGCAATGTAATCAACTGTACAATATTTATGCAATCAGCTACTTTGCTGGCGCCAAACGTTTAAGGTCATTTACGTTACCGCACGAAATTCATACCTACGTTTGTTACGTTTACATTGCGTAGCGCAAAATCAAACTAATTGACTGTAAATTCTTAATCTCGATTTTTTATGATGAACTGACTTTTGCATTGTGATAAGTGTCCAAAGAAAGTCGTTTTTGTAAGTTATTCGCGACGGTGATACTTACAAGCTGTATAATACGAGTAGTCTAAGATTTCTGGACCCAAACACTTCTGGATAGCTTCACTTGTATGTTTGTATGTTTGTTTGTAACCGACTCCTTAGGGCGCGATTTTGACCCACTTTAAACGGACAGATTTTATTAAAATTTTGCACACCTGTCAAATACCGATGATAATGCAAGATTCGATTATAATAAATAAAAAATAGTTTAAAAAAACTTAAAAAACCACGCTTTTATAGAAAATCCAACTAAAAAATAGAAAATAAATTTTAATAAATTTGGATTAAGAATAGTGTAAATAAGAAATAAATGTATTTTATGGGAAAAAGCGTGAGGTGCATATAGTGTCAATAGTTATAAACATTTTATTGATTTTATAGAAAGTTCGTGAACTTTCCTGAAACATCTCGTACAATCTATCTGACTCAACCGCTGTCGGAACTTCTAGAACTCAGTAGAACATTCTTAATGATAGACTATTTAGTTCCATTATTCGTCAATAGATGGCGCTCGTGGGTCAATTTAGGCTTCCATAACACACATTGCACAAAGCGGGAATTGAACCCATTTGTAGTCAAATGCTAAACCACCTCGCCACATAGGTCTAATAAGACAAGGCTACTGATAACACTAGACAGTTCTCTCTCTTACTTACTTATGGAATCCATGTCTTGCTGCCAGAGTAGCAAATATAGTATTGTTGACGAGGGCTGAACGTAGGTCTGTGAGGGCTCCGGGAGAGTGTCGTCTTGGGTCCTCGTACAAGTGACGGGTTATCAGATAATCTGTAACAATTTAGAGAGATATTTTACAATAAATTACGGTTATTATTATACTATATTATATATATATATATTAAAAGATAAGACTAAATTCATTGTGTTCTCTATCAAAAATAGAAAAGAAATATCCGATCTTACAAATAACATATATGCGCATAAATGTAGTTTTCCTCCTACTCTAAGCTATACATGCCCCAAAATTACTCCTACTCAATGTATTAGATATTTTGGAATTGAAATTGATGCTAATTTAAATTTTGAAAACCACATACGAACTTTATCCAATATAATACGAAAACTAACATACATATTCAAACCATTACGTGACGTAGCAGACAAACAGACCATAAAGTTAGTATACGAGGCTTTGGTGCAATCAATCATATCCTACTGCATCACTACCTGGGGAGGAGCTTGTAAAACCAAATTGATAACCCTCGAAAGAGCTCAAAGAATGATACTGACAGTAAGCCTATCAAAACCGCGGCTATTTCCTACTTCTAAGCTTTACGACGAAGCGCAGGTCCTCACTGTGCGGCAGCTTTACGTAATGCTATCTATACTTCACAAATGTGGTGACTTATCCGAAGACAGAAGAAGGCACATAGCTCAGACTAGAAGAAACTACGCAGTGTGTGAGCCTACTGCCGTAAACACCTTATTTGCACAAAGATTTTCTCTATACCGAGGAGGAATGCTTTTCAATAAAGTAAACAAAATAGTTCCCTTGTCCAACTGTAGCAAAGCAGAATGCAAAGATATAATTAATAAATGGTTACTGAAACTTAGTTACTCGGAAACAGAAGAAATCCTAGATGTAAGAATATATATTTATGTGTAAAATATATCAATATATAAATAAATATGTATATATATATTACAAATATGTTATTAAATTTTGTATATTACTTTAGGTATTATAGTATATAACACATCTAATTACAATTATTATACTATATACACTAAATATTACAAACAAGATTTAAGCAAATATGATAAAATTATATATCCCTTAAACACTCCCATACCCACGCACACACACACACATACACAGACACACACAAACACACAGACACACTCGTATATATCATTATTATACAATAAAACTTGTTACCGATTACTCATTCACACACACTCATGTACGCTTCTGTCATGTTGACAGTCTACACAATGTTATGAAATGGGTGGCCTGGAGATCTATAGTACAGGCCTCGGCTTAGTTTAGACTCCAGATCTCCCACAAATTACGGATTCGAAATCGAAAATATTGTCAACTGAATGCTGTAAACATGATGTAATTTGTGGAGATGAAATAAACATTTCATTTATTTATTGATTTATTATTGAATACAAAGATACCATTATAAGATCATTCATTTACCTTCATTTGAGAAAAATCAAAAGCATTATTTCAATCAAACCAATAATAATAGGTATTTTTGAATTGTCAGGAGTAGGAGTCAGTCAGACTAAGTCAGTCGTGAAGCTAGTTGCATGTTCCAATACGTAGATCCTATGGAGAAGAACAGGCAACAAACTCCAAGGACACTCTTTTTCAAAATGTTTTTACAAGTTTCTCATTACATTGCTTATAAGCGTAAATGAAATGTGAGGACAATGTAACATATTATTCTAAAATATAAATAGACGCGCTAAATACTACTATACCTATTTCAGTAAAAGCAGTCCGGAGATGACCAGAAACAGAATCATAACAGAGTACCGAGTTTGAGATATTTTTTTTTTCACCTAGTCAAACCAAAATGATAATGACCCGGTAGCATGGAAGAATGAAGATGGTAGTTTTTAGACCAATGAAGATGGTAGATTTTAGATCAATGAAAATGGGAGTTTAGGTTATCCTCTTGTAAAAAAACCCGGTTTTTATTGTAAAAAACACTTATGCCAATTATATGTTAAATGTAGTCCATGAAAAACCAATTTTGGTTTTGATGCAAGTCAGTACACGCTTTGAAACATTTACGAGCATTGTGTTTTCATTAAAATCGGTTCATTCGTTAAGAAGCTCATCGCGAACAAACAACGTTTATATATATATATATATATATATATATATATATATATATATATATATATATATATATATATATATATATATATATATAGACTATGCGTCAAATGCTCCAAAAAAAAAATAACTTACCAAGTATAGCATCTCCTAGGAATTCCAACCGCTGGTAACAATCCGTCAGACGGTTGCTGTGATGTGAGGCGTGGGTCAGCGCCTGCAGCAGTAACGAGCGATCCTTGAACCGGTACTGCAGAGTGCGTTCTAATGCGTCATAACCTGTGACCAATATTTTCATATCAATAATTATACTCTTTAAAACTTTCGCGTTCCATGATATTAATAATAATAATAATAACTGGCAACACTATAATATGGCATTCGTAAAATTTTCACCTCTTATCCAATATTTTTTTTTTCTGTATTTACAAATCCAATTATACATATTTTCAATAGTATTTATAAAAATTAATACCATAAATAAATATTCATATGAAAAGGAAGTTTTAAATATGTAAAAAGCCAAAAATATATGAGTACGACATGACGTTTATAACGTCATGTCTAATATAATTGAAATCATCGATAAAAGATGGAGCCATTGAATTAAAAGAAGAAGAATATGACTGCTGATGTTAACAAGATCCAGAGCAAGGACTGCACCCTTAACATCCCCGGACTCGTCGCTCAGCTCCGCCGCCCGGCCCCCGCAAACGGCATCAAGCATACCGGCCGCTGTGGATGCGTCGAGCTCAACATCGAGTGACGAGTTTTTCTCTCCGCCGACGTCGCCAACACCATGCACGTCGGCAGGGGAGAGGCCGGCCACCGACTTGCTTGGGACCCCGAGGCCCACCGGCTTCGAATAGGGCCCCCGCTACCGGTGGTAATGTGCGTCGCATGAAATGGACATCCTCAATAAACGAGAACGTCATGCGAGCATATTTTGTGGTTACAGAGGGAGGAACTAACCTCACTGCGTATCGTGATCGTATGCTGTCTCTGTTTCAGGAACTTGAACCAGCTGTTAACATTACGGCACAAAGACTATCGGATCAAGTACGGGCCATTCAATGATGTCATTTGTTGGATAACTCCGTGCTTGATAGGCTACGCTTGGACTTGCAGAATAGCATTGTTACTTCTCCTCCTTCACAAACAGTGTCACAATCAATTTCTGGGTTACTACGACTTTACCCAGCAGAGGGCGGAGAGGACAGTGGTACTTCATCTGTAAGTACTCAGTACAATGAACAAATAAGGAATATTTTGGAGGGTACTCTTCGAGAATATCGGACCATGAGTTGTGACAACAGACCTCGTTTACCGCGTTTGCCAATGCATAAACGAAATAAAGCGCTAGTGTGTGCCCTTGATTCTATATTAGGTATTTATTTAGAAGAAAGCACAGATCTCAGTGATACACACTCAATTCTGTACTGTGCGGCTGTTGCAGCATGTCGAGTAGCTGGTGTTAAATTTCCAGAAAATGATACCGCTACTCGGTCAAAGCTTGCTGCTCTGGCGTGGCAGTGCAGGATTGAACGTCGTATCGCTGAGGCGAGGGCACTCATTGGCAAGCTTATCTGTTTCAGATCGGGTAACACGCGCCCGAGAGTAATGCGTTTTGTGAACCGGGCTTTTTCGGGAACTGATATCAGATCCTGTAATTATGCAGCGCGGGTCACAGAGCGCATTGACTTTCTGAAACAGAAAGTTTATGCATGGGCAAACCGTATACGAAGGTACAAAAAACGAGTGGACCGATATACTCAGAATCGTTCATTCCAAAGGGATGAGAGGTGGGTTTATAGAAGGTGGGAGCAGCCTGATTTAGTGAGTGACACACATTTCCCAGATGCTGAAATTACGAATACCTTTTGGCGTGACATCTGGGCGATGCCTGTCACTCACACAGAGGGTGATTGGATGCGAGATGTCGAACGTTCGTGTGAGTCGATTGATACCATGGAGCCAATAACAATATCGAATACTGATATAGCTTATGCAGTTCGTTCGCTGCCGAACTTGAAATCAGCGGGACCGGACGGACTGCATAACTTTTGGTTAAAGTGGCTCCGTAGCTCACATGTACGATTGGCATCTCAATTGCAATCATGCTTAGAATCAGGTTCGCTTACGACTTTTATGACCACAGGCGTAACTCACCTGCTCTTTAAGTCTGGTAGTGCCACGGATCCCAAAAATTATAGACCTATAACGTGTTTACCCACACTTTATAAATTACTTACGTCTATTCTGAGAGTGAAGATAACATCTCATATAACTAACAATACTATTATGGCTTACTCTCAGAATGGATGTAAAAGTGGGGCCCGTGGCACTAAAGAGCTCCTTATTATTGACACGACCATTAACCAACAAGTTCGTCGTAATCGAAAGGATTTGGCGACATGTTGGATAGATTACAAAAAAGCCTATGACTCTGTACCGCATACGTGGCTCTTGAGAGTGATGGAGTTGTACTAGATAGGTACAACTCTATGCACTTTCTTGAAGGCATGTATGCGGCAATGGAGAACGGTACTCTACTATCCAGGATGTCGGCGGTCTCAGGGTTACGGCGAGTATATTAGGATCAGGGGGGGATATACCCCGCCTAGGACCTCCGCCAGGACAAATAATTATGTGATGAGCATGATCATTTGTTCTGTGTCTGGATGTAATTTATCTATAATATGTATGTATTTAGAAATATATAAGTATGTTTATCAGCAGTCTGGTTATAATACAGGCTCTGCCTAGTTTTGGGATCAGACGGCCGTGTGTGAGATGTGTGAAGTTATTATTATTATTATTTACTAACCCCAATCTGATGGCCTAGTCAAACGAATCATATGTAGTCCAAACTCGATTTTTCCACGCTTAATTTTACTTCACTTACTTCTCATCTTATTAACACAATAGCGCACGATAAAACAGTGTTGTTATATATTGTTAGGGGTGCTTAGGCGACGGATTAAATGTAAAGATGGCATGCGATAATAACGTCTTTATTACTTCAAGTTCGTACAAAGAGTGTCTTCAATAGACTGACGATCGAGTACCATAAGAATATACAATATTAGCTTACAGACTACAATATATTTTTCCTACGTATGCACTTTACATTGTAGGTACAGTCATGTACAACCGCTACAATATTATTTCATTAAATATGTATTTTTTCTGGTGATGTAAAGGACTGGTGAGTTTGTTTGCCCGATTTTTTCTCACAAGACTCAACTACTTGGAAAGGAGCGATTATAGATTGACACAGGCAGATCTATATTTTTATGGTATAGTGGGCAATCGAGCAGACGGGTCACCTGATGGTAAAAGACTACCGCCGCAAATGGGCACCTGTAACTCAAGAGTCACAAGTGCGTTGCCTCCCTTTAATGTGGGAGTAGGGGAAGAGGGGAGAGGGGGATTAGAGGGGGGGAGAGGGAAAGGACGGGAATAGGGGAGAGGGAAGAGTTAGGGCCTCCGGTAATCTCACTCACGCGGCGAAAATGCAAGCACTGCCGGTTCACTGGCGGTTTTCTGTGAGGCCGTGGTATCGAGCGGAGTCGAGCCGGCCCATACGTGCCGAAGCATGGCTCTTCCACGTTAGGTATTATCTTATTTTATATTTGACAAATTAAACTTATTATTGCGGGGACTGCGTGTGTTCATCTATCCCACTTATGTTATAAATGTGAAAATTTGGATGGATAGATAGATGGATGGAGGGATGTTTGTTACTCTTTTACGCAAAAACCACTAAATCAATTGCGATGAAACTTGGTATGTAGATAGCTGGAGACCTGGATTAACGTATAGGCTACTTTTTATCCCGATATTCCATCGGGATCGGGACTTACGCGGGTGAAACCGCGAGGCACTGCTAGTAATTTATAAAATTTAAATAGAGATACTTGGTTTTGACATACTGCTAAGTCAGTCGCCACCAATTCCAGCAGATATCTACTTCGCCCTATCTCTTTCGTTTTATCATTTTTGTAATTTCCTGATTGTCACGTGCTCGGTAACAAGGCTACAAAGATTGTAACTTACCAGACAGCATTTGTTCCAATTCTCCTTCAGGGTCTTCGATGTACCTCAGCAACGGAGATGGAGGCGCCTTCAGCTCACCAAATATTGGCTGCAAAAAAAAAAAGTGTCAGTCGTGAAGTGAAAACACATACACACGTATTTAACAAGGAGCTGACAGAACTCAATGTTTAGATTAGCGCCCTCTAGTGGATCTATGTATGTATTATTAGCGTGACTGTCAGCGCGAGTTCAGTGCTTTTTCCCCATACCAAAAGTGCCCAACGTGCCTAAAAAAGTTTTCACTTCAAAAAGTGATGCCATCTACTAGTGACATAAGTTTCAGTACAGTTTCCGGTATCCCTGGATATTTCGTGTCGTTAACTTTGTCACTACGTATTTAGTTCACAAGTTTATTAAAGTAAAGATAACACTTCCACAGACAAATTAGTATTTTGTTTTCACTTTTATTAAACAAATTACATTTTTTAAGATTAATTTAAAGAGCTCACAAAACTCAATGTTTAGATTAATGCCCTCTAGTGAATATATGTATTATTAGCTGTGCCCGCGACTTCGTCCACGTGGAATAGTGTCTTTGGGTAGAATTATTTATTTAGGCTAATTGACGATACTTCCATACAACTTTTCATCCCCACCTTTCAACCCCTTACACCCCTTTTTTCGCATTAAAAGTAGCCTATGTCCTTTCTCAGGCTCTAGACTAACTGTGTACCAAATTTCATCTAAATCGGTTCAGTAGTTTTGGCGTGAAAGGGCGACAGACAGACAGGCAGACAGACAGGCAGACAGACAGACAGAGTTACTTTCGCATTTATAATATTAGTAAGGATTAGCGTGACGGTCACAAGTTCAGTGCTTTTTCCGGATAGCAAAAGTGCCTAGAGAAGTTTTCACTTCAAAAATATTAACAATACCTGCATCCAAACTCCATTCTCATCAATATAAGGCTGCAAAGATCCCACAGCTCTACCAGACCAAGACCAGTCTGTTTCAGGGAACACCTCCTGCTGCTGTAGAGGCTCTTCATCATCGGTGGAGCAGTCTGATGATGAGGAGTTGGTGCGCTGGCGCTTGGGCGAAGGGGGCGGTGGCGGATTCTGTAAATATGACCGGCTCACCAATATTAAAACTATGCCGAACAATTGCTCATTTAATGACCGGAGTTGATTGTATTTTTATTTATAACTAGCTGACCCGACAGACATTGTCCTGTCTTAACTATGAATATTGATCGAATTGGTATAATTAATAAAAAAAATAATATTCAAAAAAGATAGTTCCGAACGATGCATCTGTTTTAACCGATATTTGCAGCATGCATTCTGTCAATCGCGCCAACTGTCAACTGACGACTGACAGTTATGTCAAAAGCGCTAAGGTTACATTAGAAAAATTTCTTAATTTTTTCTTTCATAAGAACCTTCTCCTGACAATAACAAAAAATTTGAAAAAAAAAAAAAATTGCGACATCGGTGCAGCCGTTCACGGGTGATGTAGTGACCAAGGGAAATAGGCATTCATTTATATATATATATATATATATATATATATTATATATAGACAGCCATTGATGATAATCAACGTACATAGAGCTCTTGTGCAGTTTGTCATATATAAAACTACCCGCGCGATCATTAAGAGAATATAGCATGCAGTGGATTTTTTTCAAGCCAATTTGTCATATAAAAGACAACACGCGCGATCGTTAAGAGAATATAAGGTGCAGTGGATTTTTGTCAATCGTTCAAAATAGGACTGTATTCCTTTAGAGCGAAAGTTGCTATTAATTTAAACTTCTCTTTAAAATTAGTCATCTGTTTTACTATTCATCAATATTTTAATCATGCGTTGTGCGACATGTGCGATCATTAAGAGAACATAATATGTAATGGTTTCTGGTCAAACAAATAAGATTAAATTTTATTCACTTGTAGTGTAAGTTGTTATTCATTTAAATGTCTTTTTAAAATAAGCCATCTGTTATACTACTAATTAGGTTTTTAATTACGGGTAATTTTAACCGACTTCTACATATCTCCATTGCCCGAAATAGGGACAGAGAGCCTAGATAGACTAATGTCCGGTTTCTATAATCAAGAAACGATTCGTTTTACTTACGGACGGTAAAAAATTCGTTGTAAATTCAACGTAATTTTACTGTCCGTAGTCTACTTACCTTCGGATTTTCATCAGCATTCTTGGCAGCTATCACGTAGGGATGATCGTCGCCCACTGCCACATGGTGACAGGGGAGGACCTTAATACCGAGCCAGGACATGAAGAGGAGAGCGCCTCGAGGGCCACACTCCAGGAGGTAAGCACCTATCAACGCTTCTACGCAGTCAGCGATCGACTTATCTGTAGAAGGAAGGTAGTGATTAATACAGATCGTGAACTCCAGGGCCTATTCGATGGCCATGCTTTAATGGCGACCAAAATTAAAAAGTAAAAAACCCATTGTTATTAAGCAGAATCTCTTGGACTCCTATAAACGAAGGTCATACAACAATGAATGAATGAAAGTAGGTATTTTTAATACGAAGTTGTTTCTATAGCGATTTTACGTTCACTGGTTTTTTTAAGTTCTTCACTGGTTCTTCCCTCACCCGTTAACTTTCCGCCACCTCTTTAGAGGACACTCTCAGACCACCTCTACACAAAACGAGATGGCAGAATCCCAAGCACTCTCAAGAGATCCCACTATAACCCAGTAAAAAAAAAATTAAAACCGACAATTCTGACCTGGGATGCTGTGTTGCGTGATCAAGTTGTAAGGAACGAAGCAACCAGCTGCATCCAAGGGTATATCAGGATTGATCGTATCGAGATGTGTGTCACCCTGAAAGAAAAAAACATGTAGACACGTTACTATCAATTAAATTTTCTGTAGGAAATTTCAGCCAGGCCACCTGATTGTCGCCTGCGGTATTTCCGGACCAATACGACTTCAAACCTTCAAGAAAAGAGCGTACTCCCATCTCAGGGTTCCCATCACTTGTGACTTTTGAGTTGCAGGTGTCCATGGGCGTCGGTAGTCACTTACCATAAAGTGATCCGTCTGCTCGTTTGTCCCCTATAATATAAAAAAAAAAGGCAGTCATGGGTCTGCCGACAGAAGTGAAAACTTGAAACGACCTATATATGTATTATTAGCGTGACGGTCACGAGTTCAGTTCTCTCTCTCTTTCTCTCTCTCTACGCTCACTCTCACGCTGTATATGTAAATATAATAAACACGCCTCCGTCGTATGAATTTTCAATTGGGGACGGACATCAGGGTCGGAGATCAGTGTCTGACATCAGGGTCACGTGTACTGACGCGAGTTTATAATTTTTTACCCATCTAAAAGTGCACAACGCCGCTAAAGAAGTTTTCACTTCCAAAAATTTGGTTCGATTCCAATGTACCACTCCACCAGTAGCCCCGGTGAGGTGATGATCCGTGGGGGTTTCCATGCGATAAAAAACTTTAACAAAACCGCCTGAGTCTAAAGATAAGTACAGATTATACATACATGGGCGCTGGGGTGTAAAGTCGGTGGTGGTTTGTGGCAGGGCGGCAGCCAGTTGTCGTGGGGTTCGAACTTGGACGCGATCATCCTCGCGCCGAGCCTCTTGTTGCGCCCCAAACGGTAGAGATTCAAATTTGATACCTGTGCAGAGTAATATAATTATTATATTTATTTTTCTACCCTTCAGGACTAGGGGCCATTAATAAATTACGTCACACGAATGTCATGATTTTTGACCCCTCCTCCCGCCCTTGTCACAGATGGTCAGACATAAGGAACCCCCTGGAAACTCCTTGGTGTGACGTCACATACTTGCAATATACCTAAAACTCAAAAATAGCTACTAAACAAGAAAAAATGATGAAAATCGGTTGACAAACAGAGGACAAAATGGTACTGAACTCTTTTGTCTTTGCTTATTTACATATAGTTACCTGTTTGCTTCTCATATGGCTCAGCTTCCCTTCATGGACCGTGGGATGAGCGCAGTACAGATAAGCTGTGATGGCGAATTTGAGGAAGCTGTCTCCGATAGTCTCCAGACGTTCCAAGTTGATTCCATCGTTCGCGTTTGACATTGTCAATGCCTGTAATAGAAATTATCTTCACGATCTCGTGACAATTGCCACAGTATTTAACCTACCTTAGGTTAGTATAAAGTAGCTTAAAGGTCATAGCTCATTAGGGCCATTATTAACCGACTTCAAAAAAGGAGGAGGTTCTATGTTCCACTGTATATATATATATATATATATATATACATATATATATATATATATATATACATATATATATATGTGTATTTTTTTATGTTTGTACACCGATTTCTCTGCCAACTGTGGACCGATTCAAAACATTTTTCTTATGTTCCGTTGAGTATACTTCCAATTTGGTCTCATTGCCACCAAGTCAGGATCTGATGATGGGATCTCAGGGAAATCGAGGGCAACCCTCAAATTTTGTAGGCACTTATTACGTTTTTCATATATTTTCGTGGACCACGCGACATTCACTGGTGACCGGCGTCCACAAATGGATCACCAGACCTGTTGACAACGACTAGACGCCGACGAACGATGAGGCCGTGCTGGTCTGTTACCGGGTGGCTCTAATGAGCTGTGACCTTACAGCATCTTCCCAAATGACTACAATTAGCCCTGACACGAGTCTCAGGTAGCCCAAGACGAGGCTTAGTAAATTGATATTTCCATATACAGAATGAAGGGTGTATTTGACTCTAGCAGTTACAATAAGAAATTATGAAAAAAAAGGTATCCGTTTACAAGTTATGACCGTTTGAATTTCCAGGTATTTTAGTTAATAGTATTTTTTTTATTTTGGAACTTGTCACTCAGTTTTTGAGAAAATCCATTTAACAACTAACTTGAAAAATTTCATAGTTAGTTTTTATGGATTTTTTAGTAACGGAATGAAAAAATTCAAAATAAAAAAATATGTAAAATTTAAAGTCCTTAACTTTACGCATTCCATCTAATTTATGAAAAACGGAGGCAAAAATACTTGGAAATTCAAACCGTCATAACTCATAACTTGTAAACGGATAGTTTTTTTTCCAAAATTATATTATTATTGTAACTGCATGCTAGAGTGATTTAAGTAAATGTTAGAACACTAACTTAAATCACTAAAAGTGCATGACTCAAATACAGGGTGTATTTGAAATTAGATTTTCAAATACATCCTGTATTTTGTAACCATAACAATCACCTTTTGGCCTTTTGATAAAAGATTCTTAAACCTGATCTCCAGTACTGAAGGGGGTTTGACCTAAACGTTACATTTGAACTTAAGCCGGGGAAGGATGGGGTATATGCCCTCCACTGCCCTTTGGGTATGCCCATGGGGCTGATGCACCATGTACGTACCTGCAAAATAACACTAGGACTAGGCCCCGGATGTCCTTCTAATTTCGGCTGATAATCAAAATCGAATTCCTTCCCAGGCTGCTTTTCTTCAGCGTAATAAGGCTCGAATTCTTGTTTTGTCTTACACGTCTCTTCGTAAGTCTCTTTCTTATCAAAACCCACGTTCACGATCTTCTCGTTGACGTACCCTGGGGAATCTATATCGATGTCTTTCATGGAAAAGCAGTTGAGTTTCCTGATGTCTTCTTTAGATGCTGTTTCTTTTATACCTAGACAAAAAAGTGGTGAATAGAGATTTATGTATGGAAGTTGACGGATACAAGAGCAGAGGACGACCACAGGAGAACTGCATGAAGAGAATATGGCTAGGAAGGGAGAAAATCTGTCGAGTTATTATTACTAGCGTATAGAGTAGACACTGCAAAGCAATAGTTTGTAACGCGAACTGCGGTCCATGGACCGCAACGACATCAGTCAGAGTTTACGCTCAGCAGCGTTCGACCGTATGCACTTGCTTTTAATTATCGAAAAAAATGCCGAGTTGTGTTTTAAAAACGTGTACAAAACATTCATTGACTGGCCTGTTGGTCTGGTGGTTAGTGATCCTGACTGCTGAGGGAGAGGCCGTGGATTCAATTCTCACCCAGGACAAATAATTGTGTGATGAGCATGATCATTCTCTTTTGTCGGGGTGAAATTTATCTATAATATGTTTGTATTTAGAAATATATGAGTATGTTTATCAGCAGTCTGGTTACCATAGTACAGGCTCTGTCTAGTTTGAGATCAGACGGCCGTGTGTGAGATTTGTCAAGTTATTATTATTATTTATTTGTATGTATTGTAAATTACACCCAGACATAGAACAAATGATCATGCTCATCCCACAATAATTTGTCCTGGGTGGTAATCGAACCCATGACCTCTGGCTCAGTAGTCAGGGTCACCAACCACTCAACCAACAGGCACTACAAGTCGGAATTGAACATTCTTTTGTATTTGATAGTCCACTCTTAAGAGCGTCAAAAAGCTAAAATAAAACAATGTTTATGGCGCCCTACTGTGGGAGCTGACAGTTAATGGCCGTTGACCTTAGCTCCAATTTTAAATAACACAACCAAATAAGCCAGGCCTGGTATGGTGGCATATAATCCTTCCTACTAATATTATAAACGTGAAAGTTTGTGAGTATGGATGTATGGATGTTTGTAGTCTTTCACGCAAAAACTATTGAGCCGATTGCGATAAAACTTGGTATGTAGATAGCTGGAGACCTGGATTGACACATAGGCTACTTTTTATCCCGATATGCCCACGGCACAGGGACTTACGCGGGTGAAACTGCGGGGCGCAGCTAGTTACTGAGCAATCTTACCTTCTAGAATAAACCTTTTGTTCCTTTCAATACTTTCAATATCAATCTGTCCATTAATAACCACCAACTCCTCAGAACCGAAAGGGAATAACTGCGATATAGCGTTCTCTTGCGTCAAGTTATTCACGACGAGTTGTTTATCTTTGTTTTCGGGTAAAATTTCTAACAATGGGTCGACTTTAGAGACCAAATTCCCCTGGCTTACAATTTCTTGTTTGTGGCGGTTGACTGAGGTGCGAAATTTGTCGATATACTGCAAAAAGAAAACATTATATTATTGACTGGCCTGATGGCCTAGTGGTTAGTGATCCTGACTGCGGAGACAGAGATCGTGGGTTCGATTCCCACCGAAGACAAATAGTTGCGTGATGAGCACTTTCATTACTTTGTTCTGTGTTTGGGTGTAAATTATGTATAATATGTATGTTTATCGGCAGTCTGGTTACCATAGTACAGGCTCTGCCTAGTTTGAGATCAGACGGCCGTGTGGGAGATGTCTGAAGTTATTAATATTACGTTTAACCCGCGGGTGCCATCTATTGTCGACTATAGGAAGTCAGTGGGCGACGATTACTTAAAATGAGATTCACGCCATCTGTTGATAATACACGGAACTAGTAGTCTTTGAATAGAATGTGCCATGATGTATTGGAAAGTTCTAATGTAATTTCGAGTTTTCGGGAGATGTCGCGATCTCTATGAAAGAACGTTTTGAGTATAAAAGCAGTTGTATACGGTATGAGAAGAGTTTTTTTAGTTGAGCGATCAGCGAGTAAACAGAGTGATAAGTGATAGTGACAATTAATTGTGATTGTGCATTTTGTGATTTATTGAAATAAATTGTGTCTATTAAGGCAATAAATTGGTTTATATTTCTAATCCTGAACCTAACTGGTTGGACGGTTGGACTTGCCATCAAGTGGTTGCAGGTTCGACCCTTACCCTGTACACCATCGACGTGAACTGAAAGCTGCAGAGGTTTGCAAGAATACAGTATTCCTAACTAATTTTATAAATACAATGAAAATGTGTGTTTGTTTGTTATGCCTTCACGCCTTAATTAGTTAACCGATTATCGTAAAATGCGAACACTGAAAGGAACTACGTAAAATGAAAAGGACATGGATACCCGTCATCCAGAAAATAAACTTTTAAGAAAATATTTAAACCGACAAAAGAACTAAAAAATAAATACCAATATTAAAAACTACACTAATGTAAATAAGTTTATAATTTTGAATCGGTGTGCCAAACATACAAACAAAATGGAATTCAATCATTAACTTAAAAAAAGTATCACCGACTTCAATGTGCCTAGATCATGATAAATTGTAATAAGCTACATTCTTCATCAATTAATTTTCAACATTTAGAGGTCGAATATTTTCTTCAAATTGAAATGGAACCAATCTTGAGTCAAACCAATTCAATAAAAAAAAAAATAGGCAGTCATGGAACTAAACGAAACGACGAAAAACGTCACATTAGCACATTAATTAATAAGGAGCTGACGAAACTCAATATTTAGATTAGCGCCCTCTAGTGGATCTATATATGTATTATTAGCTTGACGGAGTTCAGTGCTTTCAAACGTACCTAAAGAAGTTTTCACTTCAGAACTATATTTTAAAAATCAGTCCGCGTTCGATACGTTTCGTACGATTCGTTCGATATCTTCGCTACTTGTAGCGAAGATATCGATCGCGTAACAACACACAAAAAATATTTGGTCGAATTGAGAACCTCCTCCTTTTTGAAGTCGGTTAAACACAGCCGGCAACTAGTAAATGTTGAGTTGCAGGTGTCCATAGGCGGCGGTAGTCACTTACCATCAGGTGACCCGTCTCGTTTACCCCCTATACCAGGGGTCGGCAACCTTTTGAGTAGCAAAAGTCAAAATTACAATTTACAAAATTAAAGCCAGTTGTTCGTCGTAGACAGAATTTGATGACCTTTTTTTTTTAGGCCTCATATACAAAATATTTTGGGACACCCCATACTTGGAGTTGTTGCGGATAAAAATATAAATCAAAATGTTGTTCGCCGTAAAAAGAATTGGATGACCTTTTATTTTTTTAGATAAAAATGTGAATCAAAATGTAATTAAAATATTAAAATTTTGTTAATAAATAATATTTGCGTATGGAACTAAAGAGCCACAACTTAACATCCAAAGATACATCGCGAGCCGCAGGTTGCCGACCCCTGCCCCTGGTTGGTCACTAGACCAGCAGATTTCGATCCGAGATGCAAACGCTCACCTCTTTAGGCGCAACTCCAGTCCTCAGCAGCTTGTCATGTTCCTGTCTGTCTAACGCGTCGTCTTCTTCATCAGGAATTGGTGCAGGGTTGACCTTCTTGGTGCGTTCAAGGTCCACAGCTTCGGCCTCGTGGGCTGTCTTGTATTCTATGCGAACACCCATCGCCACTGTGGATAACACGAATGAAGATATTTCGGCAGGTGGAGCATATTTTTTGCATCAGTAAGGGGTCAAACAAGCATACGGCTCGCATGATAATGAGCTAATGACAAGCTGTTACAAGTTGTCGTCACATCAAACTGGCATTTATTTTATTAAAAATAGGGGCAAACTATAATAGATGATAAAACAGTTCAATTCAACAGACATTATTATGACTAGTTATACAAGTCACGCTATTGGTTGGTTGACAATGGTGGGGTGATAGAAAGGCTAGGCATACATTTGAATGTTGATAACAATAACTTGAGTGCTGATTGAAGTACGAAAAACATAGTTACTGTTATTATGTGATTTTGATGGTTTATATCAATAGCGGTGATATTGTTGTTAACATACTGAACCCAGTGACATTACAGCTTTATTTTTGTGTGAACCACAAATAGTTCTTTTGTGTGCGTTGTTTGAATGTTTGTCGAGAGTCGTCTCTGTGGTATACTGCTGTCCTCAAGCAAGGCGGCTAATGGCAACGGACAAATAGTCATTTAGCAGCTTTTTAGCTTGAGGACAGCTTATCATTTAGCCGTCTTTCAGCTTGAGGACCGCTTGTCATTTAGCCGCTTTTTAGCTTGAGGACGGCTTGTCATTTAGCTGCCTTTTAGCTTGAGGACGGCTTGTTATTTTGCCGCCTTTTAGCATGAGAACGTCAGTATACACAACTACTCACTGTTTGTATTCCTGTTGCAACAGAAGCCTCCGCCGTCGGTGTCGTCATCACTATCTTCGTAGTCCAGGTCTGTGTCATCGGAGTCCAATTCACTGAGGGATATTAAAGTATAATACATTAGAGTTGAAGTTAAACTGGTTTGGTGTTGCCAGTTCGAGTGACAAGTATGCGACCCTGAATAGGGGGCAAACGAACTGACGGGTCACCTGTGGTAAATGACTACCGCCGCCCATAGACACCTGCAACTCAAGAGTCACAACCGCGTTGCCGGCCTTTAAAGTAGGAGTAGGGAAAAAATGGAAGAGGGGGAGAGGGGAGAGGAGACGGAGGGAAGGGTTAAGGCCTCCGGTAACCTCACTCACTCGGCGAAAAGCAATGCTAACATTGCTTCACTGCCGGTTTTCTGTGAAGCCGTGGTATCACTCCGGTCGAGCGCTTTACATTATTTACGGGGTCTACTTTACACCCCAAAATATGACCACACTCTTTTGTAGCATCCTGTACATTTTAGTTACCTGGATATATAGGAACAATCGCTGTCGACCATAGAGTACATCCTGTTAGGGTTGTAGGTGCTGAATTTGGGTTTTTCGATGGGGTCGCACCAATTTGTGCCTCCTGCAAAGTATATCTATATATTAATAATAATCGTACTAATCCCACTAATATTATAAATGTGAAAGTTTGGATGGATGGATGGATGTTTGTTACTCTTTCACGCAAAAACCATTGATCCGATTGCGAATTAACTTGGTACGTGGATAGCTGGAGACCTGGATTAACACATAGGCTACTTTTTGTCCTGATATTCCTACGGCATAGGGACTTACGTTGCAGTGGAATGCACTACCGCCGAGTATGTCCTATTGGACGTAACTACCGCCGAGTACGTCCTATTGGTCATAACTACCGCCGGGTACGTCTTATTGGAGGCAACTACCGCCGAGTACGTCCTATTGGTCATAACTACCGCTGAATACGTACTATTGGACGTAACTATCGTCGAGTACGTCCTATTGGACGTAACTACCGTCGAGTACGTCCTATTGGTCATAACTACCGCCGAGTACGTCCTATTGGTCATAACTACAGCCGGGTAAGTCCTATTGGTCATAACTACCGCCGAGTGCGTCTTATTGGAGGTAACTACCGTTTGTTGCTTCAAAAATTCTTTCACTGAGCGTCTACGCTCCAGTGTATCCCAGATACAATATATTTGCTCGATTTCTTCTCACAAGACTCAACTACTTGGATATGGGCGATTATAGATCGACACAACCAGATACGTTATTATCTATTATCCACTTTTTTGACAAAGCATCCTATTATTGTCTATGATTTTAAATGTTACTAATATTATGAAGGCGGAAAATTGTAAGGATGAATGAATGTTTGTTACTCTTTCACGCAAAAACGGCTGAAGAGATCTGGATGAAATTTGGCTCAGAGATAGATTTTATAGTCTGGAATAGTACATAGGCTACGTTTTATCCCCGAAAAATTTACGGTTCCCATGGAATAGATAGGGAACAAAGTCGCGGGCAACTGCAATTTTTTTTTTTTAATGGACAAATTCGAATAATTGTTGGGCAATTTTATAAAATTTTAATTTGATCACTACGCCACACCGAGATGTGTGGGTTCGATTCCCATACAGGGCAAAAATTTGTATGATCCACAAATAGTTTTCGCGAGTCTGAGTGTTCTTTGTGTCCGTTTTTTGAATATTTTTAACCCCAACACAGGAATTATTCCTAGTGCAAAGTTGTCTTGTTTCAAACGTCAAAGATGATTGGTTTTGAGAAGATCCTACCTTTAATAGTAGACATACCATTGCTGAGTTTAAACTAACAGTCACAGGATCTCTTCTGGGAACTGTCAAAAAATATAAGACTATCTCACCAGAAGCAGAAGTACAGAAGGTTAAATTAGGTGGCAGAGGCTCCAAGAACTCGTCGTACTCCGACTCCTCAGGGATTTGAGAGGCCATGTCGTTGCTCCAGGTGCCGATCTCGAAGCCCTGTAGTAGAGCAAGTCTTTACAGATTTTTTATACAGTATAAAAAAAAAACATGATTTGATGTGGCTGTCGGTCTAGCTAACCATAGTCATCCTGCAGTACAGGCTCTGCCTAGTTCAAGATCAGACGGCCGTGTGTGAAGTTGTTAAGCGGCGGTAGCGTAATGGCTAAGGCGTCGGACTTGCGATCAAGTGGTTGCGGGTTTGAACCCCACCCAGTGCACTATCGACGTGAACTCAGTCCTAACACAAGCATTTGGCTTAGCTGGAGGCGTTAACAAGAATACTATTAATGTGTGACCCACGTTGCTAGTATTCTTTCAAACAAAAAAAAGTGTCTTAACCGCGATTGAGAAAAATTATGAGAGTGAATTTTTACGATGCGCGCGCACACCGACACCTGAATTTAACATCGTGAAGTTAGTTATAGGTGGCACGAAAATCGATAACTATGTTCAAGTTGTATATTCTAGTATTTTTATATTTAACACACGTGTTTCGTAACAGTACAATTAAACAGTGTGAATAAATAAATAATAAAACCTTTTTTAATTAAATAAAATCTTTTTGATTAATTTATTTAAATAAAAATCTTTTTGATTAATTTTAATATTTATCGTTAATCACTACTGCATTTTAGTTATTTTTTTTCCCATACGCCAAAAGAAGTATAACTTCTAACGCGTGTACATAAGTACACACATTTTAATTATTATTATTATGTTGAAAATGAGTATCCTTAGAGTTTCTTGTCTGTTCTTCTCCATAAAAGCAGAAGCGTGAATAGTCCTAATTAATACAACGTAAAAAATATGTTTTTTTTTCATCGGAATAGTTTTTTTTTCCTGAACCATCATCAAAGATGTCATTAGTATTATCGTCTTTGTTATCGGGAGCGTTTATCTAACACCCTGTACATCTCACACATGGCCGTCTGATCTCAAACTAGGCAGAGCCTGTACTATGGTAACCAGACTGCTGATAATCATACTTATATATTACTAAATACGACCATATTATAGATAAATTACACCCAGACACAGAACAAATGATGATGCTCATCACACAATGCAGTCAGGATCACTAACCACTAGACCAACAGGCCAGTCATATTATATATTATGACTAAGATAACATTTACTAATAAATTATCCTTCAAACAGTACTGACCCCCTCAGCATCTTCCTTTTCTTGTAATATGTCATTGATAGTCTTCTCTTTCGGCTCATCTTGTGTCCCATCGTCCTTCTTCAGCTCAGTTTCTTTTTCTTGTTTCTCTTTCTCCTGTTTTTCTGTCTCTTCTTTTTCTTTCTCTTCTCTGAAAAAGAAATGCAGATTGGGAATACATTTGTTCTTTACAAATACTCAAAAAGAAATATTGAAAAGTTGAAGTTTGTCTGGGCACCTGCAACTCAAGAGTCACAAGTTCGTTGCCGGCCTTTAACGTGGGAGTAGGGGAAGAGTGGAAGAGGAGAGGGGGAGGGGAAAGGGAGGGTTAGGGCCTCCGGTAAAATCAGTCACTCGGCGAAAAACAATGTAAACATTGCTTCACGGCCGGTTTTCTGTGAGGTCTTTCCTCTTCTACAACATCACCACTATCCCAAAACAAATCCTCTTATAAGCCAAGCACACTAAGAGTGTTACAAAGTATATCTCGAACGTTAAAACACACATACCTAATTTCTTTCTCCTTCTGTTCTTTCTTTAACTCTTCTTCTTCCTTTTTCTTTTCGTTCTTCTCTGAATCTGCACTTAACACCTGTAATAAATAAGTTTGTCATCACAAGTCGGTTTCTTTTAAGCCGCCATGCCACCTCATTTAACTGGTTATAGACATTTAATGGTTGTATTTATGGCCAGCGCCGTTGTATGGTCAAACTAGCTGTGACCCGCGGTTTTACCCGCGTAACTCAGATGCCAGGGGAATATCGGAATAAAAAGTAGCCTATGTATTAATCGATTCGGGAGTTTTTGCGCGAAAGAGTAACAAACATCGATACATCCTCACAAACTTTCAAATTTTTTTACATTCAATATCTTCACTATATAAAAAATAAAGTCCCCCGCCGCGTCTGTCTGTCTGTTCGCGATAAACTGAAAAACTACTGAACGGATTTTCATGCGGTTTTCACTAATATATAGAGTGATTCATGATTAAGGTTTAGGTGTATAATTTGTACCCGTGCGAAACAGGGGCGGGTCGCTACTATATTATAGAAATGAATTTATACAGAGCCTTTTAACAAATCGCTAGTGTCTTGAAAATTCCCATTACGGACACAACACACCACCGTCAACAACGTCTGCCCTCACACATCTGGCGGTAGCGATGTTCCCCCCCCTCTCGCCCGCAGTTTTATATTATAGTCGTAACTTTTAAAATATTTGACCAAATTACGTACTTCAAAAGACAAAGTTTATCTACTTTGAATATCAGAAGCGATAAAAGTATTTATTTTGATAAAAATCAATTTGTTACTGCTAAATGTAAGTTAGAAATAAAAAATCTAATTTTATTGTATTTATGGTTCACTATTATGGTAATAATGGCTTACACATAAAAGATAGATATATACTGTCGCGGACTTTTTTGTAGAACTATTTAGGAGAAACAATCCCATCGTACATTATATTCGTGTAACTCTTACAGTTTTCCCACCGCACGCCAGAATAGCTCGCAGATGACAGATTTTTTTCCGACTTACTTAACACTTATCGATATATTTTGGCCAATATACACAATATCTTCATAAATTATAGCCTATGTGTTATTCTGATATATAAGCTATATTATTGTAAAGTTTCATTAAAATCCATTCAGTAGTTTTTGCGTGAAAGAGTAACAAACATCCATACATCAACAAATATTCATACATCCTCACAAACTTTCACGTTTATAATATTAGTAGGATATATAATAAAAAAAAAACTGTTAATAAAAAAATTAAAAAGCAAAAGTTTATTTCGCTATATAATATAAATATATTTAATGGAATGAATCAATTGTATCATAACTAGCAACCCGCCCCGGCTTCGCACGGGTAGCAGAGACATCTTCAACAATCATCAACATATTTCAATCAATTTACACAAAATCTTAACAAATCATACACCTAATACTTCCTCATGAATCGCTCTATCTATTGGTGAAACCCGCATGAAAATCCGTTCAGTAGTTTTTCAGTTTATCGCGAATAGACAGACAGACCAACGCGGCGGGGGACTTTGTTTTATAATTTTTTTTTTTTTTAAAGACAAACATTCAAACAACGGACACAAAGAACACCCAGACTCGGCTGGGAATCGAACCCACGACCTCTGGCTTCGCAGTCAGGAACACTTACCACTAGACCAACAGGCCAGGCAATAATATGGTGGGTAGGTGTATAATTTGTCAAGATTTTGAAGATTGTTGTCTCTGCTACCCGTGCGAAGCCGGGACGGGTTGCTAATAAATATGTATATTGGTCAAAATGAATGACCAGTACTCACCTCGGCCAAACTCCAGCCGAAGTCCAGCGCTGGCCACTGGAAGCCAGGCATGGTCTTCTCATTGATCTTCGGTATACCCAGACCCACGTCTATGGCCACCGCGCGTCGAATCTCATCCGCTATTAACAGTGCATTGATTCTGTAAACAAAAAGAGCTGATGATATTCGAACGGCTGAACAGATGTTCTTGCATTATAGCTAAGAACACTTTCGATCAAGTCACCTTTCAAATAAAGAAAACGAAATCAAAATCGGTTCATCCGTTTAGGAGCTATGATGCCACAGACAGACAAATAGACTTTTTTTTGGGATTGGGGGCAAACGAGCAGACGGATCACCTGATGGTAAGTGACTACCGCGGCCCATGGAAACCCGCAACTCAAGAGTCACAAATGAGTTGCCGGCCTTAAAGGTGGGAATAGGGGATAGGAGAAGAGCGGGAGTGAGGGTGAAGAGCGAGAATAGGGTGGAGAGGGGGAAAGGGAAAAGTTAGGCCTCCGGTAACCTAACTCACTGCCTATAGGCAATTCAAGAGTCACACGTGCGTTCGAAAAAAGGTACATTAACGCTCGCGAAGCCTCAAAGGCTAGTCGATGATAACGCTGTTAGAAGTAAGATTATCCAGTTGTGAGCAAAACGTACTTTAGCGTCATCTACCGAAAACTAGCCGAACTACTTAGTAACTACAGACCCTGTATCGCGCAATGAACGTTCTTGCGTTGGTTAATATACATATATGTTACTGTCAAAACTGTTAACCCGCCAAAAGTACGTTCGACTGAACAGGTTGGTCAAAAGTAGCTTTGACTGAAAATAATTGGTCAATAGTGACTGCAAATTTTTGGTTAAAAGTGGTTTTGACGTCAGTCTTAGTCAAACGTACTTTTAACCACTTTATCATCAGACAAAATTAGTTTTAACTGATTGGAATGTAAATAATAATATCTAACCTTATAATACTTATATAACCAGCTCCGTTGGTCAAAACTATTTTTTTTTAAAAGAACCACTTTTGGATTAGGAATATTCCTGTGTCGCGGGGGGCAACACAACATTTGTCACAAACATTCAAACAACGGACACAAAGAACACCCAGACTCGGGACAACTATTTGTGGATCACACAAATTTTTGTCCCGTGTGGGATTCTAACTTACAACACTCGGCGCGGCGTACTGGCGAGGTGACCACTTAAACCATTGCGCCATCCGTGCAGTCAAAGTCAACTTTGGACTTTAATTTCAGTCAAAAATACTTTTGTCGAGAGCCTGCGCTAAATCCATGCTTCGACACGTATAGGCCGGCTCAACCGGAGTGATACCACGGCCTCACAGAAAACAGCAGAAAAGCAATGAAATCATTGCTTTTCGCCGCGTGAGTGAGGTTACCGGAGGCCCCTACTCTCACCTTAAAGGCCGGCTACGCACTTGTGACTCTTGAGTCGCAGGTGCCCATGGGTGGCGGTAGTCATTTACCATCAGGTGACCCGTCTGCTCGTTTGCCCCCTATACCATAAGAAAAAAAAAACGATTTTGTTAGTTAAACTACTTTAAACTGATTAAGAGTTTGACAATAACATACACACCTTCCGAATATTAAGTTAATTCTGGTACAAGGTACCTTCACATAACACATACCTGTATAAAACACACGGCAGAGCGACAGTGGCGAACCACAGCGGCGCGGCGAAGGGATGCACGCGGCACAGCTCGGGTACCAGGATCTGCTTCTGGTCCAGCCGGTCGCGCTTAGCACGCCGAGTGCGTTCAGAGGACACCGGTAGGGCAACACCTTTGCGGTTCACGTACCTATAAAATCATCACAGTTCATCGTAAAGCGGCATTGCAGGACGAGACTTATTGTCTTTCAATAGTTTACTGTCAAAACGTTGTTATATGGAACTACGAAATAACCATATGTGACGTCATATCTTGCAATTGTCAAATCATTAAATTTTAATGATAACCTTTGTTTATTGTGTAACTAGCAGCGCCCCGCGGTTTCACCCGCGTAAGTCCCGATCCCGTTTAAATATCGGGATCAAAAGTAGCCTATATGTTAATCCAGGTCTCCAGCTATCTACATACCAAGTTTCATCGCAATCGGTTTAGTAGTTTTGGCGTGAAAGAGTAACAAACATACATACACACTCACAAAACCCTTCGCCTTCATAATATTATAGTGTCATAGAATAGGCGTTTGTCTTCCAATTCACCTGATGGTTAGTAATGATGAAGATGGTACATGCCTATCCAAGAGAAACCTATTCACTAATTTAAGTGGCATTAGCGTAATGGCTAAACGTCAGACTTGCGATCAAGTGGTTGCGGGTTCAAACCCAGTGCACTGCTGACCACACTTGAACTGACACTGTGAACCCACTCCTAACAAGCATTTAGCTTAGCTGGAGGGGTTAACAAGAATACTAGTAATGTGTGACAAATAGGATTTTTTAAAAGAAATAAAATATGGTTAAGTGCGAGTCTACCTATTACGGTACATGACATACTGACCGACAGCGGAGGCTTAGAAATAAGGTTCCATTGGCACCCTTTGGGAACGAAACCCTAAAAAAAGGTTAGAAATAAAAAAATATAATAAACATAAAATCTAATTTTTTTAGTCTTATTGTAACACTTAATATCAATTCAGTTGGCGTTTTTAAACAAAAAAAAACCTTTATATGGAGGATAGTGATAGTGCTAGAGCATATTTTCTCAACTACCTCAGTCGATACTAGTTCCTTTCTCTTTGAAACCGGTATTTTTTAAATACCGCTTTTTATTATAACCGGTATTCTTAAAATATCGGTTTAAAATACTCACATAACTGTTTAATACCTATAATATTAAATAAACTGTGATGAATTTCTTTTTTTCTCTTTCGTAACGTTACGTCTTGGAATACCGGTTTTGATGCATCCCAAAACCGTATTTAACAAAAAAAAAGCTTTACAGCTACCTTGGCGTAAGGAGGTTCAATCTTGCGCTAGTGTGGTCCACGTCTAGAAGAGGCTGGTCCCTCTGAGTGAGAGTCACTCCGTACTTGCTGCTGTAGTAGTCCCTGAAGCTGGTGTGACTCGCCGAGGGGAACGAGGAGTCGGGAGTCAAGTTCCAACATATCTCCGCTACGAGGAAGAACTGGGAACAAACATGTTTGAATAAATGTAAAGTATACTTAAAATCTAAAAAATGTGTGAAGTGCTCCTGACACCCGGTTTTTTTTTATGGTATAGGGGGCAAACGAGCAGACGGGTCACCTGATGGTAAGTGACTACCGCCGCCCATGGGCGTAACTCAAGAGTCATAAGTGCGTTGCCGGACTTTAAGGTGGGAGTAGGGGAAGGTGGGAAGAGGGGGAGAGGTGGGGAGAGCGAAGGGTTAGGGCCCCCGGTGACCTAATTCACTTGGCGAAAAGCATCTTATCCTCGGTGACAATACAATAATTTGGTACTATGGAGATGTATTGATGATGGAGCCGAAAGACGGCGATAAGAACTTCTTAACTAAACTAGATAAACCTATCGAGTTTGGGCTCATCTGTTTTGTCTTGGTGAGTGCTTCGGTGCTACATGATATCCAGGGTCTGCTGATGGAGCTGAAAGGCGGCGATAAGAACTTCTTTACTAAACTAGATGAACCCTTCGAGTTTGGGCTCATCTGTTTTGTCTTGGTGAAAACTTCGGTGCTACATGATATCCAGGGTCTGATGATGGAGCTGAAAGGCGGCGATAAGAACTTCTTTACTAAACTAGATAAACCCATCGAGTTTGGGCTCATCTGTTTTGTCTTGGTGAAAACTTCGGTGCTACATGATATCCAGGGTCTGATGATGGAGCTGAAAGGCGGCGATAAGAACTTCTTTACTAAACTAGATAAACCCATCGAGTTTGGGCTCATCTGTTTTGTCTTGGTGAAAACTTCGGTGCTACATGATATCCAGGGTCTGATGATGGAGCTGAAAGGCGGCGATAAGAACTTCTTTACTAAACTAGATAAACCCATCGAGTTTGGGTGATATCCAGGGTATGATGATTGAGTCGGAAGGTGGCCATAGGAACTTCTGAACTAAACAAGATAAACCAATCGTGTTTGGACTCCATTGATTCGTCTTGAGGAATACTTTTTTAAATATCAAATCTACACTAAAATAGAACTTGATTGTAAAAAAGCTAAAAAAATATATTTTACAATAAATTTTTACATTAACCTGGAGACACACTTACTTGCGGTTGATCTTGATTCCTGTACCACGGAGTAACAACGGCTTCCCTGTACTTGTCTGCATCGAAGACGAAGGTTTCTTCAGGCTTAAGAAGTGGATTCTCCATCTTCTTTACTTTACCACGTCTCTCGCGCGCTGGACCTTTTATCTGCGAAGACATATAGTCCATACTAATATATTTATATATTTAAAACTGTATGCACATAGAGATACAGAGGCGTAATGGCTTAGGCATTCTCTGCCAGTCAACCTTCGGGTTATTAATGTTTATTAGGCAAATATGCGAACTAAATATTTATCAGAAAAAAAATAGGCAGTCTGGGCAGTGGGACTGCTGACAGAAGTGAAAACTTAAAGGAAACGACGAACTTAAAACGTCACATTAGCAGGTTGGTGACTTTAATTAATAAGGAGCTGACAAAACTCAATGTTTAGATTAGCGCCCTCTAGTGGATCTATATATGTATTATTAGCGTGACGGTAACGAGTTCAGTGCTTTTTGGAAATTGCAAAACTGCACAAACGTGCCTAAAGAAGTTTCACTTCAAAAAACACTAGCCGTCCCCGCACCTGCGTTTATAGTCACTGCTCCATGGGTCGTAGCGTGATGTTATATAGCCTATAGCCTTCCTCGATAACAGGGCTATCCAACACTTAAATAACTTTTCAATCCGAAACAGTAGTCCCTGAGATTAGCGCGTTCAAACAAACAAAAAAAACCTTTTCAGCTTTACAATATTAGTATAGATATAACGATTTAGATGATAAACTATGGGCTAGTTGATTCTGGTAATTGTTCGAAATAATTTTTTACTTTAACTTTAAATGAGTAACGATTGAACGAACACTCTCGATCCAGTCACGTTTCAAAAAAAAAAAACCAAATCAAAATAGTTCTTATTCTTTATTGTACACAAAAACAATCACACAATATACATAAGGATAATGGCATGTACGAGGGGTGATCAAAAAGTAATGATAAACGGATATTTCTAGTAATAATAAAATTCTAAAAAAATATTTTTTCAACTCCCTAATCCTTCAAAACTTCCCTGACAAAAAATGGTATAAATAGGACGTCATTTTTAAAATATACATTCATTTGAATACTAGCAGTCGGAGTGATAACATCAAAATGGAGAAACATGAAGTGCGAAGCGTCATCAAATACCTGTGCTTGAAAAAAATGTCCACCAAAGACATTCATACTGACTTGGTGGAAACATTGGGAGACTCTGCTCCTCCATATTCTACAACTGCACGCTGGTGCAAGGAGTTTAAGATGGGAAGAACATCCACGGAAGACGAACACCGCGAAGGCCGTCCGTCCTCCTCCCTCACTGAAGAAAACGTCAAAAAAGTTCAAGATCTGGTTTTGGCAGACCGAAGAGTGACCATTCGTCATTTAGCTGAGAACACAGGCATTTCATTTGGTAGCATTCAAAGGATCTTAACTACCGAGATGAACATGAGAAAGGTCTCTGCACGTTGGGTCCCGAGAATGTTAACCGACGAACAAAAGAAGAAACGATTCGACATTTCAAGGACCAATCTTGAAATGTTCCAGGCGGATCAAGATATTTTTTTGGCTCGATTTGTGACTATGGACGAAACGTGGATTCATCATTTTGATCCCGAAACCAAACAACAGTCAATGACATGGAAAAGGCCATCTTCACCGACTCCCAAGAAATTCAAAGTTTCAAGCTCTGCCGGCAAGGTTATGGCGTCTGTTTTCTGGGATGCTGAGGGAATAATTATGGTTGAATACCTTGATAAGGGCGCTACCATAACAGGCTCCTACTATGCTGACCAAATCAAAAGATTGCGAGAGGCCATCAAGGAAAAAAGACGGGGTAAACTGCGCGCAAAAGTTCTGTTCCATCAAGACAATGCACCTGCACACAAAGCTGAAGTTGCGATGGCTGCCATTCAAGAAGCTGGCTTCCAGCTGCTTGAACACCCACCCTATTCTCCAGATCTAGCCCCCAGCGACTTTTATTTGTTTCCTCGGCTCAAGGAACACCTCCGGGGCCAGAAATTTGAGGATAACGGCGAAGTGATGGCCGCTGTAGAGGCATTTTGGGAGAGTCAAGATAAAGATTTTTTTTTGGAGGGTATCGTTGGTTTAGAAAAGAGATGGACTAAATGTATTGACCTATTAGCCGCTCAAACGTCCGGGCGTACTTATACGCCCGAATTGTCAAACCGTCAAACGTCCGGGCGTATATATACGCCCAAACAAATGAGGCCCGAAAAATTTTTGGCGCGAAGCGACTCGCACGCTATAATCGATTTTTAGTCAACATATCCATTGCGCCTCTTTTAACAATGTTATACTAATCTCTTCTCTATGAAATACCGCGTCGTTTGGTTCCTTTTAATCTATGGTAAGAGACGCCATTAAATTCTCAGAAATTTTTCAAAAGTCAGTGAATTGCGGTGAAAGTGGTGAAAGTTTTGTTGGTTTTTTGTGTTATTTTTGTGTGTGAGCTCTGCTTTTAAAATGTAAGTAATAATGTATTTATTGTTCTTCTGTATTAGTATTATATATCAAAATTATCCTTATGAAACATTCTTTTAGTATATGTAAACTTTTTATGAATCCAAAGTTTGTTATGATGTGTTTAGATGTGATAAAACTTTTTTGGTATATTATTTCAATTAAAACTTCGCCTTTGTTCGCCGGTTTATCGTAATGTTTTTGTATGTTATATCATATATTTTAATATATTTTATCTGGTAATTAGGATGAGTGGTTAGTATTAATATTTTAAATAAACATTAATTAGGATTTTACGTTCTTGTAATTTGACTACAGCCCCCTATAACGATTACGATGGTCTAGAAATAGGCAAAATTCGAAATTCAGAATTTTCTAATTAGAATAAATTCCAATTAGATTATAATTATATATGTCTAAATTAGCATCATATTAAAGGGAAATGAATCTAGTTTTGTTTTTATAGTGTTTTGTTTTTAAAAAGTATGATATTTTATGCCTATAAAACAAATTAAGTGAAAGTTTGTTTTTTTTTAGTAGGAATTCATAACAAACCTCCTTTGAAGTATTTTAAATTATCACTATCGAATTTTGAAATAGATAACTTCTTTCTATAAACGTCTAGCTATTTTTCAGTATTTTTATCTACTCTCTAGATATTATTATTTTAGCTATAAAAAGGTTTTTGTTACCAAGTTGCCGGCACATTTCCGCGCTATTCAGGGCCGCGAATAGTCGACCTATAAAGATGTATTTTTTAAAGCTACTGAGAAATAATTATATATCAAGATATTAGTATCATAATTTAGGGAAATGAGTCTAGTTTTGTTTTTAAATGCTTTATTGGTAAAAAATATGATATTTTAGGCTTACGAAACCATTTTATAGAATTTTTTGTTTTTTTTTTCTCGAGACCTCACAATAAACCTTCTTATAAGAATCTTATAAGTATTTATTTGAATTTAGAAATAGATAACTTTCATCTATAAACGTCTAGCTAGTTGCCAGTATTTTTATCTTGGCTGTAGCTGTTATAGATAGCTAATAGGAGAGGTTTTTGTTACCAATTCCGCACAGTGGTCCGCGCGATTTCCGCGCGATTTCGCGAAATCCCCCCCCCCCAAATTGGTGGACGTGGTGTCTGGTTTCGAACTGTCAAAGCGGACGTTCTAGCGGTTAGGAGACTATGTAGAAAAATAAATTTTATTTTTAAGTATATAGTTATTTTAATGTACCCATTCTCATTACTTTTGGATCACCCCTCGTACAAAGCCGAGCTTAACCCATACTTGAGTTCTCTACCAGCAAACCTTCGGAGTGAAAAGAGGATATTAAGAAAAATGAGAGGCAAAGTCGTGTGTACGTAAAAGATAATTGGAATATAACTATAGAACATATTACATAAGTGATTAAATACAGAGGTAAACCTACATATATACTATAACTATAATATTAATACATATACTTACACATATACAATATAAATATAACATATACATACATATAACCTAATATCAGTCTGATTATTGCTGAGAAAGAAAATAATTCTTACTTCTTCTCTTGAAAATGTTTAAAGATGGGTTGTCGCGTATTGAATGGGGAAGGGAATTCCACAATCGTACCGCAGAAACAGTAAAAGAGTCTATGAGAAGGAGAAGAGAAGATGAAGTGCGACAAGGCTTGCTCCTTGGGATAAGGAAGTCGAAGCACTCATGTAGATATATAGGAGAGGTAGAATTTCCATTTGTGTAGGAGCTATGATGCCAAAGACATACACATACAACTTATAACACCCCTCGTTTTACGTCGGGTGTTAATTGTACATAGAAACCCAAACAATGCATACAGACATCGAATCCGCGACTTAGCGCAGTCATAGTAATAGACAAACCTTGGTCAATTCCTCATCTTCTTGATACTCCCAGAGCATGGTGTTGTCTACTTCTGATAGCTTCTTATCTTCTGTGTGCTGATATATAAGTTCTAGGAACGCCCAGTCTATGTCTATCTTAGTAGAGCCGTCGGGTCGTGTAGCTAAAACCATAGACAAACAACACTAAATTAAAAAAAATAGAAGACAGGTGTATTATTTAGTAAAGATGTACTGTTGTATTTAAGTGAGTATTTCAGGTGCCTGACACTAATGCGACAGGTCGCTTCGCACATTGAATAAGGGCTCTTGTCGGGCCCAAACTAAACGGGCATCCCCAAAATACATATATATTAGTGGGAGAGCCATGCTTCGGCACGTATGGTCCGGCTCGACTGGAGTGATACCACAGCCTCACAGAAAACCGCCAATGAAGCAAAACTTGCATTGCATTTCGCCGCGTGAGTGAGGTTACCGGAGGCCGTAACTCTTCCCTCTCCAACCCCTCGCCCCTATTCCCCTCTCTCCATCCCTCTTCCCCTACTCCCACCTTAAAGGGCGACTCTTGAGTTACAGGTGCCTATGGGCGGCGGTAGTCATTTACCATCAGGTAACCCGTCTGCTCGTTTGTGTATATTAAATTATACTGTAAAAAGATTGACTCCTCAGAGGAACAAAACCTTACTCCTCATTGGTATATATTCAAATAGTTGTATATCACTCCCTTCCCGTATGTCCTTTTCTAAAGTCCTGTCTGTCTATATACCAAAATTCATAAAATTGGTAGAGCGGTTTAGGCGTGAAAACATAACAGACAGACCGACAGTTATTTTCGAATTCATAATGTTGTTACAGCACTAAATTAAAACCCACGGTGTCATCTATTGTCGAGTAGAAAGAGTCATAAAGGGTTACGATTATCTAAATTGAAATGCACGCCATCTTTTGATATTGAACGGAACTAATAGTCTATTATAGAATGTTCCACATTTTATGAGAAATTTCAGAATGGTTTCGAGTTTTTTTTTATAAAATAACGTTCCGCGTATATATGGCGGTGTATTGTGGTATGAAATGAGTTCTAGTTGAACTATCCGCGAGTGAACAAGTGAATAGAGAAGATAAATATAAGTGCGAAGTACAAGTGATCATTTAAATACTTAGAATTGATACCTTACTAATCCTCAACCGAACCTCAGCTCGTAACAATATTATAGTATAGATTAGTTAGGATTGTATAATGTATAGTTAAATGACTTACATTTAATAGTAGGAACTATATAATAATTATTGTGTGTGGAGCCGTCGCTCTGCAGCCTCATCCCTCGGCGCCGCACGCGGAGCACCTCCGCGAACACAAAACGCATGAATCTGTAACAAATGGTAGCGTTGAGGAGGACAGAAGTGAAAACTTAAACTAAACGACGAACTTAAAACGTCACATTAGCAGGTTGGTGACGTTAATTAATCTATACATGTATTATTAGCGTGACGGTCACGAGTTCGATATATTTGATATCACAATGAGTAGACAGAACATTTTACTGACTAAATACCCCAGGCTATAAACTGCAATGTAATCAATTAAACAACATTTATACAAGCAGCTGCTTCGACGGCGCCGAACGTTTAAGGTCATTCACCGTACCGTACAAAAATTACATCTACGTAAGTTGCGTGTACATTGCGTAGTGCAAAATCAAACTAATGACTGTAAATCCTTAATCTCGCATATTTATGATGAACTGACTTTTACATTGTGATAAGTATCCAAAGAAAGACGTTTTTTTTTAGTTTTTCGCAACGGTGACACTTACACGCTGTATAATGTGATATTAACAGGATGTAGATGAACAGTTACTATCACTTACAGTCAATGAAGTCTCAAAAAAAAAAAAAAAAAAAATGGAAAAAAAACTAGTAATTTTAGTAAGTCTCCCATTTACAGATACACCCTGTATACGTAAGCATCAAGATATTCGTGGGTTGAACTTTTTTTATTAAGTACAAAAAAGCCACTACAATAAACTCACCTCCTGACGAGTCGACCTCTTCTGGGTGACAATCTGACGTCAGCATCAGGCACGTGCTCCACAGAGACCCTGACTTCTCCAGAACGAGTGTATACTGGAAATGCTGGGATCTGCAAACTAATGACATTAAATTAATAATAAAGGATTTTCAAATAATTTATAATACAATAGCAACCCGCCCCGGCTTCGCACGGATAGCAGATACATCTTTAACAATCATCTTTTTAATCAATTTACACAAAATCTTAACAAATTATACACCTAAAGCTTCCTCATGAATCACTTTGTCTATTAGTGAAAACCACATAAAAACCCGTTCAGTAGTTTTTCAGTTTGTCGCGAACAGACAGACATATATACCTGCGTTTGTTAAATGTAACAACAACATTGCGTAGCGCAAAATCAAAATAATGACTGTAAATCTTTAATCTCACATTTTTATCATGAACAAACTTTTGCATTGTGATAAGTATAAACTGAAAGAAGTTTTTGTAAATTATTCGCGACGGTGAAACTTACACGCTGTATACAGGGTGTATACAGGGTGTATGCAGTGTGTATGCAGTGTGTATGCAGTGTGGGTGTTTACAAGTTATGACCGTTTTAATTTCCAGGTTTTTTTACCTCCGTTTCTCATAAAAGCAGGTGGAACGTGTAAAGGTAAAGATTTTAAATCATATGTGGAGGAACGGGTGTTATGTCCCTCCAAAACAAAGGGAGGAACCTCCGACCATGCCTGGCGGGCCGCGGCCCAACGGTTGATGTTGGGAAGTTGTATATATAATCGGCGCGAGAACTCTCATAGCGCGATGCAGGATTAGTAGTAATTTTTTTATTTTGGTATTTTTTCATTAAAATCTAACTTTGAAGACCTTTTAAGTTCGTTTTTATGGATTTTCTCAATAACTGTGTTTCGCCGAGTGAGTGAGGTCATCTGAGGTCCTAAGTTACCCCTCCCTACTCCCACGTTAAGGGCCGTAGGTAGTCACCTGTCGGGTTCCTCCCGGGCCATGAGCACGCCGATGGCGTGGCGCGCTCGCTGCGGCGCGTGCAGGCGGCGCCCGCGCGTGTTGTAGCGCTCCGGCAGCGCGCACCACAGCGACGACGCTATCGCGTACAGCATGTTGCGCTTTTTGCCTAAACATTATAAAAAAATCGGTTGAACAAAATTTCTTGAATCATAGCTGAGAAAAAACACTCGAATCACTTATAAAACAATAAAAATATCAAAATCGGTGACGATACCACGAATAGATAGATTACACACGCTTTTGTTATGGTATAGGGGGTAAACGAGCAGACGCGTCTCTCGATGGTGAGTGACTACCGCCGCCCGTGGACACCAGCAGCTTAAGAGTCGCAAGTGCGTTGCCGGCCTTCGAGGTGGGAATATAAGAACGAGAGGGGTAAGGACCTCCGGTAATGTCACTCACTCGGCGAAACACAACCAATCATTCTTCACGCCCATTTCTGTGAGGACGTGGTATCACTCCAGTCGAACCCATACGTGCCGACGCATGGCTCTGCCACGGTTACAATTATTATTATAAACTTGATATAGGTTTTAAAATAAAATAATATATCTCTAATAAAAATAAACCGGTTGGATCAAATGTTCCTTCCGCTATAACAAATTGTATAAAAATATAGTAAATATTGTAAAAACTCTTAACCAAAATTGCGTCATCTGTGCAAGTGGCCCGAACTAATATTTTATTTTATTCAGGACAACAAACAATCGCGAATTAATAGGTTACAAAATGTTTATTGTTTGTAAAATATTACATTAATTATTCACGCAACCAGCACCGTTATCCACATAATAATGTTACAAAGTAATGGTAGTATACTAGTGAGTTACAAAATAACAGAATTATAAGGTACAGAAAAACAAAAAAAAAAAAAAAAAAGGCTAAAGCTAGGTTACATGTTGACGTGTTGTAGAATTGCAGTTTTGAATTTTGAAGCTGATAAGTGAAATATATCTATGACAGTGAAATTATCATTATATGATTTCATATGTGTATGACTAGCAGCGCCTATATGTTAATCCAGGTCTCCAGCTATCGTGAAAGAGTAACAAACATACATCCATGCATCCAAACTTTCAAATGTATAATATAAGTGGGATGGGATATTAGTGACCCATATACTACAACATCACGCTACGGCCTTTAGGAGCGCGGCAGTGACCGTAATCGTACGAACAGTTAGTAATGAATAACGTACCCGGTAACTTCTCAGGTGAGGGCTCAGCTGTCTCAGCTTTACTTCTAGAAGGGTCTACTTCTGAATCGCTTGTATCTACAACTGGTTGGCAATCAGTAAACGCCCAGGCAGTCTGTTAATAAAACAAATATATTTCTTACTATCTCTGCTCGTGTTAATACACACCTCATAACTTTACACATCACACACACACGGCCGTCTGATCCCAAACTAGGCAGAGCCTGTACTATGGTAACCGGACTGCTGATAAATATACTTATATATTTCTAAATACATATATATTATAGATAAATTACACCCAGACACAGAACAAATGATCGTGCTCATTAAACAATTGTTTGTCATAGGCACTCCTGGGTGGGAATCGAACCCACGACCTCTGGCTCAGCGTTTAGCATCACTAACCACCACCCAGACATAGAACAAAGACGAGTGCTGTAGGTTCAAATCCCACACGGGACAAAAACTTGTGTGATCCACAAATAGTTGTCCTGATTCTAGGTGTTTTTTGTGTCCGTTGTTTGAATATTACTGAAATTAATTACAATAAAAAAACAAATAAAAATAAACCAAATCCATACCCGTTTATAATAATACTGGCGTCGCTTCGTAGTCCCCGGGCGTGCGCTATCACTGTTGTCGATTATATCGTTATTGGTACAGCCTATTGTGTTCGACGTCTCTAACTCTGCAGCCTTGAAGTTTTCTTTGCCTGAAAAAATATGAACATTTCAAATTATGAACCACTTATTTATGTCTGTGTGTCATCTAAAGCAAATCAGTTTTGTAAGTGGGAGAGCCATGCTTCGCCACGTACGGGCCGTCTCGACCGGAGTGATACCACGGGCTCACAGAAAACCGGCAATGCAGCATTGCATTGCTTTTCGCCGAGTGAGTAAGGTTATTTTCCCGTACTTCCACCTTAAAGGCCGGCAACGCACTTGTGGCTCTTGAGTGCAACTCAAGAGCATAGATCATGAGTCATGGGACTGCCGACAGAAGTGAAAACTTAAACGAAATGACGAACTTAAAACGTCACATTAGCAGGTTGGCGACATTAATTAATAAGGACTGAAAGAACTCAATGTTTAGATGAGCGCCATCTAGTGGATCTATATATGTATTATTAGCGTGACGGTCACAAGTACAGTGCTTTTTCCCCATAGCAAAAGTGCACAAACGTGCCCAAAGAAGTTTTCACTTCAAAAAAGTCGCGAGTGTAAAATCACTTCTAGCCAACATACCTATAGGCATCAATTGGTTGTCCAACTCTCCCGACTTGTGCAGTATCCTGCACGCTTGCAACGCGACCATCCGTCTTGCGAGTACTCGGGTTGGCATCGGATGACCCTGGAAAGAAAACATAATCATATATCATCATTATTATCTTCCGGTCATTTTCAGGTCAGTGCAGTGTGTAACATTGGCTGGTTTTTTTTATGGCTGGCCGCCAGCCTGACGCCAACCCTCCTTGGGAATGAATAAAAAATACAGTGAAGAATAAAATAAAAGTATTACAGTGATAGATAGTATTCCTTGTTTCTACTTTGCACTGTTTTAACGCCTCCCGCAATGACCCACCCAAGCGCATCTAACTTCTTGTATGCTACGAGGAGTATTTTGCAAAGAAACCATCGAAGCCTATTTATGTACACGCGAAGCCGCGCCTAAACTGTTAGTTAGTAATATAAACAATGCACAGAAAAATTATATGTACGGTCGAATTGAGAACCTCCTTTTTTTCGTCGGTTAAAAAGAAAGAGATGCAAAAATACTCACAACAATATTATATTTGACGGGACAGTTAAGCGGTAGTCTCAATGTACAAATGTACGCGGTTCTCTTCTCGTTTGTATCTTTATCTGGAAGCTGCACTTCCTCCATCCACCACTGAGGTGCCAGACGGGTGAACGTGTCGGATGGTAATTTGCCACAGTACCTGTAAATTATTGCATTGAAAAAACATTTTGATACTAGTTCATAACTGGGCTGGGTGGTTTTTTTTTTTTATGGTATAGGGGGCAAACGAGCAGACGGGTCACCTGATAGTAAATGGCTACCGCCGCCCATGGGCACCTGCAACTCAAGAGTCACAAGTGCGTTGCCGCCCTATAAGGTGGGAATAGAGGGAAAGAGGGGAAGAGCGGAAAGGCGGGAGAGGGGGATTAGAGGGGAGGAGAGGGGGTGAGGGAAGAGTTAGTGCCTCCGGTAACCTCACTCAGGCGGCGAAAAGCAATGCAAACATTGATTCACTGCCGGTGGTGTGGGTTCTAGGACTTAGATTTACATATTTAGAGGTTTTATTTTTGTAAATAACACTTGAACGTGCGATCGAAGTATTTTGGGCTAGTTGTTGGGGTTCACAAGACTAAGTAATGTATGACCCCATTGTAGCTATTAGTCTTTATAAAAAAATTAAACATTTGCATTGACCGAGAATCGAATCGGCGATTTTTATAATACAGGGTGTAAGTGACACCGTACCGAATCCTGAAATAGTGTATTCAGGCCATCATTCTGAGTGGAAAATCATTGCAAAATTTCTGCCGGAAAATTCATTTTCTTTTTTGCTTAAAAGTGATATCACAATGAGTAAACAGAACATTTTACCGAAAAAAAATCAATAAATCAAAAACTGCAATGTAAAACATTTATGCAATGAGCTGCTGCAACGGCGTCATTCACCGTATCGCATAGTATGTGTGTTGCATTACACTGCGTAGTTCAAAGTCAAACTATTGACTGTAACTCGCATTTTTATGATGAACTGAATTTTGCATTGTGATAAGTATCCAAAGAAAGACGTTTTTGTAAGTTATTCGCGACGGCGATACCACACGCTGTGTAATATTTTTTTAATCATAACAAATTTGAAGATGACGAATCTAATATTTCAGTTTTATTTCACACTAGCAGTGCCCCGCGGTTTCACCCGTATAAGTCCTGATCCCGTGGGAATATCGGGATAAAAAGTAGCCTATATATTAATCCAGGCTTCCAGCTATCTACATACCAAGTTTCATCGCAATCGGTTCAGTAGTTTTGGCGTGAAAGAGTAACAAACATCCATACATCCTCACAAACTTTCACGTTTATAATATTAGTAGCAGTAGCATTAAAACTTATTTTAACCATAGTTCAATGGCCCAATTCTGTAGTGTCTATGTTATGTACTTACATCTGTATTTAACTCACTATAAAGGTCAAGTTCCCGTAAACACTTACCTATTTATAAGTGCAATCGCCGTACTCAAATCCACACTTGCACTATCAGAATCACTTATATTTTTCTTACTATCACTTTTACTAATATCGCCATTACTTATACTGTCTTTTAACCCACAGGAACACTGCAAATTTTTTGTGTATATACATTTATTGCACCTTTGTTTACTAATATCAGTTTTATCATAAAGTCTACCACTTATAGAAATATTTTCTATTTCTTTAATTTTTTCCTGTAAATCTGTCAACACTGGAATGTTTTCTGTACGGTTTTCTAGATTTTTCTTTTCATTTATTTGTAATTTATTAATAATATTGTTAATTTCATTATGTTTTAGATTATCGTCTTTATTTATTTCGTTAGTTTGTTTAATCTCACTTCTACTTTCTTCTTCGTTTTTGATAAGTTTCACTTCTGTTCTCTGCTCAGCACAAATATTATAATCACTTATAACACACTCTAAGTTATTGCCTAGCTTATCACTTATGCTTAGTTCTGTAATTTTATTTGATGTTTTATCTATCACATCATTACAACATTTATCAAAGCTATCATTTTCACACACTAATTTATTATCATGCTTATCATCAAGAACTATCGAGATATTGTCAATATTTTTAGAGAATTGACTATCACTTCTGTTATAGCATAGTTTATTACTATCAAGTAAACTATTTTCATCGGACATTTCTTTGATATTAGCCTCTAACTGAGTACAGGTTCTTTTCGTTTCTTTATGTATACTTTTAGCCTCTTTATCATCACTTATCCTGTCTGTTAGATTGCCATCTTTGTCACATTTTCCTTTCTTTTTATCTTTGGAGCTAAAATTTTTACTAATATCGTTGCTACTAATATCATCATTTATATAATTTCGATTTTCAGTCTCCATCTTACTATCACTTACTTTAGCAGTGTCTTTTAACTTAACAATACATTTAATCATGATATTAGCAGCGTCTTTGGGACAATCATTGTCACGTATAGTTTCAACATTGGCAACACTGTTAGTGCCATTATTTTTGGTGGGATTTTTAATCTCAATATTAGCTAAGTCATTAGGTTTATCATTTGGGGTATATGGTTTTACGAAGATATTCAATCTATCAGCGTGGTCTTCTTCGAGTTGTGGTGGCTCGTCTTGTATACCACAACCACATTTCCTGCTAATCATCTGTGGAAAAATATAATCTATAACATTGTATATTACAAGGTATACATATCGATTGGCTACATAAGCTACGGACGGAGACGAAGGAATATTTAACATATTTAAATAAGTAAATCGTTTTAAGACCTTTTTTTGGTACGTATATAGCATAAGGTGTCATATTAGAATCCAAATTATAGTTTTATTTTATCAAATTTATCAAAATCTCTTGAATTTTATACACGCCAACTGTAGTTTATGTCAACTCAATTCAAATTAGCTTTGACAACGCACGTAAATTTTTTAAGCTGCACATAATGGTCTTTTGAGCCGAACTATGTCACTATCGTAGCTTTCTAGCGTAGGTTATTTAACACTTTTTTGTCTTCTGAAATTATCTGTTTGCATCATTTCAATAATGAGACATCCACTGCTGGACATAGGGCTACCTCAACGACCAAAGGCACCACCGTTGGCCTTAGATCTTTACAAAGACGTCTATACACCTGGCATAATCCTAACTAATATTATAAATGCGATTGTAACTGTTGTTTTCAGAGGTACACAAATGGACATAAGGTAGGTAGGGTAGGTACACCGAGGACCGAGACTTTTACTAGTAAATTAATTATGTATAACGCACTTACCTGGTCCAGTTCTCTATAAGTAGCAACGTTGTATAACAAGTTGTCAGTTGTTTCTACAGAGTCGGTACAGAGTAAGGCGGACGTGGCGCGCGCCGCCCGCGCCCTCCCACGACAGAGGCCGTACGAACGGTATCTGAATAACAAACACGTATATTAAGCAATCATTTACGAGTTCATTCTCGTGTGTTTCAGTGCTTCCACTAATTTCAGACTTAACGCGGGCCGTTAGCAAGGGGTGAAGCGTACTGCCGCGATAGTGTCAAAGCTATACTCTCCATGAAATACAAATGTGAGTAAAACCTTATATCTTCAATTAGTATGAATACTACTTTTAGTTTTTATTATGAAAATACGTCTATCCTAATATAATAAAGCTGAAGAGTGTCAAAACGACGGGTGTTATAAGTTTAACATATGTATTTGTGTGTCTGTCTGTGGCTTCATAGCTCCTAAACGGATGGAACTATTTTGATTTAGTTTTGTTTGTTTGAATGGTGACTTGATCGAGAATGTCCTTAGCTATGATTTTAAAAAATCTGTTCAGCCGTTCATAGATCGCATCTCTTTTCTACTCCTTGATGGGGTTTTTAAGCAGGGCAGTAGGGGAGTAGATTGTAAATTTTGAAGTGAAACTTCTTTATCGACGTATGGGAGAAATTTTGTAGCAATCGTCACGTTTTTCGGTTACGCGCCATGTTGCTTTTTTTTTCAAAGTTTAGTATAGTGACGTAAAGAATATAATGTAATATATTATAATAATAACAACAATATATTAGTTTTGAAGTTTGGTTTGAAATAAGAATAACAATATATTAATTTGAAAGTGATAAAATAAAAAGACTTATTCAAATTTAAGTGAATTTACAAGAAAAGTGAGAGTGATTATATATTTCGTTTTATAATTTCTTAAGGCTTTAAAAACTACTGTATGGATTTTAATGAAACTTTACAATAATATAGCTTATATATCAGAATAACACGTAGGCTATAATTTATGAAGATATTGTGTAGATTGGCCAAAATATAACGATAAGTGTTAAGTAAGTCGGAAAACAATCTGTCATCTGCGAGCTATTTTGACGTGCGGTGGAAAAACTGTAAGAGTTACACGAATATAATGTACGGTGGGATTGTTTCTCCTAAATAGTTCAACAAAAAAGTCTGCAACAGTATATATCTATCTTTTATGTGTAAGCCATTATTAACAAAATACTGAACCATAAATACAATAACATTTGATTTTTTATTTCCAATTCACATTTAGCAGTAACAAATAGATTTTTATCAAAATAAATACTTTTATCGCTTCTGATATTCAAAGTAGACAAACTTTGTCTTTTAAAGTACGTAATTTGGTCAAATATTTTAAAAGTTACGACTATAATATAAGATGAGGGCGAGGGGGGGGGGACAGGACATCGCTCACCGCGTGGCGTGAGCCACCCGAACACGTTATGTTTGTAATAAGAA
Source organism: Callimorpha dominula (assembly GCA_949752705.1). Taxonomy (NCBI): domain Eukaryota; kingdom Metazoa; phylum Arthropoda; class Insecta; order Lepidoptera; family Erebidae; genus Callimorpha; species Callimorpha dominula. The sequence continues at coordinate 2,917,915 of OX457020.1, forward strand.
TTTTCAAGACACTAGCGATTTGTTAAAAGGCTCTGTATACATACATTTATATAATAGACTACCAACCCGCCACTGCTTCGCACGGGTACAAATTATACACCTAAACCTTCCTCATGAATCACTCTATATATTAGTGAAAACGGCATGAAAATCCGTTCAGTAGTTTTTCAGTTTGTCGCGAACAGACAGACAGACGCGGCGGGGGACTTTGTTTTATAATATGTAGTGAAGATATTGAATCTGCAAAAAATTTGAAAGTTTGTGAGGATGTATGGATGTTTGTTACTCTTTCGCGAAAAAACTACTAAACTTATAGCGATGATACTTCGTATGTAGATAGCTGGAGACCTGGATTAACACATAGGCTACTTTTTATCCGATATTCTCATGGCATCTGAGTTACGCTAGTGGACAATAATTTTTGTATTTGATAGCCCAATTCTTGAGGAAGGTTGTAGGCTATTTCACGTCACGCTACGCACGCTACTACCTTTAGGAGGGGAGCAGTGACCATAAACACGAGTGAAATTGCGAGAAATTAAAGAATATTATATGTTACAGAAAGGAAAATATTAATCTAAAATAGCAAAATATTTTAGAATCGTAAATAGGGTGAAGCGGTTACAATTTTAGGAAAAATAATGATTATTCATAATATTAAGATTAACGCTCATGAAATATTCGAATTCGTCCAGAAACATATAAAAATCATTAAATCGACAAGGAAATTGTTCAGAAATGTATTTTAATAAATTTTTTAGGCGGCTACACATTTCATAACATCATGTATAAGGCTCATGGTATGTGACGAACGGTGGTAATACTCACGAAGGCGGTACATCCCATCTCAACACCAAGTTGCATCTGGGCAGATCGATTCCTTCTTCCAAAGCTGAAGTCGCTAATAGCAGATTGCATTCGTGCATACGAAATCTGTTAAAGAAAGTATATCCTTACTAATGATTATTGATATTATATTATTATAAATGCGAAAGTAACTCTGTCTGTCTGTCTGTTTGTCTGTCTGTCGCCCTTCCACGCCAAAACTACTGAACCGATTTAAATGAAATTTGGTACACAGATAGTCTAGAGCGTGAGAAAGGACATAGGCTACTTTTTAATGTGAATAAAAGGGGTGTAAGGGGTTGAAAGGTGGGGGTGAAAAGTTGTATAGAAGTCATGTCAATTAGCCTAAATAATTAAAAATTCTACCCAAAGACACTATTCCACGCGGATGAAGTCGCGGGCACAGCTAGTAATAAATAAAATAAAAAGCTTTTTACCTCTTTTTATCCCCAATGGGTTTACTTTGTATCTGTTAAACTTAAAGTCTATTCCATTCTAAGACAAATCAGTTGTTAAAAAGTTAGCCCTAAAATCATTACTAGTAGTGAAGAGTTACTAATTTCGAAAGGAAGGCTAGCTTAGATTTAGTTTTATAACTTACTAGCAGCACCCCCCAGTTTCACCCCCGTAAGTCCCGATCCCGTGGGAATATCGGGATAAAAAGTAGCCTATATGTTAATCCAGGTCTCGAGATATCTACATACCATGTTTCATCGCAATCGGTTCAGTAGTTTTGGCGTGAAATAGTAACAAACTTCCATCCATAAAAACAACTTTAATAAAAAAAAAACCGGGCTCGCAGAGGTAGATTTCGTGTTTTTAATTTTTTTTTGAAAATCTGCCCATCTCCCCCTCCCCCCTTTGGGGGAATATCCTCCTTCACGAACTTAACCTTTATTTTTGCCCTGTTCATTTGTCGTCCAAGTTTGAAAGCAATCGGTGCATAATTGCGACCTCTATCGTGCCGGTGAAATTGAGGTACATACATATATACATATATAAACTTTTTAACTGGCGGTTGTTTTGGGGTCTAGGCATCATAACTAGAGCTCCTGTGACTAAAATTTTTGGAAAACTCGACAACTGGTACAAATCGAAATCTACCTAAAAATTAAACTGTTTCTAAAAAAAACCTGATTTAAGGAGTTACGATACAACAGAGTTCTGTTTGATCTGGAGCCATCAGAATAAAAGAAAGACACTCAGAAAACAGTGATTGGACATCACAAATACTATATGTAGATTTGTCTAGGGACGGTAAAGACCTAGGGTTGCTAGAATCGTACTCAGTCGCATAAAACCTTACCACCTTTAAAAAGAAACTTACTTCTTCAAGACTTCTTCCTGTTTCTTTCCCTGACGCTGACATTCCTTGAGCTCAGTTCCCGGTTCAACTGAAATGTCCATGGCGCAATATTGGGCACACAGATATGACAGCTTTCTGTTACAGCGAGACATATCCTGAAATGAGGGTAATTAATTCATTAATTGATTGCGTAAAATGTGGATGTATATTATTCAAATTCACATTTATTTAAACAATTTACGTGGGAGAGCCATGCTTTGGCACGTATGTGCTGGCTCGACCGGAGTGCACCACGGCCTCACAGAAAACTGGCAGTGAAGCAAAGTTTGCATTGCTTATTGCCGAGTGAGTGAGGTTACCGGAGGCCCTAACCCTTCCCTCCCCCTCTTCCACCCTTCCCTCCCCCTCCCCCTTTTTACCCTTTCCTCCACCCAGGTGGGGGTGGCGGGTGCCCAGGTGGAATACCGGGTTTTGATCTGCAATTGGGTATCTTGGCCATATACATCTGAAAGCTACAAATTAGCTACAAAATATCCCGTCAATTTCATCTTTTTGTGTGCGCGGTAATGCAGAAAGATGTGCTAGCTTAATATTATGGGTAGCACATCTATGCGTAACTACCGATGTATGGCCTCTACAAAATTATTAATATCACTACAAATTAGCTACAAATTCCCCGTGGGATTTGGTAACGAGGTTCGCAAGTGGATGTGCGGGCTTAATATACGTTAATAACTTTGATGAAACTTGAATGGTATTGTTACGAATAACCCGCCATCTATTGGCGACTGGGGAAGTCGTATAGAGCTACAAAATAAAGATACACGCCATCTGTTGAGGCAACACGGAACTAAGTAGTTAGTAACCCATTAATAGAAAATACTAGTTCGTTTTAGAGACTTCTATTTGTTGTGTAGAATTTACAAGAGGTGTCGCGATGTTTCTAGAAATACCGTTTTGCTATATAAAGCGCGGCATTGCGGAGTAGTTAGTTAGTTTTCAAGTGAGTGTCAAGTGAGTTTAGTTTCAAGTTAGTGTCAAGTGAATTAACAGCGACTTAAGTGTAAGTGAATTAAGAAGTTAGTGATAATAAATTATTGTAATTGTGTTTTTGCTAGTTCCCTGTGTATTTTGTGATCTATTAAAATAAAGTGTGTCTATTTCGGTAACAATCTGGTATAATTCTCTAATCCCGAACCTCAGCTCGTAACAGTATTAATTTTTTTAAAGATAAACCCCCACTAGTGTTTCGACGAACCCCGCGTAGATGCGGGCCCAACAGAGTGCCTTTATCAAGGGTCAATCAGTCACGTCAATGTCAAAAGCTGCATTTTGCGGATTGCCTATCAAAAAGCAAACTCAGGCACGCTAGAAGCGCAAACAATAAAAGCTTACAACATCAAAAAGATGATTGGATACGAAACTAGTCCAGAGGAACTAGATTAACAACGGCGCTACAAGTTGGTTCGCTTCTTGATAAAGGGCCTCTGTCACACCCGAAGCACACACGTGAAACATACTAATATATCTTTATTAATGTATTTACTTACCACAATAATCATAAACATAATCTTAGCAATCAATTCATCCTTCATATACACAATGCCACACAGAGCATCCGGGTTTTGCTGCATCTGTAGCACCCTAGCAGCATTGTTCCTCTGCATGCGTGTCCTACCACGTGTCCTATGTCCTGTACGTCTTGGTAAAAGCATCAACCCTTTGGGGAACAGTTCAGGCACTTTACTATCCGGATTGGCAGTATCAGTCTTACTAATATCAGATTCAGCAGTTTGACTATCTGGAATAGCTGCAGTGGTATCTTGAGTGTTCGTAGCGACGTTTGTGCCGATATTCGAATTAATTATGCAGACATCGGTCGGTTTCTTAATGCAGTTACTTTCAGTACCAGAGTTTAGTTCACTATCATTACTAGTTATGGTATTTTCTAATTTATTATCTATACTCGCATCGATATTAATCGGAAAATCTTCTATCTCTTTCAAATTAGATTCGTAAATATTAACTCTATCCTGAATTTTGTTGCCTAGCGTTGTAAAATCGCATTTATCTATATCATTGAGCATTTTATTGACACTATCTTGTCGACTAACGCAACTATCAGTCTCACTTACAACACTAATAGCTTTAATATCGCTACTATCTTTCTTGCTTATACCCTTCATATCGGGGGGTTGGAATTTTTCGAGTATTTCAGCCAATCTTATCACTTTATGCGTGCTAAATGTTTTAATTTTATCCCAATCGTTTTCTACTTTACTAAAAATATAATCAGCAAAACCTCTGATTTTTATAAAGACTGTTGTACACAGACATAATAATAGAAAATGTCTTTCATAAGGTACTTTTATTTTTAATTTCTCTAATTTTATTAGAAGAGAGAAAGCTGCTTTGTCAGCTGCGTAAGGACCTGTAATAAAAATATGTATAATATATTAGTTATAATAATAACTTCAGACATCTTACGTGGGAGAGCCATGCTTCGGCACGTAATAGGCTGGCTCGACTCCGCTCGATACCACGGCCTCACAGAAAACCGGCAGTGAAACAATGCTTGCATTGCTTTTAGCCGCGTGAATGAGGTTACCGGAACCCTAACCCTTCCCTCTCCCCTATTCCCGTCCTTCACCTCTCCCACCTCTCCTCCCCTCTAATCCCCCTCTCCCGTCTTCCCGCTGTTCACCCCTCTCCCCCTCTTCCCCTATTCCCACTTTAACGGGCGGCAACGCACTTGTGACTCAAATTCAAATTCAAAATCATTTATTCAATTAAGACACTAAGTGACATTTATGAACGTTAAATTGGAGCTAGAGTTAAATCATAGATCGGCGCAAACAGACGCCACAGCATGTGCTGGATTGTCGAGGTAAATTAGGTGAAAACACCAAAATCTACTGCCTGCTTGTGTCGATCTATAACTTCCAGTTTCCAAAATGCGTAGAGCCTTATGAGAAGAATACTGGCAAAGAAACTCATGGCACCTCTTTTTAAAAGTCAGATCTTCAGGTACAATAGTGTTAGTGTTACACGAAAGGTAAACAGGATGCAAGCTGATGCCACCTGAATTTCATTTTATTGAAATGCTCCAAAAGCTAACGTACTGCAAAATAAAAACCACTCAGTGACACCGTTGAAGGTTTGATCCTATTAAACATAGAAATCATTCAAGGTGCACATCTACCTTCATTCAGTTGCAAAATCTACTGTTAAAAAGATTTCGTGACTGGATTAAGAGGCTAGAGTTGCAGTTGATCGAACCAAAATAATAGTATAGGCTAAAGCATCGCTGACTAGGCCGACCAGTCACCCCAAGCAGCACCCGGTCACGAGTATGACGCATGGACCAGCCATCATCTCCTTCGCCATATCAGAGGGAAAGAAATGACCCGCCCCATGACGACGCCGCAAGCAATGACATTTTAGTGAGCATGACGAACCATAGTCGAGACACTGATAAGAATCACTACTAGCCAAATTACCATAATAATCTTCTTTTTTTTTCTTTTTTTTTAAAAAGACAACTCCCGCATTAGGAATTACTCCTGTGTCGCAGGGGACTTTACAAACATACAAACAACGGACACAAAGAACACCCAGACTCAGGTGGGAATCGAACCCACGACCTCTGGCTCAGCAGTCAGGGTCACTAACCACTAGACCAACAGGCCAGTCATCAATCGTCACGCATTACTTTCAACTGACAATGGTTTCTTAATAATTTACCTTAATTATAAGACAAAGAAGTTTGTGTGTATATACCTAATGACACCTTAAGCCCAAGACTGTTTGTCGTTTAGATAATCGTTGATCGTATAGTAGGCTTTCCTAATAAGGTGATTTTTTACAGTTAGCTTGAATTTATCTACAAGGTCGCTTACATGTATAGGAATTTTATTATAAAAACGTATACCAAGTAATTTTTGAGTTACAGGTGCCCATGGGCGGCGGTAGTCATTTACCATCAGGTGATGTCTGATCCACACGGCCGTCTGATCCCAAACTAGGCAGAGCCTGTGCCACAGATTACTTAGTACTTACTACGTAACAGATAATATAATTCACGCCCTACAAAAATGTATTTATCTACCATTTTAATTGATTTGAACCGTTATATACATGTTTAGCAAAAACCAACGCCGCTGCAGTTTCCACCTTACGTAAACTAGATGTCGCTATATTAAGTAAAATAATTCTATATAAAGGTGAAAATAACTTACCTAGCTGCTCCAAAACATAGAGGAACTGCCTAAATAACCGCTTAGGGTCTATGCCGGGGTCTGGAATGTTTATGAACTCTTCATAAAGCTCCTCGCCGTAAATCTCTGTGGGGTCGTGTCTGTAAAGATGTTTGTGGAAAATAAAAGATAATAAAATTACGCCTGTATCCTTGAAGGGGTAAGCACAGGCGTATTCAACACCTACAGCTTGCCAATTATAATTTGATCCCACTGTAGTTTTTCAGTTTATCGCGAACAGACAAACGCGGGGACTTTGTTTTATAATATGTAGTTATATGTACTAAAAACAAAACGCAAAATTTATACCAAGCCGATTTCGTCCGACAAGAGAATCGAACCCAAGACATACTGAACTACTAAAGTACTAGTCGTGACTTACCTATGATCATCAATAAACTGTATGGCTTCATCAATGGTGTCCAGCATAAATTTCTCCAATTCCCGGTACTCATCAGACACGGTCTCCTCAGAAGGCCGAGGTCCATACTCTATAATTAACTCCCGTGGTTTTGTAAGAGAGTTTGAAATGCTGAAAAAAAAAAAGAAATCTGATTCTAAAAAAATACTTTTTTTTCACCGACTTCCACAAATTTATTTTGGTATAATATGTCACATTATAGATGGTATGGTATAGGGGGCAAATGAACAGACGGGTCACCTGATGGTAAATGACTACCGCCGCCCATGGGTAAATGTAACTCAAGGGTCACTAGTGCGTTGCCGGCCTTTTAGGTAGGAGAAAATTACATTGTTTGAGTTGATTATATAGATTATTTAAATATAATAAAACGTCATTTTAAATTAAACGAATCATATTCTCACCGCTTCCCGCCGTCGATGTCCTCCGCCAGGTCCATTTGACAGCACAGCTCCGACTCCAGATCCTCAATCTTCCACTCCAACTTCTCGTAAAGATCAAAATCATCGAGATTCTCGTACACACCAAGCTCTTCCTCACTTCCCTTCGAAAGGATAACGAAAAATATTAGTTTTACAATAAGATTAGGCCAATCAATTAAGGTAAACCTCGGGAACAGTTCTTTTTAGGGTTCCGTTCCTCAAAAGGAAAAAAGGAACCCTTATAGGATCACTTTGTTGTCCGTCTATCTGTCAAGACCCTTTTTCTCAGGAATCCGTGGACGTATCAAGTTAAAATTAACACTGCAATCCCTTGAAGCTGTAAAAAAAATCAAGCTTCTAAGTCAACGCCACCAAAACAAGCCTTAGATTTTAACAAATTTGAACATTTCGCAGGTAAATCAAAATCTATAGAGTACTTCCCATTGACTTAGAATCATGAAATTTGGTAAGAAGCAAGGTCTGATAGTACAAGTAAAGTAAAAAATCCAAAAATAGTTAATTTGTTGTTATCACACACTTAATTACTACCAAACAGATTGTCATAAGGTTTTCACCAATAGATGGAGTAATTCATGAGCAAGGTTTAAGTGTATAATTTGTTAAGGTTTTGTGTAAAATGGCTGAAATATCACGATGTTTGTTGAAAATGACGGAAAAAATCATTATATGCCTTGCTACCCGTGCGAAGCCGGGGCGGGTTGCTAGTTGTACCTAATTAGGTAACCTTTCTGTGCATACAACTTATAAACAAATCTTACCTGATCTCTCATAATATCCGTCTGAGTTTTAATGCTGATGATCTCTTGCGAATCTTGCTGAAGGAGTTCTTTCTTCACCTCCTTTTTAGGAGAAGCGAAGAGTGGATACGTCATCGCCAGGATGATCGGACGATCGGACAGAAGACAATCTTTGTAGTGTTGCATTATCTAAAAAAATAAAATACAAACAAAACATTTATACATGATCCTCATCCTCCGCGCCTTTTGCCAACTAACCTGGCTCTCAGTCAAATTACGAAACGGCCGAACTTCGATATTTTACGTGAAGCAACTGGCATCAGACCTCCACAACCCAAGTACTAAGCGATATCGAAGTTCTGTAGTTAGACCAGGTTGTCGCACTTTTAGGGCTCCAACTACCCGCAACGAATGCCACAGATCGTATGGCACTTGGGTCCGACGGTTTAACGTGCTCTTTGAGGTACGGAGGGGTCTCAATGTGTTAAGAATAGTCACCAACTTCAGGAAACGAAAACCAAATTTCAGGAAAGCCCAACTAATTTCGGGCCTGACAGGGACACACTGGTTAACTGGCGGCTGAAAGTGATAGGCCGCTTCACACCTTGACAAAGAGCCTCTATTGACTGGCCTGTTGGTCTAGTGGTTAGTGACCCTGACTGCTAAGCCAGAGGTCGTGGGTTCGATTCCCACCCAGGACAAATAATTGTGTGATGAGCATAATAATTTGTTCTGTGTCTGGGTGTAATTTATCTATAATATGTATGTATTTAGAAATATATAAGTATGTTTATCAGCAGTCTGGTTACCATAGCTCAGCACAGGCTCTGCCTAGTTTGGGATCAGACGGCCGCGTGTGAGATGTGTGGAGTTATTATTATATTATTATTATAGCTGTCCTTACAATCCTTTCTAATATTATAAATGCGAATGTAACTCAGTCTGTCTGTCGGTCTGTCTGTCTGTGTGTCTGTCTGTCTGTCGCCTTTTCATGCCAAAACTACTGAACCGATTTAAATGAAATTTGGTACACAGATAGTCTAGAGCCTGAGAAAGGACATAGGCTACTTTTTAATGCGAAAAAAGGGATGTACGGGGTTGAAAGGTGGGGATGAAAAGTTGTATGGAAGTGTTATCAATTAGTCTAAATAATTAAAAATTCTACCCAAAGACACTATTCGACGCGGACGAAGTCGCGGGCACAGCTAGTTTATATATAATTTGTTTGGTTAACTGGAGCAATAGCTGTAGTAAGCCAAACAAACATTATCATTTATAAATTTACTTACATATTTTAAATTATCATCTTTGTATATGAGATGGCAGCTATCCAGAATGAGGACATTGATCATGTTCATGGTCAGAAGACCTTCCTCCAGTATCTGCTTTAAGACGGGAGCAGTACATACTACGATCTGTAATAGAATGGCTTTTATAAATGACAGGATGAGATGAATTTAATAGTGCTAAGAAAATATATTTCTAAAATGAGAATTGAGAAAATTTCTTTCTTAAGAAATTAAGCCCGTCCTACAGTATATTGCAGTTACCCTGAGCTCATTGGGGTGGATAGGGTTGAGAGACACACTAGACTTTCGTTTTTAATTAGTACAAAGTTCGTGTACAAGCAAAACTCAATCTTCTATCTTGGCGTTAAAATTGTAATTTGTCTACCAGTAATTATGAAATTGGTCCTTTTTATGTAAAATATAAACATTTTCGAGAATTCATTCAACAACACTAAATACAAGTTTGTTTTGTTACGGAACATTCGGAGCGCAAGTCAGACTCTCACTTGTGAAGAAGAAGATAAATAGATGATTGGTAAAACTCACTTCCTTAGCCTCCAGTTCTCCCTCCCAATCTTCTACTTCTTCATACTTCTCAGCTGATGATATTGTCAAGTCTGTGAGTATTTTCAGCTCAAAAGCCACTACTGGAACTCTTGTGGCGCGAGTGACGTAGATGGAACGTTGGCAACCGCTGGACAGAGAGCTGTAGGAAAGATATTATTTTCAACACGATTTTATTACTAGTAAATTTTTACTTACTCCTAAGTTTGAGAGCAGCTGGCGCCCCCAGGTCCTCAAAACTGATTTTTGACATAAAAAGCTGGGTACGCCCATGCCACGGCTGTATTTTTTTTTTATACTACGTTGGTGGCAAAACAAGCGTACGGCCCGTATGGCGGTAAGCGGTTACCGTAGCCTATGAACGCTTGTAATTCCAGAGGGCTCGCATGCGCGTTGCCGACCCTTTAAAAAGTTATAAACATTTCTAAAAGAACCCCATACTGTAGTCCCTCGGGAAAACCTCGGAAGGACTTCATTCCACAGCCGGAGCGTTCGCGGGAAAAAACCTCTGGAACCGTACCGTGCGCGATCAAAGCGATCGGCCTATGTCTATTTATACAGCGTGTAAGTGTCACCGTCGCGAATAACTTAAAAAAACGTCTTTTTTGGATACTTATCACAATGCAAAATTCAGTTCATCATAAAAATGCGAGATTAAGAATCTACAGTCAATAGTTTGATTTTGTAACGCAATACGCGTACTGTGCGGTACCGTGAATGACCTTCAGTGCACGGCGCCGTCGAAGGAGCTGATTGCATAAATGTTTTACATTGCAGTTTTTGGCCGAATGGGGTATTTATTGATTTTTTTTTGGTAAAATGTTCTGTTTACTCATTGTGATATCACTTTTAAGCAAAAAAAGAAGAAAAAAAAAAGATGAATGATTTTCCACTCAGAATGATGATCTGAATACACTATTTCAGGATTCGGTACGGTGTCACTTACTCACTTACACCCTGTATATAGATAACTGGATTTTTCTATCAGTAACTCTTCATACTTAAAAAAAACCGGACAAGTCTTACGCGGGTGAAAACGCGGGCGGCAGCTAGTCATTTATATTTTGAGGTTGGAAAATTGAATGTGACGTTAATGCATGGAGCGTTTTCTTTGGAACTGCAAACTTTTTCTTTCGGAAAAACGGGCAAAAATCTTCTTCGAGAAATTATTTCCGAGGAAAAACGAGCAAAAATCTTCTTCGAGAAACGATTTCCCAGGAAAAACAGGCAAAAATCTTCTTCGAGAAATGATTTCCGAGATGGGCGAACTATCTATATACAAGTTTGAATGGAAACTTAAGTGCGCGGGTCGGTATGATAGGCACTTGTCCGGTTTTGTTTTAACAATAAGTTAATACTCGGTGGCTACCCTCGTATCTGATAAGCCTTCTCATACAGCAGCCGAACCGGGATGAAGGACGCATATTCGACAGCGAGGATGTTTTTGGAGGATGCGGCAGCTGCGAGCCGCGCGCCGCCTTCCGCTGCTGTGAAGCGGGAACAGCACGCCTCCATCATGATGAGCTGGAATTAGGATAAATATTTTTTTTAGGCCTGGCTGTGGAGCATTGGACAGTAGCGTAAACGACTCGACTGCACGGATGGCGCAATGGTTTAAGTGGTCACCTCCCATTACGCCGCACCAAATGTTAGGGGTTCAAATCAAACACCGGAGAAAAAATTGTGTGATAGCTGTCCCGAGTCTAGCTGTTATTCCTAATGGGGTCTTCTTTAAAAAAAAAAAACTGTCTCTCATTAGGACGGCTTCTGTGGCGAGACAGTAATGCCACGCTGCTCACCGGTTCAATTCCCTCTTAGCGCAAACGTTATTATCATTACATTGGTCTAGGTGTTAAACGGCTAATATTATTAGGCCACTAAAGGATTTTTTTCTCTCCTCATTCTAGGTATAAAATTACAAGTATGCGGTGGGCTCCACTAATCTTGCCAGAAATTAAGTGGGCTGCCCTGCACCAGCCAGGTCGCACTATAGTTTGATGTACACTTACGCATTGCGTCGCTCCATACGTTTGTATCTAGACTATAGAGTTATTAATACCTAGCCTAGGTTTATTTATTAACAAAAAAAGTGTAATAGGCATATAACTTACTGGTAATTAAATATTTAAAATAATTTATTCTTAAGACAACTCTAATGTTGCTGCATTTCACAACAGATAAGAGTTACGCGATACTAAGGCGAGGCAACTTCTAGGTGAATGTAAATGTAGGTAATCAGTTCTGTGCAACCTGAATTGCAACTTTATTGTGTTGAAACAAGATCCATTATGACTTTGCAGAGAGACTTCTGTACCTGTACTACTCTGTATTGTGTCATTCTTTCATTCATCTTACGAAACCTAATTTTCTCGAGTTTTGTAAACAATATGTAAAAAATTTTGTTTGTTCGTGTGAGAGCCGTTGCATTGCTTTTCGCCAAGTGAGTCAGGTTACCAAAGGCCATAACCCTTCCCTCTCTCCCCTCCTCACCCATTCCCCTACTCCCACTTTGAAAGCCGGCAAGGCACATGTGACTCTTGAATAGCAGGTGCTCATGGGCGGCGATAGTCATTTACCGTTAGGTGACCCATCTACTTGTTTGCCCCCAATACCATAAAATAAAAAATACTCTAACTCTTTTCGCATGCACTTGCTTTTTAAATGTAACACATTATAGGCTATGAAACATAAATATTTTCATAGACATAGAAAAACAATTTATTTTTAACATATTGGACTCTATTTTTAAAACAATTCTAATTAGATTTTATTATTTTTGGCAGTATAAATTATGGTAAACTTTTATAATATATAGACATTATGAACATAGTAATTTATACCTACTACATATAAAATAAATTATTTATTGAAACAAAAAACCATTAAGTATTGGTATATTTTGACTTTATTCATAATGTATACTAGTATGATTTGCGAAAAACGAGTGGAGGTAGAAAACAAATGCCTGAACGTTATTAATATACAGTGAATAGTGAGTTATATATTACTATTTTAGTATAAAATAAGGAGAAAAGTAAGAGAAAAATACGAGTGAGGTTATCGCTCCAATGTAACAATAAAGTGAAAACACTTTTAAATACTTACGACTTACACTCCTCGTAACTATCAAAGTTTAAATAACAAATCAAACACTTGGTATCTTGCTAATAAACTACACAAACAGACATTTTTACACTGAAATATGAGCGTCTAAACCGTCTGTTATTGAATATTTTTTAAGAGTTTCTCGTAATTTCGCATCACAAAAAAAATATTTCGAAGAGTCTATTCGTTTCAGTATACGGCATCATGATAAAACAAATATTATTAATTACAATAATCGGTTAATTTATAGAATCAAACAATTTTCGCAAAACTATAAGCATTCATACACAATTGATTGGCATTTGGCAATGCCATGAAAAATTGTTTAAATGCCAGAAATGTCACACACCAAAACGCACAGACAATTGAATTAGTGTTGCTAGCTAACTGGGATCCGGTAATCTTAAAAGTGTTTTTTTCTTGAAGCGTCGCTCACTTAGCAGCCTCGCACACACAGCTCTTGATGCAATGCAGCCTAAAAGTTGTATAAACAACAGATCATTAATACTCACAATCAAGTGATACTGACGTACAGAGCAGTGGTGATGGCAAGTAAAGTTGACACTTGTTTTTAATGGCAATGAACTATGATACAACGTATTACCTACATGGACATTATGCTTCATCTTAGTCTTTGTAAATACTACTTGGTAATGTGTAGTGGTATCAATTTACGTGAAAACCACAAATGAAATTATTCTTATGTATCAGAGACAACGCCTTCAACGACCACGGCATTGGCATCATAAGCGTTTACCTGTTCTTATAAATGCTCGCAGCACCAGTGCCGTACTTTCATCCGCACATTCCGCACTGCCAACCTGACCCTTGATGGTAGTGCCGGCTCTGCTTTATTAACTTCCAGCTAAAATAGTAGTGGTACTGGTAGTAAGTAGGTAGGTAGGTAATAGGTACCTTATCATAATCATTTTGAAAGAAACACGGGAATAAACCATAATACGTGGTAATGCTGAACTAGTACAGGACACTGTGTTGTTAACGTTAACAATCAACCCATTTGTTTTATGATTTTATTCAAAACACTATATATTACCTACATAATTATCTTTTTTGTGCAATACGCCTTTATTTTCTCTACTTATTTTTTAATGTAACTAAATATGAAACGAATATCCGTTAATCATCCAGTCCCGCATAGTTACCTACTGGTCTATCCGACCAAATACCTGATAATAAGCCAGTATCTTACCAGATACTGAATTTCAAATTTAGGTAATTCATTTGAGGCACTTAACAAGTATACGTTAAATATGTATGTTACGAGCTGGGGTTTGGGATTAGATAGGTAAACATACAACTACAATTTATACATTATGTGTAAGTGTGCAACTACTATATTTTGGATAAGGTCAGGTTCAGAAAAGGCTTCCGGTGTATATACTTATATATTAGGGCGCATCTTTCGTATAAAATGATAAACTTATTGAAGTCTGAGTATTGTGTACCTGACTACCATAACTGATTTCGACTATAATTCAATTACAAATTATTATTATCGTCCTATCCTTTTCCTTAATTTATTTTGTTGTCTACCAGATGAGATTTCTTCATTCATTCTACTCCATTATTCGTCATTTCACTGCTTATTCAACTTCTAATCATATCCTAGTTATAAGCAATATTTTCATTCCATCTCCACTCCCCACCCATCTTTCCTTTTTAATTATTAAAATTTCGCATCTTTAACTCAGAAAGTACCTGATTGAGGGCAATAGGCTTGCCATAATTCTGTTACATGATTGAGACAATAGTTTTGTTAAATTAGTTGGCATGGCCTGTCTTTTCAAGGATACTGGCATCAAAATCACGATCAAGAAAATAAGGTTTTTTCTTACTGTTGAGACTGCGATTTTTTTTTTTCATTTGCTGTATCATTAAATCAATGGCAGAACGTGTCGTAAGCTTCACAAGATACATCCGACTTTTTTGGCTTGTCTGTAAGATTAACTGACTGGAGAACTCGTTGCCAAACATTACTTACATTTCTAGCGCCTGTGTAGCGCTTTCAGCTTCAATAACCCACACGTTGCGTCATACGTATTAAAGCTTGCCTCGATTTTGTTAAATGGACATAAGGAGTAGAAACGACTTTCAAAGAAATCAGGAAGTGTTTTTGCTTAATTTCATTTTGATCTTTTTTTAAGCAACAACCTGCGTCATTAATTCCGACTCTCCAATCTTTATCTGCAACAGCGCCTGCTCTGGCCACAACAGCGTCTTCGTGGTAGCTATTATGCGATTCAAATAAGAATAGGACTGACCTTGCGCCATATTGGGATATCATAGCTGAAAACAGATATTTGGAACACAATTAATTTACAAAAAAAATACAAAATTGGATTAGATATATTTTTTCTATTTTAATTATGAGAAAACTATAAAAATATCAAGTAGGTTCAGTATATATGTTGACCTGTCATGTTAGGAAAGTCTATACAATGACTGGTTAATTTGGTTATCGGTTAACGGAAGATATGACGCCGGCAGATGAACCAACGACCTGAGGAAGGTAGCTGGGAGAGATTGTATACGGAAAGTGGAAGACCGGTTGCAATAGCATAGCACACATTGGGAGAGGCCTATGTCCTGCAGACGCAGTGGACTAGAAAAGGGTAATTATTATTAAATACATATTTTGACATTAGAATTTTAATTTCCTGAACGCGGCAACCCCATTTTCATTGTTTATCTTACAAAACGTCAACAGACATCCCGCAGAATTGTAACTTTGTGAATGCCGATTTTTCGCAATTTCGTCTTGTTAAAACGGAATTTATTGTTCGTATTGTAAATAATGGATCAAATAATAAAAGTAGAAAAAGAAATAGAAGACTTACGTCAAAAGTTAAGAGAAAAAGAAGGCGAATTATACGCGCTCAAAAGAAATTCCTATTTGGTAAGTAATTTATGCGGTTTTGTGATATACAAATAGCAAAAGCTGTGTAAACGTTGCGGTTATATTTGACCTGTGCTTAAGAAAATGTATAATTGGTTACTTAAGCCATTTCATAGATATGCTAGCCATATTATAATGGAAGTAATATATTATTTTTAATATATTTCATTGCACATGTCATAAGCAAGGAGTCTCTACGTTATTAAAAAGTGATATATCATTTTGTACGGCGAAAACGGGATGCCTTTTTTTTTTTTAGTATAGCGAGCAAACGAGCAGACGGGTCACCTGATGGTACGTGACTACCGCCGCCTATGGGCAGTATTAGGCGGAGGGGGGGAAGGGGAGGTAGAGGGAAGGGTTAGGGCCTCCAGTAACCTCATTCACTTGACAAAAAAGCCATGTAAGCATTTCCTCACTGCTGGTTTTCTGTTAGGCTGTGATGTCCACAAAAACCTCTGACCACTGACCTCCGGTCGAGCCGGCCTATACGTGCATAAGCATGGCTCTACCACTAAAATCAAAATTAAGTCAGAACCGGATATAATGACATTGGTTACAAAACTAAATGGCAGGGTTTCCGACAAATCCCTATTTACCTATGCAAATATATCACTTACTAGCAGCGCCACACGGTTTCACCCGCATAAGTCCCGATCCCATGGGAATATCTGGGTAAAAAGTAGCCTATGCATTATTATTTTACTTTCACATTTATAATATTAGTGGGAAGTGGGATAACAAAATCGGACAAAGCGACATATCGGTTAAAGTAAAAAATTGCAGTCAGAATACACTGACTGTAACCACCAACTGTCACCTTTTCATAACACTACAATATTTTTGCTGGTGTCCATAGGCAGCGGTTGACCCGTGTGTTTGTTTGCCCCCTATAACTTAAAAAAGTTATTTGTATTAAGTTACAGAATCAGAATGCTGTGCTTCAAAATGGAGGTGCACAAGCCTGTGATGGTAACCAAAAGGTGATGTACGGAGCTCTACCCAAATGGGCAATAGAAAGGTATCATATTTAAATATGTTTTTTTTTAATATCCCAGCCCTAAAGTAACATTACTTGTACTATCATGTGGTTAACGTAATGGCTTGGGCGTCGGACTTGCGATCAAATGCTTGCGGGGTCGAACCCCACTTAGTACTCTACCGTTGTGAACCCACTCCGAACACAAGCATTCAGCTTAGCTGGAGGGATTAACAAGAATACTGCGGTCCCTTGAAGCTGTAAAAAAATTGAGTTTCTAAGTCAACGCAATTGAAAGATACGGCCATTTAAGCCCTAGATTTGACCAAATTTTAACATTTTACACACAGGTAAATCAAAACCTATATATATAATTATCCCATTGACCTAAAATCACGCAATTTGGCAAGAAGGTAGGTCTGACAGCACAAGTAAAGGAAGAAATCCGAAAGTCGTTAATTTGTCTTAATATCACATAAAAAAATTGTTTTTGTAATTACAAACTTACATATTGCGGTTGGAAAGTTGAGGCAACAACCTTCAAAATTGATTTGATTCCTGATATGGATGTATTATCTACATACAAGTTTAATTGCTTACGGAACCCTGAGTGAGCGAGTCAGACTTGTACTTGTCCGGTTTTTTAAAGAATTATTAATTTTCTAACTGAATTACCAGTAAGTTATGTGCCTATTTTTTTAACAAATAAACCTAGGCTAGGTACTAATAACTCGATAGGTTTTAAATGACTGATGACTTTTATTCGACTCGACGTGATAGTAATCAGTCGATCGCTTGTTGGCTACCCTAATGGTATAAAATGTTACTACTTAACTTGTTGCGGCTTAGGAACACTTCTTATTAATTTCCTATTTGAATATCATTTCCTAAATCTTCACTTCTCAATCTATTTCTTATGCATATGAAGCAAAGTCCAATCAGCGCCATCTAGTGCGCTGATACTCAATAAATCTTATGGCTGCCTTGCGCGATCACCTTATCGCTCGTGAAGAAAGTGAAGCAGTGAAGCAATGCTTGCTTTGCTTTTCGCCGAGTGAGTGAGGTTATCGGAGGCCCTAACCATTCCCTACCCTCTCTCCTCCCTCATCTCCCCCTCTTCCACCTTTCCCCTACTCCTGCTTTAAAGGCCGGCAACGCACTTGTGACTCTTGAGTTGCAGGTGCCCGTGAGCGGCGGTAGTCATTTCCCATCAGGTGACCCGTCTGCTCGTTTGGCATATATACCATAAAAGAAAAATAAATTAAAACCAATGAAAAAGACTGATCTTTTTAGTGCACATTTGATGTGTAGTAAAAAGATATATCCGATGAATAGATGTGCTTCCGGCTGGATAGTTCTCCCAATCTTTTCCCGTTTCTGGAGCCGTTAGTTTGTTCCTGCTTGATATCACTGGGTCTAAACATACGCACTCTGAATCAACCAGCAATCGCTTATGCGACGACGTAACTCTTCCAGGTACAGCCGACAGATTCTGCTCCGCGAGATAGGAGTGCCCGGCCAGTCCAAGATATGTTCAGCAAGAGTACTTATAGTTGGTGCTGGTGGACTTGGGTGTCCAGCTGCTATGTATTTGGCAGGCTGTGGAATTGGTATGTATTAATTTATTATTAAGTAGGTACACGCGAGCGAAGCCGCGCGGGAACTGCTAGTAATTAATTAAGAAACATGTTATTGAGGTGACATATATATTTGTAGTGAAAACTACTAATAATGTGCTTACATAATTAAAATAAGTTTTTGTTCTATTTCCAGGAGAGATAGGCATAGTAGACTACGACGCAGTAGAAATAACAAATATACATAGACAATTGTTACATAGAGAAGAGAATGTTGGTATGAATAAGGCTGAGTCAGCAGCTCTAGTCCTAAGAAGGTAAGGTTTTAGGTAGATTTCGAAGAAATTCTACCTATTGGTTTTGTACCAGTTGTCGAGTTTTCCAAAAATTTCTGCACAGGAGGTCTAGTTATGATCCCGAGACCCCAAAACATCCGCCAGTTAAAACTTACATATATATAATATATATGTACATACCTCAATTTTACCGGTACGATAGAGGTCGCAAATATGCACCAATTGCTTTCAAACCTGTACGACAAATCAACAGGGCAAAAATGAAGGTTAAGTTCGTGAAAATAAGTGAAAAAGGGGGGGGGGGGGGCAGATTTAAAAAAAAAACAAAAAACACGATATCTACCTCTGCGGGCCTGCTTTGGGCCTGCTGCGGGCCCGGTTTTTTTTAAAGGAAAAGTATTTAAGAAATACCCCAAAACCGACGGGCTTTTATGCAAGCTTTAATGACAGGAGAGAATGCTTGTGATGGGCTATTGTCTCTGCCTATCTCGGGAGGAAGGCATGAGTTTATGTATGTATGTACTACGGTGGTAAACGAGCTCTTCCCGCTGGATCCTAAGCGTTTATCGACGCTAGTTAAACGACACGAGTTAACAAGTACGAAGAATAGTGAATAGTATAAGTGAATATTAGTGAGAATTGACTGGTCTGTTGGTCTAGTGGTTAGTAACCCTGACTGCTAAGCCAGACGTCGTGGGTTCGATTCCCACCCAGGACAAATAATTGTGTGATGAGCAAGATAATTTGTTCTGTGTCTGGGTGTAATGTATCTATAATATGTATGTATTTAGAAATATATAAGTATGTTTATCAGCAGTCTAGTTACCATAGTACAGGCTCTGCCTCGTTTGGGATCAGACGGTCGTGTGTGAGATGTGTGGAGTTATTATTATTATTCTCTTTATTAATTACTGTAACATTGACTTGTGTTAATTCCGAATTGAAATAAATTGGGTCTATTTCGTATTAAATTCGTGTATATATAATTCCAAACCCCATAAGAAACTTAAGATATGGAATACAAAGCCTTTTCTATATTACTTTACAGCATAAATTCCCGTATCACAGTGACCCCATACAAGGTACACCTGGACTCGTCAAACGCGTTACAAATTGCATCTAAATACGACGTGGTATTAGATTGTACTGACAATGCACCGACCAGATATTTATTAAGTGACCTCTGCGTGTTCGCTAAGGTAAAATTCATTAAAAAAAATTAAAATTATTTTTATATTATATGGGGCAAACGAGCAGATAGCTCACCTGAAGGTAAGTGACTACCCCATGGCCTTTAAGGTGGGAGTAGGGGAAAGGGGGGGGGGGGGGTAAGGGCCTCCGGTGACCTCACTCACACGGCGAAAAGCAATGAAACATTGCTTCACTGATGGTTTTTTGTAAGGCCGTGGTATCACTCCGATCGAGTTGGCCCATACGTGCCGAAGCGTGGCTCTCCCACTATTTAGTTTGCAACCCCTTTTTCTTTGCAATATTTTTCATTGATGCCCCGCTCCTATCGGTTGTACCGTGATGTTATATATAGCCTATAGCGTTCTTCGACAAATGGGCTATCCAACACTAAAAGAATTTTTCAATTCGAACCAGTTCCTAAGATTAGCGCGTTCAACCAACCAAACAAACACTTCAGCTTTATAATATTAGTATAGATTAGATTCATTATTTGTCACGGTTTCGCTCCTAAAGTTAGCAGTGTGATGTTAAATGACCTAAAACCTTCCTTTGGAATTGGGCCATCAAATGCGAAAAAAAATTCAAATCTGAATGGCAGTTCCTGAGATTAGTGCTTTCAACCTAAATGAAAAAACAAGCTGAATTAAAATAAAAAAAATATTTCCACTGTCCACCTCCTGGCTTTATCATCAGACCATCCGCCCAATCTGTTGGACTCGTCAAAACGAAACAGATGAGCCCAAACTCGAGGGGTTTACTAGTAGCCACTGAGGAGTTCCTTATCCATCAGATTAGCTCCAAGATGCCAAATTATAGTATTGTCATCCAAACTACATATACATACAAAGTTACATTTCTATATAACAATTAGAAGTAGGTTATAATTTACTTCCAAGATTTGTAAGTGAAGCTAATGAAAGCCTGATAAAAAAAGAACTAAAAAGCAAAAAATATTACTTAAGAGTTAAGGTTTATTAATTTTTTGCTTTTTAGTTATTTTCGTCGGTTTAATTTTTTGTTAAAAAGATTTTTATTCTATGGTTTTTTTTCATCATCAGCTCAGCTACATGATGTGATGATTTCTAAACGCAAATACCTGATAAAGTAATGAAAAGTAAACAGAAACACTATTCGTTCCTACAATTTTCGAGGGTTTCTTTCAATTTTATCAGGATCCCATCATCAGATCCTGACTTCCTTGACATGGGACCACCCTTGAGGTATAACCCTATCCAACAAAAAAAGAATAATAAAAATCGATTCATAAATAACGGAGTGAGGGTGAACATACATAAAATATATATATATATATGGACGAATTGAGAACCTCAAAAGTGGTCATATAGTTGAGTTAGCCAGGCCAAAATCTGATCTTCCTCGGATGCTTCCTTCTTATAGTATACCTGTCTCTTGCTATAGACCCACTTGTGTCGGAGCACCGTGTGGTTTTAGTCGGTTCGATTCCGACATACCGCTTCACCGTTAGCTCCGGATGACCAGTGGAAGATTCCACAGGAAAAAAAAATCTGGTCAGAAAATTGACATTTTAAATTTTAAATTCTGTTTTTGTTTCAGTTGCCTCTTATATCGGGTAGTGCTTTAAAACTGGAAGGACAACTAACTGTGTACTGTTATAGATCTGACTTTCATTCGGAGGAGAAGGTAAGCAATACATACATTTTGAGCTTTTTGTTTATAATTTGTTATTTGCTGTAAGCCATTCAATAATATTGTTTAGTCTCATTAACTCTCTTTTATATGTTCGTTCTTATTTTTATTCGGTAGCTATTAATAAATACTCAGCAAAAAGCTCCCACTTATGGCTTGTTACCTTTGACAAATCATTAATATACAAAAGGAAGAGTATTGGCTCAAGGATACTACCCTGAAGTACTTCTGATCGATTATGTAGTAATATGGATCTGTACAGGCATTATTGAAATGACTTTTTTACTAACCTGACTTATTTCTTGCTCTCTTTGACTAAAATAACTTTGTATCCATTCCAAGGTAGGTCCCCTTATACCATTACGTTCATATTTATCGATAAGAGTTTTATGATCTACTAAATGAAATGCCTTACTCATGCTTAAAAATAGTACTGTAACTGGAATTTTTGAATCTATACTATCTGTTATTGATCTTACATACATACAGTAAATGGCTAAGGCATCGGACTTACAATCTAGTGGTTGCGGGTTCGAACCCCACACAGTACACCTCCGTAGTGAACTCCCTCCTTTTTTTGCGTGTGGATCCTCCCTCGCCACCCCCCCCCCCCCCAAAGCGGTCAAATTGTAGTTTGGCAAAATGTGGGTGTGGGTGGTTGCTATGAGGCCGGTTTTCTATGAGGCCGTGGTATCACTCCGATCGAGCCAACCCATACATGCCGAAGCATGGCTCTTCCACTTATAATGCGGGATTTGTTTAAAATAAAGAAATTAAATGTTCGATCTCAACTTCCGCCATTTCGCCGCAGAATAGCAAGCTCTGATTATTCACATTTCAGGCAAAAGTCATTATCACTTACTTCGCCCTAAATAAGAATCGTGTTGTTACAGAATACCACGTATAGAGGGCCTTGCTATCGCTGTGTGTTCGCCACCCCTCCGTCCCCAGATGCCATGGGGTCTTGTTCCCAGCACGGGGTCGCTGGCCCCGTACCTGGGGCTATTGGTAAGAAACTAATGGCTGAGACAAAACTTACTTACTAGTAACTCATTAAGAGATGATGAAAAACGGTGGCCAGTATAACTTGAACTCTCATTGTATAGACCTTCCGTACCACGACAGGTTAATATATACTGGACCGTTGTAGCTTTTTTCGCATCATTTTTAAATTCATAATAAATATTGATTATTAAATGTTAGCTTGCTGCACTTCTCCTACATATAAACTTTAAATATTCCAAGTTTTACATTCCTCTGTTCACGCAATTTGCTTATAATTTTCTGCTCCCCACCCATGGGCGTCTGTCTGTCTGAATGCGATTAACTTAATAACTATCGAACACATTTTCATACGGTTTTCACCAATAGACAAAGTTATTCATGACGAAGGGTAAGATGTATAATTCATTAACGTTTTGTGTAAAATGGCTGAACTATGACGATTCTTAAAGACGTCGGAAAGAATCTATATATGCTCTGCTACCCGTGCGAAGCCGGGGCGGGTTGCTAGTGCAGTAACTTTTTTATTGACCGGCCTGTTGGTGGAGTGGTTAATGATCCTGACTGCTGAGCCAGAGGTCGTGGGTTCGATTCCCACCCAGAACAAATGATTGTGTGACGAGACTTTCCCGAAAACTTGAAAGCATTCTGGAATTTTCTAATACATTGTAGGACATTCTATAAATAGACTATTAGTTCCGTCTATTGTCAAAAGATGGCGTGCGCCTCAATTGAGGTAATCGTAATTCTCTATGACTACCTCTATTGACTTGTCAATAGATGGCACCAGCGGGTCAATTTAGATTTTCGTAACACTTAACTAATGTTGATGTTTTATGCTTTTACAGGCACTCTTCAAGCTATGGAAGCTATCAAGTTGATAATAGGTCACCCATCCAGGAATTTGTTGGTAGAAAGGATGCTTATCATGGATGTGGATGATATGTCGTGTAAAGTGGGTATGTTTGTTTCAATCTGTGACATGTAATTCATTTTTTGAAACGAAGTGTGGGGGCTAGCTGAAAATAAGTGTTAGCGCAACGAAAAATGCTGACCGCGACTTGATTTATTTTATTTACGCCATCTGTGGATTCTGCGCAATACTACTGTAATTTGAAATGAATGTTTGATGTTGTATACTAATTATCCATATATTAGTTCAGGGCAACTTTCACAGATGGCGCAATTTTAATTTCGAAATTTTACAATAGGTACTATACAAGTAAAATGAACTTCATTCCAAACGAGTATCCCTATGACACCTAACGCGTTTTTTTATCCAACCGTATATTTTTTTTATAGTAAATCAATGCTGCGTTGTGTTTCGCCTAGTCAGTGAGGTTACCGGAGGTCCTAACCCTTTCCTTCCCCCCCTCCCCTTCCCCTACTGTCACCTTAAAGGCCGGCAATGCACTTGTGACTCTGGAGTTGCAAGTGCCCATGGGCGGCGGTAGTCACTTACCATCAGGTGACCCGTCTGTTTTTTTGCCCCCCCCTCCCCCCCCTATCCCATAAAAAGAAATCTATAGCTACTAAAAATAGGCCCTGAACTGTTTTGTCTTTGCCACCGTTCAATAGGACGTACTTACGTAGTACGTACGTAGTTACGTCGGCGGAAGTTACGTCCAATAGGACGTGCTCGTACTCTCCCCCCTCTTCCCTCCTCGGTAGATGGTGGTCACAACTAAAAATGGGCCATTATAAAAAATACTTACTGTTCTCTTTATTCTTTTGATACGTGTGGAAATTTCCTTCTTCATCATCATGGTTATGTCAGAATCGAGCTGACTAAAAGCTAATTTTGTTAAACTCCACCCTAACGGTGAAAAGTGTCGTTAGTTTTTTTTTATTTTTTTTTTAAAGTGATAACTTCTTTGGACACGTTGTGTACTTTTGCTATGGGGAAAAAACACTAAACTCGCACCGTCACGCTAGTAGTACATATATTGATCCACTAGAGGGCGCTAATCTAAACATTGTGTTCGGTCAGCTCCTTATTAATTAATCTTTAAAAATATAATTAGTTCAATAAAGTACTTATGTGCGCAATTCTTATCGTAAAATAAACAAAAACAAATTGGAGGTAATTAAGGTGAAAATTTATAACGCTTATAGTGCTCAATAGCGAAAACCTTCATTCATAATGGCGTCCGAACGTACGTCATCGTCAGTTTGATGGATGTCACTAGTAGATGGCATCACTTTCTTCAAAAATTAACACTTCTGTTCGGCAACTCACAATTACTTATTAACAATTTTTGTGAAAAGTGAAAACTTCTTTAGACACGTTGGGCACTTTTGGTATGGGGAAAAAGCACTTAAATCGCGTGACCGTCACGCTCAGATGACAAATGTGTCAGTTATGTTTTCACTTCTGACGTCCAGTCCTACGACTGATCGTAATTTTATTTTGCAGTTCAACTACGTCCACGGAACGCCATGTGTGCGGTCTGCTCGGACTCGCCCACAATCACTCATCTGGTTGATTACGAGGCGTTCTGCAAAACGCTTGCCAAAGAGAAAGTAAGTACCTACATACTTAGTAAGTTAACTCGGTGGGCACAATAGATTTCGGCACGAATTCGAGATGTCCGTCAGGTCTAGTACTTCTAATCTACTGCGTTTAGCTTTTCGCAAAACACTTTCCAAAACTTGTTATTAAAACGGTAATCAGATATTTTATTGACGTAGAGTATAGAAGATTTTGCTCGAATTGGAGCCAACAGACGTGACTAGTATTTCCACTCTACTGCGTTATATAGGCGTTCTGCAATACATTTGCCAAAGAAAAAATAAGTACGTGGGTCCCCAACATATTTCTGTTCTAGTTTGAGTCGTCCGACGGTTTATTTCTTACCGCGTTTAGAGAGCACTACAAGGCGTTCTGCAAAACACTGCAATGAAAAAATTACTTTTTATTGAAACATATTTAAGGGGTGTTTTAAGGACAATGGATCACTGCTCAATTTTGAGCCGTCCATCTGGTATAATACTTACACTCGACAGAAAACTGTGAAAAAGAAAAGAGACGGCATTACATTAGTTATTATCCCTCAGAAACTTTTTTTGGATGAATAGTAACCTATATCCTTCTAAGTACCTCTGACAACGTGTTTGCACAATTTCATGTGCTTATATGTGCTTTGTTTGTATATGGCATATTTCTCTCTCTCTCTCTTCCTCCCCCCCCTCTCTGTCGCTTTTATTAATTTCACTCCTCATAAAATTTCTATAAAGGGGGCCTTATATGGAGATCAATTCTTAAGGAATAATCTCCAAAAATTCTTGTTTCATTTCATCAAAAAAAAAATATCAGAATTTATTTACAAAATCTACACTAACGCAAGCGAAGTCGCGGACAAAAGGTAGCATATAAAGAAAACTGTCCTAATGAGTTGACAGAACTCAATGTTTAGATTAGCGCCCTCTAGTGGATCTATATATCTATTATTAGCGTGACGGTCACGAGTTCAGTGCTTTTCCCCATAGCAAAAGTGCACAAACGTGCCTAAAGAAGTTTTCACTTTAAAAACATACATTCCAATTAATAATTTAGCACGGAACCCTCAGTGGACCCGGATTGTTCGATATTTACTTTGGAAAAAATTAGTAGTAGTGTTTTTATCGTAAAGAGCCAACTGCTGAGAGGCCCTGACCTGCTGGAGATGCAAGTGCCCGTCACCCGTCTGCTCGGTTGCCCTTATACCATAAAATATTACCAGTTTTTGGAGTTGACTCCTTAAAAATCCAAAAAAACATATGAAGAGTAAAGTTTAGTGATCGGAGGGCAGCGTAACGCGTTAACGCTTTGTTGTGCTTTTGTGCTTTATTGGAGTTTACTTACATATACTGTAGAGCGTCAGCAAATGATGAGAGATAGAGAGGGAGAGATAGAGAGAGAAAGAGAGAGAGCCTCAAGTAAATTGTAAACTCCAGTCGTGCGTCCCTGATACACACCTTTTTTATATTAATAATTCGGTCACGGGGTACGGTAGACTCGATTGAAACCTTACCTGAATAATAAAACATAAAAAAATAATGATTTCGAGTCGACAACATATATCCGCAAAATTCGGATTGTCGAGTTTTTTGTTAAATTCTAGGGGTGTAAATGGCAGTCGCCATATTGGCCACTCGGATGCCATCTTGAGTTCGTTAAGGCCGATTCACACGTATATCTACATTTTGTATAAGATTGTGTATTATGAGTCACATTTCACCCGGGCGAAGCCGGGTTTTCATCTAGTTTTTTAATATTTGCAGTCACCGAAGCGCGAATAACACGCATGATGTGGCCACTGTTAATTCTACAACATTTTGTGTACCATTTTACTATATTAGTGTGTATTTAAATAATGTTTATTATCAAAACTGCGAACGTTCTAAGGTAAGTTAATATTCCAAATTATAATTATTTTATTTTTTTTTTTTTTTTACTTCAATTAGTTATTCGGTGAATGTTTTTAAAAAAATATTCGCGGTTTTGACTTGTTTTTGACGTGACAACGTCTTATAATTCGATGGAGCCGGATGCACGCACGAAAAAACATGACTCATGCGGCGTTACCTCGCTCTGAGGCGTTCCTATGACGTTGTCACGTTCAACTATCGTCAGTAAACCGACTTTACAGACAAACGTTTTTTTTTTACAAGATTTTGGATGAGTTTCTCATTTTTTTTTAAATCTATATATCAATAAATTTTTAATTAGAGTTTTGAAGTAGAATTTATACAGTCTATTGATTTCAGATTTAGATAGTTTATTGTTATCACAGGTAAACAGGTACCTATACAAGAAAGGTCTTAGCTCTAAAGTACAGATCTCTGTGACATACCGTACTAGACGGTGTACAATATTACATGTCAAATTTAAATATACAAGAGAACAATAATTAAAAAAATAATATTTTTAATTATTTTAAATCTTTGTCATTAAGGTAGTCAGTAATACTGTAATAAATCTTGTCTAATAATAATAATTTTACAACATGTAAAATTTTAAATATATCTATATTCTCTTCACCTCGTAATTTTTGTGGTAATTTGTTGTACAGCTTAGGACCCATACAAAATATGCTTTTATTTAACAGGGTTGTCCGTGAGGCTACCAAACACATCATATCTGGACGTCTTGGTCTATTTACCGTTGCAAATAGATTTTGGTTACTTTTTACAAATAGTACAGCTTCATAGACATATAGACATGGGGGTGTCAGCAATTTTAGAGACCCGAAAAAAGGGTTGACAGCTATCAGTAGATTTTATATGGCATATGGCTCTGATACATTTCTTTTGGGCTTTAAATGCCAGCTCTTTATGAGTGGAATTGCCCCAAAAGATTATTCCGTATCTTATTATAGACTCTACATATCCGTGATATGCAGTAAGAACGGTTTTACGATGTGCTACAGTACCGAGTTTGAATAATGCATAACAGCTTAGACTTAATTTATTACATACTTTTTCTATATGAGGTCTCCATGTCAACTTGTTGTCTATTAAAATTATTCAAATTATAACACAACATTGTGGTTCAATGCGCAACTGCTTAGGGGCCATCCATAAATTAAGTCACACGTTAAGGGGGAAGGTGGTCAACGAAGGGTGACATTGTGTGACAAGGGGTAGGCCGGTCATAAGTTTCGTGACGTTACCTGTCAAAATCTAAAGTATTTAACAAAAAGCATTACCTATAAACGAAAGACTCCATACGCTACTACACATTTACTAAAAAAAAAATTGTTAGAACTGCTCTTTTAAATTCTGGGTGTAAAATTGTGACGTCACACCAGGGAGGGAGGGGTTCAAATATCATGAAATTCGTGTGACGTAATTTATGGATGGCCCCTTATAGTAAAAAAAAAAAACAATAATTTTAATTGCACCTACTTTTTCTTTTCTCTGCATCACTCAAAGGTTGACTGGTAGAGAATGCCTTAGGCATTAAGTGCTCCAATGTACTAATGAAAGTTAAAAAAGTTGAAATAAATAAATAAACATTAATATAATAAACATTAATATAAAAAACGCTTATATTTGTTTGCTTTTTACAAACAAATAGAATTGTGTTTTCTGTTTGTCCTTTGATTCAGGGCCCCATCGGGCTCTAAACAATTGCTGCCATATTGCCAAATGGCGAAAATGGAAAAACACACTGAATTGAAGGTTGTCTATGACTCCGGTCTTAGTCGCCCATAATCTATCTTAGTAGCATCTGGCCTACCACCCATAGGCAAGTACCAATAAAAGCCAAGGTCGGTATCGCCTACCGGCTGCTATAGGATGGGGGAACCATGGTTTAGATCCTATGATTATAGGGTTGGAGACTGTGAGATGTTAGTGCTATGATTGGTAAAATTAAATACTGCAACATCAAGTAAAAAAGTACCGACTACTTTAACCTATAGATACTTCCAAGACTTATTTACATAGTGAAATTAATAAAAACCTGTTAAAAAAAGAAACTTAACCAAAATCTCACTCATCCAAATCATGAACTTTTACACAAACTAAAAATGTATTCTCTTTACAGAAACGCCAGCAGGACCCCTTCAAAAACACCGAAAAGAGAAAACGCGAGAAAGAAAAACGCATGACAGGCCAGAGTTACTACGGTTTCCGAACGCAG
The DNA here is from genome assembly GCA_949752705.1 of Callimorpha dominula. Taxonomy (NCBI): domain Eukaryota; kingdom Metazoa; phylum Arthropoda; class Insecta; order Lepidoptera; family Erebidae; genus Callimorpha; species Callimorpha dominula. Next base: position 2,947,140 of record OX457020.1, read on the forward strand.
ACGGAAGGAGACAAAAAGAAATACATTCAAGACGTACCCAAATCTGAAAGAAAACTTGGACCCGCCTGCAACTCTGACTTATGCACCAAAAATAACGGACGGTATTGTCTCAAACTCACGGACACCGACAGAGAAACAATCTTCACCCACTTCTGGCAATTAGACTGGTCAGAAAAAAAAGACTTTGTCAAGTCTTTAATAGACACAGTCCCAGCAAAAAGACGCCGAACTACCCACAAGGGGACAAAATCAAGAAAAGGCGACTCAAAATTGTATAATTTGGTATTTAATGGCGAAAAAGTTCCTGTTTGTCGAGTGTCTTTTCTCAACACACTCGGCATCAAGGAGGCTATGGTTCGATGTTGGCTGGCGAAGGACTCAAAACCCCGTATTTTAAAAACTCCCATAAAATCCTTATCAGTAGCTTCTTACATAGATAGCTTACCAAAGATTGATTATAATTGTCATTGTACTCCAAATAAAAATATAAAATATGTAAATATGAATGTCAAAAATCAATTTCAGTTGTATAATGTATATTCAAAGGCAATGGCTGCTCAGGGTGTGAGTCCTGCTTCTAGGAAGACGTTTGCCAAAGTTTTGAGTAGAAAAAATTTGAGAATATATAATTCTAAAACTGAGAGAGGTTTTTGTAACTGTGGTAATTGGAATGTGTGACTTTTGATGTGTATTTCTTGGAATAAAGTTCAAGCTACACGCGGCGGTAACGAGACGGAAAAAAACTGTTCGCGAGTTGGTTAATTTTATTTATGCCATCTATGAATTCTACGCGATACTACCTGTAATTTGGAGTTGGTTGTATACTAATTATCCATATTATATTAGTTCGGCCAAATTGCACAGATGGCGGAATTTTAATTTCAAGTTTTTACGATATTTTGATACAATTGGTAGAATCCATTAAAAATATATAAATGGTGTAAGAAACACCGTACCGAAAAAAAAAATGAGTTTTCATGACTTTTGTATTGTGATAAGTATAAACAGAAAAAGATTTTTGGAACTTTTTCGCATAGCTCAAATTTACACCCTGAATATATAGAATAGAACTATTTTTTAAATATTATATTTGACAAAGCAACCTATTGTTGCGGTGACTCTGTGTGTGTGTTTATCTATATTTTTTAATGATAATTCCTTTTTTTGACCTTTTAGAATAATTTATATTTAACCTCAATTTAAAACGAATCTTTAATATGTAGACTGATTGTTATTGAGTAGTTATTAAGTTTTAAATAAACAATAAATCTGTTACAAATTAAAATTATTTTTGTTTCATTACTATATATTAATCAATATTAATAATAGACAAGTAGCCAATTCAAATCCCACCCGGTCATTGCCGACAGCAATCCACTCGTAATAACATTTAATTTTATGGTGATGAGCGCCATCTAGCAAAGACAAGTTGAAATACTTTAAGACATTGATGCTGCATCGCGGTAACGAAAGCGTGTCACTCACAATACACTAGATGGATGTGATGCTTGCCTGTAAAAAATATGTACGATTTAAAATCTTTAACTTTACACGTTCCATCTCCTTTCATGAGAAAGGGAGGTAATAATTAATACCTGGAAATTCAAACGGTCATAACTTGTAAAGGGGTATTTTTTTAATTTTTATTTTTGTACCTGCATGCTAGAGTCATGCCCTTTCGGTGATTTAAGTGTTCCATTTTCAAATACACCCTGTATAACGGTCTGAGTACATACGTTTGGTAACAACACTGACTTAGAGTACACCGTACATATACATTTAACTAGCAATCACCAGCAAAATAACAGCATTAGGGAACGTACCCATACTACGTGACCCATTTTTTATACCTCCCCCTAGTATATGCCAAGACCCCCCGACGTAAGGGACGTCAATAGTGTTGGTCAAACGTAGTCTTCAGTAGCTTTAACACAGTTTACAGTCTCACATTAAGAAATGTTAAAAAACCCTTAATTAAATGGCTTGCAGTCTTAGACTATATACGAGTAGAGGTCGAATCGCTTTTAAAGCGTTCTATGTGACTGATTCTGACTGGACTGATAGTATCACTACATAGTATAAAACAAAGTCGCTTTCTCTGTCCCTATATCCCTATGTATGTTTAAATCTTCAAAAGTACCCAACGGATTTTGATGCGGTTTTTTTTAATAGATAGAGTGATTGAAGAGGAAGGTTTATATGTATAATAACATCCATTAAATAGTGGAGAAATACTGTTACTTTTGAGGTTTCTAATGTAATGTCGTAAATAATTACATAACTACTGGATCGATTTTAATCATTTTTTCAGTAAATGACATAGGCTATATATTTTATACCCGTGCGAAGCCGGAGAGGGCCGCTAGTAATTTTATAAAGGATACACTTTAAATGTAATGTTAATCTAAATCTCAACCAATGTATGTCAATGTATATAACTTGTTATTATATTCATTATTAATAGTAGTATTATGTTGGTAGTTTATTTCTTTCTAAACACACAACCATGACACTGCATAATTTGGAGTCTCCTGGCACAGGTATCCTTTAATTAAAAGGAGACTCCCTATTTTTGTTAATATGTGCATTGTTTATGAAATAAATTGTTTATTTATGTTTTATTAAAGAGTGTAGGCTATAGACACTTCCAGCCAGGCTTCACCAATCCGAGGAGAAGTCTGCTGAGGCCTATTCTTCTTGTCTGAATGTATTTAACTTTTCAATTCATTATAGCACACAATTTTTAAGCTATATTTTATTTAACCCAAACGCCTCATTAAATATGAAGCATATTCCTATCCATTTCTCATTCTTTTTCTCTCCAATACACTCTCAATCTCTTTCAGGAATTAGAACTCCACATTCTACCACCAACAAATCGCATCACGGCCGAAGATTTCTCTCAACTCCAGAAAGATAATACAACTTTACTGATAGATGTGAGAACGGAGCCTGAGTTCGGCATGTGTCACATAGATGGCGCTAACAATTTTCCCATAGACAATGTAGAATCGAAGATGAAGGAATTATTGGGAAGAGTACAAGCGAATAACGGAGCAGGTTTGTAAATAAGATAATTATTTTGGGGCCTCGGGTAAACAATAATAGTAATAGTTTTTATTGGAACCAAAAAACAATGTTTACAATATACATATACATACAATAACATATAATAACTGCTCTATATAGTGATAACTGTGTCGCAGTTATTAATGCCTCCGAAGAGGTTCGCTTTCCATGGTAAACAATCCAGTAATGTTTAATTCCTATGTTTATGATAAATATTTGTAATACAATAAAATAGAAAAAGAAAAAATGAAATAATAATAAAGTGGGGTAGTGGTGAGTGAGTACATTATACACACTTATACTCGTACTACAAAATACTATATTATTTAAATCAAGCACGTGACGTAATGACAAGGATTTAAATATGTCCAGGTTATTTTAAAAGACTAGTTAAATTTTTAAAGCTTTTGTGTTGCTAACAATGACTGGAAGTAGAAATAATGAACAATCACCCACTAGTCACTAGAAACTTATTTGTTAATTAATCTGTGGTTAAATCGTATCAATAAGTCATCTTGATTCTGACTGCTAAGCCAGAGGTCGTGGGTTCGATTCCCACCCAGGACAAATAATTGTGTGATGAGCACGACAATTTGTTCTGTGTCTGGGTGTAATTTATCTATAATATGTATGTATTTAGAAATATATAAGTATGTTTATCAGCAGTCTGGTTACCATAGTACAGGCTCTGCCTAGTTTGAGATCAGTCAGCCGTGTGTGAGACGTGTGGAGTTGTTACCATTATTATAATATCTGAAATGGATAAATAGCGGAAAAGTACTGTACGTGGCAACACTGAACTGACATTTCACGATATGACTGCGGTATTTCGAATTATCACACTATCAATATAATTATATAATTTTGTTTCAGTGGTTTTCGTCTGCCGCCGCGGCAACGATTCTCAGATTGCAGCTAAGATGCTTCTAGCGAAGCTTCCAGAAGAACATAAGTCCAAAATTAAAGATATGGTCGGAGGCCTCCACGCTTGGGCTCAAGACATAGATAATACATTTCCTATATATTAAAAAAAACTACTGAAATAAGTAAGGGTTGCCAGAACTTCTTCGAGGGTTTAGAAAATAAGAAAGTGTTTTCTTTTAATCGACTTAAAGTAAAAGAGGTTCTCAATTCGCCCGTTTATACAGGCCTGAATTTGTCATCACCATCCAAATTTTTTCTATGCACTAGGTATCACTCAAGGACGCCATTTTTTCGCCAACTGTCAAACTACTGACGGTTATGTCAAAAGCGCTAAGGTTACATTAGAAAACGCGCAAGTTTCTTATTTTTTTCTCTTGACAGTAACAAATACAAAGAAAAAAAGAATTAGCGAAATCGGTCCAGTCGTTCACGCGTGATGCCGTGACCAAGGGAAATAGGGATTAATTGCCTACATTGTCTGTATTTAACCAAAATCGCACGCCATTCTTTTAGGTGGATTTCGAAGAAAAGTCTACCTATTTGTTTTGTACCAGTTGTCGAGTTTTTCCTAGACCCCAAAACAACCGCCAGTTAAAAAGTTTACATATATATATATATGTATGTACCTTAATTTTACCGGCACGATAGAGGTCGCAATTATGCACCGATTGCTTTCAAACTTGGACGACAAATCAACAGGGCAAAAACGAAGATTAAGTTCGTGAATGGGGGATATTCCCCCGGCAGGGGAGGGGCAGATTTAAAAATAAATAAAAAACACGAAATCTATCTCTGCGGGCCTGCTGCGGGCCCGGTTTTTTTTATTCTCGACATGCTAAACATGATGTTATTCATAGCATAAGAAATCAACCAGTAGATTTAAGTAAAGTAGTAGATATTATATTTTTTTATATTGTTATAAATTACATATTTTGACATCAATATATTATTTTGTTTTTAATTTGTCCTTCCCTGAAAAACCTTTTTTTTTCCTGGATGTAAGGTATCCTATATCCTTTCTGTAGGCCTGGTAACGTGTCTCTATCACCTGATGGTAAGTGACTACCGCTGCCCATGGATACCTGCAACTCAAGTGTCACAAGTGCGTTGCTGGACTTTAAGGGGGGAAGAGCAGGGGGGGGTTAGTCTTTGATACGCACCTACTACTATGCAGAGGTGTCGAGTTGGACTTTCGGGTAGGGTAATGTGGTTTTCATGTTCATGTGATACATGTGTTTATGAGGAATTAAAAAAAGACTTTACAGTTACTTTGGTGTTAAAGTAGATTCCAATAAGTTACCGGTCATCTACCAAAATATTGTTACTTCTAAAGAGTATTATTTATGATTTCCACCATTTTTGAAGTGAAAACTTCTTTAGGCACAGCGCTGTGGACTTTTGCTATGTTGAAAAAGCACTGAACTCATACCATCACGCTAATAATACATATATAGATCCACTAGAGGGCGCTAATCTAAACATTAGGTTCTGTCGGCTCCTCATTAATTAATCTTTAAAAATATAATTAGTTCAATACTTATTGTGTGCGCAATTCATATGGTAAAATAAACAAAAACATAATTGAAATTAAGGTGAAAATGTATAATGCCTATAGTGCTCAATAGCTTTGTCCGAACTTACGTCAGTTTGATGGATGTCACTAGTAGATGGCATCACTTTCTTCAAAAATTTACACTTTTGATCGGCAACTCACAATTACTTTTCAACAATTTTTGAAGTGAAAACTTCTTTAGGCAAGTTGGGCACTTTTCATACGGGGAAAAAAGCACTGAACTCGCGCGACCGTCACGCTCAGATGACAGATGTGTCAGTTATGTTTTCACATCTGACGTGCAGTCCTACGATTGAAAGTTTTTTTAAATGCGCGCCGTAGTAGACGTTGTATTTTTGTATGGGAAGCAAATTACGACTTGAATCAAATGTTATTTTAAAAAAAAGTAAAATGTGTGGAGGGATGGCTGTTATATGTCCCTCCAACACAAGGGGAGGATCCTCCGACCAGGCGAGATGATCATGCCTAGCGGGCAGCGGCCCCACGGTTGATGTTAGGAAGTTGTATATATACTAATCGGCGCGAGAACTCTCATAGCGCGATGCAGGATTAGTAGGTTGTAGATGTTTCTTGTTGCTGTATGTGGAAGTCACCACAAATGTATTATTGTAGAGACTTACCTATATCCGTTATTTTACTACTAACTAGCTGATGCCCGCGACTTTGTTTACCTGGAATTTCAAATTTATCCCACGGGAACCGATTTTCTACTAAATTTTCTTAATTTTTCTTGCCATAAGAACCTTGTGTTAACACAGACGTGTTAAATAATTAACATAAATTAATTAAACAACGAATTTTAATACGCAAATGCACAAATACACCACGTTGACATTGACGCATTTTCTGTAGGATTTTTCGACGCATTTTTCAAAGATTATAGGAAACACTGTGTACTTGTACTCTATCTCATTTTATCGCAGGCTAAATCCTATTTATGAATGTTTGTCTTTTTTTAGTGTGAGTTTTTCGTTTCATCGAATTACAAATCACAACTATTAAAAAGAAGTTTTACTTCAAAATTAAAGGGAACTCTTAATAATGACAACAAGTAGACGCGTGAAATACTCACAGAGTTTGTATTGCTATACTGTGCAATATAAATGGTACGGAACCCTTTATGCGCGAGTCCGTCTCGCACTTGGCCGGTTTTATTTAAATATTGTCTTAAATGGGGGCCTTTCCGGGGCCCTGTCAAAATGGGGCCCAATGATGAGAACAATGATGTTAATAAAATAAACTATTTAATTTAATAAGCAAAGGTTTATATTAATTTCATCGTTTATTTTAAATAAGGGTAGTTGTATGTCAAACCTCTACCGTGGTGTTACTTCTTTAACGCAATTCTTAGATCCTCTTCATCCAAGTCATACTGCAAGTCAGCTTCGGCCCTGGCCTCTCCGTTTCTCATCATCGGTTCTTCATCACTGTCATTACTCTTGTCACTTTCATCGCTGCTATCTGTACCTTAAAAAAACTTTTAGTTTTAATTAACGAACTAATGAGATTTGGAGACTAATGACGTACCATACCTACCTATTTTAATTTATGTGATTTTTTAATTCCGTGTGTTAACGGCACTTCAAATAAGTCGTATTTTATTGAAAATAGGGGTTATTTATAGTAGATGATAAAACAGTTCACTGTTTATTAATAATGAATTAATAGACATTATTATTACTAGTTTACCAATGACGCAACGCCATTGGTCCGCCTGAAAAAATAGCGGGTGCAATTTTGATTTAGTTTTTTTTGGTTTGAAAGGTGACTTGATCGAGAGTGTTCTTAGTTGTAATTCAATAAAATCTGTTCAGCCAATCCAAGATAATAAGGTCTTTTCTATTCATTCATGGCATTTTTGTGTAGGATTGAGTTTTCATAGAAAGCACCTCACGCTAAAAAACTTCAAATTTTTAGTTTGATTTGCTATTAAAGTGTGTTTTATAGTTTTTTGGTAAAGTATAATTTATTTGAGAGAGCCATGCTTCGGCAAGTATGGGCCGGCTCGACTCCGCTCGATGCCACGGCCTCACAGAAAACCGGTAGTGAAGCAATGCTTCATTGTTTTTCGCCGCGTGAGTGAAGTTACCGGAGGCCCTAATCCTTCCCTCTCCCCTAGTCCTGTCCTTCCTCTCTCCCCCCTCTCCCATCATCCCACTCTTTCCCCCCTACCCCTCTTCTCCTACTCCCACCTAAAACGTCGGCAACGTACTTGTGACTCTTGAGTGACAGGTGCCCATGGGCGGCGGCAGTCATTTACCATTAGGTGACCCGTCTGCTCGTTTGCCGGCTATACCATAAAAAAACAAAAAATTAACATTTGATACAAGCTCGTAAGTGAGGACTGAGACTATTGTATACGTTCTTCTATTGCTTTCTAATTTGTCAATCAGTATGCTGAAGTGGAAGTGGGCCGGTCATGTCTCCAGGCAGACGGATGGTCGCTGGAGCCGACACGTGCTAGAGTGGAGACCACGATTAGGCAAACGTAGTGTACGGCGCCCTGGGGCACGATGGACCCGAGGACTTGAAGGTGGCTGGCAGCGGGTGGAAGCGGACCTTTTGGAGGCCTTCGTCCAGCAATGGACAGCGATAGGCGATGATGAAATCGAAGATGATGATGATGAAATCATTCAACACCAGAATTTTCGGTATATTACCTCTGTTATCTGGTATAGCCATTACTATCTTCTTATTTGGAGTTTCTAAAAGAAAAAATTGGTTGTCTGTAAAGTCGGTTTACGGACGATAATTTTACGTGATAACGTCATAAGAAAACACAATATTTTTAAGACTCTGGTTAAAAACATTAATTTTTAATTTTGTTGTAATAAACAATGGAAATCACATTAACTTTTCACTTCACTTTATAAACAGTTGACAAAACAGTTCACGTTTAGGTTGTGTGCTGCCGCTGTCTCTTTTCTACTCGGACGCATCGGCCGATGGAGTGGAAGAGAGATAGATGCGTCGAAAGCCGAACCCTTAGGCGGATCGTGCCTCTCTATCGCTAGTTCCGCGCTCTCGTTTGCACGCGTAACGCGACAATTTTTCGTGCGTGCAGCCGGCGTTCATCGATTTATAAGATATATCACGTCAAAAAATAATTACAGGGTTTAAAATAAATGATATTTTTTTTAGGTCAGAGGGCTCCTATATTTAGTTCCCAAAGTGCCTGATTGAAAGCAAGTGACGTGAGTGAGGATCAAATTATAGTTGGCAAAGTGTGTTTATACGTTATATACGCTCCTGCAAACCCTTTTAGGAATAGATGCGTTGAATGGATATCTATCAAGAATTGCTTAGGGACCATCCGTAAATTTCATGATTTTTGGACAACCCCCTTGATTTTTACATGTGACGTTACAAAGCTTATGACCACCACACCCCTTGTCACACAATGTCACACTTCGTTGATCCCCTCCCCACCTTAACGTGTGACGTAATTTATGGATGGCCTTTTAGATTAGCTAAATTTATAAAAATGTCTTTTCATTGGCTTCTTTTCTTATCTATCTTTCCCCTTTAATATACTACCAGTTTCCCATTTTTTATTCCCAATGTTCCGGGTTGTCGACAATAGGCCACGCACGTAATAGGGAGCACTGTCTACCATTTCGGGGATAGAGGATGAGTGTATGTAACATCCTCACAAACTTTCACGTTTATAAGATTAGTAGGATTAAGTGAATGTTACCTTGAAACCAATCTTCTTTGCTATCTTTGCTTTCAGAGTCTTCTATTCTCTTCTGAACTACCTTTACCTCCTCCTGGGAGTTCTTGTGTCCTGTGTTATATAAAGTGAGATGGTGATTTCCTTTTTTTGCATGTTCCGTTAGAAGACTCAATATTCTTGTTATATTTAGCTTTCCATTCGGTCCTGTTCAATAAAAAAAAAACGGTCAGAAGTGAAAGCATAACTTACATTATATATAAATAAATATATACACACACACAAATCAAGTGCCCACACTCAAAAATCTGTTAAAGTAGACCAGCAGATATCGCGCGAGTGAGACAGCACTGTTTACTCACCAGTGACTGCTTACCGCGAGGCGACTGGCGATGGTTTTGCGTTTGAACCCAGTACACTCACAGTACAGACGTGAACCCATTCCTGACACAAATGACCGTTAAATAAATAGGTATAAAAAAGCCAGGAGGACCAGACGGGCGAGAGATGTCGTGTGGTGTTCCACAGGGCTCGTTACTGGGCCCTCTCCTATGAAACATCGGTTACGACTGGATCCTGCGCGGAGTACTCCTGTGAAGTGTAGTTGTGACGTGCTACGCCGAAGACACACTCGTAACAGCGGGAGGCAACATGCACGATGTGACCACCATAAAGGATATGGATGGGGTCACCTAAGTTGTTACAAGAATTCGGCGGCTGGGTCTTAAGGTGGCTGGCTCTAAACAAATCCAAATCAAGTCTTTTCAATCAAGTTATCTGTGGGACTGGGTAATCTAAAGGGACTTCAGACTTCAACTTTAGGAGTCTGGCCCCGGAGTTTACGAGGATGGCTACTACGTTTTTGCGATTGTTACCCAACCTGTGGGAAGCCGACGTATCTGGTAGGATACTTGACGTTAAGATCGCTCAGCTATGGCCCTTTATGGACCCCAATCTAGGCAGAGATCTTGACGACGTGCAATATCGCAATTTTGCGAGGCCCCCAATGAGAAATGGCATTCAGAGTCATAAGAGGTAGCCTCACAGTTTCCTTTGAAGCGCCGAGTCTCCTAGCCGGAACACAGCCTTAGGACTTGGAGACAAAATCTCTTGCGTCACTGTATCAGTTGCGCCATGAGGCGCCGGAGCGGAAATTGAGACTTATCCATTGTGAACTCAAAGCACAACGGTCCCAGCTCCGCCAGGAGCTGATGACTGAATGGAAAGAATTACTTAAGTGACCCAGGGCATACCGTACTTGACTGCTTTTGCGGACGTTGCTGCCAACGTCTGTGTCCCACTGAGGACACCGCACTCCACCCTCTGTGGTGGAGTGCCCTGCGTGGGCGCAGCAGTGTGCTGTCCTCGCTACGGCCTTTGGTGTTATCCACACCCTATCAGCTATCGCTAGAGTCCACGGTTATACTTCGACTGGCCTGTTGGAGTAGTGCTTAGTGACCCTGACTGCTAAGCCAGAGGTCGTGGGGTTGATTCCCACCCAGGACAAATAATTGTGTGATGAGCACGATAATTTGTTCTGTCTCTGGGTGTAATTTATCTATAAAATGTGTGTATTTAGAAATATATATAAGTATGTTTATCAGTAGTCTGGTTACCATAGTACAGGCTCTGCCTAGTTTGGGGTCAGACGGCCGTGTGTGAGATGTGTGAAGTTATTATTATTTATATTATATTATATTTATGGTCCAGCGCGAGAGCGCGTGGGATGCCGCCTCATTTTGCGAGGAAATGATGTGTACCGAGTGAGCTCTTAATGGGAGTGAGTAGTGGAATAAAATTTCGTCAAATCTAATTTTATTTGAAGGGAGCCATCCAAACCTCATGTCAACTTTACACAATATTATTTTAACTTAACGTATTTTACAGCTTTCTGTAAAATTATAACAACTGTAGCGTAAATGTCACTTGGTCGCAAGACATCTCTCGAAGCAGAACGAAATCTCCAAATTAAAAGGAACAGCTCACGTAATTAAAGGGGCTTATTTATATAGGCAACTACGTTACAAGATTAGATTAAAAAATAATAAGAAAAGAGCGCCAATGGAAGGATAAAATCAATTATAGACTATCACCTAAACTAATTGGCTTTATGTAACCAATTTCGTCATTATTTGACAGTTGCATCCTCGGCGTTTTACGCCTTGCGTGTGAAGCTCTTGAGCTACTGATGTAAACTGAAAAAATTAAAATAATGATTAGGAATAAATGAACTCCTTTTTGGGTGCCTAGTTTAAAAATAAAATGTTTTTTTTTAATCCGTTCTCCACTAAACAACATATTAAGAAAAACAATTAACTTTTTTAATGGAAATAATATGCTTTCTTGTCTCTCTATGCTCAAATTAAAAAAAATTTTTTTTTTTTTTTGGAGTGAATGATAATAGGCACGTACGCTTGCACGTACGTGCTGACAGAATAAAAACTGACAATAAAGAGTTTCAATACCTATATCTGAAAAAAATAGTTCACTGATTTAGTATTTTACTTGATATACCGTAGGACAGGGGTTAACAAACTTGAACTGCCGGCGATCTACCTCAATTTTGTTAGACTACCATCGATCGACATACTTGCACCCTGTCAGAGACAGGGTGCAAGTATGTGTGATTCAGGATTGTCATCTACGTAGGGGTGTATCGTGGGATAGATATTAATTTTTCGCACAATATGCATTTTTTTAGTCAAGGTAAGTGTAGGCTGCTCTAAAATGTCAATGAAAAAACTCATAATTATTCAAAATTAGTTGACCTGCGCAAATTGTAAATTTGCCCCGTTTTTGCAACATTTTTCATTGACGCTCCGCTCCTATTGTTATATACCCTTTAGCCTTCCTCGATAAAGGGGCTATCCAACACTAAAAGAATATTTCAATTCGAACGAGTAGTTTTTTAGATTAGCGCGTTCTACCAAACAATCTGTAATGATTACCTAGTTTGTTGATTCATGCCTCTCGCAAATGACACATTAGGACTGCTTTACCTTTTTTTTAATAGCAAATAAGTAAGGCCAATACAAAATCTTAGATCACTTATGTAATATAATAGTCTACTCGTTTGAATATAAAAAAAAAATGATCTAAGACAAAAATTTTAAAATCCTTTTCAAACGTTAAAATGGCAACTTTTCTTTTCCTAAAACCTTATTCCTTCCTCTATATGATAAAAATACTTTTGACGTGACGCACGCACGAAAAAACATGACTCATGCGGCGTTACCTCGCTTTGAGGCGTTCCTATGACGTTGTCACGTTCAACTATCGTCAGTAAACCGACTTTACAGAAAAACGATTTTTACACGTGAAATAAAACACGTTAATTTACACTTTGTTGGAATATCTTAAATCATGAGAAAACTGACTGATGGCAGAAGCTGTAAAAAATAAGAAAACCTAACAAAGCCGATAATCTTCAATTTACTTGGATCATAGTTAAGAAAACTCTTAGTCAAGTGATCAAGTCACCTTCCAAACAATATCCTAATCGGTTTATCTATTTGGGAGCGATGCGACGCGACAGACAGACACACGCATTAAACTTATCTATTGTATTCTTAAGTGTATTCTTTTTACGAGAGTCTAATACACACTGCAATCTGAAAACCAAAGTTACAACTGAAATCCTTGCCAAAATAATTGAATCACTTACAAATAATAAATATGAGGCTTGTTTTATATTTCATTGTAATTTGTTATATCCAATATCCGATCCAAAGAGCACAACAATATTGTGGATTAAAAAAATCATTTCCGTCACAGTCCGTTTCATTTGGCGCGAAATTGTCAAGATACACAATATCTGTTTTTAATCTATCCCAATTAGTTACAGACAACAGATAATATATTATTAGCAAGATAGTGACACTCATGAACTCAAAGAGAGTCGAGAGTTTATATTTATTTCTTTTATTTTGTTTTTACTTGCTACAATAGATTGAGACAGTACCTTTACCCTACAAAAATTAGTATTTATAAGAGAGTTTATTCTTTTTTTTATTTATATTTCGCTGCCTTATGTAACAATTATCATTGTTTTTTTAATATCACAATATTAAAGGTATGAGTACACTACTTTGCTTCTAATTCGAAGTAGGCTTTTGGATTTAAGGGAATATTAGAATGGGGTTTGTGAGTCTGTGTAAATGGAAGGTAGGCCGCCCCTAAGAGAGAGGGAGCGTCGACCTGGAGAAGGTAGCTACCATGAACTATTTGCGGAAGGTGGAGGAATTAAGTGGACTGTGATACGCTGCTTGATGGGAATGTGAAACCATTTTTATTAGGTTGTCTTCTAGGACCAGAGAAACCCGTCGTTTTTGTTATTTGCATAGAAATAGTTTATGAACCAAATAGAGATTATGGCGTAATTTTTATTTGCTAATTTATTGTTTCTTTCAACCGTCAAGGTAGGAGGCCTCGCAACGATTAGATACCGTGGCCCTGCACAACTAATATCTATATATAAACTGTAAACTGTAAGTCAAGTCTGAAATTTGGTACTGCGTCACAAAGCAATCACAATATTCTTCACCACCCTATCTACTTATATCATTTATTTTACCTGTCCAAAGCTTTGCAAACTTTTTCTGCATTTTTTTAACCGTTTCGTATCCAATTATGGACTTTATGCAGTTAACATAAGGGTTGCTATAATATATACAAGAAGTAAAAGTAATATAGGTTAACTTCCAAGCCCTTTTCTTCCGAAACTGACCTGTGATTGGCTAATTTAGAAAATGCGCGCGCATTTAGTGTAGTGGATTTAAGTGCTTTCCTCTTTGTACGAAATACATAGCTCGTTTTTCTTGGTAGCACAAATATCATTCGTAAATTAAACAGCAATGGTTGTTAAATTTGTTTATTTCGTTGTGAAACTTATAACAAAGTGTTAGTAATTCTTTGAATGCAAAAGATACTCTCCAGTCGAGTTTTGCTATCCGTTGCATTTAGTAAAGAATTTACTAGTAAAGTTACTATTTAATATGTAATCGAAAACAAATGTAAAGAACAAAATATAAAATGTGTGCCTATGACAGAGTGCCTTAAAATAAAAAAAATAATAGTGTATTTTTTTAAGAGTAAATAAAAGTGAAACAAATGTTAATAAATTCTTTCTTTTTGAAAATAATTAAATATTCACATAAAAATATTTATTTTTATACAAAACGCTATTTTGATATATCTACGTCGTTCCAATTTTGAAACTATTTTTTTTTTACAAATGGCGAATGTAGGCAAAGTTTTGGCCACAATAAAAGCAGTAATAACACGTTTGGTCTTCGCTTGTCACGGCATTATTGCAATATGGCAGGTCACGCTCTTCAAACATGACTTAGAATATTGGTACTTGGCATCTCCAATTCTCTTGCTGATTTTCGAAGGTGTCTTCACGCTGACTATAAAGGAGAGTCAGGAATGGAAATGGTAAGTCATAGATAAAAAATATACGAGTTTTTTAAGTGTACTCGGTTACTGAGTCATACGTCGCGTCGTATCGTTGCGGAAAAAAAAAACAAAACTTAAAATTGAAAATTATGAATTGATCATTTATGAGTTCATAAATTAAGAAGCTGAAAATCCACCTACTTTTTTTAGTGTGGTACCAGAAACCTCTCTAGGCCATGCCAGAACCAAGTAGACTAAAATTACACGGAATTCTTTCACATGGGCCTATAGCGGGTGAAACTTAGGAAGGAAGTCCCTGTGAAGGGAACCGTTGCAGAACCAAATAACTACTCAGCAGTACAACACAGCACTGTGCTGGTAGTCACAGAAGAATAATGTTCTTATTATTCTGTGAATACCAGCACAGTGCCAGAGAAATTGCCATCGCTTGCCAGTCACAATTATGTGGACACCCGCAACATTGTCCGCGAAATTGTCTATCCATGATATCCGAAACGCGTTAAATGACCAAACACATGCAATCTTTTTGCTTAGTTATATTAGAATTGTTTTTATTATGCCGTTGTCAGTAGTACTGTATAAAGATAATTTCTTCGAGAAGTTAAGCTTTGCCGCCATGGTATCTTGTGACATGCCCAGAGAACTAACTGGTTCTTAACAGTGGGCATGTTTGAATATGAATTTTGTTTGTTCGTGCTGTGCGAGACATTATCACATTCAAACCGAAACCGCGATGTAGGTCGTACCTCCAATCAAATGATCGTTATATATTATACTAGCTGCGCCCCGCGGTTTCACCGCAGTGAGCGGTAGCGGTTTGAATATCGGGCTAAAAAGTAGCCTACGTGTCAGTCCAGGTCTCCAGCTATCTACATACCAAGTTTCCTCGCAATTGCTTCAGTAGTTTTTGCGTGAAAGAGTAACAAACATCCATACATCCTCACAAAATTTCAGTTATAAATATTAGTAGGATAACGCACGCCTAAACTTTAGACTGACCAATGGCGTTGCGTCAACGGTATAACTGGTCATAATTATGATTTTTAATTCATTTTTATAAAATAGTGAACTGTTTTATCATCTACTATATAGTTCACCCCTATTTTTAATAAAATAGATAATAAAAGTTTTTTGAAGTGGCGATAACGCAAACGAACAGTATCTTCATGTAGCAATGGTGTGTTCCCCGTTATTGTTTATCGTATTATAGTCCTACTAATATTATTAACGTGAAAGTTTGTGAGGATGTATGGATGTATGGATGTGTGGATGTATGGATGTATGGATCTATGGATGTTTGTTACTCTTTCACGCCAAAACTACTAAACCGATTGCGATGAAACTTGGTATGTAGATAGCTGGAAACCTGGATTAACATATAGGCTACTTTTTATCCCGATATTTAGACGGGATCGGGACTTACGCGGGTGAAACCGCGGGGCAAATACTTGAGTTCAGTGGCGTAGCTATCGGAGGGCTAGACGGGGCAGTGCCCCAGGGCCCCCAAGCTCAAGGGGGCCCCTCGGACTCTGACTTACAAACTATAAATTGAGCTAGTGAAAATTACTCCCACATTCGGAATATAAATAAACCAGAAGTTATCACTAGAGTTGTGACTAAACCATTATTTATATTAAATTGCGTAGTTGTACTTGAATGTGGAGTACGACGAATCTGGATGACGACAAATCTGGAGTACGTCGAATTCGGAACACGACGAATACGGAACAAACTATTTTAAATAGTTTAGTTGGGGCCCCAGCTTTTTTTTTGCTCCAGGGCCTTTGGTTACCTAGCTACGCCACTGCTTGAGTTAGTTCAATCTTATAAATATTTAAGTATTTGGCTTGATAATTCTTTAAGATGGGGGAAGATGGGAGATGAGGGGTTACCTTAATTTACTTAAAATTCTTGCTGGGTCGACATGGGGTGTACATCCAAAACAGTTACGAAATGTATATTTAGGTATCCCAAATTAGAAGTAGGGTTGTTTATCGTTCATTTTTATACGATAGTAGTGCTAGAACCCATACTTGTAAATTGATAAAGTGCAGAACCCAGCATTACGGATCATAGGTTGCATATGGACAACACAAATACATGTGATAGAGGCGGAACTCTGCGTTCCTCCACTGCATTTACGTAGAAAATACCTGTTATGTAAATTTTGTTCAAAAACTCTCTGTGTGGCTCACAAGTAACAACATTATAATTATTTGGTTAGTCGAGCTTAGCTCCTGTGATAATTGCTATTGGTCAAAGCAAAAAAAACTGTTACTATTTAAAACATACAACCTAATGAAAAGTGAAGTCGTTTTACCATCTTCACTGCCAAACATGTTTTCACCTAAAACCTGGGTTACGAACATAAATACTAGCAATGTAATAGCATTTAATTTAGATAGTTTAGTTTGTGCTAAATGGTATGAAGTTAACAGAAATTTACCAGAATTGGTGTACAATATTCACAGTTGGCTCTAAAAGCTCTAGTGGTCGCGGCGCGCTTTAATGACCCTCATAGTGAAACCACTACTACGCCGTATATTAACATTTTTAAAACTAACTACGAAGTCTTAGTGGTGTCGATGGAACTCATAGCAATTTTGGAAGATCTTTAATATGGCCCGGACAGTTCTAAATAATAAAATTGTCATTCGCATCGATAGTAAGATCGCTTTGTATCAAATAGCTCGATACACCTCTGGTGGCAGAGGTGTATCGATAGCTTATGATATCCTCTCTCAAATTCATGAGAGCTATTTAAAGGGCACTGAACTAAAAATGCAATGGGTTCCATCACACATCGGTCTTAGAGGTAACGAGGAGGCTGACAAGTTGGCGAGAACAACATCTGTAAATGGAAAACAAGTTTCCATTTTTCCACATTATACAGAGCTACTACCAAAATACAAGAGCTTTTGCCTCAATAGTTTTAAAGAGTATTTCAAGGAACGCTCGTTAGAATAATCAACTGAACAGCATCTGGTAAAAAATCTTCTTAACAAAAATTAAACCGACGAAAAGAACTAAAAAGCAAAAAAATAAATAAATCTTAAATCTTAAGCTTTTTAGTTCTTTTCGTCGGTAAAATTTTTGTTAAAAAGATTTTTGTTTTATGATCTTTTTTCATCATCAGCTCAGCTACATGATGTGATGATTTCTAAACGCAAATACCTGATAAAGTAATGAAAAGTAAACAGAAACACTATTCGTTCCTACAATTTTCAAGGGTTTCTCTCAATTTTATCAGGATTCCATCATCAGATCCTGACATCCTTGACATGGGACCACCCTTGAGGTATACCCTATCTAACAAAAGAAAAATCAAAATCGATTCATAAATAACGGAGTGAGAGCTGAACATACAAATTAAAAAAAAATATTTACGGTCGGATTGAGAACCTCCTTTTTTTTCGCCTTTTAATAAAACCATACAATGTGGGCCTCCTCGTGTACGTTGGTTTAGCGAAATAAGGTTGAGTAGGAAACTGATAGTAACAGCATTACGTTTAAGATCTGGACAAATGCCATAAAAGAAGTTCTCCTTTATAATGAGAAAATCAGACCCCAAACTGCGATGTTTGCGGCTTGGACGTGCACCACCTTTTAATGGACTGTGCCCGCTACGAAAGATCCCGAGACTCCCTGATTGGGATCTACAACCTGAACAGATTAAACATA
The DNA here is from genome assembly GCA_949752705.1 of Callimorpha dominula. Lineage (NCBI taxonomy): Eukaryota > Metazoa > Arthropoda > Insecta > Lepidoptera > Erebidae > Callimorpha > Callimorpha dominula. Next base: position 2,965,478 of record OX457020.1, read on the forward strand.
GGTATGCTTCGAGATCTACTGGCAACATCACGATGTGAAGCAGTGAGCCTCTTTGGGTTGTTTGGTCACCATTAGGGACATTAGTTATGTTATTAAGTATCTTATATTGTAACAGTAATATATGTAAGCATGTTTATACCTTAGGCTACGATGGAATTGGCATATTCTTAATGAATAAAATTCCTTAAATAAATTTGTTTGTGGTAACTAAAATAATTTATTCCAAGAACAAACGTAATATTGTAGTTGAAAGTATGTTCTTCTATACATTCCAACGAGAGATTTACCATGTTATTTTAATATCATAGACTTCTTTTAGATTATCCTGTAATCTAATAAGTAAAGAACTATTTTCTGTATTTTTTTCAACATTTTAGGCTCAGTAGTTTCGGAGATAATGTATGATAAATGTTCGTCTATTTTCTTTAATAACTTTAAAACTAATTCACCTTACAATTATAAAAACATAATTATATATTTGAGATCCTCACAACCAGCCCTTTCATTTGATATGTATTTAATTTGGCCCCCAAAATTGACCCCCTATTCAAAATTCATTTAATTAAGTTGCAATTTGGGTCACAGGAATTTTAATTTCATGTCAAATTGGATGTGACAGACGAACAGATTGACGCACGAGTGATCCTATTATAAGAATTGCGTTTTTTTAATCGTACTTGTGGAACCCTAAATTATATTTGACAGTATGTTTGAATTGTTTACTCATGCATGGCACAAATTATAAAAAGTATACCGAACCCTAACTAATAAAAAAATGTAAAAACAAAAGTATAAAAAACAAAAAGAATGTTCCGCCCGAACAGGGACTTGAACCCTGGACCCTTGGATTAAAAGTCCAATGCTCTACCGACTGAGCTATCCGGGCAATGAAAATAGTTTTTAAATTACATTATACAATTTATTTACAAAATTGCGAATTAATTTGTCAACTAAAAATTTAAAATTTAAATTACTCTAGAATTAAAAATCCCTACAACGATTACAAGAGCTGATCTATAAACGGCTGAACATCTTTTCTAGAAATATATCTAAGAGGAATTATATCTACGGAGAGCGCTGTATGATCTCCGACCTCCATGAGCGCTGGCCTGGGGTTAGCGGATCGGGCTGACCGTTCTCCTTGCAGAAGCAGGCCCGAGACGGTGGCGCGACGTGTTCCGCGCGCGCCTCTCTAACTGGAGCGGCGTAAGGACTCCCGTCCTCCACAGTGTGGTCACCTGCTGTCACGCGGCCAAAGTCTGCAGGGGTTCCTGGAGGCTTCTTTCTTAGGGTATACCCAGGTCCCCTGCAACAGACCCACTTGACGACCACCAACAAGGGGGTCCACGTGAGCGTAAAAAATAATTGCGGGTCTGTGAGATGTAAACGGGGGCATTGGTATCGGTGTAGGGCTCTGTTGCGGCATTTAGACTCATAGGAGATTCATTATGCGTTCAGATAAGGCTGACTAGTTGAGCCAGGCTAGCTCCTTCCAGAAGCAGAGACAGAGAAGCATGTAAACGGAGGTCCACGATAGTGAATGTTTTTCAAGCAGGTCGTGACTTTAATATTGACTTCGAATAATTAGGACTCTAGTTTTTAAACTGTCGTTTCGCTCTATACCTTTCTACACTGATATCAGTGAAAGAGTAGTAACGTGAATTTTGGAATATTTACAGTTTATACATAGAAGAAGTGCAGAAAGCTAAAATTTTTAAACAATATGTTTTACAACTTTAAAAATTGCGTGAAAACGGCTTATTGAAATTACACGCGTCCAATATATGTGATTGCCTGTCATGGTAAGTAAGTCGAAACAAAGACAGCTCAAGTTATACTGGCCAATCGTCAATAAATTCGACTATCACGCGATCTCTAGTTTGAAGTTAATGACTTTGCGAAAATGTATATTACCTCCACCCACGAGTGGTGTAGGAGACGTAGAAGCTTGGACACCTCTGACTTATGGAAAAAAAAACATTACATTTCCTTTTTGCTTGCTTCAGTGCTTGATATCAAATGTTATCGGTAGCTATTTATATTTTATGCAGAGTTATCTATACTGGCCTGTTGGTCTAGTGGTGATCCTGACTGCTGAGATGGTCGTGGGTTCGATTCACACCCAGGACAAATATTTGAGGTGTTTAATATGTGTGTAACTGTGGGTGTATTTTACCTGGTGATATATAGAAAAATATAAGTATATTTATCAGCAGTCTGGTTACCATCGTAAAGGCTCTGCATAGTTTGGAATCAGACGGCCGTGTGTGGAGTAGTGAGATGTGTCAAGTTATTACAAAAACAATATCTAACTACTTGTCTTGATGCATCGACGCAGAGCCTGAACCGCTGGGACTACAAACTTAAAAGTACAGTTGATGCCTATTATGTTGCAAGCATCCATTGAGATGGGGTTTTTGGAAATTTCCCCAAGGTGGTAGAATAAGTGATGAACGATTGGACGCCCGTCGTTTTCAAAGTAAGTAACACAAAATTTAATATACCTAATTCTGGTTAGAAATAAATGTACAGGTATATTGGCGTTATTCAAACTTTTACCCTTATAAGGAAGAAATAGGGTTGTACGTTTATTATGGAATAATTGGCAACCCACCGCTGTGCGGTTCTTCAGCAATTTTTTGCATCGCACAACCAATCTTTGGAACAAATTGTCGCCTGCGGCATTTCCGGACCGATACGACCTTCAAACCTTCAAGAAAAGAGCGTACTCCCATCTCAAAGGCCGGCAACGCACTTGTGACTCTTGAGTTGCAGGTGTCGATGGGCACTAGTCACTTACCATCAGGTGACCCGTCTGCCCGTTTGTCCCCAATAATTAAAAAAAATATATAAGTATGGGTTTTTTAGTTTATTTGAAGGAAGAAACACGAAATTTAATATACCTACCTGCTGTTGGTTAGAAATAAATGTACACGTATATCGTTTTTAGGGTTACTTTGTTTTCCATCTGTCAAGTAATGTTTCTCAGAAACCCGTGAAGGCATCAAGTTGAAATTAACATCAAATACTTGTGTCAGCGGTCCCTTGAAGCGGTAAATAAATCAAGCTTCTAAGTCAACGCAATCAAAAGATACGGCCATTAAGCATTAGATTTTAACAAATTTGAACATTTCGCAGGTAAATCAAAACCTATAGGGTACTTCCCATTGACCTAGAATCATGAAATTTGGTAAGAAGCAAGGTCTGACAGCACTAGTAAAGGAAAAAATCCGAAAGTCGTTAATTTGTTATTATGTCTTATAAAAAATAGTTTTTGTGATTACAAACTTATATGTTACGGTTGGAAAATTGACTTTCTCGTTTATCGATGTATGGGAGAGTATTTTTTATAACCGCAAAGGTAAGTTTGTTTGGGATCCTGATAAAATTGAGAGAAACCTTCGAAAATTGTAGGATCGAATAGTGTTTCTATTTACTTTTCATTACTTTATCAGGTATTTGCGTTTAGAAATCATCACGTCATGAAGCTGAGCTGATGATGAAAAAAATCATAAAATAAAAATATATATAACATTACATTTCCTTTTTGCGTGAGAATGGACATGGCTCTACGTAGGTAATTAATCATTTTATTATTTGGCGCCGACTCAAAATAAGTTTATATAAAATTTTATAGTTTATGTAAATAAGCTCAATACTTAAGATTTAAAGGTTTATTAATTTTTAACTTTTTAGTTATTTTCGTCAGTTTAATTTTTTGTTAAAAAGATTTTTTTTTTATGATTTTTTCATCATCAGCTCAGCTTCATGATGTGATGATGAATGAATGAAGTGAATGAATGAATTAGGTCCCACTCATGTAATAAGGGGCCATCTATGCCGCAAGCCTATTGCCGCCAACTGGGCACTTTGGGACTTAAAGATGGAAAATTGGGTGTATATTTAAAATACTACACTACAGGTCGTGGGTTCGTTCCCACTTGAGCCTGGGTGTTCTTTGTGTCCGTTGTGCCGGCTCGACCGGAGTGACACCACGGCTCACAGAATACCGTCAGTGAAGCAATGCTTGCATTGCTTTTCACCGAGTGAGTGAGGTTACCGGAGGCCCTAACACTTCCCTATTCCTCTCTCCCTTCCTCGCCTCTTATTCCCCCCTCCCCCTACTCCAACCTTAAGGGCCGGCAACGCACTTGTGACTTTTGAGTTGTAGGTGCCGTTGAGGTGTAGCAGCGCCTCGCGGTTTCACCCGCGTTATTTGCGATCCCGCGGGAATATCGGGATAAAAAGTAGCCTATATGCTAATCCAGGTCTCCAGCTATCTACATACCAAGTTTCATCGCAATCGGTTTAGTGGTTTTGGCGTGAAAGATTCACAAACATCCATCCATCCATCCATCTCTCCATCCACAACTTTCACATTTATAATATTAGTGGGATTAGTGGGATAGTGGGATTATGAACATCCCCATTAAGGTGGCTTTATGGTTAACAGATATCTACAATCTATACTAATATTATAAAGCTGAAGAGTTTGTTTGGTTGAACGCCCTAATCTCAGGAACTATAGGTTCGAATTGAAAAATTATTTTAGTGTTGGATAGCCCATTTATCGGGGAAGGCTATGGGCTATATAACATCACGCTACGACCAATAGGAGCGGAGCATCAATGAAACATGTTTCAAAAACAGCCTAAATTTATCTCTCTCTCATAAGTGACGTAGACGAAGTTTATGTATAAGATTCCATATTCCATGAAATACTTATTTATCTGCCCTTGATGAGACAGTATTTAACTCTTCCCCACCCCTATGACGGTCTCACTTCATTAGTCGTTCACAAAACATCTAAATGTCACCCCCTTAACCCTTGCTCGGCGAGGGTGAATTTAACGACTGTACGGTCGATATTCTGTTCCCGAAACCTGCCTAAAAGTTTTATTATCTGTGTAGGTTAAAAGGGCATATCGTACACCTAGATCTAAAGGCTGCTAACTCAGTATGCACACCATCGAATTCCTTATAGCAATACCTAATGACCAATAAGACAGATTTAAAAATATCAGCAACACACGACGCTGACGCTAAATTCACCAGCAATAACTCAACTCACAAACTCAATGGCTCAACTCAAAATCCCACTAATATTATAAATGTGAAAGTTTGGATGGATGGATGTTTGTTACACTTTCACGCCAAAACTACTGAACCGATTGCGATAAACATTGGTTTGTACATTGCTGGAGACCTGGATTAACATATAGGCTAATTTTTATCCCGATATTCCTACGGGATCCGGACTTACGCGGGTGAAACCTAGTGCAGCTAGTATTATATAGGTGAAAGTTTTTGAGGATGGATGGATATTTGTTACTCTTTCACGCAAAAACGGCTCAGCCAATCTGGGTGAAATTTGGCAAAGAGATAGATTATAGTCTGCAATAGTACAAAGGCTACTTTGTATTCCGGAACAATGTTCGGTTCCCGTGGAATAGATGTCACTAAAATGTCTGTTCCGTTTTCACTTCTCAACCGTTCAACCTATTTTGATCAATGTTGGTATAGAGATAGATACACAGTATCTCAGAGAATGACAGAGGCTACTTTTTGCCGCAAAAATTAAACATGAAGGGTGAGCAATAGGGAACGATAGTTTCATAGTTATAGTATACTTCACTTTAAAGCAATCTGTAAATTAATTAATATAAAATCTTTTAAAATGGCTTTTTGGTGTCAACCAATTTGAATAATGCTACTACAGAGTAAATAAGCTGCTTTGAGCATCGTATCTATTTTCAAGGTTGGCGGGATAATCTGCTAATTCTGTCAACCCCATCCACTTATTAGAACCAACCCTCCTAGCCTCACGCGATGGACGCTCTAGACAAGAGAACCCGTCCTTTGTTAACAATGAATGCTGTTGGCATTCTGACTGATAAAAAACATCCAAATTTATATAATTAACCATCCATCATGCTGCTGCAGGCTGCTTGGATTGATCTTGATGGATGAGTAAATAGTTTTTTTTTTTATATTATAGGGGGCAAATGAGCAGACGGGTCATCTGATGGTAAGTGACTACCGTCGCCCATGGACACCTGCAACTCAAGCGTTGCCGGCCTTTGAGAAAGGAGTACGCTCTTTTCTTGAAGGTTTGAAGGACGTATCGGTACGGAAATACCGCAGGCGACAATTTGTTCCAAAGATTGGTTGTGCGAGGCAAAAAAAATCTGGAAAACCGCACAGTGGTGGATAGATAGATACTTTATCACAGTGTTACTATGTGTTGTCTTATCGCTTGCTGCGATCTCTTACAGACAACCTTTGGATGGACTATACAATGTAGATACAAGAACAAAATGAGGTGGCGCAATTCCACGCACTCGCGTTGCAAACCATGATCTCCAGCGAAAGGATTCCCGCACCGATAGTCGACGCTGAGCACTCCACAAAGGTTAAGAGTGCAGTGTCCTGGAGACATCTTCCGCAGCGGGGGCACGCAGACGTTGGCTCCTATTTTTAGTTATATACTAGGTACGAGGTACTTACGAAAGCAGCCGTGTCCAGAGAGTATTTGTCACAGCTGGTAAGGAAAGGCTGCCATGTCGATTCTCTGGCCTACTAGGCAAACATCCGTGACGGGTGTTACCGCCACAATTGTGTGATGTTCGAAATTTCTTCTTGTCGCACTAATGCTGGAGGCAGTGGCGTAATTATACCATCTGAGGCCTGTGGCAAATTCATCGGATGGGGCCCTCCCTTAAGGTGCCAACACACACATGGATCAATCGTTTTCGGCGATCATCAGTGATTACCACATCAATCTGGGGGCCCCCTCGGGCCTGGGGCCCGTGGCATTTTGCCCGATTTGCCACCCTATTGTTATGCCACTGGCCGGAGTTGAATGACCACTAAATTTAGAAGCGCATTATTAAAAAAATATTGTACAATACAATACAATATTCTTTATTGTACACCATAAAACAATTTACTAAATCACTACATAGTATAAAACAAAGTCTCACGCCGCGTCTGTATGTCTGTCTGTCTGTTCGCAATAAACTCCACAACTATCGAACGGATTTTCATACGGTTTCATACGATTCATGAGAAAGGTTTAGGTGTATAATTCATTAAGGTTTTGTGTAGAATGGCTGAAATGACGATGATTGTTAAAGATGTCGATGTTGATGCTTTGCGAAGCCATTTTTAACTAGCATTAAAAATAAAAACAAATAATTGTATAAACGGCGCGGTCTTATTAATTTCCGTATAAAGATTAAAAATGTATTGTTTATTTCACTCCTATGTATAGTTTTAGATTTAGACTTTGGGCGACACATTTAAAGACTTTGTGATAAATTTCTTCGGAGTTTTATTACAAAAGGATAAAAGATCTCTCAATATGGCTGATATGGAGATAATAATGACCTAGTTCTCCGTTTTAATAAATATAGAGAGATATTTTTTTGTGAAGCGAAAACTTCTATAGGCACCTTTGTGCACTTTTGCTATGGGGAAAAAGCACTGAACTCGTTACCGTCACGCTAATAATAGATACATATATAGATCCACTAGAGAGCGCTAATCTGAACATTGAGTGTTGTTAGCTCCTTATTAATTAATCTTTAAAAATATAATTAATTTGATAAAAGTGAAAACAAAATACTAATTTGTCTGTGGAAGTGTTATCTTTACTTTAATAAACTTGTGAACTAAATACGTAGTGACAAAATTAACGACACGAAATATCCAGGGATACCGGAAACTGTATGTACTTATGATGATGTCACTAGTAGATGGCGTCACTTTGAAGTGAAAACTTCTTTAGGCACGTTGGGCACTTTTGGTATGGGGAAAAAGCACTGAACTCGCGTGAGTCGCGTGACCGTCACTCTCGTGACGATGACATATATATTTGTCTGTGTATATGTATTGTGTGTATGTGTTTCACTTCTGACGTGCAGTCCTTACGACTGACAGTTTTTCTAAATACATTTTTATGTGGTCTTTTAAATGTTCACGGAATTAACGCGATGGTTTCGACCGTTTCTGGCTATGGTCATGTTCTGAAACGTGCAAACATACATCGCTTTAATTTCAGTTAATGACATTGTATAATTTTGTAATATTGTATATAATATGTTATATACAACAACATTGTCATAAGTACCTACAACTTCTCGCATATTCTGGGTACCGTGACAAGAAAATTAGACCCAATTAACTACGCTAGACTTTCTACATCACAGATACTGTTCATGAGCACGTCCAGAGAAAGTTGGGTTACATAACATAAACTAGTAAATACAACAAAACACCTCTATCTATAGGTATGCCGGTAAAAAAAATTATTTTATGTAGGGATAAGATAATTCTTCAATTGAAAACGGTTAAATAGCAAATATGTTTTGTCTCTTTGCTTACCTAGACGAGGGGAAAAGTAGATAATAAACTGATATAAATGACAAGCCAGGACTCGGGAATGTTCCGAACATTAGCATTGTGTCAACTTCGTGACAGTCGCTTCCTGCCTCGCCCTCTTACCTCATCTAATGAGGTACGGTTTACGTCACAATCTACCAGGAATTTGCTATGAAATATAGTTAATGGAAAGCAAAATTCTTTGTTAGTTACTTGAACATTTTGAACATTTTTGTCTACAATAATAAATATTTACACTGTTGGTTGCCAACATCTGTGGCATTCGTTACGGGTAGTTGGATCCCTAAAAACTCCGACAACCTGGTCTAACTACAGAACTGCAATATCGCCTAGTACTTGAGTTGTGGAGGTCTGATGGCAGTAGCTTCACGTGGGAATGGCTATCGGGATTTACGCGGGTGAAACCTTGGAGCGCTGCTAGTTAGAAATAAAAAGAAAAAAATATGCGTTATTTACATGCATGCGTCATAAAATACCTCTGTATCATCAGTAGCGTAGCTTTGTTTGCGTTCCTAAAAGGCTGGCAACATTGCCTGGTCGTAAATATTTATTTGTATTTTAATCCTACTAATATCCTACTTATCCTACGAATATTATAAACGTGAAAGTTTGAGAGGATGTATGGATGTTTGTTACTCTTTCACGCCAAAAGTACTGAACCGATTGCGATGAAACTTGGTATGTAGATAGCTGGAGATCTGGATTAACACATAGGCTTTTTATCAGGGTATTCAAACCGGAATCGGGACTTACGCGGGTGAAACCGCAGGTGCATCTAGTTATTAATATTTTAGTTGAAATTTTAATTACCCATATAAAAATTTGGGTCATTAGTGCTGCATATTGAACTAACCCTCTTTCATTAAAAAAAAAACCTCTGAGCATTCCACTGCAGTGTAGCCTTAAAGCACATCCAAAACCGTTGACAGTATATTCTGCCGTCTTAAAAAACGTAATCAACTATCACATACATGTATTGTCATCAGGTTTTGCCCGTCAGTGTTCATCTACCTCGGCCTAGTGGTACCCGCGATATGGCTCCTGGAACTACACAAGGTGGACCTCAGGCTGCACGAAAAGACGGGCAATACGACAATTACAGAAGTAGGTTGTACTACATTTAAACTAATACATTTTGGGCATATTTTGGTATCTTTGGTGAGTTGTTTAGTGTTGAAAATTTCTAAATTTATGAATTTTGTAAAATGAAAATTGACAAATATATTCTGAGAATTTTGAGCAATAAGTAAAAACTTTGGTAATTTTACCACATTTTTAATTTTAACACAGAGATTTTAAAATCTTATTTCATTCGCCTTCTATCGGTCTTAATTATTATTTAATTATTAAATCATTTTGGTCTTTGCACCCAGACGGAGATCCCAATCCCAGGCGCCACGAAGCTGGAAACGGAGATGTGGGTGACCCTTATAGAACAGTTCCTGATGCTGACTCTCATCGTGGGGCGCTGGCTACTGCCCAAGGGAGATCTCACCAGGGACCAGCTCAGCCAACTCTTACTAGTATACATTGGTAAAGAAACTATTGCTCAATAAATATCAATTTTACTCATAGTTGTGATCGCTCGTTGTCGAAATTACGAAATTCGATTGTAATTAATAACATCTATACCAATACCAGCTCCTCGGCCACGCGTTTCTGTGGCTAAGTTATTTGCAATAAACAAATATTGTGACGATATATTGCGATAAAAACTATGCTAACTCTCAAGTTGGACCAAACTGCACACAGTGTGCATAATTTCATTAAAATCGGTTCATTCGTTTAGTAGTTCATCGCGGACAAACAACGTGACACGGAATTTTTATACCTAAAGAATATTATAATGGATGGATGTTGATACGTTTCAGGTTCTTTTTAAAAAAATGAATCGTAATTCGTACTGAAAAGTATATTAAAAAAAATAAAAAACAATTAACGGGCGTGGGTAGTTCAACCCGTCACAATCTGCTCTTGCAGTCCACAGTACTTCCGTCGGACCGTCCGGTGCCAGCTGAATCAGGTCGCTGAGGCGTTCCAGGAAAGCAGGTAGCCGCTACGGTTCCGGTAATGGAGAAGCTCAGGTCTCCGAGCTAAGCGCAAGCTTGAACGTAGTTCCCTGTAACGTGCATCCCGACAATGAAGAACAGCTCATCAGCATCATTGATCACACCACACCATAGGCCAGTCAAAGCGAAGAAGGACTGTAGGCAGCGGTGATGTGGCGATAAGAATAAAATAGTGCGGACAGGAGTTTACAACATATATATTACACTACTGCGATAACAATAATTAATGCCATTCTAGCCACTAACACAGATTTAATTAGAAGGTTTTAAGAGAATAAATAGAAAGACATTTGGAAGAAAAGCGGTTATACATGTTTCTACAAAGAAAAATATCTACCTGCTGTCTAAATACAATATATATATAATTTCAATACTTACCCAATTGGGGAGTTTACACCAAGTATTATCAATACGGATACTACAGAATTATATTAAGCACATGAAGTATAAAAACATGAAGTATAAAAAAGTATATTATTTAATAGTTCGTGTATTTTAATGTCGAGCGTCGAACAAATGCCCAGATGGACGTGCGCTCGCGCCGAGTAAATCTCTCAACTGGTGTCGATGTCGAACCGTCGACCGCAGAGTTCCTGTGTCTAAACAAAGGACCGGTTCGCGCATTGCTTCATACAGTCGGTAACGAAAGATGTACGTTATTATGATATTTAAAATAATAACGTTACTTTGTATGGATATGATATTTAAAATATTAACGTTACTTTGTATGGATGGATGGATGTTTGTTACTATTTCAAAAACGGCTGAATATAAATGAATGTAATTTGGCACAGAGATATAGGTATTACAGTCAAGAGTAGCACATATGCTACTTTTTATCCCGGAAAAATATACGGTTCCCGTGGAATAGATTTCACTAAAATTTCCTCGCGAAGGAAGTCGCGGGCAACAGATAGTCAAAACATCCAAATAAAATTGAAGTATAGCTGATATCATAAGGAGTAAATTAGGTTACTTTCAGTTTGGTTATTTTAGTTATTTTATGTTTAAACCTTTGTCCATAGGCACTGCGGCGGACATCATAGAATTTTTCGACTCCTTCAAAGATGAGAAGGTGGCTTCAGAAAAAGTGCTAGTTCTTCTCACCCTGGCTATCTGGTCATGGTCTCTGATGCAGTTCACCGTGGTGATGACTGCCACGAAGAGTCGAAAGTCCAGGGGGACGGCTAATAGGTCAGACATGTACGTATATACACAAGCACGCTCGCTCATGAACACTAAGGCACTTTTCTATTAATGGATGAATGGATGCGAAAAGGGAAGGGTGACCATGAAAAAAGAAAAATGTCGGACAACATGTGTATTAAAATAAATCTAATAAAAAATTTTCACTCAGTAAAATATTGTTCGTTCATATGACGTATAGAAGCTACATATTTTGCAAATTTAAGAATTTTATCATGAATGTCATGAAAAATGTACAATAAAATGGCGCACATTTGGAGAGGCATCTCCAGCAGTGGACTACACAGTACACAATAAAAATTGGTTGTCTGTAAAGTCGGTTTACGGACGATAATTTTACGTGATAACGTCATAAGAAAACAGTGGAAGAGAGATAGATATGCGTCACAAGCCAAACGTTTAGGCCAATCGTCGCCTCTCTATCGCTTGTTCCGCGCTCTCGCTTGCACGCTCGGCTCAGGCGGAACGTGACAACGAGTCAGTTTTTCGTGCGTATAGCCAGCGTTCATCGATTTATAAGACGTTATCAAGTCAAAAAATATTCCAAGTAATTGAGAACTTCCTCTTGTTTTGAAGTCGGAGGAAACATTAAAATTATATTTTTTGAAGTCGGTTGAAGGTAATGATAGAGAGATATACCTTGTAGAGGCATTATTAAGGTGTGTTGTAGTAGGTTGTTGTTAAGGGTTCCGTACCCAAAGGGTAAAAACGGGACCCTATTACTAAGACTCCGCTGTCCGTCTGTCTGTCTGTCACCAGGCTATATCTCCGTGATAGCTAGACAGTTGAAATTTTCATAGATGATGTATTTCTGTTGTGGTTATAATAACAAATACTAAAAACAGAATAAAATAAATATTTAAGGGGGCTCCCATGCAACAAACGTGATTTTTTTGCCGTTTTGTGGTCGACATTAATAATACAACAGGTAGACGCTTGAAATATTCACAGAATATTATAGTGTCTAATGTTGTATATGAACCCTTCTTGCATGAGTCCGACTCGAACTTGGCTGGTTTTATTTTTAAGTAAGTACATACTTAGGATTGCAAGTTTCGGAACAAAAATAATCTAACTAACTTCAACAGCTTTGGTATTATTTAAATTACTACTAAAGTAGGACATTTTTTACTGAGAGAAACAATTTGTGGGGTTTCTTTGATGCACAGGTTGTCAAAAACATTTTTTTTTTCAAATTCCCATCTCGCAACTAACCGTTTAATTTGTACTATTAAATATTATATACATAAACATACATTATTTCCTATTTATATGTATAAACTCATCAACATAATATATTTGTTGTTAATGTTAAAATTGTTATTTTTTAAATAATGGCATATGCCGTAATAAATTCATGTGACCATGCTTCACAGCTTTTTTGTGTACATTTTTTATATTGTTTCATTGTGTTATCTGTAAAACTTCCATCGTCTGAGGACAACAGACAAGGACACCGCATTTTTTTTGTCTCGCTCAGGTGGTTAACAGACATCGGAACACATGGTAAGCTGTCACTGTATTCTTCGCACGCTTTCGTTGGGAGTGTCACGAACGATAAAACGACAGTAAAAAGAAACAAACATAAATAAATAAATAGAATTTAGCCTGCGAGAGAATGAGATAGAATACAAGTATCGGTGTTTCCTACAATCTTTGTCTTTGTGCCTGCGTACAATCAAGCCTTCAGATGCGTCAATGTCAACGTGGTGTCATTTTTGTGCATTTGCGTATTAAAATTCGTTGGTTAATTAATTTATGTTAATTATTTAGAACATCTGTGTTAATTTGACCAATATCTTTTATATAAATTATCTAAAATTAAATTTAATACCATTAGTAAATTATTTGTGTTGTTTTTATATTTTATTTCTCATTCTCTCGTAGGCTGCTACTTTTCTGAAGTTTCACTTCTGCCGTTTGTGAATTGCACACATTGTTTGTTTTTAATTATATTTCATAAAAAAAAACAGTATTACAAACAAAAAAGTTAATAAGCGACAACTGTGGGAGAACCATGCTTAGGCACATATGGGCTGTCTCGGCCTCACTGCGCAGTGAAGTGCGGTGAAGCAATGTTTCACCGAGTCAGTCAGTCAGGTTACCGGAGGCCCGAACCCCCTCTACCCCCATCTCCCCTCTTCCCTTCTTCACCCCCTTCCCCTACTCCCACCTAAAAGGCCGGCGACGCACTTGTGACTCTTGAGTTGGTACCCATGGACGGCGGTAGTCACTTACGGTGACCCGTCTGCTCGTTTGCCCACAATCCCTTTAAAAAAAGAACGCTAGGCAGTGAAAAGGGGGAACCTGAAAACCTGAGACCATTTTCAATAACAGAGAGACGTCTTCCAAAAACCATCTGAAGATAATTTAGTATTCCAGTGATTCCATGATGATGATCATGTAACTAAAGCGATGACACGAGAGAATGATGACAGTGGGTTTAGGGAGATTCTGGAGCTCTAGACTACCGAAGAGTAAAAAAAATATTTCTAATAATAATGACTTGAGACACCTCGCACACGGCCGTCTGATCCCAAACTAGGCAGAGCCTGTACATTGGTAACCAGACTGCTGATAAACATACAAGGCTCAGCATTTAAGATCACTAACCACTAGACCAGTGTTTCCCGATTAGTGGTACGCGTACCCCTTGATGCAACCTCGCGTACTGGGGGTACGCGAGGTTGCATCCTACTAGACTAAGATAATCGGTAAAAAAAATTAGGCAAACAGCAATTGTCAAAATATATTTTTAATCGATCAGTGTGCAGGGAGTCAGACAGGGGTGTCTTCTGCCACCTTTGATTTTAAACATTTTATTGAGTGTTCCACAATGAAAATTCTAGAAACAGGTAAGGGAGGAGACAAGAAATAGCTCTTAGAATTGAAGATGGAGCAGAAATATTAAAAACCGACAGATTTTTTATTATTAATAAGGGATACGCGAGTTTCAGGTCTTTTTTGAAGTGGTACGTAGGAAAAACGAATTGGGAACCACTGCACTAGACCAGTAGGCCTGACAACTGTCAAACAAATGTGCGAGGACTTTACAAAAATTAATAACATTTTTCAAACTTGATATGAATATCAATTATATGACAAATTCTTCAAAATTGACCACCACCACTTTGACAAGTTTGTCCAAAATTTTAGGAACCTCGAAAATGCCGTTCAATGAAAATGGATCTCAATCTCCTCAGAAGTAATTAATTATTTTGTACATTTGCAATGTATTCAAGACATGACTGTACCATACTTCAGCCCTTGCTTTTCAGGGCTAATAAAATGCCTCCTCTTCCTCCACAGGAACAGCCGGGCTTGCTGCTGCAGCATCGAAGTCTGTGCCATCATCATGAACATCGCTCTCCAGGATGCCCCATTTCTCGCTTTCAGACTCCTCATCATCTGCCACTACAAGATCATCAACTATATGAACATATTCTTCACGTGTAAGAACACGCTGGTGAGTGATAGCTGATGATGTATATTGTTTTAACTCCGAGGTTTGTCTGAAAACCGTGTGGTAACTGGAAATTATTGGTTTATGTATTATCAAGATTTAAATCGATAGGTGTAGCCTGTTTCGTCCAAATGGCTTCGTTATAAAATGAATATCGACTTTAAAAAAATCTGCATAATGGCAATATCAGTGACCGTGCACCCTTAAGCTGCCATATCTTGTACTATGAAGATTAAGTGGCCATCATCGCCTTTCTGCTCTTTTCCCAATTTTATTTAGGGTCGGCGCAATGGGTAACATTGCAAAGGGTTTTGGCTTTTTCTTTTATGGTCGGCCGCCTGCCCGGAGCCAACCCTCCTTGAATATGTAATCGTTTTCAGACAGGACGAAGGAAGAAAGTAAATCGAGGTAAGGAAAGTAAGGGATACCGCAAGTCTTGGATTGGGAAAAGGGACCGAGACTGCAGTAGCTCGAAGTCGCTGGGGTCGCGTATGTCCGTCCTGTGATTGGAGACGCCACTAGGACAAGGACATTTAACTGGCCTGAAGATTAAGGGGTATTACACGTTAGGGGCCATCCGTAAACTACGTCACGCGTTAAGGGGGGCCGTTAAGGAGAGGGGGTCAACCAAGTGTGACCAACACAAAACATTATCTGTAAATGAAAAATTAGAACTGCTCTTCTCAGTTCTGGGTGCAAAATTGCAAAATATGTGACGTCATACCAGGGATTCCAAAAATGTGACCACCTCTGACAAGGGTGGTGAAAAAATCATGAAATTCGTGTGACGTAATTTATGGATGGCCCCTTAGGTAGTTCATAGGTAGGTATGCTCGATGCTTCCAGTACCATCTTTATTGTGTGATAAAATGTCTCTAATCAAAGATTAAGGAATTGTTTTTAACATGCATTCATTAGCTTTGCTTGTAACTTACTAACAATTGCAAAAACAATATGGGAAGCAATTTCAACCCTACTTCTAATTTATTGCGGTATCGAATGAAACTTTCTGTGTAAATGTCCTTTGTTATCTTGGAGCTGATCTGATAATGGAGCCAAGCGGTGGACAGTGGAACTCTTCAGTAAACACTAGTAAGCCCATCGAGTTTGGACTCGTACGAGTCCAATAGATTGCGATTGGTAATTATGGTCTGATGATGAAAAGGAGGTGGATAAAGGAAGTCTTGTGCGTGTTTTTCAAGCTAAGCTGTATTTTTTTCTGAATAAAACGTACTCTGTGCGCACTAGTGCATATTTTGATACCAATATATCTATTTATTTTGTGCAGGTAATCCTACTCCAAATATATCGTCTCTATGTACTGCACTTGGAGACAGTAGACGAAGGTAATGGTGGCTCTGTGTATAGAAAGAAACATAAACATAAATCTGGTGATCGGAAGGACAAAGAGAAGAAACATAAGTAAGTAATTAAGAGAAGACTCAAAATTATCATTTAATCGGTGGTAGTTTGGAGTGTTTGCTGAAAGGGAGGGAATTCGGGAACAAGTATGAGGCCTCCCCCTTATACACGTTACCGAATGCCCTCCCTCGCCCAAGTTACCAAATGGTTTCAGGACTGGCAATTTTGGGAACTGTTTTAGAGCAATAGAATTAATTATTTTGGCATGGACTTTTGATGCGAAAGGATGAGAAAAATGTGATGAAGAGATGTGTAAAATAATATTTTTTTTAAATACCTTTTTCTGAATTTTAACAAATTTGTATAAAAACAAAGAAAACATACCGAACATTGAAAAAGTAAAAATACATTAATTATATGTTGTATTAAGTAAGCCGATTGAGGATTTTATTTATTGAACGGGCGATGTTATCTCTAAAAGTCCAAGTCAGATTTGAACAAATCGTTTTGCATTTGATAACCCATTTCTTGTGGATGATTATTTACCATTACGCCATGACCCTAAGAAGGTAAGCAGTGGCAATAAAAGTAGGTGAAATTGCTGTGAACGGCTAGTATAATATATATGGTGATTCACCTTGAAACGGGTTATCCCTATCCATAGCGTTTGTATACTCTTTGCCTATCCATTCGACAAATACTGTTAGAAACCAAGGTTCGGGATTAGATAGGTACACTAATTTGTACCAAAATATAAATGATAATTAACAATTAACACAATTACAAGTCATTCTCACTGTTTTCACCTGTACTATTCCCTATACTTCGCGCTTGTTACTCGCTGTATCGCTCAACTAGAACTCAACTTCCTATATAGTTATAAAAACACCTAGATCATGGAAAGTTCGTGAACTTTCCTAAAACATCTCGCAATATCTATTTGACTCGAACGCTGTTGGAACTTCTAAAACTCAGTAGGACACAAAGATGACCCCCTCTTCATCTCCTCGCCTGCGCGTCAATTTAGGCTTTCATAACAATAAGTACTTATAATGATATATTATAAGATGGCTGCTTTAATTGACCGTTATATTTGTAGGAAACACAAATCAAAGAAGCACAAGAAGAAACATGAGATTGGCGAGACCTCTATATCCGTGATCAGCGATCGAAGACACGACCGACATGATGGCGGAAGGATCAGGTTAGTTTGTCTATGATTTTACTTTTATCTATTAATAATGACATTATGACACACATACAGAACTTTACGCTAATTTGTCGAAGAGGATTTATTAAATATGAATCCTAAACGCCATTTATAATTATACTAAATACACTCTTACACTGATCAAAATAAAGTAGCGTCTCGGAGACATACTTGCCAGCCGTTACGTCCAATACAACGGTACGTCAAAATGTATAGCAATATTCCTGTAAGGAATGAAGTTTTTTGCGTGCCCTCGTAGTTCAAATACAGTAAGTACTCAAATATGAAACGCATTGTAGGTATAACTGTTTTTATAGATTAGATCATAACATTTTTTTTCTCTCACTTCTACTTCTGAATATACATCTTTTGATATTATATACAGTGTTACAGAAAGGTCTGGTCGTATTATAGGGTCGTAAAGGAACGTGAAACGTGAATGACGTAAGATGTTAACAATGAAAAGAAAAGTTGTGATTTTTAATATAGAAAACTGATTTTAAAACTGTCAAATTGAACTTGGTAATTGACCGATAAAGCTAATGTTTCGTAAGAAAAAAATCATAATATGTTGTTGAGAAGTGTACACCTCCGCCAAGAAAAGCATTTTTCGAAGAAAAACATAATTTTTCAATACCTATTAATTTTTTTCTAACATAAAATTAATGTTCGGCTGCACATAACGCTCTTATTATTTGACTATACCTTTCTGTAACATCTGTTGATGTTTTATGTAACTTTATGTTACATAAAACATCAACGTCATAATAATGAAGAAAAGACATTCAATTTTTTCTACATACCAAATACTGGTATAGAGGTTTCAAATGTATGTGGCGTAACTTAAGTAGAACAAATAGGTTCCTAATTTAAAAATACGATTTAATGGATGTCGTCAAATCAGTGAAATAAAACTAAAAGAAGATACAGTAATGCTACCTCTTTGAAGTGAAAAAAAAACCATTAAGTTTAATGACACTTCACTTGTCAAAATCAGGCGGTTTTTACGCGGTAAATCTGACAACGCTATATCTATCTTTTATCTATATCTATATATATAAAAATTAATCCCTATTTTTCTTTGGTCACGGCATCACGCGTGAACGGCTGGACCGATTTCGCAAATTTTTTTTCGTGTTTGTTATTGTCAGAAGGTTCTTATGAAAGAAAAAATTAAGAAAGTTGCGCGGAAAATTAGAAAATTTAAGGAAACATCGCATCGCAGCTAGTATTTTTATGAAAGCATTAGATGTCAGACTTCATGATGCTTTAATTTCGAATGTAAACGAATTTTAAAACCCTAATAAGTCTCTAAAATACTCGCGAACTATTATTCCGACAAATAAAACGCTTGACCCATCGCAGATTGTAACATTAGCCGTATACAAACAGTTTCTATAGTCGTCTATTGTGTAAGGGTAGAAGGTCGATTCGCCTTGACATGAACGGGTTTGGATCAACCTTTAGTGATGGGGCTAATGTCGATAAAATAGGTGTTATGTTATCGAGTTTTTTATACTTACCAGTTATTTTTAAACTACGCTTGGAATACTGTCTGGTCACGGATTTTGTTAGGGTGGAAGTACTGGATCAGAGATGTGACTGCTATGCTTTTTCTGAATTAAATAAGATAAAGTGTCTTGTTAAACTCGATAAGGAAGACTGGAAATTTCGTGAGTTTTTATATATTTTGGAGGGTGATCTCCTGAACCATTGCACCTATTTAAAAAAAAACTCTTTCATCACGTAATGTATATTCTATTGTTGGTCTGTTTAATGATATGATGCATGTATCCTTTGTGTTGGATAATAATATATGTTATTGTATAGTACAATAGAATAAGACATAGGGTGCCTTTAATGCAGAAAATGAAACTGTCGGCTTCGATGAAATATACATATAAATGTTTGATAGGCGTTCAAAAAATTGCACAACTAAACTGTGCTTAAATACAGTTGTAAGCACAGTTGATACATCAGACGCTTCGCGCCGGCGCTAGCGGTGTGACGTTTCAGGAGTAGCTAAAACTATACATTAGAAATGCAAGAAAGGCAAAAAAATGTGTGTGTGTACCAGAGTACACAGGTATGAAGTGAAACTTCTTTACGACATTTAATTTTTCTACTATTTGCAACTTCACGAAAATGGGGTAGATAAGGCTTAAGCCTTAAGAAATTATAAAACGAAATATATAATCACTATCACTTTTCTTGTAAATTCACTTAAATTTGAATAAGTCTTTTTATTTTATCACTTTCAAATTAATATATTGTTATTCTTATTTCATACCAAACTTCAAAACCAATATATTGTTGTTATTATTATAATATATTACATTATATTCTTTACGTCACTATACTAAACTTTGATAAAAAAGCAACATGGCGCGTAACCGAAAAACGTGACGATTGCTACAAAATTTCTCCCATACGTCGATAAAGAAGTTTCACTTCAAAAATGTGGTATTATCGATAATATTTTATCATAGCTTTTAAAGTGTAATAATGACACTGTAACAAACGATAATTTAAAAAGTTAGTTATTTTTTAAATACGTAGCTGCACCTGTCCTTTTTATTCTCGTGAGCGATGCATACGTACCACGAGTCTAATACGCTCCGTTGTGGTAAGCTATACATTGCAGTTTTTGTATCAAACTATTTAAAAATATTTTCACCGAAACATTCATTTTATGGTCTGGGTTATTATTACGATGGCATAATAAATGCATGAACGTAAAGTAATGTGAAGCTATCGAGTGCCACTATTTGACGCGATTTTTGTAGGAGATTGTATCGTAGGACTGCACATCAGAAGTATATACATATACACACTTTTATCCGTATATTTGTCAACTGAGCGTGACGGTCACGCGAGCTTAGTGCTTTTTCCCCATACCAAAAAAATAGTGTTCCCAAAGGGATGGAACAATGACACAATGGACAAAAGTTAGTTATCTATATAGCGGAGGAACTAGCTCTGTGCCCTGATTCTCTATCTTCTAGGCAAGCCTATTATATCGTTAATTCCATCGTCGCCTTACGTTATTAGAGAAATCTAACAGTGCTGGAACTATTACAAATAATAAAATTTATTTGTCGATATCGGTTCATCGACCCTGTCCCATCACTAAAGGGCGCAGCAAACGATGGCACTATCTATCTGTGGCCACCTACGTTTTTGATAGAATAGGGGTGAGATTACATTTTGATTTGTATAGCTTTCGCATTGCTAATATAATGAAAATATAAAATGATAAGATGATATATTGGGGAGTGACGTCACTCTTTATAAGGTTGGGCAAATGTCGGAAGAATTAATTGCAATATTTATAAGGTACAATACCTTTTTGGTTATATAATTCTTCATTGGATCAAAGGGCATAGTGACTCACTCGGGAACGACGCCGCCGATGAGCTGGCAAGGAAGGGATATGTAACGTCAGTGGCATGTCCCTCTCGACTCGTGAAACGCCGACACACCTGGCTGCAGGCAGTCTAAACTGATGCTGACGGAGGTCTCACCACGTTTAACTTGCAGACTGCTCAGTCTAAACCGACTCGAAATCAGAATAGTTGTAGGAACCATTACGGGCCACTTCGCCCTAAACCGGCATCTATCGGCCCTAAAACGATCGCAACAGACAGTCCTCTATGCAGAGGATGTCTCAATGTGTCTCGTAGGAGTGGCCACACAACGGGCAACTATCCCCGCGGGTGCGAGATTGCTCCTAGAAGCCTGCGAACGCCCCAGGAAGCTTCTGTGGTTCTGGAAGGAGCTAGGCTGGCTCGACTAGTCAGCCTATCTGAACGCATAATGGACTGCCTAGGAGTCTAAATGTGAACACAAAGCCCTATAGCAATACCTTTTTGGTGACCCGTCGTTTCACACACCGATCCCACCGACTCAGTCTACTCAAGGTCATCTTAGGCCAAGTCGGGGCCCCTGGGCACACAAAACTTAGGGCTCTGTTACAAAGTAAAATTGTTACAAATACAGATTTGGCACAGCAGAAATCTCGACAGGAACTATTTTCAAATCGTTCTACGTTCAAATCTTCTATTTTATTCTAAAAAGCTATTTATTATTTCTTCTAAAGGTCCCCCGTCGGGTCCGAAACTAGATGGGCATCCCCGAAAATTAAATATACACGTGAGTAAAACCGTATATCTTAACTAATAAGTAATATTTTTGTTTCAGAGCGATAATTCTGACAAATTCAGACGAAATAAAGGAATTGGAATTAAACAAAATATTTAGAGATCAAGTGTCGACTGAAAATGAGAAGAAAAAAGGGTGAGTATGAAATATTTTCGTTAAAAAAACAATGGATTAAAAATTGTGATTTCGGTGAACACGCATAAAAAACAGACGTTCCCGGCAAATCCTGTCAAATTCATTAAGAAGAAGTGTCGTACCATTCTTCCTTCTGTTTTTATTTCAAATATCTACTTCCTAATCTCTATGCTCCATTAAAGAGACGTAAGCGGGAAGATAGTATTTAAAATTCTTTATATGTTTTTGTATGTCTTTCTATACCCTAAACAGTAAAAAGAAACAAAAGTCAGAGAGTTCAGAAGAATCATTGAACAATGCCCACCATACAACAGATGATTCGGGTATTTGACATCATCGTATTCGACGCGACAGCCCGAAGAGAAGTCCTAGAAGAGACAAAAAAGAAGATAGGCATAAGGAAAAGAAGAAAAAGAAGAAATACGACTCCAGTGAGAGTGACAGTGACAGTGATAGCTCTAGTTGAAGGCTGTACGAAGTGTTGCCTTTGCCTTAAATTGTTGTCTATGGTTTGAAGTTTGAATAGCGGGCTTTTGGAGACGTCGAATATAAAAAATGAAAGACGTCAAATTGTTATTAGAGTACGGGCAGGTTTTTTTTTTTTTATTGTATAGGAGGCAACGAGAAAACGGGTCACCTGATGGCAAATGACTACTGCCACCCATGGGCACCTGTAACTCAAAAAGTCAAAAGTGCGTTACCGCCCTTTAAGGTGTGAATAGGGGGAGAGGGGGGAAGAGCAGGAAGACGGGAGAGGGGGATTAGAGGGGGGAGAGGGGAAGGACGGGAAGGGTTATCATTTTTATTAGAGTTCAAGCGTTTCAAGCTTTCTAAATGTATAGTCAAATTATGTTACTTGACGTTTTCCCTAAAATTAAGGAGATTTATTAACCTAGTAACCGTAAATACACACTTACTTCCATTTGACGATCCATGTCACACTTGATGCGGCCAAGTATCCGATTCCGGTTCATCGCACATCTCTACGTTAGTTATTTTTCTTTCCTTAATAGATATAAATAATGTAACGCTTTAGAATTCTAAGTTTTTTGTTGTAATTTTTATAATTTATTCTGTTATTATTTATAGAAATAAAAGTTATGTGCTGTTATATAGTGTGAAATATTGAATGGTAAAATTGAAATGAGCTTTTCGATGGCAAAGGTATCTCTAGAGAACATCTAGAGCAATTATGTTATTTTTTTAAGATAAACTTCTGTAGAATCGTAGTGATTTGAAAAGTCGATGAAACGAAATAGCCACACTAAAAAGAGACAAACACAATACAATTGGATTTATACAAATATATAATTATGTATTTAAACGGGAATTAACGCGATCACGAAACGGTATTACATACCTCTGAATTGCCTGACGTTTCGACCAGGTTGAACTGGCCGTGGTCACAGGCCATGAGAGAGAATAAGATAGAATATAAGTATACAACACTAAAAAGAAACAAACATATTCATAAATAGGATTAAGCCTGCGACAGAATAAGATAGAATACAAGTAAACAATGTGTCCTATAATTCAGAAAATGCGTCATAGTCAACGTGGTGTATCGTTTTTGTGCATTTGCGTATTAATTGGTTAATTAATTGAGAAGTTTCTCTTCTGCTGTGTGAATTGCACACACACATCTTTAATTTGTAATGGTCTACATAAGATTTTTTTTTTATTATTAAGGTTATAATGTTAGCTAGCCTGTAATGTATATAATATAAAAATATATATAGAAAAAGTGGGTATGACATAGTTTTGAACATGCTTTTATTATTGTTACTATGTTAAGCAAATCTTGTAATGCCGCGTTCGTCCATAAGCAAAAGGAATCGTTTTTTGTTTATTGGAACGCGGCATAAGTCAATTTAACCTACATCTACTCGCATCAAATGAACCTTTGTATGTATATGTAGTTCGGATGATAATACCATAATTTGACTGGATAATAATAATAATAACTTCACACGTCTCACACACGGCCGTCTGATCCGAAACTAGGCAGAGCCTGTACTATGATAACCAGGCTGCTGATAAACATATTTATATATTTCTAAATACATATTATAGATAAATTACATCCAGATACAGAACAAATGATCATGCTCAGCACACAATTATTTGTCCTGGATGAGAATCGAAACCACGACCTCTGGCTCAGCAGGATCACTAACCACCAGACCAAGAGGCCAGTGGAAATATAATTAAATATAAATGTAACTGAACTCTTCAGTGGCTAGTAAACCTCTAGAGTTTTGGCGCATTTGTTTCGTTTGAGCGTAGTAACGGTGGTCTGATAATGGAGATGGATAATGCTCTCTCTTTTTTACTTTTTAATTAAGTGTGCTATGAAAGCGTGTTTTTGTCTTTTTCCTTAACTGTAAACTCTATTGCGCTTGAATTTTGATGATTGAAATTCGATGAAACGGAAGCATCACGACAAAGTTCCTAAGATAAAGTTCCTATAATGTTTGTCTTTGCGCCTGCGTACTATATGTCAATGTCAACGTGGTGTAATTTTTGTGCATTTGCTACTTTTCTGAAGTTTCACTTCTGCCGTGTGTGATTTGCACACACACAACACACAAACCATTTTTTTATTTGTTTAGACGCACTAATCTCTAGTACTGCCAGTCGGATGCGAACAATTCTTTCTGTATTGAGTAGAGTATTCATTGAGAAGGTTATAGGTCATTTAACATCACGCTAAGACTCTTATTAGTGGTGCAGTGGTATATATATAATAGTGGTTGATAGTAAAAATGTATATATTTTTATTATCAAAATCCAAATAATTATATAAAAATTATGTATGTACTTACTATAAGCGCAGGTTTTATATAAACTGTAGATTAAATTAAGATTCGCACAATGAAACTATTGTTATATTATATTGAAGAAAATTTCGTAGATTTTTTAATAAAATTGTATTCTGTAAAAATGTTTTTTTTTAATTTCCATAGATTTCGAACCTCGAACCTTTTTGCTCAAGCAGAGTTTTAACTCCATGTGTGCTAGAAGAAACCACATATATATCTATCTCGCTCTCTGTACCTAATTTAATCATAAACCTCTTGCCTATAATATAACAATATATAATACAAAATAAACAGCAGAATCTGAATTAAAAGTTAGTAATACAACAACAAATAGAACATTCATATGAACTACTTTTACATACAGCAAAAATATACTTCAACGCCATCTAGCGAAGACAAGCCGAACTACAAAGTACCTGGTGATCCTGCATTGCGCAATAAAAGCTCTCGCACCGATTAGCGTAAGTATATACAACTTCCCATTATTATCAACCCTTGGGCCGCGGTCCGTTAGGCAAATCAAATACGTTTATTCCAGTGAAACCAATAATAGGTTTTTTTTTTAATTGTCAGGAGTAAGACTCAGTCAGACTAAGTCAGTTGTGAAGCTAGTTGCCTGTTCTAATACGTAGATCCTAGAGAGAAGAACAGGAAAAAAAATAGGCAGTCATGGGACTGCCGACAGAAGTGAAAACTTTAACGACACGACGAACTTAAAACGTCACATTAGTAGGTTGGTGACAATTAATAATAAGGAGCTGACAGAACTAAATGTTTCGATTAGCGCCCTCTAGTGGATCTATATATGTATTATTAGCGTGACGTTCACAAGTTCAGTGCTTTTTCCCCATAAACATAGTATGTAAAGTTTATGTTTTTCCCCATAGCAAACGTGCCTAAAGAACTTCTTGCTCGTTCACTGAAAAGAGCGCTCCAGTCTACTACAGTCACTCACATGTACTAGTTCGGACTTCTAGTTCTATTAGTTCAATAATACATTGCTGCATTAAATGAATATTTGTATCTTCTTCATACTTTGCATGACTAGGACTGTCATTCATATACCTATCCGTAAAATTACCATACTAATTTACTTATTTACTTTTATACTACAAAAAATTATAACTAGTAAGTCAATGCATTTTTTTTCGATACTTTTTATAAAAACTAAAATAAAATATGTGCAGACAGCATGCATCTCATTCTTATTCGTTCGTTCGCCGCCGTGTCGCGCGGGGACGTAACGTACGACATTTCAGTTGACGATTCAGTCGTTCCACGTTTCTTGACAGAACTAATGTACTAAATGAACTAAGTCCTATTAGCTCACAGAATAGTTCGTTCTAGTTCCATGTCAGGAATGAATTCCTAATAGTAGGTACATAGTTCGTGAACTACACAAGCCTACCTGTAACTTTTTGGACATCTGTAGTATCGACAGTTTCTATTTCTTTTTTAAAAACAAAAAAATATTAATATTGCATAGCAATCATTAATCATCATTCAATCTTTTAATTCATTTTGCGATGATGACGATCAGAATCATTTATTGTGTCCATGACCACCAATAAGAAAATAGTCACTTCGTCCATACTAACCATTTTTTTTTTGTATAAAAAGACAACTCCCTTATTAGGAATTACTCCTGTGTCGCGGGGGATTTTACAAACATACAAACAACGGACACGAAGAACACCCAGACTCAGATGGGAATCGAACCCTCCGAACCTCTGGCTCAGCAGTCAGGGTCACTAACCACTAGACCAACAGGCCAGTCACCTTTTAATATTAATATCTACAGTTTTTTGTAATTTAACTTTTAGATTACGTAACAATTTTGTCGGCAATCATAATTGGCTCGATTCCCAAATGACAACTAAAATTGTGTTATATCTTGCGTCTGACTATATTAGGATGGATTCCTATAATTAAAAAAAGAAACATACAGAAAGAGGAAATAATTATTTTTTATTAACATTAACACAATTTAGACTTTTTAAATAGTTTTATAAATAATTTTACTATTTAAATAACTATAGACTACAGATATACATACAACTGTGAATGTCAATTGTCATCGTCATTTTCCCGGTCAATTTCGGCGCCATATTTTTTATACAATGTGCGCCAGAAATACGCTCTTTCAGGTGTCAATGGAGCAACATATTGGGGTTCCAGAGTGATGGCTAGCTGGTGAGGATACGGCATCCATTCACCATTATCTGAATCCGGAGTTGGAGATCTGTAAACAGGATAATATTATTAGTGTTATTTGGTCTAAATCTAAGGATTTTCTTAAGTTGCACAATAAGATTTTTTAAAGTTTAGCAAGGCATCACTAAAGTGACTAAAAGTATACTCGCTGACAAGGGTCTGCTACTATAAGGTTGCTGACTCTTGAATTTTCCCTGGAAACTTTTTCTAAATCCTCCATAACTTTAAAAAAATAGACAAACTCGGAGAACATTGATTGGGCGATGATTAACATTGGCAAACACAGAAATTAATGATCTTCGCTTTTCCATCTCATAAAAGCTGTTAAGTCGATTGGATTTTGATTTAGAAATAATTCAAACGAAAAAAATATATTTTAGAAAAGAAGGCAATACTGGACTACTATATCGATATTATATAGTTAAATAGATATAGATAAATATTGTATGACAACATTATGGTTAGAATTAGTAGTCCTACTAATATTATAAACGTGAAAGTTTGTGAGGATGTATGGATGTTTGTTACTCTTTCACGCAAAATCTACAAAACCGATTGCGACGTAACTTGGTATATAGATATCTAGAGACCTGGATAAAACCATAAGCTACTTTTTATCCCGATATTCAAACGTCACCGGAACTTACGCGGGTGAAACCGAGGGGCGCAGCTGCTAGTAATATAAAATACAAAAAAATTGGATAGAGTATACATTGAGGACCACGCGCCACCCTCAGAAGCGGTGCAGTTGACTAAAAATAAACTTACCCATATTTAGCAAAATTAGTCCACATCATAGTCATAAAAGTAACAATTCTTGCATCGTCCTCGTTCATTGGTAACGGCAATCTTTCCAGTTCAAACACGTAAAATAAGTCATCCATGTATGTGGTAGCAGGTAAAGTCGTATTAGTCAAAAGCCTTCCCAAATTCCTGTTACCTATATAGTTAAAAATATATTGGTAGACATTGCTATCTGACTTGTTGCAATACATTTCGACAAATAAAGACATTGGGCCAACAAAACAGAAATCAGAGTTCAGATTTATTAAACCTCCGATTACAGTTTCATCGTCAGTGATATTTGAGAAGTATGTATCTTTTAAGATGGAGCGAATTTCTTTCTGTTTTGCTTGAGACACATTGAAACATTTCTGATCAATACAGGAAAAATCTTCGTTCTTGATTCTATCCATTTGGCTAGTTATTGTATAATAATCTAGTGTAGTTGCCAAACCTTCGACAGTGTTCAAACCAAATATGGCTGGAACTGGATTAAACGCTTCAGATAGTAAAATGTTATAAGGTGTGTCAGTTAAAAATGGTTCGTCGTCATAATATTCTTCTATAGATGGCAGGAATACTGATTTTGCGTTCATTTGGTTACCAATTGCTTCTTCTAGCTTATCAATTGGCACATCTGTGTAGATATTAAGTAGTTCCTCAACATCTAAAGTTTTGACGCCAAGCGATTTAGCTACTTGTGAAGCAGTTACTACAGGATTTGCATCGAATGATTTAGGAGTGAACAGCGTTCCACTTGCAGAAATAATTCTATTGAATAAATCTTTACAAGACTCTGAGAGTGTCAAATATATTGCTGCAGCTCCTCCGCTTCCATGTCCAAAAACTGTAATATTCTCATCATCACCACCGAAGTTTGCAATATTTTTCTTAACCCATCTCAATGCTGCTCTAATATCTTTCAAGCCTGCATTCCCTGGGGCTTCTTTCAGGCCCAAATTAAGGAAACCTAGCGCATTCAGCCTATAGTTGACAGAAACGACAATGACTCCGTGGCTGACCAAGAAATGGGGGCCATAAAAGTGGGGAGAGCTGCTTCCAACACCAAAATCTCCCCCGTGGAGGAATACCATCACTGGTAAGGTTGTATTAGTGAAGCTTGGTAAGTAGACGTTTAAAATAAGACAATCTTCATTGTCACTTGGTGCTGCTAATGGATCGTTGGCGGGAAACTGAGGGCATAGAACTGCTCTATTATTAGCATTGTAGATGCCGTCGTATGATGAAGGTTCTTCTGGAGCCTGAAAGAGAGAAGCGAAGTTTAGTGAAGAATATAAATTGTCAGATGTACCCTGATCAGATCTACAGAAGATTGGAGATTATGTTGTATACTTATGGTAATCTATAGCGATTTTCAGGGTTTTTAGTAGCCATCGTCAGGGATTTCTGCTGAAAATGAAAGACCGCCGACGGAGGAAAACTGGCAAGAGACCTTTTCCCAACTAAGTTGAGGTCGGCTTTCAGTCTAACTCCGATACGGCCGAACTAAATAATTGTTCTATATTTTGTTTTAGGAAGGGCAATGCAGGTTTTTTTATAAAAAATAAAATTGTCTGCTATAAGTTGTAAGGACTAGTGATGCATATAAAAAGAAAAGTTAAATGTGAATCAGTAATATTTTTGATTACCGTTTTATGTTTACGCACGGTTGGCAAAGTGTGAATGATAACTCTATGGTTTATGTAAAGTAAAAACCTAGGTAAGTACTTTAAATTAAAAACTCAGTTTAATTTTTCAAATCTCAAATTTTAACCGAGGTTGAGGCATTATAGAAAGTGTTAAAATGTTTATTTTTCACGTCAAATAATATTTAAAATACTTTCAATTATTTCTAACGTAACTGAATAACACAGCTTCTCAATGAAATTCTCAATACTGTTTTCATTGTTGACCCTACCTCTTTTGTAGATATTATAAAAAAAAAAAAACTTACCATATATCTGTTCTTTACAATGCCATATCGAATGCCACAAAATTCATAATAAAGTCCATTTGGCGCCAAATATCCTTCCACTTTTCCCTGCTTAGTTTCCACAACTTTATTCTTTTCATTGCAACACACTTGACCAAAAACAATTAAAAAAACAACTAGGTTGACTGCTAGGCCGTATAAGCCCATTGCCTTTGCCTCGAATAAATTAACCTGAGTAATCATTGACAACTTGTTTTTTATATGGCGGCTTTTATATTAATTAATTACATAATTTTTGATTGATGTTTGATAGTAATCATTTGGTGTGAGCTGGATAAATTAACATGGTTCTGTACGTCACATTTACAAATGGTCGCTGCCATTATAATAACTCTCTCCAGATCAAGTATGTGTATACAGTACAAGATATATCCAATTCCAAAATCTAAGCTAATATATTTTAGTTTTTGATCTAAACATCGAGTAATTTTTTTTTCTTTCGCCATGTGAAAAGGAACGAAAATAAGGAAATTTCATCATCTGGTAACCCTTAATTCCCACAAATTCCCAGTCACCACAAATTCCCATCAACATACACCTTTTCGAACTATAATGTATCTATTTAAATCTTTGCCTACTGATCACTAACTAAAAGGCGCGAAAACTGTGCGTGACTATAACGAAATATGTTATCTTTAATAACTGTTTCGTAAAGCATTTCTGCTTCTATATTATCTGTGACCATAATAATAACGTAAGGTTATGTAATTTTGATAATTTTATTCTATCAATCAATACAATGTGTAATACAAGATTCGTTTGGTGTTTGTTTAACATTTCGGATATTTAAATAAATAGCGACTTTAACGCGACGTAGTAAAGTGCAAACCCGTTTAATCTCGGATGCATCTTTACAGTCGTTTTACAATTTCACTCTCTCATAAAAATCTCGCAGCTATGTCTGCTATATTTTTTAATAATAATAACTTCAGACACCTCGAAAATGGCGTCTGGTCCCATACTGGGCAGAGCCTGTACTATGTTAATCAGACTGCTGATAAACATACTTATATATTACAAAATAATAAGTATACATATTTTAGATAAATTACACCCAGACCCAGACACAGAACAAATGATCTTGCTCTTTACACTATTATTTGTCCTGGCTGGGAATCGAGCCCACGACCTCTGGCTTAACAGGCAGTTTCACTAACCACTATACCAACAAGCCAGTATTGTGGAACCTTTCAACAGTAGAAGCAAAACATCTTCAAATATATAAGGACTAGCAGTCCCCGCAGTTTCACCTGCGTTTATGGTCACTGCCATTAGTCGTAGCGTGATGTTATATAGCTTAGACCCTTCCTCGATAAATGGGCTATCCAACACTGAAAGAATTTTTCAAATCGGACTAGTAGTTCGTGAGATTCAAGCAAACAAACAAACAATCTCTTCAGCTTTATATATTAGTATAGAAGTATAGATAGGCGATGATGATGATTTCTGTACAATTGCAAAAATACGCATAACTTTTTACAGGGTAGTCCGATTTCGATAATTCTTTTTATATTGGATCGAGCATACTTCAAAATTGGTCCCATTTCAATATATTTATTGTTAAAAAGTGGCTCCCACGGGGTCATCCCCTCACTGGGGCAAACGGCGAAGTGGTATGTCAGACTCGAACCGACTAAAACCACACAGTGTTCCGTCACCGACATTATCATTAGACGCGCATTTTAAAGATGTTTTCCAAATAAAATTCCTTAAGACCTTCCCAAATAATATTGGTTAAAAAAGTTTATCCCTACTCATATATATAAAGGGCATGGAGGGGTTGACATAAGGAATGAAAGTTTATATGGGAGTTCGTCATTATCAAAGATAAAACCATGAAACTTCGTATTTAGGCACTTGATAAGAAGTAAATTAACATTTGTTCCAGCGTTTTTGAAATTCCCACCTTAAGGATGAAATATAATATAAATAATAATAACTTTACACATCTCACACACGGCCGTCTGATCCCAAACTAGTCAGAGCCTGTACTATGGTAACAAGACTGCTGATAAACATACTTATAAATTTCTAAATACATACATATTATAGATAAACTAGCCGACCCGGCACACTTTGTTTTGCCATAATATATTAATTATTTCTAATGAATATTTTGGTAGTCAAATAAAAAATAACTAACTGATTGTGGGGATGGGGTCTATGACTGAAAGAAGAATGGAGCGCTGTGGTCTATAGACGGCCTATAAAAATAACAAAACACCAACCATTCATTTTCTTAATTCAAAGTACTTCATTAACTTAATTGACATATTTAACAGTGAGGGAGCCATGCTTCGGCACGTATGGGCCGGCTCGAAAGGAGTGATATCATGGCCTCACAGAAAACCGGCAGTGAAGCAATGCTTCGTTGTACTTCGCCAAGCGAGTGAGGTTACCGGTGGCCCTAAGCCTTCCCTCTCTCTATTTCTCCCCTATCTCTCCATTTCCCCTCCTCTCCTACTCCCACCTTAAAGGCCGGCAAGGCACTTGTGACTCTCGAGTTGCAGGTGCCCATGGGCGGCGGGCCCATGATAAATTTTTTTTTTATCAAAAAATTCAAAATAATTAATTTAGGGGTGGACTACCCTTAACATTTATGGGGATGAAAAATAGATGTTGTCCTATTCTCAGACCTACCCAATATGCACACAAAATTTCATGAGAATCGGTCAAGCCGTTTCGGAGGAGTTTAATTACAAACACCGCGACACGAGAATTTTACATATTAGATTACACCACGACAAACTATCCACCAGAACAGACTATCGTGCTCATTACACAATTATTTGTCCTGGGTGGGAATTGAACCCACAACCTCTGGCTTAGCAGTCAGGGTCACTGACCATTAGACCAACAGGCCAGTCAGGAGATAGGAGATCAAAGTTCGTATGGAAGTCCAAACAAATCTGTTTATCGGAAATATGTGTAGGATTAGTACAGTTGCCGTCTTATTATTTATATAGCGCGTTACTCGCCAAGCGCTATAGAGGAAGTAACTATTATCTTATCTGTGGCCATACACAATGACATTTCGAGAGGCATGTGAGGCAAGAAGGTTATTAGAGAATGACAATCAGTGGGATATAAATATGGAAGAGGCTGCACAATGCAGATCTGCTCCCAATTCTAAAAAGCTTTTCGCTATATTCATAGCAACATGTGGACTTTCCACAGCTGATACAATGATTTAATTTATAATGACGCGCTAACAAAGGTTGAAGACCGAGTAATAAGTATATAACTGTGTATGTAACTGTAAAAGATTTATCTGATTTTGGGATGAGCAGACCACAAAGAATTGAGGAAGTTAATAGTTATTTAATGCAAAAACTAGATAACGATACTGTTTCTTTAAAGCGACATATAACAAAGATAAGTTTTTTGACACAGTTATTTAAAAAGTTGCCAGTGCATTGGTTTGTTCTTTTTGGATGCTCCAGGAGGCACTGGCAAAACCTTTCTTTTAAATCAAATCTGTAAGGATAAACGAGTTTCTGTTGCAGTAGCTAGTAGGACAAACGGCGCACTCAGTTCTTAAATTGCCATTAAACTTAGCTCATGAGGAAATGCCAGTTTGCAACATTAGCAAAAGCGATTAAGGCGGAAGTTGAAATGTTACAGAAGTGTAAGCTGTTCGTTTGGGATGAATGTACGATGTCCCACAAAAGAGCAATTGAAGCACCAGATCGTACAATGAAAGATATCAAGAGCTACTTCAAACTGATGACTGGTGTACCCCTAGTAATAAACGGCAAGTACTGTCTAGATCTTGCCAGGTTATACTAGGGGTACAAAGGCATATGAAATAATTGCCTGTTTGAAAGCGTCTGTATTATCGGTACACGTAAAAAAGTTTTGTCTGACTACAAATATGCGCGTATTACTACACAATGTTTCTCAAGCAAGGCAATATGCGCTGCTCTTCTAAAAATCGGAGTAAATTGTATGCCAACAGACAGTAACGGCATGATTACACTGAGACGTGAATTATGTCAAATTGTCGATAACACAGATTATTTAAAAAATAATATTTCTCCTGTTCTACAAATAAATATGGACAATCGAGAACTGTTTTGTGACGCAATTTTGGTGCCGGCAAATGAGACAGTAGGCCAGATAAACGAACAAATTATGTCTGACGTGGAGTACCTCTGAGTAGACAAAGTTATGGACACTGAACAAGTGCCATCGTACCCTATAGAGTTTCTCAACTTTTTAGAATTATCAGGTATGCGTTCTCATGAGTTGGGAATAAAAGTTGGTGTCCCAGTCCTGTTAATTAGAAATCTTGACGCACCAAGGCTGTTTGGTATACGGGTACAAATTACTCATCTGGGATGCAACATTATGCTATATAAAAGCTATATATAATCATGACTGGAATGCAGGGGCGGTCATAGAGCGGTGCGAGCGGTGTGGCCGCACCGGGAGCCATCATGTAGGGGGCGCCGTCATGTAGGTGGCGCCAAATCATGGAACGGGGGCGCTACAAAACAACATTTTAATTACATATTGATCATACTTTTTACGGCGAATAACATAGAAAAATTGAGGTTTTGAATTTATAGGGGCGCTACTTTCATCTAAAATCTAAAAATGTAGCTAGGGCCGCCACTGCTGGAATGGCAAAAGGAGAAAATGTTTTAATTCCCCGTATTCCGATAATTCCGACCGATTTGCCATTTCAGTTTAAAAGGAAGTGCAGTTTCCCCTGAAAGCAGCATTTGCAATAACAATTAACATTCCCACGGGCAACTCTATGTAGCGTGCTCACTAGTATCTTTATGTTTTAGCAAGGGATGGAAAAACAAAAAACGTAGGTACCTACCTAGTTTATAAAAATGTATTAAAATAAGCTATTTACAGTAAACCACAGCAGTTTGTATGTGTATTATTAGCAAAATAAGTATCTTAGAAAAATAAAAATGCTGCCCCAAGCACAGAATACATAATAGGGAATATGCATGTTCTTTAAATTTACTTGATTAATTTTCCCTTGAATCTTTATTGTCCACATATTATGCTTAAACAATTATTTTCTTATTTAGTTTATCTTTAATTGTAAAAAATATTAATTAAAATATGCAAAATAAGGGAGCGAAATTCAACTTTGCAAAACGCTTCACTATTGGTCGAAACAAAACATGACGTCAAATTCCCCGTCCTGTCATTTATCGGCGACTATATTCGTAGTGTTACGGAGAAAGATAGGTGTTTTAGTGGTTTTTGCCCTTAGCTAGTGCAATTTAAGCATTCTAGTGATATTAGAAATTATCTAGGACGATGACTGAATGTAGTTTTGTCAAAGAACAATCGGACAATCTACCGAAAATAGATGCATTCATGATGACTACATATTTTGCATCAAATCCAGATTTTACGTCTGCTGAGGTCAAAGGAGTGAAATCCGCAAGGTAATTATTATAATACTTGTTATATTATAATCTAAAGGATAGGTAAGATATGTATAGTTAGTTATATTCATGAACTTTTATTGAATTTTTTTTACTTAGTTTAAGTAGACAAGCAAGTTGCCTTCTGCTTGATATTTAAAACCAACATAAATGACCTACTGCTGCCTAATTCACACTATTCTAGCAATTAAATTGTAATATGCTTACATTAAAGTGATCTTCACAACAATATAAACACGATATTGAAGATACTTCATCTCTTCTCATTAATTTACACCATTGTTTTCGTATTTCACATTATTATTTTGTACAGGACAAAAATACTGTATTGGGTGTACTTCTTATATTGTTTTTACACTTAGGGGCAAGGCAATACTTATAAAATGTTTTTTAAACTTTATCCATCGTCTATTAATTACAATACATAGTAATTACAACTGAAAATCGGTATAAAATTACTGTAACACTTCAAGTAAGTATACTAAGTTTATGAAACAAACACTGAGCGTGATATCTGACGTCATTCAAGGCCCGCGAAATATGGCGGCGTTTAAACAGATAAAATTTTATCGATGTTTTCAATGTTATTTTAAAAATTAATTTGAACATTGTCGAGGTTATTTATATTTTTTATTAGAGTAGAATGATGGAACAAGTCAATAAAAGATAAAAAAAAAATACATGCATATTCCCTATTGCCCAAAGTAACTATTCCACGCTGATGAAGTCGCGGGCAGAAGCTAGTATTTAGGTAATATTAACCAGAAGGATAGAGAATACAGAGTCAATTGAATGTTACGTTTAAAATATGAAGAATTTCTTATGATATTTCTAATGTAACGACTGCTATATCTAGAAAGGTCGAGTTGGTACTGAAACGAGGCTAAGTGAATACTTAGGTGATACCAGATGCTTGTACAAGTTATTTTACCATACATAGGTAATAAACTGTTCCAAAGAGATCGTATCATATATTATAGCCTACTGTGTTCGATCTAACCGTATGAGATAATGTTGCCAACTTACTATCACATTCGAACTAGATTCCCTCTTAGATTCCAATTTCATTAGGAAACGAAAACAAATAAACATTAGTCATGATTTTTTGCAGGAAAATATACCAAATAGTCAAGCGTTTAGAAACTTGATCATAAAGGTTTTATTAAAATGTCAACAGCATAGAACATAAACTTTTCATTAAACTTAATTATTTCTATTTCTAAACAATTAATAATATTAGTCAAAATATATAGTTAACACAATAAAGCAGAATTATTGAAATAAAAACAAACAAATAAAGTGAAAGTTGAGCGTTAAGAAGCTTCAAAACGCACTCCAAACTTACGGTTTGACGTACAAAATTGTGGTTACATCGAATTCAAGAATAATACATCTAGAAACCAAATATTTAATGGTTTTTCATAAGTTTCAAGTAAGAGTTACTTTAAATGATCTAAAGCAAGTTTCCCTGCAGACACACCAGTGAAATACTTTCAATAGTGAGGACAGTGACAAGTGCATTGCAGATTGCATACGTGTTGTGTTGAAAATTTATTAATAAGTTCATAAAATTGTATTATGAAAACGTAATAATCGGCATAGTTATGAATAAGAAACCTGTAAGAACTGGTCCGCGGATCAGGATCACGAGGCCAGCGTTGAAAATTAAAAAAACCGAAGAGTCAACAGGGATTATTGACGATCGAAAATATATCTATTCCTGTCAATATTGTCGTCTCAAGTTCACACAAAACAGCCAGTATTTTCGCCATATGACTTCGAATCACGAACTACAACAGAAGACGGCAACTTTTGAATGCAATGATTGTCAAATTGTATTTAATAAGAAGAGTAATTTAGATTTACACTGTCAGTCTCATCACCAAGTTAAAAGCAAGTCCAAATGTGATTCTTGCGCCATCACATTCAAATCCAGGTATTGTTTACGTCGTCATTTAAAACTAAAGCAATTATTACAAGAGAACTCGTGTTTCAAATGTCAGAAAAAGTTTGTGAACAAGGAGGGTTTAGCCAAGCATGTTAAAAATAAACACACATTCAAGAACATCACATTTCAATGTGATCTATGCTCTCTGAAGTTCAAAGCTGATGAGTCTTTGAGAAGTCATTTAGCTCGTATTCACAAAAAGTTATGATTTTATAAAAAAATAATTTAGTTTAAAATATTGTAAGGAACAATAATGAGTTTATTTTCTGGTATTCATTAAGTAAATTAAGACCTGTATATATTCATAATTATTCCTTTTTTTCACACATACTCTCATAGTAGTCATCCCTGTATTAAAACGTCTTATGTTGGTCACCAAATGTGCCAGACAATTTAACTTGTATGAAGTCGACATTGTTGATAATTATTGTAGATGTTGTCTCTCTGTAGAAGTCTGAATAGGCAAAAATTGTATAGTATTAAAGATTCTATATCTGCCGTCTTCTAACTAAAAGGCAGCTAAACAAAAAGCCTTCCTCAAGCTAGAAGGTGGTTGAATGACAAATGCATTCTGCATTTAGCTGCCTTTTAGTTTGAGATGGGTATGCACACTAACTCTAGTGTTGTGATTTAAAATTTCTAATGGTTTTATTGACCATTGCTACCATAAAAAATATTTTTGCTACTGGCAAGCATGAGTTGATGAACAGACTAGGGTTATAGGCTGAATGGAATGATTATCCTTACGGTTGTATTAGCTTGATTGCTGGACCCATTCTAGTTATGAAGTATATTTCAGTCTTGGATGTTGAACATACTGTAGATAATATGAATTCTTTTTTGTATGATACTACAATTTTAGATTTTTTTTCTTCCTTAATGTTACCATTTGAAAAAGAAAGTATGAATAATAGACTAAAACAATCATTTCAAACAGTCTAGCTAAACCAGCTTTTGAGAAAGAGTTCAACATATTGTAAATACTAGCCCATTTTTGTACACAGTTATATCAAGAAGCCATTGTTTTTAATTTTATTATAAAAATATATATTAGGACTTACATGACGTTAGAACCAGGTTTCATTGGCTGTGGTCCACGGCAGCCTCAGGGCAACCTGATTAATATCTCAGACAGTTCAAAGTTATGTAATACCTATTACGTGATCACGTTAATTCCCGTATGTAGATTATTATTAACTAGCTGACCCACACAACTTTGTCCGCATTTGTAAATTTCCCCAATTTTTGCAACATTTTTCATTGAAGCTCCGCTCCTATTGGTTGTAGCGTGTTATATAAGCCTATAGCCTTCATCGATAAATCAGCTAAACACTAAAAGATTTTTTAAATTGAACCCATAGTTCCTGAGATTAGCGTGTTCAACCAAACAAACAAACTCTTTAGCTTTATAATATTAGTATAGATATTTTGTTAAGCCTTTTAATTTCCACACCACTTAATTTCTATTTGTTAAATATGATGTTTAGCTTATTCTTATTATTGTTACAAGTGCCTAGTGCTACCTCGACCATTTCTGGTCTTTTGTAGTGCACCCACTCTTGCTTTATATGCTCAGATTTATGGCTATGGATGTTTATTTTTGTGGATCCCTTACTTGGTTCCCTTATAGACCTCCTCGAAATTCCATGCGCTTCTTTCCTTGGCAAAGTTTCACCAGTGTTTTTTGGCAATGTGCCAGAGTGTCAAAAACACAAGTGTGGCCTGAGGCTAGACATTGCAAATAAGTATATCGCCTGCCTCTTTATAAAGCGGCAGTATACTTATTTGCCTCCCTAAACGATGGCAATAAACTATCAATTACTGTATATATCTTCTTTTTTTTAATTTAATTTTTTAATTTTTGGTCATGTTTCTCCCTAACTCAAAGGCTAGAAAAATGATTTTTTTTTATTTATTTAAGAACTCTGTATAAATACTAACTTTAGTTTCCATGTAATATAGACGTATTTATTTTTTGTACTTAAGTTATTCACTTTATATTAATTTTCTAGTTAACTTAATGTTCAATATAACATGTGCGTTGAGCAGCATAATACATATTTATATAAATAAATATTGCTTTAATTTTGTGTTGAGCGCCATCTAGTTAAGAGAATTGGAACGACTTACTAATTAATACTGATGTGAATTGGGCTATGAAAGTTTACACACTGGAAGTGAACGCTAATAATTTCGTCATGTTCTTCTATACAAAACTATCCACAATTACAATCCACAAAGTATTGGAAGTTTACACCAAGTTAGTATTAACAGTTCTGGTTTAAAGAATGCAATAGTAATAGAGTATGGCAAAAGAAGAAATAAGCGCCTTTACGTGTTTAATACGACTAATTTCACAATATCTAAATAATCGTTTCTTATGGTAATATTTATAAGTTTTATATGCTCTAAAGTTAGGGGACATATAATTTTCGTATCAGAAAAATGATTTCTGGTTAAATTTCTACGTTTTATTTCTAGGCATACTAGCATAATATCCTAAAATAAATGTGTCTAATTAACATCACAATGCTCGCTCTTAATAAATTAAAATATTCTAGCTACGGTCGCTTAAGCATTTAGTTACTTATTTAAGTTAAACTTAAATTTTCTCAGTCAAATAATGATCCCAATTCTGATACTTCACTCGCTAAATTAAAATTCACTAAATTTTCTTCATATAAGATGTAAACCTTGTACACTTCAAAACAAGGTCTTATTTCAAATTGAAACAAGTAGGTAACATATGTCGCTATCGAAATAAGCAATTTATTTGTCGACTAAAGTCTGATACGCTTAAATAAACTTTAATACCACGTAGCGAGAGCCGCTATCCGTTGAATGCCATCTCTTTTGCTCTGTGTTTTTAGTAAGGGTCTTCGTAGGTGTAGATTAAAAACACGTCATCCTTGTTCGTTTTGAACAAGTTTTTTTACGGCAATTATACATCGTTTGAATAAATGAAGACTCCCGCGGCGTGGAAATAAAGTTGAGTATACGTTGACAGGTTTTAGTGAAATTTAGCGACGCTGAGAAATAGATGCTAGTAACAAATAGACTATGTTGATTTCATATGAAGAAATTAAGTCAGGTTTTAGTTTAGTCGAGTGTACAATAGAATGGGCACCATTATCTTAAAATATTAATTTGATTTTATGATATAAAAAAAATTACGGTCCCATATAAAAATAATTTGCGTTTTTATTGTTATAGCGGTAATGGGACCATGTAGGTTTAGCTTTAACCGCCTTTCTTAAAACATTTGTAAATCAGTGTAGAACCTAAAAAAGTTTACTGGATAAAAACTGAAATTCGTGAAATTTTTTGGTTATTCGAATTCCCTACAAAGAACAATTTGTATTGGATGTCGATTAAATACTTACCTATGTTTTAGTTATCCATGCCGCTTGAAACATTATCTTAGAGCCGTCGTGTCTTATACAAAGTCAATTTTAGTCTACCGGAAACGTTAAATATACATTATACAAATATTTTTAGATTAAAACTAGGTACATAATTATTGTGCACAAAACTTGTTATCGATATCTATTGAGTAAATATTTGGAACAATTATAATACATTGTAAGT
Source organism: Callimorpha dominula (assembly GCA_949752705.1). NCBI lineage: Eukaryota > Metazoa > Arthropoda > Insecta > Lepidoptera > Erebidae > Callimorpha > Callimorpha dominula. The sequence continues at coordinate 3,006,252 of OX457020.1, forward strand.
GATGCTTAGAATCCAATACTAATTCTTATAGCTTTTATTGTGTCCTATGACATTTATTTTAATGTATAATATATGAAGATGTTACAGAACGGTGTGGTCATATTTTAGGGTCGTATAGTAGACGCCGTAGTGATACATAACGGAAATCGCTAACAATTGTAGAGAAATTCGATTATAAATAGAATAGATATTTAACACCGAGGATGTTGAGGAAATGGCCGGCTCGACCGGAGTGATATACCATGGCCTCACAGAAAACCGGCAGTGAAGCAATTCTTGCATTGCTTTTCGCCAAGTGAGTGCGGTTACGGGAGGCCTTAACTCTTCCCCTCCTCTCTCCCTCTTTCCCTACTCCCACCTTTAAGGCCAGCAACGCACTTGTGACTCTTGAGTCTCAGGTGCCCACGGGCAGCGATAGTCATTTACTATCAAGTGACCCGTCTGCTCGTTTACCCCCTACACCATAAAAAAAATGTATCACATGACCGCATAAAAAAAAAACAAAACAATTTGAAGTTGACATGAAACTTGATGAGACGTTGTTTAGAAATGTACACCTACAATAGCAAAAGCATTTTGCGACCAAAAAAATACTAAAATAATCATCGACATCATCGACTCGAAAATCCCTCCTACGATTACAAAAGAGCTGATGATCTTCGAACGGCTAAACAGATTTTCTTGAGTTATAACTAAGAACACTCGATCAAGTCACCTTTCAAACATATAACACCTCTTTTTTTGCGTCGGGGGTTAAAAATATCTAAATCCATTTTTTCAGAGACTATCGGATATACATAACACTCCTGAAACATGACAATACCGTTTTGTAACACAAACCATTTACTGAACTCATTGCAGCGTTAATCATCAAAGTTTTAACAAATCAAACGTATAAATAAATTATAGTAAAAAAAAAAAAAAATTAAATCCTTTTTTTTTTTTTGGTTTTAATTAGTTCCCAATCTTGCAAATTAAATTTGATCCACTTCCCGGTTACCGATTGAGCTGAAAATTTAGCATACATGTGTAAATCGCGTGACAATGCAAAATTATGATGACCAGGAGCTGATCTGATGATGTAGCTGGACGGTGGCCATAGGAACTCTGTAAACTGTGTCTGAAACGACGCAACCCCATCGAGTTAGGCCTCGTCTGATTCATAGTATGTCAATTCCAAATCATAAATACTAAAAAGTTTTTTTAAAAACAAGCTTTTATTACTTGTTAATAAAAAGGACTAAAAAGTAAAAAATAATAATAAAAGCGTGTTACATTTTGGCGGCAAGAGAAATAAAGAAGGTGTAACACGCTTTTATTATTATTTTCTACTTTTTATTAACAAGTATACAATAAAAGCTTGTTTAAAAAAAAAATCTTAATTTTTAATTTCTGTACAACTTTCCTCGAATAAGCAGGTCTGGTAACGTTTATGTCAAATAAACTCAAACATCGATAATTCATATTGTTTCTTTAAATTTAAGAACACAGGCTTTTTACTTTTTTTTTGGTTAACGTAATTTTTTTATTCGGACTGTCCGAATAAAAAAATTACGTTATCATAAGTCGTTGTTGACTGTCAAACGTCATTATCTCAAACTTCTATGAAATAACAAATTCTGACGTCATACTTTGCATTTATTTTTAGTTTTTCTTTTCACAATTCAACGTTATAAAACAAACGTGAAATACCAACTCTAACTTTTCATTTATCTTAACCAGAGGACAATAACCTATTGTGTGTATGTCGTCCATAACTTTAACTAAAGTATTGTGCGTGACCATGGGCGTACCCAGCTTTTAGTCAAGGGGGGGGGGGGGGGGGGCAAAATTTGTTTTTGTCATCCCAGGAGGTGCAAAATTTGATTTTGTCGGTCCAGGGGGAGACTAATCAAAAATTTCACTAAAAAATTTCTTAGTACTCAGTAAGCTTGTCCCTCCATCCTCCTCCCATCGGTACGCCCATGTGCGTGACACAAAAGACATGTGATATGTGACAAATTTATTCGAATGTATTATATAATGTTTTCATTTGCTCCAAAACCTCGCTGTCTCGTTGGAGCAGTGCGTTTAGTTGTCCTACCCATATTATATTTAAACAAAATACATCTACTTTCCACTAAAAAGCACATTGAAGTCGGTGATACTTTTTTTTTAAAGATAATTATTTAAACATCTAATTAATACAGTAAATAGAATATCTACTAGATATTTCTTGGTGAATTTAATTCATATCAAAATATTGTGATAACTTATAAACTTAATTCACTAAAGTCTTGAAGTTAAAGGCGATTTGTAGGTATTTGAATTTACCTATTAAATATTCTAAATAACTAAAAATCTATATACAGGCTGTTACAGAATGGTGTGGTCAAATTTTATGGTCGTATAGTAGACGCCGTGAATAACGAATAGCGCTAACAATTTTAGGAAAAGTTGTGTTTTTACAGCAATTTTCATTTTGGAACTGGCAAATTAGACTTAAAAATTGAACGATGAAGAGCAATTCGTATGAGAGAGGGCTGACATGAATGAAACTATGGGTATTCCTATGGATTCCTATACTATGGATGTTCATGGAATGTCCAGATTTTTCTGAAAATGTCTGCATAAAAAAATAAAAAAACAATCATTAAAATTGACATGAAAATTGATATCTTGTTTAGAATTGTGCACCTACACTAATAAAAGCATATCCCGAAGAATAAGAAATTACAGCCCCGGCTTCGTAGGGGTAGTAGAGACATCTTGAACAATCATAAAACTGTTTACAAAAAGTCTTAACAAATTATAGACCTAAACCTTCCTCATGAATCACTCTGTCTATTGGTGAAAACCGCTTGAAAATCCGTTTAGTATTTTTCCAGTTTATCGCGAACAGACGGACGTGGCGGGGGATTTTGTTTTATAATATGTACTGATACTTAATCAACCAATTGTACACATAACCCTCCTAAAAATTGACTACACATTTCTGTAACACCTGTATAAAACAGTTCAGTACATTTTGTCCTCTATTAGTCAACCTATTTTGTTTCTAGTGTTTAGCAGCTATTAAGCTGAATGTTATCAATATGAAGAATTTTGGGAACAGTTTATTTTTTCACGACTTTTGAAGGAGTTTTATTGTTGTAAAAAATTCAATGAATTACGATCGAATTTTGACCTCTGGCTGACAGCTAGTGTTGTTAATAACAATAATAACTTGAAAAATCTCACACTTGGTCGTTGGATCCCAAACTAGGCACAGCCTGTACTATGGTAACCAGACTGCTGATAACTGATACTTATATATTACTAAATACATACATATTATAGATAAATTACACCCAGACACAGAACAAATGATCGTGCTCATCACATAATTTCACATGATTTCTGGCTCAGCAGCTCACTAACCACTAGACCCAGGGCTGTCATAATTCTGTTTGCTTAACTCTGAACCAACTTCAAAAAAGGAGGTATTCTACTCGAGTAAAATGATTAAAATTTGTGATCTTAAGACGGTAATGAACCATCAATGCGTATGCAAATTCTTAAGATTATTTGTATACGTTATTGAGTCTACAAACAGTTAGATTATTAAATACTGTCCAGCAATAACGTAACACTTGGTATGAGACTAAAAGTTATATTGTAAAATAATTTATAAATAAAAATAGTTTACTTATTATTATGACGTTTTATTTCTTAAAATAGTTTAATAAGTCTATGTAACTAATGGAATCAGAATGACGAGTTGGCCCGTCACTTTAGCAGAAGTAAGCCCGAGACAAGGAGGACGTGTGGAACTACGAGATTTCCACTCTGACGTCGTTTAACAAAATGATCCAATCCAGAGTTATTTTGATATAATTAATTTTAAAGTTGAGGCAGTATTTCTAGGCCTATGTCACTCGATGTACTCGCGAGCGCTAAATACCTACCGGCCGCTTGTCCGCCGGCGAACGCAATGGGCCGCTCATCGCCTAACCTAACCCAAATGATTCACCAGCAATAGAGGGGATCTGGCCTTAATCACCACTGTTCTAACTTTTTTTTTGTGCGTGTGGAAACCCCCTCGGGCCCGTCAGCCCACCGGGGTTTTCGGTGGGGCGGTGTGTCAGAATCGAACCGACTAAAACCACCCGGTGTGCCGTATTGTCCGGGTGTTGATCCGGGAACAGCTTTTATTAAGACATCCGGACCCGACGCAGGTATATAAGGAGAAGAGGAAAACACAAGAAAAAATATTAATAAGAAAGTAGACGTTTTTAAATTACATTAAACGTTACATCTTATAGATTTTGAATACATATACGTAACTAAATATTAATCTAACTAAATCTGAATCAGAATCCTATTTTTAGCAGTTTATTCAAAGTATTGAAAATCGAAATGTCGTTTTTCGGATGGGTTCTCCATCGAGCATTTGATTCTTCAAACGTATAAAAATCGGAAAACAAACAAATCGGATTTACGACTTTCGGAAAATAAATTTCGTGAATTTTAATAATAGACATTATAATTCTTTTGAAAATCGGAACATCCAAATTCGGAATAAAATATTTCGATGTATTCGGGTGTTCCCATCAAGAAGGGCTTCAGTACAACAGTACAGTGAAACAGCTCCGCAGTCAGGATCACTAACCACCAGCTAGACCCACAGTGCTATCATTGATTGATTGCTGATTTTTGTTTCTATTTTTAGGGTTCCGTTCCTCAAACGGAAAAAAAGGAACCCATAAAGGATCTTTGTTGTCCGTCTGTCTGTCGCTCTGTTTCTCAGAAACCCGTAAACGCATCAAGTTGAAACCAAATAAATAAGTCTGCGGTCCCTGTAAGCTGTAAAAAAATCAAGCTTCTAAGTCAACGCAATCAAAAAATATGGCCCTTTAAGACTTATATTTGACGAACATTTCGTAGGTAATTTTTTTTTTTAATTTATTTATCATATAAAAGAAGAAAAATACAAGAATTATATAAACATAACACTGTAAACAACTAAGGTTTGTGGAGTGTTACACAGACAGCCAGTATCGCACAGTTACAATATTTTTTACATAATTATACGTCTATCTAGGCAAGGTGTTGGCTTATTATAACACTATGAGAACTAGAAATAATCTCCTAAATGTCCCTCAATTATACTTGGAGGTGATTACTGCAGTTGTTTAAGAAATAGTCTTTTAGTTTTAATTTTATGTTGCTCTCTGTAATTTTATTTACTAAATCCGGCGGTAGGTTGTTATGAGTCGAGGAATTATGTAGGTAGTAGTACTTTCGCCGTACGTGTTGTTTGCGCGCACCGTACACAACTGGTTTTGCGCCACCGCTCGAGTGTACACAGGGTGGTCTTTGACATTTCTTAAATTGCTTTTAAAATGGTAAATTTAAATTTAGTATGAACAGGCAAAACCTTACAATGTTTAAAGAGGCCAATTTCGTCGTTAGAAAATGATAGTTTAATTTTTTAGGATACAAAATTCTTCAATATTGTTAATTGCAATTTGTAGATTTAGTTGATATAACTGTTATAGGTTCGGCCATAACTACTAAGCCCATACTGGATATAGGATTCCGCGAATGAGTGATACAACATTATTTTGATTTTAAACGGAATTCTATTTTTAAGAATAATAATGTTGGCCAGAAACTGCCGCAGTTTATTGCAAACATATTCAATATGATAGCCCCAGTTGAATTTATTGTCTATTACTAGACCAAGGTACGTTTGTGATTTGACTACTTCTACGGCTGGGCAGGTACACATATCTTTACTAGAGCAAGCAGCTATGAGTGTGAGCAATCAGCGTAGAAGTGACAGTTTGCCACTGATACGGTGATTTAATAACCAACAATTTAGTTTTGTTTGAATTTATTACCAGTCCAGCATCATGGCACCATCTTAAAAAGGCATTAAAATCGGACTGTAGCTTCGCAAGTGCCTTAAGAGGGTCCTTGTCAGCTACCACCATGCAGGTGTCGTCAGCAAACTGATAGCACGTACCGTTTTTAATAGAGTTATGCATATCGTTTACATAAGATAGGAAGTACAAAGGTCCTAAGACCGAACCCTGGGCCGTGCCTTCCGTGGCTGGAGTTGTATTGCTCAGTGTGTTTTCGATTCTTACTGAAAAACTGCGGTCTTTAAGATAGTTTTGGCGCCAGGTTAGTAAAGGCCCCCTTATGCCACAGTTACCAATTATATTTATTAATTTGTTGTGGTCTAAAACATCGAATGCGCGGGAAAAATCTATGAACAGAGCAAGTACTATTTCTTTTGCATTTAGATGCGTATTGACCTCATCTGAGAATGCAGACAGTAGATCATTAGTTCCTTTTCCCTTTTGGAACCCAAATTGATTTCGGTACATTACATCATGCTTTTGGTAAGCAAAACCTGTAGGGTACTTCCCATTGACCTAGAATCATGAAATTTGTTAAGAAGCAAGGTCTGACAGCACAAGTAAAGGAAAAACCTAAAAGTCGTTAATTTCTTGTTATATCAAATAAAAAACAGTTTTTGTGATTACAAACTTATATTTTGCGGTTGGAAAGTTGACTTTGTCGTACATCGCAACCGCAAAGTTAAGTTTGTCTTTCGGAAAAGACCTGCAAAAATCCTCGAGTTTTTTTTTTTGTTTTTAAGAAAGAATACTAGCAACGTGGGTCACACATTACTGGTATTCTTGTTAACCCCTCCAGCTAAGCTAAATGCTTGTTAGGAGTGGGTTCACGTCTGTAGTGCACTGGGTGGGGTTCGAACCCGCAACCACTTGATCACAAGTCCGACGGCTTAGCCATTACGCCATTCTCGAGATGGACGTACTATCTACATGCTTACGGAATCCCCGGGGCGCGAGTCAGAATCGCACAGGTCACCAGATGGTAATTTGGTAAATAACTACCGCTGCCCATGGACACCTTCAACACAAGAGTCACAAGTGCGTTGCCGGCCTTTGAGGTGGGAGTCCGCTCTTTTCTTGAAGGTTTGAACGTCTTATCAGTCCGGTAGTACATCAGGCGACAACTTGTTCCACAGATTGGTTGTGCGAGGAAAAAGTTTCTTGTTCACAGTGGTCGGTATTTATTATTATTATTAAAAAAATTATATATATTAAAAATAAATATTCTTTATTTACATAGGTAACAATGACTCATATGTGTTAGTTCGACTTAAAACCTATGTTAGTAAACATTCTTAATTTGATATAATTACAACAACTAGTAAAATAACAAAATGAATAAATAATATGTACACTACAGGAAACAACACTTTTTGGATCGCATGTAAGGCACGCTATCACGCACACTCCATGCGAGATAGCACTGCAGCAATTTACATACATGCAATCCAATCTACTCGTAATCATCTTTAAGATACTGTTGGAGCTGTCCCGGACTCCTTGGCCATCTTTTACGCATAGTTGCGTAAAAACTATTTACGTGCGCATTCGCAAACAGTCCCGATGCGCTAATACAGAAACGGGACATCCCCAACAGCACCCTAAATGCGTTGTTATATTGAACACGGAGGGCGCTCTACGGTCTTTGAGTATATCTAGCCCACAGCTCTCTGATTAGTATATAGTTATCTATGTTAACAGGCTAAACATGTAGAAAGTTGTTCAGTAGGCTCTAAAGAGTAACCTTGTGAACAACGTGCAAACCTGCGAGCCAGCATATTCGCTCTTACCGACAACGCCGCGTTCACGCTCAATACCTGTTATCTTCGTTATTGAGATGCGGGGATCAATATTATGACCAAGACATTTGAAACTAAATACTATTATTACTAGAGATCGGATAATAGGATGCATATTTCCCTAAAGTTATTTTTTGGATAGCAAATTATGGAAGCGGCTTCTAAGTATATTTTTATTTACGAATGCAGTTGTATTGTCGCGTCGCTACTTGCGCACAAGCAAGTATAATTTGCCGTCTCACTCGCACTCTTACAAAATGCTTACATTTCCTGGTTTTTAATAGGCCTGATTTGACACTTGTTACAACGTAATAAGGTTGTTTTTGCTTCGTCAAAAATCACTAACAATAAAAGTAGGGAAAAGCAACCATTATACGTTGTAACAGAGCAAGTGTCATTTGTGTCTAACTGGGGTTAATTACATCTCACGGAGTATAGGTACACTTAAATTTTAATTTCCTGGAATCGCGGGATTCTTTCAATAAAAAAGTGCTTTCCATAATAGCCACCATCTCAACTTTAGGTAAATATGCATCCGAATATCCGATCTCTAATTATTACACACCGTTGAGTGATATGGTCAAGTTTTTTTTCTCCCCGCCTCATCCTTACTAATATTATAAATGCGAAAGTAACTCTGTCTGTCTGTCGCCTTTTCACGTCAAAACTACTAAACCGATTTAAGTGAAATTTTAAATTTAAATTTAATGCGAAAAAAGGTGAGGATGCAAAGTTGTAAGGAAATACTGTCAATTAGCCTAAATAATTAAAAATTCTACCCAAAGACACTATTCCACGCGGACGAAGTCGCCGCCACAGCTAGTGAACCATAATCTCTGATTTATTGATGTTATAAATTAGGTATCCAATTCGTGTAATTTTTAAGCTAACATTTTCGAACTAAACCATTGTACAAAATTTCTACACAGGCATGGAATGAATTATGTAAGTATGTCGATGTTTTTAAAAACAAACAATATATTAGCAACAAAATATTACGTAGTAACTAGTTAGTAATCTGTGGTATTAGTTCCATTTTGGAATTTTGGATTGCTTTTTTATTGGAAGTGGATAGTTCTAAAAACTTTTAACCGACGAAAAAAGGAGGTTCTCAATTCCACCGTATAGGTATATATATATATATATATATATATATATATATATATATATATATATATATATATATAGGTATTTTTCTTTTTATGTGTCTTCAGCCTTCTACGTTATTTATAAATAGGTTTACACCTCAAGGGTGGTCTCATGTCAAGGAAGTCAGAATCTGATGATGGGATCCTGATAAAATTGAGAGAAACCCTCGAAAAGGGGGGAATGCAGTTAAAGATGTCACTCAAACGTTATTTTAATAAACTTAATAGGAACGTGGGCTTACCATATCAGTGGGGAGCGGGGGTGGGCCAGCTGCCCTTTTTTGTTCTACACTTGTATTAGCATTTCTGGGGTAGCATAGTCCGGGTCGCATAAATAGAAATGAGTCCCCGCAGGCTGAGACGAACTAAATTAGTATTTCCAGGCGATAAACACGCGTAATTGCTACTCCGATAGCCTATTGCCGTCAAACGGTCACTTTGGGAATTAAAAATGACAGAATTGGAAAATATTAAAAGAAAAAAGTAGGTAAAGAAATAACCTAACTATGGATATAAAAATAATTTGGCGGAACCCTAGCGCCTTTTGCACGGAACCCACTTTGGGAAACGCTGGTCTATATAATGGTATTTCAATTATAGTATTGGTCAATAAAATGAAACAAAACATTCATAACTTAATTTATTATGGTCAAAATTTGACCATCGAGCGATCTCCAGTTTATTATAATTGCTGAATAATTGTTGAAAATGATACACGTATGTAGTAGATATACTGAATTTTTATACATCACACCTATAGTTTTCTTTTTAAATAAAACTATTGACCTAACATTTTTTATTGTTTCAAAGTAATATTGAGTGTTCTTTTATTAAAAAATAAACATTAAGTACATTTATTTTGGACTTTACATCACTTTTTTTTTGTTACAATGCAGAACTCGGCTAAAAAGGTCCCTAATATTGTTAAATAAAAATCATACAAAACTTAAAACTTTATTACACTAATTTAATTAAAAATAATAATACAATACTTAATATTCTGTATAATAATACAAAATGGCCAATAAGTTATTCATAGGTTGTCTTGTATAGTAAACTGAGAGAGTACCTATTTCATTTATTTAAAAAAGCGCCATCTAGTATCAGTGCAATGATTATATATACACAATTTTTGTTTACCGAATGTTAACCAGCACACGTGTTCCCTTCGACATTATAATATAATCCCGGGTCCTTTAAGCGGGGCGTGAAAATCTCTCGAGGCCGTCGAACTGAGGACCACCATTTTAGTATCATCCGTACCTATCTATAATGGTTGTCTTCACTTTTCATCGGGCGGTTTGAGGTCACTCTGACGTGATATTATAAAAAAAAAAGTTTGACTGAATAACAGTAATCCTAATATTATTATATATATAAGGAGGTAAGACTTGTTTGTTTGTATTTGATATACTCGTGAAATTTTTATTGAACCAATTTTAATTATTCCTTCAAGATTAGAGAGCTACTTAGTTCAGCAAAATAACATATATTTTATTGCAGTAATAGATTGAAGTAATTTTTCTTCAGCAATTCTTAAATTCGATTTTTTAAGGGGAAACTTCTTTAGGCACGTTGGGCACTTTTGGTATGGGAAGAAGCACTAAACTCGTGACCATCATGCTAATATGACAAATATAGATCCACTAGAGGGCGCTTATCTAAACATTGAGTTCTGTCAGGTCCTTATTAAACGTCACCAACCTGCTAATGTAACAATTTAAGTTTGTCATTTCGTTTCAGTTTACACTTCTGTCGGCAGTCCCATGACTGCCTATTTTTTTAATGTATAGACTATCATCACAGACCTCATAATCACTAATTGAACTTATTCAAAGAAACTCCGCTCTGTGCCCGACTAGTTTTGATCCCGACAAGGGCCCAAGTGGTAACTCCTGCCATGTTGGTTGGAACCGACTAACTGATTTTAATATTTTTAAGGAGCCATCCATAAAATTATACTTGCAAAGAAGAGGAGTGCGTGTTGATTTTTAACAAGTTAATTTAAGTTCAGATATTGTGATGTACTCATTATAGATGAGTATATGAGATCCTTGCTGTCACTTCTGTTAGAATCACAGCTATTATTGATGCAGTGTTACGTCTATTAAACTCAATTGAATTTAACACTGATGATCAGTCAGTATGACATATGTAAGTTGATCTGAAATGATGATGGTTGCACATTACATTCTTATAGGTGTCCAGTGCCTGCCATAGAGATGGAAGAAAATGTGTGGAGCACAAAATGTGCACTCTGTGTACTGTTCTATATTTATGTTTGGTTTATGGAAATAAATATGAAGGAATGTTGCCATTTATAAATATTTCTATCAATACAGTGAATGAGTGTTGCAATGTCGTGTTAGGACTTCTTCTTCTTTTGTCATTTACAACCGGTAAGGTGTAGGCCTCCTTCAGTTTATGCCATCTTTCTGGGACTTGAGCAGTTTCTAACCACTTTGTTCCAACCAGTCTTTGGATGTCATCATACCAACGCATCTGTGGTCTTCCTTTTAAACAAAAAATGTTGTTAAATAAACCCACCCCACATAAGATTGTAGTCTTGATTTTTATTTCAACACTAATTAATTTTTTTTAAATATTTAGAGTTGTGTACTGAAATTTGTGTTTATGGTTACTCTCTTACACATTTAGAGGAACACTAAAATGTAACAAATAAAATTAATTATACTTCAAACTGTGTACTAATTATTTTACAAGTGGAAAATATTTTATTTTTCTTGCTTACAACATGTCAGAAGATGTCACTAATTTGCCGTTCAACAAACCCATTTTATGTTTTTCCCTAACATGCCTCACAACGTGGTCTTTCCGTTTGTATGTTTGACCACAAATAGGGCAAACGGCAAATTGATTCAAATGCTGCGATTTGACATGCCTCAGCATGTGGTCTCGTCTCTTGAAAGTTGTATGGCAATGTGGACATAAATGTCTATCGGCTAAAAGATGTGTGAATTCATGTTTTTCCAATTCAGGTAGTGTGTTACACTGAAACTTGCATTCTCTACAATTAAAAATTTCTGTAGTTGTGGAATGTTTTCTTTTAATATGTTTCAGCAGTATATCTTGGCGTTTGCAGTCTTTTTTACATACAGGACACGTACAATACTTTTGATTGTTGTGTAGACTCTGTATGTGACGTTTCAAATGGTCTTGTCTCCTGAAAGTAGCGTCGCAGAGATTGCATGGCAATAACTTCTTTTTAGCGTGTAATTCAACGTTGTGATGTTCAAACTCTTCTTTACTGACAAACGATAAGTCGCAGTGTTTACAACTCAATGATGTTTCGTCGTTATTTTCATTTTTTATCGATTCATTGTGCGCTTTATATTCTGCAGTCGCAAAAGGATTTATGGCATATTTTGTGCCGTCTGTGCCTTGAAATATTGCAGCTTCGATATAACTTTCTTTATTATCCACCATTTTTATGTTATATACTTTTACAATAAGTTAAATAGCGATTTATTTCAGGCCCTAGGCCTTCACAAATAAACACTATACAAGCACGTTTCGTCAAAACTGTATCTATATTTCAACATACTATAGCATTATATACTCTTCGCTTTTCGAGCAGACCTATTATGTATAGTGTTGTCTTTGTCGTGCGATATTATAATAATAAAGATGAATAAACTTCTGGGTCGAAACGCGTGAACAATCGATGTAAGTACATGACATTGACAATTTAGTGTTGCTACAAGATATTTTATATTAATTACCAAATATTTTTTTTTTTGCTTACAATAAAAATTATGTCACAATAAGTAAACAGAACATTTTACCGACATACCCCGTACGGCCTAAAACTGCAATGTAATCAAATCAACAACATTTATGCAATCAGCTGCTACGACGGCACCGGGCGCTAATTCGGGCTGAAGGTCATTCACCGCACAGTATGGTTGTTGCGTTACATTGCGTAGCAGAAAATCAAACTATTGACTGTAATTCAGAGGTCCGTCACGGACTAATTAATTCGCACCTTTAATCATAAACTGAATTAATTCAAAAATATTCGAGTTTTTAACAAAAACCGAATTAACTTCGTCAGTAGAATACGTATACGTATAAACCAACAGCCGACTCCATAATAATGAAAATGATAGAGATAAGAGATCGTCGTTTTCTTTTTTATTCGTCGTTTCTTTGACAAACTCGCGCGGACATTGGCGTACATGTGTATACCGGTAAAGTGAGTAATAGTAATGAGCCATTCAACACCTCTAACATAATAAAAAAATAAATAAAAACGTGTTCGGCTCGGGACGCTTGACAGAAGTGATAACTTTATGCGTGAGAGAAAGGGAAGCCACCCTCCATCCCTCCCATAAGAAGGTATTACTTCAAAAAAGTGAAATAAACCAAAATAATTTGTCATTTTAGTATCAGGTAATTATTTAATATTATACAATTAAAATTAAGAAAGTATTAATTAGGAATATTTCACGATTTTACAAGATAATTTTTTTATAAAACTGCAATATTTCCAATTACTCCGTTTACATCAAAATTATGCGATTACATATTTTAGTGAAAAGTGAAATAAGTATGAACTTTTTTAAACTCCTTTCTAAGGTATATTCTTGATTGAAGTAATATAATTTTCTACCTCTATAATACTTCATTAATTACGCTACACATATCTGTTTTTGTGATTGACCTAACCCGTTTATTTTTTTGATTTTTTTTAAACTTGTCAAAATTCTCATCTAAATAATCAAACACGATTTCCCACAAAATTGAAATTTTGAGTTGATTCATTTTATGAATAAATTTGCGATTTGTAGTCCCTAGAACTTATGAAATGAGTGTTATATTTTGGACATGGGTACTACCGTACCTTGCGAGAGCCAGAGCCAGAGTAGCTGTTCTGTTTCCAAAGATAACGCCTAACCATCAGACCAGTTTGCTGTACCTTTTAAAAACACCTATAAACATCTTATTTGAGTTATTTCATCTTCAAACTAAAACTTGTTCATCTTGCTGAAGGTTCGCATGCCGTCTGTGCCTTAACACAATAACCATAATTTATAGAAACCAACATTTTATATTTACAATGTTTATATAATATACAGCAGATATAGCAAATTAGCTCACGGCAGCTTGCAGTTGACCTTGTAACGTTCTATTCTAAGTTGTACGAAAGAGCTACCTGCGTCTCAACCACCGCTTAGAAGCCGAAGCTGCTACCAGCTCTCAGGACTGCGGTCCTACCAACCGCGGGTCCAACTTCGCTGCGGGCTGTGACTATCTTACGCCCGGGTGCAAGACGACTGCCTACTGCGGACACTGTTTTAGCTAAGGCCAGTGTTTCGTCTTTGTATTGAGACGTGAGGCGGTCGCGAGAAAATTGGCTACATTAATTAAAAAGAAGCTAACCGGTTTAACTGTGGTGGGTGAAGAGAGCATCCCCCGCCGCAACCCCTTTAGGTATTAACTATACCAGGAGTGTAACTGGCATGTTGCCAGCACTATCTTTACACTCTCCTCCCTTGCGCTCAGTCGATAAAGTTGTAAGTAGAAATATTAAGAGCCCGCAATGCCCGCATGGCTGGTGTTGGAGAGCACTGTAACGCATGCCATCAGGCTTGCAACGAATATTTGGAAAATATTCGGTATTCGGCCTATTTTGCCACTTTCATACTATTCGGCAAAATATCTGGCCTAATATCTGGGTACTAATTGGCCGAATACCATGTATTACGGTTTTTTTATTAGTGGCTCCTGTGAGTGGGTGAGTCGATGCGCGTAGGCTTCGTAATGACGTATACTATCCAGGTCGGCAGTATACTGAAGAAGGGCTAAGAAAGGTCTGATGACAGCAGTAAGGCGTGACAGTATGTATATAATATTTTTTATTTTTTGTACTCTTCTTTTTGTATTCTGTCAATAAAATACTCATACATAATCAACTTCCATAATGTGAAGAAACAACATCTGTCCGTGTGCGTTCGCGCAGCGGAATGTTGTTGAATTTAAAGATTTTAAATATGCAGATATTTAGTGTATGACGTCGTGTAATTGTGTATGATAAAAAAAAATTGTGCATGCAGCCATTGTGGAGAAATTCACTAAAAACTGATTCCGCTGGGCGAACGTTGTCCATGCGGAACTTTTTTTAATCCATGGACTTAGAAGAAAAAAAATGTGTCCAAAAATTAGTGTGTATTTGTGTGTAATTGTGTATGTATGAATAAAATTAGTGCATGCATAAACTTCGGATAAATTCAAGTTTCCGCTACGCGAACGTTTGGCCATTAGCTAGTTTTTATGTAAAGCGCTTATATAGAGAGCTGTAGATTTTTACATACGTTGTTTTGAATTTGTTTAAAAAACAGATTTAGAAAAAAATTTAGGATTTATAAGATAAAAATATAAACGTAAAATACGCTTATTAGGTCTTAGTTCGTAAAGTATGCACTTTGGGGTCTAGATTTTCACGTTTATACAAACCTTGTAAGTGTCTGCAACATGTTGCCAAGTATCAATGATGTCCCGTTAGTAATTAAAGAGTTATAGGACAATTTACCATGAATAGACCACTGTTTACAAAGCAGTCAAATATCACGACGTTCTAAAGGAATTGCATAGTAAAATGTATTCCAATAATTAGTGTATTAATTCAACTACTCATATGCAAAATTTCATCTCATTAAATTCAGTAATTAAAGAGAAACGATTAAAATACTGACAAAGCATCGAAAACCTACATTACCCGACCAAGTTTGGATGGCTACAAAAAAGCGTCCGTGCCATATATCTAAGTAACGTTCTTAACCTTCCAGCATAGTATTGCTTAATATGGTACAGTTGGGTACACAAGCGTTAGGAAAAAATAAAACAATTGTATTTCTTGAATGAAAAATATATCTTTTTTTTATGGTATAGGGGGCAAACGAGCAGACGGGTGACCTGATGGTAAATGACTACCGCCGCCCATGGGCACCTGTAACTGAAGAGTCACAAGTGCGTTGCCGCCGTTTAAGGTGGGAGTAGGAGAAGAGGGGGAGGGTGGGGGGTTGAGAGGGGAAGGACGGGAATAAGGGAGAGGGAAGGGTTAGGGCCTCCGGTAACCTCACCCACGCGGCGAAATGCAATGCAAGCATTGCTTCACTACCGCTTTTCTGATAGGCCGTGGTATCGAGCGGAGTCGAGCCGGCCCATACATGCCGAAGCATGGCTCTCCCACGTTTAATAATAACGACAATATTTTTTTAATAATAACGCCACTATCTACAATAAAAATAAATCTTCAATTAACAAGTACTTCTCTAATTAAACATCCGTGTACAAAAATATTTTTAATTACATGTAATAATTATGTATTTATTATTTATTTCTCACCACCTGTTACGTAGAACACTTGCTAAACATAATCTGTCATTGGTTAGAGACAGCAATAGACTTAAAATGCATACACACATAAGTCACTACCAGTACAACGGTAATATCATATACTGACGCAAGTCTCAAGCGCATACTTAAATAAAGTACCTACGTAAATAGTACTTACTGTCATAGTCAAATAGATTTAAAAAAGCAGTTGTAGAAAATTAAACCACCTATAAATTATATCGAAACAACAATTGTGTTGTCACCTGTACCAAATCAATACCGGTATTATACTGTAAATTTTAGAATGTTACCTAAATATATTGCACGGCCGCTTTTTTGTAGCCATCCGAACTTGGTCGGGTTATGTAGGTTTTCGATGCTTTGTCAGTATTTTAATCGTTTCTCTTTAATTACTGAATTTAATGAGATGAAATTTTGCATGTGAGTAGTTGAATTAATACACTAATTATTGGAATACATTTTACTATGCAAT
The DNA here is from genome assembly GCA_949752705.1 of Callimorpha dominula. Taxonomy (NCBI): domain Eukaryota; kingdom Metazoa; phylum Arthropoda; class Insecta; order Lepidoptera; family Erebidae; genus Callimorpha; species Callimorpha dominula. The sequence continues at coordinate 3,022,939 of OX457020.1, forward strand.
TCACTTAGAACGTCGTGATATTTGACTGCTTTGTAAACAGTGGTCTATTCATGGTAAATTGTCCTATAACTCTTTAATTACTAACGGGACATCATTGATACTTGGCAACATGTTGCAGACACTTACCAGGTTTGTATAAACGTGAAAATCTAGACCCCAAAGTGCATACTTTACGAACTAAGACCTAATAAGCGTATTTTACGTTTATATTTTTATCTTATAAATCCTAAATTTTTTTCTAAATCTGTTTTTTAAACAAATTTAAAACAACGTATGTAAAAATCTACAGCTCTCTATATAAGCGCTTTATATAAAAACTAGCTAATGGCCAAACGTTCGCGTAGCGGAAACTTGAATTTATCCGAAGTTTATGCATGCACTAATTTTATTCATACATACACAATTACACACAAATACACACTAATTTTTGGACACATTTTTTTTCTTCTAAGTCCATGGATTAAAAAAAGTTCCGCATGGACAACGTTCGCCCAGCGGAATCAGTTTTTAGTGAATTTCTCCACAATGGCTGCATGCACAATTTTTTTTTATCATACACAATTACACGACGTCATACACTAAATATCTGCATAATTAAAATCTTTAAATTCAACAACATACCGCTGCGCGAACGCACACCATCTGTCCATGCATTTGAATCGTAATAAAAATTTAGCAGTTGAAGATTGTTCTGCAGAGATTTAATATTTTTGATTTTTCCGTCAATAATTGCAACTGAGTTTTCGGCTTAAGCTTTTTCTGCAGAATAATCCTTTCGGATCATTATGGAATGCTTTTGCTATTCTATTCGACCAGGAAGCCTGCTGAATATTCGGTATTCGGCATGTGGCCGAATATACTATTTGTTACAAGTCTACATGCCATGCATGCATACATTTGCTTTTATAAATCTATCTGCAGTTGCAAACAATGAAACATTTGTTTCATGGTTTTTAGAACCAGTTATATGTACGTCGAATGCCGCGAACAATACCTAAGGCAGAACGAACGACGGCTTACCTAGTTACTCTTATTAATGTACTACCGCCAGAATTACGCAATGTGGAAGCTGTTAAGGCCCCATAATGTGAAATACAAACTGAGATCTTACTTCTTACAAAAGTTGTATTTAACTAAAAAACTGTAATTTTAGAGACGTAGACCAAGCATTGATTACAAACCGCATTGGTTTTCTAAATGCCTAAGTATAATTTTGTGTATTTATTATTTATATAATATAATTATAAAATATATACATGATCCTGACCTAGAGACTGCTATTTCTTTTCTTTTTTAGTTCTTGATAGTGAGTAACCACAATTTTAAATTTTTCATGGTAACTAGAAACCTATATGTTTTGCCGAGAGATATCTAGAAAATTTATCGTAGGCATCTCAATTTTTAGTCTGTGTCAAGCGAATGGGGAGGTTTAAAATAAAACGCACATATAAAGATTTAATATTGGACTAATATTTAGTAAAATACCATATTATATTAATAAAATTCATATAAAAATTCAAGTATTTCAGTTTTTAAACAATACCTACAAGCCTATCGGGGATCAGAGGCGTATGTTGCCTAAATGGAAATTTACTTTCATTTCTGTCGATAGTTACTTTGACCAGAAATACACGACTTCGGATTTTATACAAACACAAATATTATTAAGTACTTAAATAATAATGTAATTTTGTGAAGATACATAAAATATACTACTTAAATATGCACCTACGTCTTAATTTTACAAATTGTAACATGTTTTTTGAATAATAATAATAAAGTTATACATACGAATACTTAATAAGAAATAAATGATTTAGGAACATTACAGACGTGTATACAATTCTTAACTATCGACAGGAAAGGGTTAAATTTTGTAACATTCTTCATAATCCCCAATAAGCATAACGCTAAGTAATACTATTCAAACGACAAAAATAACATAAAAAAAAACCACTCTTAAAATAAGGAAAAACGCAGGTAAATCCAAAACTACTTATCTACAATAATTATTTAGTTTTTACATAAATACAAATATATAAAAAATGTAATACATTTTATTTAAAATAGAATAAAGAAAACAATAAAGCTCCGTTGTTTTTTTAGAAATTTGAATCTAATTTGCAATATTCAAACAGATTTTTTTACATTTTTTCTATTTATTTCAAGTTAAATATACATAAATATACCTTATTTTACGGCCAACGTGCAAAAACTTTATATTCGCTGAAAGCTTATACTAGTCTGTGTAAAATTACCTATAATAGAAAAAAAACTCGAAAAAAATACTGAAAAACTTTAACACTAAACTACTAGTGAATAAAAACTACTAATCAATAAAAAGTTATACAAAAATTGGTAAAAAATAAATAGGAATAACATCAAAAATATATCAAAACAAGCAGGTATTGAAAAAATTATATACAAAAAGCGGAATTTTCCCACCGGAAATTAAGTAAAAAATAGGAATCAAATATGTCTTTTTGGTAGGTAACTTTGGGCCGCATGACTGTCTTTGGTCGAAACTAGAAGAATGTAGCTAAAAATTATGCACTTACATACAAAAGTAATCTGTGATACAATGGAGGCTACAGCTGTGGTTTGAAGTTAAGAAAAGTGATGTTGTGAAAATAATTTTAAAAAGATTTAACAATTTTTGTTATAAACCGGTATTTTTTCTAAACTTCTTCCAAAACCTTTTAATTACGTCAAATAGCGTAGAACATCCAAGATTTCTAGAAATCTAATTTTATATTCCTTTAAGTTTTGTGTCAGGAGTTAATTTGGGTCCACTTTATATCCTGACGTTTTCCACTTCCCAACGCGTATGCTATCGACATCTATAGCATCCATTCGTAACTATCTATCACGTAAACTCATTACTACCAAACATCTAACCAATTTCCTCGATTAAAAATAGAAATTAATCCGATAATTTAGTAAAGTGTACATAGCGTATATGGTAGCCACTAATACGGTAATAAACTATGCAAATTATGAGCTGCCCTTTTGCATATATATAAGAGAGGAAATTAACGTGTGGGTAACACGAGAAAGTGGCCAATTTAGAGCCTATTCGTAATAAATAATCATCTTTTGTCCTTTACAATATGCTAAGCTGTAAGAATTATGCCAGCACAGCAGACGCTATCGGACCACCCCGAAATTCTTTCATACATACCTACGCTAGGTATGCATACGCATGGGGCAGTGGCAAATATGCAAAAGAAACGTTCCTCGACCCTACTCGCAGAGTCAAGAGCCCTATTTGCGAGTAAGCGTGACTGCCAACAATTATAAAACTCGTCATACGGTACCTACGTAAAATATTCATTCATGAACACAACAAAAATCTCACAAAGTATTTATTTTTCTGCACACTAACTACAAACCACGACGTTAGCTCCGCAAAAAGGTCTAGGTGGCTAATGTCTAAGGAAAAAAGACTAGGTATAAAAATATCTAAATCCTAAATAATGTCCAAAAATAAAATTATCGAAAATTATGATTGCCAAAGTATAAAAATGTCCAACTGACAAAATTACAATAAATAACATTATGTAATACAGCTGATTAAGAAAATTATATACATATTTACGATTACAGTGATAAGAAAATGCATTAGAATATCATATTTGTAGGTAGGTATAGTAAATGTATTTTTATCTACTTTCTTAAACCTTTCCAATGGCCTTCATAAAAATTGAAACTGAAGGCTTCTGCGATTCAGTTTCGGCCCTAAATTCGGCCCGAATCCCTCCCCGATGTTAACATTTGACATTTTAAGTTCATCTTAACTTTGCTCAAATGCTTGAGTTTATTTTAGCAACTCCCTACAGCGGCTACTTCAGTGCACACGCACATTTCAATATTTCAACAGCATAGTCTTTTTCAACATTGAATATGAACATACGTTTTGCAATAATTGATCTTTCATTTTTTAGATATTTTTATTACCATCTTTAGACATTTTTATACCTAGTCATTTTTCTTTATTGACATTAGAGTCGCCTAGACCTGCAAAAAGGCAGCATTGCACTACCCCATAAGCAAACTACAATACAAACACAGGGCGAAAGTTTCAAATTCATTTTAATATCTCACAATAGTAAATAAATTCACGGGCGTGAAACAAGAAAGCGAGTCGAGGCCGACAACGGCAGAATGATAGTTGATGACTGTTAGGGCTAACATTCAGTGATCATGAAGGGGAATGCAGAAAGATTGGCAGTTCAGTTCTAAAGTAGCTCACCATTTATATATACTAGTTATAAAGAAAATTCCCAGTAGTCGCACTGAAGCATGTCCATAGCTATTACTTACTATTACGTTGTATTCCCACTATGGATTACAGAGTATTGATATTTTAGTATTAATAGCCAGACAGGCATTCTGCGTGTGGTGTTACGAAAATACCTCGTATCCCATCAAAGGTGACCAGTTGGGATGAGTTGGGATGTTCTAAAGTACTTTAGACAAACATATGTTGTTTGACACCTAAGGTATTGTTAGTTAATCGATTAAAAAATAATAATCATCAGTTGTGACCTTTTAACTTATGTGACTGGATGGACAAGTATAGTATTCAACGCAACTCAATAGAATTATTATTTATAACAGCATTATAAAAAATTAAAATACAGCCTTGACCAACATTTTAAATGTTAGAACTATTTTTCTTCATTCCCAACTTCACCAACACTGTACACTGAGTGTAGAGTTACCTAAGAGTAAATGAAAGCTTAAAAATTAACCTTAATTATTTCTCACTAAAGTCGTCGTAAAGGTATTGTAGTACGCTTACAGAAACATAATGTTAGCCCAAATGACGCAACCAAAACGCGTGCAAAAAAACTTGTTTTAATTTCATCTCAGTGTCAACAAAATTGATTTTATATAACAATGAATGAAACAACTGCATATAAAAATATATAAATCTTATTTCAAATTAATTTAAATTATAATATGGACTCAGAGATTGTGTATGTATGTCTCAATAAGTCCAAGTAATTAATTTCTTCTATTTGATAGAAATATTTTAAAGAGTAATTCTTGCCATGACTGACATAAGACTTTTTGAAACGCGCATTCACAATGATAAATTTTCAAACAGTTCAGACGAGTTTTCTAAGAGAGACTTCATTGACCATACGGCATAAATGACGCATATACTTTAAATAAAACTATACTCTGAGCATATAAGATCATATTTAAACACGAGCCCATTTGGGTAAAAAAAAAATTATATATACCACTGCTACTTTCGTTACAGCTCATATAATACAAACAGTGAAAGAACACCAGAAGGTAAAATGGTGCAATTGATTTTATATTTAAAAAAAAAACAATAATATTGTCCTAGCAACGGTACAAGATATTAGGTACATTATTTAGACTCAACTAGGTTAGTTAAATTGCGCTACTCTTTGCTATTTTTAATTTCACTAAAAACTCTAGCACAAGAATTTACAAAACTCGCCCGGGCGACACGGACGACGCTAAGACGCAAAAATTTTACTAACTCCGTTTCGCCACCGACGTAATTGTAAAAAACTTTCTTTTTTTGCAAATTTTTTAAAAATTTTGTAGTCCTAACTTCTATGTACATGTATGTGAAGTGCGAAACTCACTCGGGAGTAACGTGGGGGACGATACACCGATCAACAACAACAATTCATTTATAAAGATACAAATTTCACGTCAAAAAATGTATAAGAACGACACCGCGACGCCCCCCGCCTGTGACCGCACGCAGTGATATGCAAACGACAAAATTACGATCTAAAATTAATGAGAACAGCACACCCGTCCATAGAAAAAACAGACAACGTACAAACGTGAACGAGGGCCGCTTAGCGACGGCGTCGACAAAACAACCTACAAACTAGCGACTAAAATACGTGCGAGATAATACGGTCGCCCCGCCTCAACAAACTAAATCGTATTCCAAATCAACAACATAATATTTTCATTTTCAAACACTACAGATGCCATCAAAACGTAGACGATCCCCGTGAACATGCACCGCAATGACGCGGGGAAGCAGCGAAGGACTAAGGTGCAACAAGCCGGTTCAGACGACGGTCTTGATATTTATAGTACTTTGCCGCATCATTGCCGCACTCAGCTAAAGAATAAGAAACTAAACATAGTCTAAACCAAAATAATGCGAGGCGACATCAAGAATTACAACAGAAAAGGAAAAAAGGTTACAAAAACCTCAAAGGAACGTATGTAAAGGAGGACGAATTGAAACTTTCCCCCGCGCGATATATTAACTAAATAGCAAAATTAATAAAAATCCTACGCGAACTACCATACATTATGGTAGAAAAGCGTTAGGCTCGCCATATTAGGAAAGACATCGTAAACTGTATGTTTAACTTGATAGGATTAAGCTAAAAACATTTATAATAACTGGCATAAAGTAATAAAGGTACCCCTTTGTTATTAAAGTTATACAGAAAATGCAAAGATTTTTTAAAACTTGATATTATAATCCCGTATGTAAAGCCATGCTCCGTTGACAATGCCTTTCCATGCGACAGTCATAATAATAACGGTACAAATCGTCACACAGGCCTTAGGCATAGTGCGAATCTAGCCCACCGCTCGTAGCAGACCACATATCCCAAACACACCTCGGTATTTTAATCTAACACCAATTATTCTTTTTTTAGTCCCTGGGTTAAACAGATCTTCAAGATTTTTTTATTTTGAATGCAAGTTGTCAATAGTTGTAATGCATTTTAATAGGTATTGATAGTTATTTTTACCTTAAGGTTAATTCAAATCGTGTTGTAATACTTTAGAGAAATATCTATTTGTTGTTTTAATACTGATCAGATATATTTCTCAGCATTCAAAAGGCCATTAATGTTATCAAGTCACTTGAAGATCTGTTGTAATTTTATAAAAGTTTCCACCCAAGCTTTCACTACAACATTGCGCGTAACGTAAAAAAATCACATCCGAATTCACATTATTTACTTTTTATTATAAAAATACAAAAATACAAAATGGGACAGTGCGACCATACATTCAACTATCGCCCGCCATACTAATTTCAACTACGAGGGGAGTAGGGAGTACTAAACAATTTACAAAAACCCATTGAGCAATTTCATGAAAAAGAACCACCAAAAACACGAACGAGTGTACGAAATTCACAAATAAAACGTAAAAATAAATTTTATATTAAAAACTCAACTCGTTGCATCGACGCAGAAAATACCTACACTACAAACACAAATTTCTTTCAAAAGTGTAGCCATATCAAATCTATGAAAAACTACCAACTTTGAAAATGCCGTAGAAAAAAGAAAATCAGTCGATAATAAAATTAATGATACAAAGTGTGCAAGTGAAAATGGTTCTTACATAAGGTGTTCGGGGCGATCAAGGCGTGTTTTTTATATTTTTTTTTTTTAGGAAACTAGAGAAATCGTATTCGCATTTGCTATTTATACTGAAACTATTAATTTACTAACAGATCTGACTCTACTGGAAATTTATAAATATACCAGCAAGTAGAAGTAATTTATGATTTTCATAGTAAAATCTAACTTAAGTTGTAGATAGGTTTATTTATAAACAACGTTAGCAGCAACACTGACAAACGCTGGTTTATAAAAATTTCCAGTACCTAAGTAATAAACGTCAGATCGTTGAATTAGAGCATCACACTCGCGTGTTATTAAACTCTGTGCACATCGTGAGACCCATTACCATTGAATAGCTATTATAAATACATATCTAAACACTAAAAAAAATATAATATTATTCTTCACTTCAAATATTTTGTCTACATTAATTGATTAATACTTGAACATTTTCAAGGCAAGAGTCCCACAATGTGTTAATGGCAAATTTTACTAAAAATGCTTCTACTATTAATACAAATTGTATCTACTTAACGTTTAGTGGGGGGCCAATTTTACCCCGGCCGTAATTATAAACATTAAAATATAGGGAATAATGGAGTAAAACTGACCCTTCTATAGTAATTGTATTAAGAGCCAATGCGGGAAAGTGACGAAACTTGGCTCATCATAAGAATCAGTGAAACGGGCCAATCTCATTTGGGCTAGACCTATATTCGAGCTACCTCGGGAGGGGTACACCAACTCATACGCCACTTCAAGGCACTATTAAGCCTCATGATAATTTTCGAAAAAATGTACCACACAACACGAAAAAACCGCATCGAAATCATCGAAAAAAATCATCAAAAAATCCGCGCAAGTCTTTATACTACAGTCTATATCATTTCCGTGGTCTTTCGGGATACGTTATCTAACTCCACACAGTGTATCCGTTGTTGTTTACTAGAGATTTTTAAGTACATGTTTATACTGAAATAAATCTGTTTCGTCAAGACTTTGTACAAAATGTTCTGAGGCTACGCGGTTCAATTTAACCTTGGGTCGTAATGTCACATGGTCAAAACCAGCAGAATGGAGCAATAAGTGTAAGCTGAATAAGCTGGCGTTCATTTTAGTATCTACCTTGGTTTATAAAAAAATTGAGCAGAACAATTCATAAACCAAAGCAAATATCAAAATTGAAACGCAGACCAATTGGCATCGGTCTCTTTATAAAGTCAATATACAGTACTGTAAGGCATTGTCGATGCAAAACGCGCGATTGGTACATACGCGGACGAACGACATAAATTAAATATGGGTGCTTTGATTCAGAACGTTTACTATATAATGGCAAGGCCATTACTCACATTTTAGTATTAAAAGCTTATGTTGGAAGCTATATGTTAGTCATAAATTAGCTGACTTAAACTCAACATTGAGAAGAAATCGAGTTATCATCGTAGTAACGATATATTGTTTAAAGTAATTAAATTTGTCTGTATATTATAGTCACTAATAGTAAACAACGCCCTCTCCACTAAAATTTGGTCACAATCCCAAGTGAAACAAGCGCGCACGCTTAATTATGAGACCTTTCTTCTATTTACACTAGGTTTAATAAGATTATATATCTTAAATAATTTCAAAGTACACACTACTGGTCCTAAAATGGGACAAATTAGGGCCATCAGTGTTTTCTTGAAGTTAGATACTATACTACCGTCTATTGCACTACCCCGGCAAATTAAAAAAAATAGTTCTTTTATATATTACTTTTTAAATACTAAAATTAAAAGGTGTGGGGACTGTTGCTCGAGCATGAAGGTAGATTTTTAATTTTCATAAAGGTAGCTTTTAAAGCTACCGTAGCTTAGTAGCTGATAAGGGATTGTCATTTAGGAATCCCATGCGGAGTGTCATTTCTCCGCACCTTTGGTATATAACGGCTCTCACTAACATCCCCACTAAACTTGCAGAGCAAGACTACAGCCAAATTGGTAACCGTTTCGTTTAAAGTTTGTACTAAAACCTTTCCCTACCGCCTCCCTTGTCGAAATATTAACCAGCCCAGTGTTATTCTTTTACTGCCATCCGCGTTCGAGATATATTGAGAGAGATATGGACAAGAAGAAATAGGGCAGCCGGGTTGCCTATTGTTGGATCAAAGTAGTCAATAACAGGGAATTTAAAGTTAAGTCAATTAGACTTTAGGCGTAATTTCATTGATCCTTCATTCTGTAAATCACAACAACTTTGTGATTTAGCTGTTATTTTAAATCTCACCTACACCCGTAGCAGCTGTTGAATACCAAGTTTTATGCAGATATATATTTAACTATTAATAATTAATAAACTTGTGTGTACAACATTGTAGCGGCTGCTTAAGGTTAAAACTGTTCTTATCAGATGTAGTACTGAAGAATCTCTACGAACGGAACAACAAGGCAACGGCAACAGTATCCAATCGATAGTCTTAACACAATAAAAAGGATAAATATCAGGAAATTGTCTCTAGCTACACAGGTACAATAATGATTTGAAAAATCAGACATTCCACTTATGTCTTACGCTTAGTATCTTACGATAAGTGAGCGTTACATGGCGCGATTGTCGCAGTGTAATGCGACAAGTCGCGAATGCGTTATCTCGTGACAGATTGACCTTACTTATATCCACATACAACAACGGACAACTAGCTAAGTGTTGGATACATGTTTTGCTTACATCGAATTTCATTTATTCAATAAAATGTTTTTGCGGAAACTACCAATTTCTACCATTTTTAGCGTTAGCAATCTTTTAAACAAGTGTTAGTGTAGTGTTACTTTAACCAATTATCGTATCTGTGCTTTAACATCGCTAATTGAAGTATCCGCAAAAACTCAATAGTTTTATTGAATTGACGTCTTGTACTTCCTTTCTTTAATATTTTGCTTAATATTAAACTGCAGATGTTTAAGTAAATTATTCGCACGTCGAAGTACGTTCGACTGCTCAATTGGCATTTGGAACATCGATTTGCAAGAGTTCCTATTCTTTTTAGGGTTCCAAAGTAAACAAGGAACCCTTATAATTTCGTTTCGTCATGTCGTTTCGTCATGTCCGTCCGTCCGTCCGTCCGTCCATGTCCGAGGCTTAGCTCAGAGACTTAGTACTTATATAGTTTTAGCCACCAAAGTAGGCATGGTGGTTAAAGCAATCATTTTTTTAAGATACCTCTCCCCTACACGTACAGTGGGATTTTTTTTTTCTCGACTATCCCATGGTCTTGTAGGGTGTCGTTGAAAAGGTCTTTTAAAAATGTTGTGAAAACATTTCTCAGTTTAGTTTAAAGTGCTCACTTTTTTGTCAGAAGAAGAAGGCCAGAGTTAGATAAATGGTTGTTTTAAGATAGCGTGAAAAATTCACGGCTATAGTATATGTAGATAGATGTAAATCAACGAAGTTACGAGGAAAACTATCACAGCCAACTTATACTAGCTGCGCAACGCGGTTTTACCCACGTAAATTTTCTTAAATTTTCCGTGTAACTTAATTTTTTTCTTTCATAAAAACCTTCTTCTGACAAAAACACAAAAATAAAAAGAACTAGCCAAATTGGTCCAGCCGTTCACACGTGATGCCGTGACCAAGGGAAATAGGGAATCATTTATATATATGTAGATATATATATATAGGTAAATATTATAGCAAAATTTTATTAAAAAATAGTTATCAACTTCATGTTGTTAACTACGGAACCCTATCTTACGCGTGGCGGGACAAGCCTTTGCCCGGTTTTCGGTATATTCTGTAACCATTACGATGGACTAAAATTGCTAACGACCTTGAAGCAAGAAGTTTTCCTGGAAATGTAACTTTCCTGAATTAACATCAAATATACAATATGTTTATAATCATATTGCCGGTTATTGAGAAAATAAGAAGCAAGTTAATATTGTGTGATAGTCACTTCTTGAAATCGATGTCCAAAAAACCAGAAAGTCGAGTATGCTCGTTTTAGCTCAATTAACACTTAAACAATGTTGCCATCCATAATATTACTAGCCGGTTAGTACGATTATCCTTAAAAAAACTAGTCTAAGTGCTTCTTCACGACTATCCTTGCTTGGCAAGCAGAGGTAAACGGTACTATACTAAGAATCACACCGCTTAATTCAATATAAGAGGTAATTATTTTTACTAGAGGAATATTTTGACTAATTAAATAATTCTACCAAAAACTCTTTAGGGTCGTGAAGATTTTTTAACTGGCAATTTATTGAAACATGTTGCCAGTATTTAGACTAGTTTTAACCAATTCCATTCCAATAGTCCGATGTGTAAATTGAGCAGATGTTATTTGCAAAATTAAAATATATTTTAACTCCAAAGGGAGACTGCAGCGTGGGTTAACTTTCCGGGCAGTACAGGAGTAAAACGGGTATAAAAACGCATTTTGGGTAGGAAAATGTGAAAAATCATTTTAGACAGGGAAACCTTTTTATTCCCTGACTGAAATGAGCATACTCACCGAAAAAAAGGGGATGACCCTCGATCTTACAGACCCTCGATCTTACCTACCCTAAATACTACCCGCCACATTGTTAGAAGATACTAATACTACCCAATATCGCGAGTACATCAGTTGTTCAGGTCAGTGGCCACCACGTGTTGGACAAGAGGGGGTAGTGACCTACGAGTCAAGGGGGAAGTGAGAACTAAATTACGTCATTATTCCTAAAACAATACGGGGTGGTTGTAGTAGGGTAGGTGTGGTTTCAAATTTGTGATTGGAAAATTAGTCTATAATAAAATTCACAGACGAATAATACCATATCTACACTGACATGTGTTAACTACCTCATGGCACCCTTCACCTACCCCCCTTCACCCCTCCCCCTTGCCCGGCGCCACGTGTGTGTGTTGTGCGGCGACTAGCACCAGCGGAAGGGCACGGCGCGGGGCCGGTCGGCGCCCTCCTTGACGAGCGGCTTGTGGAACTCGCGGCCCGGGCGGGAGTGGATCGTCGCCCAGCAGTGCTCGCAGTAGTACTGGAAGTTAACAGACTCATTATATTCCTAACTAGCATACGTGTACATATTTATGTACTTTACGCGGAACCCTAATTATTTTTTAAAAATAAAAGTAGCCAATTTACTCCGTAGGAAATCAGTTATCTGTCGGTCCACTCGTTCCGGAGATAAGCCGGAACAAACATACAGACACAGACAAAAATTTTAAGGCAATTTTTAGGCCATAGGTATCGTGCAAATAACTGTATGAGCTTGAAAAAAACTTATTTTGACATAATAATTTAATAAAAAAAAATTTCGTGGGAGAACCATGCTTCGGCACGTATGGGCCGGCTCGACTCCGCTCGATACCACGGCCTAACAGAAAGTCGATAGTGAAGCAATGCTTGCATTACATTTCGCCGCGTGAGTGAGGTTGCCGGAGGCCCTAACATTTCCCTATCCCCTATTCCCGTCCTTCCCCTCTCCCTTCTTCCCCCCCTCCCTCTCTTCTCCTGCGGCAACGCACTTGTGACTCTTGAGTTACAGGTGCCCATGGGCGGCGGTAGTCATTTACCATCAGGTGACCCGTCTGCTCCTTTGCCCCCTATACCATAAAAAAAAAAATAAAAAAAATAAACAGACACTTCAATTATATTTATTTGTATTGATACCGATTTACTTCACAGACAACTCGCTTGAAGATAGAAGGCCTCTATATTCTTCGGTAATTTACACCATAGGTGTTTAATCGCCCGACGCTCAAAAAATGGCGGTAACTAAACTGTACTTAAATACAGTTGTGTGCACAGTTGAGCTATCTGCAAGGTTGCCAGATTATATAATTGGATACAAATTCGTATAATTCGGTTATCTTATGCATCCTGTTTGTATAGTAGACTGCATTGTATAATTCTATTGTATAACTTAAGAGAAATTATCGAAAATTAAATTTATTAATAATTAGTACATTTATTAGTAAATTAGTGTTATTTTACTTTTTATTATTTCTTATTCTCTCGTAGGCTACTTTTCTGAAGTTTCCTTCTTTTTTAGTCTCGCGAGCGTGCATGTAGAATACGTACCACAGAGTCTAATAAAATTAAAACATTTTCACAGGAGCATTCATTGTATGGTCTGGTTATTTTTATTAAATGCATGTCACGTAAAGTATGTGCAACTATCGAGTGCCACTATTTAACGAGATTTTTGTAGAAGAATGTGTATCTATGCTATATCTGATCCAAGCCTATATCTATGAAAACAGTGTTACTTTTTATTAAACGTATAAATTATACTTTTTCTGTGTTCTATTTGCATGAAGTAAGTTTTTGTGACGTCATACCTAGCTATTGTCAAATAATTTATTTTTAATGATTGTTTTTTCAATTAAAATTATCTTTTTTAAAAGTATCACCGACTTCAATGTGCTTTTTAGTGGAAAGTAGATGTATTTTGTTTAAATATAATATGGGTAGGACAACTAAACGCACTGCTGCAATGAGACAGCGAGGTTTCGGAGCAAACGAAAATTTCATCGATGTATACAATTTTAAGATATTTGTTGATTTTTCAGAAACCGCTCGACAGATTTCGTTAAAACCTAAATGGGACCACCTGTGAAAAATAAAATATTTTCCAAATTGGTTCAGGCGTCTTCGACGAACTGAGAACCTCCTTTTTTGAAGTCGGTTAAAAATAGTGGCAATGTTCAAAATAGTTACAAAAATTATAATTTCGAAGTCTTATGAAACAATTACTTGAAAACTGTTACATAAATGTATTTGAACCGTAGACAATTATTGCTAATTTTTAGACAGATTTGCACGGGACTTTCACTGGCAGATAGCAGCTGTTATAAGGAGTTACTTAGGCTACTTTTATTTTGGAAAATGACTTGGGGTTTCCGCGCAAAATAAAAAATATATAAATATGTAAGCCGCGAGGGAACTGCTGGTATTATTATATAATATATTTATTTTCGGACACGAATTCTGTCCGTGTGCGTGGCACTACGCGGCGCAGTTAGCTCCTAAAGTACACCATGGAAGGGGTAACTCAAGTAAGAGAATAAAACAAAACTGATTCATTTATGTCAAATTAGAAGAGTTTGGGGAGGAATACAGGGATTTTAGGATAAATACTCATAAGGTTTTTTATTTGATTAAGATTAGAAAAAACGAATTTACCTGCAGACAAGTGACGTTGGCGCAGAAGAACGGTGCAAACTTGGACCCGCAACGTGCGCCCGCGCACTCATCACACATCTGATCATCCAGAACATACGGCTTCACCTAGAAAAACGAGATTACTTTCAGCTTGATAAATATTTATTAAACTCGACCCATATTCTGGGGCAGCCCGCTAGGGGCCCCTAAGGGGCGATGCGACCTGTCGCTTTCATCATTTCTTTTTGTATCACCCAATAATGGAAGGTGTTACGAAAAGGCAAGGTCATATTTTACTTTAGTAGCCCCGAGACTAACAAAGCATTTTTAGGTAAATTTGTTATTTTTAATACAGTAACTTTAGTTATTTTGAAACTGCCAAATTAAACTTGGAAATGGATGGATAAAGCCAATATTTCGTATGAGAAAGGGCTGACACGAATGAAACTGGATGTTGGTGGAATGTCCGGATTTGTCCAAAAATGTCCGCGTAAAAAAACAAATGTCACTGAAATAGACATGCGAATTGATATGTTTCGAAATGTGGATCTTTACCCGGTAAAGTGAGTTTCGGATTTTTTTAAAACCCATTTTTTTCAGGCAGCCTCTCAACTAAAATATGCCTTAAATATGACCCCACTTTTCGGCAACACGTTATATATGATGAGCCCATGGTCGTGGATTCGATTCCCGCCCAGGACAAAATTGTGTGATGAGCACGATTATTAGTTGTGTCTGGGTGTAATTCATCTCAAGTTATTATTATTATTATATACATATATGCACAGGGCTATACAATTCTGGATACTAATACAGCCTGCTCCACAGCAGAGTGGTCTTACCTCGACGCGCTTGTCAATGTCCCCATGCTGCAACTGCACGAACCGTGCGGAGATGGCCGCGATGTACGACTGCTGGTTGGAGAACGCCACACGGCCCGCACCCTGTCACAACAGTTTGCTAAGTATACCACCTTCGGCTTCATGTTCCATCAACCATATATACTCACGACGGGAAAGCAGAGGTGCATTAAACACTCAAATTTCACACTTACGTAATGGGGAGCAAGCCTATTGCCACTTTGGGAATTTCTTTAATTAAATGAGAAAATTTTGAGTAATTGAAAGGGAAAGGCAGTTAAAAAAGGAATATCATAATCATAATATCGAAGGATGTCCCTTACATTGCTTAAATATTGCGGATGGATTGGGCTAGTGTAAGCAGATCGGAATCGAGCAAGTCAGACTCGCTTACCAGCAACTGCAACTGGCTGTTGCTGGGAACTCCGTGCCCTTTGACAATTCCAAACCCTCTAAACCAGTAAAGAGCAATATCGTTCTACCACACGACTTTTTTCTTTTCATGAATGCCATGTTCAAATTCAGGTCAAAGTATAAAATGTCCCGACAAACAAAATATTTCAAAGGCAAGATGAATCGAAGAGAATTAAAATCAAAGATTACTCTAGTTGCTTTTATGGATATCATCAAGTATGATTATGGCTGATGGCCCAGGTTAACCCTTTAAAAGCACGGCAAAAGCCCGGTCCTACGTATCCCCGGTACGCGCTCGTGAAAAGTGTTTTATCTTCTACTGGTCCCTTTCTTCCACGTGATTACCTTGTCGCAAAAGTAATCAAATGCATTCGTTTTGTTTTCAAGCACAATTCAGTACTAAAATTTCATCTTATTATTAACATGAGATGGTTCTGCTTTGGAAAACATTTCAAATAAAGCCCGCCTACATCCAAACAGAAGAACAGCGCTTGGACCGTAAAGCGTACAAGACGCGAATCTGGCCAAAATTAAAACTTTTGCCCCGAATCGCAGGGCACCATTGGAAGTGTAAAGATAATGGGAAATGGATAAATACCTTCGGATATTTGAGCTCTGGGTCCGTATCGATTCCCGCGTAACACACACCACCATACAACCGATCCATTATCATCGCCAACTCCACTGAAATTAAAAAGGATTGGTTTGAGTTATTTGCTAGTCAATGTTACAGACACTATTTCCTGGTCGACATTTTAAAGATACTATATTTACTAGGGAAACCAATTACAGGGTGACTTGAACGAGATCATCTGTTCAGACCTTTGAACGAGGTCATCTATAAGTCATTGACTATTTGGTGAGATTGGTAATTTTCGTGTTAATGTTATTCTTGTATTTTAGTCACAAAACGTTCATACTATCACATTACAATAGCAAACTAATAAATAGTTCCTAGTAAAAAAGTGGGACTGAAAAATATGGCACAGAGTGGCAACTTTGCTGTGTGATTCGTATCGTTAGATGGCTAATATTATTCCAAGCGCTGTACATACAAAGATTTTCCATAGCAACTACGTCCCCTTTTCAGGGTTAAATTTTTAACGCATCTCTCCTCTAAAGACGGTGAAAAGACGTGCTCTCGTGGACTGCACTTCGGCGCGACAGGAGGAACGGTTGGACCTGCTCATCCTTCTGCCTGATTTCCAGAACTTTTGCCAAGTACCTCTTCTACCTTAAATATATTTACTTCTAGTTTCCAATCTTAAACCAGTTATCAGTTGTCTGTCAACTAGTGAATTTTTCGTACCAAACGCCCGGTTTCTGAAAGACTGATCAACGCAAAAGTTAACTAATCGTATGTCAAATCGCTTGTCAAGTATGTATTTAGTTGCTAAAAGCATGATTATGCACTGATTTGATCATCGGATAAGTTAAAGAGCTTATGTCAAATGTAAAATTTTACTGCAAAAAATCTTATGTAAATGCCATTAGAACTTTTCTTTTAACAGATGTTAATTTGACAGCTCTGTTAGTTGAACAATATTTTGATCAGCCTTTCAGTTCTCAATAAAATATTGGAACACAGATTTTTGTCAACTTTCGACGGAGCTTTTGTTGTTAATCAATAATTTATTGAATTTAGATCTCTGGGCGCCATCGCCAGTTTAATTAAACAGCCTTCCCGTATAAATAAGTGTATCGACGCTATTTTGAAGAGGCTCCGTTACTCTTAATGGTGGTGCTACAGCCAACAGTATTTTAGATCTAACATTTACATTTTATACTCAGCGAACGTAATTGTTTAACGGCGAACGTAATTGTTTAACGGCGAACGTAATTGTTTAACGGCGAACGTAATTGTTTAACGGCGAACGTAATTGTTTAACGGCGAAAATAATTGCTTAACGGCGACGTAATTGCTTAACGGCGACGTAATTGTTTAACGGCGACGTAATTGTTTAACGGCAACGAACTCCGTTGATCAGCTTTTCAAAAACCGGTTGTAAGCCAGTCAGGTGTCACTCACCAGCTTTGAGAGGACGCGGCACTCCCCCCACGAAGACAGTCTTCCTGGGATCGAGAGACATGCTGGCGTCGAGCACAAAGTCTGCGTCGGCGAGTCGCCACGGCCGGATCTGCACCGGCTTGTCGCGGATCGTGGGGGACGAGACACACAGGTACAACTTGTCATCATCTGTTATGCACGCTTCCATCAGAGCTGCTACTGAGCTCTCATCCTGAAATAACCAGAAAAAACTGAAAAGTTGTACTAAGAAGTCAAGTCAATCTCAAGTCGGTAATGTTTTACCAATAAAAAAAAAATTGAGGTTATCTATTCGACGTTATGTAATATTATTGGAACTGCAAATGCTTCCAAACAAATATACATTTTATAGGTGTATGTATGTGTTTTATGCACGAATTCAAACTAGTAATCAATCGGATTGTGACCATTCTTATTTTTAACCCTCGACGCAAAAAGGAGGGGTGTATAAGTTTAACGTGTGTGTCTGTGTCTGTCTGTTACATCGTAGCTCCTAAACAGATGGACCGATTTTGATTGTTTTTTTTATTTAAAGGTATTTTTATTTATTTTTTGTTTTTTCTTCTGTTCAGCCATTCGAATATCAGCAGGTCCTTTTCTAATTGAGGCGGGGTACTTTCTATTAATACTTCTATTCCATGTATAATGTATATGTTTATACAAAAACTAATGTTGGCAAGAATGTATATCCGTGTGTCCTAAAAACACTTTTTTCCAGTAACCAGACTGCTGATAAACACTTATATATTTCTAAATACATACATCTTTTAGAAAAATTACACCCAGACAAAGAACAAACAATTATTTGTCCTGGGTGGGAATCGAACCTGCGACCTCTGGCTCAGCAGTCAGGGTCACTAACCACTAGACCAACATACCAGTCAAAAACTCAGAAAGTGTATGTGTGATTAGTGGCTTAGTGTGTGATGAGTAACTACTAGCTGACAGGCGCGCGGCGCAACTTCGTCTGCATTTGTAAATTTCCCGTTTTTGCAACATTTTTCATTGATGCTCCGCTCCCATTGGTCGTAGTAGCGGGGTGGTATCCTACTAATATTATAAACGTGAAAGTTTGTGAGGATGTATGGATGGATGGATGTTTGTTACTCTTTTCACGCAAAAATTACTGAACCGATTGCGATGAATCTTGGTATGTTGATAGCTGGAGACCTAGATTAACACATAGGCTACTTTTTATTCCGATATTCTCACGGCACCGGGACTTATGAGGGTGAAACCGCAAGGCGCAGCTAGAATAGCCTATAGCCTTCCTCGATAAATGGACTATCTAACACAAATAATTTTTAAAATCGGATCAGTAGTTTCGGAGCCTATTCAATTGTTTGCAACGAACTAACAATCAAGCTTTTCCTCTTTATAATATTAGTATAGATTACGAAGTAACTATTATCTTATCTGTGGTATAGACAACAAATAGTTGGAACAGCTTAAGCTCTTGTTTTAAGAACCGTACGGTTATGATTATGAGGTACTCGTTTCTAGCAATTAAACCTGCATGCGTATTCGTAATATTTTGAATAAAACGTCTTGTACCGTAAGATCAAATACTTAAACCGTGGTTTATTGAATTTCGCGAGGCAGTGCAAAGCAGTCGAGTTTTTACGCAAGGTTTTAAGGTATTCCTTTGTGTAAATTTATATAATAATAATATACATCACAACGGCCGTTTGATCCCAAACTAAGCGGAGCCTGTACTATGGCACAGTATAATGTATATACAGTATTGTATCTTCATACAAACGGTCCGATCGCCACGCCTTGAGTTCGGTATACACTCGGTACCAGGGCTGCCAGTTTGTATAATTGGATACAAAATTCGTATAACTCAAGCAGGTAGATGAAATTATGGGCAGAGCCCTATCGCGTGTTTTCGTACCGTCCGGCTGTAGGTAATTATTTCAAGGAGGCTGAGTCACAATACTGTATATACATTATACTGTGGCTATGGGGACCAGACTGCTAATAAACATACTTATACATGTCTAAATACATCCCTACATATTATATATAAATTACAACCAGATACAGAACAAATGATCGTGCTCATCACACAGTTACTTGTCCTGGACACTCCTGGGTGGGAGTCTGCGTTTGTAAATATTCCACGTGTTTTTTGTATGTTATAGGAGACAAACGAGCAGACCGGTCAAATGATGGTAAATGACTACCCCCGCACATGGGCACCTACAACTCAAGAGTCACAAGTGCGTTACTGACCTTTAAGGGAGTAGGGATTAGGGGGAAGAGTGGGAGAGGGGAGGGGTTATGGAAGGGTTAGGGCCTCCGGTAACTTCACTCACTAGGTGAAAAGCAATGCAAGTATTGTTTCACTGCCGGGTTTCTGTGACGCCGTGGTAACACTCCGGTCGAGCCGGCCCATACGTGCCGCAGCCGAAGCATGGCTATTCTATTCTATATTTCCTATTTATCGCAGCGTGATGTTATATGGCCAATAGCCTTTCTCGATAAATGGACTATTCAACACAAAGAATTTTTCAATTCGAACCAGTAGTTCCTGAGATTAGCGCGTTCAACCTAACAAACAAACTCTTCAGCTTTATAATATTAGTTTAGATTTAGTGCACTTCTTAAGACTTATTGCCCTAAAGGGTTTTATTATGAGGCACGGTAGTGGCGGTCAGAGGTCGCAGCTTCGAGTTCCGATCAACGCAATTTGTATAAATTAGTGATGTGTCGGATATCAGTATCCGGGGGAGAAAAAGATCTGTATCCGTGTTTTTTACATTCTTATATTTTTTTACGTTTATAAAATTTCTTATGTAGTGAGTTACTAATATTATTGATAGTTATGAGGTACTAATTAACTATCTTTATAACGAGATCAAGCCCCAAATCTTTGTGATGAGAGTATTTAAACCATTATTTAAAAGAAGTGTAGTGCAAGTTGAAATATGTCGTGTTATTAGTCCTCCAGTCAACTGTCGTGTCAAGGTCATATCGGCATCAACTGAGAAAAAATCATGGGCTGTCCGTATTCGCGGATCCAGACACCAATAATCCATATTCGCGGATCTAGACACTAACAATCTATATTCGCGGATCTAGACACTAACAATCCATATTCGCGGATCTAGACACTAACAATCCATATTCGCGGATCTAGACACTAATAACCCATATTCGCGGATCTAGACACTAATAATCCATATTCGCGGATCTAGACACTAATAATCCATATTCGCGGATCTAGACACTAATAATCCATATTCGCGGATCTAGACACCAATAATCCATATTCGCGGATCTAGACACCAATAATCCATATTCGCGGATCTAGACACCAATAATCCATATTCGCGGATCTAGACACCAATAATCCATATTCGCGGATCTAGACACCAATAATCCATATTCGCGGATCTAGACACCAATAATCCATATCGCGGATCTACACACTAATAATCCGTATTCGCGGATCTAGACACCAATATCCATATTCGCGGATCTAGACACCAATAATCCATATTCGCGGATCTAGACACCAATAATCCATATTCGCGGATCTAGACACCAATAATCCATATTCGCGGATCTAGACACCAATAATCCATATTCGCGGATCTAGACACCAATAATCCATATTCGCGGATCTAGACACCAATAATCCATATTCGCGGATCTAGACACCAATAATCCATATCGCGGATCTACACACTAATAATCCGTATTCGCGGATCTAGACACCAATATCCATATTCGCGGATCTAGACACCAATAATCCGTATTCGCGGATCTAGACACCAATAATCCGTAATCGCGGATCTAGACACCAATAATCCGTATTCGCGGATCTAGACACCAAAAATCCGTATTCGCGGATCTAGACACCAAAAATCCGTATTCGTATCCGTATCCGCGGATATACATTTTTAAAGATCCGGCACATCACTAGTATGAATGTCTGTTTGCATTTGTCTGGGCGTTTCTACGCGTGTATTTAATAAAAAACCTAACTATTATTTGTATTCTAGATCCAATAATACAAGCTATGCTTAGTTTGGGTCTACTTAGTGTCGTGTACAATTTTCCAGGATATTATTATTACTAGAAATTGTCTGGTGGTCAATTTTAAACCATACAACCACCAGTCCAAAATTAAAAAAAATATATATATTTATTTTCCGTATGTTTGTTAGGGATATGGAATAAATATATTAAAAGTTTAGGTCGCAAGATTGTTGGGTTATTAAATTCTTAGGTTTTACATTTTGAATTTTTACTTTGGGAGGGGATCACCCCTACCGGCCCCCCTGACTTAAATATTCCTAAATTCAATTTTCCTTTGAGCGCGATTGCTTAAAAAGGATTATGTACAAAGAGTTTTTCTTACATATTAATATATAGATTAGTGCTTACCTGAAATAGTAGAAAGGCGTAACCCTTGGGCGGAAAATAGCTCTTGCTTTCAGCTTTGTGGGGCCAGTCCACCACCAGCGGGCCGAACCGACGGAACGACGATGTGATCTCGTCTGGAAAACAACGAAAATTACATTACACAACTATTCTAGTTCTTCAAAATATCTTTAATCCCACTAATACTCGTATTATAAATGTGAAAATTTGGATGGATGGATGGATGTTTGTTACTCTTTCACGCAGAACCACTGAACCGATTGCGATGAAACTTGGTATGTAGATAGCTGGAGACCTGGATTAATATATAGGCTACTTTTTATCAAGATATTACCACGGAATCGGGGCTTACGCGAGTGAAACCGCGGGGCGCTTCTAGTATTATTATATAACTCGACATCTCACACACGGTCGTCTGATCCCAAACTAGGTAGAGCCTGTACTATGTACTGTAACCAGACCGCTGATAAACATACTTATATATTGCTATATAAATACATACATATTATAGATAAATTACACCCAGACACAGAATTATCATTTGACTAAATCCTTTTATTTAAATCACGTGATGTCGCGTTCAAAACGATCATAAAGCGCGCGCCCACGCCACGAGCATGTGAACGAACGACTTAAATCAAAATGAGTGTTCTTGTTGACGCGCGTTAACGCACCTTCATCTTAACGTGGGCTTAATTTTTGGTTTGGGGATAAAAAATAGGCAGTCATGGGACTGCTGACAGAAGTGAAAACTTAAACGAAACAACGAACTTAAAACGTCATATTAGCAGGTTGGTGACATTAATTAATAAGGAGCTGACAGAACTATGTTTAGCGCCCTCTAGAGGATCTTTACATGTATTATTAGCGTGACGGTCACGAGTTCAGTGCCTTTTCCCCATAGCAAAGGTGCACAAACGTGCGTAAAGAAGTTTTCACTTCAAAAATTCAAAAATTTTTTTTCCACGTGGAAGGGTACGATATGTGTATTTTTGCTAATGTCTCTCTATTCGTCACGAATTGAGATATTCTATATGAATAGAATTTAACAAATGTGTTTTATTCCAAGAAACGTTCCAAGGCACTAAACTAACATGATTAAATTGTAGAATTTCTCCAGTGGCATCTAGTGCATATGCAAGATTGCATGTACACCCACGCTATATCCCTGTTACTAATAGGGAGCAACACTTATCGCAGCACTGTTCTAGTTTTGTGTTATGGAAACGTTATACATATATACATCTATAATCAAAGATGAGACATTTTGAATACTAGTAGTATTTGAAATGCAAAATACCTATTTTGATTTTGTGTTTAAATACTTTATTTAGAAAAGCATTTTCTAAACTCCCGCATTAGAAATTACTCCTGTGTCGCGGTTTATTTGCAATACCTTTTACTTTTACAAAATACTTTTTAGCGTAGCGTAGCCAGTACGTACTAAGTAAGAAGCCGCACACTGAGACGAGACTAGTTATGAAAATAAAGTATTCTCGAAACTAGTGACGCCTTTAAAGTAACTAGTTACGTAACGTTTCGTGAAATTCACGTAACGATCGACACCTAGTAAAGATGTTTTTTTTTAATTATAATAGGCTAGACAGGCTTTTTTTCTTC
The DNA here is from genome assembly GCA_949752705.1 of Callimorpha dominula. Taxonomy (NCBI): domain Eukaryota; kingdom Metazoa; phylum Arthropoda; class Insecta; order Lepidoptera; family Erebidae; genus Callimorpha; species Callimorpha dominula. The sequence goes on from OX457020.1 coordinate 3,046,804, forward strand.
AGCTCACCAAAGACCAAATATGTTTAATCCAATTAAGTGATCAAAGTAAATTTGACTCGATATGACAGTTTTTCACATGAACCAACTATGTACGCACAACTAGTTGTGCCATCCCAGAATGTGTTCTTAATGACAACTAAGCACAACTGATTTACTATAAGCATTCCTTTTAGCACAACTACAGCTGAACGGGAAATAAATAGGATTATTACTAACCTCTTCAGATATTGCTAATGATTTTGGCCACTTCTATCATATCTTTGTATATTATTAAATAGAATAATTACAAATGCTATTTCATGTCATTTATTCTGTTATGAGAAACTGGTAATTAGATAAAAAATATTGATATGTTATTTTTGTGCATACGCCAGTATATCCTGACTAAGCATGTCTGTAACTTCATGAATTATATGGAGAGATTTATGAAAAAGAAAAACTGTTCCATAATGTCCTTGTTCGGAGAGCGTAACCGCATTAACAACGTTGTAGAGTCATAGCACTCTACGCTCAATAAACATCTAAACAATAACATCGACTGTTACTACTAAATGTTCTCATAACGCTACATAAGTACAATGTTGTTGCAAAAGATCTAAGTATGTTCAATAATCTGGAGAGATGAATCCATTAATAAAGACGAATATATTCGCAAGTGCAACTTCAATACATTAATGGAGTTAGATGAATCGAAATAGCGCCGTTTCCAATTACCCTACTCAGACTTTCTACCTGGGAGTAGACCTCTTTTCTTTCCTTTTCTTTTTTCGTTGAGTTTTAAAAACTTTTAGAAATTACTAATAATGTTATTTGAAAAATTAACTTTCAAAATACGTATTTTGCATTTAGTATTCGAAATACAAAATAAAACTATACTAAGGGTATTTGCATTTTGTATTTAAATACATTTTATACGCTATTTTGCACATCTTGTCTATAATAAAACTAGGTTTTGAACGCGGCGTAAAAGCAATTTAACCATCCCTCGGGAACAGATCTTTTTTCTGGATTGAAGGTATCCACCCTTTATGGATTAAAGGCACCCTTTATGGATTAAAGGTACCCACCCTTATGGATTAAAGGCACCCTTTATGGATTAAAGGTACCCACCCACCCTTATGGATTAAAGGTACCCACCCTTAATGGATTAAAGGTACCCACCCTTAATGGATTAAAGGTACCCACCCTTTATGGATTAAAGGTACCCACCCTTTATGGATTAAAGGTACCCACCCTTTATGGATTAAAGGTACCCACCCTTTATGGATTAAAGGTACCCACCCTTTATGGATTAAAGGTACCCACCCTTATGGATTAAAGGTACCCACCCTTAATGGATTAAAGGTACCCACCCTTTATGGATTACAGGTACCCACCCTTTATGGATTAAAAGTACCCACCTTTTATGGATTAAAGGTACCCACCCTTTATGGATTAAAGGTACCCACCCTTAATGGATTAAAGGTATCCTTACTGGGTTAAAGGTAACCGTACTGGATTAAAGGTACCCTTACTGGATTAAAGTACCCTAAATGGATTAAAGGTACGTACCCACCCTTCATGGATTAAGGATACCCTTTCTGGATTAAAGATACCCTATATCCTTCTCTGTATCCCTGGCAACGTGTATGCAAAATTTCATGACGATCTGGTAAGTAGTTAAAATATTTCTTGTTGGTTAAAGAAGCTTTAAAACTTTTTGCTTTTAAAACAACAATAATATTCTTTATTTACAGTCTGACCTTCTGGCAAAAATTCCGAGTGCACAACACTTCGATAGTCAAAGAAAACAGTCAACATGACCTTGACTTTTAATCGACTTTGTCGTGGTTTTTTCCGTTTCGGTTCAGGTGGAAGTCGCCATTCCGAAGCTTGTTGACTAGTTTGCATGTCAAACTCGTAAACCCATGTCTCATCACCAGTAACAATGCGTTTTACCAATGTTGGGTCGGAATTGACTCGTTCTAGCATGTCTTCAGAGTTACGCGATTGACATTTGAAGAAAATTCAGATCTTTCGGGACTAGTCGAGCGGCAATTTTCATGTTTCATGCCCAAGCGCAGATGACATATATTATTATGATGACATATAGATGTGTCTGTGTATATGTATATAATATTTTCACTTCTGACGTGCAGTCCTACGACTGAGTGTTTTTTATTTTGTTCAAAAAGTACATGTAGCTTACATTTCGTGGTCACGAGTGGGCTGCGTACAATCGGAACAATTTGATGGAATTGGGTAAAGAAAATACCCCCTACGCATGTTGATCGAGTATTTCATATCTATTTCGCATCAAAATATTTGCGTCTTGCGTAAACAGGGTTCCTCCGCCTCCAAAGTCCTTGTAACAACAACTAAGTCATCGATCAGGCGTCCTTTTGCTCGACAAACAACTTGTGATTGAAAACAATTTCAGCATTTGCTAAGTGATATCCGGAGAACATAATTATCTGTTATAGCGCTATGAACAGGGTGCGCAGAGGCATTTGTAGTCAAGTTTAAATTGCCGGTAGTCTGATTCTTGTAACGTGTGATCGTGAGGGTCCCTGGATTCGATGTTCGGCTGTTTCGTAGTTAGACAAAGCCGACCCCAAATTAATTTGGAAAGGGTTTGGAGGAATATGTAGATAGAGTATTAATTGAGGAAGATTATGGGCGATGCAACATCATGCTACAACTCTTGGGAGCGGAGCATTTACCATAAACGCGAGTGAAACGGCTAGTACGTTGTTATATAATACTAGCTATATTCGCTTCGCTGTGTCAATCAATAAATCCGAGCAGCATGTACTATTATTTTTAACCTCCGATGCAAAAAGAGGGGTGTATAACAGTTTGACGTGCCTGTATGTGGGGGTCTGTGTCTGTGTCTGCTGTGGCTTCGTAGCTCCAAAAAGAATGGACCGAGATTTAAGTGAGGTTTTTTTGTTTGAAAGGTGACTTGATCGAGACTGTTCTTAGTTAGTTTAGTTCTTCTTCACCTTTCAAACAAAAAAAACGCACTGAAATCGGTTCATTCACTTGGGAGCTACGATGCCACAGACACACAGACACGTTAAACTTTTAACACCCTACTTTTGCGTCGGGGTTTAAAAAACTTCTAGAATCAAAATTATGTAGCAGTCGGGTCAGTTGGTCGTGTAATTTGTTCTACATACGCATATCGGGGTCAATATCGACGCGTCATTGTCAGCCTTGGGCCTATCATTATGGTGTACAGGGCCTTCAGACCGTGTTGGTACATGGTTGCGTGGCAACCTAATGGTGGTAAATTTTGTAATGCGCACTTAGTACTAATTGGATTGAAATTTATAATGTTTCAATGATTAAATTATGAGAATAATTATCTTTTAAAAAAAAGTATCCTCAACTTCAATGTGCTTTTTAGTGGAAGTAGATGTATTTTGTTTAAATATAATATGGGTAGGACAACTAAACGCACTGCTGCAATGAGACAGCGAAGTTTCGGAGCAAACGAAAATATCATCGATAAATTTTTAGATATTTGTCGATTTTTCAGAAACCGCTCGACTGATTTCGATAAAATTTAAATGGGACCCCCTGGAAAGTATACCCTTTGAAACAAAAAAAAAAAAGAATTTTCTAAATTGAAAAAATAAAATATTTTTCCGAATATAAATACTCAAGGCCTTACAATCTTCTATGTGGGGGCAAAAGAGCAGACGGCTCACCTGATGGTAAGTGACTACCGTCTCCCATGGGCACCTGCAACTCAAAGAGTCACAAGTGCGTTGCCGGCCTTTGAGATGGGAGTACGCTCTTTTCTTGAAGGTTTGAAGGTCGTATCGGTTCAGAAATACCGCAGAGAACAAATTAAAATCTGCGAAATACATCTGCTTAAAACAAACACTTTTCTTTCTCCTTAACTCCATCGTGCTTTCGGCATAGTTCTACAGAACCATAAATGGTGGAACAGACCTGTCGGAGGTTGGTATACCAGCTCTCCAAGCCATAGATTTGTGTTCGTGTGTAGTTTTAGTAGGTATACATCGATCATAGCTCATTAGAGCCACCCGGCTCCCGACCAGCACCGCCTCGTAGTCCAGCGTTTACTCGTTGTCGACAGATGGTCCACGAGGAGACGCCGCGTTGTCACCAGTGAACGTCGCATGAGCGGCGCATCGCCAACGCATCGTCTTCGCGTCAATCACTCGCGGGCGGTCCACTTGGCACGGGGCATTTGCAATCAACGCTAGGCATAACTTGATCCACTCGCCGTCCGCGTGGACAGCTTGCAAGCGAGGCGATCCGGCGACGGTACCGAGTTGACGTAGTGAGCGCATATCCACAGACATCCATATAAAGAATACTAATATCTACTAGAGCCATGACCTTTAATCGCCTTATATTACCCTTGTCTTCATTCCACACGGAAAAGAGGGTATCTCTTGTTGTTTCCTTTAATGCAAACCTCAGAGGGACGAGACGTACCCTACTTTCAATCCTCTCAAGTCCTTTATCCATCAAACAATTATCTGACATTATCTCATTCTATGTTTATCTCGCTTCTCCCATATGTATAGGTTGACGGCCGGAATCTCTTTGTGCAAACTGGGTCATGTCATTTGATATCGCGACATTATGAGTTTTCAGTGCGGAAACGTTCGTTTTAAATTATGCTTGGAGGCAATCAGTAGGCGAACGTGGAACGTATTACGTGGCAATTTTATTTTTAATTGTGATCGTTTCTATTCCATAGAGAAAATCACTGTCTTGTCCATTTGTTTTTAAATCTTCGAAAACGAATCGAGGGAGAGCCATGCTTCGGTAGGTGATATCACGGCCTTACAGAAAACCGGCAGTGAAGCAATGCTTGCATAGCTTTTCACCGAGTGAGTGAGGTTTCCCGAGGCCCTAACCGTTCCCTCCCCCCTCTTCCACATTTCTCCTACTTCCACCTTGAAAGCCGGCAACGCACTTATGACCATTGAGTTGCAGGTGCCCATGAGCGGCGGTTGTCATTTACTATCAGGTGACCCGTCTACTCGTTTGCCCCTTATACCATAAAAATAAACCGAGAAGTATTATAAGTTTAACATACATTTGTGTGTCTGTCTGTGGCATTGTAGCTCCTAAACGGACGGACAGTTTTTATTTAGTTTGTATGAAAGGTGACTTGATCGAGAGTGTTCTTAGCTTTAATTCCAGAAAATCTGTTTAGCCGATCCAAAGATCATCAGCATTGCTGATGGAAATTTTGAATAGGGGGTATTTAAAATTTGTAATTTATGTTATTTTGTCTTAAAACCTACTTCTTACAATCATCGACAGTTTGAAACCAAAGTATATATATCCGAATCTGTCATGTCATTCTGTCATTCTCAACTGATCCCGCTTACCAACGAACCATTCATTTTTATTTAATACTAGCACTCCTCGCGGTTTCACCCGTGTAAGTCCCGATCCCGTAGGAATGCCGGGATAAAAAGTAGCCTATGCGTTAATCCAGGTCTCCAGCTATCTACATACCAAGTTAATCGCAATCGGTCAAGTAGTTTTTTTGCGAAAACATTACAAACACAAATGTTTCCTCCTCTATGTAATATTAGTTTAGACTAGCCCAGTTTCACTTGCGTTTATGGTCCCTGTTGCGGTCGCAGCGTAATGCTACAAAGCCACAGCCTTCCTCAATAAAAGTAATATTCTGACTAGACAGTTCCTGAGATAGGCGCGTTTAAAAAAACAAAAGAAAACATAACTACCATCATTAATACAAAAAGATAAAATTTAAGTGTCTGTTTGTAATCACAAAATAATAGTCTTTTTTAAGCTCATACGATACCTATGCCTAAAAATAAGTTTTTAAAATTGTTGTCTGTCTCTGTTTGTTCCGGCTAATCTCCGGAACGAGTGGACCGATTCCCACAAGACTTTCATTGGCAGATAGCTGGTGTTATAAAGAGTAACTTAGGCTACTTTTGTTTTGGAAAAATAATTAGGCCTTCCCGCAAAATATATAAATATGTACACGCGAACGAAGCCGCGCGAGAACTGCTAGTTATATTAATATAGATATAGAAGATGTAATATTTATTTATGTAGTTTATCAAAATTCTAGTCTTCTTCCTGGCTCTCTATCTCTTTTTAATCGACGAAAAAAAAAGGAGGTTCTCAATTCAACCGTATTATTTTTTTTTTATTCATCAAGTCGTGTGTTAAATACAATCTATGCCTGAGCCTGTTTTTTTATATAAATCGATTTAGAGTGAGTGGGACTCGTGCTCTGAGGATTCTTAACAAAGTTCATTATTAAGATACATCCCGGAAATCGAAATTCGATCAAAAGAGAAAGAAAGGTATCTATACCTCTTTAATAAACGTCAAAACGTTATTCTGTAGAAACTTGTATGAAATTACAACTTGTGACGTCATACGTTGCTGTCGTCAAATCATTTACCTACCAAGACAGTTATAATATTTGACCCAAAGTCTAAAATGAATTTATTTTAACAATAAGCAACTACGCTATTAACTTCTTAAATAGATAAGGTTGGCATTAAACTTGGTAGTGAGAAAATATTCTCCCATATACCATCGTGCGAGCAGGTCAGATATATCACACTTGGGCACTCACCCTCATCGATATCTGGCGGCAGTCCTCCGACAAAGACCTTGCGGCTGAAGCGCTCGCCGTGTTCGGAGCCGGCCGACACGGGCGACGACCGCGCCGGCGACCCCAGCGCGCTCACGCACATTGACAAACCTGAAATATAATATACTTACTTCAGTTGGGTGTTACTTTACTACGTGAGACCAAATAATCGTCTCTGCCCGACCTTTCGGGGATACAGGCATGAGTATAAGTATGGATGTAACAGAAAATAAGACTTATCGTGGAGTTATGTGAAATCATCGGGAGGTACATAAAAATCTTTTCGCCTCAACCTTTAGCGCCGGATTCCAGCTAATAGAATATTACAGGAGACGCAATTGCCCCAACATTTTGGGCTGTCATTTCTCCCCGTTCACTTGCAAAGGCTGGGACCAGGATCTTCTAAAAAGCAGCTCGTCACTCAAACACTATATTACAGTGGTTGTGCACTTTACGCGAGAATGAAAAGTGCTTTGCTCTCTACGAAGTGGGCGAGGTTAAAATGGTAGCAAGGCTCTACTGTAGATGGCGATTACGTTACCCCGCATGGCATATAATACAACCACTCTCAGCACCAAGCCTTGAGTCTCCTGGTAACAGAACCCTGGGTTTACACGGACTCTCATTAAAACTGCTTTTCCGTACTCGACGGAGTAGCACCTGGAAGGTAAGTAGTAAATCAACTTCTTTCTTTCTTCTGGTATCTGGCCATAGCATTAGGCGCTGAAAAAAAAACCAATCCTGAGGTCTACCCAGTTGGCAGTACAAATATCCCTCTAGCTCCTAGTAAACGATACCGTACGTAGATACCAACACTTACCGGCAGCAGAGAGCCTGGAGACCACATCTTGGGCCTGTTCGGGCACGGAGGGCGAGCCGGCACCCGCCGCGCCTCCTGCCACGCTTGCCTCCTCCACGCCGGGGAAGAATGGCGACTTGCCTGCGGACAACAGAAGAGACTGTTTGAAGCATTGTCTACGAGCACATACATAATCTCAAGCTTTTCGGTTTTGTTAAAGTAAGATTAAGGTTTGTTGAAGTAAACCGATTTTCCTTCAACAAACCTAACTTAAGTCAATGTGTTGTATTATTAAGGGTTTGCATGGAAATTCGGCAGCAATTTTAACACGTTTTATTAGTTGCTTAGCTGCTCTTGTAACTATGTAATCTATAGAAGTCAATTTCAACCTACTTATTGTCGTATTGGATGAACCTTTGTATGTTTATTTAGTTCGAATGGCAATACTATAATTTGGCATTTTGCAGCTGATCTGGCTTCAAAAAATTCAAAATCATTTATACAGTTAAGACACTAAGTGACATTTATGAACGTTAAATTGAAGCCACAGTTAAAATCATAGATCGGCGCAAACAGACGCCACAGCATGTACTGGATTGTCGAGATTAATTAGGTGAAAACACCAAAATCTACTGCCTGCTTGTGTCAATCTATAACTACCAGTTTCCAAAATGCGTAGAGCCTTATGAGAAGAATACTGGCAAAGAAACTCATGGCCACTCTTTTTAAAAGTCAGTCTAGTAAACCACCTGGAGTTTGGGCTCATTTGATTCGATTTGTCGAGCCCGTTAACAGATTGGGTTTGGTAACGAGGGTCTGATGATGGAGTTAGGAGGTGGATAATGGAACTCTTTTTCTTTTAATTTGATTCGCCATGAAAGCATCGTTTTTGGTTTGTCTAAACTAGCTGAAGTTCGCAACTTCGTCTGCGTCACATAAGAGAAATTTTCCTCGTTTTTTGCAACATTTTTTTTTCGCTTCGTTTCGTACCGTGATGTTATACCGCCTTCCTCGATAAATGGGCTATCAAAACACTAAAAGAATTTTTCAATTCGAACGAGCAGTGCCTGAGATTAGCGCGTACAACTAAACAAACCTCTTCAGCTTTATAATATTAGTAAAGATTAATTAATATGTTCATTAATGGTGGTAAACAGCCAAAGCCAAATTTTGTAGTTTTAACCATTTTTTTTTTAAATAAACTAAATATTTTTATATTGACATCGACAACCCACTATGACCTTTGATCAAGAGGTCATATTTAACGGGTCAATGACACGCAAATCCAGTATGTCCTGCCAATAGGGAGCGTATGATTTTTAAATGAAATTAGGACAATATTCAGATCGGAAGTATCTAGTGATCGTGGGACCTCTTAGAACAGGAAATTGGGTTGTGAATGATGTCATGTAAATAAAAAAAAACCGGGCACGCAGAGGTAGATTTCGTGTTTTTTTTATTTTTATCTTCAAAAATATAAGTCGCATTAAAAACTTTAAATGTCTAATTGTAGAGTAAAATAAAAATTAGCTTTAATTTAAAAATATTACCGATTGTAAAAAGGTTTACAGTTTCGGAGCTATGAATTTTTTTCAACAAATTTTGGTTTGGCCAAAAAATCTTGTGTTTCGTGTTTTATATGAATTTTACTAATTTAAGTTACAAGATTTATGATCAACAAGATGTGCTGGTTTGACAGACATAGGACACCAATATTAAGGCCTATAAGTACTTACAAAGCTTGTAGAAAGCAAGTAAACACCAATACTTTAGCACGTACAACGTTAAATGCAAAGAACCTATGTCCACCAGCCAAGACCCCAAGCAGAGAGCATTGAATTACAAGGCCAACCCGCCTAATATTTTAATCCCAATTACCTCCGCGCCTTGAGGAAATGAATTTTCAGGCAATTTAATCTGAATAAACTCCTCGAAAATTATTTTGATTTTTCACAGGCATTTTCTTTATAAAACAAAGCTCCATCTATCAGCTATAAATGGCAAAAAAAGTCAGGCCTCTAATCTTATTACTTTAAACGAACAATTCTTGTATGCATAACATAATAATAATTAATCTGCTTTCATCTTAGTGCATGCTCTTAATATTTACACGCCTTACAGGCAAAAAATAACTGACCTTTTGTTAATTTAATATTTCACCTTGTTTACTTGTGTGTAACTGTGTATACTCATGTATAAGCAAATAAAATTATCTTATAATGTATTTATTTATATGTCGGGTATCTCGGAAACGGTTCTAACGATTTTGATGAAATTTTCTATACAGATACAGTTTTGCATTTTAAGTTCAACTGCATAGTTGTATTTCCTATAAAACCGCAATTTTACAAAAAAAAATATTTAAATTTTTTACAAAAAAGATTTTACAAAAAGCTACCGAGCGAAGCTCTCCCAGGTACTTAAATTTATTACTCCCGGGTACATATATATATATAAAATTAAATTTTTGTTTGTTCGTATTTTATGCGCTGATGTACTGTTTGTCCGATCAGCATTAAAGTTTGTATACATCTAGAAAAAAAAATGTTTCCGCGGGAAAAATTACTTTTAGGCGAGCGAAGCCCTAATATATGGCTACCCCAGCCTGGGCACTTTCAACTTTATGGCGACGTTGACACTGAAATAATCAATACATTTTATGTGCGTTTCTCTCTGTATCGTCTGAACTAGTTTCTTCGCGACATTCATCGATTTGTTGACGTATACTATCCTATATGTGTTTAATATAATTAGGATCAAGTCTATATAATTATGTGTATTAGTTAGCACGCAAAGTGAATTCTTTGTATCCCTTTATAAGCAAATATCGCAGGCTGAGGAATGTGAAATTTGGTATAGGTACTTTAGAAGTTTATAAAGTGCAGAAAGCTAATTTTTTTATTGTTATAAATTTAAAAGATACAGGGGGTCGAGTATCTACGTAATTATGTTGACCTGTTATTATAGTACGAATATACTATATATAAATATTATTATTATAAATAAATATTGTAAAACAAAGTCCCCCGACGTGTCTGTCTGTCTGTTCGCGATAAACTCAAACACTACTGAACGTATTTTCATGTGGTTTTCACTAACAGATAGAGCGATTCATGAGGAAGGTTTATATAATTTAATTACGGTTTTGTGTAAATTGGTTGAAATATGTTGATGACTGTTGAAGATGTCTAATGACAGTTCGATTTAAACTGGTCAACGGCCTAAAATCAAACATTTACAATTAATGAATTATGGTTGAAGTTCGACCGCCAGGCACCAGGCAATCGAGTTAATATACATTATGAGTTATGAACTTATGAGTTATGACATTTTTTTGGTTACCCGACGCTTTTCGTTCGCATTGCACCGCTGCACCGGTCATAGCCACGCGATGGGTGCAATGCGGTCATCGCGATTTAAACATCTAATACGCCAAGACATTATTTGGAAGAACTGATTTGCATAGAGAAAATCAACGTGGCTAGGTCATGATATAACCAAAAATATTGCATTATTTTATGATATGGCAAAAAAAAACCGATTATCCCTACTGTTTTTCCAATGTATTAACATTGGAAAAACAGTGGGGAAAAAATGTCCATTAGTTAATGTGACAACATGTTCTTCGGAAAATAATTATTATATAATTTCCCAGTGTCGTGTTATCTACATATCAATCACTACAAATTATACAACAAAGTCCCAAGCCGTGTCTGTCTGTTAGCGATAAACTCAAACACTACTGAACGTATTTTCACGTGAAGCCGAATGAATAAAGCCGGCTTGCTAGTTATAGGTGCTCTTTACACAATTACTTCTCCTGGGTGGAAATCGAACCCACGACCTTTGAATCAGCAGTCAGGATCACTGACCACTAGACTAACAGGCCAGTCATATATAAATAACAAGGCGCAGAGCTCAAATACATTTGGGAAAGATGATGATGCTTCATATCTGTATACATAGAAATAGGCAGTCAAAACAATTCAATATATATACTTTTTCTCGTCTGTCAACCGTTTTTTAGTACCTAGCTATTGAAGAGTTTCAGATTAATTAATAAAAAATTTGGACATTTTTTTCCCTATCTTCGACGGTGTTTTATTGTTATTAAATTCAATAATTTACGGTCGATTTTGTTTGAATTGATAGACCACTAGTACGCGTGTTGTCGCCACATCAAAATTTTTTCAAACTATAATAGATAATAACACAATTCACTATTTAATAAAAATAAGTTAATAGACATTATTTTGACTGGTTATACCGGTAACGCAATGCTATTGGTCGATTGATAAATGGGGTTATAAAAGTTACTGTTAGTGATTTTCTTAGTTTATATCAGTGGTTGCGAGACTGTTTCTTACACGCGTGTATGTAATTTTTCATTAATGAAAAACTCTACCACAGTATTTGTCATTGAAGTTACGCAACTGGGTGTCTGGCAGAGCATTCGGTAGACGTCACGGTCTACCTGTAATTTATCGCTGGCATTCGAATGCTGTGACATTGGCTGTTAATAAACATTATGTATTTAGAGAACGTATATCGCTAATTTGTTAACGTATGGCAAGAATGGTCAATTCAATGTAACTCTATTGCATTCAAATATGTTTACCTATATAAGTGTGCTACATTTGATTGATTCGTCAGTTCGTCCCAAAACATTTGGCCGATTGGGACAAGTTGATGTCAAAATTATAATTTTTTTGGTATACGGCTTCACTAAACTTGATTGAACGCCAAATTGGAAGTATGCATTAAGTGTTTTATTACCTAATTATCTTTTAAAAAAAGTATCACCGACTTCAATGAGCTTTTTAGTGGAAAGTAAATGTATTTTGTTTTAATATACCCGTAGGCCAACTAAACGCACTGTACCAATGAGATTGCGAGGTTTCGGAGCAAACGAAAAAATCATAGATGTAAACAATTTTTAGATATTTATTGATTTTTCAAAAACCGCTCGACTGATTTCGATAAAATTTAAAGGGGACCACCACCTAGGAAGTATTATACCCTTTGAAACAAAAAAAGAATTTTCTAAATTAGTCCAGGCGTATTCGAGTAATCGGTGAACATACATAAAAAAAAATTCCGACGCATTGAAAAATAGATTACAAATGAAACAATAGGTATATTACGTTAACTTTAGGAGAAAATGTATCATTTGTCATCCCGTTTTATTCCATCCGCTAAAATCTATTGTTCCCGAAGATTCATACATATACCGTGTTGTTCTGCAGCATTGTGTTGATGATATAATTCAAAAATAACGCTCTAATATGTTGAGTTATTGTTACCTAACCTACTCGTACGTTGCATATATCGGACTAGCAGCGCCCCCGCGGTTTCACCCGCCGCAAGTCTGGATCCTTTGGGAATATCAGGATAAAAAGTAGCCTGTATTAATACAGGTCTCCAGCTATCTACATACCAAGTTTCATCGCAATCGATTCAGTAGTTTTGGCGTGAAAGAGTAACAAAACTTCCATCCATTCATCCATCCAAACTTTCACATTTATTATATTAGTCGGAAGATGGATGAGAAATTATGAACATGATAAGATTACTAATTTGAAAGTCAAGTTATTAAACTTGGCGTGGCCTGTTGGTCTAGTGGTTACTGATCCCGACTGCTGAGCCATAGGTCGTTTCGACAATTCCCACCCAGGGCAAATAATTGTGTGATGAGCATGATCATTTGGTCTATGTCTGGGTGTAAATTTATCTATAACTAGCAACCCGCCCCGGCTTCGCACGGGTAGTAAAGACATCTTTAACAATCATCATCATATTTTAATCAATTTACACAAAACGTAACAAATTATACACCTAAATCTTCCCATGAATCACTGTCTATTGGTGAAAACCGCATGAAAATCCGTTGAGTAGTTTTTCAGTTTATCGCGAACAGAGAGACAGACAGACACGGCGGGGACTTTGTTTTATAACTTTTAGTGATATGTGTATTTGAGAAAAATATATGAGTATGTTTATCTACAGTCTGTTAACAATATTACAGGCTCTATCTAGTTTGGGAACAGACGGTCAGGTGTGAGATGTGCCAAGTTAACGTTAAAATTCACACCCAGCTTCCCTTCAACTCGAAAAACTTAAGTGGGTAAATAGCTCAAATGAAATATCTCGTTCCAGTGAGTGTTCTTAGACCAAAACGAAGCGTCTAACCTCAAATAGTACCGGATATATATAAAGAACAGAGATATGAAAACAAATGTACAAGAAGAAATCACGCTTTGAGTAGAACTTAAGACTTCATTTATTTAAAAAAAATAAGCAAATGAGTTGAATAGAACCAGCCGGACGGACTCTAGATCATACATTTTGTAATAAGTATAAAGATTAAGGATGCCACATCTTCTGACATCTTTTCCAATTCTAATTTTATCCATAATTTCTTCTATTACTGTCTTTGTCCATCAAAAAGTTGTCTGTTTAGCGATAAGGTCGCCCTTTGTATATGCTTTCTGTGATTGCCGCGTAGCTAATAAAAATGTTGTGTACAATCAAGTCTAATTCTATTCTATTAAAAATATTTATGCTAGAATGGGTTTCCTTAATCAAAGTTGGTGGTAACATAGACCGGCCCACCGCTAAGACCTCAGAATATAATCTATCTCCTTACTAAATTTCATTTCGATCCGTTCATCCGTTTAGTCGTGAAAAGGTAAGAGTTACTTTCGCATTTATAGTAGTATGACATTTCTACAAATGCCGGCCATCTTGGAATGGCGCCAAACTGAATCTGTTTAGAAAAAAAACGCTTGTGTTTAACGGGTAACTTTGTAATCAATCTTCATTTTAAAGTACCTATCATAATAATTAATAATTTTAAATATACTCCTGACTCAAAAACCCCTTCAACGATTTTATAGCAGCTCATATTCTTCGAGCCGCTGAACAGATTATCTTGTACCGCTAAGAACACACTCGATCAAATCACCTTTCAAACTCAAAATCGGTCCATTTGTTTATGAGCTATGATGCTATGTGATTGATGACAAACACAAAGATACACACGTCAAAATTAAAACACCCTTCCTTGTTACTTAGAGGGTTAAAAAACACACTAATCTGATTAGTTTAAGAGTAGCTAATCTCAAGTTTTACAAGTTCGATTTGAAACATAATTTAGCACTAAATCGTGTGATCATTGAGGCACGTTATAGACTATTTATCATCACGCCGCCGTGCATGGGAGTGGTGCAGTGATTAATTACATTTGGGTGAAAGAAAAGGCCACGGAAAATTACAAATTAGTCCTGATGTAATAACTCAAAACAAGAAACAATTACGCTGGTAGTTCAAAGTTAAATATGTAGTACTTACCTACCGGAATTTAATAGAAAATTATGACTTAATATAATATTATTTACTAGCGACCGTCGCAACTTAATCTGCGTTTGAAAATTTTCCCCGTTTTTGCAACATTTTTAATTGATGCTCCGCTCCCATTGGTCGCAGCGTGGTGGTATACAGCCTATAGCGTTCCTCGGTAAATGGGCTATCTAACACTAACATAATTTTTAAAATCGGATCAGTAGTTTCGGAGCCTAATCAATGCAAACAAACGAAAGAAAGCTACAAGGGCCCAGTATATGTTGACCTGACACGGTACGGTCTATACAAATGACCACCAGGCCATCTCCAGTAGTCATAAAGCGTTAATTGTTTATTGGTTAGGGCTATACGCAATATAATAGGGTTTCAGGTTTGATGCCCACCTGCTACAGACGTGAGCTGACTAACACTTTTTTAATGAGTAAGAATTATTCCACAAAAAAAAAAACACGACAGCAATCTTCACGACAATGACAGATAAGTAAAGATCGGCAATTTTTTTATTTAAAACGTATCTCTTCAAGTATTATAGATAAAAAAGCCAGAGCAATCAACTTACTATATTCTACTTTTCTGCCTTACTAGAACGATTCATGTCGTGAAGATTTTTATTTGAAACGAAAAAAACTTACTCTTTCTGTACGGGAACCTCGGGCCTCTAATGAAAGGTGTAACCAGAGGAATCGTATGCACCGACATAATAATTCAAACTAATATTTTCGAAAAAATCCGGTTTATTATTAAGAAAAAATGTTTTTCGAAACTGATTTTTGACAAAAACGTGTGATCCCCGCGCTGACGGACTACGCGAATGAAAAAAAAAACAAAAACCACTAACATTCCAAATTCAAAAAAGTATTTTTTTATTCATCTAGCGTGCTATGCCAGCGGTATGTGATCGATTTCAAACGATAATAGGTTTGAATAGCTTCTGTATAACGTTTATAATAACTGTTAATTAAGTAATTATGTGCGCGGTCATTTATCAAAATTAGATGTTTGAAGTAGTATAAATAACCAAAATAATTTTATAGTTTTATAATATTCATGTAATTAATCATCATCAAAGAAATGCCTGGTCAAAGAAGACCACAGTAAAACAGCCAATAAGAATCTTTCACCAAGTAAATTTTTAGTTAGTCCACTTCTCATAGAGGTTATATTTCTTACGCACGTTAAACTTCTTTTCTTCAAAACTGATAACAACCTCTTTTTATTAAACTTTAATGGAATGTAGCAATTTAGAACTAAAGTAAATCTCGGAGAATGAATCTATGTTTAAAGAATTTTATCCTGACTGATCATTTTTGTTTTTAGGGTTCCGTTCCACAAAAGGAAAAAGGAACCCTTACAGGATCACATTGTTGTCCGTCTGTTTGTCTGTCTGTCAAGACCCTTTTTCTGAGGAATTCGTCGACGCATCAAGTTGAAACTAATACCACATACTTATGTATGAAAAAAATTAAGCTTCTAAGGCAACGCAATCAAAAAATACGGCCTTTATAGCCGTAGATATGACAAAAATTGAACATTTTGCAAATACCTAAATCAAAACCACTGGGTATTTCCTATTGACCTAGAATCATGATATTTGGTAATCCTATATCGACGTTTGGGAGAGAATTTTTAGAACAAAGATAAGTTTGTCTTTCAGAAAAGACGGGCAAAAATCTTCGACATTCGATTCTCGAGATCTACATACAAGTTTGTTTACTCAGTGCGCGAGTCAGACTCGCACTTTTACAGTTTTCTTTTTGCTTTTTAGGGTTCCGTACCTCGAAAGGAAAAATACGGAACCTTGGTAGGATCACTTTGTTGTCCGTCTGTTCCGTCTGTCTGTCTGTCAAGACCCTTTTTCTCAGGAACGCGTGGAGGTATCAAGCTGGAATTTATCAAATACTCAGTTCTACTGTGCTTGGAGCTGTGAAAAAATCAAACTTCTAAGCCAACGCAATGAAATACAGCCGTTTATGCCGCAAATTTTCGACACTCGCAAGGGAATCAAAACCTACAGGGTCCTTCCCGTGAACTCAGAATCTTGAAATTTGGTACGAAGCAACGTCTTACAGCAGAGATAAAGGAAAAAAAAATGCGAAAACCGTAAATTTATAGTTACATCATATAATAAAAATATTTTACGGAACCCTCGGTGCGCGAGTCCGACTTGGCCGATTTTTCTGGCATGACAACACTCATGTAGGACCGGGCTTATAAATACCTACAGACTAAGGCTATTGCTTACTTTAGCGTGTTTGACGAATGAAATAAAACATTTTTATTTACAAAAATTACAATCCTACATAATGTTACTTTATGAAGAAAGCGTAAAAAGAAACACGTTGACATAATAACAGTGATTTTCCTTATAATCTAAATAATAGCCCTCCCTTTTTTTGGCGTATGTACATTCAAAACTAGGCTGGTTCTTTGTGTACCGTAGCCGCGGAGGAATCACAACCATAGAGATATTATAGCTACAGGCGGGAGCAAGCCACGAACTGGTGACGGCGATAGAAAGAGAAAGAAGACAGCAGTTTCATGCATCTCTCTCTCTCTTCGTTGATTTATCTATAATATCTCTGTATTTATGAGTTACCGTTTAGGATAACCGCGCCAATAAACATTTTGCTTCCTTTGGAGGTAAAGACTTTGATTCGTTTGACTGTCCTGTTGGTCTAGTAGTTAGTGACCCTGACTGCTGAGCCAGAGGTCGTGGGTTTGACCCAGGACAAATTATTGTGTGATAAGCACGATCATTTGTTCTGTGTCTGGGTGTAATTTATCTATAATATGTATGTTTTTAGAAATATATAAGTATGTTTATCAGCAGCCTGGTTACCATAGTACAGGCTCTGCCTAGTTTGGAATCAGACGGCCGTGTCTGAGATGTGTGAAGTTATTATTATTATTCTATATATTTGTCTTTATATATCTATCTTTCTCTATTTCTATATATATCTATCTTTTATGTCTTGTTGAAAATTATTTAAAAACTATTAATAACTACAACATGGTAATGGGACCTCTGATGACATTTACTCACAGGTAGGTACTTATACCAACCAATCAGCGAAGAGGTGCGAGAGAGATACATGTAATCGCTGTCTTCTTTCTCTTTCTACCGACGTCGCCAACCCACATACAGGGAATCCAATACCTTCCCGCCTCTAGCTATAATACCTCTATGATCACAACACAAGACTGGTAAAAAAATACTTTTTTTTTAAATTACCATAAATAAGTAAGCATAGACTGCGTAAAGATAAATTTAGCAAAGCCTCTTTAGTAGTGGACTATTAATTTAGTTTTTTGTTAATGGGCTGGCAGTGGTCTCAAGGTGCTGGATTTTAAGGGACACAAATTTTCAAATTCAAAATAATTTATTCAATTAAGACACTAAGTGACATTTATGAACGTTAAATTGAAGCTAGAGTTAAAATCATAGATCGGCACAAACAGAATATATTTAAGATCCGTTCTACCTTAGTTTAACGAGCGTTTATGTTTATTTCTCATGGCTACTGCTCACGGGGTGCTCCACAATATTTACAATAAATAAAAGTGTTTGTAATGTCATAATTACAGCATTTTAGAGGCATCCGAATGTTTACACGGTACATATACCAAAAAATCTTAAGGTGGGAGTAGAGGAAGGGAGGGGGGAGGAGAGGGGGAGAGGGAAGGGTTAGGACCTCCGGTAACCTTACTCACTTGGTGAAACACAATACAAGCATTTTCACGGCCAGTTTTCTGTGAGGCCGTGGTATCACTCCGGTCGAGCCGGCCCATACGTGCCGAAGCATGGCTCTCAGAATTAGGTAATATTTCCCGAATATTCCAGTCAGTTTAGTAATTTCAGTTTCCTTGACACGCGCCACAGAACATATATAGCTACCGACGGACGCCATATTGCATCAGAAACAGCCAAGTGTCGCAATACTGTGTCGTACTATTAGTTAAACTCTTCGTCAGCCAGATGTCGAAATCCGACTGTAATAATTTATTGATAACAATAGCTTCGTCAACGATGGTAAAGACAACTTTGTTATTTTTAGGGTTCCGTATCTCAAAAGGAAAAAGGGAATCCCTTATAAAATCACTACGTTGTCTGTCAAGATTTTTTTCTTAGGGATGCGTAGAGGTATCAAGTTAAAATTAACATCACATACTCATGTCAGCGGTGCCTTGAAGCTATAAAAAATTAAGCTTCTAAGTCGACGCAATCAAAATCCTTTATTAAGCCTTATGTTTTAACATATTTTAATACTTCGCAGATAAATCAAAACCTATCCACTTCCGAATAATCCAGAATCATGAAATTTGGTAAGTAGCAAGGTCTCATAGCACAAAAATTCATACCTAAATTTATTTTTTTGGATCACAAATTTATATTTTGCGCTTAAAAAATTTAACCGTCTAAAAACCAAGTAATTTAATTAACATTGGATAAACGTCAGAATAGGTATAAAAGTTTTGTGTTGACGCCATTTTGTTATGTATATTTTTTTACAAAATGGATGTCGAACAAATTCACAATATCCCTATTTCGGATGTCGGTGAACAGCTGAGCTAATGCAGGAAACAGTCCATTATCCGCGACCTCCATACTACAATCATTGCAGAACGAGGAGAATATTTGTTGTTAGTTTCTATTGAATTCGTGTGAGAAATAAAAATATTATGATGCAGTCTGTAGACTTGGGGCCCGTGGCTAAGTGGTAACCAACTAGTTTAACACATTACAAAGTTAAGTAATTCTAGCCAGGTCAGTCTAGGATGGGTGACCAGACTATATATAGACTATATATAGACTACAGAACTTCGATATCGCCTAGTACTTGGGTTGTGGAGGTCTCATGGCAGTCGTTTCACGTAAAATATCTAAGTTCGGCCGTATCGTAGTTAGACTGAAAGCCGACCCCAACGTAGTTGGGACAAGGCGCGGAGGATGATGCAAGTCTGTGGACTTCATACATATATTTTACTAGCTGAACGGCGCAACTTCGTCCGCGTTTGTAAATTTTCCCCGTTTTTGCAACATTTTTCATTGATGCTCCTCCTCTTGGTCGTAGCGTGATGTTATATAGCTTATAGCCTTCCTCGATAAATGGACTATCCAACACCACTAAAAGAATTTAATTATGTATTTACACGGGAATGAACGCGATCACGAAAAGTTATTACATACCTCTGAATTGCCTGACGTGCCTCTGACCACGGCCAGTGCAACCTGGTTGAAACGAAATTACATTACATGTATATCATGGAACGCGAAAGTTTAAAAGTTACTAAAATAATTTTTCAATGCGAACCAGTAGTAGTTCTTGAGATTAGTGTGTTCAACCAAACAAACAAACTTTTCAGCTTTATAATATAAGTATAGATTTGTTGAAGTTGTTGATTTAAGTACACAATTGTTTTGTATAAACGGCATTTTGTATAAAATAAGTACTGTGACTAGACCTAAACTAAAAAGATAGCTTATTCTATGGCTTCTAGAACATAGATAAACATATATAGATACTTTTGTAAAAACATGATCTATATATACAAGGTACATCTGTCAAAGGAACACTTATTTCATCATCACTAAAATGGCACGACTCTAGCATGCAGTTGGTAAACGAATTTTTGAAAAAGAACTATCCGTTCACAAGTTATGCCCGTTTGAGTTTCCAGGTATTGTCACCTCCGTTTCTCATAAATGCAGGTGGAATGTGTATAATTAAAGATTTTAAATCCAACATATATTTTTAATTTTAGAACTAGCTGACCCGACAGACGTTGTCCTGTCTTTACTATGAATATTGAATTCGATTTGGTATAATTTACAGCGCGCATTCTGTCAATCGCGCCAACTGTCAAACTACTGACGCTGTTATGTCAAAAGCGCTAAGGTTACATTAGAAAGGTTTTAATGTGGTCGTTAAGTTTTCTTAAATTTTCCGAGCAACCTGACAATAACAAACACAAAAAAAGAATTAGCGAAATCGGTCCCGGCGTACACGCGTGATGCCATGCAAGGGAAATAGGGATTCATTTTTATATTTATGTATAGATTATTCGATTTGTTATAGAAAAAATCCGTAAAAACTAGGTAACTTCAAAAGGTGTATTAATGCGTGAAGAAAATTCGTTGTAACCATTTTTAAGCAAATTTCGTGGACGGAGGACTAAAAAGGTTTATGTATTTTTTGCATTTTAATTATCTTTCGTTGATTAAATTTATTGTTGAAAGTTTTTTATTTAAATTATCGAATCATTAAATCAATTATTATTTACGTACTGGCCTTCGGGGAATAAGGCGTGATGTTTATGACATATATGATGTGTTATATAATAAAATAATACTCCACTGTTCATTTCTCATGGGAAATAAGCAGGGTGCATATTGTCCATGACGAGAACCTATTAATATTTCAGTTTGCCTTGGACTGTTCGAGTAATTAACAGTTATTTTGAATGTTTTTAATGTATTAGGCATGCGTATTCTTTCACATTACACAATATAAACTTCTTCCCGCGGTTTTGCTTGTGTTAGGCCTCGTTCGGGGAAAGGCGGTTCGAGAAGCGGCGCGGAAAGCGTCTATCTGTGGCGTTGCATGAACAAAAAAACATTTACAGCAATTTTTTTGTTTTTAACTTCTTTAAGATAACCATTGTTAACAGCAGCTGTACGCCATATTAGGTGTGTAACTTGGGACTTAATCACGATACTATTTATAAGATTTTTTTGGAAAGATATAAAAAAAAACTATTTTAAAGTTTTTTTGTCTGTCTGTATGTTGTGGCTAATATCCGGCACGGGTGTACCAATTTCCACGGGACTTTCACTGGCAGATAGCTGGTGTTATAAGGAGTAGGTACGCAACATTTATTTTGGTAAGATAGGTTCACGCGAGCGAAGCCGCGGGGGGAACAGCTTCTATTGAATAAAATACAATATTGGGAATGCGTTAAACGTTCGCGTTTGTCTAAAAGTAATTTTTTTATTCGATACAGTACTTCTTTTCTGGATAAAAGATATTTTATCCAGAAGAGGCTTCGAATAAAAGCTGACAAATAGTTGTGACGACATAACCGCTTCTAATATCTTGCCGGCTGTACACACTCGTTGAGAACTTGTGGTGCTTTCAACGCTCTCGGCCAGGCCTAACATGTACACACACTCGTTGTATCAGTAGATCCTTCCTTCCAGACCTTTGTCTCGGGCGCAAAGAACCGACTGGGAGGTGGCGAGAAGAGTCGAGAGAGGGCGAGACGAGTCGAGAGAGAGCGAAACGAAAGCTCCATATAGAATTATAGACACTCGGCCTGTGGTATATAAAGATTGCTCTTTTCCTATTGAGGAACGAAACCCTAAAAACAATAATCAAAGAGCGCCAAAAATTTCGATCTTGGGCTGTCCGCATCCATCCACTGCCAGCCACCTTCTTCAAGTCGTCGGCCCATCATCCCTTTTTGAAATACTTCAAGTTTATATTATTATGGAAAAGAAGTGTGATGTGATATGAATTTGAAAATTATGTGAAAATGGCTTACATCAAGCTACAAGGATTTAGTACATAATTGTGTTGATCTGACATAGTGCGGCAAATCTATTAAATGACAGTTAGCTTATACTGGATATGAATACCTAGCTTGATTTATATTACACACTAACAACCCGCTCCGGCTTCGCACGGGTAGCAAAGACATCTTCAACAATCATCAACATATTTCAATCGATTTACACAAAATCTTAACAAATTATACACCTAAACCTTCCTCATGAATCTATTACTGAAAACCGCATGAAAATCAAATCAGTGGTTTTTCAGTTTATCGCAAAGGTTTATGTGTATAATTTATTAAGGTTTTGTATAAATTTGCTGAAATATGATGACTATTGATGAAGATATCGGAAAAAATCCATAGACGTAAACCGATAGAGTTATATGAAAACGATGTATTACGCGGTTATTTTAAAAATGTCTATTAGAATATAACAAAACTATATGTTTATCTTGTGAGATTAACACTGATCTGTCTGATCTGAAGATGTAGCCATATCGCACCTTTATAATCATAAATTGAGACATTAACTGCATGACATAAATTGACTTCAATCGACCATATTCATCAAATAATTAAACAGGGAACAGGTACCTACAATATACAACGATTTACTATTAACGTACGTCGAAAAATCTATGTTGAATGAAAGATACGAATCTTTAATTGTGTTATCTCAAAAAAGTTTTTTTATTAAGTGTCTATAATACTAAAGGCGATATATATGCTCTGCTATCCGTGCGAAGCCGGGGCGGGTTGCTAGTAAAACTCTAATTAGTAAATCTTAATATTTCAACGTCATTCAGTTATCACAGGCACAGGTAACACCCGCCAGCGCCCTTAATATACACCCACAACTTTGTACTGTTCCTACTGACTTTTCTAGGTCACAGCTTGTAAAAAATCAATACACGCCACATCATTGATTTCCTTACAATTACGTGAGTTGAATATATAATCAGTTTTATCAACTGGTTCAACAGATGACTTCAATCATATCTATGATCGTTAATTTTTTAGAGAGTAGGTATTCTCATTTTGATGACGATTTTAGGGTTCCGTAAAAAGGGACCCTGGTACGATCACTTTGTTGTCCGTCACGTCGGTCTGTTTAGACAAGTACGCGTGGAGGTATCAATTTATAATTTAATTGATTTTTTTACATCTTTTAGGGACCGCAGATACAAGTATTTGATGTTAATTTCAACTTGATGCATCCACAGGTTACTGAGAAAAAGGATCTTGAGAGACAGACAGACCGACGGATAACAAAGCGATCCTATAATGGTTCCTTTTTTTCCTTTTGAGGAAAGGAACCCTTTTTTTTTCGTGTGGAAACTCCCACGGGTCATCACCTCACCGGAGCTAACGGTGAAGTGGTATGTCGGAATCGAACCGACTAAAACCACACGGTGTTCCGTCACAAGTGGGTCTATTGCAAGGGATCCAGGATACCCTAAGAAGGAAGCTTCCGGGAACCCCTGCAGACCTTGTCTGCCTATTGAACAGGCGGCCACACCGTGGTGTACGGGGGGTCTTGCCCCCCTCCGATTTAGAGAAACGCGCTCGGAACACGTCGCGCCGCCGTCTCAAGCCTGCTTCTGCCAGGAAAGGAACCCTAAAAATATAGTTTAGTAAACTATTCAATTTAATTAAAATTTATTGGATTTCTTATAATAAAAACTAATTATTCTATTTTATCAAATTAGCAAAAAAAATGTGAAACACTAGCAACTCGCCCCGGCTTCGCACGGGTAGCAGAGACATCTTCAACAATCAACATCATATTTCAACCAATTTACACAAAACCTTAACAAATTATACACCTACACCTTCCTCATAAATCGCTCTACCTATTGGTGACAACCGCATGTAAATCCGTTCAGTAGTTTTGAGTTTATCACGGACAGGACGGACGGACGGCAGGGAACTTTGTTTTACAATATGTAGTGATTAGATTTATTACTTTTTTTAAGTTTAATTTCCGCATAAATGTAACACAAGAGCGATCGTTATGTTTCACAATTTGTTTTTATGCTGCCGAGTCAAATTGGTATCTAAAGGCGCTTCAGCATAGCTCTAGTGTAACCGCAGCCTAACCTTTCAAGTATAAAAGATTAGCACCTCGGTAAGTTAATATATACAATAGGATTGTCTAAGAATAGTTGCACAAGTAAACAAAATGGATTACATTATGTCGTAATATGCAACGGTGTGACACTTTTGTGTTTGCTTTGGAAATGGGGTCAGTGGAGCTAGACCTTTACGCCTATTAGCGGCTGATTTAAAGGGGCTAAAAGCCGTTTGCGTTTGGTACCAACCGGATATGGTTCGACGGACCATGTACGGTGGTTTGCATCTTTTTATTATTAGTTTTATTTTAGTTCCATAAAATTTTATTACAAATTTTTTTTTTTTAATTGTTCCTTTTTTTTAATTAAACTCAAATACGTTTGCCCACGCTCCACCACACTCAATCCGAACTGATTGGCACCAGACTGCGTTTGTCAAGCGAAATTAAACATTATTTTATTTTATTTTATTTGTTTATATTATACGAACAGACTAATATTAAAACAAATTTACCCGAAAATGAATTTCTAGATAAAATATTCCAGTCTTTCGTTAAGGAATATTAATCAAATCAAAAATATTTATTTCATCAAATACAGTGTTTTACAATAAAATATGAACAATAGTAATGTATCATAATGTATTTAAAGAAAATTGTTCGTGGTTGAGCCATGCTTCGACACGTATGGGCCGGCTCGACCGGAGTGCTACCACGGCCTCACAGAAAACCGGCAGTGAAGCCATAGAGTCTCTGGTCTAGCATTACGCCTAGTGTTAATTGCTATACAAGAGCAGTCAGAGCTTGAACGGTTAAGACAGCTGTGAACTTTAACCTGAAACTCTTGTCTCGGTTGTTCATTGTTATACATGGAGAAGCAGATAAAATTGGTCTCCGTTACATTTAATTTTATCAAGCCAAGCAGATATCCTGGCTAGGCGATTTTCTGTCGTTTTTCTAACGCTGTCCCAGGTATTTCCAGTAAAAACTACAGCTGTATCATCAGCGTATGAACTATACATACTAATTTCTAAAGTACAAAAATCTCAAACCAAAACATAATTATCTACCAAAATTTTAAAGTTTTTCGACAAATTGTGAAAAAAATTAAGTAATGGACGAAACGCGCATGCGTGCGCTGAGCACGTGGCGGGTCAACGACCTGCACGATTAAGACAGTTTCATTTTGGAACACCTCGCGGTCGATATAGGTTATAAGATCGGCACAAGTCAGCTGGCCGTATGAAGACTAAGTTTATGGTAATACTTTTTTTTATTGTTGTTGTGACTTCAAACTGCAAAACAGATTAATGAGATCTTGACGCGGACATATTAACTAAAAGAACATCTTAGTACTATTATTTAATTATATGATTACGAAAAACCCCTAGATTTTTTTAAATAAACAATGTCAGTTTTAATGTGTTTAAGAAATCTCTTTCAAAAAATTATGTATCAGCGAATGAAGCCGCAGGGCAGCACATAGTTTTTCTTAATTAGACATTTCATTATCTTATTATTTTTTTCAACTGTTCAACGTTGGTGACTTTTGCTTGCTGAAGCTTTAGATAAGTATTGAATGATGTCTATGGTTTTAATGGACTCCAGGTTTTTAAACTATATAATTAAAATTTAATTTCGTGTAATGCTTTATCTCTTGTCTGTTGCCGTACCTATAAAATAAAAAAAATAAATAAATTGTTGTTTTTTAATACCATTTTTTTATACATGTGCGTTATAAATTTTAATAAAAAAACCTCATTCTAGCGTTTAGTTTTTGTCAAGATTAGCCCGAACATAAAAAAATACAGAGACTCTCAAATCCTCCCTTCTACTTTATATGTTCCAACCGACTTCAAAACAGGAAGATGTTCTCCGTGCCGTGCATGTAATGATGCTTTTTTATTCTACAGGGCTGGATATATCAAAAGAATAGTCACAACTCCCGACAAGCAAAATACCCTAAATGCTTCCATCTGTTTCGAACCTTTGTACTGTGATTATTACAACTGAGAATTATAAGTATATGGCTTGCTTGTAATAACAAAAATGCCTCATGCGGTGTCTATTTTCGAAGAAAAAAGATAGGTAATCAACTTTTATTTTACACGTATACTTATCAAAGTGTAAATTATATTTCAGCAAACAGCGCCCCCATGATGACTCTTAAGTATAGTTGTATAATTAGTAATTGCTAATTAGACATTACGAATACAATTAAATGATATTAATAAATGCATATGTTTGTAAAATAATTTTGCTTTTTAATTTTTGTTTTATTTAAAAATTTTAATTTGTGTTTTGTCAATCTTATTTTAATTTGGCTAATATTTTTTTTAATATTCGTAAAAGGTACGGTAAGCTTTTTAAGGTGAGAAAAAGTTTTCTGGAAATTCTAATAATAATTAATTCTTTTTTGTTAAGTAAAGTATTTTTTTTTCATGGTATGTGGGGCAAACGAGCAGACGGGTCACCTGATGGTAAATGACTACCGCCGCCCATGGGCACCTGTAACTCAACAGTCACAAGTGCGTTGCCGCCCTTAAGGTGGGAGTAGGAGAACAGGGGGACGGGGTAAAGAGTGGGAAGAGGGGAGAGGGGAAGGACGGGAATAGGGGAGAGGGAAGGGTTAGGGCCTCCGGTAACCTCACTCACGCGGCGAAATGCAATGAAAGTATTGCTTCACTACCGGTTTTATGTGAGGCCGTGGTATCGAGCGGAGTCCAGCCGGCCCATACTTGCCGAAGCATGGCTCTCCCACGCACAATTTTTTTTTTATTATTTTTGGATCGTTTAAATTTTAGATTGAATGGAATATTCGAAATTAAAAATGGGTATTAGAGTCCACTCTTATACTAAGCTATTTTTAATTTCAAATCACAAGCGAAGTGTGTCCATTTCAGGTCTGACCAATTCGTCGCTTCAACTACAAGAAACTTTGTGTTTGAGTTTTCCTACACAGGGATTGCTTTGGAATTAATAATAAGTATTAAATCTTCAGAAACTCTTGTGAAAAAAATGTAAAGATGACAGTGAGCGGGGATTTATTTTATATACAAGGTGCAAATGTTTGTGAGATCTATGTAGGTACCTAATAAACCTGATTCTGTTACCCTTATACTAGAAAGTCAACGTCTTTACTTTGAGAAGCAATGACAAGGAAAATATAAATGGATTCACATACATTTCTCAAATGAGAGGTCAAGAAACGAAATTGGCTTTAGCACCACCATTAAGAGGCTAACGGACGGAGCGCATCTACAAAATGGCGTCGATACCTTAAGATGTACATGGAGGCCGTTTAATTAAACTAGTGGCGCCCAGAGATCGAAATTTAATAAATTATTGATAACAATGAAAGCTCCGTCTAAGGTAGGCGAAAAAACCGCAAGTCAATGCAATCAAAAGATACGGCCTTAATGACCGAAAGAGTTTTCCGAAAGAAAACCTTAACTTTGCGGTTCTAAACACATTTTCCCATACATCGATCTACGATAAATTCAATTTTCACAGTGAAAAATATGTTTGTCATAATTTTTTTGTGATAAAACAACAAATTAGCGACTTTCAGATTTTTTAACAGACAGACAGACGAACAACAAAGTGATCCTATAAGGGTTCCTTTCCTTCTTTTGAGGAACGGGAACCCTAAAAACGATCGTTTTGACAAAGAGAAGAGAAAAATCACTAAACTGTTTTGTCTATGCCTTTTTGAATATAGATACAAAAACCTATATGTTGTCTGTGATGTTTACCAAAAAATATCGTATAAGTCTATGGAGCGTATTAAAAAAAATAGGCAGTCATGGGACTGCCGACAGAAGTGAAAACTTAAACGAAACGACGAACTTAAAACGTCACATTAGCAGGTTGGTGACATTAATTAATAAGGAGCTGACAGAACTCAATGTTAAGATTAGCGCCCTCTAGTGGATCTAAATATGTATTATTAGCGTGTCGGTGCGAGTTCAGTGCTTTTTCCCCATAGCAAAAATGCACAAATGTGCCTAAAGAAGTTTTCACTTCAAAAATGTGTCCTCTCTGCAGTCTCTGCTCACCATAGATGCGACAAAAATTGAAGTACTTACAAAATGGCGGTCAAAGCATTCGGACAATTTAAATCCAGTGAAAGTTCCATTTCACAATTCAATGATCATTACAATCTGATGATCGTAACTTTGTAATTTGTTTACTTTAAATGAGAAAGTTGATGACAATGGATAACACTAGCGATCCCAAAAATTGGCGCCGTGAAAAATTCACCTGTGCTTCTAAACAAAACAAATTTAATTTGCAAGATTTTATGACAATCATCGGGACAGGCAACGCATTCGTTATAAAAGTAGGGTCAGTATACCTGCATCACGTTCCCCAAACCAAGGTCCCGAGACGCAGGGACCTTTATACGGCAGGTCTTACCTCCAACGCCATGGCGACGGCACTAATTATGGCTAGTTACCCGTATGCCTATCGTTCAGAGGAGATCGCCACTCCTGAAACCACACTCGCGACGACCCCCCATTCGGAACCTGCACACTCCCTATTATTCAGATAGGTACCGGAGCTGTAAGGCACGCTCACTTCCCGCATATTGGCATATGCTCGCGGTAACACCGGGACAAACATCATAAAAAGAAAACAGGACTGATTCTACGCGTGATGGAATCTATCGTGTGCCAGTTACACTCACCCCCATACTAGTACACCTTTATGATGTCATTAAACGACATGTCGCACGGTCGCACGTTAACATTGAACGATGCTAACATACTAACTAAAAATTATAAATACCAATAAATAAACAAATAATAAAACTCCATACATCTCCCACGCGGCCGTCTGATCCAAAACTAGGCAGAGAATGTACTATGGTAATCATGCTTACTAATAAACATACTTAAATATTAGTAAAAACATGAGTTTTTAACCCCGACGCGGAAAGAGAGGTCGTGGCACCGTAGCTCCCAAACGGATAAACCGATTTGATTGCGGTTTTTTTTGTTTGAAAGGTGACCTGATCGAGAGTGTTCTTAGATGTAATTCAAGAAAATCTGTTCAGCCGTTCGAAGATCATCAGCTCTTTTGTAATAGTTGAAGGGATTTTTTTTTTTAAACTTTATGCACATTTGGTACATTGGCGGACTTAATGCCTAAGGCATTCTCTACCAGTCAACCATTGGGTGATGCAGAGAAAAGAAGAATTAGGTGTAAATAAAAATTATGTTAAATAATTGTACAGTAGGTAAATGGAGTACAAACTAACATTTATCCCCATAATACACAAATACACGTAACTTGTAGCCTAATATATATATCATGTACATACATAAACATACATACATGCATAAATGTAGACATGATCATCATAAACTTCCTGTCACATACCTAAGTATATATCCACGAATAAGTATATGATTTAAACAATATTCAATGGTTAACTATTGAAGAGTTGAACCTGCTAACTCTTTGAGTAAGAGCTACTTTGCGTTCACTTTAAAATAATAACGATTAGTAGCCATCCTGACCTCGAGAGGAAGCGCATTCCATAGTAGAATAGACTGAACCAAGAAAGAAGTTTTTCGAGTCGGGGTTGTTGAAAAGGACACAGGGTACTTGAATCCAGAAAAAAGTATTGTTCCCGTGGTTTACCAGAATTGATTGACATAATCTACACTAACGCAAACAAACCCACTGGTAAAAGTATGCATACGAATATTATACTCGTAAATGCGAAGATGCTGAGCGGAAGAGGACCGCACGGAAAAAAGTGTTAGCGTAACGAGAAACCGGCCAAGTGCGAGTCGGACTCGCGCACCGAGGGTTCCGCAAAATATTTTTATTATATGATGTAACTAAAAATTTGCGGTTTTCGCAATTTTTCCTTTATCTGTGCTATAAGACGTTGCTTCGTACCAAATTTCAAGATTCTGAGTTCACGGAAAGTATTCTGTAGGTTTTGATTCCCTTGCGAGTGTCGAAAATTTGCGGCCGAAACGACTGTATCTTTTGATTGCGTTAGTTTAGAAGTTTGATTTTTTCACAGCTCTAAACGACAGTAGACTTGAGGATTTAATATAAATTCCAGCTTCATACCTCTACGCGTTCCTGAGTAAAGGGTCTTGACAGTCGGACAGACGGACGGACAACAAAGTGATCCTATAAGGGTTCCGTTTTTCCTTTCGAGGTACGGAATCCTAAAACTTAGAAAGTAACTCTGTATGTCTTTCTGTCTATTACGTTTACACGCTTAGACCGCTGAACAAATTTTAATGAATTTTGGTATACAGATAAACAGGACCTTACAGAAGGACATGGATTACTTTTGGGGGGGGGGGATGAAAATTTGTGTGAATTGCCCATGTTTAGGGGAAAAAATAATTATAAATCTATAGGTACTTTTCTTTAAAAGAAAACTCTCGCTCCAGGTTCGAATCCTGTAACAGGGGTCTTTAGAAACATTCAAGCAACGGACACAAATAATACCCACACTCTGAACAACTATTTATGGATCACACAATTTTTGTCCCGTGTGGGAATCGAACCCAACATCATCATCTTCTTGCCATTTTCCCAATTTTCATTGGGGTCGGAACAAAGGGTTTTGGCTGGTGCCTTTTATGGCCGGCCCGCGGCCTAACACCAACTCTCCTTGGGAATGTAGTCGTATTAAGACGGGGAAAAAGGATAAAGATAAATTTGTATAAGAAAAACTGGGTAGGGAGAGGAACCTAGGGTAAGGGATACCGCAAGTCTCAGATGGGGACCGGGACTGAGACTGCAGCAGCTCGCAAGGCCGGGGTCGAGTACCCGAATGTCCTGTATTTCCTGTGAGTGGAGAGGCCACTACAGGAACATAAGATAAATAGATTTTACCTTTTCGTATCAAACCCATTAAACAGTTTTTTATTATTAATTGATTTATATGGAAACTAGCTGTGCCCGCGACTTCGTCCGCGTGGAATAGTGTCTTTGGATAGAATTTTTAATTATTTAGGTTAATTGACAATACTTCCATACAACTTTTCATCCCCACTTTTCAACCCCTTACATCCCTTTTTGTCCCTTATGTCCTTTCTCAGGCTCTAGACTATCTGTGTACCAAATTTCATTTAAATCGGTTCAGTAGTTTTGGCGTGAAAGGCCAACAGACAGACAGACAGAGAGACAGAGTTACTTTCGCATTTATAATATTAGTAAGGATTTATGGAAGCTTCGAGAAAGAAATAGATGAAGTGGTGGGCCTCAGCTCGAGTTTTTATAAATAACGGTTTTTTACGGTGCGGCGCAAGTAAAGTATGTTAATATTTACTCTAATTACGTCACATGACACAATAATTTTAGTTACCTACGATGAGCAACGCCTGACGACCAATGTTGGACTATTTGATAACTTTGAACAAACATTCGTAATGAAAATTTAATGAATTTTGCTTGATTTTACCATAATTGGGTTCGTGTGCTATTTATATTTGGACAGGGTTTTCAGAAGTAAAGGTTTCTTACGTATGTTTGGTACTAAGCCTTTTTACTTACTCAACAAGTTTGTATTGTGTGTTTGCAACTGTATTGTGTCGGAGCAAGAGTCGCTATTTTTTTTTCTCACTTCTGTACCTGTGCCCATAGTCACAGAATACATAATAGTACCATAGTATAAGCTATGGATTGTTAGGGACTAAATGACGATGTGTAAAATGTCATAGAACAGCATTATTAAACTATAACTAGACGTATCTAGATTATTTATCTATCTATCCATCTAGAATACGCATCGCAGATATATTATGGAGTCCATGGTATAGGTAACAAATACATAAGATCTTTGTATAATATTTCATATTCAACCTTTAAGTTATCGCCGTCAATCTGCAGACTGCACATTCTTTTCTAAGATCTTGTCTAATGAGGTAGATTGCCCTGACCTCCTACACAAAGTTGAGTTGAATGTTCTGACAAGGAGCATCAGATTCAATCCACCTATTTTTGTACATTAAGCGCATTCAAATTATAGAACGAACACATTTATGGTGCAAGCAAGTAAAGACTAATGAATTGTGCAAAGTACTTTTGTTCGGTCAATACATAGTGAATGGCAACACTGTCAGGAGACTAATGAATCTCGGTTTTTAAAGTGATTTTTGTAACAGGTAGAGGTGTATTTTTCTTTTCCTATCTCCTGTATTGCTTATCGCGTTTGTATAGGCATAGTTTCGTGTTAGTTATTAGTGTTAAAAAAACCTCTGTTAAATTATAATTTTTATAATGCAGCAATTCGCGAAAACCTGTAATTGGCTTAATACAGAAGCTGTCTTATCTATTAACTCCTGTTCACGATGGACCCGAAGCTATGGACCGTGAAGGCTTTCGCGTGGAGGGAGTAATCGCGGATCATAAAACACAGAGCGAGGGGATATGTTTTCGGAGCGTAATATCTAAAGATGATACAGTTTGCAAGAAGCGAGTCGTGTCTGGTCACAATAAAAGTGATTAGATAAAAACCCGACAAGTGCGAGTCTGACTCGCGCGCTAAGGTTTAAAACAAACAAATTTATATGTAGATAGAACGTCCATCTTGGGAATCAATTCCCTTAGATTTTTTCCCGTTTTTTTTCGAAAGACAAACTTTTTGACAAGCAGTTTTTTTTTTTTTTTAAAGAATACTAGAACCACTAGATCGCAAGTCCGACGCCTAAGCCATTACGCTGCCGCCGCTTTTTCTCTAATCTCTAATTCTCTAATCTAAGTTCTAAAAATACTCTGCCATACATCGATATACGACAAAGTCAAGTTTCCAACTGCAAAATATAACTTTGTAACCACAATATATATATATATATATATATATATATATATATATATATATATATGTATGACATAACAACAAATTTACGACTTTCGGATTGTTCTCTCTACTTTTGCTGTAAGACATTGCAAGGGACCCGGGTATAACCTAAGAAGGAAGCCTCCGGAACCATCCAAACAGATCCGGCCTGTTGTCAGTCAAGTATACGTTTAGAAATCTATGCGCGACCTAGTCCATTACCTCTAAACTAATCTAGAGATAACGAATCGGTAATTTCGTCACAAGGTTCTACCTGCGTGGGAGCTACCGTTTAATCAAAAGGACAAACGGAGAAACAGAGCCACTACTGCCTCGGTACAAAATTACCCAGACGCAGCAATGTCTTCCAGAAGGGAAAAGAAAAAGAAGTTTCCGGTTCCGTTACCCTGGGAGGTTTTATAAATATGACCAACAACTGAGGTTTGTTTTATTCCTACCTATCTACAATAGATATTCCTCCTACCTACAATAGATATTTCCTTGACACTACAAACGTATTATAGTATAAGCAAAAAAAAGTAAACAAAAGTACAGAGGAATTATACCAGCATTAATACTACATAGAAAATACATTTAAAAAAGGCTAGGTTTTAACCAGAGACATGTAAAAATAGAAGGTCGATCGAACGACGATCGCATCTTAAGTTATAAAAAAGAGAACGCTGCTATACGCTAAGAACAATAATACGTGGTCCTTCTATCCTTGTTTAGGGCTTGTGCGTAGCGTGTGTGTGTTCGTTAATGCGCTGGGTTGATGTGTTGCCAAAGCTAAAAAGCAACGTTCCCTTTTATTCATCCATCCATCCATCGCATATCCCACGCACCCTTCCGCGGTCTATTCGTCTATGGTTGTAACTAGCGTGGTAAGCGATTACTATTGTCTATGGTGTAAAGTCTCTTGGTTCATTTAGTTTAAATAAAGAAATTAGTTGTTAACAAAGTAATTCATTTGATTGTAAAAAAGTGTGGGGTGATTTTTACTATATTTTTATAATAACTCTTCTTATATAAAAAGCATCCCACGCTTTTTAGATAAAGCAAATAAATTATTTTCACGGTCAATGAATTTCAGCAAACACTAGGCCCTATCAGCCCAGCTGCCAACAAAAAAGAAAAAGAACAATCTGACACGCCTATCATCTGTTCTGTGGCGCGCATGCGCGGTCGCCATGACTACGACAACATGGCGGCGTTGTCATGGTAACGAAATGTAGGCCATGCCTTCCCGGGTTGACCTACATAAGAATGTTCGCCGTATTGATGCGCCCGCCGTATTTCAACCCATAAAAGTGAAGAATGGGACCATCATTGACCGTTGCGACGTAAGATATGTGCTGGGCTGCAGTATACGAGAATTTATTGGCAAATACAGGTGTTGCCAGTGCCAAATTTTTTGGTACAAGAAAATGGTTGATTATGCGATGATTATTTTTTTATTGTTTTTATTCATGTCTTGTGGCTGTGCTGCTACTTTTGGCTACTATATTTTTATAAACCTGGCTGAAAACGAAAATTATTATTAATATACTTATTATAAGTTGTATTAAAGACGCGTTCTAAATTTTATAAGTAAGATTAAGGTTCCCAAATTTTCGAATTGACTAAAAAAATATATGTAATAGTTGATTATATTGTCATAAAACAGGCCTTAAGGATTGTCGGTGATCCTTAGCTCAGGCGTTGTCGTACCTCTTAGCCTTAGAAGAGATTTGGATTATGTTTTCTTCGAATTGTATAATATGTGTTTGTGTTTAAAGAAATCGTTTGAGATGAGGCCCTTATTCCTTTCTAACCGAAACAGTCGATTGGATACGAACTTGCTCCAGCAAGCACTAAAATGGTTAAAGATTTTCCCTAGAGTAAGTACTTAATTCAGTATGGGGCTCTTCAAAAGGGATACTTACCAAAAGGTTTTTATAGAGCCAGCGTGGCTTGAGTTTCTTTTCCTTTTAAAAAAAGACAACTCTCGCATTTGGAATGATTCCTGTGATTTGATTCGCGAGGGACTTTATACACATTTAAAACAACGGATACAACTCTTAAACTCTCTATAAGACAGCCAGAAGCATATACCAACACTGGTGCAAGCGGCTAGGTCACAAATTAACACGGACATTTAACGGGCTTCTACGTAGTCTCAATAATTTCTCATTGTTAATATAATTAAATAAATAAATCATTTCGTCCTTAATCAATAAAATTTATTAGTTGTGGTGTGGCCTTAATTTATAATATTATGTCAAACTTCCTCTGTTTATACATATGTCATTAAATAAATATAATATACTCTAACTTATTGGCAGTTAATTTTAAATTTAGAACATTTATTTCAGGAGCGTTAGAGTTGCCAACTTCTTTGGAAAAATAAGGTATAAGTACCTTTTCTCTAAATAAGATTTTGCTAAAGACATCTTTTTTTAAACCGACCAAAAAACGGAAGAGAGAAAAAGCGTGCACGCAAGTTAGGGGAATAGGGGATATTATTTTTTATGGAAGAGGTTATTCGCAGACGTAGTGGCGGACACCAGCTATAAACACATAGAATGTTATATATTTTACTTACCATAATATGCCATATTGCTGACTAAATGTTCGTTTATCATTTTGCACAATTATTTTGACACTTGCACCACTTGACTTAACTTGTTAATAGCTCAAAAATACATTTTAATTTCACTTCACTAAAAGAAACAAATTAATAAAGAAAATGGATATTAAATTCACATACAACAAATAAATAATATAATACCTACTATTATTACCTACTGCGTATGAGATCATAAAAAGATACTTCACGCTGGTTTTCACGCCTAAACTTCATAACATATTTTAATGTAAATAATTGACCTGGTGGTATAGTGGTTAGTGATCCTGACTGCTGAGCCAGAGAGTTCGAATCCTACCTCACATAATTGTGTGATGAGCACGATCATTTGTTCTGTGTCTGCGTGTAATTTGTATACAATATGTATGTATTTAGTAATATATAAGTATGTTTATCAGAAGTCTGGTTACCATAGTGCAGGCTCTGACTAGTTTGGGATCAGACGGCCGTGCGTGAGAGGTCTAAAGTTATTATTGTAGTAAATTTTATTATGGAGATAGACTGAACTTTCAAGAACCTTTCTCACCTTCGAAGGAGGTTGAATAGAGGATAAAGGTTTGTATGGGAAAAA
The DNA here is from genome assembly GCA_949752705.1 of Callimorpha dominula. Lineage (NCBI taxonomy): Eukaryota > Metazoa > Arthropoda > Insecta > Lepidoptera > Erebidae > Callimorpha > Callimorpha dominula. The sequence goes on from OX457020.1 coordinate 3,083,221, forward strand.
TTCTACGCAGACAAACCCAAGTAAAAAAATATAAAAAGTGTGTGTGTCGAATTGCAATTCGCACACGGCAGAAGTGTTACTGTGTTAAAAAAGTAGCCTACGAGAGAATGAGAAATAAAAAGTAAAATCAACACAAATAATTTACTAATGTAAATAAATTTAATTTTAGATAATTTATTTAAAAGTTATTGGTCAAATTAACACAGATAAATTAATTAACCAACAAATTTTAATACGCATTTTCTGAAGGCTTCGTAGTAGGTACGCAGATGCAAAGACAAAGATTATAGGAAACACGGTAAACTTGTATTCTATCACATTCTCATTTGTCTTGTTTGTCTCTTTTGAGTGTGAGTTTTTCGTTTCATCGAATTTCAAATCACAACGATTTTAAAAAAGTTTCATTTCAATAAACTGTGTATCAGATATTTCATATCAGATAAGTCCTCTTCTCGAGTTATATATTGATTGACTAACTCTAAATGATAGCGAGTGAAGCCGTGGTAAAAACTAATGAAGAATATTATGATGAATTGATGACGTTATCGCGCATAGAACAAGATAACAATACACTATTTGATCTTACACCAAACAATAAATTTAAATCGATAATAAGAACGTGCTATTTTATGAGAATACTGCACGTACCGTTCAACATTATCTACGATGAGTTTAAGTCTTGTAATCTTCTATATATTTATACGTGAAGAAAATTCTTTGTACGCATTTTTAAGACAATTTTGAGAACGCGGGAACGTGAAATTTGGTATTCTTAAAGTTTATGTACAGAAGTACAAAAGGCTAAAATTATTAAACAATATGTTTTACAAATTTTTAAATTATGTGGAATCGACTACATGAAGCTACACGCGTCTAATATATACGATAACCTTTCTAGATACGCAAGTCTATTATAATGACAGTTCAAATTATACTGGACAGTAAATTGGTAAATTAAAAATGAGTTATAGTCGAAATTCGACCACCGACCTCTAGTAAATATAAACCTTTAAACAATGATTAAGAGAGAGAGTTCCGCTATGCACTAGCGGAACTCTCTTTTACTTTTTTATTCGGTTCGCCATTAAAGCCAGTTTAAAAAAAAAATAGTTTTTTTAAATGACGTTCGAATATTGAACTCTGGGTGACCAGTAAAACAATATACAAACGACTTATTTAGCCGCGAGTATATTCTTTTAAACAAGACGAACACAAAATTATATATTCGTTGTAATATTAGTTCATTAACGGAGTAACTGTCATTGTCTTTTGCACGACAACACGTTTCATTGAAATAAATCTATTCACTAGATGACAATGGCCAACCTTGAGCTAAAGTACTTGTATGCAACTATCAAGCAACTCTGAATAAAATGAATAACATCGAGTTTACCTACATTACGACATTTTATAATCAAACAACACAGAAGGAGCCGTGATCGCTGTGTACCCTAGAGGGCACAACGCATAATTTTGAGAAAATACACATGAAACTAACTTAAAATGTTTTCGAAATTAGTTTTTATGTATTTTCTTAATAACGGAATGAAAAATTCCAAACTGAAAAAATGTTGTTCGATTTAAAATCTTTAACTTTACACATTCTACATGCTTTTATGAAAAACGGAGGTAAAAATACCTGGAAATTCAAACGATCGTAACGTGTACACGGATTTTTTTATTTTCAAAATATGTTTTTGTAACTGCAAGCTAGAGTGTTGCCCTTTCAGTGATTTAAGTAAGTGTTCCTTTGTCATTTATACCATGTATAGGTCTTCTTTTCTATGGATAGTGTAATTTAAAAACAAAAATAAATAAATAAAATTTGTTAGTGTATTGGTATGGTTTCGTGCGCAACAACCTCTGTCACAAAAATATTTTATCTTATCTATCGTAAATAGGTATAATGAGGTTTTCATTGTATGGCAACATTTAGAACCAAAATTAGCGCAAAGAGACATATTTAACCTAGTCGTATTTAAACCGACGTAAAAAAATGGGAATGTTCTCAATTTGACTGATTTTTTGTGTGTATGTTATCGTGGCCATTTCTAAACGAATTTCAATAGATATATCTTTTTTTATTGAATTTGTTATACTTAAGTTTGGATCCTTTTAAATCTGAACAAAATGTTCTGCTTCCAATGGTGGAAAATAAAGGGACGTAAAAAACAGCTTATTCAATATACCATGATTTAGGCATACCTACTAAAGTATTTTATACTTTTTATCAGATAATTATAATACACCTCTGTCAGTAGTTTTAATGTTCAGATGATTTTTTATTCAAATGATATGATTTAAAATAGTCTATGAAGCAAATTTGGATTTAAAATACCTATTCAGTCATATTCCACTCAATATGGCAACATTATTAGTTGGCTTTTTTGCCGCCAATTTGTATTTTATATTTTCAGTTTCGTTTTAATAAAAATAAAACCTCGCCTACTACCATGGCATGGATTAAACAAATCCCATTAAAACAAACATGTAATGTTTTATGGTGACCGTATTAACATGAGACATCTTAATTTTTTTTTATTTGTGCATTTTTCGATTTAAGAACATGACATGTTATGTTAATATATGTCACAAGTAGACTTGCAACGAATAGTGTATTGAGCTACTAGATGCCGAATACCGAATAATCTGCAGAATTCCTGGCCGAATAGCCGATTATTCGGCAATAGTATTCGGCTGAAGCGTGGCAGGAAACTTTTATCGCCATTTTTGTTTCTACGTTCTGACGTGCAGTCCTACGACTGAGTGTTTTTTTAACAGTTTTATTTTTTATTTTTTAAGTAATCTAAATATCTAATTATATAAAAATGGATCCCTATTTTCCTTGGTCACGACATCACGCGTGAACGGCTGGACCGATTTCGCTAATTTTTTTTTATTTGTTATTGTCACGAGAAGGTTCTTATGAAAGAAAAAATTGAGAAAAATGCGCGAAAAATTAGAAAATTTATGAAAACTTAACGACCATATTAACTTTTCTAATGTAACCTTGTAAAGTCGTTTGACAGTTGTTCAATATTCATAGTTAAGACAGCACAACGTCCGTCGGGTCAACCTAGGGTCAGCTAGTTATTTTATATAATAGCGGACTTTTAATAAACTTAATAGAGCAACATCGCCAGCACTTTATAATTTTTTACAAGCTGAAAGTTTTTTTTTGAAGTCTTTTTAGTGTGAAGCAGCACAGGTGCATCAAGTTGGCACCTACTTTAAACGTATTTTTGAAGTTTACTCCTTAAGAATCGATTTGCATAAAAGGCGCCCGGTATGAAAAAAATATGAAGAGTAAAATTTAGTGATCGGAGGGCAGCGTAACGCTTTCTTGTGCTTTTTATGCTTTATTGGAGTTTACTCCTTATTCTCGACGCATGTAAGTAGATATGTGTATACCTTTATGTTATATATATCGCACTGCTATTACGAGACTGTATCAACTCAAAATAGGGTAAATTTGAGATAATTAATTTTTCATACGTAAATATTCATTCCCTACGCGTCAGTAAATATAAAATAATAATAATAAATTGTAATAAGCCAAATTTTTCAACAAAACCACTAAAAATAATTCATATATATTTTTTAATTTGTTAAGAAAATAGAGTATTGAGTCAAAAATTGGAAATAACTTGATAACCTGCAATCTCTTAAATAATTCATTAATACAGAAATCCCTTCATTTTATCAATAATCTATATACAGTGTTCACTTTTTATAATCTTTAACAAGAAGCGAGTAATCAGTTTTCTGTCGTTTCTGAAAAAAGCTTCATTTTGAGTTGATACACTCTTGTAATAGCAGTGCGATATGTGTAAATATATACAGAATATATAGAGGGAGGGAGAGAGAGAGAGAGAGAGAGAGAGAGAGAGAGAATCCAGTAAATTGTAAACTCCAGTCGTGCGTCGGAGCTGACACACACATTCTTTTTTTTATTATCTTCGGAAAAATATAACGTTATTAAGTGCCAGACACTATTCATTGTAACAACCCTTCGCCAGACTCCCTGAAAATTTCAATTCTACGTTTGTCATGGTTTATAAGCTAAATTTTATATTTGTGTTTTAGGTAACTATTAAAAGATATTTTCCGATCAGCCAGACACGACAATTCCAACATTTTGCCCGACAGAGTCGAAGGCCAGCCCGAGGCGCGAGGACTAAGACGGTACATCTTAATGAATGTTAATTAATATGTTACATGGATTTATCGGCAACTTTTTCTATTACCATAGAATACATAATAGTACTCTATTATATAGAATTAGCAGCCTATATGTTAATCCAGGTCTCCAGCTATCTACATACCAAGTTTTATCGCAATCGGTTCAGTAGTTTTGGCGTGAAAGATCCATACATCCTCACAAACTTTCACGTTTATAATATTAGTAGGATTACTAGATACCCAGAAACGCGTTGCTGTGGCTAGATAATCCGCAATAAAAAAAAATGAAAAAAAAACCTATCCTATCTCTCAAGTTGGACCAAACCGCACATAGTTTGCAATATTTAATTAAAATGGGTTTCTTAGTTTAGAAGTTTATCGCAAACAAACAACGTGTCATGAAGTTTTTATATACTTCACTACATATTATAAAACAAAGTCTTCCGCGTCTATCTGTCTGTTCGCGATAAACTGAAAAACTACTGAATGGGTTTTCATGCGGTTTTCACTAATAGACAAAGTAGAGACACTAATAGACGATTTTGTGTAAATTGATTGAAATATGTTGAAGATGTCTCTGCTATCCGTGCGAAGCCGGGGTTGCTAGTCTTAGTTTTCCATATTTCACGTTCCTTGGTTTTTTAAATTATCTTACATAGGTAGGTATTGATTGATGTACTCTCCATATTGAAACAATTTAACAAAAAGGATTTATCACAAAATTTTACAAATCTCTAGAACTAAGATGGATGGATGGATATAAATACGGGGCAAACGAGCAGACGGGTCACCTGATGGTAAGTGACTGCCGCCGCCCATGGACACCTGCAACTCAAGAGTCGCTAGTACGTTGCTGGCCTTCTAGGTAGGAGTAGGGGAAGAGGGTATGGAGTACAGGGCCTCCGGTAACCTTACTCACTCAGCGAGTCACAACGAAAGCAATGCTTCTCGCCGGTTTCTGCGAGGCCACTCCGGTCGACCCGGCCGGAGTGATACCACGAAGCATGGCTCTCCCACGATAAAATCCGAAACCGTAACTGAGTTTGATATAAAAGTTTCGAATAATTTCGCATAGAGGCGGAGTCTAAATATGACATGTTATGCCAAATTTTTATTATTTGGATGTAGCTGAAATGATTGTATAGTGTTGTTTTTGTTTATTATAATGTTATTTTTCATTATTATTATGTTAGTTTTTGTATTTTTAAGTAGATACCAGTTAAAGGAGTAGATACTTTTTTTTCTGTGGTTGTAGTACTTACCAAACGATATCCCAGAAATCATCATCTATAGTTATTTGCACGATACCTATGCCTAAAAATCAGTTTAAATTTTTTTGCCTGTCTGTTTGTTTGTTCCGGCTAATCTCCGGAACCCGTGGACCGATTTCCACAAGACTTTCACTGATAGCTGGAGTTATTAGGGGTAACTTAAGCTACTTTTTTTAATAAAAAGAATTAAAATATATAAATAGGTACACGCGAGCGAAGTCGCGCGGCAACTGCTAGTACACAAAGTAGTAGCTACTGACATACATTAATTTAAAAGTCACTGTGTCTACATGCTTCCTTTAATTATTTATTCCAAATCGTTATAAATATGTAAAACCTCGATAAGATGTTGATTTCTATGTCGGCAACTTTAATTCGCGTGTCACTAATGTAAAACTCAAACATTGTTAAAATGGCCGGACCTTGGTCGTATTACGAAACATACTATTGTTAGCATACGTTTCGTTACGCACATACGTCACAAATTGGGTATGACATCTAAGGATCTAATGCAGACTATGTGCATTTCGACTGCACGTGGTTTGGATGTAGTTGATATAACTGCAGTCGACCGCTGCTCACAGCGGAGTACTAATAATAATAAATTGTTATTTATTACATTGAAATTTATTTATATTTTTTAATTTTTGAAGAGATAACTTCTTATGGGAGGGTAAACAGCTTCGTTACGTAACGCGTTACAGCGCCAGTCTGTCTGGCTTCCGTTTGTCAATAGTTGAACTTAGATTAGTTTAAGTTATCACTTATCACTTCTGTCGGGCGTCCCGAGACGCACACGTAATGATTTACAATTCTTCTTAAACTAAAACTTAATTTTAGGAGATCACCATCAACCATAATTGGTTTTTCTGCTAATACTTTGCTACAGAAAGAAGTGATAGTGATTCCCTAACTAGGCTGATGCCTGTATTTTGGGAGACAGTATTCAGTCGTGTAAACAAAAAGGTTTTATTTAACTGTCGACTGTCGTTGTGATATCATACTCATCACTGTACATAACTGTACAGAGCTATCCATGGTGTAGTGGTTGTAGTTGGGCAGTGCCTCTAAAAGTAGCTATGTTATATTTATTTGTGTTTGAACCTATAAAATGTATTTAAGGTATATATGATTATTATGTATCTATTTTCGCTAACATTCGTATAGTTCAATAAGCTACTGAACTGAGTTTGTACACCTGCAAACTGCCCTATGCATCCATCACATTTGTCCATCTTAAGGTTGTCTGGAAGAAATCGCAACTAGCGATAAGACCGCCGATTGTACCTGTACTTTTCTATGGTGTACAATGAAGAATATTGTATTGTATTGTATTAATTTAATTTTCAACTACTATGTTATAAGTGGGGGCTCATGCCAGTCAGTCTTAGGATAGGTGACCATTCGAAAACATTGAGACCCGTGCCTTGGAGAGCACGTTAATTCGTCGGCCCCGGTTGCCATACGAACATCTGAGGAACATTCGTTACGTCGTTGTTCGTTCGTCTAACTTTGATATCGAAGAGTACTTTGGTTGTGGCGGTCAGTGGCGGTCTTATGGCAGTCGCTTCCTGTAAAATATCGAAGTTCGGCCGTTTCGTAGTTAAACTGAAAGCCATCAACAACTTCGTTGGGAAAAGGCTCGTAGGATGATGAACTACTATTTGAAGCAGTTTAAAATATATATTATTAATAGTATTTGAATAAAAATACTTCTATTTACTTGTGATTAAATTCATTGTGTGTTCTAAGACAGTTTAACTTTGGCTAAGACTCGTTACGTGGGTTATTGATCCTACAGGAGTCACATCAGTAATAATATGGTTAACCAAGGCAGCTAATTAATGGCTTAGACCGTTATCATTCTCGCGAGCTATTAATCCCAGGTTTTGGTTAATTGGAGACGAGATATAACTTCTCCTTGCTGGGAAAATCTTCGTAACTTGTAACCATGGAATCGCCCACGTATAGATTCATAAAATACTAGATGTTCTAGATGGGTGTTCTTTGTGTCCGTTGTTTGTATGTTTGTAGAGTCCCCCGCGACACAGAAGTAATTCCTAATGCGGGAGTTGTCTTTAAAAAAAAAAAAATTATGTGCTCGAGGCTTCACTCGCGTTTACGTATTAAAAAAAAAAAAAATTTAATAAGTTTTCTAATAAAATATTAAAATCGCCAGAATATTAAAATGTTGTCGCCACATCAAAAACTCTAATTAAAGGTAGGAGCAAACTATAACAGATGATAAAACAGTTTGCTATTTAATACAAATGAGTTAATAGACATTTATCATGACTATTTGTACCGGTAACGCAACGCTATTAATCGGTTGACAATAGTGGGCTTGTATAAATCTAAGCATGCATTATAAGTCGATAACAATCACTTGACTGCTGATTAATTTTATGATTTTATTTAGTGATTTTGATAGTTAATAGCAATAGTGGTGAGATTGTTGCTAACATTCAGAATAAATTTATATAAATATTTTTGACAGTTGTCCGCCATATTGCTGGTTACGTCACGTACCGCATCGTGTACTAAATATACACTAAACAGATTGTTTGAACATTACGCAAGAAGATGTGCAAGGCAGTTCAACACACGCAGTTTGGTCAAGGGCGTATTTAATTGCATTTCTCAAATCTGACCATTGTTTTGGCATCGTTCTATTGCTCCATTAATTTATTGGCTTCAGTTTTTGGAGTTTACTCCTTAAGAATCGTTTTGCATATAAGGCGCCTGGTATGATAAAAATATGAAGAGTAAAATTTTGTGATCGGAGGGCAGCGTAACGCTTTATTGTGCTTTTTATGCTTTATTGGAGTTTACTCCTTATTCTCGACGCATGTAAGTAGATATGTGTATACCTTTATGTTATATATATGTGTAAATATAGGGAGAGAGGGAGGGAGGGTGGGAGGTGGGAGGGAGGGAATTAGGGGGGAGGGAGGGAGAGAGAGAGAGAGAGAGAGACTCCAGTAAATTGTAAACTCCAGTCGTGCGTCGGAGCTGACACACACAATTTTTCATCTTTTATCTCAGAGACAATTATTTTATTTATTTATTCTTGTACTAACAATAATTCTCTTTTCAAAGGTACTACCGATACTGACTCCAATGACATCCTTCGAGACTTGGCGCCAAAATTTTATCCGCAAAAAAAAATCTTAACTAATCTGAACTAACGTGCATATCGCACAATTAAAGTGATCACACCGATTATATTATAGATTTAATACATACATATCTACAATCCACATTCTTCTAATTATAATTTGGTCAAATCACAAAAGAGGCAAGGAATTAATTAATTTATTTTAATTATTTAAAAATAGGAAATATATTCAAAGAGAAAGAAAGGCAAAGTTAAGATATTGTTTATAATACTGATGAAACCATTGAAACCTAAGAACAATAATGAAACATCCCAACATTAACCAATATCCCGCGGTCCAGCCAGTGATATAGCCTTTTTAATGTATTATTTGTGCATCTATGTCACTGGCTGATTAAAAAATAATTAAATGAAATGTCATTTAATTATTTTTTAATCTAACTTAATACCGTTGCCTTTGCCATCGAAATAAAAAAAAAAACGCCCCAAGCGTGATTACGAATTTCGAATTTCCCCTCACATGAGAAAAGTTTGTACTCGTTCTCTGATTTTATGTTATATAAAACTCGTGTATACAAATCAGATGCCTCGATTTCTGATTGAAACCAATTGATGTTCGTAATGATTGATTGTAAATAATGTTTCCATTTCAAATGTAAATATACATAGGTTCTATGGCATTACGAAGATATACACGCAGCTTTCTAGCCCTAATTTAGGGAGACGATCCTTCGTTAAAAGATATTTGGACTATAGATAAACGTCAAAAAGTTTTGACAGGTATTTTTTTTCTGCCTGGCAGTCCCAGAGGGTTGAAGTTTGGAAGGAATGGAAGTCAGTTACAGAAAAAAATTGAGACTAGGAACCCATCTCTTGTCGTTTCGCCGCTCTACTTGGCACCTTGGAATCCTCCTGGCAAACTTGGTTGGTAATTCTATATCCGGGTAATGTATTGTTAAGAATGGGCACATTCTTGTTGTCACGAATGGGCTGCGAATTTTCCTAGCCAAGTACCAACTATAATTAGTTAATATATCTACATTTATAATTAAAAATGAAACGATATTCATTGGTAAAGCGTCACAATGGCAAAATTTTGTATAAAAACATAATGATCTTTTGTATTTTTCTTTTGCCTAAAAAGATCCCCAGAAAATTAAAAAAAAATGTTTTTTCTTTATTAAAAGCCACAAACAAATTTAAGAATGGAATAGAAAAACGTCGGCCGGGTCAGCTACTGCTTAATATACCTACTTGGTCCGACATAAATATAGTCTCCAAATTTAAAATTTTAGAATTATATTAACTTTTAGTATTTTCCGTGTTTTTAATACCAGATTATTACTTTGACATCAGGATTACGCTTTGACAATACGAAATTTGAAATAAGTACCTATATAGGATTAGGAAAGAGAAACATTTATGTTCTTTTTTTAAAAAATAACATAAATGTTTATAAGTATATAATTATTCTGATCAACATTGTTTTTGGTTGCTAACACTATTTCGTGTGTTTTTGAATCTCTATTACACAAAATATATGTACAAGTGGATGTCGCTTGACAATGCCGTTGAGCAAGAAGCCCTTGACACGACAGTAGCACATTTTTTTGTTAAAAATGCACAAAAACAATACCTCGTTTAGTAGGTTGAGGTGACACAAAAAATGTTCTTTTTACGAATACAGTTTATAAATGTTTTGTTACATCTCATCTGTAGTTTAAAATTAGTAGAGTATAGAGCGACAAGGATCATCCTTACTAATATTATAAATGCGAAAGTAACTCTGTCTGTCTCTCTGTCGCTTGTTCACGCCAAAACCACTGAACCGATTGAAATGAAATTTGGTACACAGATAATCTAGAGCCTGAGAAAGGACATAGGCTACTTTTTAATGCGAGAAAAGGGGTGTAAGGGGTCGAAAGGTGGGGATGAAAAGTTGTATGGAAGTATTTAGAGCTAGAAGCTTGAAACTTATTTTTAGGCTGTTGATTCGATATAAATAAACTATTCCACGCGGACGAAGTCGCGGGCACAGCTAGTTTGTATATAAGTAAGTAATAAAATCTCCTTACATTCAGAGACTACGTAAACATAACCCATATGCTGGGGTAAAGCTCAGGATCTTTCCTTTGCCTTGTGTGTACATCTTTGAATGTCGTTTTGTTAAAGAGAATTCCGAGTTATCCAAAAAAGCTCATGAAATGTTTCCTAGGAATACCAAAATGAATTCGAACATTTTGAAATTTAACCGTCCGTAAGCAAAACGAATCGTTTCTTGATTATAGGAACGCAGCCTTACTTTTTTTAATACTTTTTTTAAACCGTATCAACCATACTCCTTTAAATGATCTTTATATGATTTTACAAAAGTGACATAACATAATGCTTACGTTGTATTTCGAGTGAGGTTAAAGGAGGCCCTAAAACTTCCCTCCTCTCCCCACTTCCCCCCTCTTTTTCTACTCCCACCTTAAACGCTGGCAACGCACTTGTGACTCTTGAGTACCAGGTGCCATTGGGCATTGGTAGTCACTTACCATGAGGTGACCCGTCTGCTGATTTGCCCCCTATGCCGTAAAAAAATTCTATATATAAATCTTGTTTACTGGAGATATGTCTTTACGTAAATTTCAAGGTTATACATTGTCTACAATACATGTAAACACGGTTACTAATTGTCTTCAAAATCTTTTAAATTTGGAACTAATTTTATACTGACTTTTAAATGTTACATTTACATTTTCGAGCTTGACTTCTTCTTGATGTTTTTTTAATCTGGCAACAATATTTGATTGTAAAAGAGTCATTGATCGAAATATCACATCACTTTGTCATTTTTATGTACCTACTAAAATCCCTTGTCTCAAATAAAGAAAAAAAAAATAGGCCGTAATGGGACTGCCGACAGAAGTGAAAACTTAAACGAAACGACAAACTTAATCTAAGGAGCTGGCAGAACTCAATGTTTATATACGCCGTCTAGTGGATCTACATATGTATTATTTATTAGGGTGATGATAACGAGTTAAGTGTTTTTTCCCCTTAGCAAAAGCACACAAACGTGCCTAAAGGTCATTATCAAATATTAGTTTGACCCACCTTCTTGCTTCTTCTAATCTCTCAGTAGATAGGTACATCAAAAATCACTTAATTAGTAATGCTTTTATTGAAGTACCTACCTACTTTTTCATCTTATATTTTGTAGCAATGGACCATAGATAACTAACACTAATACGTACAATTAACAAAACTACAATGTAGCGGCTTCCACATACAGCAAGAAATCACTTCAATGTCATCTAGCGAAGACAAGCTGAACTGCATAGTAACAGAGTACTAATCGAAAGTTCTCGCGACGATAAGCAGGTCGAAAAGTCACCACAAGAAACATCTATTATGAGCTTTACGTGAAGCCCAGTCTTTCGTGGTCCAATACCTCTGCCACCTGGTTGATGAGCGAGGATGCCGTTATATAAATGAAGACCCAAGACAGCTCTTTATTAAAATCTCCATATTCTAGAATATCTTATCTCTAAGATCGTCCCGTGGTTATATACCTACATAAATATTAAGTTCATGGGAGTAATGTAGCTTCTAGCCACTAGCAACCCTTGAAGAATTATTCCCACGATGCCAACTTAACAAAATTGAGAACAGAACTGTCTCCTACTTACAGAGCTGCTCTGCCATTCATGCGGATAACTTTGTCTCACTTAATTTACACAATTTGTTGCCATTCAACACAAATTGACGGTAAAATATTATGCGTTTGTTATGTGATGCGTGGGCCATATTTGACGTCGTTATATTTTATGACGACATATCCTGGTTAAATATAAAAGTTTTGATTACATGAACCGAGGAACGGTTGTGTGTCGTGTTGGCACAATTAAATTAGTTTTTTTTCCTTTGTATAATGATAACAAGCTATTACTGGAACTAATGTACTCGCATATAAATGAAAATAACAATTCCCACATGTACACATGTACTGTGGATTGTCGTGAGGATTATAGAAAATCAGAATTTTACTGCTTCCTGGCTAAACTATTGGTGTATTGCTGTGACCTTTAGGCACGAGGGTTTGAATATCAAAGAACTCGGTACAAAGAGGACCAGTAAGGGTGAGGATTGCTGAAAATCAGAACTTCACTTTTCAGTCTTAGGAAATATATTGCCTCCCTAAGTGTGATATAACCTGGATCTGACAGAAGAATTTTTGAAGCTATGGCCGCGGTTATTATTCACATGAAGGGAGTTCATTGTCACAGTTTGCAACCAAAGAGGATGCATTATGGTTCGAAAGGAATTCCGTAGACTAAAGGACGCATTCACAAATTAGTAAAACATACGTGATATCAGAAAATACAGGACATTCTAGTACGCGACCCCGGCCTCTGCGAATTACTGCAGTCGTATCCCGTACCCTAGGGAAAAAATTTACCTTCTTCCTTCTTTCCCGGCTAAGATATAAGATATATTCGAAGACGGAATAATAGTTGTCAAAATAATAGTTTAAGCTCATATAGTTATTTGCATGCTATGATTTCCATGGGACTTTCACTGGCAGATAGCTAGTGTTATAAGGAGTAACTTAGGCCACTTTTATTTTGGAAAAAGAATTAGAGTTCCGTGCAATATATACAAATATGAACACGCGAGCGAAGCCGCGCGGGAACTGCTAGTTTCAAATTAAAATGACAACCCTAAGGGTAGAAAAAGAGTAGATTAATGATTGTTCACCCATTGACTATACACCTGTGAACCGATTTTGTTGAAACTTAGCACACATATGTACTTCTAATGACACTACAATATGCCGGACCTGTAGTTGATTTGTTGATGGATGCGGAAGCTAGTCGAAGGAACTTCTCAACGGTTTGCAGCAGCTATCTCGTGTTGTTTGTTTTTATTAACTCATCTTAATGAGAACTTTAAACCTAAAAAAGATTGTTGAAGATGTGCTGTTCAAATATTTATAACAAATAACAATGAATAATAAAAGTAGGTAACTATATTATGCACGTTAATTAAGTAAGTTAGGTAAGTAAGATTTTTAAATAAGTAACTAATAATTATAGTTCTATTTTAGTCACAAAAACAAGTCATAATCATTTTCATCACAAAAATATCTGATCTATTTATGTAATTGAGAAAATGTCACTACATTTTTTTTTTTATTCGAAATCGTCACCGAAATTTCAAGAAAGGGATATCAAGATATTGAGAACGATATTAATTAGACTAGCGAAAGAAAAGGAAAGACTAGAAGATTGAACCAACCACAGACTGTTTTTTTTTTTATATTATAGGGGGCAAACGAGCAGACGGGTCACCTGATGGTAAGCGACTACCGTCGCCCATGGATACCTGCAACTCAAGAGTCACAAGCGCGTTGCCGGCCTTTGAGATAGGAGTACGCTCTTTTCTTGAAGGTGTGAAGGTCGTATCGGTCCGGAAATACCGCAGGCGACAATTTGTTCCAGAGATTGGTTGTGCGAGGCAAAAAAATTCTGGAAAACCGCACAGTGGTGGATTGCCAATTATCCAGGTGATGGGGATGAAAGTTTTGTCGCGTTGAACGATGGCGAAACGTTGCGGCCGGTATAAGTCCGAAACATCTAATTAATTAACTAATAAAAACCTAATGTACTGAAACTGTAGAATACGTTAGTGAAACATCATGGCAACATTTGCCGATGCAAATCTATATTTATTATTGATAATCAACATTTTATTCCAAATAAGAATAAATACTTTTTACAGACTTAAAATAATTCAGTGTTTATATACTTAGATGTCGTTTTACTAACATTAATGCCTAATCGTATTTATGCTCTTTGAAACATTATGTACTTTTTTTTTGACTCGGCCATTACGTAGGTACTTATTCTCCCTCACAATTAATAAAACGAACGCAAACAACAACAAAGCACTTGTGACTCTTGAGTTGCAGGTGTCCATGGGCGAAGGTAGTCACTTACCACCAGGTGACCCGTCTTCTCGTTTGCCTCCTATAATATTAAAAAAGAAACGGCCAAGTGCGAGTTGAACTCGTGTGATGAGGATTCCGTACGATGAATACTGTATCTACCAATATTTTTCTTATGCACAAATTTAACATTGTAGTTGAAGAGTATATTCTCCCATACATTTCAACTGTAAATGGAAGTTTATACGAAAAATACTGAAAGATTTAATATGTTTTTTTAAGATTATTGACACCTTATAGGTTTTCCTGTAATCTATTAGGAAATAACTATTTTCCGTATTGTTTTCAAAATTTAAGGGTCTGTAGTTTCGCAGATAAGGGCAGGGAATGGTCGATTTTAAACGCTATTAATCTAAAAATATAAAATAAATATATTTGCCACCCTTACAGCCCTTTAACAAGCTTTTTCATTTTATTTTCTAATTTGGCCCCCAAAAGTGACCGCCATAATAAAAAAATATTTACGTTGCATAGCCGCGTAGGAGCAAATTGGCTGCAAAAGACGAACAAACAGACGCACGAGTGATCTTATAATAAAGCTTATTTTTTTTCTTTCGGACGTACAGAATCCTAAAAAAATATGCGCTTCAATTGAATGTCTATAAATTGATAGTGACAAAAAAATTAACTAATAAATACCTAATGTAGTAAAACTGTAGAATACGCTAGTGAAACATCATGGCAACATTTGCCGATGCAAATCTATATTTATTATTGATAATCAACATTTTATTCCAAATCAATTCCTTACAGTTTCAAGGCACAGGAAAAATGTAAATGCCTAACCTCGCGGCCTCGTTTAAAAAATGAATGATTATATTCAAATCTAGACTCCTTACTACAAATAATAAGATTGTGAAATTTCTAAACGAAACGCAGTACGAAACTTATATTTAATTAAGTTAAGTACCTAATTATGATGTGACAATGGCAATTTTAAAGAAATAAGATGAGGTGATAAATTTTACCTAAGATATTACCAAAATTATATAAAAAAATTGCCAATTTAATATCCACTTTTCCCAACCACAACAATATACACAATTTTAAAGTTCACTGCACTCCAAACGGTCCGCGCAATATTTTTTTTTATAAAAATAGACCGAACACGCGCCGCCCACGATTCTAATTTCGTATTTTTAAAAAGTTACAGACGCATGCGCTGCGTTCGCGCGCGCTCACCTACTGACAGCGCACATCACAGATTCTCACTCAATTGTTATTGATTAACCGACTATTTTAAATATACATACAAATATTACTGATTGAATTGGGAACACTACCTATTTAATTCCGTATCATGTCACCACGACAATAATACGACCAATATAAACCGTATCTATTTTGATTCAGTGTGAACTGGTTAGTGAATATTTAATTTAACCGGTTGTTATGGAAATTCTAAGCGCATTGGAAGTCACGAGGTAGGAGAGTTTTAGTAGCATATAGTTTATTTTTAACTAGTTTTAGACTAGCGAGCCAAATGTGAAAATGTCAGGAGTCTGTGTTGTTATTTTGCATTGATATAGGCAGTTTAATGAGTTTTATTTGAGTTTAAATCTATTATGAAACAATTTGATGAGACTATTCGACCCTATTTTCTTTTCAAAATGTCATTTAGAGTTAGGTGCGCCGTGTATAGTTATATAGATACCTAGGTGTTTCTGTTTGATGCCATATTTTAGCATGCCCTAAAGCTTAAATACGTCTATACTATGTCATCTGTTCACAGATGGACGTTAGTTCAATGATGTACACATAGAAAACCGGCAGTGAAGAAATGCTTACATTGTGTTTCGCCGAGTGAGTGAGGTTACCGGAGGCCCTAACCCTTCCCTCTCCCCCCCTTCCCTACTCCCACCTTAAAGGCCGGCAACGCACTTGTGACTCTTGAGTTGCACTTACCATCAGGTGACCCATATGCTCTTCCCCTGTCGTGACTCAAATCCTACATAAACAGTAGTGTTTAACTAATTAATTACCGTTTGAGTCAAGAATCATGACTTAAGAGTTACATTTGCTACAAAACTGTATTTAAACTCCAATCAATTGATGAACGTGATGTTTTTTGAATTTTTTTTTTGGAGTTTACTCCTTAAGAATCGATTTGCATATAAGGCGCCCGGTATGAAAAAAATATGAAGAGTAAAATTTTGTGATCGGAGGGCAGCGTAACGCTTTATTGTGCTTTTTATGCTTTATTGGAGTTTACTCCTTATTCTCTTCGCATGTAAGTAGATATGCGTATACCTTTATGTTATATATATGTGTAAATATATACAGAATATATAGAGGGAGGGAGGGAGAGAGAGAGACCAGTAAATTGTAAACTCCAGTCGTGCGTCGGAGCTGACACACACATTTTTTTAGCCCCCAAAGTGGTACTTGGTGAGGTTTTAGACCAACCCCGCCCCCTACTCAAAATCACGTGTATTTTTTTTGGCAAAAACTATCTGAAAAAAATCAGAATATTATCTTTAAATAAAGATATAATCTAATGCTCAAAAATTAAGCACCGTGATAAAAATGTCCAGACGAACATTGCATAAAAATAATAAGGTAAGGGTGTATTCAGGTGGAAATCACAGACTTACTGGCGACTGACAAACGGCGGACAGGGAAATCATTGCCTGGCAACTGCGAGTCACGATCACGCACCGCTTTTCGGTTTAGAAATAGCTTGTTCAACAAAAAAATTAATACACGCGATATCTCATGAAACCCCCCTCCCCCCTTTCGAGCCTCACGTGAATAATGGACGACCCCTTATGTAGATTTTTGTCTCATATGGGATTTGGACTGACAACACCATTATTGAAATAGACTTGAAAATTTATGAGACAAACATTTTCTAATGATTATTTATTATATTTTCTTTTATAAAATTTACAATCCTCCCAATTCTGACAACGATTAGAAAGGAGCTGATAATCTACGAACTTCTGAACAGATTCTCTTGAAATAACTCGGAACACTCGCTCAAGTCATCTTTAAAACAAAACCGGTACATTTGTTTAGGAGCTATGAGCCACAGACAAACAGATACACATACCCACGGATACACAGACACAGAGATACACACGTTAAAATTATATATGCTACTGGCGCTGCGCGTCGCCAGTCTGGCGCAATACGTCACATTACTCACATTAGCATGTCGATGGCGCGAACCTATTTGTTTAACGCAACGCAAACAAATAACGATGCAAACGAGCAGATGGGTCACCTGATGGTAAGTGACTACCGCCGCCCATGGACACGTGACACGTGCAACTAGAGTCACAAGTGCGTTGCCGGTTTTTGCGGGAGTACGCTCTTTTCTTGAAGGTTTGAAGGTCGTATCGACCCGGAAATACCGCAGACGACATTTTGTTCCATACTATCCAATATTTTGATAATTTACGTGTCAAATTTTGACCACTGGGCGAACAGTTGTTGTAATAAGTCCACGCTTAGAGAAATCGTGATTTTCACTTTATGAATGGAAGGAAGTTGTAAAATCTTTATCAACGGAAGCGTGGCCAACAGACTTTTTAATTTGAACTGCATTGTGAATGAAAATCACAATGTAATTATTCTTCTTGCATTTTTAATTTTTCTTCTAAGTTTTTGAACACTATTAAACTTTTTTTTTTCCTCTTCCATTCATATAATTTCAATAAAATACTTAGACAATTTGTGCACCTGTTTACTGCCCTATACAGAAGTCCATTGCATCTGTCCATCTAAAGGTTGTCTGTAAGAAATCGCAGCTAGCGATAAGACCGCCGTTTGTAATTTTAATGTTGTAAATTGTTTTATGGTGTACAATAAAGAATATTGTATTGTAAACTAGGTTTAATATTATCACTATATTAATGCGTGAAGAGAATTATTTCTACCCTTTTTTTAAGAAAATTTCGCGAACGTAGTAACGTGGATTTTCGGAATATTTACAGATTATATATATAAGAAGTGCAGAAAGCAGAAAGACTGGCCAATGAGAAAACCATGGTCGAAATTCGACCACCATCCGATCTCTAGTTTAAAATAAATGCGTAAAGTCTTTGGGACACTGGGTTGGAACGAAGCTCCTTCCGCTACATATAAATATATTTGATGGATTAAATAAATTGTAAAAAAATATAGTAAACTAGCTGTGCCCGCGACTTCGTCCGCGTGGAATAGTGTCTTTGGGTAGAATTTTTAATTATTTACGCAAATTGAGGATACTTCCATATAACTTTTCATCCCCGCCTTTTAACCCCTTACACCCCTTTTTTCGCATTAAAAAGTAGCCTATGTCCTTACTCAGGCTCTAGACTATCTGTGTACCAAATTTCATTTAAATCGGTTCAGTAAGTAAAGGGCGATAGACAGACAGACAGAGTTACTTTCGCATTTATAATATTAGTAAGGATATTGTAAAAATTTACAAATACACATACAAGATACGCGCGAAAAACATAACCCTTCCTGGGCAGTCGGTTAAAAACTCGAAATTAAAATTGCGTTATCTGTGAAAGTTGTACATAGAAGTACAGTAGTATCACGCAGAAATCACAGATGGCGTAAATAAAATATATAACTCACGGCCAGCATTTTTGCGTTGCGCTAACACTTTTTTCCGTTTAGCCCATCGTCGGCCAAGCATCTGAAGTGTAATGTGCGAGGAATCCAAAAACATGGATAATTATAATTGTATTTTGTTAATACATACAATTTATACAAAGAAACGCCCAACCAACGTAAATAGACATAAATAAGCTTACAAACATTTGCTTTGAGCTTGAATCGAACTTGCGATCTCTGGCCTTTCAGTCGAATGCTCTACTGCTGTCACATACACAGCTCTTCTATGCGGAACTGGGTCCAGTTTTGATCATGCCATGAGACATCCCTTACATTAATTGTTAGAGTACTATCGTGTATCTGGGAGACCGAGCTTCGCTTTTGTAAAATCGTTTTTTTTTTTTTACAGTTGCGTTTTTACGGGAAATACAACTATGCAGTTGAACTTAAAATGTAAAACTGTATCTGTATACAAAATTGCATCAAAATCGTTAGAACCGTTTCCGAGATACCTAAAATATAAATAGATACATAAATAATTACATACATACAAGAGTTGCTCGTTTAGAGTAATAAGATGTGTAAAAACCAGTCTCACAACCATTGATATAAACTAACAGTAACTGCCAAGTTGTTCGTACCTCTATTCGCCCTCAAGTAAATCGATCTTCACTTATTTCTACCCTTTTATAATCCCACTATTCGTTAATATTTATCAATCGACCAATAGTATTGCGTTACCGGTATAACCAGTCAAAATAATGTCTATTAACTTATTTTTATTAAATAGTGAACTGTGTTATCATCTATTATAGTTTGGCTATTTTTAATAAAATAAATAAGAGTTTTTGATGTGGCGACAACAGATGTATTATTTTATTCTATTTATCTTTTGTTTTTTTTATTTTTTAAAGTGTCATATCAATTTGTTTGCATGCCCTTAATTTTTTTTTTTTATATCATGCCCTTCATATCTCAATGTTTGACAAAATAAATGTCAGATTTTTCTTTCTACCTACCAATGTATGTATTGTTGATGGTACATAACAACTCCCTCAATAAAAGTAAGGCAAAATAAAATTGGTTGTCTGTAAAGACGCCTGAACCAATTTTGAAAATTCTTTTTTTGTTACAAAGGGTATACTTTCGAGGTGGTCTAATTTAAATTTTATCGAAATCAGTCGAGCGGTTTCTTAAAAATCAAGAAATATCTAAAAATTGTCCTACGTCATGTTGTAGTATCATTAGAACTACATGTGTGTGCTAAGTTTCAACAAAATCGGTTCACACGTGAAAAGTCAATGGGTGAAAAATCATTCATCCCCTATTTTTCCACCCTTAGGGTTGAAATATTTGTTTGAAATTTACATGGGACCAAGTTTAAAGTATGCCCTATCCAATAAAAAAGAATTATCGAAATTGGATTACCCTGTAAAAAGTATACGGTATAAGTATATATATATATATTTTTTTATATAACATATATAAAAAATAAAAATATACGGGTCGACTTGAGAACTTGGTTTTTCATCGGTTAATAAAATCTACTTTTACGCAAGCGAATTCGCGGTAATTATATTAGTATAAATAAGTCTACAGTAGTACACAACAGATCATCTAAAACTATTACGAACTGTACGTAATACAGGTACAGAAGCTAATTATATTATTGGTGAACAAAACCAAGGTCATCATGAAGGCTGTCAAACGTTGCGCAATGAGCGAGCGCATTGTGACACTAGATGTGTCATTATTTAGCGAGCGTAGTCTGTAGAGGATATGCGAGCGTGGTTGGTTTATTCAAGATACTTTTTTCCTGGATAAAGCAAAGGATCGGAGGTGCAATTCGATCGAAACGTCGGGTAGCCATATAAGGTATTGTAGCTTAGAATTATTATCGCGATTAAGTCTCGATTTACATATCTATTTTAGGTCAAAAAAGAGAAGATAAGTTCATCACCATAAATTTCTTCGACAATTACTGTACTGTATTTAAAAATCTAGGAGGAACAACTGAAGATCACTGTCCTTTTGATGCTGCAACTAATACTGTACTCGTCAACATTAATTAAAATCCCGGACAAGTGTTGTTGTAAGTAAACAAACATGTATGTAGATATAATATGCCTAAAATAATATTAAATACACGACTGCCCTGCCAAAAATAGGAATCAAAGATATTTTTTATATATTTGAAATTGGCGCCATACACCTGCCATATTGTTTTTTTTTTATTTACAGCCAGTGTGCCTCGGGTTGACGTGAGGATTGTAACCAAACGCACATACATACATAAACCCTGAAAATACGAGCTTTTTTCGGCAGTATCAAGTTACTAATATAAAAAAATTATAAACACAACTGTCCTGCCCAAAAACAAATTACGCGCCATACAGCCGCCATTTTTTTTTAATTATAGCCTGTGGCGCTCGGGATGATGTAAGGATTCTAACGATATATCAGGCCTTTTTGTTTTTTGTAAAGGATACTAGTAACGAGGGTCACACATTACTAGTATTCTTGTTAACCCTCCAGCTAAGCTAAATGCTTGTGCTAGAAGTGGGATGTGATTTAGAAGTTATGGTGGAATAAAGAAACGCACATACACACATGATTCGTGTAAAAATAGCATAAAGTTACCGCAGGTAATACAATACCACCAATTCACCAAATATCCTCTTTAAAATAATTTCCATAACAAACCCTGCTATCGCGTTACGTACAAACGTTTCATGGACGCCATTATAAGCAATAACCCCATTTAGTACATTTTAACGACATTACACATTAAAATAAAACTTTATGCCGGTTTGTAACATAAGGGAAATACTAATCTCGACTCGATTTAGCTGAAACGGTGTGAAATGGCGGCGTAATAGACATTTTCGTGCAAATACCGTGCCGTGTAGTATCTCTGATAATATAGGCAATCGTGTTTTACAACTATGCATATATATAGATTAAGGCCTTAAACTAATATATATGTGTAACTATATAAATAAAAATGAATTGCCAAATGTGTTGCTAAGGGCAAAACTGGAGAACGGCTCGACCAATCCGGCTATATTTTTTTTTAATATTTTCGTTAAGGCACAAGGAAGGTTCTTATGGAGAGAAAAAGCGTAAATATAGCGAGGAAAATTATAAAAACAACACTTTTCTTTTACTATACAAAACACAGAGTAAATATTAATTAAAACACGTCATGTCCCCAGCTGTCAAACATTTGTCGTCAATCAATAACTTTTTACAGAACGATGTCTGTCGGGGCAGCTAGTAAGTACATTAAAATTTAATGTTCGTTTGTTCAAAATCGCAAATCTCCTAAAGTTCTTTACCGATCGTTTTGAAATTTTTACACAACCTTAGATTCAAATACGCGCATGTTTGAATTTTTTTGAAGTGAAACTATTTTAGAATCGTTGTGGTTTGAAATTCGATGAAACGAAAACTCACACTATACAAAAGATAAACATAATATTAATAAATAGGATTTAGCCTGTGAGGGAATGAGATAGAATTCAAGTATACAGTTTTTCCTATAATCTTTGTCTGTGCGCCTACGTACTACGAAGCTTTCAGAAAATGCGTCAATGTCAACGTCTTGTCATTTTTGTGCATTTGCGTATTAAAATTCGTTGGTTAATTAATTTATGTTAATTATTAACACTTCTGTGGCAATTTGACTAATAACTTTCATATAAATTATCTAAAATAAAAATTTATTAACATTAGTAAATTCATTGTGTTGATTTTACTTTATATTCATCATTCTCTCGTGGGAAGTTTTCTAAAGTTTCACTTCTGCCGTGTGTGAATTGCACACACACACTTTTTTTATTATTATTTTATATTAAATAAAAAACGATATACGTTTATTCAAAAGAGTTTCTTGCCCTAACTGCAGATTACATCATGGAGTTATATTTATTTGTAAGAAACAACATGCATTATTTTGATTTCAAGTCTGGTACAAGGTGTCAAGCCAAGTTCAAGAAAAAGGAACTAGCGACGCACCAGCCGTGTATTATATTACTTATATTACACGAACCATTTGGAGCCACTGTTGACGCCTTAAAATATATTACTGCTATCCGCGTGTACAATCACTTACCCATAGCTATTAAGCAACGTAACAGCAAAATATTAAAAACAAAACTCAAGAAGTGGTTACTGGATAATGTATTTTATAATTTGCAAGAGTATTTTAGTAGTAAGCACTCCTGATGTAATTTTATTGTTGTAATTTAAAATGTGTATTGTAGTGAATATTTTAATTATTAACTTTAATTATTACTTTCTTCCTTGGTTCCAGGTTGTCGGACTTTTTAGGGCTTCAACTACCCGTAACGAATGCCAAAGATGTGTGTATGGCAACCGGGACCGACGGCCTAACGTGCTCTCCGAGGCAACGAGGAGACTCAATGTGTTAAGAATGGTCACCCATCCTACGACTACAGGCTAGTATTAATGTAACACATTACAGGTTAAGTAATACTAGCCTGTAGTCGTAGGATGGGTGACCATTCTTAACACAGGAGTACTGTCCTACTCGGTTACCACTTAGCCACGAGCCCCTCCCCCCGGGGGATGTTCATAAAGTTTAAATAAATATTATAATCATATCTAGAGGTGTTATATCTGCGTCTCCATTCAGCCTCACAAACAATTATTACACAGTAACATCAGCAAAACAAAATCATGTCAAGCGTACCTATTTTATTCTTACCTCCGATATCATTTACACAAAAACGAGACCATAGATAACAAACTATAAGTACGGTTCTCAAACTAACAAAAAGTTTGTCAACCATAGAGTAAAAACCGAACTGTAAAAAAGTTTGAACTATTTTGTCGGTGGTACGTGGTTAGTGTTAAAAAGGAAGTCACGACACATAAACGCGGTCGTATTTTTCGTTGTAGGGCCATAAGGTCCGCGTAGTCTTTGAAAGTTGGTGAGGATGTATGGATGTTTGTTGCTCTTTCCCGCAGAAACTACTGAACCGATTACGATGAAACTTGGTATGTAGATAGCTAGATACCTGGATTAACATATAGGCTACTTTTTATCCTGATCATTTCACGGCATCGGGACTACGCAGTTGAAACCGCGGGGTGCAGCTAGGATTTATATATTTTAAGAGGAACCCTCATTTTTTTTCCAAAATAAAAGTAGTCTAAGTTATTCCTTATAACACCAGCTATCTGCTAGTGAAAGTCCCGCGAAATCGGTCGACCCGTTCTGAACATTACCCGAACAAACCGACAGACAGACAGATAGACACAAATTTTTAAAACTGATTTTTAGGCATATGTATCGTGTAAATAACTGTATAAGCTTAAAAAGAACTATTATTTTGACATTACAAACAATGAACCCTTCGTTTTTATACGTTGTTCAACCCTTAACAAAAACTGAACAGACTAACTTGATTGGCAGATCGAACTAGACTTACTGATAGCTCCCCAGGAAACTGCACACGCACAGTACTGATGTGTGCCAACTTGTTCAAAGACCACATTATGTTCGAGAACTCGGAATGCCCGGCAACAACCACTTCGAGTTACAGGTAAACGACTCTGGATCCTGAATTGTTCGAGCTATTGATAACACTTCCCAAGGCATCTGTATAAACAATATGCCTCTCCTATCATTGTTTTTCCTTCTAACTTAACTGTCTCTTTCAATATGCTCTCAATTTTCACATCTTTAACAATAATTTTGACAGCAACAGGCGTGGTCCCTTTTACGCAAGTGGAGTCAAATTATATTTGGCGAAATATGGATGTTCAATACGCATCTGCTTACCTCTTCGGGGATGCAGGCGTTAATGTATGTATGTAGTTATATACATTGTTGTACAGGCACTACCATCCAGCTAACCTATTACCCTGAACAATGTAGACAGGTTTAAAAAGTAGAAGTCTTCAAAACATATACCAGGCGAGTGGTGATCAAAGAAAAAGCGCTGAGTATAATGTGTTTCTGGTCCTCGAAGTGAACTGACTCTCCTAATATACTTAACAGGCTCTGAGGGGAGTAAGTAGGTCAATAGATCTGATGTCCGAGACTTTGTCAAACTATCCTTTGTCGGGAATTCTGCGAGGTACATTAATTTCGGCACTAAAATTATATATATATTATATATATAAATATTCTTCTAGAAAACCTACGCACATTAGACGTTCAATGGCAGAAGTGATTATAAAGATGAAGATAATGATAGAATTACAAAGCACTAGGGACCACTCTATTACACCTCTATATCAAGATTTTACTGAGAGGGCGGGGGGGGGGAAGGGCAACTGCCACCCTTGGCTTTCCTATGTTTACGCACTAATTAAGTTTTTAAAGTAACGTTTTGTATTTTTTTTTTTTCCCCCATGGGCTAGAAGATGAGTACGCCCATATTAGCATGTTTCTCATGGCCCAACACTAACACACATTCCAGCTATATCAACACAATATCCATTATTATGTCAGTAAATATGTTGTGTAATCATTTGTAACATATTTTTCGCTATCCAATGCCTTCAACGTCAACAGCTTGTAGTGAGTTACTCCTAGTACTTACGAGTAGAGAGGAAGATACATTTTACTGATAGAACTACAGTTTTTCACCAACTTCAAAAGGAGAATTTCATTTCGACTGTTTTGTAAAGTGAAAACTTCTTAAGGGACGTTGGGCTCTTTTGGTATGGGACTGGTACTATTATGTATTCTGTGGTATGGGGGAAAAGCACTAACTCGCGTGACCGTCACGCTCATATATATACAAATGTGTGTATGTGTGTGTAAGTTATGTTTTCACTTCTGACGTGCGGTCCTACGAGTGACAGTGTTTTTACACGCTTTATATTAGCTTCACTTGTATGTTTGTTTGTAACCGACTCCTTCGGGCGCGATTTTGACCCACTTTAAAAGACCTGTCAAAGACCGATGACAATGCGATAATTCGATTTAAAAAAACTATAAAAACACGTTTTTATAGAAAATCCAACTAAATAAAAATCTTTTTAACAAAAAATTAAACTGACGAAAAGAACTAAAAAGCAAAAAATAAATAAACCTTAAGTCAGTATTGAGCTTATTTCCATAAACTATCAAATTTTATATAAACTTATTTTGAGTCGTTAAATTTTTTGTTCAAAAGATTTTTATACCATTTCTGATCTGTACTGTCTTTTTTTGACTTCGCTGTGTTTAGATTCTTTCGGAGCATTGTACAAAAAAATACGAAATAAAAATAATTAGTTAAATTGTTTATGTTATCTGTCTCATTTTCTCTAGCGTTTGCGGACTCTGAACTCTGTTTTTGATTCTAGAGGGGAAAAATTCGCTAGATTTGTAATACTGCTTGAATTATATAAAACTATTACTAAACGAATGAGGGAAGGATTTCGACGGAGTGTTATGAAGCTTTCCACCACTCCTGGTGTGACCACCACGACCACCCTGCCACGAGTGTGACGAGAATTACTAAACAGTAGAAATAAGTATTTTTATACATAACGGCGCGTTCATATTCAAATGCTAATTTGACAGCAAAATAAAAGTGTGAGGTTTGTTTGGGACTTTGGGACGAAGCTTCTTTTGCTATTTATAAATAATGGATTGAATAAATTGTATCAAAATATCGTAAATATTGTGAAAAATCGAAATAAAAATTACGTCATCATTAGTATACAACAGATGGCGTAAAACTAAATCAACTAGCGGTCAGCATTGTCGTGGGGCTAACACTTTTTTCCGTCTCGCCGCCGCCGCCGTCTGAAGTGTAACGTGCCATAAACAACTTCATGTAATCGATGTCAATATCGCCATCTGTTATTTTTAATAGGTACATATGTAAATAAATACCTTTCATATGGTCTGACGTGTCTGCCCTCATTATGTCAGTTAAGTAATGTTCCAGTGACCGCATATTGTCCAATCCACTTCGTTCCTGTAACAAGTTAGAAATAAAAGTAAATACTAATCTTATCTTACTAATATCATGAAGGCGAAAGATTGTGGGTATGGATGGATGTTTGTTACTCTTTTACGCAAAAAAACGGCTGAACGGAACGAGTTATAGTCTACTAGTACTTTTTATTTCGGATAAATGTACAGTTCCCGTGGTTCAGCTAATTGAGAACCTCCTCCTCTCCTTTTTTGGAAGTCGGTTAAGAAATAAATAAATTTTAATATCTGATTAGCCTGAATTCATTCGGGTCTGCTATCAACATTATCCAAGTGCAAGACCCAATAAGATGCGGTGTTAGGAGACTTATGGTCATCACACACTATACCGTCACGGTAACGGGACGGCTCCAACCCAGCAATAAAGTTGTCATTCCAATTGATTGTTAATTGCTAGGGTGGAGCCGTGATGGTATAGCGTGTGATGAGCTTTAGGAATCAATTCTAATCGGTACTGGGTCACATATTACAGAGTAGTTACTACGTACGACTGCGGGTGAATCTGAGTGGCCTGTATGTAGTGGTTAGTGCTAAGGGATTGTCCATTAATCAAGTGAGGCTCGAAAGGGGGGGCGGGAGGCGTCGAAAATCACGAAATATCACGAGGGGGAGGGGGGTGTAGTGGGATATCACGTGTATTTATTTTTTCGTAGAACGCGAATTATATAGTGTATTTAAAGATAATATTTTTAAAATTTTTAATATATTTTGAGCTTAAAAAAGACACATGATTTTTCTAGTCAGGGTTCAGTTCAGGGTTAGTCTAAAACCTCACCACGTATGACCAGGGGGGAGGGAGGGTTAAAAGTTGCTAAAAAACATCACGTGATTAATGGACGATGCTTAAGCTAGCGGTTGTGGGTTCGATTCTCACCGAGGACAAACGATTGTGGGATAAGCACGATCATTTGTTAAGTGTTTGCGTGTAATTTAACTATAATTAGATATGTATTTAGTTATATATAAGTATGCATATCAGCAATCTGGTAAATCAGAGAGCCGTGTGTGAGATGTCTCAAGTTATTATTATGTGTATTTTTAGATGCTCACAAAGAGCACCCAACTTTGACAACGTGAACAATTTGCATAACTGCAAGCCTAACTTGTCAAAATGGCGGACTACGAACAGCTGATTAATTGATTCTACCAATTGTCATTTCACAGATATACGAAAAGAGTCATTTGGAAGTTGGTATTTTCTATAATTTATCATTACTATGTGGTTATCTACCGATCATAACTTAACACGTCTAGCCTTAGATTATATATAGGTCGTATAACGCTATAATTCTTATCTGGTCAAAGCCCAGATTAAAATGAATAATTTCACTAACGTTAGCTCGTGGGCATTAACGGTGGGCACTGAAAATCAGTGCTGGGGTGGGCCACGCCTATAAATACCACGCAGTAATGCTGAGACCCACCTTTTTGTGGGACATGGTGTACAACCCTCGTCAATATATATGCTTGTGTTATGGGTATGATGTATGATAGACAGTAAAGCAACCTATTTATTAAACGTTGTCTATGATTCGTCAACACGCCACGTCAACAACTCAACATACCACAGATTATGTCACCTCAGTCTAGATTGAATTGGAGAACTAGTCTTTTCGACATGATATTTATTAAAATAAGTTGTATGCCTTGTTTTACTAAAGAAATTCATTTTCTTTCTTTTTTCTTTCATTAGCGAACTCAAATCTATAATTAAATAATAAATACTCTTTTAAAAAAAAAGGCAACCAAATATACAGAAACAGATATAAAAAAATGCACAGTGGGCGGTCTTATCGCAAGAAGCAATATCTTCCAGGCAACCTTTGAAGGAACAGGAGTATAATGATTTACGTGGGTGGTTTTGCTGTGAAAAGGTCAAAGAACAGCTTTATAGTAGTTTATGCATTCTGTAAATGGATTGCATAATAGGCAAAATGTATAATATGTTATAATGGTACATAAATATACGTTGTCTCCGGAAGATTACCGGCATCTTTTGCCCCGACAAAATATCCAACGACCAGCGTATGGAACTCTGCATGGAGACAGATTAGTTATTTGTAATTATTTTACATTAAAGCTGCACATTCCCAGTTGAACTATATTCCAATGTCTTACTATTGGACCATCTACTTTTTCTAAAATGGTATTTAGAAGGCCGCTAGTGCTGTCCCGTATTCGACGCATCAGATAGGCCGCTCTTTTCCTGGTTATTGCTTTGAAACAGTCCGTGCTGGCCTCAGCAAACATTCCTGATGCGCTTCAATAACGTGGCAGCCCCAGCAGCATCCTAAAACCATTATTGTAGAGGACTCGAAGGGCACCGAGAGATCTTTGTGTATAACAGACCCAGAGGCTGCAGGTGTAAAAAGATTGACAGTATGTTTTATAAAGTGCAATTTTAACGGGTTTCGAAGACCTTGAAAACCTGCAAGCCAGCATATTGCATCTTACTGCCAATGCCCTTCGCTCCCTCTCAATGTCCAAGTCATCGGAGAGATCCCCGGTGACCCAGTGTTCCAGGTATATAATTTTACTTGTTCTACTTAGCGGTACTCCGCGTGTCATACAAAGATGAAAGCCAAATCGACCAGACCTGAAATGGAATCGCTTCGCTCGCTAATTCAATAAAGGAATATTTTTATATAATTCTCGACATTTCTTTAAAATAACTTCCAAGTTTCTACGAATAACAAGCTAAAAGTATTAATTTTATAGTTATACTTATTAAACACCTACTGGCTGTCGATGAATGCAGTTCAATTAATTAATTTGAATTGGATCAATATTGAAAGACCTATTTGGACGGAAAAGAGCGTTGACAAAGTCCATCTCTAATAATAAGTAAGAAACCTATCCAATACCGAAACATACGAGGTTAAATTAGGCATTCTCAACTATCTCCTTTTTACATACTTTATAAAAAAAAAACAATAAGGAAAAGCCCTGCTCATGTTGCCAAAATGTCTGTTCAGTTTTAATCTATGTACTATACAAAAGTATCAAAGCCAATAGCGTTCCAATGCAGCACCACCGAACATGTAATGATTGGACGACACTGATAACCTTCTGAAAAAAGTGTAATTAAATTTTTGTGGTGCGCCTTGATTGGACACAAAAACTCTGTAGGTATTCGACGTGGGTGGCCTTATTTAAATTTGGAATCGCATTGTGTTGACCCTTTAACCTATGAGATGAATTAAAAAAATATTTTAAAAATAGTTTGTTCACTTTAATTTAAACTTTAACTTGTTGGAACAGGGTAAAATTTTCCATTCCAATTAAACTGTATGTACCTTTTACCATATTCAGTGTAAAATCAACCTTATAAATTCAAAAGCAAGATTCAATTTTGCTTCTACTTTCTGTAGCGTTATGGCGCATTGCTGTAGTGACGTCACACTGCGTAGCGGGAAAATAGGTCAGTAGGTTTACAGTATAGCTTTATGCCCAGTTAACTTAGAGCTCTGATGCAACATAACATTTGATTGTAATGTAAAAGACATAGAGATCATTTAAAAATGGTTTCTTATGTAAAGGTTCTGTGTGATGTGATGATTGATAGTTATTGATTAGGTATTATTTTTAAGTCATGGATATTAAATTATTATATAAACGATTAACATTTTTTCTGTAAATTAGATAGTTAGTTATATTGTTAATTTTCCTTATAAGACACAATAGAAAATAAATATAATTACATTTGTCATGAGTTATGATCATGACGTATTCATAATAGGTATATTCGCCTCGTCTATAGTTCATCTATGAATAGAACCTCTCCGTTCCTTCTCACGGGGGCCATGTTAGATAAATATTAAGAGGTTGGTAGCATTGTCTACCCTTGCAATTTATCATGTTGGCAATTCTACAGCTTATTTGAGTGCCTTCGTTATCTGTGAATACCTTGGAAGTGCTGTCTTCATTCACAACACAAGTCTCTCATGTCTGCAGTAAAATCCTGATTTTATTACAAGAAATAAACAAATGTTATTTGTACGTATCAATACTGTTTTTACAAGGAAAATTAAATACGGTTCTTGATGATTTCATTGAAGAATATTTTATTTCTATTAAAGAATATCAAGAATATAAGATTGCTTACAGAATAAAAATAAACACCTAGTAGGTCATTTTTGTTCAGTGATAATTTTATTTTTGAAGTGAAAACTTCTTTAGCGGCGTTGTGCTCTTTTTGGGAAGGGTAAAAAATGTTAAACTCGCGTCAGGACACGTGACCCTGATCGAAAACTCGTAAGACGGAGCCGAGTTTCTTATATTTAAAAAATATAACATTCGAAATTCAAACACTATGAGCGGCCAGGAGCGCAGAACTTCCAGTGTACCTTAAGTATACATTTAGATATGCTATTACCTACTTTTTATTTTTAACCTAATTATATATATACAGATGTGTGTGTGTATGTGTGTGTGAAGTTATGTTTTCACATCTGACGTGCAGTCCTACGACTGACTGTTATTTTTTCTATTATCACGTTTTAAAAAAAAATCTAAGTAGTATTTTTTGTTTTATATTTTCAAGTACGTATCTTCCAGCCAAATTTTCGATATTTTTCGTGATAGAACTTTTAAAAAAATTCGGTGCAAGAAAAATTAAAAAAATGCGTAAGGTTTCTGTGGGACACCCGGTTGGAACAAAGTTCCCTTCACTTTATACATTTATAATAATAGATTGAATAAATTGTATCACAATATAGTAAATATTGTAAAAACTTTTATAATGTAGGGGGCAAACGGCACCTGATGATAAATGACTACCGCTGCCGGTGGACACCTGCAACCTCAAGAGTCACAAGTGCGTCGCCAGCCTTTAAGGTGGGAGTAGGGGAAGGGTGCAAGAGGGGAGGGAAATAGATTCATTTTTTTAGTATTTTTCACTCCTCGTGTGAAACTAAAGCTTTACGGCCAGTACTGGATTTAATCAAGATTTGATGATCTTAAAAATAAAAAAAAAAATCCAAGCTTTTTTATAGGTACTTTAAGGTAACAAGCACACGGCCTTCAACCTTTTTATGGAGTAGACCTTCTTTCTGTACTTACAATTATTGAGTCATGCTCCAGATCTAGCCAAAATAAATTGTGATGTAGTGAAGTTTTAGTGTGATATGATAACAGTGTTTGATCATTTAAAGTTTTTGAAAGGAGGAAATGGACATTTCATATTTTACCGACATTTATACGCATACTATATGTATATAAATATTTAATCTGAAAAAAAAAAAACTGTTTTTATTTTTATTTTAAATAGTTTTTATGATAATATTTTAAATTGGAAGTCTATGCTTTCTCATGCAACAACCGCGTTCCATTACAGATATTAAAAGTTTAAAGTAAAAGGCGTTCGAAATTTAAAATCAAACAATAACAAAATAAAACTTTTTTATTAAAAGATTATTTTAGAGTCAGTGTTATTTGTTAAAAAAAAATTGGTACACATTTACATTAGTTAACTGCAGAACATACTGCAGTGCGCACATCTCTGTCCGGATACGGAAGCCGCATTTCGGAGTTCCGCAGAGTTATGAGGGGCCGCGTATTCCGAGCTACAAATGCTACAATTACTGGACCCTACTCAGTTTGAAGTTTGTGTGAGCGCCCGGAATCCATACGGACCCTAATGGTTTTGGATATTTAATGAAATGAAAGTTGTTTAAGGTAGTAATGTACTACAGTGACGAGGGAAACCTATTAAGTGCAGATGACAAAAACATAAAACAGTAATGTCCTTTTATACTGATTAAATTAAACTAAACTATAAATTATGAACAAAAAAATTAAGCACAGGAAAAGCAATGGCACATTATTTGTCTTTACTATTCGTCAAGCGACCGGAAAATCAAAACAAACAAGGCACTGATGATGCAAGTGTTTAAAGGCACTGGTAATTGGCAGGCCGTGTCCTCGTTTTGAAACTTAAATATTTAAAAAAATAGTAATATTTAGAATTTTCTTCTTGTAGTAACTATTGTTAGAATATTTTATTCTACTAATTCTACCAAACGTGGTAGAACATTTCTAAAGGAATATTCTAATATCCTCATAGACTTTCATGGTATTTTTCTTTGATAGTTACCACCGCCTAACACCATCCGTCATTAAAAAATCTGTCTGTCAACAACACTTCCCTTTCCTGAAAACATTTCTTCAAATAGTATTTTCCGGGCTATTGGGCACTGATATCCATCTACGCGGCCTTTCATTCTTAGAATAAAAGTTTACATGAATGAGGATACGGAATGTCAAGAGGGATTAGAAAAAGGTGTAAAAAAAAGTTCGGTTAAAATCAAAATGGCGTCGTGTGTTAAAGGGTTAATTTTGAAAGGAAAACGATATCTACAACAATACATAAAATATGTTTTAATTATCCTTTTTTTTTGTAACTGGGTGTAAATGATCCTCTTGGATGTCGTCCGCCCTTAGGGGGGCGAAAGGGTCTGTAGGACTTTTACCGACAAAAAATCATCCCAGTTTTCCTATGATCGGATGAGCGAGGATCGTCATTATTCCTCAACCCCGACAGACATTGACTCGCCTCACCCAAGACAGGTCCCGTCATCACTCGATCGCACTACTCTTAGAAGTGCTCTGCTCACTGCTCGCTGCCGGCTACTTCCTCAAAAGTTCGTAGTCGCGTCGCTCTCAGGCCGATCCGCCATCTCCTTTGCAGGTATCACTTCCTCGCAGAAGGAGGCGACGGCGTTTCGTGCGCTCTCGCTTTGGACCATGGACAGTACCATGGTTATGTTTAAATTACCCAGAGCCAGTGATACTTCACAATTTAAGGACAAACAATTAATACAATATTTGTTAATGATTAGTATCTGTGTGTCTGTCTGTGGCATTGTAGCTGTAGTGCTTGATTGAGAGCGTTCTTAGATTTTCGAGTCGGAGGTGTTTTAAACTTTTAAATTTATGATTATTACATAACCAATTAACTTCCTGTTCATCTTCGTTCGTTTACACCCGCGTTGTCTCCCATGAACCCCAAATATAATCAAGTAACTCATATAAGTCACTTATGAACATAATTTAAGTTGTAAACGTAAAATAACTTGGAGTCGTAATTTAATATTTAATCATGTCTGCGATGGCACAACACTGATAAAATATTAATGTTACAATTATTAAAGCATTAAAATTGTATATCGTTGTTAATTTTATGTTAGTTTGGTAAAAGCTAGAGGATATATTAATAATAATATTATTAGTCAGTGTTGCCAGACTCAGCTAGTTTATTACCTGATTTAAGATACAAGGAAGCTATTATAATTACTACAGATCGCCTGGTCGTCGAATTTCTACCACATCCTGGGACTTTTAATGTTTTATTTCATTAACCATTATAATTTGATCTGTTATTGTATCAGATATTCCATAGCATGACGTGTAGATTTTTGTAGCCATTTCCCCATAATTTTAAAGTTCATTTAAGTTAGGGAGGGAGTTTAGGGAGGGAGTTAGGGAGGGAGTTAGGATTGGAGTTATGGAGGGAGTTAGGGAGGGAGAGAGAGAGAGAGAGAGTAAACTCCAGTCGTGTGTCGGAGCTGACACACATATTTTTTTGCCGTTTTTTGCTCGATTTTAATAACGGCAACAGGTAGACGCTTGAAATATTCACAGAATATTATAGTGTCTTATTTAGTATAGATAATGGTACGGAACCCTTCGTGCGCGAGTCCAACTCGCACTTGGCTGGTTTTGTTAGTTTATTTCATAGAGCAGTAAGTATGCACTTCTTCTACAAATGAGCTTCAAACATTTTAAAATTCAAATTACGCCGTTCACGAAATATGCTTAGTTGTACAAAGCTTTCTCTTTAATATAGATATTATGTATTATATAGATAACTACACAATTTCATAGCAAATCAACAATATATAATACATCGGAATTGTTATTTTGTCCTATGGCACAATGTAACACGCATAAACCGCCATTATCACAAGGAAATTCGATCTTATCATTCACTCTGTCACGAATGCTGATATTGTTGTCATTGTGTAGGTATTGATTATTAAACAGAATGAGTTTGAAATCATTGAGTTAACGTGTATAATAATAATAACTTGACACATTTCACACACGGCCGTTTGATTCCAAACTAGGCCGAGCCTGTACTATGGTAATCAGACTGATATTAAACATACTTAGTTGTATATTTCTAGTGTGCTCATCACACAATAATTTGTCCTAGGTATAATTGCTTAGCAGTCAGGGTCACTAACCACTAGATGACCAGACCAACAGGCCAGTCAATAAGTTAGTTAGTCAGTTAATTTTAAAGTATTTATTAACAATTTGATACAAAAGATGTTGATGGTATGTCCAGATATTTCAGAAAATGGTGACTTGTTTTTTTTTTTTATGGTATAGGGGGCAAACGAGCAGACG
Organism: Callimorpha dominula; assembly: GCA_949752705.1. NCBI lineage: Eukaryota > Metazoa > Arthropoda > Insecta > Lepidoptera > Erebidae > Callimorpha > Callimorpha dominula. Next base: position 3,118,713 of record OX457020.1, read on the forward strand.
GGTTATCTGATGGTAAATGACTACCGCCCATGGGCACCTGTAACTCAAGAGTCTATATACTATAATTATGTTAATACTATAATTATGTTAATCCAGGTCTCTAGCTATCCACATACCAAGTTTCATTGCAATCAGTTCAGTAGTTTTTGCGTGAAAGAGTAACAAACATCCATCCATCCAAACTTTCACATTTATAATATTAGTGGGATTATTTTATGACTCATCTCCTATTTTGATACTCGGCTTAAAACTGTCATGAAATTAAAAAATTAAAATCTCAAATTGAAATGGGATGACGTAACAGTTGCATAAATAGATATTTTATCACTAATCGTAATAGTGTGTCTGTTTGTGGCACCAAAACTGCTAAACGGATGGACGTATTTTAATTGTGTTTTTTTTGTTTGAAAGGTGACTTGATCGAGAGTGTTTTTTTTTTTTAATATCAATACATATAAATAAATTGAGGTGTTCGTAATGTCAAAATAATTGTTTTTTTTAAGCTCATACAGTTATTTGCACGATGTCTATGCCTAAAAGTCAGTTTTTAAATTTTTTTTTGTCTGTCTGTTTGTTCCGCCTAATCTCCGCAACGGAGCCGGAACGGAATATGCAGGTACACGCGAGCGAAGCCACACGGGAACTGCTAGTTAGCAATAAAATTCATGCTAGACGCAAACACACTCACACATAAAAAGCCGTAAAAATTTATTAATGGTGCTTATACGCGTATTAAATTACAAAATACATTTTAAACATTTTCAATAAACAGGAAAATATAATGAGTAAATGTTTGCAGATATAATATAAAAGGAATGTTTTTATACATTGTAATCTATACAAATATTACAAAGCTGAAGATTTTGTTTGTTTGGTTGAACGCGATAATCTTAGAAACCACGGATTCGAATTGAAAAAATATTTTAGAGTTGGATAGCCCATTTATCAAGGAAGGCTATAGGCTATATATCATCCCGCTACAACCAATAGGAGCGGAGCATCTATGAAAAATGTTGCAAAAACGGGGAAAAATTTTCTCCCTCTCTTATTTATGGGACGCAGACGAAGTTGTGTGGGTCAGTAGGCTGCATTCGAATATGGCCTATGACAACTGGCAACTTTAATATTTTTATCCAATTTTACGATGTGGCTAGAATGAATAATGTAATCGGTGTCAATTTGTGCCTGAATGTGTTAGGTATGGAGGCGTAGGCCATTTCGTGAGGTGGCACATACACCCGGATTACGAAGTAACTATTATCTTATTTTTATTATACATTAAGAATAACGTTACGTATTTTTATTAATTATTATACTCTACAAAGATCAGGAATATCACGGAGGGGCTCGTGGCTAAGTGGCAATCGAGTAGGTTAGCACATTACAAAGTTAGGTAATACTAGCCAGGTCAGTCTAGGATGGATGACCATTCTTAACACATTGAGACCCCTCCGTGCCTCGGAGAGCATGTTAAACCGTCGGGCCCGGGTGCCATACAAACATCTGTAACATTCGTTACGGGTAGTCCAAGACCTAAAAAGTCCGACAACCTGGTGTAACTACAGAACTTTGATATCACCTTATATATCACCTATCTTTGCAAACATACCTCAAAATCCGTCACAATAATCCCAGTTTACGATACGGTTTCATTTACGAAGCAGCACGTAACGCTTAATACTGAGTAATCTGGCTGGAAATGTCTAAAGACTCATCTTAAAAAAAAACAAGTTTGTAAAACCCTCCGCTCGGGCCGCTTGTCTTCCGTCAAAGCCCTCAATTTTGTGTACTGTCGTCACCCTCGTCACAAAAGAAGCTTGTTACAAATTTCCATCTCCTCCAAAAATCTAGATCTAATGTTTTAGTGTACGTTGCAAAAAACCGACAATGCACAATGCGGCCAATCGCACGGCGAAATTAGGTTACTTTTCTTGAAAATAGAACGACGCGAATGCGAAGCATAGACTGAAGTTGTTTTTTTTTTAACGTAGCTTGGAGCCGATGCCGTTTCGTGCAGTTCTTTTACTTTTTTTCGTTTGCTATTTGGGTGTAGGCACTGATTACCTACTATTGGAATCGATTTTTGTTAGGGGTAACTTTAAACACTGTTGTTTCATAGAAACATCAGAGCGTAATCATTTTTAAACGACAGAAAAAAAGGAGGTTCTCAATTCGACCGTATATATTTTTTTATACTTGTCTGTTAAAATAAATGTTATTCCTCTGAGACAAAGTAAATCCCTAGAAATGCTGGTTACGTCGTGTACTGGGTAAGTTTTGAACCCGCAACTACTTCGCACGATCTAAATAGGATAATGACGTATCTAATAATTTAAGTATTTTCTCTACGCGTAATTTAACAACAGTTATAAGTAAAAATGTCAGCAACCAATTTTACGGAACTTAAGTACAATTGAGTCTGTATTTGACTATGGTTGAGTAAATTTGTTCACTCTGTTTACGTACATATATGCTACTATCACGCCTGTTACTTCTAAAGGAACAGCAGTAAGCTGCAAAATGATTTTATTTTACATCACCTACTGAGGCAAGACAACCTCTTTGGTAGTCATAAGTTTGCGGAGACTGCTGTCTAGTCCCAAGTTCGATTATCGTATCGGGAAAACGAAAATTTTCATCAGCACGGTAGGCTACACCTGTTGTCAGGGACTGACCTCTTTCTAAATTTAATAACTAGTATTTTGGTCCTTCAGAAAACAAAACAGATTTTATCAATTTTAACGTTATTTTGTGTGTTTTAACTATTTTTAAAGGATTTATCAAATAAATATACTTACCATTCCACAATATAAAAATTGGTTCGGTCCATTTTCCCACGTATATTCCTTGATTTGAATAACATATTATTATCCATGCCTACAGATAGACAATTATCAATAAATGTAAAAGAAAATGTTTTTCTAATTTTCCGCGCAACTTTTTCAATTTTTTCTTTCATAAGAACCTACTCCTGACAATAACAAATACAAAAAAAATGAGTTAGCAAAATCGGTCCAGCCGATCACGCGTGATGCCGTGATCAAGAGAAATGGGGATTACATTTTTATACATATTATATAGATTAGGTACGTATATTTTTGTCAGTCAATCAACAAAAAATTACCTATTCATCAGTAATATATTATTTTTCTAATAGGTCCTTTATTTTTTAAATACAGTCATCAAAATTGACAAATGCATCCGACATATTTTTTCTAGAGGTTGGTACTAAGCAGTGTGTCAGAAGTGGTGTCGAAATCTGTTTACATTATACATATCTAATCTTTTATCTTTATCCTCATATCTTTACTCAGATGATCTCCCAAACCTTGTCTAGTGTACTTTTTATAAATACCTTTTTTACCATGTCTTTATAACTTTTAGTCTGTCCTGATAATTTCTAATTAAAAAGAGCGTTAATATTCGTTATAAAATAGTTTCGTTATGTTTCATGTGTTCGTTTCATTCATGTTAGACCTGCCTCTTACCAAATGTTAGCTTTATCGGTCAATTTTCGACGGGCCTGTTGGTCCAGTGGTTCAATTCCCACCCAGGACAAATAATTGTGTGATGTGCTTGATCATTTGCTCTATGTCTGGGTATAATTAGCTACATGTATTTAGAAATATATAGATAAGTATGTTTATTAGCAGTCTGGTTACCATACTTATTACAGGCTCTGCCTAGTTTGAGATCAGACGGCCGTGTGTCAGATGTGTCAATTTATTATTATTATTTTCAAATTCAATATTTCAAATTGAAAATAAGATTTCTGCAATAAAAATCACGAATTTGTCTAATATACGATCCTAAAATATGACCATTCCGTTCTGAAACAGCCTGTATTTATAAATTATGTATTTTTAAATTGAGAAATCTACGTAAAAACCTCCTAAATCCTAAACCAATTTAGTACATAGTTACACAAATATTAATATTTAATCTTATCTGTGGATACATTTTGACAGCTCATGACATATCAAAATGCTTCCTTCGCTTCGCCACAAAGATGGAGTTAAGAGATTGTGGTACTGGAAATAAATGTATTAATATATGTTGTTAAAATAAGATATTTATAGAGAAACAAGAGAAAATCATGATGTCTTCATGATTAGGTATCTCTTGTCCTAAGTAATATTACAAATGAGGAGAAGTATGTTTCTCACGTCCTCAAATTTCAACTACTCAACAGATTCTCACAAAATTTTGTAAACACGTAATTAATAGCTGAGAAAAGGACATGCGGTTTTTATCCAGAACAAAAAACTCTCATACATCGACAGAGTGAACTAAAAAATGTCAAAATATAAGTTCGTAACACAAAATAGGCAGTCATGGGTCTGCCGACAGAAGTGAAAACTTAAACGAAACGACGAACTTAAAACGTCACATTAGCAGGTTGGTCACATTAATTAATAACGAGCTGCCAGAACTCAATGGTTAGATGAGCGTCCTCTAGTGGATCTATATATGTTTTATTAGCGTGACGGTGACGAGTTAAGTGCTTTTTCCTCATAGCAAAAGTGCACAAACGTGCCCAAAGAAGTTTACTTATGCTGTGAGACCTTAGTTCTTGCCAAATTTTATGATTCTAGTTCAATGGAAAGTACCTGGTAACTTTTGATTTACCTGTAAATTAGACTGTACACAAAATTGGTCCATTACTTTTTAAGAAAATGGCGAACCTGCAAACATATATAGGTACATACTCCTTGTTTGAAGTCGGTAAAAAAGGTTATAGAAGTTTGCCCGACAAGGAAAGAAAGTAAGAAGAGTACAACCGTGGTCCTTTTGAAGTGAAACTTCTTTAGAATCATTGTGATTCACACTAAAAAGAGACAAACATTCATAAATAGGATTAAGCCTGCGAGAGAAAGAGATAGAATACAAGTATACAGTGTTTCTTATAATGTTTGAAAAGAGACAAACATAGATAGATAGATAGATAGAACAATCTTTATTGTACTCCATTAATAAAAAACAGTTGAAAATAAATAACTTACAAACTAGAGTACAATGGGCGGTCTTATCGCTAAAAGCGATCTCTACCAGACAACCTTTAGGATGGAGACATATTCATAAATAGGATTTAGCTTGCGAGAGAATGAGATAGAATATAAGTTTACAGCACTAAAAAGAGACAAACATATTTATATGATGAGATAATGATTATATAATGAGATAGAATACAAGTTATACAGTGTTTCCTATAATCTTCCTGTGATAGCAGTGTCTTTGCGTCCGCGTATTACGAAGCATTCTTGTATCATTCACGTGTATCATTTTTGTGCATTTGCGTATTAAAATTCGTGCGTAATTCATTTAGAAGTTTCACTTCTGGCGTGTTTGATTTGCACTCAAATACTTTTTTTTTAATATTTAATAATGGTGGTAAAACAGGTAATGCTTAAATCATATTACGGTTATTGCAAGTAGGTTCTTTCAGAAAGGTTTTAATTCAATTTTTGCTGTACCTAATCCATTTCTTAGCATAGTAGAAATTGTCGCCTTTCCCCAACAATTTTGTTACAGCGCGAACAATTAATTTGCATTCATATCGGTTCAATGAACGATAACTTAAGTTTATGAAGCGTTTTAACATATCATTACAACTTGTATCTACTTGTTAACCGACTTCAAATAGGTGGAGGTTGTTAATTCGACTGATATCGCGCAACATTTATACAATAAGTTATAGTTTTAAAAAACTAAAAAACACGCTTCTGTAACTTTTTTGAACACTTTTTGTAACTAGCTAAACTATACAGTAGAAAATAATTTTCTATAAGTTAAAAAAAAATAGAGTGATTAAGAAAAAAAATCATACTATCGTAAAAATGCGTGGTAGATGTCAATTACTGTAAATATTTTATTGACAGATATTCGTAAAAGTAAAATCATCACTACATATTATAATTATAAAAAACAGTCTCCCACCGTATCTGTCTGTCTGTGTGTTCACGATAAACTCAAAAACTACTGAACGGATTTTCATGCGGGTTCATCAATAGATAGAGCGATTCTTGAGGAAGGTTTAGGTAAATAATTTGTTAAGTTTTGTGTAAATTGGTTGAAATGTGTTGATTATTGTTGAAGATGTCTCTGCTACCCGTGTGAAGCCGGGGCGGGTTGCTAGTTATATAATACATATTTTAAAAAGCATCCTATGCTTTTTTACGATAAAATGATTTCCCCCCCCCCCCGGTAAAAAAGGAGGTCAAAAAGGAGGAGGTTAAAAACTATCAAAAAAAGTCTTACGTAATAAATGAATGGCGCCGTAGCTACAAAAGTGTGTTTTTTAGTTTTTCAATCTGACGTTTTATAGTGGGTGAAAATCACGTTCAAAGATTCCGTTACATATATACATACATACCAAGCTGATAAAAGCGTGTTAAAAAAAAATCAGTCCAAATGTCCTCCTCCTTTTTGAAGTTGGTTAAGAAAATATCACGACTCATCCCACACAGTTTGTTTGTCCCAAAACTCACGAGAAGTAGGTTATCGCCATTGATATAGCACTGTTCAGCAAACATTCTTATCTAATATTTTTTAGAACGACATATCAGGTGAATATTAAAGTATGCGTAATACTAATATTAGGAAAATTTCTTTTAAAATGAAGTTATCGCACTTACTCTTCAGACGCTCGGCAGATGGAGGCTAGACGGAATAAAGTGTTAGGGCAACGAAAATTTAATTTACGCCATCTATGGATTCTACGCAATACTACTGGTTTTACGTGGGGTGCATATAGTGTCAATAAAATGTTTATAACTATTGACACTATATGCACCCAACGCTTTTTTCCAATAATATACATTTATTTCTTATTTACACTATTCTTAATCCAAATTTATTAAAATTTATTTTCTATTTTTTAGTTGGATTTTCTATAAAAGCGTGGTTTTGAATTTTTTTTAAACTATTATTTACTTTTTTAATCGAATATTGCATTGTCATCGGTATTTGACAGGTGTGCAAAATTTTAATGAAATCTGTCCGTTTATAGTGGGTCAAAATCGCGTCCTAAGGAGTCGGTTACAAACAAACATACAAGTGAAGCTAATATAAAGCGTGTAAAAGGGATCACTTACTTAAATCACTAAAATGACTCTAGCATGCAGTTACAAAAAATAATTTTTGAAAAAAAAAACTATCCGTTTACAAGTTATGACCGATGTTTGAATTTCCAAGTAATTTTACCTCCGTTCCTCAAAAAAGCAGAGGGAACGTGTAAAGTTAACGATTTTACATCCTACATATATATATTTTTTTTTTAACTATTCACTGTTACTGAGAAAATCTATAAAAAGTAACTTGAAAAAAATTCGCAGGTAGTTTTTATGGATTATCCTAGTAAAGTAATGAAAATTTCCAAAATAAAAAAAATATGTAGGATTTACAATCATTAACTTTACACATTTCATCTACTTTTATGAAAACGGAGGCAAAAATACCTGGACATGAGTTTAAACGAATTTTTTTTTTCTAAAAATTCTTATTGTAATTGCATGCTAGAGTCATGCCCTTTAAGTGGTTTAAGTTAGTGTTCTATTTTCAAATATAACTATATGGGAAGTAATTTCGTTCAAACCAGGTTTTCTACGCGCTTTTCATAAAAGTCCATTTTAAAAGATATATAAAAATGTATAACTACTAATATTATAAACGTAAAAGTTTGTGAGGATGTATGTATGGATGTTTGTTACTCTTTCACGCCAACTATTGAACCGATTGCGATGAAACTTGGTATGTAGGTAGCTGGAGAGCTGGATTAACACATAAGCTACTTTTTATCCCGATATTCTCACGGCACCGGGACAAGCTAGTGTGTCATAAATTTAAAAATTATGAAATTTGCTTAAAAAAGGGTACAAAGAAATCTGTTCGCGTGTTAATATATAAATAACCTCTTTAATAATTACTATAAGTAATTGTTGTTTATGTAAATAATCATGCGTCACATTAATTATTTTCAAAAACCTCGTAAGCCCCTAAACCAATCAATTTTTTTGTTATAAAAAACATATTATAAAACGGATTTTCACGCGGTTTTCACTAATAGACAGAGTGGTTCATGAGGAAGGATTAGCTATATAATTTGTTAAGGTTTTGTGTAAATTGGTTGAAATATGATGACGATTGTTGAAGATGTCTCTGCTACCCGTGCGAAGCCGGGGCGGGTTGCTAGCCTTAGATAAAGAGGAATTGCCTGAACATTCAGCCATCTTTATTGCTTAATCGGCATTGCAGCATCTACTGCAGTCACGATATATCTGCTGTCTGCAGTGGCTAACCGCAATGGTGGTAAATCAATTGGCCATAATTCATTCCTACCAGTTGGGGCGAACTGTGTTCATTGGCCATTCATAGGCTATTAGCCAGGTATTGTATAAATACGTAATATTTAACGGTGCATTAATGAATGAATGAATGAATGTTGAAGGAATGAATGAGCAATAGATCTGATGATTTGATTTATTGAACAATGTTATTGAAAACTATTATGTATGTAGAATATTTTCTAATGGTTTGTAACTGAACTTTAGTGTGTGCGTGCATCATGGGTATTGGTTGTTGGCACAGAAGTACACGGCCTGTCTGGTGGTAAGCGGTAACCAGTACCTATAAACAAGTTACAAGACCTATGATGTTCCAGTACTACATTTTAGTTATACTAGCATAGATTAAGTCATCATAAAATATGTATTTTTATGCAAAATATTTTAAAATGGGTTGCTTGTTTGCTTAATAATAAATAAATAAATAAAAATTAAAATAAAAAATATATAAAACCGAAGGAACATGGATGGAACATTTTTCCGCGCATCCGTAGAAAGTTAACTGCAAATAGATAATTACTTTTTCTAGAAGTGTATGTGTAATTAATACATTATAATAACGTTTTAGAAACCAATAAAATAATCTGTTACAAATTAAAACATCCCCGAGGCGAAAATCGGTTCAACGATTAGAAGAGAGCTGATGATCTACGAACAAATTTTCTTTAATTATATCTAAGAACACTCTCAATCAAGCCACCTTTTAAACAAGAAAAAAACGCACTTAAATCGGTCCATTCGTTTGGGAGCTACGAGGCCACAGACAGACAGACACGTCTAACTTATAAAACCCCTCTTTTAGCGTAAGGGGTTAAAACATCACGATTACCATAAAATATAGATTGAAAAATAACCAAAAAATGCAAAAATAATTAAACTTCATACACTTTTAAACATTATTAACTAAATGCAAAGCTAATTAAAATAGAAATGAAAAATCAGATACAAAATGGAGGGCAGAACAACCAAATTCTTAGTGCACACGTAAGACACACGTTTTAGTTATAACATTAGAAATCTCTTCTTGGCATCGTTTTATATGGTCGTGGTCTGAGGGTTGAGGGACGTAAAATTTAGAATAATAAGAAGTGCAAAATGTTTACACATTGTGTTACAAAAAAAAAATAAACAGTCATGGGACTGCCGACAGAAGTGAAAACTTAAACGAAACGACGAACTTAAAACGTCACATTAGCAGGTTGGTGACATTAATTAATAAGGAGCTGACAGAACTCAATGTTAAGATTAGCGCCCTCTAGTGGATCTAAATATGTATTATTAGCGTGTCGGTGCGAGTTCAGTGCTTTTTCCCCATAGCAAAAATGCACAAATGTGCCTAAAGAAGTTTTGACTTCAAAAAAATCGTGAAAACTACTACTACGAAGGTATAACGTCCAGCATATATGTTGACGTTGAGTTCAAGTCATACTGGCCAATTAAATAAACCAAAATATTCAAACTAAAGTCAATATTCGACTTTTTACGAAACCAGGCGATTTATAGTATCATACATACAGTCATGCCTGCATCCATAATATCCCCCATAGGGAACTTTATATCTGAAAGGCTGTGTAGGTACTTACCATAACACGATTCTAAAAAGAAACAAGTCAATAACAAAAGGTTTTCAGGTTTACCGAACGCATAAAACTATACTCATCTCTGTCTAACACTACACGAAAGAGCGTGATAGTTGTGTTACACGTGAGATGACGAAAGCAATATGGCCGTTTGGCGGTCAACCTTGGATATTAACTATGCACTGATAACGAGGAGAAATTGCTGAACAACGTATTGTGTGTAGTTTTTCTATTTTTGATAGATTTTACAAACATTCACGTTTTAAATTGGATGGATTTCATAGTAAGAAAATGCTCGGAGATTTTTTTTTCCAATATGTGTATATGCCACTTTTCCCGCCACTGCTTGACGATCTATACCTTTTTATTATAATTCAAAAGACACCGAAAGCAGGACTCATACGGCCTTGTTTTAGATACAAGGAGCTTTTTATTTACGGATTTAGTTTTTTCAAAAAAAAATATTTCTAAAGACGTTTCCCAAAAAACTACGGGTTAATATCATTAACTATTCGGTATATTGGCTCGGTATCAGGCTGCTGGCTTGATACCGCCTCTAAAAACCGCAACCAGCCCCGACTTCACGCGGGTAGCAAAACATGTATTGTTTTTTTTTCTGACATCAACAACCATCATCATATTTCAGCTATTTTACACAAAACTTTAACAAATTATATTCCTAATCCTTCCTCATGAATCGCTTTATCTATTAGTGAAAACTGCAAGAAAATCCATTCTGTAGTTTTTGAGTTTATCGCGAACACACAGACGCGGCGGGGACTTTGTTTTATAATATATACTTAATGGTACTACAAATATTACTTACCGATTTATAATCAGTGGAACATTATCAGCTATGTTGTATAAACTGATTTAACGATAGTTCTTTTGAATAGATAACAATGTTCATTAATTTATTATTGTCGTAAATCTTATTTATAGATTTTCGTTTATGACTTATTTATAATAGGGGTTAAAGCATGTGAAGGTTTAATGTCAATTCAAATTATCTATTACTATAAAACGGCAATTTCATACTTTAACCCTTTAATATTCAGTAAGGATCGCCATTTTTCAATGTTTTGTTTGTTTTCATTGACATATTAGTGTTATGATTTATGAATCAAGCTATTTATTTCCAATTAGCAGCGCCTCGCGGTTTCACCCGCGTAAGTCCCGATCCCGTGGGAATGTCGGAATAAAAAGTAGCTTTTGCGTTAATCCAGGTCTCCAGCTATCTACATACCAAGTTTCATCGCAATCGGTCCAGTAGTTTTTGTGTGAAAACATTACCAACATACACACAAATGTTTCCTCTTTACAATATTAGTTTAGATTTAGATATAAGTGGAATCGTCATTGTATACGCTTTCCGTACCATCATACAACATAATATACAGGACCAGTGATAGATAGATAGATAGATGTACTCTTTATTGTACACAAAGCAAAGGTTACAACATTTTACATATATTTACTTGGCGACCTTTATTGGCGACCTTATAGCAAATTTGCGATCTCGTCCAGGCTACCGTTGGATGAATATAGAAAACATAGGCGACAAGAGGGACTGCCGTGTACAATATACGAAGCCTATTGAAAAAGAAAATGGTTATGATATATAATTTCACTAATAGACAGAGTGATTCGTAAGGAAGGTTTAGGTGTATAATTTGTTAAGGTTTTGTGTAAATTGATGGAAATATGTTCATGGTTGTTGAAGATGTCTCTGCTACCCGTGCGAAGGCGGGGCGGATTGCTCGTTTATAATAATATATACATTGATTGTTATTAAACGTTCGCGACTTTGATACATACTAGATGACTCTCGTGCAATTGGTGACCACGATCGGTACAATTCGATCGAAACGTTGGGTAACCAAGAGGTATTGTACCTTTTAAATATTATCGCGATTAAGTCCCGAATTACACATCTAGTATATACATTGATTATGTCAACTTTGTCAACTTATCCTAACTACTTTATACGCTTACACTCTTTAACTGCTCAACCAATCGCCATGAAATTTTCCATAGATGTTATCAGGGGTACAGGTAAAAGCTGTAGGATATTCATTCAGGAAAACATGTACGAAAAAAGGTAAGAAAATAACATAACTTTAAAATTGTGGTCAAACCTAGTTACATCTAATAAAACAAAGGAATTTGCAAAACCTAACTAGAACTGCAAATGTCTGGAGCTAAAAGATCCATTATTAAAAAAGCAGTATATCTGGCAACTCTGAAGCAACATTTCACAATATGGCCGCCGTAGCTCCGATTTCAGCCACGCGCCAAAAGATCGTTGTCGCACTATATTTAATGGACGCCTTAGTGCGAGAGTGACTCGCACTTAACCGATATTTCCTAAGGGTTAGCAACACTACGTCTCAAAAACCTTTATTACATAACCTATTAACCTCAAAATATTATTATAACCCAAAATACCGCTAAGTAATTAATGCACAACATTTTTGCTACGTCACCGTTAGCCATTATTGGAGCCTATTTCCCGCCACGCCTTATGACAGCGGAATTCCTTCTAAAGCAATTCCCTACTTCATAAAAACTTAAGTAAAATATCAACCCTATAGACAACCTATACCACAGCTGGGCAAAGGACTACAATTTATGTAAGGAGTTAGCCAAAGTCTACTTGTTTCAACTTTGTTTCGGCAATTCATGAATGTATTCGAGAACAACTATCTGACGATAACACTTCGAAATGTGCCGAAAGTTGAGACTTTCTGATAGTTGGGGCCAAAGTTATACTCTAAGGCCAATGTTACCCGTACTAACGGTATGTAAGTGCGGGTTAAATTGTACAAATAATATTGTAAGTGTTTTTGCTTCAGTTATGTATACTTAACAATGTAAACAAATCTTAAAAGTCGACTTAAACCTACTTCTAATTTTCGTACCTAAACTTTGTAGGTATATGTAGTTTCGATGACATTACTATAATTTGACATCTGGGAGCTGATCTAATGATACTATTCACTAATGGAACTCCTCAACGGCTAATAGTAAACGCCTCAAGTTTTTTTTTTTTATATATTTGAGCTGCCAAAATGACATTAAATATAGTTAGTTTGGGCTCATATGATTGGTTATGATGAGTCCTGTTCTCTGATGATGAAGCCAGGAAGTGATAAGTACCTCTTTTTTACTTTTTATTCGGTGCAACATTAAAACAAGTTTTTTTTTTATAAACTGTAATTATTAGGTGAAGGTGACAAGACTGCGTACGAGTTTTTAAGATACTGTGACTAATCACAAGGTTACTCCTACTTACTCAGTTTTAAATAACACATCTTGTAATGTCATTGCTAGTCTGTCTAAATGACACAGCTGTTTTCTTCGCGCCACGTGAAAACAAAAGATATTTACTTAGATTCCTCGCCGATAAATGTTCAGAAGTTTATTATATAACGTAAATTAATAAAATCCATTATAATTGATATTTATTTAAAGGCTTAAAGTGTACCTGTTTTTAATCTCCAATGCAAAAAGGAGCGGTGTTGTAAGTTAGACGTGTGTATTTGTATGTCTATCTGTGACATCATTGCTCCTAAACAGATGAACCGATTTTGATTAGTATTTTTTTTTTGTTTGAAAGGTGGCTTGTTCGAGAGTGTTCTTTTCTAATCGTTGTAGGAATGTTTGAGTTAGTGGTATTTGCAATTTTAAATTTGTATTTGTTCTTTACATTCCGGGACATATTACACATAGCTATCTAGACCCAAGCGTAGCTTGTTCTATGAGCTCTATAACACGGATATATATACTTAGATACACATTTTTTTTTATTATTGCATTCATAATAAACATAAAAACACCCAGATTAATGAAAATAGACATATTCATGTATACAAATATTTCATCAAATCAAACCCGGAACCTCAGACTTTACAGTTCAATACCGTCACGCTATCGTACGAAACTCTGTTCGCATGAAAGCAGGCCATCAATATGTATCACATACCTTTAAATTGCTACCTGGTCGTAACGTCAGGCAATTGTAAGACCTATTTATGGCGATAATTCCCGTTTAAATAATCATCACTTAGCAGTCACCGTTCCTATAAAAATTGGGAACACCAGTGAGATCACTCCACATTTCCTATTCCCTCTCTGAGGAACTCTGGCAATCCACTCATCAGCAAAATTACCACAGTCTTTTCTAAGAGTAGCTATGACTTCTCCAGTGGGGCGACTGCAATTCAATCACAATATCTGCTCTACATTCTATAAAATGTACCTTTTGTGGCGGTTCGACAGGCAGGCCTGTTGGTCTAGTGCTGAGTGATCCTGACTGCTGGACCTGCTGAGGTAGTAGGTTCGACTCCTAACCAGGAAAAATAATTGTGTGTTGAGCACGATCATTTATTTTGGTCTGTTATATGTATTTAGTATTATATAGGTATGTTTATCAGCAGCCTGGTTATCATAGTACAGGCTCTGTATGTTTGGGATGAGACGGCTGTGCAGGAGGTGTCTCAAGTTATTATTATTACCAGGTATCACTTGTTTGTTACCATAGTAGTATATTTCTAAATGTGACGACATTTTACACAACCAAGTCAAGTTCTAATCCATTGTTTAAATAATTAAGCTGCACTCTGAACGAAATAAGCGCAGTGAGATATAAAGAAGTACCTAAACATAATGTATAAATCACCAAAGAGTCCAGTCCAAAACCTGTGCCGAAAACTTGCCAAGTAATAAATGGTATAAATTTTTCAGTGTGGCAACATTGAGGGCGCCGCACTGCGGGCGGAATGTAGGTCAGAGCCAGAGCCTTGAATCAGTTTATAGGACAGGGTGGGTAACATTAGCTATACGGTTTTGTAATTATTGTTAAGATTATGTAACTTAATATATTTATTGAGCAGCTCGTAATGGGGTAAATGTGTTGGTCTATTAATCTTCTGGAAAATTGGTTACTATATTGATTATATCAGTATTAGAACCACGTGAAACCCTGAGTCCCAGGTAGGTTATCTTACATAGCACTTTACATAAAGGTGTTTTGTTATCTAGGGGTCGTAAAAGACGCCGATAATAACGTAAAGCGCTCAAACTTTTAGGTAAGTTCTTGACTCTTAATACCGAAACAATATTTACTAGTAAATCTGTAAGAAAAAAAAACTAGAGGTAAGTACTGAAAATTAAGGCAAATTTTGATAAATAATGTTTTGATAAAAAAAAACACGAAATTATTGAAAGTGATTTGAAAATCAGAATTAGAACCATGTCAAGTCAGCATCAAACATCTAGCTTCAAAATATTATACCTAACAAAATATAATAACACCATTGTACGCTTTTAATTACTTGTTTGGTTTTTGGCGCCAACTCTAAAATAGTTAAATTGGTTTGAGACTTTAGTTATTAAGACTTATCATTTTTAGGAGACAAAAGGGACTAACATTTCATCATCTCAATTCATTTGTTTGTTTGTTTATTATAGACATGCTTTAATAATTTTATAGGTTATGTCTCTAGAGTCGTCCCATTAAATTTTGAAAATAGAATTCTAATCTTAAATGTGACAAAATGACAGTTACACGGGTGACCGTCCCATTTTGCCAGATATAGGACTCCCGCTTTGCAATAATTAGTAAAATTGTCCCGCAAAAGTTGGATGCGTCCCGCATGTCCCGCATGCCTATTTTCAACTCTACTGCACTACACCCACATCTATAGCGCATAGGTCACTATAACCATGTCCTAAAGGGTGGGGAGGAGATGTTTAAAAATGTGCAATAAACCGTAATATCATTAAAAAAATTGTTTGACCATTATCCAGTACATCCTTTGTCTACCACGGCAGAATACGCTTACCGAAAGAGCATTTTCGTTTACGAATTTAATATGGACGCCCAGAAAATTTAAAGTCGAAACACTACGTGCTATGGGGAGAAGTTGACGATAGCTCATTGTCCGTGTATATCACTCCAGGTGTTAACTTAATATCAGCGCCGCTTCTTACGAAGTAGCACAATACTGAGCTAACGACCATTTTTGTGATAAGCACAGACACTTATTTATATATATTCATTATTGTAACGTTTCTTTTTATTTTCTTGTGTATGAGTGCAAAATAAATGTGTGTATTTCTTTATTTCTATCTGAAGAAGGTAAAATTTTATATGGCAGTTGTAAGTATTATTTACCGACAAAACTTCATACTTCGCATTCAACACCCCCTCCTCCGCCCCCTAATATGACCCGCATTCAATTTTCAAATAGTTCGCCGCCTTAACTAACAATTTTAAGTGGCAACATTTATACGCATTGAATTGCAAGCTGTTACATTTTTAAATCGATTTAAAAATGTAACAGCCAAGGTTTCTAAATTTAAATTATTTGACAATAATATCAACATCAGGATTCTTCTAGGTTTTCGAATTGCATCTCAAATATTGCTAGTGGATTTATTATTCTTAGATCATTAATATGTCTAGATGGACTGTCAAAGCTGTGAAAGCGTCGAAAAAATTATAGTCTACTAGGCCTTTATGTACCCGAATTGCATAGCGAAATTGTATTGTTTACAATGACATTTTGTGAGATAAAAGTGTGCAGAAATTGCATCAGTTCAAGCAAAATCATTAAATAAACCATTATTAACTTGTATCGTTATGACACAGACTAGTAACGTAAAACGTAATTGTCACGCACATCGTCATAATAAAGTTGACCCCTTTATTTCAGTTATTTTGTAGTGCGACTCTCAACCTAGACATATTAATGATCTAAGTTATTATTAATCTATCTATGTGTTGCTAAGCGCAAAACTCGAGGAAGGCTTAACCAATTCGGCTAATTTCTTTTTTCATATCTTCGTTAAGGCACAGGCAAGGGAAGCCAGGATAAAAACCGTAAAAATTGCGAGGAAAATAGTAAAAACAACACTTTTCTTTTCATAGACAAACCACAGAGTAAATAATAATTAAAACAAAGGTCCCCAGCTGTCAAACATTTGACATCGTTAACTTGTGACAGAACGAAGTCTGTCGGGGCAGCTAGTCTATTTTAAAAAAGAGGAGGTTCTCAATTCGTTTGTATGTTTATTTTTCATATATTAAGTTATTTTGTGGCTGTATGTAACTCGGTATCTTAGCCATTTACGAGTATGAACCGATTTCAATCATTCTTCATTTAATTGAATTGGTTGTACTCAAGGTCCTATTTAAATTTGAATAAAATGTACAACCTCTAAGGGGGGGATATTGAAGGATGAAAAATACAGCTTAATACGATCAACATGATCATCATGATTTAGAGGCGTTAAAGTCGTTGATAGTTTTTTTAAAGTTAATTATATTACTTACCTAAAATTATCATTAAATGACCTATAAACCCAAAACTCCTTTAACGTTTTTGACTTGCAATAGACAAGAAACGTTTATATTAATTGTTTGACATCCCGGGCGAGCTCAAGTTATAAACGCGTCCTGGATTTGATCCTAGTGCCCCGTTTATCGAACTCCCCGGCCCATGGATGACCTAGAAAAAGCTGTAGCGCTAGAAACCTACATCTAGATGTACTGACCCGGTTTACTTGTAGTAATTATAATAAATAATACCCTAGGGCAAAACACAGCGCCATCTAGAGTCAAACGAACATAGCATTTACTATAGACTCTAGAACACAGATGAACAAACTTAGATGCATGCTTCTGTCCTAGTGGCGCTTCAGTCACAGGAAATACAGGACATTGACGTCACCCCGGCCTCTGCGAGCTACTGCAGTCTCAGTCCCGCTCCCCATCCGAGACTTGGGGTATTTCTTCCCCTAGGTTCCTCTCCCTACCCATTTTTCCTTATACAAATTTACCTTCTTCCTTCTTTCCCGTCTTAAAACAACTACACATATATATATATATACGAGTATACTCCCAAGAAGGGTTGGCGTCAGGCAGGTTGCCGGCCGAAGATGATCATGATTCATGCGTTCAAATATATCTACTGAGTGGGAATTGAATCTGCGACCTCTGACGTAGTCGAATGCACTACTATGCCACAGAAGTCGTAAATTTATTACAAAGAGAACTTAATCCAAAATCAAATTGATTTTAGTATAAATCTGACAATGGATAGAACCATGGATAATAGAACATTTCGTAACTATTTTAATGCACAACCAACGAGTATACAAACATTAAGCGACAAGGATCATTCGGAATTTGAATGGCTTTAACAAGGAGATGCAAGTGTAACTTTATGGTTACCAGATAATAAATTCTTCTTATATTTAGAGAATTTATCAAGTCATGCATCAAGGCATAAAATAATTGAATACGAAAATAATAATTTATTTGCTTAAATATGAGTTACAAGGTTGGTTAACAATACTCATACTCACATGTAGAAAATGTTTAATTTTAGTTATTTATTAATCTTCAGTTCCTTTACAAGATTGCAACATCACAACACAAAATCTAGGTTAAAAATTCTGCGGTTGCCGAATGCTAAAATCCCCGGGGTTGCAGGCTAAAAAGTTTCGAGTCAGCCGACTACAATTATTAATATTTCATGTCCGAGCGGTCCGGTAGTTAGTTGATCATAATCTTTCTTTGTTATTCTGAAGTGGTTTCTATTTGGAGCATTTTTGAAGTGAAAACTTCTTTAGGCACGTTGGGCACTTTTGGTATGGGGAAAAAGTACTAAACTCGCGTTACCGTCATGCTCAGATGTTGTATTGAGTGTGACGGTCGCGCGAGCATTATATACAGATATGTGTGTGTATGTACGTTTATAACTGTTTTCACGTTCGACTTTTTTTTTCATTTCGTCCTTTGGAGACGACCTTTGGAGTCAATATCCGGCACCAAAGCATTTTATAATTGTATTTAACTCTAATTATAATAACCTCACTCATCTGACACACGGCCGTCTGATCCCAAACTAGACAGAGCCTGTACTATGGTAACCAGACTGCTGATAAACATACTTATATATTTCTAAATACATACATAACATAGATAAATTACACCCAGACACAGAACAAATGATCGTGCTCATCACACAATTATTTGTCCTGGGTGGGACTCGAATCAACCTCTGCCTTAGCAGTCAGGATCACTAACCACTAGACCAACAAGCCTAAGAATTAACTGGAAGTGTTTCGTCACGTGTATGACGTAACCACAGATAACATAATACAACGTAACTAATATACGTTGGTTTGTGGGAGTTTAATGACGCAGAAAAATAAAGAAAGAACAGAAGGAATAAACGAACTGTTACATTAGAATAAAAACTTTCATGAGTGTACCTATTCTATATTTTATATTAGAGTGAAGCATTCTGCCGCGACTGCACTACACCATTGCGACATGCGGTAGGACTCTTCACTGCTTGCTAAAGGGCTCTGTCCTAGATGCTTCTTCAGTCACAGGAAATACAGGACGTCACCCCGGCCTCTGCGAGCTACTACAATGTCAGTTCCGTTCCTTACCCGAGACTTGCGGTATCTCTTAACCTAGGTTGCTCTCCCTACCCATTTTTCCTTATACAAATTTACCTTCTTCCTTCTTTCCCGTCTTAAAACGAATACATTACCAAGGAGGGTTGACGTCAGGCAGGCGGCCGGCCGTAAAAGAAGCCAGCTAAAACCTTTTTGCAATGTTAGACATTGAAAAGAACAGAAAGGTAGGCCTCGTTGGGTCCGAAAATAGTCGTACATCCCCGAAATATACACGTGATCTGTAATAAGCACTGTGACATTTACATTTATTACGGAATTTTACATTCAAAGAATTCGATGACGCTTCATTGCTACGTCTACAAGTACTTCATCTAAGGTCTGTACAGTTTACACAACAACTTTTTCAATCTACATGAGTCTGTAATACAATACCTTACTGCATTGTTTCCACATTTGTTTGTATTCTTCACAAACGGATACAAAGATTGACAACAATTGAGTACAAAAATGCAACATTCTGCTGTGACAAAATGTTTTGGTGTTACCTATACAGAATGTCTGATTATATCAGAGACTTGAGATAAACTATTTAAGAAGGCAATAAACACGCGGACTTACTTACTGATTTAATAAAGCTGAAGATTTTTTGGTACAAGCTATCGAATTTAAACATTTGGGTGTCCAATTCTTATATGTTATGTGTTTAAAACGATATTTTCGCACGCGTAATTTGAAATAATTATTGTGAAGTAAATAAGATATAATCAGCTATCAAAGCGAGTATAATCTTAAAGTACAATTGAAGATAATTATGTATACCTAAATATTTGTAACTTAATTGCATTGTATACTACTTAAAAGGTGTACAATAAAGAGGAAAAAAATATCTACCGTAAGTCATAGAGTTCGGATTATGTAAAAGAATGACTGTAGGGTTCTGACGATATAAGAACAGAACGCGGAAGGGGACGTGGTATGTCCCTCTGTTTCTTTTTATCTTTAATTACGCATCATCATACACACACCTAAACACGCCACGTATAAGCCCTAGACAATGATAGAGGGGCCACGTATAGCAGCGTTCTCTTTTTATCGAGCTATCGCATCCACTTACACGATAGTCCCATTACTAGAGCGGTCTATTCTTATCTGTCTATGGTAGATCTGGACCAGTTTAAGTCGTTATTAACTGAAGCTCCTATTTTTAATTGTAAAATGAAATATTAAAGTAGAATTCTTTGAAGATAGTAAAGAGGAACATACTGTTTTGAAAAAGTAAACACTTATTTGACTTCAACTACCGTCTTTATCATAGAGAAGTGTTTTGTTTTGTGTATTTGAACATAGAGAGTATGACCATGGAATGTATTAAAAAAAACATTATAACTTAAGTCGGTCGGTAAGTTTCTTATGTAATTTCTACCATCTAAATGTTACCATGTGATAACATTTAAAAAATATCGCCAGTCGTGATAAAGTGATTATCATAGTATGAGAGGAATACATGCGTGTGTAACTGTGTGTGTGTCTGTTAATATTTTCGGCCTACGATTATGCCATATTGAATTTAAAAACAACTTTGTATATCGATTCCAAATCTCTGTTTCAAAATAGGGATTCGCAATTCAAAAAATCGAGCGTTCCAAACTAACACTGCAACTTTTAATACAGGCTGAATATAGTAAAAGCTGTTTTATTTTTTAATTTCTTTTATTAAGTTTAATTTTCTTCTTTATGATCACTGTGCCGCTCATAGCCTGTAACCTTCCTCCAGAACTATCTATCAAAAAGAAATATCTATTATCAAAGTAAAAGAATTTTTCAAATTCGACTTGTAGATCTAACTTAGTTTAGAAAACCTAAAAAACTTTAATAGCCAACCGAATTAAAAAAAAACTAGTGTCACTGCCCACCTCCTGACTCCAAGATGCCAAATTATAGTTATACACCGTGTAAGTTTGAGCTACGCGAAAAACTTACAATAACCTCTTTCTGTTTATACTTAACACAATACAACAGTCGGTTCATCATAAAAATGCGAGAATAAGGATTCATAGTAATTAGTTGCATTTGGCGCTACGCAATGTACATGCAACATGCGTAGGTATTCTTTTTGTGCGGTGCGGTGAATGACCTTCAACGCTCGGCGCCTTCGTTTCGTTTCTTGATTGATTATGGTAGGTATGGTAGGTATTTCTTCCACTTATTTTTGCTAAAATATTCTGTTTACTCATTGTGATATCACTTTTATACAAAAAAATGACAAATAAAGCTATCTGTCGTAGGACTGCACGCGAGAAGTGAAAACACACACACACATCTGTAACCGTGTATCTAAGCGTGACGGTCACGCGAGTTCAGTGCTTTTTCCCCATACCAAAAGTGCCCAACGTGCCTAAAGGAGTTTTCACTTCAAAAATTATGAATTTTCCTGAGAAAAATTTCAATGAGCTTCGACTCAGAATAATGGTCTGAAAACACTCTTTCGGGATTCGGTACGGTATCTCTTACACCCTGTTTAGTATAGTAATGCGTTCCGACATATTTTTCTATGCACGTCATAGACTACTTCATCAACTAGCTTACTTCAGAAAGTCAGTAAACATGTTTTTTACGTTCAAGTAGAAAATCAAAGCATCCAGACTGTTTATCCCTTACTTCGTTTTATCATACATGTATAAAACGTGTAGCTACCATGTCAAAACATATCAATTAAAATAAAATTAAAAACTGTCAGAACTAGGACCTAGACCTACATACTTAAATATACCACTCTATGGTCGAGGAACAGCATGTCAGAAGTGAAAACATAGTTCAAAAACATTTTCAAATAGGTACAGATAATTAAGACATAAATGTTTTCTTTATTTTTGTTTGTTTGAGATGTACAAATAATTGTTAATTATACTTAGATACTTGTAAATAAATGTATTTATTTATTATTATTTTATTGTTAAAGTTTATAAAACTGTCACTGAAAATAATGTATGTACGCTGTGGTTGCAATATAAACAGGTTTTTTTTTTGTTCCTTACCTTTATAAATTTCATTTAAGGAATATAGATAATAAAAGGTGACGTAATAATTTTACAAAAAATTTTAAATTTTTGCTAGGTAATAAAAAGTACACAGTTTATATAGTTTTATAGTTCGTAGCAGGGATGTTATGGACCACCGTAACCGCAACCAAAGCTATCGAATATCCGAAATAAAAATCTATCCGAAATCGTATCCGAAATAAAATTTTCAAATAAATTCGAATAAGGGCGAAGTCTAAATGAGACATATTACGCCAAGTGTTTATTATTGCTTTGTAGCTGAAATGCTTTTTTAATGTGGTTTTTGTTTATTATAATGTTGTTGTTGCTTTCTTAAGTAGATGACGCTTAAAAATGAGTAGCTATAATAATCACTTATACTGTTATTTCCTTCTGTGGTTGTAGTACCAAACTATAACCTAGAAATAAACTCAAATTATTATCTATTTGTATTTTCCTGTTACAATCCCTTAAAAATCTGAAATTCTTAATTGACACTATCCGGAAAATAACCGTAAAACCGTTAAAAAAAACTTTTTTGGTTCGTGGTTAATTTGTAGTAATGTATAGTCTTTAGACGCCATGATATTGTTATTATTATTTTTCTATATATTTGTTTTTAATTTAATACAAAATGTGTACTACGAAATATTTCTTTTCCCAGCCCTTTCATATGCTTGTATATTGATCGGCCATTTTATGTATTTTAATGAATAGCTTCTCAGTCAGAAGCCACTAGTAATTCCCTTACGCCCTACACGTCCTGAAATAACGAAATATTATCTAAAATAATTCAGTTCAGCTACATAATATTTATCAATGGCAGTTACTCATTATAGAAGTAGGTAACCTGTTACCCCAGTATAGAACTTGGCCGGTGAGAGGGAATCAGCTGATACACGCGTCCCGCTCTAACAAAAAACGTAGTTGAAATCAATATAATCAGTGGCGCAATGGGGCGGACTACATTTTCAAGGGTCGTTGTTCGATGCCCGAAGGGGTATTTTTACTTGACCTACATATAATAGGCGGCAGTAAACTTGACGAGAAATATATAATTTTATATTTTGTTATCTCAGATTCAAAGGGCGTATAGTATCTACATATATTAATATGCGATTTACGACCTTCAAGCAAGTTATCACACAGCTCACCTATGGGAAGCGGTTACCAATGAATATTGGTACTTGTAACACTAATGACGTCACACTCGCGTTGCTACTTCCCTGCCTTATTGAGCTCTGGCACTATTTATCAGCAGTAGAGGTAAACTGCGGCTTTCTGTGGATTGGAGGTGCTCACCAGGTAGGGTCAGAAGTCGCTAGCACCCTAAAATTTTTTGACTCTTAGGCCTCATCTTCATGTTAAAGATTCATACGGTCGATTAAGTTTAAAAACAATTGACTTTGAAGAAAGAAAATTATGAATTTACCTGTAAACTTCAATGATTTTGTATTTTTTAAGCAGACATTTTCTTGAAAATCTGGACATACCATTAACAGTCTTGGTATTTAATATATTACTCCCTCCCTTATGAAATAGCTTTATCTGTCAATTTTCAAGTTCAATTTATCAATTTCCAAAAAAGATATCTGTATTTTCCTAAAGCTGTAAGCGCTTTAAGTTATTCACGGGGTCTACCAGACGACCCTAAAATATGACCCCACCACTCTCTAATACATGTATATAGAAACATATTATAGGTCGCCCTAGCAGGGTTGAAACCAGCTGCGTTTTTCAGAATCAAGCACGTTGTTTGAAAAGAATGTCACAGATTATCTTTCTAGGTTACGGTGACGGGGTCCTAATATTAGTTTCCACTGTTATGCAGCCAGGGGAAGGCCACAAGAATAATAATAATAAATTGAGACACGTCACAATAATCTGATCCCAAACTAGGCACGGCCTGGCAAGCCTAGAAAATACCAACTTCCAAATGATTTCATTTATCTGTGAAATGACAATTGGTAGAATTGTTTCATCAGCTGTTCGTAGTCCGCCATATTGACAAGGAAGGCTTACAGGTTAACAAATTGTTCACGTTATCAAAGTTGGGTACTCTTTGTGAGCATCTAAAAATATACATAATAATAACTAGAGACACCTCACACAGGGCCGTCTGATTCCAAACTAGACAGAGCCTGTACTACGGTAACCAGACTGCTGATAAACATACTTATATATTATTATAACTAAATACATACATATTAGATAAATTTCACAAAGACAACAAATGCTCGTGCTCATCACGCAATTATTTGTCCTGTGTGGGAATAAAACCCTCTACCAGTCAGAATCTCTAACCATTCGATCAACAGAGAATGGCGGAGGAAGAAGAAATATCGTCATGTTAAAATTCAGTAGGTACTTTAGCATCCCTTGAATACCAGCTATTAGGTAACCAATATTTTTAAGTATATAAGGACAAATAATTGTGTGATGAGCATGATCATTTGTTCTGTGTCCGAGTGTAAAAAATTTAATAAAAAGAAAAGACGATTGTATTCGAGGTCATTGTTGTATTATATTATGTTTACTGATTTCGCAGAAAAAAAATATAATTAATTTTATTGGGGCGGTATTTTAAGACGGATATGCACTACGAAAATAAGATATTTGTAGGTAAGAATATTAAAGTCGGTTAAAACAGAGCAGTTTTGCGGAAAACATTTGGAACTGAAACTTTTTTCAATACATTTGTTTTTTTTAATGGGCAATGTTGTGTTTTTTTTTTTACTGCAATGATTGCATGTTGTGTTCGGCCACGTGCAAATTGTTGAATTAAAGATCTGATTTTGATAGACTAATATAATGATATTATTTTCTATTTATAAATATCAATTCATCCAAAAAAATTAAGAACGGTTTAGAGAATTTTTTTTTAGCCAAGGGTTGTTTTTTTTTGGGTATGTTGTCTTTCGATTTTTTTTTTATTTTTTATATAATATTTATTATAATATAATATAATATTATAATAATATTTATTATTATATAATATTTTAGAGGTTTCTGTGGCCTCCATTAAATAAGCCTTAGCTCGTACTATGAGATGGCAGAAGTAACATGCGTTCAAACGATAAAGATATTATAAATAGTCTAAGGAGAAAAGTGAAAAACTTCTACATGAAACATAAGTAGATACTAGTCAAGAGCTTGTCACACTGATTTGACCTTTCGGATTAAAACTAGCAGTATACAGTGGCAAATTAACGAATTTTATTTGTAGCAAATAGTTACAAGTAATTTCTCCTTCTTGACATAAATAAGAAATATGGTTTGTCATCTATCATTGATAAAAACGTACGTAATTAGATCAGAAACACGTAGCACAGTGACGTAGATACGCCACGCATAGATCTATGTCACAATCGTTTCAAAAGAGATCGATCACTTTAGCCTATGGAAGAAAAGACCTTACAAAGCTGATGGATTTTTGTTTAAATTTGGATTATATTTTGAAATGGCGATTAATTTGTTAACCAACTGGCGCTATTTTTAGGGTTCTGTACCTCAAAAAGAAAAACGATACCCGAGATCATTTTTCTCAGGAGTGCTTAGAGGTATCAAGCTGAAGTTAACATGAAATACTTATGTCTTCGGTCCCTTTAAGCTGTAAAAAGATAAGGTTGTTTAAGTCTTATATTTTTACCGATTTTAACATTTCACAGGTAAATCAAAACTTCAAGACGGTGGTACGACATATTCCACGCGCGTCTTTCTAAACTAAAAGGGGACATGGCTCGATATTCTTGTAAAACTGTTTTATAGATAGATAGTCAAGTCCTTCTGGGGTCCAGGCAGTTCCTTCCTAGGTTATACCTGCAGCCCTGGCCATGGACACCCGTGATGGAACTTTGTGTGCTTTTAGTCGGTTCGATTCCGACATAACCACTTCGCCGAGTGATAAGTGAGTGGTACCCGATGGGGTTTCCACACGTAAAGAAAGGTAAATCAAAACCTATAGTGTACTTTGCATTGACCTATAATCACAAAATTTGACTAGAAGCAATGCCTCACAGTAGAAGTAAAGGGGGAAATTCTAAAGTCGTTAATTTGTTGTTAAATATAACATAAAAAATATTTTTTGCTATTACAAATTTGTATTTTTCGAAGTTAAGTTTCTCTTTAAATCAGAGTTGAAAGATATCAATGTGTACGTACTGGGAACAAATTTTGTGCGAAATTCAGAATGGCCAAAATCTTCGAGAATCGGTTTCCGAGATGGATAAAACATTCAAATTTGTACGCTGTGGAGCAACGGGTGTTTTGTCCCTCCAACACAAAGGGAGGATCCTCCGACCAGGCGAGGTGATGATCATGCCTGGCGGGCCGCGGCCCAACGGTTGATGTCGGGAAGTGGTATATATATATACTAATCGGCGCGAGAACGCTCATAGCGCGATGCAGGATTAGTAATTACTCCTTAGTTCAGCTCGTCTTCGCTAGGTGATGCTGGAGTATGTTTTTGCTCTATGTGGAATTCGCCACAATGGAACCCTCGATGCTGGTGGCAGACTCGTTCTTGTCACACTGAGTTTTCCATGAATTTGTTATAATAAATTCATTCTAAATTTTAATAGACAAAAGTTAGGAATGTGGCTTTGTTAAGATTATTACTTGGTTTTCTAATGGTGGAATCACTATACTTTTACTATATCGATAGAATGTTATAAATAATTATTTTATAATCAAAACATTCGTTTATACATTTTATTTATTTCTTGAGCTAAAGACCTAAATACCTGCTGTTTTCCCAATTATTATTAGGATCGGTGCAATGTGTAACATTTCAAAAATGTTTGTCTGATTTCTTGTATGGCCGGCCGCCTACCTGACGCCAACCCTCCATGGGAATGTAGTAGTTTTAAGACGAGAAAGAAGGAAGGAGGTGAATTTGTATAAGGGAAAATAGGTTGGGAGAGGAACCTAAGGTAAGGGATATCGCAAGTCTCAGCTCGCAGAGGCCGGGGTCGCGTACCCGAATGTCCTGTATTTCGTGTGACTGAAGAGGCCACTATCTATGCCCTAAAGTGTCAATTAAAAATGTAATTTATCTATTTATAATTTTCTCATGTAAGGAATTTCTTAGTCGAGTCATATAAATGATTTTTAAACAGTTTAATTATGGTTACTCGTAACTTTCTATTCAAGGTTTAAGACCATTCTCATTTTCTAGTACCTACTCAATTTGACAGCTTCGTTAAATTTAGATATAAATAATATATTGTTACCTACATATCGCAAACCTAGATCTAAACAGTATTAACCCAAAAAAGTACATTTTTCAGAAAAAGCGACATATTAAACTGCCCTTGTGCCCTGAATGAGTTTTCTGTATGGATATATGATTTTAATATGCAGCTAGAAGAAAGATTTTGTAGGAATCTTGTGTTTCAATCATGTTTTGGGGCTGAAATTTTTATTGTTGTAGTAATGTCCCTATTGCTAAACAGTGTATGTATATTTGTTTTATTATTTTGAGTTGAGCCTGAGTTTGTGAATTTTGCGTTAAGCGTCGAGTAATGGTGATATTTTTAAATCTGGTTTATTGGTCGGTAGGCATTGAGATAAGGAATTTGATGGTGTGCATAACTAATTTTTTTTTTTTATAGACTAGATAATAGACTATGGATTACTTTACAAATAGTCGCGTTTAGTTATTTTTTCGATTTTTTTGATTTAAATAAGACAACTCCCGCATTAGGAATTACACCTGTGTCGCGGGGGACTTTACAAACATACAAACAACGGACACAAAGAACACCCAGACTTAGATGGGAATCGAACCCACGACCTCTGGCTCAGCAGTCAGGGTCACTAACCACGAGACCAACAGGCCAGTCGATTTTTATTTATTACTAAAAGATGCTATCGCAAAAATTGACAATTTGAGTCACAATAATTGTTGTATAGTATAGTATAAATTAAATTAAATAATATTCATAGTAAACTATTCTTTTCTCGTCCCTTTGTCGTACCCTCGACGAGATGATATTCACAATTAATAAATGTAGAATAAGGAAACACCCCATTAAGAGATTTACTAAGGTACGGTAAGGCGCTCTCCATAGACCTAACCACCTTAAGAAGAAAGCTGGAACAGGCTGGATGCAAGACATAGGGAGTAGGAGAGAGAGAGCTGTAAACTGTCCAGCAAAGGCCTATGAGAGGGTGATGGATTGACATAAAAGCATACTCGCGGTAGTTATTATAGTTGTCATGATAGGAATTATGACATCTTACTAATATATTATTATAAACGTGAAAGTTAATGAGGATGTATGGATGTGTAGTGTTTGTTACTCTTTCTAGCAAAAACTTCTGAACCAATTGCTTTTTATGAACTTTGGATGTAGATAGCTGGAGACCTGGATTAACACATGGTTACTTTTTATCCCGTTATTCGAACGGCACAAGGACTTACGCGGCTGAAACTGCGGGGCGCAGCTAGTATCAGATATATTTTGACTTGGTTTCGAAGAAACTTACTAAGCGTTTAATAGTTATTTCCACCGAAAGTTTTCTGAAAATTAGACTTAAAACATCTCGCTAGGTTTATATATTTTTAAACAGTTTTATTTTATTAACTTTTAAACTTTCGCGTTCCATGATAATATAATAATGTTGATGGGAATTAACGTGATCAAGTATTAAATAGATACCTGTTTTGTCACGCTTTTAGTTTGCCTGACGTTTCGACGAGGTTGCACTGGCCATGCCGCCGTGGTCACAGGCTGACACAAAGGTATGTCATACGTATTAAATCCGTGATCGCCTTAATTCCCTTCAACATCATTTTTATTTTACTTTTCTTATATCAACCAGATTAACGAGCAGAAATTGAGATTACGATTAATTTTTGGCATAAAATCTCAAATGGGTTACTAGCTTTTCAAACCTCCTAAAGTTTGTATTTAAAAATATTGTCTAGCGTTATTTTAATTTACGTTTTTATTTCGACGATAGGAAAAAAAATTATATGGCACCGAGCACCCTAACTATAGGGCTCTGAAGGTTTCTATTTGTTCTTTATACAGTTGTATTCCGATAACCCATTTCACCTTGTCAAAAAAGCCTTTGGGGTTTTTACAGAGATACGGAAGGAAAAATTATAGCAGGTAATAGTTACAATGGAGTAACAATTATCTGAGGAACAATTACGGAGATGCAATATCTTTATACTTCGTTAAATTGAAGTAAGTGATCACTACTACGAGCATACGTCACAACGTGTCACAAAATGTTATTTTTATATTTTGATTATTGTTATTTGTAAAAAATATAATAGACATAAATAAAGTTTAAAAATAGAACGCAAAATTGAAGTCTGAGGTTTAGTTTTCTTTTTTATTGAACTAAAGACAACATGGCTGTCGTTGATTTGAATAAATCTAAACTGAATACTTGGTATCTACATGTTTAAAAACACACGAGAAGAAAATTATTGAAAAATCTGTCTTATTGATTGGTCAAAGAAGTCCTGAATATGTGGACTGATGATTAAATATTAATATTCTATGAATTCGATTAAATTGTTTAATAAATACTTTAGACAAGTTAAGTGCACGTCTAAACGTAGAGGTAGCATTCATTAAGCCATTTTATTTAAGTCAATTTACTCTCATTTTGACTACGTGTAATTGGGCTGTAAAATAAAAAGCAATAAAAAAATATTTTATATACGTCATCCAATTCTTATGATTTCAGTTTTCTTTGCTACATAAAATCATTTTCGAACACGATAAGCTTTCGCTTCTATATCGTAATTTGGTTTAGATATTGGCACTCAGCTGATACACTTGACAGAATGAGGTTGAAGTTACATGTATCGATAATACCAGCTAACATAACGTAGTGCTTAAACGTCAAAATTACGTTTTCAGCCAACTGAACAAAAGTGTAACAATTCTTAAAATTCAAAATATACGTCATATACTTTAATATAGCATTAATATCCTGCAGTGCTTACAGGTTGATATACCATAGCCAATCCCAAAATTATTTTAAAACACTAAATTCAATACTGCAATTTCTAAATTTGAATTGACAGCAAAAAGTTTAATATAAATTTACAATTAAAAAAAAAACTACTTACTTGGTAGGTCTCATCAGGTTTGCCCGGGTACGAAGCACTTCGCCGATAGTCCGGGGGCCGAGGCGGAGCAGGCGCCCTACGCCACGGGGCGAAGGCCGAAGGCTGCGGCGGCTGTGGCGCGGGCCACCTGTATTGCGGGGCCCTTCGGAAAGGAGCCCTGTACTGTCTTTCATCATCCGCGACGCTTGGTGCCCCAGGGTATTGCAACTCGCCCATTTATAACATAGGTCCGACCGATAATGCGGTCGGACTCGTACTGAGGCGATAAGGTATCGGTCGATGCGGAGTGCGCGCGCAGTCAAACGTTTTGATACCTAGTTCTGAATTTCTGACATCAGGGACAAAAAAATAAAATATTTTTCACTATTACTGCGTTTAGTAACTTAAAGTTTTGACGCAGTATAGGATTTATAGACATTGTATTTACCGTAAGATTTATATGATTTTAAAACGAACGTAAAACTGTTAAGTAGACATTAAGTAACTGATTATTGTTGAAAATAATCTTAAAATAACTAATATAACTTGCTTTGTTTAAACATGAATGCCCAAATTATATTTTCAAAGCTATTCTGCCATATGGAAGACATGACAAATGTATTGAGCTGTATTCATTTTAAGCGCCAAGGAAAATTGCATAGATGGAGCTAGTGTGTTTGACAAGAAAAATTTCATGATTTATATTAGAACTGACGAAGCAAAAAGAGATAGTTGGGTTCTGTGCTTGTTTCTGTATTTATTTAACCGACTTCAAAAAGAAAGGAGTCTCGTTTTTTTTATGTATACACACGGATTACTTTAAAGCTTTTTGAGAAACGCCTAAGAAATAAATACAGATATTATGTAAGTCCCCCCCTCTTCAAATTTATTTATTAAACAATTACGCGTATTAACATTAATTTACCTACCCAACTCCTCCCCAACTTACATCAGAGGTATCGTTCTAATGAGCCTAAACACGAGTTTAGGCTCATTAGAATTGTCTCAATGAATAGGTTCTAAGTAGAATATAAATAGATGGTGATCAAGGTATGATGATGGAGCAAGCAAGACTTTGAGGTTTTATTTTCAGCCGGAGATTTTTAAATTTTTGAAGTGAAACTTCTTTAGAATCGTGATTTGAAAAATCGATGAAACTACACTAAAAAGAGACAATGTAACGAATATTCGCATTCGCATTAGCATTTGCGAATATTCGTATAACTTTTGACATTCGTTTTCGCAAAAAAGGTGCGAATGTTTTTCGAAAGTCTCTGACAAACGAAAAATAAATTGTTTATTTGTGATAATTCATCTGCTAACGTTTGATATATTTTTTAGTTATATTAGAATAAATAATAATGGAACGGTCTTGAGTCAAAATCAATTATTTATTTCAATTAATTGTAGGTATTTTTTGGTAGGTTTACTAAATTAAAAACACTTTCTTCTTTGTTCTTGTTACTTTAATTAAAATATTAACGAAACTAAAAAAAAAATTATAATACATAATGTCTTTATAGAAAAGGACTTGAAAGGGCTAATCAAATTAATAATATCTAATAAGCTTCATTACATACACACTCAGAGGCACATTGAACTGGCCACTTATTACATGTATGTAATTGTTTTTGATACAATGCTAAATTAAGTGAACCCTTTACAAAAAGTAATCGAACTGGAGTCAGATATAAAATGGTTTATTTAAAAATATGCAATATGTCACATTAATAATGGATATTTCCTTGCTTTTCTGGCTGTGCCCAGCGGCATTTGGTTGATGGAAAGGAAACTACGGCACCCAAACCTTCGTCTTAGCCAATAAAAAATTATCACAATTTTTCAATTAATTACAAAACATATTTACTGTTACGCAAAACGGACGGTGAGGATCGTAAACTTCAACTAAACAAACTAATGTGCTACAAAAACGTCAAAAATTAAATAAAATACGGGTATAATTATTTTATTCATTGCAGAACTACCGAGTTAAACAAATACACCTATTAACCTTAACATACATTATCGTATCGTAAACCATCGGTATGCCGTTTTAGAGGAGTTTACAATTAAATATGCCTCTGACTGTATTATTATAATTTATTAGTTGGTTTGTACTTACTGTACTGTAAAAAACTTCATTTTGAATAAACAAATAAAAATTAATCCGCTCAATTTGGTCAAAAAGAAGAGTCAACCTCCGAATGAGAGATAATAACCTGGAAACTCGTATAAAAGTCTCATAAAACTCGTGTCCACGTCGCGTCGTCAGATATTCAAGGTCATTGTGTTTCATCAAGAAAGATATAAAATTTTATCCAAATCGTTAGAGCCGTTTTCAAAATACGCAAAGTAATTTTAAATACAGGATTTGCTAACATATCTTTATGATTTAGTAACTTTATACGAGGTATTCACCGGGACCCCCGGTTGGCCTTGCATTATTGTTTTTTGCGCTCTATTGCAAAAATGGTTTATAATAATTATAATAGATTTCAACATTTTTTGAGTCATAGAAAGCAAAATATTTGCAATTTTTATGACCGTTGACCTTGAACATCTAAAGACACGCACATTAAATTTTATAAGACTTTTGATACAACATTTAGAAAGCCAAAATAATGTTTATATGAGTTTTTAGCTTATTATTAAACGCCACCAAGACAAAAGGAGGCCCGTTTACTGCCAAAAAAAACCATTCACTGTGGTCCCACACAGTTCCAAGACATCCATATCCATATCATCTTAGAGAGTATTGGGATCCTCGGTGTGGACATTTCGATGTCACCTAGAAGACAAGACCAAGCTGGCATCCAAAAAGCTCAGTGTACTTAATAGAACGAAGAGGTACTTCATCTCGGGCCAGACTTCTATTATATAAATCACAAGTCCGTCCCCATATGTAGTACAGCTGTCATCTCTGGACGGGAGTACCTGGATACCACCTCGGGTATTTGGACTCCTTTCAAAGACGTGCCTAAACTCACAAGCGATATTAAGACCGCTACTTATACACATTTTTTCTACCAGTAAAGGTAATGAAATATAAACTCAAAAAAAAACTGAGGTGTGTAAAGCAGTCTAGCGTTACTAAAAACTCTTTCAGTGGTACACTTGTGTGTGGTTGGTGAAGTAACTAAATATTCTCAGGCCATTGTCTCTCTCTAACTTTCCATAGCAGAAGCCTTCAACATTAAAAAAAATCTTTCTTCATCATATCTTTAAAAAAAAAAACAATTTGTACCTCGGTCCAATAAAAAGCGATGTGAAATGTCAAAACCATTCGTATTTTCATTGCTTTTTAGTTGAGTCAATATTCGCATTCGCGTTCGCGTATTTGAAAAATCGACATTTATTACATCACTAGCACACACACTTTTTTTAATTTATAGTTGTTAATTGGTAGTGGTTATTCATGGTTTAAAAGTGAGGTTTTTATAAGCCTTATTACAACTTAGCTAAAGTCTATTATTTTAACAAGTTTTTATTACTTCACTTTACTACTCAATGTTAACCTATGTCTTATTGTCGTAATTAAATTTTGTATGTACATGTAGTTCGGGTAACATTCCTATAACTTGACGTCTTAGAGCTGATCTGATGACGAAGTTAGGAGGTGGAAGAGTAACAAACATCCATAAATCCATACATCCTCACAAACTTTCACATTTATCCAGCTATCTACATACAAAGTTTCAACGCAATCGGTTCACAAGTTTTTGCTTGAAAAGTAACAAACATCCATACATCCTCCTAAAATTTCACGTTTATAATACTACTAGTAGCACCCCGCGGTTTCACCCGCGTAAGTCCCGATCCCGTAAGAATATCGGGATAAAAAGTCCTAGTAGCCTATATGTTAATCCAGGTCTCAAGCTATCTACATACCAAGTTTCGTCGCAATCGGTTCAGTAGTTTTAGCGTGAAAGAGTAACAAACATCCATCCATCCATCCAAACTTTCACATTTGTAATATTGTGGGATCAGTAGGATAACAACAAATTAACGACTTTCGCATTTTTTCCTTTACTTGTGCTGTCAGACCTTGCTTCTTACCAAATGTCATGATTCTAGGTCAATGGGAAGTACCCTATAGGTTTTGATTTACCTGCGAAATGTTCAAATTTGATCAAATATAAGTCTTAAGTGGCCATATCTTTTGATTGCGTTGACTTAAAAGCTTGATTTTTTTACAGCTTCAAGGGATCGCTGACTTCAACTTGATGCTTCCACGAATTCCTGAGGAAAGGGTCTTCACCGACACACAGACAGACAGATATAATTAACGACTTTTGGATTATTTTCTTTACTTGTACTGTCAGACCTTGCTTCTTACCAAATTTCATGATTCTAGGTCAATGGGAAGTACCCTATTAGGTTTTGATTTACCTGCGAATTGACGTGGTCCACTAGCCGTCTGCGTGTGGACAGCTTGCGAGCGAGGCGATCCGGCAGTGTGGTTCGGGTGGTACGAGTGGCTCTAATGAGCTATGATCATAAGTCGTATGCCGACTAATGGGAAAACATTAAGAGGGGAACCAAAAACATAAACATAACCCATTCAAAATCTATCAAATTATATTAAAATTCTTGTTGTGGAACGAGGTCCTTTTGTCGTTTACATAATCGTCTGTTTAAAGTCTCTAAACTATTTTAATTAATCACCTGTTTATATATTTAAACATTGGTTTAAATGTTGGTGAACATGGGCCTTAGGGCAATATTTCATTGGAACACCATACTGGCGCCACCGGTCGCGCCACCAACAAAATGAGTATAGTTGTGGAGGGTATCCCCACATATATCAACTTGGTGGCGCAACCAAGTTGTTGCCGGCGACCGAATCACCCGCTGGTAGCGCAACATTAATAATGTATCAAGCTATTTGCCATCTCACTCACTCTGTCACCAGTTGCGCTACCAGGGATGCCTCGTCGTACGTATAGCAAAAGAACTGTTAACTCTTTGACGTCCATTTTGAAACTGACAATCCTAGTGTTTGTTTTGGTGTTTCTCGCTTGGTAGCTCTAGACACCACTGTGGCGCGACTGGTCGCGCCAACATAGTGTCCTAATGAAATAGGGCCCTTAGTCGAAGCGACTTTGGACCGTAAATTCGATAATTTCTGTGTCAAATCACCTCTTACGCTCGGAAAAAATATAATATTATGCTGATACATATACCTGGATGCGGTACGTGTCTGCTCGTTAGCAGTTTCTCCACTGTTTTTTTTTCCTAATCAGAGTGTCAAACGAACACAGAAAGAAACAGCGGCCTAAAATTGTCAAATTAATTTAAAAACCCATTTTATCTTATAGTTATTACTATCTACAGTTCCGAATTTTATCATCATTCATTCAATTGAAACAATTACAATTCAAATAACAAATGAGTTTTTAGTAAAAAAATAATAACATTAATAATTAGTTTGATAATTTTATAACCTCAAAAATAATAACACTACCAAAGAGTATACAAACACCTATTTATATGAAATATGAAAAACAATCAAGTAAATTGTCTCTGGTTCCCTACTTTCAGCGCACAGATTATACATAGTCCGCATTATGTTGACTGCATGCGGCATTTTACTGACCCGTTTTCGAACTCTGCAGTTTTGCGAGGCTAAGGGCTTAGCGTTTTGGGAAGTAAATTAAGGCAGTTATACACAGGACATGGGATAGTCGAGTTTATACCTTGCAATCGAGTTTGCTTAATTTAGTTGTGTTCAAAGGTTTACTGAATATGTCTACTTCGTTTTACTGGTATGTAGGGATAGTGTCAGTGTGTTAACATAGGAACAGATAATAAACGCAATAAAAAATGTATGCCTGAGATATTTTTACTCTTATAAAAATAATGAATATACTAATCTACAACTTGTTAGATGAAAATATTAATTCTCGCTAGAGACCATCGTACAGTCCATGGTCCAAAGTGAGAGTGCGTGGGATTCCGCCACTTCGTTTTGCGAGGAGGTGATGTTGGCCAAAGAGGCGGCGGAACGGAGAGGACAAGCACTCTCCCATCCCGCAGAAGACGCACCAGGCGCCGGAGAGCGCTGAATGATCTCCGTCCTCCATGAGCGCTGGCCTTGGGGTAGCGGGTTGGGCTGACCGTTACCCCATCAGAAGCAGGCCTAAGACGGTGGCGCGGCGGGTTCCGCACGCGCCTCTCCCATCTGGAGGGGGGGTAGGGCCCCCCCTATCGCACGTTGTGGTCGCCTGCTGATCAGGAGGCCATAGTCTGCAGGGGTCCCCGGAAGCTTCCTTCCTAGGGTATCCCGGGTCCCGTGCAATAGACTCACTTGTGACGGAACACCGTGTGGTTTTAGTCGGTTCGAGTCCGACATACCACTTCACCCTTTGGTGAGGTGATGACCCGTGGGGGTTTCCACACGATAAAAAAAAAAACAGATGGAAATATTAATATTTATTGCACGAACATATGCCGAAAATGCTATAACCCAGGTCATGTCGAGGCTCTCGGAGAACCTATTGACAATTAACCTCGAAAAACGACTACCTCAAACAAATTAGACAGCCTACAACGTACGGCTTGTTTAACAACCACTGGTGCGCTATCCTTGACGCCAGGGGAAGCTCTAAACGCACTACTAAGCCTGACTCCGCTCAGCATCTATGTGCAAAAAGAAGCTGCCAAAAGCGTATATAGGATATGTACATAGACGAAACCAAAGTGGCAATCACGAACACTAAACTCACTAAAAGAGTCGGTTTTCGGAATAAAATCTCTGAACATGCCAACGGATGACATGCAAACAGAGATCGACTTCGTGAGAAGGTACACAGTAGACATACCACAGAGGCATACATGGCTGGAAGGCCTCCAATCCAACAAAAATGGTAATCACGAGTGGTACACCGACGGGTCTAAAAAAGGCCTTGATGTAGGTTGTGGAATTTACGGAGAGAGACCAACATTCAGGTGGAGCGCCAACCTGGGAGCAGAGGCCTCCGTCTTTCAGGCTGAGCTCTTTGCACTAGACAATTTTGAGACTAGCTCAAAGCTAATACAAAATTGCAAAGAAAACCTGAACACACGGGGGCAATCAAACAAAAATTACATTAAGATGGGCACCAGGCCATTCAGGTATCGATGGCAACGAAAAAGCCGATGAACTCGCCAGAGCCGGTGCAGACAACCGACAGCATGGCCCAGAACCATTCTGCGGCATCAGCAAACCGCGAGCGTATTCTATCATAAACGCCAAATATACATCATTGGCTATTAAGAGATGGAAAACCACGACTGGTCTAAGACACTCAAAAGCCATAATAAAAGGCTATGATAATAAAGTATCCAAAGAACTTCTGGAGCTCAAAAGATACAAAACCTGTGCAGTAACAAGAGTCCTCACCGGACACTGCAAACTGAACAAACATATGTTCAACCTAAAATTGGGTGAGAACACAATATGCAGATTCTGTCAAGAGACAGAAGATACTGCAATGCATATTTTATGCTTTTGTTGCCCACTAATGCGGCAACGAAGTATTTACCTAGGGTTGCACATTATGCAACCGCAGGAAATACAAACAATCACTGCTGATAGGATCTACAGGTTTCTCGAAGCTATAAGTGAACAGTGAACTGTAAACCAGAAGTGCGCTACAAAAGACCAGAAATGGTCGAGGTAGCACTAAGCACTTAAAACAATAATAATAACCTCGAAAAAACGGTTTTTGTTCCCTTTGCTCTGAAAACTATAAGCCTACCACGCAATAACACATTTCTTGTCAAGGCTTACACGTGCCTGATACCCACCGGTCATTGCACCTACCTATAAATTGTAAGAGCCCCACATATCAAATACTTGGGATAATCATCGATCAGTTTCTCAAATGGGACCAACACATAAATGTACGTTCCACCAAAATAAGAAAACTCATTTTTGTGTTTTAAAACCTAGTTCACGTAGCCGATATACAACGCACTTTGCGAATCTCTTCTGACCTACTGCAACGGGGCATGGGGACGTGCAGCAAAATGTCACCCTATTAAAATTGGAAAGTTCTGACCAGAAAACCATTCCGTTATCCAACAACCCAACTGTACAAGGACGTCCTCGTTCTTAGTGTAAGAAAACTACATATATTACAAACCGTCCTAAAGCGCACTCCACACTAAAATACGACCCAACACTCTGCAAACGGAAAAGAAGATACGACCGAGGCTTCACAACCCTACGTTGTAGAACAGCCCTAGTAAAGCGACACTCATATTTCCTATACAGCCACCTATATAATAAAGTAAATATAGTACTTAGTATTTACCCAATGTCCAAGCATGACGCTAAAAACTCCGAAAATGGCTTCAAAGTCAAAATTATGAGACTACAGAGACATTTATTAAATAAAATACTCGCAAAACAAAATCCACTCCCCACTCTTCTTCCCTTCCTTCCGAACATAATCCTACTTTCTCCGACAACATAAAGCATACAATCACGCAAGCATACATCAATGTATATAGATAGCTGGAGACCTGGATTAACACATAGGCTACTTTTTATCCCGATAATTTCACGACACCGGGACTTACGCGGGGGAAATCAAGGAACATAGCTAGTCGCCTATAAGACTACAACATCGGTTTGTCTCTGACTCTCAAACTATGTTTGTGATTATGGATGTATGGATGTTTGTTACTCTTTCACGCCAAAACTACTGAACCGATTGCGATGAAACTTGGCATGTAGATAGCTGGAGACCTGGATTAACATACAGGCTACTTTTTATCCCGATATTCCCACGGGATCGGGACTTACGTGGGTGAAACCGCGGGGCGCTGTTAGTATTATTATATATCAAGAAAAAAGGTTCCTATCTAGATTGATCCGAGAAGAGATCTAAATCGCATTATGTCCGTCGCTATGAAAGAGCTCACATTTCCAGGGCAGAGAGAGGAAGATCGCTTTACCCTCTGCTACAAGTCTAAAACGAGCTGCAGACTGCAGCCGCAGCCGTCATTGTGGCCTGGAGCTGGAGTCGATCGCATTGTTCCCTGTGTCGCGGTTGTTTCTACTCCGAGACGCCCCGCGGTTTCGCCCTCGTAAGTCCCGATGCCGTGGTAATATCGGGATAAAAAGCCTATATGTTAATCCAGGTCTCCAGCTATCTGCATACCAAGTTTCATCGCAATCGGTTCAGTAGTTTTGGCGTGAAAGAGTAACAAACATCCATACATCCACACATCCATACATCCATACTTCTCACAAACTTTCACGTTTATAATATTAGTAGGATTGAACTTAAATATACAACGTAATACTAAACATAAACACTCCACCGCTACAACACAGTTCTCTGTTTTTATTTTACTTAAACATGTTAATATATTTAAGAAAAATATACAGTTGCAGATCTTTTCGATACCGTAGGCGCGGGTTTACTTTACCATTTTATTAAAAATAAATTGAAAAGCATTTGTTAACAAACCAGGCCGACCAATAATATTTTTAAAACAAGAAGAGAATGCGTTTGTTGCTCACATAACTGCACTCTCTGAATATGGCTTTCCTCTGACCGAATTGGATTTAAAAAAAAGCTCTATAAAAGATTATCTCTTGACACAGGGCAGGAATGTCCCACAATTTAAAAATAATATTCCTGGCAAAGATTGGTTACGATCTTTCCTCAATCGACATAGAACCCTACAATAAAAAAGAATAATCAAAATCGGTTCATAAATAACGAAATGAGGGCTGAACATTGAACATACATAACAATAAAAAATATGTATACGGTCGAATTGAGAACCTCCTTTTTTTTCGTCGGTTAATAATAAGGTAACATTATAAAGGCACCAGGTACCTACTGGTCTGTTGGAAGGCTGTGCCAAGCTAAATAGGTACTTGATAGATATGCTAAGTCCACCGCCAGCCCTCACTCCATTATTTATGAACAAAAGGCTGAACATACATTTAAAAAAAATTATATTATACGGTCGAATTGAGAACTTCCTTTTTTCGTCGGTTAAAAATACAGTCTGCTTAGTGGTAAGATTTTATTATAAAATTAAATCATAACTCTTCCTTTGGCTTTGCCGCAGTCGAGTAAATAGGAAACGTCACTTCCTCTATGCCAGCGACCGCTTACTATCCCATTTTTTCACTTTTTTAACCGACGAAAAAAAAAGGAGGTTTTCAATTCGACCGTATAATATATATATATATATATATATTTTGTTTTTTTTTTTATGTCTGTCCAGCCCTCACTCCATTATTTATAAAAAGATTTTGATTATTCTTTTTTTGTTAGATAGGGTATACCTCAAGGGTGGTCCCATGTCAAGGAAGTCAGGATCTGATGATGGGATCCTGAAAAAATTGAGAGAAACCCTCGAAAATTGTAGGAACGAATAGTGTTTCTGTTTACTTTTCATTACATTATCAGGTATTGCGTTTAGAAATCATCATCATTTTTCATCCTCATCATCGTGATGATGAAAAAAACCATAAAACAAAATCTTTTTAACAAAAAATTAAACCGACGAAAAGAACTAAAAAGCAAAAAATAAATAAACCTTAAGTCTTAAGTATTGAGCTTATTTACATAAACTATCTAATTTTATATAAATTTATTTTGAGTCGGCGCCAAATAAAATTTTGATAATTAATCAGTTTGTTGTTTTGCTGTCTGTCTGTCTGTTCGCGATAAACTGAAAAACTACTGAACACCTTTTCATGCGGTTCTCACTAATAGACAGAGTGATTCATGAGGAAGGTTTAGGTGTATAACTTGTTCAGATTTTGTGTAAATTGATTGAAATATGTTAATGATTATTGAAGATGTCTCTGCTACCCGTGCGAAGCCAGGGCGGGTTGCTTGTAAAAAATAAAAAGGTTTTATGTAAGAATTATTCCCTGAAAATAGGGATATTGTAATAACTGGTCACTTAAAAGTTTCACTAGCGCCCCACACAAGATCTATGTCGCACAGTCGCACTATAATATATATAACAAAGACTAACAAAGTGACTTGTGCCTTGCCAATCTTATCTTTCTACCCCCACAACTCTTCAGCAAAGACATAAGACTACTCAAGGAATAAAAAAAACAAAATTTACATATAATTATATATTTTACGCAAAATTTTCCCCGTTTTTCCAACACTTTTCATTGATGCTGCGCTCCTATTGGTCGTAGCGTAATGTTAAATAGCCTTTAGCCTTCCTCGATCAAAAGGGCTATTCAACACTAAAAGAATTTGTCGATTCTAACCAGTACTTCCAGAGATTAGCGCGTTCAACCAAACAAACAAACTCTTCAGTTTTATATATTAGTACCTATAGATAGTTTAACGATAAAATACCGAAACGCACACCGAGGGTTCCGTAAGCAAACAAACTTGTATTAAGATGTTGTCTTGGTGTTGGTCTGATAGAATTGATTTCGGACGTCCATCAGACCAAAATTTCATGATTCTAGGTCAATGGGAAGTACTCTATAGATTTTGATTTACCTGCGAAATGTTCAAATTTGTTAAAATCTAAGGCCTAATGGCCGTATCTTTTGATTGCGTTGACTTAGAAGCTTGATTTTTTTACAAGTTCAAAGGACTGCAGAGTTATGTATTGGGTATTAATTTCAACTTTATGCGTTCACGGGTTCCTGAGACTTAACAAACAGACAGATATACAGGCAGACAGACGGACAACAAAGTGATCCTATAAGGATTCCTTATTTTCCTTTTGAGGAACGGAACCCATAAAAAAAGTCTACTGTCGGCGCTGCGTCATCGAACAATCTTACTATTATAATTATATAGGCGAGAGTTTGTGAGGATGGATGTATGTATTACACTTCCACGCAAAAACGGCTGAACGGATCTGTATGACATTTGACACAGAAATTAAAGTCTGGAATAGCGCATAGGCTACTTTCTATTCCAGGAAAATGTTCGGTTCCCGTGAGATCGATTTCATCGAAATTTCTACACGAACGAAGTGGCGGCCTATGGGTAGTTTTACATACATTTATAATAAACAAATAATAAAATAATGTTAATAAGTAGGTACATTATTGATCGACGTGTTGATTTTAACTTAATTTTATATACTGATAACTATTACTTTTATGGACTCACAAACTTTCACATTTATAATATTAGTAGGATTTTCGATTAAGTAGTAATGCGCCAGGGGATGAATGAACGAAAATAGATCTTGAAGTAAATTTTCTAACTTATATAAGTAGTAGATGTCCATGTTTTCTGTAACTATTATAATATTCATATACCAATAATATAAGTACCTCATCAGTTCTATAATTGCTTTTTACGTATCATCATAAACCTACTTAGAAGCTAAACTACGCCAATTCAAGCCTCTTCTGCTCTAGAAATCTTTGACTAAACATCTCCACAACTAAAATATCTCTATGGAACAGTTAGTACTTCTAACAATGTGTTTCAACAAGGTTTCAGTGCATCAATAAAATTGTAAAGGCAGGTGTGTTACGTATTAATGTACACACAAAGCTATATGACTGAGCAGAACTAAGGCACTGTGTCAATGTAAACAGTTACAGCAATATGGTACATAATAAATTGTTATACAGCAGACCGAATGTGCAATGCGGTAAACAAAACAATGGTGGAAGTAATGTGCAACTATATTGATAGATGGCGATAGTAAAGGTAGTAGTTCGAAAGTTCGATAATAGATGGACGACATCAGACTTAATAATGTAAGTAAGGTCATCTAGATGACTCTTTTATCAAAAATTTAAGAAGAGTTCTTAGACTAAATCAAACATAAAAATAATTACTTTAGTATATTATTTCAATACATAAAAATAAGATGACAAAATTCAAACATAGTAAATTTTTTATAAAATTAAATTAAATTGAAATACTTTAAAATCAACATTTCCGGAATGACAAATTTTCAAACAAATTAGTAATTTCCGAACGTAAATCGATATAAACATAATCAAATGTCATATTATTATCAAAACAGGAAAGTTGTTTACCGGCGCCTCTGCATTATATAAATAATATCGAAATGGCGGAATTAGAAACGTTAGCTATAATAAAGTGCAAGCAGCAAGTTGTCCGTGCTGTACGGTTTAACGTAGATGGCGCGTATTGCTTAACTTGCGGTGCAGACAAGAAAATAAACCTGTGGAACCCTCATCGCCAACTTTTGCTAAAAACTTATGGAGGACATGCAAACGAGGTGTTAGACGCTGCAGGATCGTGTGACAGCAGTCATATAATATCTGGTAGTGCTGATAAATCAGTAATTCTATGGGATGTAACAACAGGACAACCGATAAGACGATATCGTGGGCACGCCAGTTCAGTGACTTGTATAAAATTCAATGAAGAATCTTCGATGGCAGTTTCCGGTTCCATAGACAATACAGTCGCTTTTTGGGATGTGATAAGCCGTAGACAAGAACCAGTACAAGTTTTAAAAGATGCAAAGGACACAATCACATCCATTCAAGTTACCGATCATGAAGTTATGACTACATCAGTGGATTGTCATGTTAGATTATATGATATTAGAATGGGGAAGATGGTATCTGACTATATCGGTCATATTGTTACGTTTGGAAGCCTAACTAGAGATGGTCAATGTTATATTTTAAGCTGTGCAGATAGTACAATAAAACTCTTTGATAAAGACTCTGGTGAAATTTTAAACACATTTGTAGATCATGAAAGTAAGGATTACTTGTTAGAAAATGCAGTAAATGCAAAAGATAGTCATATTGTCTCTGGTTCAGCTACAGGAGAAGTTTTTTATTATGATTTAATAAGTGGTAAATGTGTTCAGAAATATTTACATAATCCAAATAAACCTGTGGTCTCAATTACACACCATCCAACCAGCCATAGTTTTATATCTGCATGTGAAGATGAAATTAAATTATGGGGAGTGAAAGAAATGGAAGAATAAATTAAAGTTTATAGTCTTAATATAATATTTTTATTATAACACATGTCACCTCACCAGGAATAATCATATATTTAAAACACCCCCGACTCATAACTCCCTTCAAAGATTACAAAAGAGCTGCTGATCTTCAAGTGTTCTTAGATAAAATTGCTGAACTGAATATTTTTTTTTTATGGTATAGGGGGCAAACGAACAGACCGGTCACCTGGTGGTAAATAACTACCGCCACCTATAGGCACCTGTAACTCAAGAGTCACAAGTGCATTGTCACCCTTTAAAGTGGGAGTAGGATAAGAGGAGGAAGAGAGGGGAGAGGGGAAGGACGAGAATAGGGGAGAGGGAAGGGTTAGGGCCTCCGGTAACCTCACTCACGCGGCGAAATGCAATGCAAGCATTGCTTCACAGCATGTTTTCTGTGAGGCCGTGGTATCGAGCGGAGTCGAGCCGGCCCATACATACCGAAGCATGG
The DNA here is from genome assembly GCA_949752705.1 of Callimorpha dominula. Classification (NCBI taxonomy): domain Eukaryota; kingdom Metazoa; phylum Arthropoda; class Insecta; order Lepidoptera; family Erebidae; genus Callimorpha; species Callimorpha dominula. Next base: position 3,163,586 of record OX457020.1, read on the forward strand.
CTCCCCCACGTTACGATTTTCTTGAATTTTGATTATTCATTATATATTGATCATTTTATTGTTTGGCGCCGACTCAAAATAAGTTTATATAAAATTTGATAGTTTATGTAAATAAGCTCAATGCTTAAGACATAAAAAGTTTATTTATTTTATACTTTTTAGTTCTTTTCGTGGGTTAAATTTTTTTATTTTATGATTTTTTTCATCATCAGCTCAGCTACATGATGTGATGATTTTTAAACGCAAATACCGATAAAGTAATGACAAGTAAACAGAAACACTATTCGTTCCTACAATTTTCGAGGGTTTCTCTCAATTTCATCAGCATCCCATCATCAGATCCTGACTTCCTTGACATGGGACCACCGAGGTATACACTATCTAACAAAAAAAGAATAATCAAAATCTTATTATAAATAATGGAGTGAGGGCTGAACATACATAAAAAAATATATATATATCGGTCGAATTGAGAACCTCCTTTTTTTTCGTCGTTTAAAAATAAATTAAAACAAGCTTTTATACAAACTAAGTTTTATTTAAGTGTAGATTTGATATTTAAAAAACCGGCCAAGCTCGAGTCGAACTCGCGCACCAAGGGTTCCGTAAAATATTTTTATTATATGATGTAACAAAAAATTTACGGTTTTCGCAATTTTTCCTTTATCAGTGCTATAAGATGTTGCTTCGTACCAAATTTCAAGATTCTGAGTTCACGGGAAGTACCCTGAAGGGTTTGATTATCTTGCGACTGTATCTTTTGATTGCGTTGGCTTAGAAGTTTGATTTCTTCACAGCCCTAAGGGGCAGTAGACCTGAGTATTTGATATAAATTTCAGCTTGATACCTCCACGCGTTCCTGAGAAAAAGGGTCTTGACAGACAGACAGACCTTCGTACGGACGGACAACAAAGTGATCCTATAAAAGTTCCGTTTTTTCCTTTCCAGGTACGGAACCCTAAAAAGTACTCCTCAAGACGAATCAATTGAGCAGAAACTTTGGTTTATCTTGTTTCGTTAGGAAGATATAATAGAAGATGTCGCACATCAGAAATACCAAAAGAAACCACGATAATAACGTAGACCAACCGTTATCTTTCTATTAGAAAAATAATCAATATTTTATTCTTGTGGATATAGTCGAAAAAGGCTTTTCAAAACAATGACAATTGACAATTAGTATTCAAAAATGATATTTTTCTGTTTGATTAGTATATACTAACCAGTTTAACCACATAGTTAATAAATAAATATACAATCATAACAATAACTGACTGGCCTAGTGGTTAGTGACCCTGACTTGGCGCTAGAGGTTGTGGGTTCGATTCCCACCCAGGACAAATAATTGTGTGATGAGCACGGTAATTTGTACTGTGTCTAGGTGTAATTTATCTATAATATATACGTATTTAGAAATATGTTAGTATGTTTATCAGAAGTCTGGTTACCATAGTACAGGCTCTGCCTAGTTTGGTATCAGACGGCCGTGTGTGAGATGTGTGGAGTTATTATTATTATTGTAATAAAACTGTTTTTCTTGTCATTTACTGGTTTGTACTTTCCAATAGAGCCCCAAGTTCTTGTGTATCCAGGCCTACCGAAAGGCGGCTGTGCTTGGATAGAAGCGTTTACCATCTTCGGCTCCATCCTCACTTTCAATCAGGTGAGTTGGAAGACAAACTTTATCAATTTTAACAAAATTAAAAAGCCTGCTTTAAGGTGCTAATGTTATTAATTTATTTATTTTTAAACATTACATATGCAAATTATTTTGGGAACGATTTTTGGTTGGAAATATTATGTAGTACCATAACATTTCGAATCACACTTTCTATTTCTAAACGAAAAACGAAACAAATTTCAAAACGCTAACTTTGACATTTACGAAAGCGCGTCATGTATGCTACGTTTCATTATTATATATTACGTATTTAGCATTAGTGTTATACCTGTCTCATTCTAACAAGTCTCAATGCTTGTTGGACAAAACAGCACCATGTAAATTTATTGTTCCAAGCGTCTAACTTTGCTTGTGTCTGGAACGCGATCTCTTAATGTGAATTCCGCTCGAAAGCGAACACAAGGAAGATATTTAGATTTCTTTTTGATATTATTTCATATGCGATTGTGGAAACGAATGCAGTTCTCAAAATGGGAGCAAAAGCACCCGAAAAGCTGAAATTGCGGCGTCAATCGTGTAAATGTGAAGTGTGCGGTCGAAAGTTCCTCAACATCAGAGCGTTGACTTCGCATCGCAAATTCGTGCATAAAACAACTATTGATACCAAGCGCGTGTCACTTAAAAAGCCACCAGATTTAAAAGACGTAAAAGTTATTAAGAAAAAAGTTGATAACCGGACTGATTCAAAAATAGGCGCCCAGATGCCATCTTCAAAAGTAATGAACAAAAACAATTCAAAAGTAACTATCCAGGAATCTAAAAATAAGAAAACTAATACTAAGAAGAGAATTGAATTTAAATGCCCGAAATGCGTGAAGGTATTCAGTGTATACTTCTCTGCATACAGGCACATACAGAAAAATCACTGTGTTGATAAAAATGATCAACCCGTGTAAGTAATTGTGTATATATTATAATAATATAATATCCACAGACATATTACATAGCACTGTCTAGACCCAAGCTAAGCAAAGCTTTATTTTTTACAAATTAATAATTAAATGGATAGGATGTATGTGGTATACCAGACACAATAACCTCAAACTTATTTGACATGGTGTTGTAATATGTAAATTGTGTCTCCTCAGTACAATTTTTTGTGTTAATCACACTGCAGAGTTCGGAGAGTAAATCATTCATTAACTTGGGGCCTAGACCACCGTTCATTATTTGGGTTCTAAAACATAGTTAAATATACTGATGTATTGAATTCGAACATGCAATTTCTGGCTATGCAGTCAAACTAACTACTGCCGTACTATATGTATACATAGCTACATACATATGTACATACAATTTTTTTAAGTAAAGATTTAAACCATTCTCTAATTATTTTGATTAAAACACAACTCCAGCACTAGGAATGATTGCTGTTAAAGAACACTCAGACTCAGGTCAACTATTTATGTGTGTAGTGGATCAAACAGCTTTTGTTCCATGTCGGAATCAAACCTACAACACTTGAAATGGTATAGTGGTGAGGCGACCACTTTAACCATTGCTCCATTCCTGCATTCTCTTCTGTTCAATTGTCTGCTGTCTTATCAAAATTACAAGTGTTAAATTTAAAGGGATATATTTCTAACTTATTATAATTTCTCGAATTATCGGAGAACCTTCTGTTCTAGAATATATTTCTGTTGTCATTCTAGCAAAAACAAGTGTCCGGTGCACATAATGGTCACATTATAATGCACACACACACACACACACAACATTAACATACCTCAGAAGGACCAAGCACATTGCAAAGTATGCCGATGCATTTTATAATATAAATAAAAATTGTTTGATAAACAAACAATATGAAGCCTAGCATACATTTTTGGTTTTTTCTCGTAACATCATTCAGAAAAAAAAAAAACAAAAGTGCCTCAATTATGCAGAGATCTGCACTTTTACTCTATCACTCTTGCATTTGGTTTACCACTTATTTGGAACCTAACACTGGCGAAACATACAAAACCGGCTGTGTGCGAGTCGGACTCGCGCGTGAAGGGTTCCGCACCATCATACAAGATTTAATACTATAAGCCCAAAAAAAACATCTCTAGTAGTATCTCCTTAATTTTAAATTCATTTTTATTAATAGTTGTTATAGCGGCAACAGATATACACATTCTGTGAAAGTTTCAACTGTCTACCTACTACGGATCATGAGATAAAGCCTGGTGACAGACAGATGGTCGGACAGTGGAGTCTTAGTAATAGGGCTCCGTTTTTACCCTTTGGGTACGAAGTCCATGGTTAGGGTTCTGTAACCAAAGGGTAAAAACGAAACCCTAAAAACATAAAAGTTCTTTTATGAAAACCAATGGCTGTCTGTTTGGTGCTACAAAATTTCTAGCTACACATATTAGATACAGTATTATGTGTAAATAATGTTTTAGTGGATATAATATATATATGTGTATAACAATATACTCTAAATAAAATTAAAATAACCTCTTCATATTTACAGACCATCAAATTCTTCAGATTTAATCCGGCCAGTCCGTGTGGAAATGTTTGATTGCTGTAATAAATTCTTACCAACATCAGAAGAGCATGTTTGCATGGAGATTTCAGAAGAAAAAATGGATCGTTACATGTGTTTGGGATGCCAAAAAACGTTTGACAATCTTGTGCTTTTTGAGCAGCATGTGAAAGTAATGCATACACTCCGAGCAGATTGTTTGTTTTTCCCCAGCAATGATGGTTTGTAATTTTTTGTATTTGTGTTTTTGACTTTGTGTAAGTCCCAATCCCCTTTGAATATCGGGATAAAAAGTAGCCTATGTGTTAATCCAGGTCTCCAGCTATCTACATACCAAGATTCATTGCAATCGGTTCAATAGTTTTGGCGTGAAAGAGTAACAAACATCCATCCATCCATCCATCTAAACTTTCACATTTATAATATTTGTGGGATACTATTTGGCTAGTATCCCACTACACTTTCAATAATATTATTGAATAGCTTTACATTAATTTAAAAACAGTTCACTAAATCAACATGCTTACCAAAACAAAGCATTGAATTTTTAAAAATATGTAGTGAATAATATAATAAATTAAAATTACTTAGTAAAGTTGATTTTGAAACAAAATGGTAGACACACAAAATAGGCAGTGGCAAAATTTTTGGTGTTTATAGTTCAAATACAATTTCTCAATAAAATGCAAGGCATGCCCATGCCCTGCCCTGCCTCCCTCATAAAGATGTAAGGCTCAACCATTTGGAAATTGGTGGTTATAGTTTGACACAGGCAGATATGGTATTATTTGTTATTCATTATTTTAATATATTTATTGTCAACAACAAAGCAACCTACTGTTGCGGTGTCATCCATAATTTTTAATAATTTAAAAAATAAAGGACTATTTAAAAAATAACTGTTAATCAAATTTTATGAAATATAGAAACAGACAAGCAAATTCAGTGCCTACCTATAAGTAAGCGATTAGTGGATTCTATAAGTATTTGCACTAATAGTTTTGGCACGTGTGATGGCGTAAAAATCAAGACAATTTCATCCTACTTTCCATTGGCGTAGTGCAGTGCTACCTGACCGCAAATAAATGATTTTTCTTTATCTTTCAGAATTTACAGCCTGGAAAGCAGATTTAGAGGCTATCACTAAAATTAAATTCCAGACCCTATCACCTTCAGCGCAAAAATCAAAACAAATATATCACTGCTCTCTTGAGCCTCCAATACAAGCAGACAAAACATTACTCTGCCCGTCATCTTTAAATGTTACAGAATTCAGTAATGGTTATCAAGTACTTTACTTTAAAGAACATTTTGGACACTCATGTCTAGACCTGCCACCGTTGAAGTACAAGAACAACTCAATTTTACCGTTCTTAAAAGATATTGATATCCAACATGTTGACTCGGATGAACACATCTATCAACAATTTAAAAGTATTATGAATAATGTCTTGGTTAGTGCTGCAAAGGCTGATACGAGTGTCATGTATTCTTTGCTTGACAAAGCCTTAGCAATGACCCTAGTGTTAAACAAAGTAGGTGAAGAAGGAGAGCAAACCGTTGTAAACAAAAGCATGACTGACGATCAAATAACAAAAGTTTTATCAGAAGTAAAAACGTATCCTGCTAAACGCAAAGTGACAAACGAAACGGTAAATAAGGATGTTAAACAAAGCAAATCAGAACTAGAAAACAATGAAAATATGAAAATCGATTCATTACGTAACAAACCAGTATTGAATAAGACTGTTGCTAAAAAGGCTGTGCAATCATTGCCCTCGACACCGTTGAAAAAACCTTTTATTCAATCATCCCCATCGTTCAATGATACATACAAACACTTTGTCGATCAAAACTTTAAATCTGTGACGTCTACAAGTACACCGAAAAGGAATACTATTAAAAAGAAAGCGGTAGTAAAAACTAAGATTGGTCAGTTCAAAGTTAGGCCAAGTTTATCACCTAAGGCGTCAACTGAAGCTACATCACCTACTCCGATCAAGGTTAAACATCCTGAGTCTCCTAAAATTTCAAAACCAATCTTGTCTCCTAAACAAACGGAAACACATTCAACCTTGCTTGTTAAGAGAACCAGAGCAAGTTTGTCTCCTAAGACAGTGAAGCCAAGCTTGTCACCCAAAATACCAAAACCAGCCATATCTCCTAAAACGCCTAAGCCTACACCTGTAAAACACATAGAATATAAAATCAGACCAGATTTTAAATATGAAGTAAAAGAACAAGAAAATGATTGTAATATATTAATTTTGAAAATATGAATTCTAAAAAAAGTCTGAAAAATATTAATTTAATTTTGTTCATGGCAACAGAATCTTTGGCACATGATGTCATAATCTGCAAGATGTGAAATAAGTGAGACCTGCACTTTTCGGGAAATCTAATAATAACTTTTGTTAAAAGTTTTATTTAAAAATGTCTTCCTATTAGATCCACTGCTGTCAAAATTATCTACTTAACATGAAATACCAATAAAGTTTTTAAAAGTTAATTTTACTTGTTAACATGAAATTCAAGGTCAATTAGACCGTACAATCAAACAACGACGCAGGGTTGCCAGTCGTGAAAAACAGGTTCAACAACCACATTATTTTACAACTTGTTTATGTAATGCTATGTCTCCACATTCATAATTTATCGTTAACCGCAATGTCGGACAATGTATATATAAACTAAGACTGTTCCATAGGCTACAAATTCACAATTTAGCTTAGCCATTAGTGAAGGTGGTTTCACCTTCACTAATGGCCTGTACAAATAACCTTTGAACCGAGATTTGTGTCGTTTTGTTTTAAATTAATAAGCCTGTTGTTTTTAATTAGTTCACACTTCGAAGTCATTTGAATTTGTGGTAAAATTAGAGCGACTAGGTTTAGTATTCTCTGATCATTAAACCCAATAATTCTAAGATAAATATTGTAATTTCAATAAAAACACGTGTTTATATGCATTTTAATTATATGAATTTTGGATTCTCACAAGTGGCAAAAGCAAATTTTAAATGTACCCTTATAAGAGTACACGGTAACATTGTCATAATCCGCGACGATTTTTTTTACAGGAACACCGAGGTTTAACCTCGGTCATAGACAATTATTACTTGGTTTATTTATCTCCGCAGTGACGGCGGGAACTGCTAAAAGCTAAAACCACCAGAATACGTCACGTCATTCGCGGTATTGTAGTTGCCTGTAAGACAAATCTCTTTTTTATTATATTTAGTTGTTCTGATTGTTGGTTCTTGGCTCAGTATGTTCTAAGAATAAGAAAAAATACATTTAGTTTTAGTGCCTTGCAAAATATGTAAAAGTAAAAATGGATTTAATTCTTCTGTGTTAAATACTTTAAAATTGATTTGAAGGGTGCATTCACATATTCCTGAATTTCTCATCTGTCATCCGAATAATTGTATAGACACCAAATATCCCCAACAACAATATTTTTACTCCCAATAAACCAGTATATATTACTTTTTTCTCCATTGATTTGAGGAAATCTCCGCCAGTGTTAAACACTGTTCCGCCTTGGGGTAGTTAATTTAAAACGGTTACTATGAGCGAATTAAATCCATTTTTATTTAAGTAAATAATTTATTTCAAGTATTGTATAATTAATAATCTTTTTTTTTTAATTTGACGACAGCATGTCCATGTCCTCGTGGGTACTACCACAAGACATGCCGCAAAACGTGGCGCTGTCAAATGCCAGTACTATTTCGTCTCATAAAACATTCAAACACTTTTTAAAAGTAACAACAATGTTCCTTGATTTATTTCAAATAAACTTGATAATGATTTACATATTCTAATGGAAGTGTTATTATTTTGTAATAGAATAAGCCTAGCAATTAAATGCAAAAAGAAGTCTTTTACACACGTGTAGTGAATGTTAAAAGTAGATTTAAAAAATGAATGTGTGATATAGGTACATAGACAAAGTCGGCGTTGGCGCCATAATTCATGTCAAAATATCCATAAACAAAATCGAGTTTTTGAATTTTCACAATGAAAAGAGGCTCTAATCGCTACGTTAGTGATATATTCTTATAAGTTATGGCAATTGTTCTCTTTTTGCATTTTCATTCATCCTGTAATAATAAACTGTACATTATATAGGTATTAAATGATCTGTTTTTTTTTTATTTCAATCATATTTATAAGTAGCATTAATGAAATTTAGGACCTTAGTTATTCTTGGTTTATCGATCATTACCAAAGAGCATGTAAGGGCTACCCCCACATTGCCAAAATGTTACCACAAATGTGGCAGATAGGGTGGCCATGATAATACCTACATATAATAATATTTTTTAAGTATGATCTACGCAAAACGCGAAAGACATTATAGCAATATGCGTAAGATCGGCGACCCTATCACCGAAAACGCGACGCGACCCTTCAAAAGAAATATGAGTTTGAGAATGGAATTTACTTTAGTAGCCTAGAAAATGCCCTCATACAATGTAAACGCATTAATAACGATTACAATCTTTCGTGAGAGTTAAAGGCATTTCAAAATGTGCTCTCGCGCGTATTGATTTAGCACATATTAGTATGAACATACTATTTCCTTTATGATGGCACTGCCATTTGTTTAACGCTTTGAGGTGTACTGTAAAGAATTGCTCTAGTCCACTCTCTCTCTTTTTTAAAAGGAACCTTTTTCTCAGGAACCCGTGGACCCATCAAGTTGAAATTAATACCAAATACAGAAGTCTGCAGTCCCTGGAAGGTGTAAAAAAATCATGCTTCTGAGTTAACGCAATCATAATATATGGTCACTTAAGCCTGATATTTGACCAAATTTGAACATTTCGCAGGTAAATCAAAACCTACCTGGTACCCTTTGACCTAGAATCATGAAATTTGGTAAGAAGCAAGGTCTCTCTTAGAATCCCTGCCCGTCCTATGTAGGTATTATAGACTGAAGGCCACTATTATAGATTCCAATAATACTATAGGTAATATCTAATCTCTTTCGGTTGATGGCCTCGAAAGGTGCTTTTTCTCGGCCTGCTCAAAAGACACGGGGTTGTAGGTTGGAACCGAACTGAAGTGATAGTTTGGTTTGAGTGGAATTGTTTGCACTATATAGGGTTAGGGATGAAAACATCGCTAAAAAAACATCGATGTATCGATACATCGATGTTTCAGAAAAAACATCGTTGTAAAAAAACATCGATGTTTTTTTAAGTCTCTTAATGAGCTAATAAATAGGAAAATAGGTATCGAAAACAAACAAGTTAGATGTCGTATAAAATAAAATCAATAACTGTTAATTTTTACTTCAATAAAAGTATATAAAGTTATTAACTTCAGTTTTCAAAACTACAGCAGGTTATTTAAAAAATGAATTTAGAAATAAAAGTTTTGAAGCCGTTTTCCCGTCAAACGGTTTCTTTGTTGGGTTATTGTTGCTTCCTAATTCGAATAACTTTTGGGCGGACGGGACAGAGGTACCAAAGATTTCTGATAGATGAGGGTGAAACATCGATTTAAAACATCGATACACCGATGTATCGTTTGCATCCCTATATAGGGTTTGACATCTTAATCCGCCACGTTTGTTCTGGATAGGAAAGGAAAGGACGATTAATCGTAAGAGCTCATCGGAACACTCGACAAGGTACAGGCGGTAAAATACGGCCAAAGAGTCTACGTTTCTACGCAACTGCAAGGACTACAAGGTGATCTCAGGAGCACCAATTATACGGACAGCAAGTCACTGCAAACTAATAAGTATCTACCCTGTAGAGCCATTCCAGAGAAAAATTTATAAAATCGTCAGCTGTTTTACTTTTCATTTTCTCGCATATATCAATATAAATCAATTATAGAGAAACGTTAACCAGAATTAAAAAGTTGTAGGGCATCAAAATGAAGGGGTTTTAGAGATGGAAAACTGGTAGTCTTTCATCCCTTAATTGCCATTGCAGCGTGCTACCATCTGCATAGCATTGTATGTTGCTGATGGACAACGAATGATGAATATGAGTGAATGAGAAGAATGACGGTCAGCGATAAGTCAGAACTTTGAGGCACGCAAGGATTACCTAACCATCGCAAAGGACTCGAATGCCGAGCTCTAGCAGGAAGTTGGAAACTCATTTACACAATCGAGGAGATATACCTAAGGCCGGGAGCTTGGAAAGGCATAAAGCTAGTGACTCGCCGTGATTGTAAATTGCAAAGCCCATCCCCCCAAAGGCGAGTGACGTTAGAGAATCATCCTTTAACCAGTTCGGTCCGAAACCATATTGCTAAACGTTAACAACGAAGACATCCTCAGGGTAGCCCATGAGCTCTTTGTTTCTTAAATAGTTTCTAAATCCTACTAATATTATAAACGTGAAAGTTTGTGAGGATGTATGGATGTTATTGCTCTTTCACGCAAAAACTACTGAACCGATGGCGATGAAACTTGGTATGTAGATAGCTGAACACCTGGATACTGGAACACATAGGCTACTTTTTATCTCGATATTCCCACGGCATCGGGACTTACGCGGGTGAAACCGCGTGGCGCTGCTAGTTAAACATAAATAACGTGCTCAGGACGTTAATATTGGGTAGATTTTTGTAAATAGATTCAATTGCCATGTGCGATGGCCAAGTTATTCTATATATTAAAGAAAGAAAAATAATTATATTGATGCGGCCACTATAACATGTTCTTAGATATGAACTTGTGGTGAACTCTTTCGTTTTACATAACCTTATTAGTTATGTTTTACTCTACTGGTCATGTCACTGTAAATGCGTCATATAACTCATATACTTATCTTGGCTGTCCTGCCCAAAGATATATTTGCAAACACTGCCTATAGAATAGGGTACATAAAGAAACAAGTGACCCTCGAGATAATACTCTCAGTCAGGCATTAAAGGGATCCAGTCTCTTAGGAAAAGTCTTTATTGTTTCGCTCCTCAGCGTCCTGGAACTGCCCTCTGCCCTCTTGTCTGCCGCAGAATATCAGCTGAGATTTAACCATGTGGTCCTTACGCCAGGCTTGTCCACCTCCTAATTGTGTTACCAGGGTGCTCCCATGAACCTATGTGATATGCCAACTCCATTATATATTCCATTTCCTAGTGTTCCAACTAAGGACATTACCATAGAAGATTACTTTTGTATACCATATGCTTGTGATGTATGTCATTCATATCTTACGATGTTTTATTGTGGAATAAAACCATAGTTCCATCCAGGTTTTGTATTTTTGCGGTACAAGAACATTTTTTGTTTTGAATTTTGATGGGACGATCTGCTGGCATGGCAGGCCGATTATGTTTTTTTTTTATGGTATAGAGGCCAAACGAGCAGACGGGTCACCTGATGAAAAATGACTATCGGCACCGATGGGCACCTGTAACTCAAGAGTCACAAGTGCGTTGCCGCCTTTTAAGGTGGGAGTAGGGGAAGAGCGGGAAGACGGGGGAATAGAATTAGAGGGAAGGGTTAGGGCTTCCGGTAACCTCACTCACGCGGCGAAAAGCAATGCAAGCATTGTTTTACTGCCGGTTTTCTGTGGGGCCGTGGTATCGAGCGGAGTCGAGCCGGCCCATACGTGCCGAAGCATGGCTCTCCCACGTAATTTTTATTATGTATAATAAACATAACTATATTAATTAAATAATATAATTAATAATAATAATAATTAAAAATGTATGATAGCTTTCATACCAAAATTTCTTTGTCGAACGAGACGCCTGCGCCGGAAAATGTACCTGTCAAATTTGAATTTATGTCGTCTTCAACGGCTGTAATGTAATGTTTATGTTTTGTTTTGTGTGTGGTATTGGTATTGGTGTTTTGCCGTCACAGTTCTGCACAGTTCACAGTTGAATGTTAAAGAAGTTATTCTATTCACATACATTTATTTAATGACCATAATAAGTGTTAAATATTGTGGATGGTAAATGTCTATCAAGATGCAGGGTTCAAAAGGAAGAAAGAACAGTAAGTCAATAATTATGTACCTACTTTAACTCAAACGTCAAATTTGTGTTTACAAATAACACGCTACGTAAATACCTAGTAAAATTGTGCTATACTTAAAACCCTATTCACCATGAACCTTGACTAACTATCTACACAATTGGACAACAAAAATTCGGATAGATTTCCCCTGCTTAATAGAGTGTTTAAAATAAAAAGAGATAAATTATTTGTTAAAAAAAAATATAATCAAAAAAACAACGTGTTAATTTAAATTCCTTAAGACATGTTGTTATAAATCAAACGCTAATTATTATGAGTTAAGCCTAGAACTCAACTCTATTCCAGTCTCGGAGCAGATTTGTCTTTAAGACAATCTTGTACTCAAAGTAATATATAAAGTAATGTGCTGTTTGTCTGTACATAGCCAGTGCCATTTTTACTGTAATACACACACACACACACACAGATACACAATTTTTTTTTAAATTGGTATGAAAAGTTTGAGTTCATAAAAAAAATTTTACTGACTATACCGTTATAAATGATGTTGAGCACCCGATGCTTTTTTATAACACAAACTCTTCCTATTTTTATAAGATAAGGATAATCATAAGTTTAACATACCCCCAACTCAAAAATCCCTTCAACGATTACAAAAGAGCTGATGATCTCCTTGAACAGATTTTCTTAAATTATATCTAAGAACACTCTCAATCAAGTCACATTGAAGCTACATTGCCACAGACAGTCATTCAGACACGTCAAAGTTATAACATCCCTCTTTTTGCATCAGTGGTTAATAAAGACGCCTATATTGCTGAATAATTTACAATATAAATTTAGATAATAGTGTTAAGCACTGTTTTCATCAGCATGTCCTAACAACTCGTAGGCTTTTCTCAACCACAACTTTCCTTAACCATGACTTTTCTGATGGTGTCAGACCATCTCATAAGTGGTCTACCTTTTTATCTCTTAGTGTTAAAGCTTGGGATCCAGACAGTTATATTTATTGACCATTTTGCTATTTTCTCCTGCTTCCTGTGGCCAGTCTATCGCCATTTTGTTTGCTTTATATCTCGTTTCTCACCCAATAATCTATAACCCAGCATACTTTTAATTGCTGAATAAATTAATACTATTTATCTATACCAATATTAGAAAGAGGTAAAGTATGTGAGTTTGGAAGTTCATTGTAATCTCCGGTACTACTGATCCGATTTTGAAAATTCCTTTAGTGTTGGATAGCCCATGCAGTTGATAGTATCTTTAACTGCGTTAGAAATACAGTCAAAACCGTTTAATGCAGACCAACATACTAACTGTTAGACGTCAGGCAAATCAAAAGTATAATAGCTTTTAAATATGTGATTCGTAAATTCCCACGGACATAATAATAGAACAATATATTTGCTATACTCACCTTAACCATAGGTTCGGGCTAGATGACTGCATTTCTTTATTAACACAATAAAAGGATAAACCGTTAACAAAAATAATTTTAGTTTTGGTAAATCAAACTTAGTAGAATGTAATTGCATGGTACAATGCAACCGCTTAGTTAGTCAAGAAAATGTTAACAAATGTTATAAACTCCGCCTCTTACACTAGGGCAACCTGTATAATAACAGGCAGATTAATATAATGAACACTGTGTTATAATGACATTGTTTATAACAACATACTGCATTAAGAGACCACATTTTCCTAATATTTTTGGAGTATTAAATCCATTAAATCCAAAATGACCAACAGTCTTTTGAAAGAATTTAGCGGCTAGCGGCGGAAATGTTCAAAAAATATTTAAGATCATAAAAATAAACAAAATGGCGAGTTTTGAGTCTATTGTAATTCTTTGAAACAAAATATGGGTGCAGTAATAGTATATGGCGGTCTCAATTCAATTGTCAATAGATGGCACCCGCGGGTCAATTTAGGCTTCCGTAACATTCCGTTAACATCTCACCAGGGTGAGATGTCTGATGTCTGTGAAGTGGTATTTTGAAATTGACTCTACCACACGGTGTTCCGACACAAATGGTTCTATTGCAAGGGACTCTTGTATACTCTAGGAAGGAAGTCCTCATAAGCAGCTGGCACAGTTAGAAATCAGGTACATAAAATGAGAATTTTGTGACTAGAAAAATGTTTTTGAATTCTGAATAAATTACTGCTTTGTTTCAGAATTGTCCGAACTCCAAACCATCATCTCAAGGATGCCTTTGGATGTTTTCTGTGTAAAAGTCCTGCCAGAGTTAGATATCCCTTATGGAGATGTGGCAAAAGCAGTCCGTAACGCAAGACTGCCACTACAACCAGCAAGTGTAGCGCGTGTGTTCTGTAGACATGTTGCTAAAGCCTTAAGTGAAGATGAAATACAAGATATTGTTTCAAGACTCCGTCTCATATGTAAGTTGTTTTAAAATTCAAGCTTAACTGTAAAATTTCTAGGATATACGGGACTGGCCGGTCGGTCTACTGTTAGTGGTCCTGACCGGTGAGGTCCTGACCGGTGAGCTAAAGGTCGTGGGTTCGATTCCCACCCAGGACAAATAATTGTGTGATGAGCATGATCATTTGTTCTGTGTCTGAGTGTAATTTATATACGTATGTATAATATGTATGCGCCGAGTGTTGTGGGTTCGATTCCCACACGGGACAAAAGGATGGGTTAGATACAGAATGAAATATTCTGTATTCAACCAAAATGGTGGCGTTACCTACAAAATGGCGGTAGAAAAAATGCTTCATACTGACCAAGGAGCTCTAGAAGAACCTAACCCAAGAAATATCAAAACTATAGATTTATAAATTATATTTTCAGTGGTAGTAACCCAGACTCGAACCTGGCACGTGATCCGCCTCTCAGAGAAGACCACAGATGAACCGGTGACTAACACGATCAGAGCCCTACAGGGCAGAGTGATGCAGGCCCTCCGGAAGAACAAGAGAGGCATGCGTCCTGAGGTAAGCTTTTTCTGTATAAATATACAGGGTGTATTTGAAAAAGGAGCACTTATTTAAATCAATGAAAGGGCACGATTCTAGCAAAGGATAGTTCATCCGTTTACAAGTTATGACCGTTAGAATTTCCACAACTTGTCACACTTTGTTGACACCCCTCCCCCCCTTAACGTGTGACGTAATTTATGGATGGCCCCTGAAGAAGGAAACAACGACAAATAAGGTTAAAAGGATCATTTTGTTATTTCATAAATAATCCTGCCGGGTGTAATTTATCTATAACTAGCAACCCGCCCCGGCTTCGCATGGATACAAATTATACACCTAAACCTTCCTCATGAATCACTCCTGTCTATTAATGAAAACCGCATGAAAATCCGTTCAGTAGTTTTTCAGTTTATCGTGAACAGACAGACGCGGCGGGGGACTTTGTTTTAGAATATGTAGTGTATATTTATCAGCTGTCTGGTTACCATAGTACAGGCTCTGCCTATTTTGGGATCTGGCAGAGTGTCAAATGTGTGATGTTTTATTGTTCTCAGGTACAAACTGCGTTGTTGGGCGATCTAATGTATTTGAGTGTGCAACTGGTCTCCGAAATCAAAGAAGGATCTGTCCTATATGTGGCAACACCTCCGGGGGAACCGGTTGTTTTGGTGTCCAGCACTTCTATGGCAGGGCTTCTGAAAGCTTGTGTTGAAGGTAAATATTGTGTATCGCGCGTTTTTTTAAATAATTATTTTAATACTCATAACAAAGATTTATGTAAAAAAATATATGTATATACGGTCGAATTGAGAACCTTCTTTTTTTTTGTCCGTTAATAATGGAATAGTAACTGTCAATGATATTAGTAATTTATACATTAGATATTTAATTTAAGCAAAAGAAAATTTAGAATTTCATAATCGTAATAAAATATAATAACGTAAAAGATCGTTCAAGGTCCGCCAAAAAGTAACGGATACAGACACGGATACAGGTCTTTTCTAACCCTCGGATATCCGCAGTTCCAAAAAAAAAAATAAGTACGATTTAAAATCTCATTCCACCTACTTCTTCACACATCTCACACACGGCCGTCTGATCCCAAACTAGGCAGAGCCTGTACTATGGTAACCAGACTGCTGATAAACATACTTATATATTTCTAAATACATATATATTATAGATAAATTACACCCAGAACAAATTATCGTGCTCATCACACAATTATTTGTCCTGGGTGGGAATCGAACCCACGACCTCTGGCTTAGCAGTCAGGGTCACTAACCACTAGACCAACAGGCCAGTCAATTCAGACGGTCACAACTTGTAAGTGGATATTTTTTTTTCAAAAAATCTTTTTGTACCTGCATGCAAGAGACATGCCCTTTCAATAATTTAAGTAAGTGTTCCTTTTTCAAATACACTCTGTAGTTTCGTTTTATATGGTTTAGTTCGGGCAACTTTCACAGATGGCGCTATTTGCCGGGTGCCCCAAAGACACCTGACGCGTTTTTTACTTTCTTTTTAATTTGTATTTTTTTTTTTATTTTACTAAACTGTAACCATTGTTCCTTTACAGGTTTAGGGTACAAAAAATACGCGAACGCCAATTTGTATGGACGCGATGTAAAATCACTTCTGCGCATCAACGACGGCTCCTGGGGCGCGAACGCTGATCACTTCACTGAGGTACCGGAATACGCGCCCGCACCTGTCATCACGAGCACTGGCATCGATTTCACCAACAAACAGTACGATGAAAACTACGTAGACAATCTCCTAGGACCGGACCCGCCATTATTAACAGATCTAAATATCAAAACAACGAGTAGTTTCTTTGATAGTAGCCGCTTGGACAAGCAGATAACTATAGCAGTTAATATTAAGTCGGATGATATTGCTAAATCGCTTAGGAGTTGGGCTAGTAAGGGCGCTTTGGCACCTACGAGTGATTTGTTTCATATGTTAAGACAGATTACGTCGAATAAAATTAGTTACAACCGAGACGATTCTGATTAATGTAAATAAAATTTCGATTGACGACCTATGTGTGTGGGTCAATCAGGTTTTGTTTGTCTACTTTTATTACATTTAAGAATTGTAACTAATAAGAAATTAATTGCTTACTAATAAACAAAAACATGTCAGTTTTAACGTCGAAACAAGAAAGATCACAATTGAGTCTGGACAACCGATTTGAAATAAAATTTAGACAAGTTAATAATCATGTTTCTGTTCCAAAGCTTTACATAAGTCTCTACCTATAGTGAATTACGAAATATTTGCACTATTGTCTCTTGGACAACGAATGGCCGAAACACAATAGGGTGAGGGGGGGGGGAAATAATTTTTTTACTAAAAGTACATTAATACTACGTAAGCTTGTCACAGCCAGGCTGCCCTCCCCTGCCCCGCCCTGGTACGCCCATGTATGTAGGTACATTAAATTACAGGTGGAGTGGTTATAAATGACCCGTGTACATTCTTTCTTAAACTAAGCATGCAAAATATATAAAGATAGGGTTGAATACGATGAATATTTATTTTTTAAATGGCAATGGTTCAGAATTATTAATCTATATTAATAATTCGGTCACGGGGTACGGTAGACTCGATTGAAACCTTACCTGAATAATAAAACATAAAAAATAATGATTTCAAGTCGACAACATATATCCGCAAAATTCGGATAGTCGAGTATTTTGTTAAATTCTAATGGTGCAAATGGCAGTCGCCGTATTGGCTACTCGGATGCCATCTTGAGTTCGTTCAGGCCGATTCACACGTATATCTTGAGTTCGTTAAGGCCGATTCACACGTATATCTTGAGTTCGTTAAGGCCAATGCACACGTATATCTTGAGTTCGTTAAGGCCGATTCACACGTATATCTTGAGTTCGTTAAGGCCAATGCACACGTATATCTTGAGTTTGTTAAGGCCGATTCACACGTATATCTTGAGTTTGTTAAGGCCGATTCACACGTATATCTTGAGTTTGTTAAGGCCGATTCACACTTCACCTACATTTTGTAAAAGATTGTGTATTATGAGATTTATGAGTCACATTTCACCCGAGCGAAGCATGGTTTTCATCTAGTTATATTAAAATGGTTGGATAAAAAAAAAAACTATTAAGAAAGCATTAAATTGCAAAATATTGTCAACAATTATTAGTTTATGTATTCGTTTTTATTATGATTGGCCTCTTGGTCTAGTGGTCAGTGACCCTGACTGCTGAGCCAGAGGTCGTGGGTTCGATTCCCACCCGAGTCTGGGTGTTCTTTGTGTCCGTTGTTTGTAAAGGCCCCCGCGACACAGGAGTAATTCCTAATGCGGGAGTTGTCTTTTATTATAAAGAGAAAGAAAAGAAAAAAGAAAGAGAAAGAGATTAATAAAACAATGATTGATAGAATACTTATATTCATATATATTTTCTGTTTGACCAGGGACGAGGCATTGTCGCTCTTGGATAAATATAAGTTGATTGACCCATGTATAAAAATCTTAACTACAAATCGTAAATTAAAAAAGTATTGCACTGCATTCGACTGCTTTTGAACGCCGTTGTCACATATATGTGACAATGGCGTTCAAAATGCACCAAAACACACAAACCATTGTGACATCTATGCATATAATAAAGCTGAACAGTATTTATTTGATTGTTTGTTTAACTGTGGGAGAGCCATGCTTCGGCACGTATAAGCCGGCTCGACCTGAGTGATACCACGGCCTCGCAGAAAACCGGCAGTGAAGCAATGCTTTCATAGCTATTCGCCGAGTGAGTGAGGTTACCGGACGCCCTAACCTCCCCCTACCCGCACTCTCCCTCTTCCCCCCTTCCTCCCCTTCCCGTTCTCCTATCTTAAAGGTCGGCAACGCACTTGTGATTCTTGAGTTGCCCATGGGCGGCGGTAGTCGCTTACCATCAGGTGACCCGTCTGCTCGTTTGCCACCTATCCCAATAAAAAAAAAATGTTTGTTTAAACGCTCTAATATCTGGAATTATCAGTCGGATTTTAATAATTATTTCTGTATTGAAGAGAGTATTTATTAAGGAAGGTTATAGGCTAACATACATCACGCTATGATCCTTAAGAGCGGTGCAGTGACTATAAACGCAAGTGAAACTAGTATGTAGCAATTGGCCAGAGTCCTACGGTTAAAATAGTTTTTTAACGGCCCTCATGACGTTAATTATGACATAGATCTGTGGAAAAACTATATTCGTTACTGTTTTCAAGTATCTTCTAATTTTTTTTATTGTTAAACCAAATATTAAAAGCCGGACAAGTGCGAGTCTGCGTGGGTTCCGTAAGCGAACAAACTTGTATATAGATAGTACATCCGATTTCATAGATTTGTGCCAGTCTTTTCCGAAAGACAAAATTAACTTTGCGGTTCTAAAAATACTCCCCCATACATCGATTTACTATAAAGTCTACTTTCCGACCGAATGTAGGTTTGTAATCACAAAAATAGTAGTTAAGGTACATATGTCTCAAATGGCCATATCTTTTGATTGTTTTGACCTAGAAGCTTGTTTACAGCTTCAAGGGGACCGCAGACATAAGTATTTGGTATTAATTTTAACTTGACGCGTCCACGGCTTCCTGAGAAAAAAGGTCTTGACAGACAGGACAGACATACACGGACAACAAATGATGTTTGTTTTTTTATATTATAGGGGGCAAACGAGCAGACGGGTCACCTGATGGTAAGTGACTACCGTCGCCCATGGAAACCTGCAACTCAAGAGTCACAAGTGTGTTGCCGGGCTTTGAGATAGGAGTACGCTCTTTTCTTGAAGGTTTGAAGGTCGTATCGGTCCGGCAATACCGCAGGTGACAATTTGTTCCAAAGAGTGGTTGTGCGGGACAAAAAAATCTGGAGAAACGCACAGTGGTGGATTGCCAATTATCCAGGCGATGGGGATGAAAGTTCTGTCGCGTTGAACGATGGCGAAACGTTGCGGCCGGTATAAGTTCGAACAATTCCCCGGAGCACTCCCCATGATACCATGATACATGCGATAGAGAATGCAGAGTGAAGCTACATCTCTACGCAACGGCAAAGGGTCAAGCCGATCTGAAATATCCTGGCAATCGATGATTCTAGTCGCTCTCCGTTAAATGCGGTCAAGAGAGAGAAGCTGGTACGGGGGTGGTCCTGCATAGATAATAATAAAGGTAATTAACATAAGAATATAAATACAAATAGACCTTGTTACGCAGAAGACAACGTTGATTTCATATGAAGAAATTAAGTCAGGTTTTAGTGAGTGTGCAGTTACCTACGGGAACCAAACCGAAAAAGAGTCCACATGAATGCAGTAAATAATAGTTCAAGAACCGACCGGAGTGCCTTATATAAAATCAAATAGCATAGATGCAAGATCAGGCGATTATCTAAAGGGTCTTGACCAAAAGTGGGCTAGCAATGTTTCATGTTGCAAAATCAAAATAATATAGAATATATTTTTTTACAACCTTTTCACTACAGGAATTCTATTTTCGTAATCGGAACTATGATTGAAATAAAAACAGTAAATTAACAATAGCTACGCATTATTTCCGTGTAAAGTCATGATATTTACGTTTCGTTCTCTTCATTTGTACGAGCTACGTAAGTATGAACCTTTGAACAAAAGCATCACAAAAATGATATCAAATTCATAATTTCATAAAATAGCTAAACAATTAGTAATATTATTACGTTTTACAATGTATTTAATTAATATTTTACGTTTCTGTTATAATAATTATTATTTTTGTGTTCCGTCTCACGCAACTGTCAACCCAGATGACAGAAGAGTCGGCGGCCATTACTGTTTATGTGTCGATTGAGAAGTCACTGTTATAATCTCTCCACTTAAATATTAATACTACTTACGCAACTCCGTTTGAGCAGCTGGTGACTTATTTTGTTTTTTACTAGCATTGTTTTTTTTTGTACATGAGTGATCTGTGGTTATTCTACAAGTTGCGAGTAGGTTAAACATAATTTATAGGTCCTTGTTTGTAGGATAGGTATCTCCGTTTTCGTCTAATTACTTAAAAACTCGGTTATTTGTGGGAAAATGGACATTTGATAATATATAAAGTGTAGTCTATATTAAATAAAAATTTATTGTGCAACAACTTAAGACGGAAATCCATACATACATGGTCATTGTCCTTTTATGATGTCACACGGTCTCTTACCGACTCATTTATTACCCACGCGAGCCGATAATTGCTTAGATCCTGTTATGTTAAAATCACCATTACAATCGGTTACTTTTGTTCTTGAAAGTTATATAACAGATCATTGTCCGACTATTTTATCATTTACAAGAAAGAAGCCTTCTAAAGGTCATCACACACTATAACGGCAAGGCGCCGGCTGAAATTGAGGCTACCGCTAGCCGGCAGCGTGTTTTACCACGTGTCGCCGGCGAGGTGCGAGAGTGCAGTCCGCGCGCCGACCGCGAGGTGCAAGCTAATTTCATCGTCTTCATGTGCGACACGAAGCGAAGTTTTTTCGCTGGTAGCTCGCAGTCGGCGCGCTGTAGGCACGCGGACCCCGCGCTGTAAGCGAGCTGCCCGCGAGCTTACAGCGCGTCGACTGCGAGTCGAGAGTTGTATGGTTGCAGCAAGCGCGCTTACTGCCCGCCGTTGGCTTGTCACTAGATCAAGTCCGATCAAGCCGATTGATCAATCCTGATCAAGCCCCATCAAGATGAAGTTTTAGAAATAAACTGAAATCAAATCAATGTCAATAAACGAACGCTTTGGCCGATCGTGCCTCTCTATCGCTTGTTCCGCGCTCTCGCTTGCACGCTCAGCTCAGGCGGAACGTGACAATTTTTCATGAGTGCAGTCGGCGGTCATCTATTTATGTTATCACGTCAAAATCGAACGTAACATAATATGTAGGGGTTTTATCAGCAGGTAGCAGGAGCAAACAAATAGAAGAAAACATTTCGATAGTTCAGAAATAAGTTGTTATGAAATTCGCACACAAGAAGTTTTACACAAGAAGAAGTAAGCACAGAAGGAGAAGTAGAAAACTATAGATACGTAAATTAGACTGTTACACCGCGCCGAACAACCGTGGACAAGCCACGAACTAATAACTATAGTTATATTTCGGCAAAATCAATTCTCTAACGATTCAATGTGATGGTGACTACCGTCGCCCATGGACATCTGCAACTCAAGAGTTACAAGTCCGTTGCCGGCTATTGAGGCTGGAGTATGCTCTTTTCTTGAAGTTCAAACCTTCGTACCTCGTATCGGTCCGGAAACACTGCAGGCGACAATTTGTTTCACAGATTGGTTGAGCGAGGCATAAAGAATCGCACAATGGTGGAGTGCCATTTATCAAAGTGATGGAGGTGAAAGTTTCGTTTAAACGATGGCGGAACGCTGCGGCCGATGTAAGTCCGAACAATTCCTCGGAGGAACCCCCATAATACAAGCGATGGATAATGTAGAGTGTAGGTACGTCTCTACACAACGCCAAGGTGTGATCTGAAATATCCTGGCAATCGACGATTCGATTCGCTCTCGGTCGATGTTCGTTCTTATTATTATTTGTTAAGATTCGTTTGTAAAAAAATTGTTACTCTTCATAAAAAAGGTATTTTTGTGAAAAATCTGTTATTATTTTACACAAGTTATTCCTAATTAAGTATTTCGTTTTCATCATGTGAATATTTCACAATCTATATATAAAAAGGAATCGCTATTTCGCTTGGTCACGGCATCACGCGTGAACGGCTGGACCTATTTCGTTAATTCTTTTTTTTTTTGTGTTTGTTATTGTCAGGAGAAGGTTCTTATGAAAGAAATAATTAAGAAAGTTACGCAGAGAATGTAACAAAATAAGTTAACGACCATATTAACTTTTCTAATGTAACCTTAACGCTTTTGACATAACTGTTAATCAATATTCATAGACAAGACACGACCACGGTTTTCGGGTCCTAAGAGCAATAATTACTGTTATTGCTTTAAGGTCAGGTCAGCTTGTACAATATAAGTCTCAGAGAGAAACAAAAAAAAAACATAATTTGTTAAAAAAATTATTTACAACCTGCCACTGCATTTGTGCTAAAATAGCTCAGCGTCTAAAATTAAGGTCCAAGACAGGGTTGCTATAAAAAAATAAAACGCAGATTTGAAATATTGATAAAACGCATTTATTTTTGGATCACAATCGAATTGGTTATAACCATGTACGAGACAGGCTTGGCCGAATCATTTCTCTTATAACGACTTTTATTTATGACGAATTAACAAAAAATATCAGCCAAGGTTTAGTATTAAAAAAAACACATTTTGAAAAAGCATTTTTTTTTGTAGTAAAAGAAGACCATAAAAAGACAAAAACCGATGCACGTATTTTTGAATATTCAAAAATGCTTACTTACCTCTGCATTAAGTATGGGATTTATATTTCCAATTATTCTTGTAGAGGCGTTAAAACATTTGAAATTGGTATTCTTGTTAATTCACCATAAACATCTTAATTACATTAAAATTACATCTGGCAAGACATTAACTAACTTTTCAAAATTGCCCTATCTATTAGAATTTGACTCTTAAGTTTGGTATCTATAGATTGAGCTTAAAAATGTATTAAAATGCCGAATCTGAATCGGCTATAGGCCAATACAAACAGGACTTAGCCGGACAAAAGTCCGCTGAATGTCCGCCGCGGACTTTTATGTTGAGTAAAAAATAAGCACACACATTAGACCTGAAATATTTTTTTCTAAATCCTTTTGCAGAATAAGTCTATCAAGTTGACAAAATGGCTGTCATTTGTGTAGGCTTCGTAATGGTAAATGCTGTTTAAATTTATTAAAAAAAAACTAATAAACATTTCACGGACTACAAGTCCGCCGCTGACTGTCCTAAGTTTGCATTGTCCTACACGTAGCTTTAGTGAACTACAAAACTTTCTTACAACTATATCGACTATTCAAAAGTTTTAGTCGAATTAACAAGCATTACTAATTGGAAATTGAAACATTGACTGCAAATTGTAAATCTATAGCCGAGTACGTTAATCAGTGGACTAAAATGACATTTCTTTCTACTTGTCTTCTACCCACCCTCATACGAAATATCACAGTTCGAATAATATACTCCAATACTCTAACTACTTGGTTGCTAACTGCTGGTTCTGCATCGTGCAAGTACATGTATATACATCTTTCCAACGTCGAAACATGTGTGACTAACTAACTCTTTATGTTAGAGGGATATCACACTAATTTTCTCTGCAGCTTAAAAACCATTATCGCATCGCATAATTAATTATTTTTATAACCATGCGGTCGATATTCGATAGTCAATAATTACGCCTAGGAATTAAAATTTAAAATGCTCGTATGACTTAATTTTAGTCCACCAATCGTTACTTGAATATAAAAAGCTGTTTGACTGTAAGTTATTTTAAACATCATTAAAAAATCGACTAAGGTAAATGCGTTCATGGCTAACTCATTATGTAAAAATGATGGATCGGGTATAAACATTGTACGAAATTGTATTTTCACAAACTAAAAAGACCTCGAGGACTATTGCAATAGAGTAATTGTTGTAATTTATAATTGTGACTATCTCTAGTAGTGTTTAGATACGCGATCCATCATTTACAGTTATTCTATAGAAAAGACTGAACCATTAGTCGATTAATCGAATCGACTAAGAAATCTGACAGCCGATTATCAAACCGGAAATAATAAAAATACATTTAAAATGAAATCCGTACTCCTATAACAATAAACTTAAATAAATGAACAAAATATTAGACTAGAATTACTTAGAACAAATCACCGGTAAGAAGTTTGGGAGCCAGCCTCTTTCAATTTGAAGACAAACGAATAGTTCAAAATAGTTCTCGTGAATGCAAATAAAATTATTTCTGCAATTCTGTCTGTTATGCTGTCTTACTGAGAAAAAAAACATGTCTTTTTTATATTTTGTTAAAATTGCCTAAGTTAAAGGTGAAAATTCAGTAGCGTTACTGTTCCCATGTATTTTTTTATTATTTTCAAGTAATGACAGCACGGATGCCGCAATGGTTTAAGTGGTCACCTCGCGAAACCCCACACGGGATATAAATTTGAGTGATCCACAAATAGTTGTTTGAATGTTTGTGAAGCCCCCGCGACACAGGAATATTCCTAACGCGGGAGTTGTCTTTAAAAAAAAGTTACTTAAATGCAAAATATGGATCAAATATTTAGTATACACTTACTCGTCCAATGACTTCAGTTAGTTTAATGCTGTGATGATAACAAATACTAACAAATATCTTCAATGATGTCATATTTTTAAACGTGTACAAAACCTTTGTTAGGGATCCGATATTTTCGAAAGTAGAACTAAAACAGAGGCTAAAGGCACTTAGCTCCCAAACTCCTTTTAAAAATATAACATTACTTATCTATTCTCCGTACACAATCAAAAAAGAAAACATATTCATTATACATTGTAATATGCCGCTCGGCACACAGATTTACAAAACTAATTACATATAAATTACAACGATAAGTAAAAAAAACAAAATATTTCTATACTCTGCAAAAAGCATTTGTAACCTAAAACGACTGTATTGATATGAAAATGTGCACCTTTATTTATAAAAAATCCGTCTTGGGGTCTTTCTAGTCCACTGCGGGGTCATCGATGACCTTGGGGACTTGAATGACCCCAAAAAGTTTTTTTTTTAAACAGTTCTGTTTTCGCTTGTTTTATATAAAGAAATAAAGATGCAATCTTTATATAAATCACAAATATTATTTATCATTAAAGTTATTAACATCATTTTTTTAAGGAACAAGAAAAATTTACTGGATACCACGTGGGCAGTTGAAAAGTATAATATATTCAAACGACTATTGAACTACCATTTCAACATATTTTCTAAACGGTGCAACTTAAACCTCCAATGATAAACAAAAAAACATTTCTTAACAGTTAAAAATAATATACTAACTATATTATTTCCCATAAAAAAAAAAACATGCACCTCCCAATGCGTATATTACGCAAAATATAACGCCATTAATATTATAATATACACAAAAATTATTTCTTCTAGTCATAAATCTAATAGAACTTTAAATTATTTTATAGGAAAAATAATAAAAATAGTATATTTTAAAATTAATAGTATGGCAACACCCATATAAATTGCACCAAAAAGATCCAATGACACATTATGGAGATCATTCAAGTCAAATAATTATTATAACAGTTACTTTTTCAAAGATTGCTAAGTTCGTTTTCTTAAATATTGAGCGTCTTTCCAATTCAGATAGAACCACTTTGATCTTTGTAATACATTTTGCATCTGCACTTCATTTGTTGGTCCCTGCCTAAGCTAATGTTAGCGTGTTGTTATTAGCTATTATTTTAGAAAATTCGTACAGAGTCGAGAAACGCATTGAGCGTGCAAGAGCTTCACCGTGGAAAGAGGCTCAATTTTACACTAAACAACAGATTTACTACCGCTAGTAGTAGACGGGAGGACCTTTCTCTAAATATGTTCATATATTTAGTTTCTGTTTAACTCGGAAACTTAGTCTCCTAGCCAACAAGCTGATAAACTTTGCTCGACTAAAGAAGAAGCACTCCTCCTTACAAACGATAGAATTGCTGACATGTTAGATGTACAGTACTCTCCAAACTGATTGGCCGGTCTGAAGTTAGCGCAACCGCCATCTTGCTTATCGTACAATCGAGTGAAAAATTACTAACCCAAATATGACTTCGATGTTAAAATAGTATTAGATAAAAGTTCCTAAATAGATTAATTAATTACTTATAATTAATTGATTAGCTTAGTTTTGCATTCTGCGCACCGGCTCGCGGCTGACTTCAGCCCGGTCAATAAGTTTGGGGATTGCTGTATGTGTGTGTACTTGTTATACCACAAGAATTAAAATCATACATAAATGGTTAACCATCACTCAAATCGGACAAGATTGTATCATGTCAGGCGGAAATAAATAACAAAAAAACAGTGTACTAATTAATTAAATGTATACTTCTGAAAATATACTGGTAATTTTATATTGAATTTAATTTTTTATTTTTTGGTAATGTAAGAATTCAACTAGCAACACTAAGCTGTTTATGAGCACATAGCACGCTTGCGTAACAGATAACAATGCTCTCCCAATAGTTGGAGATTGAGAGGAGATACTTCTTCAAAGTGGCGCCGAATTGATCGTACATTCCTGTACCCCCCTTTTCCCGCTGGTCGATGGCTAAGATCCATTCTACTCTAGCAGCAATAATTTTACTCCTTTCATAACCACATGTAGGTTGCTAACAATTAATTGTTTAACAAAGTAAAATACGTTAGCATAAAGATTTTATGTCGAGATTGTTATGCGAGTTTATCAAGAGTTTTTGTTAAATAATTATTGAGGATATTGTTATAAAAATATAACCAAAAACGGTCACGTTTCGACAGCTCCCACATTTGACACCACTCGCTTTCCTTGACACTCCTCGACAACCAAATTAATAGTACATAATATGAGTAATCTGAATAGGGGTCGTCCATCAATCAAGTGATGTTTTTAGAACAACTTTTTAACCCCCCTCCATCTCTTCTGGTAATACGTAGTGAGGTTTTTACGACTAACCCCCCCTCCCCCTCCCTAGCCAAAATCATGTCTATTTTTTAGTTAAAAATATATTGCACATTTTCAGGTTATTATATTTAAATACAGATATAACAGCGTGTTCTACGAAAAAATAAATACACATGATATTTCACTATAACCCCCTCCCCCCCCCCCCCTCCCCTTGTGATATTTCATGATTTTTCGACCCACTCTCTTTTGAGCCTCACGTAATTAATGGACAACTCC
Organism: Callimorpha dominula; assembly: GCA_949752705.1. Taxonomy (NCBI): domain Eukaryota; kingdom Metazoa; phylum Arthropoda; class Insecta; order Lepidoptera; family Erebidae; genus Callimorpha; species Callimorpha dominula. The sequence goes on from OX457020.1 coordinate 3,191,538, forward strand.
TTACCTACTTTTAACAAAACAATTAATATTAATTCTTTCAATCAAACATTTCTCAAAGAAAGTCATTTATATCATAATAGAATTTTTGTAAACTAATTGCCTACGCTGTCCTTACTAACATCCGGCGACTTTTTGGGATGAGTTAAACATACAACACTTAGCTAGAAAACCTTCCCCAGATGCCTCGCAACACTTTTGCGATGCCAAGTCTTTCCACCTCTTGTGACTAGCCAGCAACAGGAATACAACACTACTTGTAGTCCTTGCCTAGACGCCCGTATATTTTATGGATTTCATAATTAAATTCTCAATAATTATCCGTCAAAAACCTTGATATATACATTCTAGGAACGTTAAGTGGCAAATATATTTTGACTAGCTATAACCTTGCAAGCATCTCGACAGTCAACCGACGGTAAGAAACAGTCATATAAAGACTTATACCATCCATCTCGCTTGCACAGACCTGCGTAAGATGCCGCGTTATTTGTAGAAAACAGACGTATAACGTATAACATTTTTGTATTGTTTAAACATTACAGATAATTAGTAGCATTACGTTTAAGGTCTATGTACAGTCCGGTTACCGGACAGTAAAACGGATATCTGCATATCTCACATCAATGTATTACAGCAGGTTTTAAAAGATAAATGGCATAACTTAAAAAGGAGGACTGTTTCTTTCGTCTGATTATAACAAATTAAAAAAATAGCACCGCGTTTACAAAAGAAAACATTTTTCTACATTGCAACACCCTTAAGATTAACATTTTTAAACTGGCATCACTGATAGAGAAATCAGTTGTATTAAAATTTCTTATTCCTAGTATAGAAGAGGCTAGTAATTAAAAATTTTAATTTTTTATTTATTTTTTTAGAAAAATGACATTTTATTTTAGTTTTACTAAATAGAATTTTGTACTTGTAAATGCCGAACCATTTTTTTTCATCCTACATTTAGAGATATAGGCCTTTTCTTGTTATAATTTTTTTTTTTCAAAATATTTTTCAATTAATTTTGAAAATATATTAATTTTAACTTTAAAATGTGTATGAAAAACATTCCAGGGTGGTTGTTTTCCTTTTTATAAATCTTAGTTTTTGAATACAATAAGAAATAAACCTATATCCCCACCTTCAATTTCTAACCTACAATCACATTGCGCCATACAATCACAGATATTTTCAACCCTGACAACACTGCGCCACTGCTGTCCAGGCACTAAATAGTACCACTTTAATTTAAAATGAAAATAAATATTATATATATTTATTTTGAAAACAGTTGACGGAAAAAACTAAATTTTAATTAAAATGAAACTAGTAAAACTTTTCCCCAGGCTTGTTAAATGATTTGTCATTTTTATTAATTTGCATCAAATTTAACGCCGAAAAACATTTTATATTTCGCAGACAAAAAATAAATTTTTGGTTTTCGACAAAAGAATAGGTATATAAATTTACTGCGGAATAAAATATTTAGACGACCTTTTAGTCCGCGGTAAATTTATACATATTTTTTTATCGAAGGCCTTAGAATTTTTTTTTTCGTTACCTTCTCGGCAGCGCCTAAATATATTTAATTGAAAGTTTTCTATTTAGCCGATTATAAATTTCAGTTGTTAGAATGACAACGTATTTATTAAAAGATCTAGCTATATTCAATAATATTTTGCAGCAGTGGCACTCAAACTACTAATTAGAAACTTATTTTAAACGTACTAAATGCAAACTGATATTAAAACTGGTAACATTTCTAACGGTAGAAAGAGAAGTCATGTCGTTTAAAACTGACTTTTAGGTTTTAATGTCTGGAAAATTTCTTAAAAAAAAATAATTTTAGAACACGGATTGAGTTAACATTTTATGTCGGTAAAACTTAGCACAGTAATATTGCAAGTATTAAGAAATTCTATAATAAATCTATCACCACTATGTGCATGCATTTAGTACATTTGAAATTTGAGATTATACCAACACTTGCCAACACCGAAACTTTTTTAATTTTACTTAAAACGACCAAAATGTTCAAAACTAGAATTTCATAAACTATATTCTTTTAAAAAATCATTAATGATAAAACTTGACTGGCCGCCATTTTCGAAACACCATATTTGGAATATATTTAAAAATACATTTTTTTTTTATATTATAGGGGGCAAGCGAGCAGACGGGTTACCTGATGGTAAGTGACTACCGCCCATGGACACCTGCAACTCAAGAGTCACAAGTGCGTGGCCGGCCTTAATTCACAATTTTAAATAACAGTCTATTTTTAATATCGCTTTTGAAGTAACATTAAAAATAGATATGTACTTTATAATATATCACTACAAAGGACATTAAATATTTTCTCAAAAATGTTTCGCAAACATTGATAGTCCACATTTGAAATATATCCTAAACAGTATTTTTGGAATGACACTAATAAAAATACAATTTTAAAAAATTGGCACTGTTTAGTGTCAAAAAAAAACGAAAATGGCGGCCGGCTTTGTAGCGAATTACTCATCTAATGTTCTATCTCGTTGCTCTGTGGACTTGATAGTTTCTTCTTGGTTTGTTATGTGTGACATTGTCATGTGACGCCTGAAATAGAAAAGAATTTAATATAATATTGTTTGCAATATAGAGTAAATAATTTTTAATATTGTCACTGTCCCGCCATTTTTAATTTCATTAAGCAATCAATCAATACCAATAAATAATAATACAAATAAATAAAATTGAATCTGTTTGTAATGTAAAAATAATAGTTTTTTTCAAGCTCATACAGTTATTTGCACGATACCTATGCCTAACAATCAGTTATTAAATTTTTGACAGACTTTCACTGGCAGATAGCTGGTGTTATAAAGAGTAACTTAGGCTACTTTTATTTTGGGAAAAGAATGAGGGTTCCGCGCAAAATATATATAAATATGTACACGCGAGCGAAGCCGCGCGGGAAATGCTAGTTTAAAAGTATAATTTTATATTGTTTTTCTTTTACAGACCTTGATTATTTTTCAAATTAACTATTTATCGTCTAACGCAGTGGTTCCCAATTAGTTTTTTATACGTACCACTTCAAACCGGCCTGAAACTCGCGTACCCCTTCTTAAATAAAAAAAATCTGTTTGTTTTTAATATTACTTCTCCATCTTCAAATTTAAGATCTATTTCTTGTGGGGTCCCTTACCTGTTTCTAGAATTTTCCCTGTGGCCCACTCAATAAAGTTTACCTAATTTTTTTACTGATTTTCTTAGACAAGTGATTGCTCCGCGTACCCCTTGATGCAACGTCGCGTACCCCTGGGGGTACGCGTACCACTATAATTGGGAAACACTGGTCTAACAGATACAATGTTTTAGGAAACTAAATCCATTTCTGTAAGTGATAAAAATATATAGTTAATTAGCGAGATTATGGTGTTAGAGTGTACGTGCGCGTGAGGTGCATAGTGCAAGTACACTCACTGTATAAATTTTGCATACAATGTTAAGCCGCACGATGCTTTACTATTATAGAATATTATGTGGGCCGTTCCCGGCGGCACTGCAATGCCGGGCCGACCCGCGACGGGAGTGGAGCGAGCCCCGAACATCCCGTCAGCTTACAAAAATCAGTTTAATATACTGGTCCCTCAGTGAGGGAACTTTCAGATATTAAGCTGAAAAGAACAGATACTACACTTTGATCTTAGCCAAAAGGCCGAGAAGCGATACCATTGCTGTAATGAACAGCGCAGGTCATTCACTAGCGGAGACTCTTAACACCGCAATTTAGAAAGTGACGTCATTTTCAGAGCGCCATCTATTGTTCGTCGCTCGTACATGTAAAATACTGGAGCAGACAAAATGTTTCAATTCGGCGTTCTTTCTGAGTAGTAAGAGCTGTTACGTCATAACTCTTAAGCTGCCAATTTAGTAATAGAGTTGTATATAAAATGGAGGTGAGGATGGTTTACTTACTTGTAACCTATTCTATTAGTTTTGTCATTTAACAATAATAATGTTATTTATACAGGTTTTATATGACAAAGGAACACTTACTTAAATCACTAAAACACACAAACACGGCATGAGTCTAGCATGCAGTCACAAAAATATTTAAAAAAAAAAAAATTTCGTTTACAAGTTATGAACGTTTGAAGGTATTATTACCTCCATTTCTCATAAAAGCAGCTGGAATGTGTACTTCACCCTCGGTGAGGTGATGATAAGTCCCCACTTTTAATTGAAAAACCCCCGTTTTCACACGATTAAAAAAAAAAGGTGGATTGTGTAAAATTAACCTCAAACGGCATGATTTCAGCTCAAGACCTGTGGCCTTCATGATGGAAATGTAAGTATTTAATAAAAAATAAGAAATATGTACTTTAAATGTAATGAATTATTATATTGTTTGCAAAATGTGATTTTCGATATTTTCAATCTCAAATAGCAGCCAGGGTTTGTACTTTTGGTGCAATAGTAATTTTCAAAGCTCATACACACAGTACTCGTAGCATTATCAGATTTCATTAACAGAAACAGCCGTTTTCAAAATGTTAGGTAAAACATCATTTGAAAACTTTAAAGTGCTCTCCTGTAAAGTTACAAAACATCAAATCAGTCGTTCTTCTACGATGACGAATTATGTTTTTTTGACATTTTCAATCTTTATTAGTACGAGTTACAAGCTATGCAAGACCCTGAGCTCTTTGAGCTATTTTGCTTACTCTCCACAACCTTTCTGTAAAAAGCAATATTCTTTTCTACTGCCAACTCTCTCTTCCTGTCTGATCTTCCTTTCCCTATGAATATATTCTCCATTTTGGGCCGGTGATTGCCAATTCATAGTTGGCAAAATTGAGTTTAGATTAATATGCCTACCCTTCTAAGGTGTACACAGGCCTGAGCGTATGTTATGACAAGATTACAATATATAGGGTTATCATTAACGAGTCGACAGACTCTTTATTAATATGATACTATCAGCAGCTAAAGTTAATGATTTTCAGGAGTATTATGAGGTTAATGTGGGCCGTTCCCGGCGGCACTGCAATGCCGGGCCGACCCGCGACGGGAGTGGAGCGAGCCCCGAACATCCCGTCAGCTTACAAAAATCAGTTTAATATACTGGTCCCTCAGTGAGGGAACTTTCAGATATTAAGCTGAAAAGAACAGATACTACACTTTGATCTTAGCCAAAAGGCCGAGAAGCGATACCATTGCTATAATGAACAGCGCAACTCATTCACTGGCGGAGACTCTTAACACCGCAATTTAGACAGTCATTTTCACAGCGCCATCTATTAAGCTTAATGAAGAGAAGTCTTCACAAAACGCCCAACTCAACTTGAATCAAATACATAATCAGTGTACATTTTGGTAAATGCTAACATGTTGCATGAATTAACTTCATAATGAACAACAAATAGGTCTCTTAGCACAGTGAAGTACATTAATACACATTTTAAAATAAAAACTTTTGAAGTTGTATTCATGTTAATTATTATATATATTATTATTTTATTATAACTCCACACATCTCACACATGACCGTCTGATCCCAAACTAGGCAGAGCCTGTACTATGGTAACCAGATTGCTGATAAACATACTTATATATTTCTAAATATATACATATTATAGATAAATTACACCCAGACACAGAACAAATTATCGTGCTCATCACACAATTATTGGTCCTGGGTGGGAATCGAACCCACGACCTCTGCCTTAGCAGTCAGGGTCACTAACCACTAGATCAACAGGCCAGACTAATTAAAGACTAGAGATCGTCTTGTGGTTAGTTTCAGGTCAAATTCAATTATAATTCATAAATTATTGAATTTATTTTTCATATAAAACCCTCCAGTATAAGTTGATCTGTAATTGTATAGACTTCAGTACCATGACAGGCCAACAGATAAACTGGACCTGTGTAGATTTTAGTAGCCGTTCTCAAATAACTTTAACACAAATCGTTAAAATTTTTCATCTTTTCCAAATTATATACTCGTATTTCTCCATGCTTAAAATTAGGGGTACAAAGAATTATGTTCACGTATTCATACATATACATAGATTACATAAAGAAAATATATGGCAAGAAACGTGACATTTATTTTGTAAAAAAAACATAAGCTGTCAATGTAATTAGAAAACTGTGAAATTTCAGTGTCCATTATTATAAGAAGAATTATTACTTGCAAATCTTAAAATGATGACTCATTGATTGAGACATATTTTTGTGGCGAGTATGTGTAATGTAATCTTGGCATTATTTGTTTGATAGGATGGTTTGACATTTCAAAAATAAAATTGTGGGTTTGAATGCCTGCAGTAGTGCAGTTCTGGTTTTGTTACCTACGATTGTAATTGCATGCCTTTGGTGAATTGTGAGAAACAACATTTTTGTACCCTCATATCTGTATCAATTTTCTGACAAATAAAATGGTTTGATTTCATTTTGATACATTTAAATGGCAAAAATTTTTGTTCTTTTATTGAGTACAGTTCATGATATCGTATTTTTTTTTTTGTATAAGAAGGTAGATACACTATTTCGACAAGAATAGATAAAAAGATTTTGGCTACTATATTCTGAAACTATTTTTTTTCTATTTATTGAGTAATTATAGTACAAAAATTGCATGCCAATATTTTACTGTATATTTTAAATTGAAAATGAATATCAAATATTATATAAAAATATGAATATAATGTTTGATGTTTGGTCCCCAAGTCGAGTCGGATTTGCGCAGTTCACGTTTAGCAAAATTTTCCGGTGAGGTTGGTTTTTTTAAGGCCATATGTTGTCAATGAAATGTGCACATTTTGCGAATATTGCACATAATTCTCCTCGATTTGTCCTCTTCAAAAAGATACAACACAATCGTAGGTATAAAATAACTTCACCGCTAGCCCCGGTGAGGTGATGGAAAAAAGGTGATGCTTTTGTTATTGTCCTATTATAATCAGTGATTACTGGAACGGTAATTTTTTTATTTTAGTTCTGAAGTTTAAATTTTCTGAAACTGCACGTGCATTTTTTAATTTTGACAAATTTATAATTTTACAATGTCTTCAGCTTTTCTACTATAGGCAATAGATGGCGCTGTGAAAGTGTCGTCACTTCCTAAATTGCGGTGTTAAGAGTCTCCGCTAGAGAATGACTTGCGCTGTTCATTATAGCAATGGTATCGCTTCTCGGCCTTTTGGCTAAGATCAAAGTGTAGTATCTGTTCTTTTCAGCTTAATATCTGAAAGTTCCCTCACTGAGGGACCAGTATATTAAACTGATTTTTGTAAGCTGACGGGATGTTCGGGGCTCGCTCCACTCCCGTCGCGGGTCGGCCCGGCATTGCAGTGCCGCCGGGAATGGCCCACATAATTTTGTAATTATTCCTACACCTATCACAATCCGTTCAGTGGTTTTTGTGAAACAGAGTAACTAACTAACTAACAAACATCCATCCATCCATCCAAACTTTCACATTTATATTAGTGGGATTACATTTATGAATTCAAAATTTATTTTGCTAGAATTAAATATCCGATACAGTGAGTTGCTAATATTATTGACAGTTATAAGGTATTATTCGACTACGTCTATAAAAAGATCAAACGTCAAATAGGGTCAAGGTCACGCGTATCGACATTCATTGAGGAAAAACTAAAAAATAAGAATCAAGTATTTGATGCACTTATACTCCACGAAATTAATCTGATCATAATTAACCGACTGCAAAATAGGAGTGTATTAATTTAACCCTTATAATCAGTTTCAGATAGTACCGTCATGGTATTGTAGTCAGATGTGACCTCAACAAAAAAAAATCAACATACCTCAGTCCTCTCCCTCCTCTAAATGTTAAACTACACATAGTACAACTCTTCCACTCCATTCCACTCTTCTCTTCTTTTTTGACTACAGTAGGAAACTGGTTTATTGGTTCTTTTTCCTTCTTTTTGTCTTCAGTTTTATGATCTAAGATGTCCTTCTTCTTCGAATCTTTAGGGGGTTCAAGAGAACGCTTCTCTGTTGGGATCTTCGGCTTCAGATCTGAAAAAGGACTTTATTTTATTTTGTATGATTGCATGCTGACCCGATCTGTACTCGGCCAGGTCCACTCCGCACTTTAGATGAAAAGTTACAAGTACGCGGTGGGCTCGACTAATAGTGCCGAAAATCAGTGGGCTGTCGCGCCAGTCCGTGAACAAGTTAGTTCGATGCTCACTATACTATACATAGTGACAGATAATGTTGCTTGACCTTGGGTTTCATTTGTAACGGTAATGCATTCCACAAACGAACGGACAGAATCATAAATGATTTATCTAAGAAAGTTTTTGAATGCACCGGCACTTTTAATATCAGATTTTCTGATGATCCTAAGAACTTCGTATGAGTATCGTGAAGGAACTCAAATCGTCCTTTTAAGTAGGAAGGTGTATGAGGGTTAAACAGTATACGAGAGTTCCGGCGAAGACGAATAGGTAAGAAAATATATAATAGCCTAAGTTTAGTAAATTAAGCTACTTTTATTTTGGAAAAAGAATTAGGGTTCCGCGCAAAAATATAAATATGTTCTCGCGCGGCGTACAGCTACTTCTCTAAAAACACCTCACCTCTGGTCAATATGACGATATTCGGCACTCCCATGACGTTGTCATCGTTCTCCACACTCTTCGAGTCCACCTCCACGATTCGGCTGAGAGGGACAGCTTCGTCACTGGACCCTTCTGTATCGCTGTGAGCGCGGGCTGTTTGGCGTTTCTTCACACGTTTTCTGAATCTGTAAAATTTATAGTAACGTTCTTAGAAACGTCATCTTAAGGGTCAAAGAGTCACACACATCATGGAGGGTGGCTAAATTTATCTTTATTAATACTGTAAATGAAAATGTGCGTTTGTTACCCGAATTAATTGACAAAGTCTACATCAAAGGTAATATGTATGATATTTTTGCTCTTCTCACATTGCATTCTACACTAATATTTTTAGTTTGTTTTTCGTTCTGAATCAAAATCCTTTATTTCAATTAAACCAATTATAGGTATTTCTGAACTGTCAGGAGTAGGAGTCAGTCAGACTAGTCAGCCATGAAGCTAGTTGTCTGTTCCAATACGTAGATCCTGTGGAGAAGAACAGGCAAGAAACTCCAAGGACACTCTTTTTCAACATGTTTTTTACAAGTTTCTAGTTACATTGCCCATAAGCGCAAATTAAATATGAGGACAATGTAATATATTATTCTAAACTTTGAACAGTAAAATTAGTACTATATTTAAGTAACTGCTAAGTCAACGAGTTCACGAGCATGTCAATGACAGGATGACATACTCAGAACTGCCAGCTAACATAGAAAATTCTTGAACCTTTAGCAGGTTCTCTAATTTCCAGTAGCATTTGAAAAAGGTTATTTAATAGGCTATGTAACATCACGCTACGGCAATTAAGAGCGAAGTAGTGACCATAAACGCGGTTGAAACTACTAGTAGTGAAACAAGAGCGTAAAAAAATCATATATCTATGATTTTTCCGTTATTTTTTACATGTGAAAGACCCCTCGGATACGCCTTTGTTAGGTTGAACAAAAGGTGGTATCCGAAGCCGGGGCCAAAGTCGGCTCATAAACGGAGTAGTCCTGAACCCTTGACATGCTTTGGCCGCCTATCCCACACAAGACTAAGTCCCAATCAAGTTATGTAGAATGGCACGCGGAAGACTTCGGCCCGTTTCTTTTATGGCGACGGGCTACCCAAAAATTTTTCCCAGCACTCATGGCGGCCGGAGACCGTAAAGAACTGTCCGGCCGGACTTTAGTAGGTCATTACTTCATTAGTCTTTAGCCGAAAAACTCTCATAAAATAATGTCGGAATATATCAATTGAAAATCAAATTATTTAAACTGTTGTTGATTATAATCAAGATTATGTGATTTTGAAAATTTTAAACGACCTCACTTCTGCAGCACAAAAATAACTATTGCCTTCTAAGACATTCAATTAACAGCTCACCTGTGCAGCATAAAGATAACATCTACAGAACTCCATACCACTGGTGTTGTGTGTTATAGATATTATACAGCCTGCCCAGGCCATTGAGCAGTGTTTTTGTGTGCTTCCATACTTTAGTTTTCCTTTCCTTTGCCCCATAAAAATAACAACTCTCCTTCACAACATAAAAATAACAATTCTCCTTCGCAGCATAAAAATAACAACTCACCTAAATAAAATATATACACAATTAAAATAAATACACACTCACCTTTTCCTAGGCCTCTTGTATACCACAGCCAGCTTCTTAGTCTTCAGTTCCTCATTGTTATTTATGTTGATGTACTTCTCGCAGGTCGCAGTCGGCTTCTCAGCCTCCGTGCTACTAGATATAGAGTCAGACTTGTCGCAGGCGAAGAGATCAGTCTCATTGCCGAGTTCGTTACTATCTATTTGGTCACTGAAAACATCGAAGAAGTAGAATCAGTCCACCAGTCTAATTCTTTTTCCAAGACGTAGTACTCCACGGCCACTTACTAGATGAGAATGGAACGAACGAGTTTTGAGTTTTAAAAAGTAGAAGCCGTTGTGCTGTTGGTATGTGGGGGAGGAGGAGGGGATGTTGATTTAATGATTAGAAATTTTTCTTCAGAGGTTGTGAATGATTAGCAAACTTATATTTTATATTATACTCGTATTTAAAATATTGTAGATGGCATATAGCCTTTACAACAGAGATACATTAAAGCTCCTAAACGGATGGACCGATATTGATTAAATTTTTTTTTTTGGAATGTGACTTGATCTAGAGTGTTTTAGCTATAATTCAAGAAAATCTGTTAAGCCGTGTCTTTTCTAATCGTTGAGGGGATTTTTGCGACAGGATTATTTTAAGAAAAAAACAATCCTTATATCACTTCGCTGTCCGTCTGTCTGTCTGTCAAGAGCCTTTTTATCAGAAACAGTGATGATCTCTTACGATCAATTGAAATTAACATCAAATACTAATGTCTGTAGTCTCTTGAAGCTTGAAAAAAATCAAGCTCAAACCAATGGAATCAAAAGATACGGCCATTAAGCCTTATATTTCAATCAATTTAATTATAGATGAGATGAGAAAAAGGGGACAGTTTCTTTTGAGAAAAGAAGGAACTTTGAGGAACGGAAACCTAAAAATACGGACAGAATGCCGCAGGGGCACTATGTGATGAAACCACTGCCCCGCTAAAACATTGGGTACGATTATCGTCAGTTGCAGGCCCGGAGCGTTTTACGTTGCCGAATATGCGTCAATAGGCACGCCGCGTACCTAACACAGCCGTCGAAGCATAAACAAAGAACACCTGTGCCTAGGTTTTCGAGAAAAAAAAAAAGTTTGTTTTTAAAGTAACCTCTGTGTTCAAGATAATTGCCCCCAACAGCCTCCATACCATCGACATTTGTTTCAAAACAAAAAACAAACAAAAAAAAAAAAAAAAAAGTTTGTGAAAACTGTAACTGTATTATCAAGCAATTCCTTATCTACCAACCTTGAATTCTACAATACATGGCAAGAAATAAATTGTCACACCACAATTCGATACACTATTATGATAACAGGTACTCATTTACAGTATTTCTGTAGCTGTATTAAAAGGAAAATTCAGCTGGTTTATATGTATGTACAAGCATTTAGAGGAAGTTAGGCATGGTAGAAATATCCTTGAAAGGAACCGTGGAGCTCTAAAACTAACTTTACAGTGTGCCTGGGGTTTCAGAAATAAGACAAACTCAATATATACATATTATACCTCCTCTACACGTTTGTTCATCAGCATAATGGAGAATCACGTAAAATGCATAATGGTTTTGGATGACTTTACTGTTTGTTTTATTTTTTTTTTGGTTTTAAAAAAAGAATACTAGTGACGTGGGTCACACATTACTAGTATTCTTGTTAACCCGTTCAGCTAAGCTAAATGCTTGTGTTAGGAGTGGGTTCACGCCGGTAGTGCACTAGGTGGGATTCGAACCCGCAACCACTTGATCGCAAGTCCAACGCCTCTGCCATTACGCTACCGCCGCTTATTTTATTGTATATATTTGTATTTTTATTTATTTTATTGTATTAAGTTTTATTGTAACAAATGGAACCAGTTGGAATTTTTTTTTGCATTTAGTAGCACTGTCCTCAATGAAAAGTAATGGCTATGAAACATCAAAATACGACATTTAGGAGCGGAGCAGTGACTGTAAACCCTGGTGAAACTCTATTTCTTGAAATATGACTGAAATCAGTATATTGGCTGAGTATTGCGTTGGTCATTGAATTATGCAATTGGATGGGCCATTGTGTAGAGCGATCATTAAAAATAAATAAACTGATATTACGATAGTTATGAAATAAATATAGTTACGTCAGGGGAATGTGAGTTTGCATATTTGTAAAGCTTTCACACTGTGACTACTTCACCTGTAAAGCTGTAACTTACTTTAATAATAAGTTAAAGATGAAACAATTCAATACATTTGTTTGTCAACCAATTTTTTCATTTCTTCAAGATAAAATGGTATTCTATTCAAATTTATTTGTATATGTTAAGCAATATGATGATGATGATGATGATGATAAACCTTCCACCAGATATTTCACAATTGGTTAGGTTCTTTATATGTTTCACTGGTTGTAATATCTGTGTGCTTTGTTATAGCAAAGGCCTCCCCCAACTGACTCCATTTTTCTCTTTCTCTGTGATGTCCAAGTACCGCCCGCCACTGTCTTAATTTCGTCGACCCAACACCTAAGTGGTCTGGCTTGTTTTCTTTTCCTGTTGCCTGTGTACCAGTTCATCACCAATTTCGACCAATTGTCTATTCCTCTGATGGTATGGCCTGCCCATTTCCACTTGGGCTTTTTTATGGTTATCGTGACATCTTTTGTTCTTGTGTGTTTCCTAATCGTTGTTGTTCTTATTTTGTCTTTCAGTCATTTCCCCATTATACTTCTCAGCATAGCGTTTTGACAGGTCTCGAGTTTCGTATAGTGCGATTTATTGAGAGCCAACGTTTGGCATTCATATGTGAGTACGGGTAGTACGCATGTGTTGAACAGTTTACGATTTATGCTCATGCTCATTTCTTTATTTTTGAACACCTCTTTCAGGCTCCAGAACTGTTTCTGCTATGCGCTTATCAATTTCTTTTGAGGTTACATCTGTAGTGGAGATTATTTGGCCCAAATAAACATATTCGTTTACGTATTCAATTTCGTTGTTGTTTACATATATAGGTTCTTGCTCCCCATTTGTAATGGCCTTGGTCTTTTCCGTGTTCATGCTTAGTCCTACCTTGCGGCTCTCTCTTTCTAGGTCATGTCCTTTGAGGTTGAGATCACCACAAGGTCATCTGCGAACCTCAGGTGAGAGAGATTCTCGCCATTGATTGTTAGCCCATATTTGTCCCAGTCCAACTGGCGAAATATTTCTTCCAGCACAGCTGTGAATAGCTCGGGCGATACTGGATCTCCTTGGCGGACCCCTCTTTCGATTCTTATTTGTTCTCCTTCCTATTCTAGTTTAATTTTAGCTTTACTATTGGCGTATATGTTTTTGAGAATTTAAGAATTTAATTTGAGAATGTACTTCTTTTCTACACCTTGATTCAGAAGTGCCTCCCATATCTTATTGTGTTCCAGTGAATCGAAAGCCTTGGAATAGTCCACGAAACAACAGTAGATGGTTATGTTGAATTCTTTGCTTCTCTCGAATAGTTGACGCACTGTGTAGATATGGTCTATGGTTGAGTAACCACTTCTGAATCCAGCTTGCTCTCTTGGTTGATTTTCGTCCAGCGATTTGGTTATTTAGGATGACTTTTGAAAAAACTTTGTAGACGTTAGACATTAGGCTGATAGGTCTATAGTTGTTAATGTTGTTTTTATCACCCTTCTTGTGCAGGAGTATTATTGTGGAAGTCGTCCATTGGTCTGGTATGTTTTCACTTTGTATCACTTCATTGAACAGGTATGTGAGGATTGGTACAAGGGCGTTTTTGTTTTCTAACGAGAATTCGTTGTTGATGTTGTCTGAGCCGGCAGCTTTATCTCTTTTTTGGGAATTTACAGCTTTTTCCACTTCTTCAGCTATTATTGTCGGTACGTCTTCTCCACTAGTTAGGTTGATTTCTCGATTGATATTACGTACGCGTACTTTACTAGAGTACAAATCTCGGAAAAAGTCTGTTGCTATTGAGATGATTTCTGGACGCCTTGTCTGTTGCCTGCGGTTTTTGTCTACCATATTGGGTACCCAGTTGATTTTTTCTTTTAGCTGTTTGGCCGCCTTTTTGACACCACCAGTCTTCTCAATGCATCTATCTCATCCAATATTTCGTATTTGTGTCTTCGCCGATCCTTTCTCATGTTCATTCTTATTTGGTTACTTAACTTTGTTATTTCTTTTCTAGTACTTGCAGTCTTTTCAGCTCAAGACATTAATTTGGTTCTGGTTTCCAGCATTTCTTTAGTTCATTTGTTAGCCATTTTGTTTTATTCTTCACTTCACTTCCCTTCATCTTCTCTTCTGCCTTCAGACACTTTTCAAATTCATTATATTTTTCTATCGCATTCAAATGTTTTGTGTTTTTCTATGAAGTCTGTTAGGTTTGTATTTAATTGCTCCAGGTTCACCAGTGGTATATTATTAATGTGTTTAATCTTAAAGGGTCTAGTTTTATTAGCTTTGAGTTGTGTGTGTTGTTTGGCTCTGATCATTCTATGGTTACTATTAAAATTTATGCTGTTAACGACACTGCAGCCCTGAGACAGGTTGGCTTTGTTGGTAAGAATAAAGTCTATCTCGTTTTTTGTATGTCCATCGGGTGACATCCATGTCCACCTATTGTTCACACGTTTCTTGTATACAGTGTTAAGTACATTCAGGTTATGTTCAAGTGCAAACTGTATAAGTTATGCTCCTTTTCTGGTTCTCTTCCCTGTACAAAATGGGCCCAATCTCCCTCCCACCTCCCAACTGATGCACGTCAACATCAACATCGTGTACAAACATCGCCAATTAATTTAACATACATAGCAACTTATAATACTCTGACCCTAAGAACCAACGAAAGCTTAGCTGAGCTTACCCTGGCACAAATATAAATTGGTCAATTGTGGGTTTAAGCGAAGTCAGACGCTTAGGAGAAAATATTGAAGACCATGGCAGCTTTGTCTTTTACTACAAAGGAAATACCCCAGGGCAGTATGGCACTGGCTTTCTGGTAAAAAAGGAATTAAAATCTTACATTGATGAATTCATCGGCATATCAGAAAGAATTATAATACTCAATTTGTAGCTGCCACCGAGTAACGAAATGTGGTCTCTTGTACAAGTCTACTCTCCCACTGAGCAAGCAAGCAACTCAGACATAGACGCTTTCTACTCTAAGCTCACAGACGCAGTGAAAAACCACGCACATAACAACTTAATTGTGATGGGCGATTTCAATGCCATATCAGGATCTAGAAGAGAAGGAGAGGAGATGGTAATGGGCCCATTTTGTTAAGCAATATAGCTCATTTTAAAGATATTGTAAAGATTGGATATCAAGCCATCTTATAGCAGGCACCGCTCGGATATAAGTTACAAACACAGAGTGGTCCTAACTAGGAACGCACAAAAACTGTAACTGTTTTAAATGTGCTTGTATCAATACACAATGTTATAGCATTTCTTTGTGTCAATATGTATTATATATAGTATGCATTTTAATCTGATGTAACGAGTTATCAACAGGTATTTTTCGAGAAGAAACAAGTATATAATATTGTCAATTTACGATGGTTTTATTCAGTAAAAACTTTGGCATGGTTATCAATGATCTGATCAGCACTTAAACTATGTAAAAATAATAATTTTAATAAGAGCTGTGGATTTAACCTGTTACAAGTTTACACTAAAAACATTGCAAAACATTGTTCAAGGCCGGCAACACACCTGTGACTCTGGAGTTGCAGGTGTCCATGGGCGACGGTAGTCACTTACCATCAGGTGACCCATCTGCTCGTTTGGGTATATAAAAACCCCATCATTAATTTTTTACCTGAAACTCAAATTGACTAAAATAAGAGATTACGAAATAAACTCTCAGCAATCATATTCGACAGTACAAAGATTGTTTTATTATGGTATAGGGAGCAAACGAGCAGACAGGTCACCTGATGTGTGTGACTACCGCATCCCATGGACATCTGCAACTCAAGAGTCACAATTGTTGTTCTGTACTGTACTTCATCTCCTTCCAACCTTTAGGACATCATTATTGTCAACAAAATAGGCCGGACATATATATATGGGACTATTTTACTATTTAATGCAAGACAAAATGGTCCCACAGAATGCGGAACAGTTGGCCGCTTTATGCTGACCCACTACTGATTGTTCATATCTATATATGCCACATTCCAATAAACGAAATACAAATTGTTTAGCTTACGGACGGTAAAATTTAGTTGAATTTTTAACTAAAATTTTACTGTGCGTGAGCAAAAACTTTTTTGTTTATTGGAACGCAGCAATAAACAGTAAGTAAGACGCCAGTGAAAGAATTTTATAAAAAAAGTTTAAATTTCAAAGTCTACTTACCTATGGTCAGATACATCACTCTGACCAGCAGATTCCAATTTTTTTATTTGAAATGTAATATTTATCCTTTTGTATATTTCTTCTGTAATATTTCGGCATTTTTCGTACTTTGGGTCAAGGCTTTGACCACCCATAGCCCAAACATCTTTATTTTTCTCCAATGCAGACATTTTGTGGAACCAACAAGATTCTTATTGGATAACTAATGGCGTTTTCTTGTTCCGTAACCCTATTAGACGGTTTTCACGGCGATAATTGAGCAACACAGCCATATTTGTGACGGTAAATTGTTAAAATGTAGTTACGAAATGGTTGAAATCTCTCGCATGTGAAATCTAGCTAGAACAAGCTTGTATGACCACTTTTCTAGCCCCAGTAGAACAAAGGAAGATTCACAAAAGGCTTGACACACCTTAAATGCTGCTTTCAAATGTTTTCTGTGCTAAACTCACGCTATAACTCTCAGAAACACTAAGACATGAAACAAAGGATACTATTTCAACCTTTTTATGACGCTATAAACCAGTCACAAACACTGATATTTGCAATTAAATTACTCTGAACACAAAATAAGCTCTAAGACTAGATAAAATTATGGTTGTAACTATCAAAGTAGTACTATAACACTAATTAAACAAATAACAATAAAAATAAAACTAAGTTGCCTTCCGGCAATTTTTTTAGATCTCTTGACGTTTTTAATATAGTGTTGCTGCTTCTTTGATTAATTGCACATAATTTTAATATAATTTTTACCATAGACAAACTTATTTTATTTGGAACAATGAGATCACAAGCCTATTTAGTAGAATAACTAAATTTTATTAGTGGCAACTTCGTAGTAGTTCTCGGTAGTTTTGGTCTTCGTTGATAAGATTTTGTAATATTCAGTTTACGGACATCTCATCATGAACCTTTTTTGTAGTACTAAGTAAAATAGTGAAATAATTATTCCGAAGAACTAACACCTTACCTCTTATGCAACTGTGATCTGAATCACCTGAATGATCAGTTGTGTGTGTAGCAGTAAAAAAATAAAAATAGACAGCAACTACTGTTAACTGTAGTGCAAAACTAGGCTTGGTCACAATGGTCACAATTGGCTCGCAAAGCTTTGGTCCTCATATTTGAAAAGTAGTAGAGTAATACAAACGTATTACTTTATTGGTCATTTGCCAGTTGCCACATATAGCTCTGAAGTCAGTTCAGATTTAATGAGGGGGTTTCACATTCAAATAATTAAATGGTTTTGGAACTGCAGAAAACAGTACAGAACGGAGGAACATCCGGTCATTGTGCTTCAAAAGGCTGGTGTGAACAGTGTAACTCTTCACAGTCCTCTAGCCAATAGCCGATAACCTTCATGGTCAAAGAAATTTCTCTTCTAGATAAAAGGTTTACTCCTTCAAGTGGCCGGGGTGTCCAATAATAATTAACAGGGTTTGTATAAAGTTAACGCGCCACTTTTACAGCAAACCTCTACTGCCAAAACACTTGATACTTGTGAAACAAAGAGATTAATCACTGACTTCAGCATACTAAATGACTTCGTAGTCGTTTAGTAAGCTGAAGTGAGTAAGTAGTTTTTCACGGCGTTGTTCATATTTTGTAAAATCATATTTGTGTGTCATATTTGTAAAACCTACTAAAAAAGTAGAAATCAGCAGATTGTATTCACGCTGCTGCGCTGCCATAATAAAAATAAAATAAATTCATTCACATTAGTAACTTGTAAATGTGGGTTGATATATTACATGCTGTGGTAAATAATAAAATAAAATTGGTAACTTTACAATAAAATCATATTGAAACTGAATGTTTATAAACGAAAACATAAACAATCAAAAAAATTACAAGTCGTGGTTCGTTGTTCTCCCGCCAAATAATCTGTCAAACAAACGCCACTATGTTTACAGACTAGATTTAATGCAACAGAAAGTTACATGTATTCTTATCAATATAATGTATCATTCATTTTAATGCTTTTTAAAGATTTTAAGAGAATACAGACATGTGTTTTTGGTGGATGTTGTTAAGGTATTGACGTAATATATAAGTAAAACATAAATAAACCATCATGGCTCCGCGGAAAAGTGGCTTTAAAAACAACATCGTAGCTAAATTAGTAACTGGTAAAACAGCGCCTTGTGCCTTTTGTAATCGGAAAGTAGATGATGAGCTTCAATACGGCAAACTATATGCCATCGGAAACATACAATGCCATTACTATTGTGTGGTAAGTAAATAACTCTCCAGCCTGTGTTTTGAAACTTATGATTGCGTTCCGGAATGATCTAGTTATTACTGGAAATAGTAAACATCACAAAGAAGTGGCCCATTTTTCTCTCCTACTTCCTTCTCTAATCACTTATGAGTTCAATTCTTACACTGTTCTTATTAAACTAATCTGCTGCCGACGCCTCTGAAGATTTTGCGGCTGCTGACTTCTAAAGGCCTTCGTAAACCTTACAAAGGGGATCTAAAACTTAATTTTGACTAAATAGCTTTTAAAATAGCATGCCAAAGCTCCTCAAGAAACAATGAGGACCAGTGCATGACTGACGGCGTTTCTTTCTTCTCTTATTCTGCAACTTTAACAACAATAACAATGTCCCAGTCCACATCCATATTCAGTCAGTGAGTAGTTTTTCGCGAATGTCTGTATTGGTAAAAGTATCAATCAACATTAGCTAAGTTGAGTGTCTCATGGGGGCTTGCTGCAACACGCCCAGGGTCGCTGCTTCGCATGGGAGTTTAGGGTTTGCCCTGACCCTATAGATGTACTAGTCAATATATTATATGATAGACATAAGTAGGTATATATACTATATGATAATGTATGTTTTGTTTTGGTATGCATAAGTAGACTAAATATATAGAATATCTGTATATTTTTATATTTACTAAGTAGTAATTATAATTTTTATTAAAGTTTTGAAATGCACCTCCAACTACAACTGTCTCTCTGAAACATTTTATCTTTATTCATTTATAAATACTAGCAGCGCCCCGCAGTTTCACCCGCGTAAGTCCCAAACCTGTGGAAATATCGAGATAAAAAGTAACCTATGTGTCAATCCAGGTCTAAAGCTAACTACATACCAAGTTTCATCACAATTTGTTCAGTAGTTTTAGTGTGAAAGAGTAACAAATATACACACACACACTCACAATCTTTCGCATTTATAATATTAGTGTGATAAGCATCACAGCGTACACCAAATCGCTTATCTATGCTAAACTGAGAATAACAACATTGAAGGAATTTAATGATAAGACTAATTGTAAAGTGCCAGTTAGGCACAAGAGTCTATGTTGTCGTCTTCCAACGCCGCCATGGATATATTGGTTGGGCAAATAGAAATGTATCTAGTGTGTCTGTCTGTGGCATCATAGCTCTCAAACGGATGGACCGATTTCGATGTGGTGTTTTTCATTTGAAAGCACGTTTCCTTGCGGTGGTTCTTAGCTATGTTTGGTTAATATCAGTCCAGCAGTGTAAGAGTATCAGCTCTTTTCCAAAATGATGTAAGGCATTTTTGTTATTATTTTGTGTAGGGGATTTTAAATTTTTTTAATTTATAGTTATAGATATAATCTTTAGGACTTTAATGTTCCATTATATTTATCCTTGTTGGTCCCAGTTTTTTTTTTAAAGACTTCTAGTAATGTGGGTCACACATTACTAGTATTCTTTTTAACCCCTCCAGTTGAGCTAAATGCTTGTGTTAGGAATGGGTTCACATCGGTAGTGCACTGGGTTGGGTTCAAACGGTGATCGCAAAACCGACGCCTTAGCCATTACACTACCGCTGCTATGGTATTTCACTTTTAAAGTAGAAATCAGTTACTCATTATCAAATTTACAGCCCTTAAACTTGCTATACACCTTTCTCTACGTGATTATGACATTTGTGTATTAATATTAAGATATATTTTATCCCAAAATAACATAAATACATTTTTTTTCAGCTGTTGTCATCATGCCTGATACAAAAAGGGAAGGATGGAGATGGATTATTTGGTTTCCTTTATGAAGACATTCTGACTGAAGTTGAAAGATGTAAAAAACATGTAAGACTTTTATTTACACATTATATCTCTCTGCCATTTCACACTGTACTAAATATGTAAATAATCAAGATAGTTTAAAAAAGGCGTTAAATCATTGCAACATAAATACCCTAATCACACGTAAATTTTTTATTAACTGAATTCGACCGTATAATATATTTTTTTTTATGTCTGTTCAGCCCTCACTCCGTTATTTATGAACCGATTTTGATTATTCTTTTTTTGTTAGATAGGGTATACCTCAAGGGTGGTCCCATGTCAAGGAAGTCAGGATCTGATGATGGGATCCTGAAAAAATTGAGAGAAACCCTCGAAAATTGTAGGAACGAATAGTGTTTCTGTTTACTTTTCATTACTTTATCAGGTATTGCGTTTAGAAATCATCATCATTTTTCATCACCATCATCATGATGATGAAAAAAAAACATAAGATTTTATTTGCTTTGATTTTGAGGCTAAGTGGTAACTGAGTAGATTAGCACATTACAAAGCTAGGTAATACTAGCCAGGTCAGTCTAGGATGGATGACCATTCTTAATACATTGAGACCCCTCCGTGCCTCGGAGAGCACGTTAAACCGTCGGTTTCGGGTGCCATACAAACATCTGTGGCATTCGTTATGGGTAGTTAGAGCCTTAAAAAGTCCGGCAACCTGGTCAAACTACAGTACTTCGATTCGCCTAGTACTTGGGTTGTGGAGGTCTAATGGCAGTCGCTTCACGTAAAACATCAAAGTTCGGCCGTTCACTAGCCACGCCTCCAAATACCTGTAGCTTCATAACCTACAGTTCGGAGTGACCCTGGCTTGCTATACACAGAATTTCCAACCAAATAAAATTATCATATTTAATAAAATAACTAAAAATATGTATGTAGTATACTTGTAAACATGTATTTAATGGTTTGTTTCAGAAATGTTCTTACTGCAGTAAAATAGGTGCTAACTTGGGATGCTCAATATCACAATGTAGGAAACAATTTCATCTACCATGTGGTAGAGAAAGAAACTCTGTATCTCTTTTCTATGGAAATTATAAGTAAGTATTATATATTGTATCGTAGAGTGTAGGTAAACTAATTTAGGGTACACCAGAGGCTCCAGCCATAAGACCCGGTGATGAAACACTGGTGTGGTTTATCGGATGCTTACATAATATAAGGAATACATTCTCAAAATTTCAGGTCTCTACGATCTGCGGTTTAGGCTGTGCGATGATCCATCAGTCAGAACAAGGGATTTTATATATATATATATATATGTATTGCCGATCCGTACGTACAAAGCGACATGTCAAAAATTGTGGTTTACAGGGTAGCATTGTGAAGTTTTGAACGGATCTGACATTAGATAGTACATCCATCTCGGGAATCAATTTTGGAAGATTTGTGCCTGTTTTGCCGAAAGACGAACTTATCTTTGCAGTTCTAAAAATACTTGTCCATCCATCGATTTACGATAAAATCAACATTCCAACCGCAAAATATAAGTTTGGAATCACAAAAACATTTTTTTCATATGATATAACATCAAATTAACCACTTTTGAAATATTTCCTTTACTTGTGCTGTCAGACCTTTCTCCTTACAAAATTTTATCATTAAAAAACCTATTTTCCATTGACCTACAATGGAAAATAGGTTTTTTTTATGCGCTAAACAACCACCGGCGCACGGCCGCTGGCGGCCCTTATACGCAGTCTCACGCAGTGGGTTGCCGACAGCTGCACCGCGCGCTCACGCTTTTATTTTTGAATTTTTACGTAATTCGAAATCGTATTTTTATACCTTAATATACTTTAAATACAGACAAATTGACATGGTTTCTGGTAGTTTATGTGCTGTACATGGACGTAGATCCAGTAAGAGAAAAAATTAACAAAATCTGTAATTGTTTTTGTTTTCAAATATAATTTGTTCTATTTTGATGTTTTGGTTTCTGTTACAAATAAAAAGGAGTTAATACGGTTTTCACTGTCACATAGAGTTGTGTTTAGATAAGGATTTTATGCCCATTCTTTAATATACAAACACCTACTTAATTCGAATGGTAAACCATTCGAATTAAACAATTTATTTAATTAATCAAGTGTTTATTTCGAATGCAAATAGTTAATTCTCTAATAAAAGTAATTAATAATGGTTTACCATTCTTATTAAATATTTATAATAGTAATGAAAATACGTAATTTTGAAATGATTTTAAGATTCTATTTATGGAAAAAATATATACTTAGGTAAGTACTAAATACTTTATCTTTATAATTTTATTTTTTTATCCAAAAGCAAAACGCCACCGCGCTGTGTTGAATGGACTATCCATTTATAGAGGAAGGCTATAAGGCTGTATAACATCACGCTACGACAAATTCTTTAAGTTTCTTTTCTCGAATAATTTATTGATGTTTCTCGTTAGAGGTTTGGTTAAGCAAGGTCGCGTGGCTTCGGCAAGAGATTTGTTGTTAAGTGCTTCGTATTAGTAAACTTACGGGGACGTGGTATTAAGTGTTGCACTAAGTCAAGTAACACACCCGATTTTTGTGTAATAAAACTTTACTTAATTAACATAGCCTTTTTTATATAAATATAGATATTTAATATTACATAAAAAGAGGTAACCCTAAACTCACTTACGGCAACGCAACCATGCGCTATTGCGAGGCAATAATAATCGTGTTTTAAGAACATTAAAGATCATTTTCGCATGCAGGGGTCGGCGCTCGGAAAGAGTAGGTAATTAAAACGGTTGGTATGGATGTTTTTATAGGGAGTGATTTATCTGTTACGTAGTAACTACTTAGTAATCTGTGGTATAGGAGGCAAACGAACAGACGTGTCACCTGATGGTAAGTGACCACCTCCGCCCATGGGCACCTGCAACTCAAAAGTCACGAAAATAATGCTAGCATTGCTTTACTGCCGGTTTTCTTTGAGGCCGCGGTATCACACCGGTCGAGCCGGCCCATACGTGCCGAAGCATGGCTCTCCCACGATGAAAATCTCAAGTTATTATTATTATTTGTACGGCGAAATAGTTACCCCGCCCCATTGCTGGAGATGCTTACGCTACTTAAACAGTATGTTTCTCTTCCAGAACCTTCTGCCAAAACCATGCACCTAAACAGAAAATACCGGAGGTCATAATGGTGAGAGCAAGACCACGAAAATCTAGAGACAACAAATTAAAGAAGAAAGTGTGCTCATTTAAAGACTTGAAAGAACTTTCGTTAAATGATAATTGTAATGGTAAGTTAAGTTTTTAAATAATGACCGTGATGTCCCTCTCTGGTGGAAACGGCCGCCGACGTCGTCCTGGAGTGCGTAGGAGTGGCCACACAACAGGCAAGTATCTTCGCGGGTGTGAGGTCGCTCCTAGAAGCCTGCGAACGACCCAGGAGGCTTCTGTGCTTCTGGAAGGAGCTAGGCTTGCTCAACTAGTCAGCTTATTCGAACGCATAATGGACCGCCTATGAGTCTAAATGCGGAAACAGAGCCCTAAACCAGGGGTCGGCAACCTGCAGCTCGCAAACCACATGCGGCTATTTGGATGTGAAGTTGTGGCAATACGCAAATATTATTTATTAATAAAATTTTAATATTACAATTTTGATTCACATTTTTATCTAAAAAAAAAAAAGATCATCACTTTTTTTTACGGCGACCAACATTTTAATTCATATTTTTCAAGTATGGGGTAATTCCAAGTATGGGGTATCCCAAAATATTTTGAATATGAGGCCTAAAAAAAGTCATCAAATTCTTTCTACGACGAACAACTGGCACTTTCAAAACTTAGAATTTTTTTAAATTGTAATTTTGACCCTTGCGAATCAAAAGGTTGCTGACCCCTGCCCAATACCCTCTCTGGTGACGAACATACGGGTAAGTGACCCTGACCTCTTCGAGCTTTTGCAGTCTCAGTCTCGTTCCCTCACCCTAACTTCCTCAACCTTCCTTACCCCAATTTACCTTTTGCCATTTGCCATCTCATTATCTTGCCATTGTCATTAGGGTTGGCACAATGTGTAATATTGCAAATGGCTGGTTTCATTTATAGCCGGCCGCCTGCCTGACGCTAACTCTCCTTTGGTTTTGAGAAATTTGATTTGGATTTGAGATGGCAAAAAGAAAAAGCTGGTGTTCCTGCCCTAGTGGTCTCTCCAGGCACAGGACATTCGGGTACGCGACCTCGGCCTCTGCGATCTACTGCAGTCTCAGTCCCGTTCCCCATCCGAGACTTACGGTGTCCCTTACCCTAAGTTCCTCTCCCATAATTTTTTTATACAAATTTATCTTCTTTTCTTTTTTTTGTTCCTGGGCTAGTATTGACTCGGCGGTGACCAAACGTAAAGTGAACTCGTCCGCATGTCAACACCCTCCGCCTAGACTCTGCGTAATGCCAATAGATGGCGCTTGTGTTCCTTTCCGGTGAATTTATTATAGAGGGCGCTCTAAGCATCCGTACTAATGACCGAAGATGTGACATATGAAAATATGTACACGCAAGCGATGCCACACGGGAACTATTAGTGCCACTAATATTATAAATGTGAAAATTTGGATGGATGGATGTTTGTTACTCTTTCATGCAAAAACCACTGAACCGATTGCGATAAAACTTGGTATGTTGGTAGCTGGAGACCTGGATTAACGCATAGGTTACTTTTTATCCCCATATTCCAACGGGATCGGGACTTACCCGGCTGAAACTGCGGGGCGCTGCTAGTTTATAATAGCTAGGAGTAAGGAGTAACACGGTGGAGACTCAACTAACTTAAATAAAGTCCTCTTAAAGTTAGGAAATGAAATCTTCTTTTCCACGTTCCAGATTCTGACAGAGACACTGAATCAGTCTGTGTAATATGCTATGAACATGTGGAAGGGTATCCCACACCAAACACGTTTTGGCCCCCTTGCTGCGCGAGGGACGCCTGGTTCCATAGAACTTGCTTACAGGTAAATAACACAAAAATATTAAAACAAAATCATTTATTTCAATTATACCAATTATAGGTATTTTTGAATTGTCAGTCTGACAGACTGAGTCAGTCTTGAAGCTAGTTGCTTGTTCCAATACGTAGACCCTATGGGGAAGAACAGGCAAGAAATTCCCTTCATGGTAAAAAATCAGCAATTTACATACACTTCCGATAACATACATAACCAGTAACTAATACTTCTTGTAAACACTTACAGTTGAATTTTTTAATTTCCTTTCTGACAAAACTCAATGTTTAGATTAGCGCCCTCTAGTTGATATAAATAAGTATTATTAGCGTGACGGTCAAGAGTTCAGTGCATTTTCCCTATAGCAAAAGTGCACAAACGTGCCTAAAGAAGTTTTCACTTCAAAAAGTCTATTTTTTTTTTTTTGTTAAAAAAAATGCCGCCCCATTTGTCCAGACTGCGGGTATCGAAATTCTTAATCAGCGCAAAGTTTTTTTATATTTATCCAAAAATAAAGGCATATTTCTAGCGTAAACACAAACATAACGTTTTTACGCACATATATAATCATTTTCTTCATGACCCATTGCCGTTAGTTCCCCATTCTACCCATAGTTAAAGCCTTCATTTTTTTTTCTAGCGCATGGTGTTAAGCGCTGGTATGCATTACATAAAGTGTCCCCTATGTAATGATAAAGATAACTTCTATCAAGCTGTCGTCAGTCAAGGATACTATGTACCGGATAGGTAAGTGCTGCAATATGATTTTTTCTGTAACATGTGGAAACCCTCAAAACCCGGATATGTCTCAATTGAACCGCTTATAACCACAGGGTGTCCCGTCACAAATGAGTCTATTGCAAGGGACTGGACGCGCGGAGGGCTTTGCTCCCCTCCTGTCACGTAACCGTCTCAGGCCTGCTTCTACTAGGATAACAGGCAGGTGACATATAACCCTAGCCGCCTGACGAGAAATAAGCATTGCCTACTGAAGTATTAATAATTATCTTTAAAAAAAGTATCATCGACTTTAATGCACCTCAAAATATCGCTTCTAGTGTGCTTATAAAATTTGAAGAGCTCCTTCGATTTCTCCAGGATCCCATCATCAGGTTCTGACCTGATGACCATGGGACTACCTGGGAACTATACCCTTTCAAATAAAAGAAGAATTTTCCCAATCGGTCCAGGTCTTTGAGTAATCGGTGAACATAAAAAAAACATATACAGTGGAGTATCGAACCTCCTTCTTTTTTGAAGTCGGTTAAAAATAATCCAATCAGATTTTAAGCAGGGCTAGTGTATGATATGTTCTTGTTCCAGAGATGCAGCGTGGGAGTTGGAACAGAACGCCTTCGCGGAGATCTACGAGAGACCGATCAGCTGCTCCGCGACCGACTGCGTCTGTCCTCTGGGACGGAACCACGACGCCGAGAACGGGTAATTACTGTTTATTTTAATAACTAGTAAAGTGATAATCGGACTTGCGATCAAGTGGTTGCGGGTTCGAACCCCACCTAGTGCACTACCGGCGTGGACCCAGTCCTAACACGAGCAATTTAGCTTTAGGGATTAACAAGAATAGTAGAATACTTTTATTATTAAAAACATAATTTTTTCCCAGTTCCTGGAGCATCAGTGTATGCATGCTGTGTGGGAGCAGCGGCCGGCACAGCGGGTGCGGGGCGGAGCGCGTGCACGTCTGCCACGTGTGCCGGCCCGCCGCGCCCGCCGACCTGAACACCTTGGCCAACAGCATCGAAGCTGGTGAGTTACATTGCAGGTGGTGGCCTTTCCTAAGTAGACTAAAAGCCGGACCCGACTTGGTTTTGAAAAAGCGCAGAGGAAAAAAAGAAATTGCCTTTTGATGTGCATTAACAATTGTTAGTTTATTATGTGACCGTTGAGGATAAACCCTTGCAGTACAGATGATCCACCCATGTTAGGGACAACGTCACTCCGTGTGATTTTGGTCAGTTCGATTCCAACATACCGCTTCACCGCTAGCACCAGTGAAGTGTGTCCGTGAAGGTTTCCACACGATAAAAAAAACATAAAAGCCATTTTTAACCGACTTCAAAGAAGGAGGAGGTTCTCAATTCGTTGGAATCTTTTTTTTTATGTATGTTCACCGATTACTCGAAGACGCCTGAACCAATTTAAAAAATTCTTTTTTGTTTCAAAGGATATACTTCCCAGGTGGTCCCGTTTAAATTTTATCGAAATCAGTCGACTGGTTTTTAAAAAATCAACAAATATCTAAAAATTGTATACATCGATGAAATTTTCGTTTGCTCCGAAACATCGCTGTCTCATTGGAGCAGTGCGTGTAGTTGTGTAGTTGTCCTATCCATATTATATTTAAACAAAATACATCTACTCTCCACTAAAAAGCACATTGAAGTTGAGGATACTTTTTTAAAGATATTTATTTTTTTAAACTAAGTAGGAACAAATTACCAAGCTAAATATTCAGTAATCTATGCTAAAAGTATTGTATATTAACTTGCAGTGATATCTCAAGAACAATCCCAGAGCTCTTCCCGCAGACGCGCCGGCCCGCTCATGCCCAGCCGCATGTCGCTGCGCAGAACCAAGCGCAATGTACCCGCCCCTGTGTAAGTTGTTGTATATTGACATACATACTGTATATAAACTCACGCTTTTCTGCCTTCGGGGTCCATCCATAAATTATGTCACACATTAAGGGGGGGTCAACGGAATGTGACAATATGTGACAAGGGGGTGAAGGGTCATAATTTTCGGGGGAGAGCCATGCTTCGGCACGTATGGGCCGGTTCGACTGGAGTGATAACACGGCCTCGCAGAAAACCGGCAGTAAAGCAATGCTTGCTTTTCGCCTCGTGAGTGAGGTTAACGGAGGCCCTAACCCTTCCCTCTCCCCTATTCCCGTCCTTCCCCTCTTCTCCTCTAATCCCCCTCTCCCGTCTTCCCGCTCGTCCCTTTTTTCCCTTATTCCCACCTTTAAGGCCGTCAACGCACTTGTGACTCAAAAAAACAGACACAGATGGCCCGGTGCTAAACTGTTACCCTTCGCCAACAATATTAACTCAAGCTCTAGCAGAAATCTATTCTTCTCTAAAATAATTATAGTTTATTATTTTGACTTCAGCGCTTCCAGTTCTTCTCTGGCAGTTAAATCTGAAATAGACTCGCAAAGTAAGTTATTTCAGTTGTTTTTGAATAACCTCTCACGCCTATCCTGAAAGCGGGTAGGCAGAAGCGTATTACATCCACATTTTTGTAGGCATATTTTTTGATTTAACGTCATAAAGGGGGAGGGGAGGGAGGGTTATAGATCGACACAGGCAGATATAGCAATTATCTGTTCTTTTACAATGTTACATTAGTTAAAGCAACCTATTGTTGCGGTATCTCTGTGCGTGTTGATCTAGAATGTTTAATTATGAATTAAAGATGTTGAATTTGAATTGGAGCTTTTTTGTCATTTCCCATGCTCTTAACAGAAAAACACTTATTTGAAAACCTAACTTGAGAATCAACTATACTTATCAGTCAGTGGTGTGCCGGATCGTTAAAAATGTATATCCGCAAATACGGATACGAGTCGATAGCCTGGTCGGAGGATCCTCCCTTTGTGTTGGAGGGACATAACACCCATTCCTCCACACGGATTATTAGTGTGTAGACCCGCGAATAAAAACTTTGACACGATAGTTGACGTTGAGGACTGTAACACGACATGTTTCATCTTGCACTGCGCGTGTTTTTTTTAAATAATGATTTTAATACACATATCGCAACGATTTAGGGTTTGTTCTCGTTGTAAAGATAGTCCAATAGTACCTTATAACTTTATAACTGGCAATAATATTAACAACTCACTATATCAGATATTTAATTTTAGCAAAATAAATTTAGAATTTCATAAACCTAATAAAATATAATAACATAAAAGATTCGTTCAAGATCCGCCAAAAAGTAACGAGTACAGATCCTTTTTCTGCCTCGGATATCGATACGGATACTGATATCCGGCACATCACTAGTCATAACATATAATTTTAACATTTTACAATTTAAACATTGATCTTACTAAGAAATAATATAACAAAACTATAATATTAAAACGACTATACTATCCCTAATTAATTAATATTTAATTTCACAGCATCCAACACAACATCAAGCCGAGAAGAACTCAATTTAAAACCACCAAGAAAAGCTATTTCAGAAAGTCCCATAAAACTAAAACTTTCATCAAATAAATGTGAAAAAAATGACCACATATCGCCATCGAAACCTATAACTGGCAAAGACTCTCCCTCGAAGATCCTAGAAGAAGGTTTGAAGAAGAAATTTGGTTCGCAGGAAGTTGTGGTCAAAGATGAATTGCTCACTGAATTAAGGAAACGGTTCAAGAAACCTCAGCCGTTGAGTGTGAAGAGGAATATTGTAAAGTAAGTTGACATAGATATGTTAGGGGCCATCCATAAATTATGTCACACGTTAAGGAGTGGGGAGGGGGTCAAAGAAGTGTGACAAGTGGTGGGGAGGAGGTCATAAGCTTCGTTATGTCACGTAAAGAATTAAACACAAAACATTATCTGTAAGTGAAAGACTAAACATACGCTACTACACATTGACTTTAAAAAAATGTAGAACTGGACTCTGGACTAGACTGGAAATCCTGTTCAGCCATTTGAAGATCATCAGCTCTTATGTAATCGTTGAAAGGGTTTCCGAGTAGGGGGTATTTTATGTTTTTAATTATTCATTACTGGTATATAACAATATTGTTTTAACTTCACAGTGATATTCTAAATGGTTACTTCGGCAACTTACTTCAAGAACCAAAGCAGAAGGAACCGGTAAAGCAATGGTGCTCGCCCAAGAAATGTATGGAAACAGACGACGATGTTATTGAGGTATGCTATTCGTTATTTTAATTAGCATGCTATTGTGTGAAACGTATGAAGATTTTAATTAGCATGCTATTGTGTGAAACGTATGAAGATTTTAAAGGCACGCTCAGACGTTTACGTTTTATAGTGATGCTATTCGTTACTTTCATTAATATGAAGATCTGATATAACTTCAACTGTTTTGATTTCAACAGGTACCACAACCACTTCAAGAAGTAATAGATCTCACCAAAAATCAAGATATCATCGTTCCTGACGACGAAACAGCCGAACTACCCCTAGTTAACACCACTACCCCATCACATCAAGACCATACTTACACCATCATCAACACTCCCAAAAAACTTAAAACAATCGACACCCTCACAGATTCTAGTTTAGAAATATCCGCGAACGACGAAATTGTTAATATAGATGTATTTAAAGTGGAAAATTTCCAAAATGAACAAACAAAAACCAAAAACTATGGTTTCAAATTCAGTCCCTGCAACAAGGATGGGTTGGATAATGATAACATAGACATCGATGTGGAAAGTTTCAAAAACCAATATCTTGATGAGGTCAGTGGATCTAAAGTCGCTAAACAATCTTCTAGAAAAAGGAAACTTGGAACCGATAAGATTATTGTAGAATTAGAATCTAAAAAACGCAAATTAAAACGCAGAAGCATTTCAATAAAAAATAAAAATATACAAGTCAAAATAAAATGGCGGAAGGAACAGCTAAAATTGCAATTCAATGACATTAAACCTAAGAAAAAATCTAAGAAATATAATCAATACGTTTTAAAGTATTCGCCAGAGAAGAAAAGTAAACACGAAGTGGGTCAAAACAGGCCAGTTTTGAGCAAACCGGATGTCGACGTCACACCCATTAGGAAGAAGAAAATCAAACAGGAAAAGACGCCGGATAACCTAGTGCAGACTTCCATTCAAAAGTTTTTTAAAGTAACTAGTCCTTGCTAAGAAGGAACTATAAAAGTGTGAGGTACAACGGTTATGTTCTATCATTTCTAAAGCTCAGTACTACACAGCGTGTAAGTAACACCGTCGCTAATAATTTACAATAAAAACGCCTTTCTTTGGATTCTTATCACAATGCAAAAGTCAGTTCATCATAAAAATGCGAGATTAAGGATTCACAGTCCATAATTTGACTTTGAACTACCCAATGTAACGCGATACGCGTACTTGTGTGGTACGGTGACTGTATAAATGTTTTACATTGCAGTTTTTGACCGTATGGGGTATTTACTGTTCTCTTTTTCGGTAAAATGTTCTGTTTACTCATTGTGATATCACTTTTAAACAAAAAAAAAATATATAAATTTTCCGGCAGAAATTTCCAACGATTTTTCACGAGAGTGATGGTCTCCTTTTCAAGATTCGGTAAGGTGTCACTTACACCCTGTATAATAACTTGTCCTGTCTGGCAGACCTGGTGCTTGTTTACAACCCTAAAATAAAAAATGAACCGGGTCGCAACATTAATCTTCGCCATTTGATTAACAAGTCTTTTGTATATATTTTGTATTAAACTGTTTACATTGTTATAATTATATAAATTAAGTCTTGTAGTACGATTATCACAATATTTAAAAAGAAAAGCTTATCTTCATATAGCTAGCGAATACAGCTCCTGTGTGTTTGTCTCTACTCACACACAAAGTGAGAAAAAGGGAAACATACTATCTTTTTTAGTGTCGAAATCCTCACTACTGCTATACTGACTAAAAGGCACAAGAAAGCTGGTTGTTCGGAAAAAGGGGTAAAAAAATTAGACGATATTTTATAGCATAATATCACACACCTAGATCTAAACAGGTATTAATTCACAAAAACACTTTTTTCTAGAAAAGGCGAACAACTAATTACCGTGTCCCTGTGAACTGCAGGAGTTTTGGAGTTTATTATATATAGTATAGTATTTCCCAAAATATCGCGACATCTCTCGTAAACTCGACAAAACAGTAGTACTCTCCAATATTAATGGGTTACTAGTTCCGTGCTCTATCAACAGATGGCGTGCATCTTACTCTAATTGTAGCTCTATCAATAGACGGCGCTGGTTATTCGTAACAGTATGTATATTTGTTTTATTATTTTGAGTTGACATAAGGAATCCGATGGTGTCCTTAACCCAAAAATCTTTAGATCTATGTGTGCGATATGCTAAATCATGTCGGTGATGATAATATCATCGCAGAAAAGAGAGTGCACCCTCACGTACACCCGGACAGTTTGAGCATTCAACTACAGGTGACCGCAAATTGCGAATATTTGTTCTATTAACTAGTTTTCTATTTCTACTTTAATTATGACTAATCAAAATGTAAGTAAAACCTTGAAATTTGAAATATTGTGTATTCGATACAGTCCCCTAGTTTTTGGCCGTATGTGGTATTTTTTTTTTGTCAGTAAAATGTTCTGTTTACATAAAAAATATAAATGAATTTTCGACTCAAAATGATGGTCTGAATACACTAATTAAGGATTCGGTACGGTGTCCCTTCCAGCCTGTATAATTATAATATGTATGTATTTGGTAATATATAAGTATGTTTATCAGCAGTCTGGTCACCATAGTACAGGCTCTGCCTAGTTTGGGATCAAACGGCCAAGTGTGAGGTGTCAAGGTATTATTATTTACTAACAAAAAATAACGTGATACAAAGATATGTCACTGCCATCGACTACAACAACACATACTGTTATTATAACCGTTTAGAAAGGCATGATAGAAATTGTTGTCCATTTTGTTTAAAAATAAAAGTGTAATTAGTTTTATAATAGTCATAGTTGATTCAATGAAAATTGATAAAACAATTGTATATTATAAAAATGTTTCGAAATAATCTTGAAGTTCTTCTATCTACACTCATATACGGCTGAGGAGTTGGTATATTTTTACACTCTATTATCATGAAAGTCCGATTTCAATCAATATGCCTGTGTTGGGTAGGTCGTTTATTTAAGAAGATTTAGTTATAATATGTATTGTGTCACACTACGTCCCGTTTGAGAAAAGATATGACACAGTAGCTGTACTCTGTAGAAGCTGCCACAGCTAATTTTATGTAATTTTTAACAAGTTTATGCAATACTGATGTACGAGTATTTTTATTGATATTATGTAAGTACTCATTTGTACGCTGTGTTTTTGGATATATTTGAAAAGAATAAAAATTGCGTAGCTTCTAAATTGTCTTTTATTCGCTACCAAATTTTAATAATAAGTTGTTGGTTCATTTATATCGCTAGAAGGTAGGGGACAGCAGATTATATATTTCTAAAGCGCAGGCCACACCGCCAGCTGGCGAGCGAGCGAGCGAGCTGGCGGGCGAAACTATATAAACTAAGCGAAGCTAAACTACGTTGGTTCACACCGGAAACTACGAGCGTCGACTAGGCCGAAGAAGATAGCCAAAGCGAAAACGGGTGAGCAGGCGCCAGCTAGCGAGCCGGGCGAGCATCTTTTCACCTTTTTCATACTTCGGTTCACACCGCGTACAGAGCTAAGCTACGTCACCGATACGATGCGAATGAAATATCCGACGATGCCAATGATGCTATTCGGTCACCTCGTTAAGCTTAGCTCTCTCGTTGGCTTAGTTAGACTCGCTCGTTAGCTGGCGGTGTGGCCTGCGCTTAATTAACTTAACTTTTAACTATATAAACAAATCTTGGAAGTCAATTTCAACCTACTACTACTTCTAAGTGTCGTATAAAAATGAAACTCAGTTTGTATATGTCGTTTGGATGATATTTGGCATCTTTTAGCTAATCTCATGATGGAGCCAGGAGGTGGATAGAGGAACTCTTCAGTGGATACTAGTAAACCCCTCGAGTTTGGGCTCATATGATCGGTTTTGACGAGTCCAAGAGGCTTGGTAGTGATGGTCTGATGATGGAGCCAGGAGGCAGAGTGTGGGAGTGGTCCTTTTTACTTTGGTGCACTGTTAAAGTGTTTTTTTAGTTTTCCTAAACTATATATATATAACTATAAATGTCGGTTCGATTCCGACAAACGAGTACAGTGTTAGTTCTGGTATGCTAATGACCCGTGGGGTCTTCTACACGATAAATAACAAGAAAAAAGATTTAAAATAGTCGTGTTTCAATAATCCCTTCACATCAATGAATATAAGAGCTGATGTTCTTCGAACGGCTGAACAGATTTTCTAACACCCCTTGTTTTTCTGGGGTTAAAAAGACGGTACTACAGAGTTTAAGTCGAATAGGTGCCGACGTCTTTGGCATCAGGCATCACCAATTTGTGCAATGCAGTCGCGTTTGTCCCTCTTAAAGAGTTAAACACCAGGAGGGCACTGTCTCCAACCCTAACTCATCGAGAAGGTACCATCATGACACCGACAACAAGTTGCATTTAGGGTTTTGTAGTCATGAAAAAAAAAGAGGAATCTTGGCATCAAAGTATCTTTTAAGGTTACATACAAACGTTAGACTTGGTTCATACGATAGATCTCTATAAATAAGATTAGAAAAAATTACGGCCCGCGCCGAATCTTGGCCACGGCTAATTTTAGGGTCGTTTCAATCTCATGGAGTACCAGCATGAAACCAATGTATTTGTATGCTATTGACCAATCTATAATTAATCAAAAGCCCTGGTCTGCCAAACCTGTTTGGCCGTTTTGCCTATCCGACAAATTTTATGTTTGTATATTTACATCTATATTTTTTTTTTCTTGAGTTTTTTCGCCCAATCCTACCCTACAGTACCTACCCAGCAAACATTTATAGCCGACAAACTGTATAAGTGTAGTGTAGCTGTACAAGGTTGGCCGACCAACTCGCCTTACGTAACGTAACGTTGTTCCAGCATGAAAATTCTTAACGAATTATCGGAGAGCAAAATATTGTGCATGGGCAGAGAGGTTATATTTGTGCAAAAATGTCAGTCGAAAATATAATTTGTGCGTTTTCAGGTTTTCGAGATACTGCATTTCCTGCTGAAGTAGCGTTTTGCATAATCGTGTATCTCAAAGACCATTGTATGTGCGTATGTAGAATAAACACACGAGTAGTGTTCTTTATTTGTGCGTATTATAGAATAAGTTTTAAGAAAATATTTATAATTATCAAGTAATCGCGCTTTGTTAAAAACCCAATAAAATATCGCAGCGCCTGAGAAAACATATAATCTCGCTGACAACTATATTCGGTCCCTTCTTGACGCTTATAATAACCATAAAAAGTTTCAAAAGTGTACATACATACGTTATTAAATCCCACTAATATTATAAATGTGAAAGTTTGGATGGATGGATGGATGCTTGTTACTCTTTCACGCAAAAACCACTGAATCGATTGCGATAAAACTTGGTAAGTAGATAGCTGGAAACCTGGATTAAAGCGTAGGTTACTTTTTATCCCGATATTCCCACGAGATCGGGACTTACGCGGGTGAAACCCCGGGGCGCTGCTAGTAATATTACTAAAAGTCAAAAGGACGGTGTCATAACTTTGACGTCAACATTAAAAAAAACGGCTCAATCAAATCAAATCATCAAATCAAAGTAAACCAAAAATTAGTGCGTTTAGTCAAATAATATATAGCGATAAAAATCTTTTTAACAAAAAATTAAACCGACGAAAAGAACTAAAAAGCAAAAAATAAATAAACCATAAGTCTTAATTATTGAGCTTATTTACATAACCTATCAAATTTGTTATAAATTTATTTTGAGCCGGCGCCAAACAACAAACTGATTAATTACTTACGTAGGTTACGAATAACCAGCGCCGTCTATTGATAGAGCTACAATTAGAGTAAGATGCACGCCATCTGTTGATAGAGCACGGAACTAGTAACCCATTAATATTGGAGAGTACTACTGTATTGTCGAGTTTACGAGAGATGTCGCGATATTTTTGGAAATACTATACTATATATAATAAACTCCAAAACTCCTGCAGTTCACAGGGACACGGTAATTAGTTGTTCGCCTTTTCTAGAAAAAAGTGTTTTTGTGAATTAATACCTGTTTAGATCTAGGTGTGTGATATTTTGCTATAAAATATCGTCTCATTTTTTTACCCCTTTTTCCGAACAACCAGCTTTCATGTGCCTTTTAGTCAGTATAGCAGTAGTGAGGATTTCGACAATAAAAAAGATAGTATGTTTCCCTTTTTCTCACTTTGTGTGTGAGTAGAGACAAACACACAGGAGCTGTATTCGCTAGCTATATGAAGATAAGCTTTTCTTTTTAAATATTGTGATAATCGTACTACAAGACTTAATTTATATAATTATAACAATGTAAACAGTTTAATACAAAATATATACAAAAGACTTGTTAATCAAATGGCGAAGATTAATGTTGCGACCCGGTTCATTTTTTATTTTAGGGTTGTAAACAAGCACCAGGTCTGCCAGACAGGACAAGTTATTATACAGGGTGTAAGTGACACCTTACCGAATCTTGAAATGGAGACCATCACTCTGAGTGGAAAATCGTTGTAAATTTCTGCCGGAAAATTTATATATTTTTTTTTTGTTTAAAAGTGATATCACAATGAGTAAACAGAACATTTTACCGAAAAAAAAGAACAGTAAATACCCCATACGGTCAAAAACTGCAATGTAAAACATTTATACAGTCAGCTGCTTCGACGGCGCCGTGCGATGAAGGTCATGCACCGTACCACACAAGTACGCGTATCGCGATACATTGGGTAGTTCAAAGTCAAATTATGGACTGTGAATCCTTAATCTCGCATTTTTATGATGAACTGACTTTTGCATTGTGATAAGAATCCAAAGAAAGACGTTTTTATTGTAAATTATTAGCGACGGTGTTACTTACACGCTGTGTAGTACTGAGTTTTAGAAATTAATTAGAACATATATTTAGAAATTAATTAGAACATAACCGTTGTACCTCACACTTTTACCTTTTACTATTAGGTCTTAGTTCGTAAAGTATGCACTTTGGGGTCTAGATTTTTACGTTTATACAAACCTTGTAAGTGTCTGCAACATGTTGCCAAGTATCAATGATGTTCCGTTAGTAATTAAATAGTTATAGGACAATTTACCATGAATAGACCACTGTTTACAAAGCAGTCAAATATCACGACGTTCTAAAGGAATTGCATAGTAAAATGTATTCCAATAATTAGTGTATTAATTCAACTACTCACATGCAAAATTTCATCTCATTAAATTCAGTAATTAAAGAGAAACAATTAAAATACTGACAAAGCATCGAAAACCTACATAACCCGACCAAGATAGGATGGCTACAAAAAAGCGGCCGTGCAATATATTTAGGTAACATTCTAAAATTTACAGTATAATACCGGTATTGAATTGGTACAGGTGACAACACAATTGTTGTTTCGATATAATTTATAAGTCATTTATTTTTCTACACCTGCTTTTTTAAATGTATTTGACTATGACAGTAAGTACTATTTACGTAGGTACTTTATTTAAGTATGCGCTTGAGACTTGCGTCAGTATATGATATTACCGTTGTACTGGTAGTGACTTATGTATGTATGCATTTTAAGTCTATTGCTGTCTCTAACCAATGACAGAGTATGTTTAGCAAGCGTTTGTTAACGTTAAGTTTTTATGAACAAGAGACTAGTCATGACAAGCGCCTCAGCTGCGCTCCCGATACGCTCAAACACACGCGCCTGTGCGCGCACATGAGTTGTATGCCAAGTTCTGCCGTTACTGAGGCGCGCACCCCAGGGATTGTCATGACTAGTCCCTAAGAGGGTTAGAAATTTTAAGGTTATTTTCTGTATTTTCATTCATTCATTCATATGCTCACGGCTGTTGTTCCAAAAGGGGTAGGCGGAGGTGTGACATTTCTGTGACACCCACATTTCGCCAATTTTTGGGTTTCTATGTAACAGGTGGCGAGAAATAAATAATAAATACATAATTATTACATGTAATTAAAAATATTTTTGTACACGGATGTTTAATTAGAGAAGTACTTGTTAA
Source organism: Callimorpha dominula (assembly GCA_949752705.1). Lineage (NCBI taxonomy): Eukaryota > Metazoa > Arthropoda > Insecta > Lepidoptera > Erebidae > Callimorpha > Callimorpha dominula. The sequence continues at coordinate 3,230,037 of OX457020.1, forward strand.
TTGAAGATTTATTTTTATCGTAGGTAGTGGCGTTATTATTAAACGTGGGAGAGCCATGCTTCGGCACGTATGGGTCGGCTCGACTCCGCTCGATACCACGGCCTCACAGAAAACCGGTAGTGAAGCAATGATTGCATTGCATTTCGCCGCGTGAGTGAGGTTACCGGAGGCCCTAGCCCTTCCCTCTCCCTTATTCCCGTCCTTCCCCTCTCAACCCCCTCTTCTCCTACTGCCACCTTAAAGGGCGGCAACGCACTTGTGACTCTTTAGTTACAGGTGCCCATGGGCGGCGGTAGTCATGTACCATCAGGTGACTCGTCTGCTCGTTTGCCCCGTATACCATAAAAAAATACAAATATTTTTCATTCAAGAAATAAAATTGTTTTATTTTTTCCTAATGCTTGTGTACGCAACTGTACCATATTAATAAATACTATACTGGTAGGTTAAGAACGTTACTTAGATATATGGCACGGCCGCTTTTTTGTAGCCATCCGAACTTGGTCGGGTTTTCGATGCTTTGTCAGTATTTTAATTGTTTCTCTTTAATTACTGAATTTAATGAGATGAAATTTTGCATGTGAGTAGTTGAATTAATACACTAATTATTGGAATACATTTTACTATGCAATTCCTTTAGAAAGTCGTGATATTTGACTGCTTTGTAAACAGTGGTCTATTCATGGTAAATTGTCCTATAACTCTTTAATTACTAACGGAACATCATTGATACTTGGCAACATGTTGCAGACACTTACAAGGTTTGAATAAACGTGAAAATCTAGACCCCAAAGTGCATACTTTACGAACTAAGACCTAATAAGCGTATTTTACGTTTATATTTTTACCTTTTAAACCCTACGATTTTTTCTAAATCTGTTTTTTAAACAAATATAAACAAATTAAAAAATACGTATGTAAAAATCTACAGCTCTCTATATAAGCGCTTTATATGAAAACTAGCTAATGGCCAAACGTTCGCGGAGCGGAAACTTAAATTTCTCCGAGTGCGTTTAGCGAATTTCTCCACAATGGCTGCATGCACAAATTTTTTTTTACCATACACAATTACACGACGTCATACACTAAATATCGGCATAATTAAAATCTTTAAATTCAACAACATTCCGCTGCGCGAACGCACACGTTGATTAGTAGTAGTAATTGCTCCATTGCATGCATTGGTTCTACCAATCATACATTTCATTTCCTTTCGACTTTCTCAACTAATTAAATACCTTTGATTTCTCAGTTTCGATCCATTGCATTGAATGGTGGTCATCGGTAATTTTTACTTTCAAGTCATATGTATTTTTTTACATTTTCATTCTGACAGCAAAAGTTTAAAAGTGCATTTGACCTGCAGCGAGCCAAAAGGAAAAAAATGCTGCACCATTGATCCGTGCTAAAATGCGACGGTAAACGCAGTTTCTGGATATTTTAATAGAGTAAATAAAACAAGGTAGGTATAGACTTCCAACTTTTTATTCACTTAATTCGAGATTTTTCTTTCCATGACTCGCGCCGCGGAAATACTTCACAACTCACTGGACTACATACATCGACAATTACAATACTGTTTCATATATTAAATGCGGATAGTGTAATACATTGACAATTATATTTAAAATACCAGTTGCCCGATAGTTGAGCGACTGTTGCTCAGCTGTCAGGCAACTTCTGAGTAACCATTTACTAGCATGTGGTTGTGGTGTCATTAAAAAGACATTAGTAATTAAGTGCCGTCGCGAAATTTAACAACACATGGGCGTTATAAAAGTTACGGGTTCAATTGTCACTCACAGATTATTTTTTTAAAATGAATTGTCAATGCACCAGTTGAAATGACATTTTTGCTACTCAAGTGATTTGCAATTTCGTTAACGACATTCACCTCTTTCAGTACTGGCTTGGCAGTTTTGAACACAATTCTGGTCGTTATTTAAACTATTTAGTAAAAAAGATACAAAACGCTATTCGGCTTTACAACGTTTAAAAGCGTTCGAAACTAATATGACAATACAAAAAATATTAAGTGACAAAGTTAAACTTCATTTGTTTGTTTACTTATAGGCTAGAAAATCTACTTAAATGAAAAATATCCAACAACAAGCCAAGTACCAAATTCTTTATAAAAGTAGATCTTTTGCTTTTATAAAAATGATCATAGTATAATCTTTTTCGAGTGATTGAACATTATTCATTAAGTCTGTATCACAGAGAGTAGGTATATTTACAATTATATTTTTGAATTTTGAATAAATCCTCATATTACTATATATTACATGACGAAGTAAGTTTGAATACTGTACGAGTGAGAAACTAAACCCAGTATTGCAAAGTAATAATCGCGCAACAGTTACGCGACAGTCGCGCAGCGATCAACTGGCTAGCAATTTTAGGTTAAGAAAGATAAGAGAAGCACGTGACAATAAGAAAATGCTTATGAAAATAAATATAAAATCATACTTAGCTTAATTTTATCACGTTGAATAAATGCACTTTCGCTGTTCACAACGCGCATGGCACTGTCCGTGTTAAAAGAACGACGCTTTTCATACAGTATATCCAGAGTAGGCGCAAGTCTCAATTACTTGTTGCAATGATAGGTTTAGTATTATCATCATACAATATTCATAAAAACAGTTTTGTTTTAAAGAAAACTGAGAACTGAGATCATATTTTTTTTCTATTTTTTCAAAGTATTGATTTTTTTTTTTACATTTATTAGTTTGACACTACGATAGTAAAGTTATCACTACTGACAAAAATTAAATTTACGCCAATTTTAACAGAATTTAAACTCAAAGAGTTAGTCGTACAGAAATATATTATTCAAATTATTTAATATTTTATACAATAACTATGTAATACTTAAAATTATTAGTTATTAAAATGTACTTAAAAAAGAAAACTTCGGTGGATTTTTTTTTACTTTTTCTCTCTATAAAAAGTTTTACATTCGCACTTCTAATTCAAGCTTATAATTTAACTAAAACGAATTTCAAGTGATTTAGGGAGCAACTGCGGAGCGACTGTTGGGCAACGGTAGTGATATGATTTTTTACGCTAGCAAATCGTGTTTCATACAAGCCTTTCGTGATGAAATAATAGGCTCATAATTGGCTATAAAATGAACTAAAAATATTAAATATAATGAACGCTTTATAATTACACCCCACAGTTGAAACCCATACATATATAAGCTTACCGTCTAGTAAAAATATGGAATTTTTTTTTGAACTTTTTTTTTCTAGTAGGTATGTAGAAATAATCACAGTAAGGGAAAACTGGTTAGATTGACAATGTTTCGTCCTGAAAATATGAAAAGTTAAAAAAACTAACAATGAAAATAGAATAGCTTAAAGCCATGTCAAGAAGCAAAACAATAGTCTGGAGGAAACATTGTTCATCTTAACGCAAATAATTAAAAAAAAAACAACATTTACATTGATCAATATTCGAAATACGTCTTTTATTATTGCAAATGTCAAATATTATTTTTAAGATTTTGAAATTGCACCATTTTTTAGTTTTTTTTTTTTAATATCTTCCTAACGGATTAATTGTAACTTAATTCGAACCATACATAAGAAGTTTAGCGCAACTGAGTGGCAACTGTTAGGCAACTGGCAACCCAATGTCGACTAACACCGCGTTCCTATAGTAGAAAAACAATACGTTTTGCTTACGGACGTTAAGATTTTCATAAAAATTCAACAAAATTTTACCGTCCGTAAGCAATACGAATCGTTTATTGATTATAAGAACGCGGCATAAATTAAATCAAATCTTACCCACTAAAACGGGTACCCCTAGGGTCGAAAAGGCCTGATTAATTGTGCAAATAGATTTTAATGAAGGTCAAAACGGCCTCATCTTCGGTCATAGTGATCCCACAATTGCCATACACTTACGTGAACCCACATTCTACACACACGACACGGATCACGTACATTTTGAAACACTCAAAATTAGGATCACGAACATTCTCGAGATTATAGAGATTTATAATCTAGATTTTGAACTAACACACACACTCAATTGGGGCGGAAATTAATAATTGATTTAATCAAATATCTTTGGATTTACGTTAACGTTGATTTTGTACTTCGAATGCAGCATTTGTTTTGAGTAAATTCATCATCTTATGTAAACCTTATCACTGAAATCCATAGATTACTGATAAGACCACTTATTAATTGGCACCTTTAAAAACCTCTTTGTATTATACAATATTGATAACAATATTTATAAAATATACTGCGAATCTATAAACTTTTTATATTTTATTTAAGTAAATTTACTTTGCTAATATACCAATTATATGTTTTAATTTAAGTAGATTTTAACACTACATTTCGAGGTGTAGAACAGGCACATATTATATTTCGCAAGTATCTTTTAAGTATATGATTAAAATAATATTGTATACTATAATTAGATTTTTATATACAAATACTAATACAAAAGTATAGCGAACACAAACCGCAAGAACCTCAGATATGTTAATTAGATCTTTCACTAAACAAATATTTTTAATTAAACAAAAACTCTCACACAAATATGAAACTTGAGTTGGAAAGGATTGTCACATTGATATTCCATTGTATCCACTACTTAGAAGATGGTGTTGCATCGCTGTTTTCAATGCTGACATTATATCACTAAATTGATCGAAAATTAGGCACATTACACAAACAAGTCACAATGAACACTACTATGTTTTAAGTGTAATTTATAGTCACTAACAAATTATGATCACAAATTTAATGGGTTTTTTTTGTTACTATTGTTACTACAATATCATATTTATCTTATTGTGCATCAACTTGTAATGAAATACATATAAAATAAAGTGATAACTATGCAACTACTCAATGTTTGAGATGATCTGTGGATGCAACTTACTGGATATTTGGAGACTGGACCACTAGTGGTAATTTATTACAAAAGTCTGGATTTGAAGGTTTTCAGTTCTACAAAGGAACCATATTGAATATCTGATTAGAGGCATTTTCTTAATATTGTTAAGCTGTTCTTTACATTCATATTCTGACCATTAAAGTTAGGCTTTAGTCTCAAAGTACTGAATGTGTGTATTTTGAAACTGTAGTTTGCTGGTCCTCAAATGTCTTCTGATTGAATAGACATGTTATGTAAAACATTGGTAGCACTGTAGTGACTTGTGTAGAACACAATTTTCTAGTAGAGTATAACCATTTCTTGTGGCGTTCTTAAACATCACAATTGAGCTGCCTAACAAGTTTTGTTTTTGTCACAAATACTTCCATATTTCATCGTCTGTGTACATTCTTGTTCTACTGAATACCAAACGCCTGGATGCATAATTTCCAGTGTCTGGATTCAGATGATTTTCTGGTCTTAACAAACCTCTCTCTGGTATGGTTCTCGCGGAGTGGTTTGATCTTAGTTGTCGCAGTACACCGGGAGGACGGGACTGCGCGGCCAATCTGATGTTTCTTCATTCTCGCTACTTTCACTGCCTGATCTGTTACAAGAAATGGTATCCATTAGTGACTATGTAATGTAATTAAGTATTTTTAAGTAAAGTGTGTTCCATCGAATATTGATGATATACATAGCGTTGGGAAGCTACAGAAACATTGAAAGGACAGGTGCTACAAAAACGTGTGGTCATATTTTAAATTTTAAGAAAATTCGTGATTTTTATTACAGAAATATAATTTTGAAACTGACAAATTGAACATGAGGGCTGACATGTATGACTATTGATATTTATTTTATACTAATTTTTCAGAAAATATCTGCATAAAAAAACAAAATCATTGAAGTTGACATGAAAATTCATAACTAACTACACAACGAACATCTTGTATATATAACGAGAAGGTAGTAGACTGTCAATATATCCAAAACAGTACAGTAGTAAAATTCTGCTGTATGAAATAATAACTAATGACGTCATACTTTGCTATCGTCATTTTAAGTGTTTGCTTTGACAAAAATATAATTAAACTTCTGGTGAATATCAGTCAATACCACTGTATTCCTAGTGTATTATTATTACCCGACTGCGGCGGCCAAAAGGAGTATTATATGTTTGACCTGTATTTATGTGGGTATATTCGTTCGTTCGTTCTTTGTACCCACCCTCGGTACTAATTTTCTTTTGTAAAAAAATTACATATTTATTCGAACCTGTGACTCAATTACACTTATCGAATAGTAAACAAGTTTTTAATTACCTGTTCCTGGTAGGCGTGACGTCAACTTGGAAGTGCTGCTCTTCTATGGTCGGAAGCAACGAGGTCAGGCGGTCCGTTGGGCGGAGGACCTGCAACATGATGCGATATTAACAACTAGCCGATCTCGGTACTTTTACTAGCGGTCGTAGCATGAGGGCTATATGCTATATAACATCACGCTACGACCAATAGGAGCGGAGCATCAATGAAATAAATGTTGTAAAAACGGGTAAAATTTACAAAACGGATGAAGTTAAGTGGGTCAGCTAGTTATTATATATTAATAAGTGAATCTTTGTACGCATTTTTAAGAAAATTTCGCGAATGCAGGCGTGTGAAATTTCAAATACAGTACAAATAAAAAATACGAACAATGTGTTATACTCTGCCTAGTTTGGGATCAGACGGCCGTGTGTAAGATGTGTGGAGTTATTATTATTATTTAAAAAATCACGTGACGGCTACATAAAGTTACACGCGTCCAGTATATGTGTTGACATGTCATGGTACGTGAGTCTATACAATGACAATTCAAGTTACACTGGTCAATTAAATAAACCAAGTATGAATTATGGTCGAAATTCGACCACCAGGCAATATAGACATAGAATACATAATAGTACCAGCACGGAATACCTATACTCCGCAAAATAATTTAGATAAATAGCGACTCTTGCTCCGACACAATAAAGTGCAATTCAGGTGACACAGCGATAATTACCTACAGTTATATTTACCTAGAAGTTGCTTCTCTTTTTAACATTTAACTCTTATCTCATCTGACGACTCGCGAAGTAAGGGTTGTCTTATCTAAGAATAATTTACCTGGATATTCGTTTATATGTGCTCGACGGAGCGTGGCAGCCCACCGAATAATTGGCACGACTAGTTGAGCGCGCCACGTACTTGTAGCTTCATACATAAAGTGCGGAGCGGATCTGGCCCGGTATAGGTAGATAGGTAATATCTTAGTACTCTTGTAGCCGTACTTCAAGTTGTCAGTTGAGTACCTTAACTAATATGTTGAAAAGTACTTATTTCCGAAGGATAGAAAATCATTTTTTAGGCAAGCGAAGTCGCTGTGACATGCCATGGTTACGAGGCGGTCAGAGTTGATTGTTACCTTAAGCGTCCGCTCGGAGAGTCTCCACACGAGGCGCTGGCGCTGGTCGCGGCGCCCCTCGCAGCGCTCGTAGCGCGACACCACGTGGCGCACGCGCGCGCGGCTCTGCGCCAGGGACGAGTCGCACATCTGGTCCAACAATATTTCATTATTAGATTATATGTTTCAAAATAAGAGTTATACTCTCGTACTATACTCTCTCCATTAGTATGTTTTCTTTTTGACAGTTGCTTGAAAATGTATGGGCGCTTGTCCACTGCCGCCGCCACCGGGATAACAACGAAAACGATGGTACTTCGAGCCGAGTTAAAGATAACGTGACGAGGATCGTGCAACCGAGCTCGGTGGACATCACGCCGTGCATTCGGCCGGTCTGATGTCCGGTGACGGAAGTGCAATGGGCGGGCTATAATAAATGTGTATACATCACACACATTTATAATAGATCGCTACTTCGGTACCTACCGTCATCTCGTTCTCGGTGACGACAGCGGTGGACAATCACCCTTATGTTCTATTTTACATAGTGATGTGAACAAATTTTTCTATTGCATATTTACAAATCAATACTAACCTAAATCTAAACCGGTATGAAATCCCTTTGTCTGTAAAGTGCGGTTGGTGAGTAGAAGGAATTAACCCGCGTAAATATATTGGCTTCGTAGTTTCAATCTCTTTATACGGCGGTCATTAAAACTGCGGGAGCGCGATAGAAATATATTTATGCGGATGCAACAGAAACAAGTAATAGATGTTAATTCCTTCTACTCGGCGACCGCAGTATAGTTATGAATACACACTACATTATACACTAAATTCGTCGTTTGACTCCTCAGTAACATTAATATTTATACACTTACGTGGCAATGAATCTGCAGTTGTCTAGCGAAGTCGTACAAATAGTACGCGTGTTCACTCTCCACACCATTCGATACGGACCACTCCGCTAGTTGTTGCTCTACGGAATAATATATATACATTAATTTTAATAATTGGGTAGATGGCTGGCCTAGTCTATTAAGATTACTTGTAAAGATTGGCACCAACTTTTATTTATACCTCATTATTTTTCTAATATGGCTGCATTTAAGACATTTTCCTTTCCTTAACGTATGAAACAGGACCGATGAGGGTTTTCACTTAAACTCATTTTAGTTTAGTCCTTGTTACAGTCTATTTTAGAACTTAAGGTTTTCTTGTACTCACCAAGTTTATGATAGAGCAACACCAGTGTCAGCTCACTGGTCCTAGCATTGACACATGCAGCATCACAAGACACTATCTCCAACAATTGCACTAACTCTTGTTCCTGTAACAAAAAACCAACATATCGTAAAATATCTATTTTTGTTACTTGCAGTTGTTAGGGTCGACTCTCAGTCTAACTACAAATCGGCCGAACTTCAACATTTTACTGAAGCGACTGCCATCAGACCTCCACAACCCAACGAATGCCACAGATGCTATGCACGAATGCTAAACGTGCTCTCCGAAGCACGGATCATTATTTTTCATTTTGATCAGTGTACATTTTTTTTATATATATTTTGTTACTATTATAAATTATTATAATCGGACAATTGTAAGAAATTGTTAATGAATTAAATAAATAAAGATGTATGGTAACTCAACCAGTCGATTCCTACCTTCGTGTTATGAATATAATAGAATTTTTTTATGTGATAAGCGGCAAACGAGCAGACGGGTTACCTGATGGTGACTACCGCTGCCCATGGGCAGTTGTAACTCAAGAGTAACAAGTGTTTTGCCGACCTTTAAGATGGAAGTAGGGGAAGGGAGGGAAGAAGGAGATAAGGGGGGGGGGAAAGATTAATGCCCCCGGTAACCTCACTCACTCGGCAAAACACAACACAACGTTGCTATGAAGCCGATTCCTGTGAGGCCGTGTTATGACTCCGGTCGAGGCCGGCCATACGTGCCGAAGCAAGGCTCTCCCACGTATAAATGTCTAAACTGTGAGTCAACTGCTGTTTACTTACAGAGCTCAAGCCAGGTAGGTCGATGCCCAGTTGTTGAGCGTGCAGCAACAGCATCCCGCGCAGGAGTCGAAGCCAGTCGAGCGCGGAGACCGTGCAGCCGGCCACCAGGCTGAGCTTGTCCACCAACACGCGCGACATGCGGCACACGTCGCCCGCCGTGCACGCCGACTGAGAGATCGACACTGGAACAACACAGTATCAACTTTAGAGCAGTGGTTCCCAATACATGTAGGTAAAGAAAGAAAAGAAAGAAAGAAAAATTATTTATTGTATATACAAAGGACAGCAAGATATTGTTAAAATATATTTAAAATATGATCTTGTATTTTTGAAGGAAGTTCCTTATCGCACGTTACACTTCAGACGCCCGGCGGATCGGGGCTAGATGGAAAAGTGTTAGCGCAACGAAAAATGCTGACCGCGATATTATTATTATTATTTACGAAATTTAACAAAATATAAACCAACTTAAACGAAATTGATAGTGAAAAAAAAATTAAGTAAAAATTACCTAATGTATTATATACTAAAAAAAACCTAAAAATATATAGAATACATTAGTGAAACAATTATGAAAATTGGTCTATTACTTTCTAAGAAAATCGTGAATTTACAAACATACATACGGATACAGAACCTCCTTTTTTGAAATCAGTTAATAAGAGAATTTCAATTGGAGAGAAATTAGAAGTGGCAGAGTGTGATAAAGTGATGTCCTAAACTTACCAAGCTCCTCAACGGAGATGCTTCTTTTGGTGTTTGTGTCGTGTGCAAATTGTTCTAAAGCGATGTTCATACAAGACACAGTGATGCACGGCACGTGGCACGGACGCACCTTCATTTTTGTCAGGAACCTGTAATAAATGTTATTATAATTAGCCATTACATAACAACACCACAATGAAAGAATTGGCTGAAAGGTTGTGCAGCAGTTCTATGTATAAAAATGGTTGGAGATAGTTGCATAATCAAAATTTACGTAATTTAAGTAGTAGTAGCAACCCGCCCCAGCTTCGCACGGGTAGCAGAGACATCTTCAACAATCATCAACATATTTCAATCAATTTACACAAAATCTTAATAAAAGTTGTTTGTTTTATAAATTTGATAATTAATTTTAACATAAAACTGATATACAATTTAAGTGTAAAAAAAATTGGAGCTGTAAGATAATCTCGGTCTGCTGGTAGTCAATTATACATTTATTTTTTATTTAAAGCACGTCAGAATGACCTCAATCTGCCTGATGGAAAGCTAGATTGAAATCCAAAGATTCACCACCATTATAAATTCTGATGATCCTTAATTGGGGTTCACAGAGATTATGGACGCCCTTGAGAAATGCTTTTTCATGCTCTGCTTAATGGACCCAGTGTGCTGGTAATCAATTCCACATTTTAATTATGCGGCAAGGAAAGGAGGTGCTGAACCGTTTGTTTCTCGTTGGGGTTATGTATCTGGATAAGAAAGGAGAGAATAGGATGAAGCTCTTCGGAACACTCGCCATGGTAGAGGCAGTAAAATACAGCCTAAGAGGCTACGTTTCGGCGCATCTGCAAGGATTCAAGGGTAGTGGTGACCTCAGGACTCCCAATGATGCGGATAGCACGTCGCTATAAACTGTAGATTGCAATTATGTATAGAACAAGGTGGAATCACTTCTCCAAATGGCTCATACAGGCAAAATTAAACTGCAAGACTGTAATCTATTGCTCACAAGCGTCCAGCTATTTAGTAGATAATAAATATACTGACCTATCAAACAAGTTGATGGCGTTAATGAGAACTTCAGGCGGCAGGTCGTACCACACTTTGAGACAGCGCAGCACGTGAGCCGCGCCGTCTCGGGCGCCCGTTGTCACCTCACCATTCTATGGACAAAATATAATGCTTATTAGTATATGGATGAACTCCCAAAAGTAAATGTTGGATGTATCAGCGGAAAACTTGCACAAATTTACAAGACATAAGATATCACTAGGCTTTTGACGAATTTAATTAAAATTTCGTGTTTAGTGGACGAAAGTAATTCAAATTCTTGCGAGATCACATCAAGCCGCAGAGAGCTGCGATAGGAAACGAGGGAAATGCATTCGTTCGGCGCTGTCAATAAGGGTCAACACATAAAAATACAAATTCTTGCCACATTGGAGAAACGATGGGCATTACTGTATTATTGACACGAATTTCCCTCGGAGCTATCAATTGGCATTATTGTCTTAAGACCCTAAGACAGCAGCTGCGACATCGCAAGATCCCGATTTATACTTTAAAAAATTCCCTGGAAGTAGGAAGACTTTATTAACTGGTAACCGTAAAGTCACTGTCAGTGTCGTCCTGACGTCATATAATACGAGCCTGTTGGCACAGAATACATAATAGTACTAGTACAGAAGGACCTCTTCGCAATACCATTTAAATAAATAGCGACTCTTGGTGCGACACAAATAAGGTGCAATTCAGATCGCACACCGCTAATTCCAAATGGCTTATATTAACCTAAAACTTGCCTCTCTTTCTATCGCATAGCTCTTATCTGTTCTGATGCCGTTAAGGTTGTCTTCTGTAAGAAGAATTAATCTAAATATTTAATAACCAGTTATGTGCCTATTACTTTACTTCTGTGAACAAATGAAGTTTTAAATAAACCTAGACTAGGTATTTACCTACTTAGTAGTACCTACGTAGATGTAACTTATATTAAAGAAAACTATTTTATTTCACAATCTCTGCATAGATACTTTAATCTCTAAGAAGATAGGCATTTGCCATAACGTTAGTGTGTACCTTGGAATGAAACTATGTCTTTTAGGTGTTTAACTAGGTAGGTATATGCAAATCAAATCGCGGAACCCTACTCCTTGAACACCAGCTATTTGCCAGTAAAAGTCATATGGAAATCGGTCCACCCGTTGCGGAGATTAGCCGAACAAATAGACAGACATACAAAATTGTTGTAGTCCTAAACTTATCAAAGCTAAACTTGACTAAGTTACTCCTTATAATAACAGCTATCTGTCAGTGAAAGTCCCGTGGAAATTGGTATACCTGTTCAGTAGATTAGCCGGAACAAACAGATAGACAGACAAAAATGTGAAAAATATTTTTTTGGTATAAGTACCGTGTAAAGTTACTCTGTTACTCTTTTAACCGAAATCGGTCCACCTGTTCCGGGGATTAGCTGAAACAGACAGACAGACAAAAATTGTAAAACATGTTGTTTTGGTATATGTACCGTATATACATCCAAATGCACTTAGTAAAAAGCGGTTATTTTAATATTACAAACAGACACTCCAATTTTAATTATATCTATAGAGTATAGATAGAAGATGTGTATCAGTTGTTGTGGTCCTAATAAATAAATATACTTATCATAGCTAAACTTGACCTCGTAAACAGAACTTCTAAATATCTAACTATACTGATTGTCATTAATAATATAATCTAACTACGTAAATACGGGAAACGTAATTCGTAAGCGACGAACGGACGAAGCGACGTAGCGCGTGAGTGAGTATCGAAGTAACGTACTACCCGGCCGGCGCGTGGCTGCCCACTGAATTTCGCTCGACTCGTCGCCGCTGCTAGGTACCTGTAACTTCATACCTACTGACCGGAGTGGGCCTAGCCTGCTGTTGGTCTAGTTTTTAGTGATTCCGAGTGCTGAATCAGAGATTATGGGTTAGATTCCGTGTATCGATTGTGGCTGGGTGTAATTTATTTATGTACTAGCAACCTTCGATTCGAACGGGTAGCAGAGACATCTTCAACAATCATCATCATATTTCAACCAATTTACACAAAACCTTAACAAATTATATACATAAACCTTCCTCATGAAAAGCTCTATCTATTGATGAAAACCGTATGTATGTATTTAGAAATATATACGTAAGTTTATCAGCAGTCTCGTGACCATAGTACAGGCTCTGTTTAGTTTGGGATCAATCGACCGTGTGTGAGGTGTCCCATGTAAAAAAAAAAGATCCAGTCAGCACTATGGCTCATAGTTCTCACTTATCTATAAAATATAATCTATTATAAAACATTATAACGTAAGCTATAGACAATAGACATAAAAACAGCGTTGAAGTCGTATCGCTAACGTCACACGACCTTCGTACGATGCTAATTTGTGAATGTTGGTACCAAACCAACTATCAACATGCGTGCTACAGTATCAACTTACACAACAAGGTTTTGTAATTGTTGAATCTTCTATGTGTATGTAATTATTTGTCTTCACGCATCTATAGTAATGGAAAGTTTGTTTGTAATGTTTAGCATGCCAAAGGATCTTTAGGAACTGACTAAAAACAATTTTGGATCGAGTATTGTTTTATTAGCCGTATAAAAGAGGAACCCTTATAGGATTACCTCCTTGTCCAGTATGTTGAAATAAACATGAAATATTTAAGCCTGCGGTCCCTTTAAGTTGTCAAGCGGTGGTAGCGTAACGGCTAAGGCATCGGACTTGCGATCGAGTGGTTGCGGGTTCGAATCTCACCCAGTGCACTACTGACGTGAACCTACAGAGAATCGAAAACTCTTAGATTGTAACAAATATCAACATTTCACGATCGCGTCCTAAAATGGTTTTTTTTTTTTTATAGATTTACGGCTCTTTGAAACGGCGGTCACCATACAAAATGCGCGTTCGCAATTAGGGTAGCTTAGTAGGGAAAACAGACGGGTCACCTGATGGTAAGTGACTACCGCCGCCCATGGGCACCTGCAACTATAGTCACAAGTTCGATAAAATTGGAGTAGGGGAAGGGGGGAAGAGTGCGGGTAGAAGGAGAAGAGGGGAGGAGGAAGAGGGGGAGAGGGAAGGGTTAGGGCCTCCAGTAACCTCGCTCACTCGGCGAAAAGCAATGCAAGTATTGCTTTACTGCCGGTTTTCTGGGAGGCCGTGGTATCACTCCGGTCGAGCCGGCCCTTTTCGTGAAGAGCAAGTATTTGTATGGATAATATCTAAGTCTAATTAAAAATAACCCCCGCACTAGGTATGATTCCTGCGTCACGGGGGACTTTACAAACGTACAAACAACGGACACAAAGAACACCCAGGACTTGGGACAACTATTTGTATATCACACAAACTTTTGTCCTGTGCGGGAATCGAACCCACAACACTCGGTCATATACATGTATTTTATATACGGCTCCGGTTCGAGTGTCAATCTACTATGCCCTCAACCAGTGTTTACGGAAAATATTAGATTCATAATTCAAGGCGAAATTTAGCGTGACATAATTTGCGGGTGACCCCTGTGTAATATACTTTATTGGGCACTTACTTCCTTTATATTTGCATAAGCCCCCAAGGTGACAAATAAAGAAGCAATAACAATAGTACTTACATATAAACAAGATGGCAGTGTAACCTTTAGCTACTGTCCATATACATTTGCTTAATTAGAAGGTCGCTCAGTATTATCAGCATTGAGGCATATTCTACGAATGTTCAATGCTAGCTTTTATGCATTTTGTGCGGAACCCTAACACTTTTTGATACATAAAAGTAGCCTAACTTACTCCTTATAACACCAGCTATCTGCCAGTGAAAGTCCCACGGTCCACCCGACAGACAAACATTTTAAAAACTGATTTTTAGGCACAGGTATCGTGCAAATTTTGACATTACAAACAGACACTTCAATTTTATTTATTTGTATTGATTATTATAGAATTTCGCCACGAAACTGGTGATTGATATAACTGGTTGAAAAAAAAAACATAATGAAGAAGAGTTTCTTGTCTATTCTTCTCCATAGCATCTACTTTTAGAACAGGCAATTAGACCAGGTCACGATTGATTTCTACTCCTGACAATTGGAAATGATTTTGATTTGATTCAATAATAGCTTACCTCAGATTCAGCAGGCAAACACAACCTGGGCTGGAACTTGTGCTCCAACAGCAGGTACTCATTCAGCCTATTGTACAGATCCTGCGCTTCCTCTTCAGGTTTGCGCGCTCTTGACGTGGACGTCGACGCTACCGGTGTAGCGGTCTCGTCAGCATCCGGGTGCCTCGCGCCCGATCTCAACATTATCGGGATTATTGGCGCGAGTCGAGGGTGAATCGGCACCTGAATATGAACTTCATATAAGTTTTTGCATAACCGAGAGTTACAATTGCCGAAAGACGTGGATAAACGTGGAATGCGGTCGGGATTGTTCTGGATTCTCCTGACATCTCGTATGATCTCCCAAAGCAAACCACACTCGCCTTGAGGTTAGATAATAAATACATAATGAATTTAAAATTTGTATGCCTTATGGCAAAATTGTTACATACCATTTTATTTTTTCTTACCGACATTCCGAACAAATGAAGATTGATTGGTTTTTAGCGTCCTCACTTTGTCTCTTTTCTAACGTAACAAGACATTATTAATTCCTTATTTTTGACGTTTACAAAGAAATATTAAGAAAGAATTCCAAAACAAGAGAGAAGTTATTTCTCAGATTTTAAATGAACTACATCAACATCTAAATGTTATAGGAAAATTAACAGGTATTTATTTAGCATTCTGAACGAATGCTATTATAGTGACATAACCTTGTATTATTTCCCATTTGGACATCGGTCTAAACTGAACTTTTTAAGTAGTACTCGTGCAGTGGGGTACTTTAAAACTATTCTTCTGCTGACCTTTGAGAGATCATACTACCTTACCTATTACTACTAAGGTTATTTTGGATTGTAGATTTAACTAAGGTCCTCAAGTCACGAAACACTGAATGATTTGATTTACTGACTGCTTATGGCTTGCCAATATACCTACTTAGTGTTCAAAATGACTATTTTGGTTGGATGGTAAGTTTTTTTATTTATTTATTTATTTATAACTTTATGCACATATAGTACAGAGGCGGACTTAATGCCATAGGCATTCTCTACCAGTCAACCTTCGGGTGATGCAGAGAAAACAGGAAGTAGGCGCAATAAAAAAAATATTATAGTTTTTTATACCTATGCCAAAACTAGGAACGACCATGTCCAAAAAAAGTTCATAATGATAAATAAAGACTTATCTATTTTGCGATATACGTAATATTAGAAAACCCAGCACAGAGAAGTTGGTTAGACATAATTTCCCTACGATTTGTAGGCAACTTCGCTGTGCCATCCCTGTTTTAGCTTTAAGTAGGTATAGGACAAAATCAATATCTTACCTAAGCTTGCTTGTTGCAGGAGCAATCAGCGGCTTCTTGTCGTTGTATATGCCCGCACCGATCCCCCCACGGCTCGTCCCGACGATTTGAGCGACCGGGCGCGGAGGCCCTAGTACCTGACAATGGAGAGAGCGCGATCAGCGCACCGCAGCCTGGATAGGCCGCTGAGCGGTGATTACTGGTAGTTTTGATTAGGGTGGGAAAGGAATATATGATGAGAGGAGATGGAATGATCTCGTCCAGTCAAAAATAACGATAATTTAGAGCAAAATGATTACGATTATTGAAAATTATTAACAATTAGGAATTCCAGTTACCAATTGTTAAGTATAATAAAAATTAAGAGAATTATCACAGATTGGACTAGACTTTAAATTAATTAAGATATGACAATATACTGTCGCGAGATTCAAATGTCTCAAATATTGGAGTAACTTGTAAATCAATTCTAATACTGAACAGTAAATATAGAAACTATAGGTAATACAAATGATCGATGGGTGATGTTGGAAAGGATTATTTTGGGTAGGAACAGTCACACAAAGGCTACTAGGTTCAATGTCTTGTTGAAAAACAATTGACTAGCCACCAATGAGTCTCTCAGCGTCAGATACAGATACAACAGTGGTTGAGCACTGATGTAGGCCGGTACGCTTGTCCTCTAGCGAGTGACAGCGACACAAGCGTTGAACAAAACACCACGGTCTTTCCCTGGACCCTTTAGTATACACTGGGTAGAGTTAGGTCAACCCTTAATACTATATTTATTTGAACCTTTGATGGTTCTGTCGCAGCAAGCGACGCGGGTCTCTTGACAGGGATAATTTTAAAATTGAATGTAATATAAAAAATACCTGTAAAATGAATAGAAAAAATAAGATACACTAGAAATGAGGATTTTTGATGCGTGTTTTATAATTCAACCAGCGTCTTTCAAAATAATTGCGGTTAAGATTAGAAATTTTTTAATTAATGAGATGCAAATTATTTCACGACCATTTTTAATATAATTTGAAACCTTATTTAAATGTGTGCAAGAGTGTGACGTTTCGCTAAAAATAATTAAGAATCATTAGATGAAATGAATAGTCCACCATAGCTTGTTTAAATAACATAAAGAGAACTTGTAATTATTTCCGTAAAAATTAAAAATACATACAAACCACAGAATAAAATATTACTTAAATGGTAATGTTTTTATTTAAATGAACTGCTTCTATACATGATATATTTAGTTCGAAAATCGTAAAACCAGTTCAAAGTACCTATACGTATATTCATTCTTGAATAATTTGCTCCTTTAAGAATCCCTAAAGTTAATAAAAAGATGAATAGATATAGTGCCTTCTCTTTCAGAGTTGGTCTGCAAACGGTAATTTGGCAATTTTCAGATAAAAAAATAACTGTAACACTTACAATCTTATTTTTTTTAACCTCAGATCAGTTCGACCCTTTAAAACGTAAGGGTACATAACGAATTTTGCCATGTCGGTTTGTACGTAGGGACTATCGAATATGTCACTTTTTTAGTTCTACACTAGCAACCCGCCCCGGCTTTGCACGGGTAGCAGAGACATCTTCAACAATCATCATCATATTTCAACCAATTTATACAAACCTTGAACAAATTATACACCTAAACCTTCCGCATGAATCACTCTGTCTATTAGTTAAAATCGCAAGAAAATCCGATCAGTAGTTTTAGTGTACAAATATCATTTTACAAATTATTAGCTACAGCATATTGGTAAAGAAATAAAACCGCAAAATATCTACAAAACAAGAACAGATGTACCGAAATTAAAGCGTGGGCGGGCGCGTGTCATAACAAGTGTCAGCCTTGGTCGTGAAACATGCTTAAAATCGCTGTGTAATGGTATATTAATTTGTTTTTATTTTATATCACACAAGACACACACCTTCCGCATGACACAATGATAATCGAGTCAGCAAAACGATTAGTATCGATATTATCAGTCTGCAATCATCAAAACGATGATTATATAATGAATAACTAACTAACGTTTAGTGCAAATATTTTTTGCATGAATTTCAATTTGCTAGTATAATATTTATGTATTTACACATAAAAGTTATCTAAGTAGCATTTATTATCCGTGTTCCCCATAATAGTTATTTTTACATTTTTTTTATATATTACTAACAGTTCCCGCGCGGCTTTGCTCGCGTTGTACATATCATTTGTTCGGTGTCTGCGTGTAATTTATCTATCATATATGTATGTATTTAGTAATATATAAGTATGTTTATCAGCAATCTGGTTACCATAGTGAAGGCTTTGCCTAGTTTAGGCTCAGACGGCCGTGTGTGCGATGTATAAAGTAATTATTATTATTAATAATATTCACAAATACTATCCTTATGACACTGTTTGTCTGTGTTGATTAGCAGGCATTACAATAACTGATAATGTGATGCTTTATACTTTTATACTAAACAATGCATTATTGAATATTTTTATAACTATCCTGTTGTGGTTAACAAATTGACGTGGGCAATGCTGAAAATTATTCAAAATTTGACAACACGCTTGATTTTCCGCTCGCTGCAAACACTTGTGCGCGTTGAAATGTCTAAAAAATTCAAGTTGTTTCGTCATTATTTGCGCAACAAATAACAATGTCTCACAGTACTTGCTACAGCCGGACACAGCTTATAAACAAGACAAGCGTCCCGGAAGTTTGGGGTTTTCAGGGCCTGCGTCACTTTACGGATGAGGCACCCCAGTGTTGCCAGCCATATACATTACACCCAGTTTATCTTTATTTAAGTAGATTATAATATTTTATAAAAAAATATATGTGTATTTATTTAATTATATGTGCGCACCTACTCCACACGGTCACCGCTGAAAATCAGTGCTGTTTGGCGCGCAGCAACTTCCTTGCCGGCGCCATCGGCATCAATGCTGAGCGGTGACCAATTTCAACAAGTGACGTGCAAGTGCGTGCAAGGAAATGGTCGCTCTATTTTTGTTTTTATTTGTATTTCCTTTTTTAATGTTTTATAACTTTAAGTAATGTAAGCACGTCATGGAAGAAATAAATACTTTTTCATTCTTTCTTTCTTTCTATTGGTCTGGATTCTATGTAAAATATGTATTTATTGACCAAAAGTCTATTTGTAAAGAGACCATTCGCAGAGCGCTCTCCTCAACACATTTGTAATTTGATTATGTATGAATAAATTGAGAAACAAGTATATATAAAATGTTAATTTGACTGTTTTCCATACGGGGACATCGCTAGACTGGTTTTCCGTTTTAACAGCTGCCGTGTCTTAAATAACAGATTGAATGAGAAAAATAGGCATGGGTTTAAACAGAAGTTCTTCTGCCATAAACACTTAGTTCTAATGTTATTTTAATATTGATGATTCTATTTACAACAGAAGTAAGGCCATAAGGCATACATTTCTAGAAATCATGTGGATATTGTGGTGTTATGGATTCATATCACAATATTTTTTGAGGTATATACGCTCAGCCTTTTTTTCTTAAAGAAAGAATACTAGCAACGTTGGTCACACATTATTATTAGGTAGTGCACTGGGTGGGGTTCAAACGAGCAACTACTTGATCGCAAGTCCGATTATAGCCATTACGCTACTGCCGCTTTTATTTGGAGTGAACTCGCGTTGCCTTCATACCACACTTAAAATGCAAAACATTATCTAAATACAAATTTTGTTTCAGATCTTTAGAGCCTATTTCGAGATACATAAAATAAACTTATATATTCTAACTTGGTGACGTACTTTACGTGCCCGGCTAGAATTTTACATAATGGTCCCCGTTACAAAGAAAATTAGTGTGGAATATAAAATACAATTCAACTTTAAGCAGTTTCCAGACCTCCTTCATTACCTACAGCATAGGTACCAAAATAATAACTGTTAAGTCCTACTAATATTATAAACGTGAAAGTTTGTGAGGATGTATGGATGTATGGATGTGTGGATGTATGGATGTTTGTTACTCTTTCACGCCAAAACTACTGAACCGATTGCGATGAAACTTGATATGTAGATAGCTGGAGACCTGGATTATACATATAACTTTTTATGCCGATATTCTCACGGGATCGGGACTTACGCGGGTGAAACCGCGGGGCGCTGCTAGTTAACAATATACATGTATTGTTTGTACTCATTTCCTGTAACCAGTTCACACGAGACCGTGAGTTTGGTTTGTTATTGTAGATTTAATTTTGTTACTTAAAAATTAATGAGACGTATCCAAAGATTGCTCGGTAAAGTTATTAAATAGATCTAATGACGAAAGATCATTACAGATTTTATTCTATCAAAAGAAATAAATAAAATTGAAGTGTCTGTTTGTAATGTCAAAATAATAATTTTTTAAGCTCATATATAGTTATTTGCACGATACCTAAAAATCAGTTTTTTTTATTTTTTGTTTGTCTGGTTGTTCCGGATAATCTCCGGAACGGGTGCACCGATTTCCACGGGTCTTTCACTGGCAGATAGAATTAAGGTTTCGCGCAATATATATAATAAATACGCGAGCGAAGCCGGGAACTGCTAGTTAAAAATATAAATAGTGCATTATACATTGACTCACAAAATTTGCAACACAGTTTCCTTGAACGTAGACAAGTATGGAGGGCTAACGTACTAAGACTTACTTCTCGATTTAATATTTTAGTAAAAGAAATTTGGAAATCAACCTACCGGAATTCTTAAGGGAGAATATACTTTAGCTTCAGGTTTAGGAACAAGGACACCACTGCACTACCTTGGCACTATAAGCCGAAACTGTTTTTTTTTTTTTGGTGGGATCTAGTAGATAAAGCAAATCACCAAAGACTTTATTCAAGTTTAAAACGTAAACCTATGTTTTTTCTTTTAATTAATAGTGTTTAATCGTCTATTTAGTTACGGGTGTACTTCGAGTTTTTTTACGAGGCATAGCGTGATTATATTTCATTGTTTAGCTTATGTAAGTACAAGTGTGTTCGATCAGCACTTAGTAGAAATTGTGTCGAGTGTGCAACACTAGACTGACATAATACTTTTTCAAATTTGGTATTGTCATCGTTCTTTATCTGTTGAATATTAAATAAATTGTTGTTTTAAACTCAATATTATCGCATTTTGTACACTCCGAAGAAATAAGCAGTGAAAAAAAAATTTACATTACAATTAAAAAGATATATTTTTGGTTCCATATAGTCTACAGCGGCGTGTTTTTACATTAAAAAATATTTTTTGTTCGAATAGAATCTAGATCTCACGATAGCATGCAAACATAGCCCCAACTTAAAATCAATGTATTACCACTACTACGGGAACCGAGTTAAATGCTTAATTCCCTAAATTACAGTAGACTTTTAAAATTTGTATAGACTTGAAAGGTCGTTTTATTAGTCATTCAAACAATACCTTTGTACTGGATTATGACGTGTATATGCATGTGAAGGACCTCCGAGCTACGATGATAATAATTGATTTTTTATCGACTTTGTTTAGCTTGATGACAATAGGATTAAAACAGTGCCCGTTATCAAATAAATACAAGGTATACAAATTACACGTAAAAGTCATTCGACAGCTGGAGTTCATGAACTCATGATCGTAATTCAATTTTATGTAAATATAACTCAGATTCATAATAAAAGAAAACGACATAAGCGAACCGTAGGTTAATTTACTCATTGATTACTAAATTGATTACAGATAAAATTCTAATAATTTTAAAGGTTTTACAGGGAGTTTGTCCAGTAAGCTATTTTCAGTGCTGACTGTACTATTCAGATTTTATTATTAAAATAATGAATACAAACAATAGATAATATTTAAAAAAAAATGTACACTTATAGACAGATATACAGCGTAGTGTTGTTGACATTGTACTGCGCAGTTATGATGATTAAAAATATCTTAAGTATTACCTAATATCTTAAGTGTATTAACAATATCTTTAACCCTAATAGATAACAGGCATGTGTATAAACTATCCCAAACCCGGGCATGAGCTTTCTCTAGGTAGAGGGACTAAACCTAAGGGAATTCAACGCAATAACAATTCGTCTCTTGATCGACCCCGGGACCTTACATTTGCAGACATAGACAACTAAAGGCTGATTCACATTAGACCGTGCCGGGGGCAAGCCGCCGAACCCAAGGCTCGGTTGTGTTCGTGGACAACTCGTGCGTCGTACGTTGTAACATGAATTAAGGGTGATTCGCATTAGGCCGTGCCGTGTGAGCCACCGAACCAGACGCTCAGCTGTGTTCGTGGACAACTCGTGCGTCGCACGTTGTAACATGAATTAAGGATGATTCACAGTTGACCGTGCCGGGTGCGAGCCGCCGAACCAGAGGCTCGGCTATGTTCGTTTGTAACTCGTGCGTGTCGCACGTTGTAACATGAATTAAGGATGGTTCACATTAAAACGCCTAATCAACTAATCGTCCTTCATGGGAGTACTAAACACGGTTATATTTCTGCTGGTGATCAGAGCAGCCAGAGCTCGGTGAACAACTTGTTTGGACGCGCGAGTCACCACTGGCATTGTGTTTATAGGCAGTAAACTTGGCTAAAAATGCAGGGAATATTTTAAAAGTTTTATTAACCGACGAAAAAAAAAAGGAGGTTCTCAATTCGACCGTATAATTTTTTTTTTTTTTTTTTATGTCTGTTCAGCCCTCACTCCGTTATTTATGAACTGATTTTGATTATTCTTTTTTTGTTAGATAGGGTATACCTCAAGGGTGGTCCCATGTCAAGGAAGTCAGGATCTGATGATGGGATCCTGAAAAAATTGAGAGAAACCCTCGAAAATTGTAGGAACAAATAGTGTTTCTGTTTACTTTTTTAGCCCTCACTCCGTTATTTATGAGCCGATTTTGATTATTCTTTTTTTGTTAGATAGGGTATACCTAAAGGGTGGTCCCATGTCAAGGAAGTCAGGTTCTGATGATGGGATCCTGAAAAAATTGAGAGAAAACCTCGAAAATTGTTGGAACGAATAGTGTTTCTGTTTACTTTTCATTACTTTATCAGGTATTGCGTTTAGAAATCATCAATGATGATGATGAAAAAAACCATAAAATAAAATCGGTCGGTTTAATTTTTTGTTAAAAATTGTAGCGCGCATTGGGGGAGGCCCATGTCCAGCCGTGGACTACGATAGGCTGATGGATTGATTTTATAGTTGCAAGCTCTACATCCATGAGTATAACCATCGGTTAATGCGCATAACTTACATGTGTAATCAAGTCTTATCTTCGGGTTTCAACTTTCAGTTATGATAAAAATTAGATATGCTGAAAATTCACGTTTCGCGACTGCGTTGTTAGGTTGTTACCTACGTGATCTTTTAGAGAATATTCTTTTAAAGTTTATTCGATTTAATGTTTAATCTATCGTTGGTAAGTTATGGCGAGACGCGTATTAAGGGCTAAAATAAGTGATTTTAATTCCTAATCCAAACTAATATTATAAATGCGAAAATGATTGTTTATTTGTTACACTTTCACATCATGGAATTTTAGTTTTTATGACATTGTTTGGCCACCCATCTACGTAATTTCAATTGTCATGGTGTAGCATGTTGATGGGCTAAGTACATATGTAATTACATAACTGTTATTATACAATAAAGTCTCCCGCCGCGTCTGTCTGTCTTTTTGTCTGAACGCGATAAACTCCAAAAGTACCGAACTGATTTTCATACCGTTTTTACCAATGGATAGAGTGGCAGTGGCAGCAAAAAAACGATTTTCTTTCTTTGATATCTTTACTATTTTATAAAAAAAAACATTGAAAGTATTCATTTATTTTACTACATTGTAATCTAACATACGCAACGCAGCAGGCTGATGCGACACTACGGCAGGCAAAAGAAATGTAGGCATATAAGCTATGCTACTGTGAACTGATGTTCTGATAAGCAGTGCTATGCTATGCGTAACTGCAACCGGAATGTAGATGTGTAAAAATAGTTGAACGAACTGTACCATTTTGTTACGATCGCAACAACGATTACATAAAAACGAATAATTTATTTTTGCTGTACAATTGTATCACTTGGAAGAGAAGTAATAAAGTGCTTGAGCTATGAGGTTTTATACGAGACTGTGTTGGCGTAACAACAGTCCTACTGTAGGGTAACAGAACTCGACAACAGTGTGAGTTGTCAATTTCATAAAAGAAAGAAAAAGAAAGCGAAGGTACCTCTCCTTTCGGGCCTACATACAAAGTTTCATCGCAATCGGTTCAGTATATTTGCGCGAAAGAATAACAAACACCCACACATCCTCACAAGCTTTCACGTTTATCATATTAGTAGGATCTAATCTCTGCTAAAATATGAAAGGACGCAATATCTTTAACCTTAAAGACAGCCATTGCTTAGAAGCACGAGGAAGATAGTGTTGTTTCTGCTGGTAAATAGGTTTACTAGTCTTAAAGGGAAGGTTAATAAGAGTTTTGACAAATGCTGAAAGCCATAGGTAATATAATCTATTATCACACTTTGTCATACACTCCGAAAAGCGATAGAACCGCTGGAACCACAATGCAAGTCAACAACAGGCCCACAAAGTAGTAAGTACAAGTAAGTGGGAGAGACATGCTTCGGCACGTATGGGTCTACCGGAGTAATACCACGGCCTCACAGAAAACAGGTAATTAAGCAATGCTACGTTGTGTTTCGCCGAGTGAGTAAGGTTACCGGAGGCCCTAACCCTTCCCTCTCCCCCTTCTCAAATTCTTCGCCCCGTTTCCCCTACTCCCACCTTAAAGGCCGCCAACGCACTTGTGAATCTTGAGTTGCAGGTACCCATGGGCGGCGATAGTCACTTACCATCAGGTGACCCGTCTAATCGTCTGCCATCCCATAAAAAAAAGTGTTTGCCATCTAATAGAACCATAAGTCTAGACACTCGAGGACTTTTCACCGTGGAATAGTCCGCTACGAAAGACGTGTGGCAACACTAGTCATATTTCAGACAATACATTAGCATTGTATGTACAGAGTTCCACTAAAATCCCTGTTTGTTTGTAGTATATTTAGACACAACATTTCTGCAATACAAAACATTTGTTTATAAACACCTGAAGTAAAAGTTGACAAAATGCTTGGTATTGAATTAGCCGATAGCTCGACCGCCGTACCTGTTATGTATAGCCCAGCAAAACTTTATAATTAATTTCAAGCATAAATAATAAGCCTATACACTTCAAAACAACAGAAAAAAAGGGGGTTGGAACTGAAACCGTCATGACAATAATATCGCTAATTGCCATTTTCACGCGGACGGTAATGTTAAAGATTTTGTAAAGTTCACGTATATACACTCTGCATATGACAATGGAACACTCACTAGGCCATGATTCTAACATGCATTTACAAAAATATTTTTTGATAAAACGATCATAACTTGTAAACTATCCGTTTACAAGTTAAGAGTAGTTATAATAATAATAATAATATAATTTATTGTCTCAAAAAAGATACATACAAGGGATAACACATGAATCATAACAGTCTTAACATGTATTATAATTATGTTGACCACTGGTACCCAAAATAAGATTTAACTTGTGGTATGGGTACCAGGGCTCTCGTACTTAATTGCAACAGGTTGTTAATGAGAGTGTAGTGTATCGTAGATGAGTATGCATGAATGAATTGCTCAAGGTAGGAATAACCTATATATATACATTAATATTATAATTATATACTCATTCAGTATTATTAGAGTTACAAGTATATTTACCTTTATATATATTTTAAGTGTGTGTGTGGTGTGTGGGTGTGTGTGTGTGTGGGTGTATGAGTGATGAGTGGTGTGTGGGTGTGGGTGTGTGTGTGTGTGAGGGATGCATTTTGGATTATATTAGTTATGACCGTTTGAATTTCCAGGTATTTTTTTCTCCTTTTTTTCATAAAAGCAGGTGGAATGTGTAAAGTGAAAGATTTTAAATCGTACATATTTATTGATTTCGGAATTTTTTATTCCGTTACTAAGCAAATCCCTAAAAATTAAATTCGAAAACTTTTTAAGTTAGTTTTTATGGATTTTCTCAATAATACTTCCAAATATGAATATTGAATAGTTCCAAAATAAAAATATATAAAATAAAAATATATAAAAATATAAAAATTTATATCTAAAATCATAAACTTTACGCATTCCACTTGCTTTTATGAGAAAAGGAGGTAACTATTCCTAGAAATTCAAACGGCCGTAACTTGTAAACAGATGGTTGTTTTCAAAAAATCTTTTTGTAACTGCATGCTAGAGTAATGCGCTTCAGTGATTTAATTAAGGAAGTACACCGTGTATTGGTATAGGGTTCTGTTTCCGCATCTGGACTCATAGGCGGTCCATTAGGCGTTCAGATAAGCTGACTAGTTGAGCCAGCCTAGCTCCTTCCAGAAGCACAGAAGCCTCCTGGGGCGTTCACAGGCTTCTAGGAGCGACCTCGCTCCCGCGAGGATACTTGCCCGTTGTGTGGCCACTCCCTCGCACTCCAGGACAACGTGTTCCGCGTTGAGAAAGCCTCTGCATAGAGGACTGCTTGTCGCATTGATGGTAAACATACACCGTGTATAAAAATAGGTTAACTCTACAAAATCTTCAATATAAGATAATTTCTTAGTATGTAACTAGAAAAATACGAGGTATTAAAAAGAATTTGTATAAAATAAATCTGCCTACACCTGCGCCGAAACTGTGATGTAATAAATTCTTTAAAATAGTTGAAGAGTCGAAAATATTTATATTTTAAGTACAAACGTCATGCAAGTCAACGACCTTTCAATGAATAGACAAAGATAGTGTGACACGAAAACAAAGTTATTAATGTTTTATTGACGACTATTATTGAGAGTAATTTATAATTCTAGATTGCCTATTCAGCTTTTTGTCTGATAAAACCAAAACACAACAAAAGGCTTGAAAATAGGTCGGTAGAAACTTGTACCACAAAAATAAGTGGATGGAAGTAACTGTGAGATATGCATTATTATTATTAATAGGAATGACTATTGATAATGCTCAGTTCTATACTTGCGATTTATAATTAAATTCGCAAATACAACAACTATCTACGTGCTGCTCATCCTTTTTTTTTTTGTGCGTGTGGAAACCCCCTCGGGCCGTCATCCCACCGGGGTTTTCGGTTTGCGGTTTGCGGTGTGTCAGAATCGAACTGACTAAAACCACACGGTGTGCCGTACTGCGCCTTAAGTAGGAGGGATCTGGGGACAGTTTTTATTAAGACATCCGGAACAAGTGCTGCTCATCCTAATCCAACTATATATATCGTCGAATATTATAATAAAATAAAATTCCTCGTCGCGTCTCTCTGAATGCGATAAACTTCAAAGTTCCAAACGGAGTTTCATACGGTTTTCACCAATGGAATAGAGTGATTCATGACGAAGGGTCAGGTTTGTATAATAAATTGTATAAATTTACTGAAGTATGCCGACAATTGTTATTATGTTGATGTTATAAGCTTCGTTTTGTTTAATTTTGTAACTGCTGTTTTTATTTCTTCCGTTCAATATGTAACTTCACACTAAGGAGTATGAGGTCCAACAAATGTTATCACCTGTGACGATGGGGGGAGAGGTTTATTCGTTGACGTGTGAATACGTGTGACGTAATTTATGGATGGCCCCTTATACATATTTTTATCAAAAAAATATAGTTAATAGATATGAATGCGTATTTTAACGAATCATGTTTAATAGATAAATAGTTTTAAAAGACCCCCTTGATAAAAGAGTAATTTCTTAGTAGGGAAGTAGTAGACTGGGACTGGCCTGTTGGTCTAGTGGTTAGTGACCCTGACTGCTGAGCCAGAGGTCGTGGGTTCGATTCCCACCTGAGTCTGGGTGTTCTTTGTGTCAGTTATTTGTATGTTTGTAAAGTCCCCCGTGACACAGGAGTAATTCCTAATGCGGGGAGTTGTCTTTAAAAAAAAAAACTAATTGTAAAAAAAAAAAAAATATTCACACAATACCTAAGTAAAAAGCAATAATTCCGCACGATTTCCCCAACGCATTCACACGTACAGTAACTAAGATTACTTTCGCTATTAACACTACATACGTTAACATTTCAGAGAAAATAATTTACGTGGGTAGTCGGATAATTGAATATGTATAACGTCACGGTTTGCTAGTCACACGAGGGTAGATTATACATGATATGCACTTTCATTGAAATTAACATTTTATTTACTAGGCTATTGCTGCTGTGGGAACACAACTTGTGTTTTTGACGAACTGTGCATTAAAAACGCATGAAGTCATTGCAAATCCAGATTTTATTTGCGATCTAGCGACCGGTGTCTAGTGAGAGTTTTTAACTAGTCATGTGTGGGATTGTTAAAAATATATATCCGCGGATACGAATACGGATTATTTGTGTCTGGATCCGCGAATACGGACACGGATCTCAAGTTTTTTTCACAGTTGATGCCGATATGCGTGCTCTTGACGGACAATTGACGTTGAGGGATAAAACACAACATATTTAACTTGCACTGGGCATTTCTTTAAATAATTATTTTATTACACTTATCACAAAAATTTGGGGTGTAACCTCGAGTAACTCACTACATTAGATATTTAAATATTAAATTATATCAAAATAAATTTAAAAATTTCATAAACGTAATAAAATACCATAATGCAAATATCCGTTAAAATTTTTTTCTATCGCGGATATCCGTATCGCGGATACGGATATCCGCGATCCGGCACATCACTATTTTTAACACATTCAACGGGTTAATGTTAACTCCGATTCATCGGAGTGACATTAGATGGCGCTTTTTTTTTAAATAGCATTTAACTATACTTAAGTAGGCCATGTCCTGACACACTAACATCAACCCTTCGCGGAAGCCTCTACTGCGGTTGAAGGACATAAAAACTTGATTTACCTGGATCTTTTTTAAGGGTCAACTCAGATTGCTTGGCAAAATGCTCCAGCACTTTTAAACGTCAATAAAATAACCTCACATCATTGAAATAGAGCTGAAAATCGTACGCCGCTGGCCGCCGGACTAGATTATAGTACTTGTATTTTCAGCTCCATTTTTACCCGACTGCAAAAAGTAGAACGTTCTCAATTCTTCTGAATATTCCATTTTTTGTGGTAATCTGCACCAGTCACCATATGGAGTTTTTTTTTTTTAATTTATAGCCAGTTTCACTCGGAATGAAAGGCTCAACGATACCGCATACATCCAAATCTGTTCATACATTTAATAGTTACAGTGGAATAAAGAAACTCACGTACATACATGAACCCTGAAAATATTACACACCTTTTTGACAGACATATCGCCGACTAGGAAAATACAAAAGATTATCGTAGAATAGATATGGGTTAAGGTGATTAATATAAACATATTTTTTGTTTCCGTGTCTAAAGATAGACATGAAACAATATGGATGAGGAATTTCCTTCAATAATAGCTATACAATCAATGTTACGTACGTAATATGTTTAAAACATTGCACTACTAATAAACAATTAAAGTCTCGGATTTCTCAATATAAACAATTGGTAAACTCGTAAAGAATTAAACAAAGAAAACGTTAAAACCAGTTGCAAAACTTTTTGAAAGCGTCCTTATTCACACGTGTAGAAATAAAGAAGCTGTGACGTCAACGACCTCGCTAAAGCTGTTTTTGTTGTGGGCGAGATGGCACTCAAGGCTTTAGACCTTTTATGACTCGAGGTGAAACGGGTGACTCAATAGGGGTCATAAATATATATGTCACACGAATTTCATGATTTTTGAACCCCCCCTCACTGGTGTGACGTCACATATTTTTAAATTTTACACCCAGAACTGAAAAGAGCAGTTCTATTTTTTCCTTTTAATAAACGTAGTAAGGTGTCCTAGCCTTTCGTTTACAGGTAATGTTGTGTTTAATACTTTAGATTTCGACATGTGACGTCACGTAGCTTATGACCCCCTCCCGCCGCCCCTTGTCACATAATGTCACACTTCGTTGACGCCCCGAAGAGGTGACGCCTTAAGGTGTGACGTAATTTATGGCCCCATATGAGAACCACAAATTATACATATACATATTTACATCAGATAATTATGTCGGAGGGCTTGGACTTCCAACCAACAGCCAGTTCCGAGTTACCTACAGGTATACGGCCCTGACATGCTTTCACTCCGGAATCCATCCATATAGATAATATCCTTTCCGTCCATTACGCTTCTCACCTACCTCAAAATGTGGCAAAATGTGAATGGTAATTTTTTTATGGGTAGTGGGCAATCGAGCAGACGGGTCACCTGATGGTGAGTGACTACCGCCACCCATGGACACTTGCAATTCAAGAGTCACAAGTAGTCACAAGTAGCCTAGGCGAAATACAACGAAAGCACTGCTTCACGCCAGTTTTCTGCGAGGTCGTGGTATCACTCCGGTCAAGCCGGCCCATACATGCCGAAGCGTGGCTCTCCCATGCTTTAAATACGCCTCTGCCTACCCTTTTGAGACATACAGGCGTGATAATTAGCGTAACAAAAAAGCATAATCGTCCGATTAATTGCAAGCGGTTATCAGCCAGCCTTTGCAATAGATTACTCGGGGTGTTGACTTACAGCTGATTTACACTTGGTTAACGCATGTAACGGGTTAGTATTATCTAAATAACAAGCAATATACGATCGTATAATTGACGAAAAGTTCGTCATTGTCGAAAAGTTTTTATACATATATAAAGTCGAATGAACCAGATGTTTCTAAAACCTCCAAGGAAACATATTTAATTATAATATTCCTATAAAATAATACCGTCGTAAGATTTTACTAGACATTTAAACTAACAATAGCGGCTTGAAAAGTAATGGTTCCTACACAAATATTACCATAAACTAACCATGTCAACGACATTACCGTTACAGAATAACAAGATGGCGGCCATACAGCGTTTCCAATACAAACTAACGTCTATTTCGGGACGATTTTGGAGGGAAATTAGGACACCGTTATAATTGCGTTTGTCTATGACTTATATAGTCTATGATTTATGTTTCGCATATTGTTTTTATGGTGGCACTGTTGTCATAGACTCCCACCGAGGCATATTTAATGCGAACAATTTAATAATAGCAGAACTGTCTGCTTTTTATATTAAGAACTGTACTTGACACCATTTAGTATTTATTGGTACAAAATATTGGATCGGTAAACTAAAACATCTTCCTACAGTATTGACCGCAGCGAACATGCAGCTAGAACACAGAACAGCCCAGAAGTTATTAATTTGAGTTTGTTACGTTTTTAGATTCAATCGATCATCATTAAATTTTCCGTACAGAAAAAGGCATAGGGTAAATTTCATCCTTAATTGATTGACCACATCAACATTACCGCAAGTGAAGCCGCGGGCAAATCTAGTAAACTATACTCCAACAGAGCAATCATGAACACACTGGCATACACGGAAGACAAGTGTTATTGATTGATAAAAAAGACAAATAGATACGGTTAAAAATATCTACAGTGACGTCATTCTATAACCTTTTTTATCAACATCATGGCTACAATGTACTTTCTGTAGCAGCAAAAATTTAGTTTAGGCCGAACGAGTTTTAGCCGATCTCTAAAAACAAGGTCGATCATAAATAAATCAGATTTTCTAAAGCTATTCTTTAAAGGAGAAAAACATTCTGATTGGGTACAATGTTTATTTTCAATTTATAAATGTGCAGGCTTAATGTGAAAACAAAAATGTCTGGAGCTCCACATTAAATCAGGAAATGTAGCAATAGACGCAATTTTTTATAGTGTGTCGGTTACGGACCCAGGCTTGAGCCTTGTAGAATACCAGCAGCAGTAGAATAGGTATAAACAACATTTAGAAGTGACAAATAATTGTGTAAAACATTATATAACGCGATTCTTGGCACAAACAAGACAGTAAAATAAAATATATTTATAGAAATCAGTTAAGAGGCAGATTGTTGATTCAAATTATGCTTTAGATGAATCAACGCCTTAGTCAATCCTGTACATAATAGAAAATGAAAAGAATATTTTAAAATTTAATATTTTTATATGATCTTTAAATAATAAAGTTATAATAATACGACCTATCTTTCTCTGTCAAGTAAATGGATTCCAAGTTCAAAAAACTAGTTGAAAAGGCCTTGTCCCGCATAGCCAATGTCAGTCAACCAGACCGAGGTGACATAAATAGGAAAATCAGTAATTATCAGAGATTTACTTATTGTTTTTAACACCGATGGTGACAATTGCTACCAGCGCAGCGTTTACTATCAGAACGGGTGTTCAGACTTATAATATACTTTTTTTTCCCTTTATTTCTATAAGCCGTCTATGCGACATTTAGCTGGATTTTATATATTTGGATTAATACGTGTTTGGAGCAAAATCCAATCATAATACGTGTCCATAGCTCTTGTGGCTTAAGATATAAAGTTTAGAATTACGTAATTTGGAAAGAAATTTTCTGCAATGGATGATTTAACTGTAGAATGGGCTCGTTACCATGATTTTTCAACAGAAGAAGTATATATCACAGAGGACATGTTTTACAGGGCAATGCGCATGTGACTCTTCTGGCGTTGCAAGAATTCATAGGCAACTTGGACAGCCTACAATCATATACATGTGTTATTTGTGAAAATAGAAAAAAGATATAAGGCAGCAAAGAAGTAGTACACGGCACACCACAGTACAACACCAGCGGTGTTGTGTTTAGCCAATTTTATCCTCCTTCCTATAGCGACGTTTTGAGAACCAGGTTTTTAAATTTACTGTTAATGCATTACTTTTAAACTCGAATTAAGGAGTAGTTTATATTTTTTAATGTTAATACGCCAAAGATTCATCCGATGACTTCAAACATTTTCGTTTTGAATTTTGATAACAAAATCCTGAAGATTATGATGTCATGGATATTTTTGTGTTTTGACATATGATTTTATTTTAATCAAAGAGGTAAAGGATATTTGAAGTTAAACAAGACAGTCATTTCAAATATCTGACATTCAAATCTTTGTGCCTATACTACCATTTCATTTTACAGAATATTGCCTATCGCACTAAGTAACACTAAGTAATCATTGACTAAACTTATCGCACCTTTTAATAAAATTGAGGTACTGTTAGTTTCTATTCTCGGTTTAGTTCAAGCAATCTTTTTCATAAGTAAAAGAGGAACAAGGGCAGTGCGTAGTAATTAAATACCCATAAAGAAGTCATCGCTCTGGTAGGGTATTTGGTTTCAACGATTATTTAATGCCAATATTAACTCGGTGAGTGTAAACCGCGGTCATAGCAAAATAAGCCATCGCAATCACAGATTAGACACAAAATAAACTGAGCACGTACACACGTTTCTATGAAATGCAATGACGTTTAAGCTACTTTCCACTATATTTCAAGAACGATGACGTCACAGGAGAAACAAACGTTACCTTGAGTCGACCTGCAGACTGAGCTAACGTCCAAGTCCTTGAACTTGACATGTGTAATAATTACATGTAATGTTGTGTTCTCTTACAAAATACTACATAAAAAGTTTTGGCAAAAGTCCCGTTAAATATAAACAAGTTTTATAATTGCTGTATACAAAAATAAAAGGCAGAAATTAATCGTAATACAGTGAGCATTGAAGCGCAGCTATCTGTGTAGGATGGCTTTCGCTGAAGACCCTAGTTCTATTCGTGTTCCTCAAAGAGCGCATCTGATTTCGACACCTCGTTTTTTATAAAGGTGATGTTTGCCAAAGCGGCGATGGTAAGAGAATGGCAGGTGCTCCGATAGTATGAGCAAACCCTTGTCCTGGCAGCAGTCCTGAATTCCAGGGTTGTTGCAATTATTGCTTCCTAGTTTATGCTCAAGTCTCCCATACGTCGGAAGAATGCGACATTGAGGCGAGATTGGGAGAGCAGGAGATACCCTTGCATCTAGAGATGAGTTATGAAAACTTACAAAGATATTACGCGACAAAGATAATTTAGAATCCTTATGTTGTAAATAAAACCTTGTAGTATTTATATGGTTTTCAAAATATTTATTTTTATTATAAAGCCAACAGACATTTAGATTTCGAGGTTGTGGCTTAAAATAAGTGACCCGTTTGCATATCATAGATGTCATCAGTACATCCGTTGGCCTTCCGACAGCTTTATTAATTTTTAACTGAAAAACAAATTCTAAACGAAGTTTGTTTGTTTAGTTGAACGCGTTCGAAAAAATATTTTTGTATTTACTATTGACCGTGAATATCTTGAAGGCAATGGGCAACATTACGCATTTAGCAGCTCCAACGGGTGAAAATATTTGGAAAGGGCGAGAGGTTTTAGATCTATTCTTGCCATCAGAGTGGTTGTATTTCTAATACAATGAGTTAGAAACAGTGGTGTTTATTATTATTTAACTCAATAGGTGACAATGTGAGGTAAAAAAATATGTTTACTTTACATTTATGCATTGTTAGTACGTAGGTGATAATTATGTTAGGAATTTATTTGGCTAAAACTATTTTAGATTCATAAAACTCGATTATAATTTCTGCTTCTTCATCTTCATAATTTCAGCCATAGAAAGTGAACTGCTGGACGTAGGCCTCCCTCAACGACTTCCAAGAAGGCCGGGTGGAAGCGAGCCTGCATCCACCGGATCTTTTTGGGTGCCGCATGCCGGGAAATCCGTACATCCAGAATGCTTATTAGTTAGCAAACATTGTAACATTTGATATTTTATGGCCCCGTTGGATTTTTTTTGTTCAATTTAACTATCTATTATAGGTATTATTTACAAGAATCAGATTACACAACAGCATAAATGGACTTTAGTATTAGTTTTTTTTTTGCAGTTGGAAATGAGTGTCATTGCGTGGTTCATTGTGTTATTTTTTTCCCGTCGCATCAAACTTAATTGTATACGACACATTTGTAATTTTCACGTTGCTTACTCTATTAATTATCCTAAGCTTTACGACTGTACAATAGAATGGCAATAGCACTTTCGTTCATAGCAATTCGAAAGCTACAAAATAAAAAAAAATTTTACAAAAAATTAAACCTACGAAAAGAATTTTACTATTTGGCGCCGACTCAAAATAAGTTAACATAAAATTTGATAGTTTAAGTAAATAAGCTCAATACTTAGACTTAAAAGGTTTATTCATTTTTTGCTTTGCTTTGTTAAAAAGTTTTATTTTATATTTTTTTTCATCATCAGCTCAGCTACATGATGTGATGATTTCTATTATTATTATTATTATTATTTATTTCTGGAGTTATTCTTATTATTTATCACAAAGGAACAGATCTGTTGTCTAACGTTACCATGTAAATAAAGTTTAATTATAATTGCACGCCGTTAAGGTCACACGCGCAATCAATATGTGTATAATCGTGACGCGCTTGAACAGTCATTGCAATTAATCGATAGTTTTCGCGACGGTGGATGGACGTGATTAACTTGGTCATAGGGCGCCACGTCATGCTGTTCCGTTCAACGTTATCCAAAAATGAAGTCATAGCTAAATTTATTGTCATTATAACACAAAACAAATGTTTATCATATACAAGAGCAATGGATTTTTGAACAACAATCAAATTACGACAATTTAATATATCTGATGAAGTAATAAATAAGATTTTGACTAAAAGTTAATTTCCATGATGATATTTTAGTCTAATTTTAAATTAAGCGGAAATGAATGAGGCACTGTGTAGTCGTTTGACGGGTCGACATTTGGAAGCGTACGTGACTCGAAGCGCATCGATGTTAAAAAGTGGAACACAACTTTATTTGGTTTTACGATAAGCATAGGTAACTTGTTACAACAAAGAAAAATCTTTCTGACGAAAAGAACTAAAAAGCAAAAAATAAATAAACTTGTAAGTCTTAAGTATTGACGTTATTTACATTAAATATCAAATTTTATATAAACTAATTTTGAGTCGGCGCCAAACAACAAACTGATTAATTACCAAAATTTTATATGTACCTACGTAGGCTCTACGTCGGTAATTAATCATTTTATTATTTGGCGCCGACTCAAAATAAGTTTATATAAAATTTGATAGTTTATGTAAATAACGTCAAATCTTAAGACTTAAAGTTTATTTATTTTTTGCTTTTTAGTTCTTTTCGTCGGTTAAATTTTTTTGTCAAAAAGATTTTTATTTCATGTTTTTTTTTCATCATCAGCTCAGCTATATGAAGTGAGGATTTCTAAACGCAAATACCTGATAAAGTAATGAAAAGTAAACAGAAACACTATTCGTTCCTACAATTTTCGAGGGTTTCTCTCAATTTTATTAGGATCCCATTATCAGATCCTGACTTCTTTGACATGGGACCACCCTTGAGGTATACCCTATCCAACAAAAAAATAATCAAAATCGGTTCATAAATAACGGAGTGAGGGCAGTATGTTCAATACATAAAAAAAAATATATATACATATATACAGTCGCATTGAGAACCTCCTTTTTTTCGGCGGTTAAAAATAGTTTGCACGAAAGTCGTAAAGTAAAGTAAAATAAAAAAAAATCTTTTGGGTTGTAACCGCACAATAGAACATGGGGTTGCCCAGCCCGCGTCACGTAGGTCGTTGGCTCAGAGATTTTGAAAAGGCCTTTGTCGAACTTTTTAAATTTCTTGTCAGGTTTTAAGTTAACAGTTTAGCAAGGCAGGATTT
Source organism: Callimorpha dominula (assembly GCA_949752705.1). Classification (NCBI taxonomy): domain Eukaryota; kingdom Metazoa; phylum Arthropoda; class Insecta; order Lepidoptera; family Erebidae; genus Callimorpha; species Callimorpha dominula. The sequence goes on from OX457020.1 coordinate 3,267,307, forward strand.
TATAGTATTGTTTTACAACCTTTTATTTTGTTCAACATCTATTCTTAAGCGGAGCTAGTAGGTGAGAAATAGTCTAGAACATTATCAGTATTTTCCGAGACCCATTATAATTGAGTACCATTCGAATGTTCCGTATTGAGTGCTCTTAACTGTAAAAACATAGATTAATTAAGTTATGTTTACTTAGTTATAATTTATTATAAGCAACGCAGAGTTTTAACTAATAAATCGATTCATCAGAATGCTTCCAGAATAAAAAGCACCAACATAATAACCCTGCCTGCAAATAGTGTACATAATAAAGTAGTATGTATTATGTATGGTCGTCGGCTTAACGGGGTTCTCGAAGTTAATTTATTATAAGACACATCAATCACGTTAATGTTGTTATATCATTATATATATGTTCAATGTTAATAATGAAATTAATAAATTATATCTAATCTAACATTCAAACTATTACAAAATAGCATTTAAAGATAAAGAAGTCGTCAGACAAGTGAAAAATACAAGATCGCATACAAACATCGATCAATTTCAAAAATATTATCTTAAAAAAAATTCAACTTCGATAGTGGAGGATATTATCCTATGATAACAAAAATACACTTACAAAGTGCACCTAAATCTAAAACAAAATCTTTAAATTTATTTATAAAATTGTCTCCAATTTTCTAATACGAGGCGATAATATAATAAAGCTTTAATTTTATTTCACTCTTTTTTAACACCTTACTACCTACTGTAATTATAAGGACGACGGTTTTTAAAAAAATATGCTATAATATTTTTATTTGAACTAAATAAGGAATTCATTAAAATTGTTTCACAATACGCGATAATAGAAGCAGAAGAAACACTTTTAAAATATTGAGAACTAAGTAATAAAGGAAACGATTACCCTCCTCTGAAACAAGTGGTGATAATTACAAGTCTTAAACCATATATTATCCCCAATGGATTTCTGGCGGCCCGCATTACTATCAAAAACATTAGTACATACATACGGTCACGCCCGTCTCATTACAGGGTAAGCAGAGACAACAGCCAGCCACTTGCTTATATCCTTAATACCTAAAAACCTTACTCTACTCCCAACTCCCTTTAACTTTTCATACATGCCCACCAGTTTCGTGTAATTGTGACCTGCTCTTTCTACTAGCGACCCACCCCGGCTTCGCACGGATGCAATGTAGATCTGCACCACTAATGTGGTGAACAAATATCGTCATAATATATCATTATACAAATTAACACAAAACAGTATGAAACTATACGTAAAAACCTTCCTCTTGAATCACTCTATCTATTGGTGAAAACCGAATTAAAATCCTTTGCATAGTTTAAAAGATCTATGCGTACAGACGGCGGTAGCGATTTTGTTTTAGTGTTTGCTTGTTGAGATTTGGTGATAGTTAAAATTGTACAGTAGTAGTGTTGAAGATTCCCGTATGGGGGGAACTCCAATCCGATAAGAAATCTTCTGTTTTAAAGTTATTATTAGCAGGATATCTAGACGATTGAAGCCGAGGTCATATTCCCATTATTATAGCCGCCATATTGTCCCTAACTAGGTTACTTCACGCTTATCAGAGCTCGGATACGCACATAGGATATTTTTTTCTAAAATGCGTAGTTTGATAAAGAATGCCGTTTCATTGAAATTTAAATAGTTTTTTTTATGTATTTTTCATTTTTATTGAAGAATGGTTTGTTAATGAAATTTTAATGCCGCTTTCATAACCCATTGCTAGAATTAAAAGAAGTAATTACTTGATTTTAAATGTATAATTTAAAGGTAAAAAAAATTGTTTATTCGATGTTGTCGTCATCGTATTTTTGTCATACATATGTGACAATGGCGTTCCAAGGCATTGATTTTTTTGGGATACGTTATAAAGGCTACTGATAGAGGTCCGTAACCTGTAACCCAGTTGTTGTCCATTCTCCTACCTTGTTAGTATATTTTTAGCGTGCCATATCACACCTTGATTATATTTGAACAACTGTTTGCATAACATATTGCGCATTTATGAAATATCGATATATATCACCTTGAATAATTGTACGTATATTATCGACACCTTGTTTAAAATGACCTTAGGTGTTTTTACGCAATCACTTTAGTAATCTTCATTGGTAATATTTTGATTCACTGTGATTTTTTACGACTAAAGTAAATTAACAACACTACTACTCCCTTAATGGTCAAGGGCCGTAGTATTAGATAAATATTTTTTCTGCTTTAAAAAGACAAAAGACTAGGCTAATATATATTAAACTAGCAACCCGCCCCGGCTTCGCACGGGTACAATTATACACCTAAACCTTCCTCATGAATCACTCTGTCTATTAGTGAAAACCGCATGAAAATCCATTCAGTAGTTTTTCAGTTTATCGCGAACATACAGACAGACGCAACGGGGGACTTTCTTTTGTAATATGTAAGGATGAACCTATACACATTTAATTACTTTTGTAGGAGACTTGACAAATATTAACAGACACAAAATAGTAAAAAAAAAATAGCGAATAGGGTCTGCCAAAAATCAGCATAGTACAGCCTTTCTGGACTACAATAAGATGAAGACGTCATATAATATGAACAAACCAAAATAAAAGGCGTGACGTATTTTATGGAGGGTCCCGTATCTCTTTAAAGTTATTTTTATATTTAAAGTTAAGACTGACCGAATTTTTGAGTTGCATATTAATTTTCACCATATTACGCGAAACACTCACCTTAGCCTAAACACAGCTCCATAACCTGTTTCTACGTCAGTACGCTACGCGGAAATTTGAACATCTACTATTTAATTTATACCTCACGTGGATCCACATGTGTTTATAATTCTTACCGCAAGACAATTGAGAACATAATCATTACATCACAATTCGCGATAACAAATGTAAATGGACGATATAAGTTTTATATATTAATGGCATATTACAGAAGCTGTTGTCTAGACGTAAAGTGTAATAATTTTATAAATGCGAAACTAACTGCCTGTCTGTAACGCTTGCACACATTAAATAATAAAATTATGCATACATTGCCATACATTTTCCAGGGGTTCATCCAGAAAAAAAATCTGTTCTCAAGGAATTAAAAAATATAACTTTAACGCGAACAAAAGCGTACTGGTATATAGAAACCACCGACCCAAGTGCCAATAGACATGCAGGACCATATATTTTTTTATAAATCTTATCTCGCCTATAGACCTCTTACTGAGATTAGAGCAGCAGCAGTTTATTATTTAAGTGAAAATAATACATTAAGCATCTAGAGCTAGACCATTTGAAACAGAAACGTACAATTTCAGCTGTAATTTGTAATTAGTCAAAGAAATTGTCTACAATTAAAAATAAAAAACACGCTTTAGTAGAAAACAACTGAAAAGTAGAAAATATGAAGTTTGTGTTGTAAATAAATTAATATTAAAATGACATTTTATAAGACCAGCTTTTAATGTTTTTGAAGTGAAAACTTCTTTAGGCACGTTTGTGCGCTTCTGCTATGGGGAAAAAGCACTGAACTCGTGACCGTCACGCTAATAATACATATATAGATCCACTAGAGGGTGCTAATCGAAACATTGAGTTCTGTCAGCTCCTTATTAATTAATGTCACCAACCTGCTAATGTGATGTTTTAAATTCGTCGTTTTGTTTAAGTTTTCACTTCTGTCGGCAGTCCCATGACTACCTATTTTTTTTTCAATTTATTGTCATACAAACTAAATGGGTATGCAAAATTTCAGCATAATCCTTTGAGGATAACTGCTTTAAATTTCAATTGCGAGATTTGACATGAATAAACATACATACAAACATTTTAAGACAACTCCCGCATTAGGAATTACTCCTGTGTCGCGGGGGACTAAACAAATATACAAACAACGGACACAAAGAACACCCAGACTAGGGTGGGAATCGAACCCACGACCTCTGGCTCAGCAGTCAGGGTCACTAACCACTAGACCAACAGGCCAGTCCAACATTAACTTGCAGTTAAATAAAAGCTTGTAAACAGCGTGGGATCAGTTCGAAATTGTCTTTTATCTTTTTTGACTGCTTTCACTTTAAGTAAATTGTATTTCGGATTCATTTTAATAATAATTATTAAATTAAATAAAAAACAACTTTTACTGTAAACATCATAACTAATTATTGTATTTAAATTAACTAGCTCTATTTCACTCTTGATTCTCTAATATTAATTAAAATTGTTACCCCCCCCCTCCCAATTTAGAGATCAAATTTTAAATTTTCGCATTTGGCGTCAAGAGTGACTGCTCTCGCTCCACTCAGACCTGGCGATCTACCAGATTATCAGATTCATCATCAGACCAGACTATCAGATTGGTCTTGAGGAGGATAGTGTGAAACAATTTTGGATCCGATTACGAAAATAGCTCTTGGCTGAATAGCAGTGATAAATTTACTATCAGAGTATCTATCTATCATCTTTGTTAGTGGAACAGGGTAAATGTTTATCGACATTGGTACTTGTTAATATCCTTTGTAGTATAAAATAAATAGAACAGCCAGCACACGACTGAAACCGGCATTTTATTTTTTGACGTGAACATCCCCCAGCTACTGATCACTGTTTACAAGGAAGTCGTATGTATGGCTATAATTACTGGCAACATTCATTAACAATATTAAAACCTAGCACATATAACAGCTGTTTGTTCTTCTTTTTTGTGGCTTGATAACGCACGTCTTTTGTTACCCTCCAGATGTTTGAACAGCTGGCGATAAAAGTTGATGTAGTTTTTTTTACTGTCGAGTTTATGAGGGTAATGCGCAGTACAATTGCAACATTGTTATCTGGCTTCAATTGAGGTTATCTTAGCCTTATACGTCGCAGTCTTAGTTTATTATAAAAAAATATATTGGCTTGACGTAGTTGGTGGAAAAGGGCCTATGGTTAGGTCTTTTTTTACATATATAGATGGATAATTAAGTTATCAAATTTCGTATCTTCATTTGGTTAAATTTTACAGGAGAAATAAAAAAACTTTTATAAAATAACTAGTAGTTCTCGGCGTGCCTAAAGTGTCCATATTTATATATTTTACGCGGAACCTAATTTTTTTTCCAAAATAAAAGTAGCCTTCGTTACTCCTTATAACACCAGGTATCTGTCAGTGAAAGTCCCGTGGTCGGAAATAGGTCCACCCGTTCCGGAGATTAGCCGAAACAAACAGATAGACAGACAAAAAATTTTAATAACTGATTTTTGGGCATAGGTATCGTGCAAATAACTGTACGAGCTTAAAAAAACTATTATTTTGACATGGGATGCTTCAATTTTATTTATTTGTATTCATAACTTTAAAACATAGACAAACAGATTTATTTCCGTTTAAATATTAATATTGTGCTTATGTTTGTTCTAATATCCTTCCTACTGATATTATAAACGTGAAACTACTGAACCGATTGCGATGAAACTTGGTATGTAGATAGCTGGAGACCTGGATTAACACATAGGCTACTTTTTATTTAGATACTCCCACGGCACAGATAAGATAATAGTTACTTCGAAACAGATACATCACTCCCATACAAAACTGAAAATACCTACGTTATAATAGCCTACAAAACTTAAATAATAGTACCTGGCGTTACCTGCGACCAGAAATATATCTTATTTACGCTTTTCGAAAGTTGAGAACGCCTTGCCCACCACGCGACCTTCGTGTGTGTGTGTAGCCGAACTGCCGGACACTCTAGGGTTGTACAAAGTACACAAATAATGAAAAAAAATATTTATTTGTGGTATGTTCCGATATGCACTGCGAGCACTGTTCAGTGCTCTTACCGCGCAAAAATTCGTTTCGTTATGGACTGACAGTATACTGCCGCAGTATCCTAGGCAAATATATGACGTCATAAATCGTCGCCATTTTTGTACTGTGAGCTCTGGCGTTTTCGAGGAAAGGTGCTCTCAGTGGTTTGATTACGTGATCAACTACAATTTTTTTCCACTTAAATAGTAAACAATTATTTGTCGAAATATGTTCATCACTTTTAACGTACATAGCTCCATTTAAATAATTCGGTTATAAAGTTATTATGCATTCGGTTACTTGAAAAACAATATTTTCTTTTAATAAAAAGTAAACTTACTTACAATTGACAATTGACTTGAATATTAAATTTTTAAATATAACTACATTCAAACAATAACTTTGCTTGTTGAACAGACAACTTGTAATTATAAATGATAATTATTTTCACGTCAAAACAGCGCCAAAAAACATAGATGATAGTATACTGGACTGCGTTCCGTATTAAACAGTAACCAGTATAGCTAATTATAAAGGAACAGCTTCGCAGTATATTAAATTATTGACGTCACTCGTTACAGTGCTCGCAGTGCATATCGGAACACACACTTGATAATCAAATTCATGGGTGAGTTTTATATAATGATAAATAAAATTATTTCCCATATGAACTTTATATCTTTAATTTTTATAGGTAATTAAAGTATCCCTTAAACCTTCGATAGTAACATAAAATGTTGATGCTGTAGACATATACATCACTATCACTACATCACTACATATTATAAAACTACTTAACAGATTTTCATGTGGTTTTCATTAATAGATAGAGCAATTTATGAGGAAGGTTTAGGCATGTAATTTGTTAAGGTTTTGTGTAAGTTGGTTGAAATATGATCACGATTGTTGAAGATGTCTCTGATACCCGTGCGAAGCTGGGGCGGGTTGCTAGTAATGGCTGTTGCGTAGACTAGAGAAAGATACTCTGATAATTTAAACTTTGTATAACATATTATGTTCCACAAAAGTATTAAATAACAAATAACTACCTACTCAAATAAAAACCTCAATCCAATTATTATTATTTTCACTATATTTCTAACTATATTACATATTGTGTGAGAGAAGCAGCCGTCAGTTTGCTTTGCCTACAAGTTACAACAAATGAATACGCTGGCAGTTCACACCTACTAAGTTCGTCACCTTTCGTAGAAATTATGGGTTTATTATTGACGGTTTTATAGACTACATTTATTACATCATCATCATTTATCAACATCGTATAGAATTTATATAAGCAACATTTATTTTTTTGTACCACGAGGCAATGGTGAGTAGAGAATAAACACCTGAAGTGGACATGTTTTTCTATAATATTGACAAAAAAGTAATAGCTAAAATCATTTTTGCAACTTATTTTTAAAGGATTTCACAGATCACTAAGTCTAACAATAACGCAATTTAACATAATAAATACATACCTATAGCAATAACAAAACATCTCCACTTCATAATAAGTTCGATTTGACATTTTATTTTTATTTACGGAGAATACCGTTCTGCCGTGTGTGCGTGCTCTCAGCTACGACGTATTGTCGCCCCTACTGACACTTTTACCGTGGACGGTGAGCTAAATTGGTAGGTATATAAAACGCGACCTCGAGCGAGTGATGTAGCCCTGCCCACGGGATCGGGACTTACACGGGTGAAACCGCGGGAAACATGTCTAATCGATTTACAAAGTACATAGATGACATCAAAATCAAAAATTCGACAATTTTGGAGTTATGTAGTTTGTAAATAAGCCATCAATATTTTGGAACAAGATCTCTGTAGTAGAATAAGAGTAACCAATATATTCCTTGATATTAACAAGCTAACGGCATGTAGTCCAAAGAACCATAGGAACACTGGGTATCAAAAGTAAAGTTCTTATTTGAGACCTATTGAGCAACAAAAGGTATATAATCAGCCATAGTGGGATGTGGCTCTACTAGGTAGACTCAATTTGTTCAAAGTAATACAAAGCTATGAGACAGACAATAACTCATAATGGAAGTCATTGTGAGAAGCCTATGTTCAGTGGCCATGGTTACATCTGTCTGGCCAGCACCTATGGGAAGTAGTGTCACGTAATACAGCAACATAGTCTGTTTACTTGTCTTAAATACATTGTGTAAATTATGACTTGCTTGGTTGTCAGAAGCCACACAATTCCTTAAGAAACCAGCAAAAATTCTTAGATTGTACTCACTCTCACGGAAGTGAACATTTATTTCCGCTAAAGTTTGTTTGGCATTGTTTTTTTCTTGTTTTTTGTGTAAAAAGACGTGTCGTGGGGGACTTTACAAACATACAAACAATGGATACAAAGAATACCCGGACTCAGATGGGAATTGAACTAACAACTTGTAGCATAGCAGTCAGGGTCACTAACCACTAGGCCAACAAGCCAGTCAAATTTCGCTATGGTATATTACTGAATGTGCCTTTCTTTTCATTTTTGTACTACATGAGCCAATATTTGTACACAGGGTAAATAACTGTAGTGAAACACCTACATTAAGAATTTAATTACTAAGTACCCAACTTTCACGAATCGTCTCCATCTCTTTATTTTACACTAGAAATACAAAACAAATTGTTTAATGAAGTCAAGCACTTGTGGCCTAGGGTGGCCAAGGACCGAGAGGAATGGAAGCGTAAGGGAGAGGCCTTTGCCCAGCAGTGGGACACATGCGAGGCTAACTAAAAAAAAAAAAAGTCAAGCAAGTCATTATGGCCATTTTGAAGAATCATAATTACCGTATATTTATTGTTGTTGTATCTTCATCATTGAATTGACTTCTATACAATGTACAGTAACATAAAAATTCCATCACAGCGTTTAGCCAGTCATAAAATCGCTGATTGAGTTCGAAATGTCTACATTTTAATACAATAACAGTAAATTACATTATCTGAAACATGCAATGACAATATCTTAAGTGTTCTTTGAAAACTTTTGACTTAAGTAAAGCTCATGGTGAAAACTAGGAGAGTAACAATTTGCCATCATCTGCCTACATTTCTCTCAATTGTATTTTGGGATGGCGTAAAATGTTTTTGTCTCCCAATCTACTCATCATTTTTCATATTACTGCTTGCTAAAATTCTAGCCATAACGCTTATAAGGCCTAGGCCTCTATAGACAGTTAACAATTATTTTTTTAATACTTAAGACAGTAATTATAAATGTAGACAAGCTCAATTTAATAAGGTAATTTATCACATTACCAGAAAGTTTTGTTTTTTGTGTACTGCACAAAAAAACAAATAGAAATTTCATTCTTTGCAAATTTAACCATCAAATCTAATTTCAAGAACCAACCAAATTTAAGTTTTTAGACTTTAATAACTGTATTATATAGCAACTAGCTGCGCCCCGCGGTTTCACCTGCATAAGTCCCGATGCCGTGGGAATATTGGAATAAAAAGTAGCCTATGTGTTAATCCAGATCGCCAGCTATCTACATACCAAGTTTTATCACAATTGGTTTAGTAGTTTTAGCGTGAAAGAGTAACAAACTTCCATACATAGTCACAAACTTTCACGTTTATAATATTAGTAGGATTAATGTTGACCTGGGAATGTTACTCCTATGGTACATTAATCCTACTCCCAAATTATTTCGACAAACGGGTATAGGTACTTTTTAAATAGATTAAATATAGAAGATGACAAACTGAGAATAAAAACCCATAATGATTTACATACTGAATTAAGTAAAATGTGCCACATAGCAGATGGGATATATTCCTAAATAACTACATGTACATGACTAAGAGTTTCTGCCTTCATGTGTATATTTGACAATTTACCTAGTGAGGGTAGTTAAATAGATAAATTTTTAACAACAATTAAGAAAAACACTTAGTACATATGCTTAAATTGTATTAAAAGCAACGGAATTTCAATTGAATGATAAAATGTTGTGCAACAGATGGATTGAATTTGACATGTGACTCAAACTTTTAAACTTAAACAAAATTTTAATACAAAATCTTTTAAATGTAATTTTTCTAGAATCTTCTATTTGATACTCATACGAGTGCGTATGAGTATCAAACAGAAGATTCTAGAAGTACAATAAACTAATACCAGTTGATGGTTACTCAGAGTTTATTTATAAAATGTAGGTAGACTTACAACTTTTTCAATAAAGTAAATTATACTTTAAAAATAGCTGTACATTGAACAATAAATAAGAAATGTAATTACTTCAAGTTTTCAAGCTCTAAATGAGTAACAGTTCAAATTCTGAACAACGTATAGGTTAACTTTCTACTTCTAGGATTAGCATCAACAAATAAAGACAGCTGATTTCACTTAGAATCGCGTGTAATACGCTGTTTATGCAAATACGCAATTTCGACATAAAAGACACTGGTTGACCTAAAAGCGATATAGAGGTTATGTAGGAACAAAGAAAATTCTACTTTATAGTAAAGTGTAATGGCCGCAAATTTTTAATAAAATAATGTTATTAAACTCACCCGGATGCTTCCGTGGTGGGTTTTTTAGAAAAACCACCCTATAAGAGATGATTTTTTTTCTATCACACCCTTCACGAACTAAACCAAGAATGGCTTGACAGATGACTGATGGTACAAAGATGGCGGACAAAAAAACGGGAATTACGTCATACCGCGGGAAAATTAAAACGACCGTTACACTTCCTTCATATTTTTTTTACGTTTATCAGTATAAAATAACTTAAAATATATTACTTACCTCATAAAATACGGTTTAATGTGTGATATATAACTATATCCGATTGAGTTTCGTTAATACATCAGAAATTTAATCAGTCCGATTCCTCGCCCTGTTGCCAGATTGCTATTGCGTCAGAAAATGAATAACGTTCAAATTCACACATTTCAAAACACTCGTACATTACTTTGTGAATTTACGCACAAGAATTATCACAAAATTAACTTAAAATACTAAATTCGGCTAAAGAACGATCTTTAGATATCGATTTCTCTTATTAGAAAAGATGAACAGAAGAACGGCAACGTCGCAATTATCACTTTTGGAACAAAGAGGACTGTTGAAAATTATTTACTAGAAAACTCTAAATTATAAAACACGAAGATTATTCAAGCAACTGAACTTCAGCAGTAAATATTAGTAAATATTTGATAACAAAATGGCGAAATCTACAGACGCCTATCCAGACAAGGTACAAAATTAACTGATTCGCTTTGAACTTGTTTTTGTTTCGTTCGTTCGGCGTTGTAAACAATGGGGGTCAATGTTGCCATATAATCGAAACGGTCTACTATTTTTACTTTTTTAGTATACTTTGACTAAGTATGTATTATTGTCACTAACATCTATTATACAAGTACGCTTGTACAATAGAGGTCAGTGATTATTGTTGAACATAAAAATTCAACAAAATAATATAGTTAAAAAAACAAAAAACAATCAAACTTTAGTAGCAAACTGAACTAAATAGGAGAAAAATATTATTTTTGCATATGAAGAGTTTGTTCTTACAAGAAATATCTAAAAAGCTCTAATAAGTTTAAAATAAAAATGAATAAATTTGATATAAAAAAACTTTGAAACTAATTATTTTAGTCCTAGAGACTTCATTTGGCAATAGAACAAATTCTTTAAATTAAAATAAAATTTTCTACTTTTTAATTTTGTTTGCTAATAAAACGTGTCTTTCTCCTTTTTTAAACAATTTTTTTCTTATTTTTAATTATTATATTTTCATCGGTCCTTGATATTAGGGTTGTAACGTAGGATTTAGCAGAAGAACACTAGTGATTATACGATTTTAATGAATTAAAAAAAGGGTATGTGTGCAATTCACACACGGCAGAAGTGAAACTTCAGAAAAGTACAATTAATTTAAATTATATAAAAGTTATTATTATTAAAAGTATTAACGCCGCTAAAGATGTTTTCACTTCAAAAAAAAGTTTAGATTGACTTTATTCTTCGTGGTATCTAATAAAATCAAACCAGTCATTGTGCTGTCTACATTTGATTAAAAATCCTACTATTTTGGTAACCATTTATTATACTTTATAGTAGAAAATTCATGCTAACATTTCGTATTTTCATTTTCCACTGTAACATGTTTGTAAAATACCTTGACCGCTTTTACCCAATAAAACATAAAGTCGAGTAGAATGTGTTTCAAAAATGCACTTTAACTTTTTTCTATAAGTATTTACATAAATATTATGGGATACAGTCATTATACAAATATTCCGGCCAAATATTCAAGTTTATTATCTTTACATTGTTTTGAAAGATGCTTGTTGTTGAACTTTATCTCATTCCCTATCTATATTCTGAAGGTTTTACACAACCTAAAGGTTTCCAGATTACGCAAGGGGCTTTCAGGGCTTTCAGAAAAACGTCCTTCGTAGAATTATCTAATGATGCTTGTTGAATAGCTACCTTCGTCGTAATTTCGTTGTGGGTATATCTTCTACCAGAATTTTTTTATTAATATTATGCTCCTTGGTCATAACAGTCAGACAAAAATGTTTCAAAATGAAAATGCAGATGCAATTGGTTGCTATTGACGGGGTCTGAGACTAGCATCTCTATTACCTACCCATTAACAAATACATATCGCTCCAATTTCTTTTTTATGGTTACTGCCATTGATATAAATGTACTACGTACTAGATATGGCGTTTGGAACACTACATTTGTTAAACTTAGTTGTGGTTCCGGAGCTACAACGAGCTCATACGCACTTCAACTGTGGTTCAGTGTACACTGGTGCATGTGTAGTTAGTAGCGAGCGTTTCGTATTTGTTAGAAAACGTAAATATATACTTGCGAATTATTTTTTCATTATTATATTACATTCCGGTAATTAAAACCAAAAATTAGTACTCATTATAACATGATTTTGTAGCAGATTGCAGTAAAGTAAGCGAAAAATTTAAATTCTTAGAAGCCATGTGCATGTTTTTTGCCATTAAAACAATAACTCTATCTCACTTCTATCAATGAATAGCACCTCGCGCTGTCTCGCTTTCACTAAGGAAGAACTGAAAGCAGGAACTAATTATCAGAGATTAAAACGTTGCAGAACAGAAATTCGGCGTTGTTCGCCTCGAAGTGCTGCCGATGGTGGCGTATGTGTTGGTTCGTTCGGCTCTCTTTAATATGGTTGAGGTGGACGATGGCTGGCGCTTGCGTCATGCTCGTGATCGAATGCCGCTGGTCGGAGCTGGTCAATTCGTTATTTACTTACTATTACTTACGTATAGTATTATTATTAAGATTATATTTTTAAAACAATACGTTACATTGTCTTCACATTTCATTTGCGCTTATAAGCAATGTAACCAGAGATTTGAAAAAAAGGTGTTGAAAAAAAGAGTGTCCTTGAAGTTTCTTGCCTGTTTTTCTCCACAGGATCTACTTATTGGAACATGCGACTAGCTGCACGACTGACTTAGTCACTGATAATTCAAAAATACCTATAATTGGTTCAATTGAAATAAATGATAGCTGCCCTCCTGGCTTTAGCCAGCTTACGTAGTTCTAAGGTACTTTTGAGTCAAATTTTTTATCCCCCCCTGGACGATGAAATCAAAATTCGCCCCTTAAAAGCTGAGTACGCCCATGTATAGCCTACTTAAATATTAATAAAAAACTTTGTACGTTAACAAATATTTATTATCAGAAACCGAAAATACAATGTTGAAAATTTGGTTTTCAATAGGTACTTGAACAAAACAATTATTTTCATAAACTTACCTACTTATCATAATTTTTTTGAACGATAGAATGTGTTAATATAATATATGCTTATGAGAGTAGGCTATTACAATGTTATAATTTATAAAGCATTAATTCTAAACCTGACTAACATTTTATAATTCCTGTTCTGAGTGTAATTATATCTATGATAATGTTTGAGATAATTAGTTTACTTCTCTACGATATTCGATATGATAAGCATACCTAAATCTCCTTGTGTTCAGAATGTTGAAGACAAGTTTAAAAAACCTTTTTATCACAATTTCCTTGTCATGCCAAATTATATTGCTATTTACAATGTCATAAAGTAATCATATCCTAGAATATTACATCATTTTATTATTCTAATTTGTAAAAATATTTTAGAATTCATTGAATAAAAAATAATAGTATTCTTTAGGGTCGAATAATTGAATAAAAATGAATTGGAAAGCCAAACAAATGTGAATTTAAGTTGAAATTTTTTATTACGTCAAATATAGAGATCAGTAAAATCTTGTTTACGCTTCTTATCTCTATGGGCATTACAAGTATATTAGAGAACGTACCCATACTACGTACGTAACCCGTACTGGAGGGGAAGGGGGGGGGGGGGATCATCAATATTTATACACAGATACCACGCTTGGAGGGGGGGTTAGGTTTTCGTCACATAGTCAATATTCTCAAGGGAAGTCTCGGGCTTCTTCGAGCTATATTCAAATATGGCGCGCAGCGTGTAGCGCTTTTTAAACTCACAGGTGGCAACAAACAAGCGTTTAGCGCTTTTTAACATTCTGTCGGCAAAAAATCATTTAAAACCAAATTTATAAATTACTACGTGAAAACTAGAGGGGGAGGGGTCTTGGCATATACTACGGGTGGTCACCGAGAGGGGGGAGGGGGGTATATAAAAAAATTATAAAAATGGGTCACATAGTATGGGTATGTTCCCTTAAGCACAAATTATATGTAGTAAACACATTAAAAATCTGTAATAAGCATTGCGAGTTTATAACATCAAAGCTTTGATTATATATATTACATAATTAAAGCATGACATATATAAAATAGACATAACAATTACAATACAGCCGTGTTCATCACAATTTAGAAATATATACAATACATTAAAATAATGTCATATTGCTTACACAAAAACAGAAACGGTGAACGACATTAATGCTTATACTAACTTTTAAACTTTCGCGTTCAGCCTGTGACCACGGCCAGTGCAACCTGGTCGAAACGTCAGGCAATTCAGAGGTATGTAATACCTTTTCGTGATCGCGTTAATTCCCGTTCATACGTAGATAATATTAATGCTTATATCATGTCAATAAGCGACATGTCATCACTTTCTTCTTCTTCTTTAAAAGAAGAAGTAGAAAGTTATCACATGTCGCTTATTTTAAAAGTTTTAATAAAAAATTATGATTACATCTATGTTATTGGTAAATCAAATTTTTTTTTCAGTTTAAAACACTGAAAATCGATAAAATGGTGTCAAGTAAACTCTATAACAGACTACAATATCTAGTAAATTATCTTAAAATAATAACTTATCTATAAAATCGACAACAAGTTTTACTTCATGTTCTTCAAGATTTTTTAAATTAATAATAATTAATTTAAATATTTTTTACTCTCTTGCTCATTAAATATTTCCACAGATTTCCTCTTTCATCGTCAAGTACGACGCATTTGTAAACAGGTATAAGGCCGTTAAAAAAACACCAAAACTTTTCTTTTAGACAAGGGAATAAAACTTGTTACCCTAAAATATATGAAATTATTGAAAAATCTAACAACGCTAACCCAAATACTAAAGCTCTTATTGAATTCTAAGTTTTTATATATATAACCACTAGATTTAGTATAACACATATATAATTTACGCGCCGCAAAATTTAACTCTGATTAAGTTTGACCATGTGCAAAAAAAAATAAAAAAAAAAATGTTGCAATGGCGCGAAATTCTAACCACATTGGAAGAAAAATGGCTGTTCATCTTGCACAAGAATAAGGCAGAATAAACCGAATAAAATCAAAAGAGCTTAGAGACTTAATATTTTCTTGCGGTTCAAAATATTGACTAATTGACCCATGACAGTTAGATTAGGTCTGTATGTTTGTTGTTTAGTATAATTTTAACTGAGAAGTCATTGTAGATTGTTGTTGTAATACGTACAATGCATATAAGATCAATGTTTTTATTTTATGAGGAAACTCCTACCCTCTGTGTTGTTGTGCCAATAGTATATAACATATTTAGAAATAATATACATTAGTATATCATAATATATATACTACATTTATTTAATGTTTAAGTATATCTAGCAAACATCCCATGGCCGAGATAATGATGATTGATGACATCTTATCTATAACTATGATATTAAAACAGAGTTCTAAACACAACCATTTCGAATAAGTTTTTAATAGTACTTAATGATTAAAATTACCCAATCTACGCACAGCTTGTCCTACGAATTCTAGCACATGGTTATACATACTTGTTTGTAAATACATACGTATTATACACAGAAACTCACGAACCAATGTAAATATGTAGACATATAATGCTATACTGGACTTCACCTTTTTGAAGTCGTTTTCACATAATTTAAATAGAAAAATATATCTGATTCAATTTTTCATGTTTTTTGGAATTAAATTGATTACTTTAAATATATCTGTTTGCTCATCCTACTTAATTGGGTCGAATTGACAGCTATGACATCACAAAATGGCCGAAATTCATTCCTGTCCTTGGTCGAATCGCAACGAACACGCGAAATCAAATTTTGTTTCTATCCTTTTTGCTTCTATATAATTATAATATGTAATGTTTAACCATCCAAAAGTTGAAATACATTAAATACGGCTCATAAGTAACAAAACAATTACTGACAGTAACTGTTTTGTTACTTTAGTGTATGGAAACTTTCACAACACTGTGATGTAATATCGCATACGGCGTATCTCTAACAAAGCAGTCTCGGTGACAGAATTCATCTTGTATCCCGCACTTTCCCTAAAATATGAAAAAAAAAGGAGCACATTTGCTGGTTGACTCCCCCAGCAGCAAACTCAGTAACAAAACGCTGTAAGTATCTGTATTGTGTTACATTTCTGCTGGCGACGACATTTCGTTGATTTTTTTTTATTTGACTGTTAGTTCGAAATTCAAAAAATATCTCTCTAACTAGTGTTGGGACATCATAATCCAGTATTTAGTCGACTGATCAAACGTTTTTTAAATCATTTAATTTAATGAATAATTTATTTGTTCGCTTCAATAAATTAAATCAGCGACATTTCTTGAGGAAATCCAACACTTCTGTTGGGTAGTTCGGTCGTGATGTCGATTTTGTTGCCAGTCGTGCCAGGTCGAGTGGGGTTTTTGAACTGCAAAAAAATAACAAATTATTGATATAATATATATATATTTATTTACAGTATATTAGATATTTATTATTTTTATGGTATAGGGGGAAAACGAGCAGCCGGGTCACCTGATGGTAAATGAATACCGCCGCCCATGGGCACCTGCAACTCAAGAGTCAGAAGTGCGTTGCCAGCATTTAAGGTTCGAGTAGGGGAAGAGGGGGGAGATCCCACAATAAAATGATAGATGACAGCAATGCTCCATTTTATTTTTTATATTGTGTTTCCTTAACAGAATTTTAATCATGTTGCATATTTTTACCGGACGTTACGTTAAATTTGAATTGAAACATTGATATTTCGTAGCTAATGAGTTATAAATCAATAGCATATCAAGTGGGAGAGCCATGCTTCGGCACGTATGGGCCGGTTCGACCGGAGTAATACCGCGGCCTCACTTCCCGGTTTTCTGGCAGTGAAGCAATGTTTGCATTGCTTTTCGCCGAGTAAGTGAGGTTACCGGAGGCCCTAACCCGTCTGTCTCCCCCTCTTCTGCCCCTACCCGCACTCTCCCTCTTCCCCCTTCCACCCCTTCCCTTACTCCTTAAAGGCCAGCAACGCACTTGTGACTCTTGAGTTGCAGGTGCCCATGGGCGGCGGTAGTCGCATACCATCAGGTGGCCCGTCTGCTCGTTTGCCCCCAGTATCCCATAAAAAAAAATAGTTTTTTTTTAACAACTACCGCATTAGGAATATTTCTATTCCTGTGTCGCAGGGGGCTTCAAACATTTACACAACAGACACAAAGAACAATTAGACTCAGGACAACTATTTGCGGATCACACAACTTTTCGTCCTGTGTTAAATGTTCAACATTAAGTACTTTAGATATGAGTACTCTTACTGTAATTGGAAAAGTTAACAGAGAACACAAAATTAAGTTTTACAAAATGCCAAAAAATCAACTAAAAAATTCTGGTAATAGTAAGTTTTTAGTACAAATTTCGGCACCTCCCTATCTAAAAACTTTTTATTTATATATGGACTCTATCTCACCTTAAGTTGGGACAATGCGCCAAATTCTTCCACTCTTTCCTGTCAACTTGTTTGAACATCAGCAGAATGAGTTGTATATCGCAGTTAGCACTGTTCACCGCTAGATGGAGCGCTGTGTCTCTCCCTTTTACATCCTGTAGAAAAGATTTTTTCGTTAAGCATATTTTTATATCTCTTACATACAAACTTTGATTTCCTGTTTCACCGTATTCAAGTTTCATTTTCGCAACAAAAAGTAGCCTATGTTTTTCTTCAAGGACCTCTCTATCTCTATACCAACATTAATCAAAATTGTTTCAACGGTTTAGACGTTTAGACAGACAGAAAGTGACTTTCACATTTATAATATTAAGTGCAGGTTGCCTTTAGTCCAGGATCCCTGGACTATTTTTTGCAATTGATTACTATCAAGCTAATTTTCCATGAGTAGCTTCGTTTCTATGAGACTTTTCCTGTGCGATAATTTTCGATTGTGTTAGGTATAAAATATGTTGATTTGATGATTCACTTATTATTTACTTATTTGCCTGTTGCCTATAATATGTAAGAAATAACCTTAGGCTGCTCCCTAACGTACGTAGGTTGTGTTAGCCGCTGGAAAAAACTACTACAACGTGTGTGTGGCCGCCATTTTGGATCGAAAAATTACCTGTGTTTTATCAACACTGGAAAAAGTTATTACAATCGCAAACCACGTGTTTTGCCAGCAGGGAAGGCGCCCTATATGCGTCAAAGTAATTTGCTCTTAATTGTGCAACTGAGCGTATGGGTTAATATTTCTACTTTTTACTTCTGAAAATTTCTGCGTCATTAAGCTCCTGTAGAAATATATGTAATTGCCTTGCTGCCTGTTGCCTGCAGCTTTGGTCGTTTTAATTCATTGTAGAAGTAAACGCAAACGTAAACGTTTTCTGTTGTCTATGTCATCTATGCATCCGTCTCTCAGACTGTACTCTCTGACTTGACGATAACCGTCTATAATTCTTTGATAAACTACTAAACTAATGAACCGATTTGAATGAAATTATGCACTGTGTGCAGTTTGGTCCAACTTGAGAGATAGTTTTTATCATAATTTATAGTCACAATATCTTTTTATTGTAAATTATTTAGCCACTGCAACGCGTGTATGGGTAGGCAGTAATTGTAAAATACGTTGATCGTAATAAAAGCAGTATTATTATTCTAGTGCTTTATTAACCGACTTCAAAAAAGGAGGAGGTTCTCAATTTATCGGAATCTTTTTTTATGTATGTTCACCGATTACTCGAATACGCCCGAACCAATTTGGAAAATTCTTTTTTTTATTTCAAAGGGTATTATACTTCCCAGGTGCCAGTCCCATGTAAATTTTATTAAAATCAATCGAGCGATTTTTGAAAAATCAAAAAATATCTAAAAAATTGTATACATGGATGATATTTTCGTTTGCTCCGAAACATCGCTGTCTCATTGGAGTGTGCGTTTAGTTGGTCTACACATATTATATTTAAAATATAACTATTTATTGACATTATTGGTGGAGCGCCAATATATTTATAAAATGCATACATAATCGCACCATAATATATTTCGTTATATTATAAATTTCATAGTCTTTATAGTAAACCACATTCTGTTTGTCGAATGCAATTAGTGCTGGTACTGCTGTAATATTGCCAATGTACTCGACGATCTCAAGAGATGGCGTTAGCAGTCTTCAAATAATGTAAACGCGCTGCACCTGATTGGTGCAAGAAAAAACGGACATACCCTGCTCTCATCGCTTTTCGCTAAGAAGACGCCCTTTAATATATAAAAATTTTGTTCCGCCACGGACTTCAGTTATATTTCTCGTGAAAAGAAGCTGATTTTCCGTTAGTCCTATAGCCGTGTAGTGTTTGGACTCGCTTGTAACCTTTACAAGGTGTATGTGGAGTGCTCCAGTCTACGATCGTGACCGGCCGGTCAATACCTTGCAAGAGACCGTAGAAACCTCGCCGCTGCTCGCTGCCTTCTGGAGGATCGGGACTTGGTCGGTGTTGCAGGTTAGTGCTGGCATGATTGTTTTGATCGATAGAAGTGGTTTACTTCCCTACACCTCGTACGCTAACTGTTGAGCAATCACACCCTGGTTGGGCTATTTACACGCCTGACCAATTATTTGTCTACATATTAATAGGTGAAGAGAATTTGAATGAAAAGAAATTTCTGCTGATTTTCGTGTAGCTATTGATTTAATAGATAAAAACTATTTCTAATAATTGCCAGGAATGTTGTCCTTACGTAATTAATGAATGACCGTACGTAATGAATTACTTGCCGAAGCATGGCTCTTCCACTGTTGAATGTATTTAACAATGTAACTTACCCCTTGTGTTAATTCGAAGCCGGCATGCTCCAGCAGTACGTGAACAGTGTGTAGTCTGGGGGAGGCCGCGCTATGTTGACTGCAGGCCACATGCAATGCTGTGTATCCTTTAAAAAAAATTTAAACACAATGAGGTGGTTGCAATAACTAATATGGGACTTACGAGACCACAAGAAATATAAGAAAAAATGTAAAAACACCAGATAAATGATTGAAATTGGCAAGTAATTTAAGAACATGCGAGTCGACTAATCAAACTAATGGCTGCCGAGTCAAACTACATATTAGATTGTTGACTAGCATCACTCTGAAATGATATTTGAACTCCATTCGTGATGATAATAAACCCTTATTATTACTTATATTATTTTTGCCCATTAAATGAATATTGTTAAGCCGTGGTTAAGCCTAAAGACCCGCGGGCGCCATCTATTATCGAATATAGGAAGTCATCACCTAATTAAGATGCACGCCATCTTTTGATACTACACAGAACTAATAAGTCTTCATAGAATATGTCACGACGTATTATAAAATTCCAGAGAAGTTTTGAGTTTTTGAAAGATCTCGCGATCTCTCTACGAAATATCGTTCACGCATGCATAACGAGATTCAAGCGACCCTCGCGAGATAGTTGTAGTAGAGCAACAAAGGAGTAAAGTGCCAAATGCAAGTTAATTTAGAAGTGTAATAGTGATAATTAATTGTAATTGTGTATTCTGTGAATTATTGCAATAAATTGCGTCTATTTTGGTAATAAATTGGTTTACATTTCTAATTCCGAATCTCAGATCGTAACAATATTATATAAATATGTAATTATCATTTGGTGTATTTCGGAAACGCCTCCGATTTGGATCAAATTTTGTAATGATATAAGATTTTACTTTTTAGATTTGTCTCTATAGGAGTCTTTTAAAAAGAAAACAAATCCAAGAATGAAAACAATTATTTATACCCCAACTCTATACATATTAATTAATTGAATAACTCACCATCAGCGTTGTTGTGGTGCAGTTTGAACAGAGATGGTTGGTCGGCGTGTGCTCTGACGAGCTCGTACAGCACATCAGAACACCTGTCTCCGGCGCGAGCACAAGCAATAACTAAAGTATCGCCAAGTGCGTCCACCTTTCAACATAACATTATATTGCATTAATAAAGTTGTAGCAACATCTACATACATCAAAAAAGTACTTCAACTCCATCTAGCGAAGACAAGCCGAACTACGTAGTAACTGCCGCGCTGATGAGTATAATATAAAATGTTGTGTTAAAACCATATTTTAAAATCGTGAGTTATAGCTGATTACATTTTTGAAAGAAAAATGTTTTTGAATTTCTTATCTTTGAAATTGAGGGTTGTCTGTAGTCTACTTACCTCATGAAATACATAGTCTTTTCCCGCGGCTAGACTTGCATCAGACTTGATGGCTATGCGAATACAGTGGACCAAGTATCTTGTTAAGAGAGCCCTGTGTGGGCAGCGAAGGGCCGCAGCTTTCAGAAGGCTGAGGCCAGCTGTAAAGATTTATAAAAAATTAAGAAACTTGTATTTGGTCAAGTAAAAAATGCAAAAGAGCTGGTCTGCTAGCAGGTGCTAAAGGCTGACAGAGGAATGTGAAATTTGAATTACTTATATTATATTTAAACAAAATACATCTACTTTCCACTAAAAAGCACGTTGAAGTCGGTGATAAGTTTTTTTAAAAGGTAATTATTTGTTATTTAGGAACTTCCTCCTTTGTTAAATAACAATTAAATTTATCACAGTTTTATGTTGTGTCAATACTTTTTATTTTAAGTTCGTTTATTAGTATACCACGCGTTACGAGTAGACGGGGTCGAGGTGCCATCTTACTAGTTCGTGTGCGACTTGTGCGAGGTGGCACTTGAGTATTGACATTCGATCGCGGTGGTGCCGCGTATCCGCTACTCACATATATCTACTTGAACTGTAACGGTACGGCAACTATATACAAAGAGAGTTTAACTTATACTGGCAATAAATAGCTTGATTTTTGTTACAAATAGCTCAATGGAATAAAACAAAACATTCAAAATTATGGTCGAACTTTGACCACCAGGCGATCTTCAGTACTTATAATACGGGGTCATCCATAAATTACGTCACACTAATTTTATTAATTTGTGGCCCTCCCTCCGTCCTTGTCACAGACACAGGTGGTCACATTTGTGGGAGGAAGGTTATACTCTACTTAACATCACGCTAGGAGCGGAGTACTGACCATATATATATGCGCGTGAAATTGCTGATATAAATATAGAAAACTTACCGTCTCCTGTAAACATGGATATATCCTCAGCGAGTACCCTTTCACAGATGAGGCTGAATAATACGTACTGGAGGTCTTCTTGGTCTGATCCATGAGAAAGACTCAACAAGATGTGGTGGAGGACACTGAAAAAATAATTATATATTCTTTATTCAAATCTGTCGAACAGCTTTTTTATTTATTTTTTCACATCTCAAACACTGCCGTCTGATCTCAAACTACACAGAGCCTGTACTATAGTAACCACTTTGCTGATAAACATCCTTATATATTTCTAAATATACCTACATATTATAGATAAATTACACTCACACACTACAAATGATCATGCTCATCACATAATTATTTGTCCTGGGTGGAAATCGTACCCACGACCTCTGGTTCAGCGGTCAGGATCACTAACTACTCGATGACGAGGCTAGATTGAGAGGAGCGGATGGGAAGACTTTTTCCCATCCACTCCAGCGGATGGGAACACTTATTCCCATCCGCTCCAAATGATTGTTCTCCTAAATTTTGTTGGACATATATATATTCGAAGTTGATGTCCCTGTCCTAGTGGCCTCTCCAATCACAGGACCCGGCCTCTTAACTACTGCAATCTCTGTCCCGTTTCCCCATTCGAGACTTGGGGTATCCCTTACCGTAGCTCTCTCGCCCTATCCGTTTTCCCTACCCTAATTTACCTTCTCCTGTTGTCCCGTCTCAAAATGATTATAATTGACAACATTGGCGTCAGCCAATCCTCCTTGGGAATCATTTTGCAGGCAGGCGGCAGGCCATAATAGAAATCAGTCAAAACTGCGCTTGGGAAAGATGGAAAACTGCGCTTGGGCAGGCAGCTGATGATGTATATATTCGTAGTATATTTCAAAATAGATTTACGGTCCAGAATATATGTGCAGAGAATGGTGTGTGTGGTAAATTAAGTAATTTAAAACTGTGATTGCTTTTCATTAAAGAGAGTCCATGTACATTAATATATACTGATACTCATGTATTATTTTCCTCGACTATATTCAGTCATATATTGTTATGTGATTACGTCAGCACTTCGATGAATCAATGTGAATTAGATGATTTAGAATATTAATATACCTACTTACATATTTTCATAAATTATATACATTTTTAGGATCTCGTTACTCAAAAGAAAAAAAAGAACCCTTATAGGATTACCCTGTGGTTTGTTTTCTGAGGAACCCGTGAACGTATAAAGTTTAAAATTAAGAAGATAAACTTATGCCTGCTTATATTTGCGGTCGGATAGTTGACTTTGTCGTATGTCAATGTATGGAAGAGTATTTTTAGAACTGCAAAGTTAAGGTTGTCTTTCAGAAAAAAACAGCAAAGATCTTCGAGAATTGAAAGTTTGTTTGCTCAGGGAGCCAAACTGGTACTCTGCGCGCGAGTCAGACTCGCACTTGTCCGATTTTCCAGTGTTTGCAATGCTGTATTCCAAAAACCCGTTATTCACCATATTAAGAACTAGCTGCGCCCCGCAGTTTCACCCGCGTAAGTCCCGGTACCGTGGGAATGTCGGGATAAAAAGTAGCCTATGTGTTAATCTAGGTCTCCAACTATCTACATACCAAGTTTCATCGCAATCGGATCAGTAGCTTTTGCGTGAAAGAGTAACAAACATCCATACATCCATACATTCACACATTTACACATCCATACATCCATACATCCTCACAAACTTTCACGTTTATAATATTAGTAGGATAACGTGAGCAGTATTTGTTTTAATTTAAGATACTCACGACGTGCCTCACTCGTCTCGTTCGGCCAACAAGGACTCAAGCGACCTGCCGGTCGATGACAGGCGCCACGATCACCCACAGTTTGGTAAAACCGTATATTTTTTGTTTAGTTTTTACATTTTATTACCTTTCTTACGTTTGGTATTTTTTTTGTTTAGTATAACGATCTATTAGTACGGCATCGGGGATAATCTATGCAGGGTGTACATGACAATGGAACACTTACTTAATTCATTAAAAGGGCATGACTAGTATGCTGTTACAAAACGCATTAAAAAAAAAAGGCAGTCAAGGGACTGCCGACAGAAGTGAAAACTTACAACGAAACGACGAACTTAAAACGTCACATTAGCAGGTTGGTGTCATTAATTAATAAGGAGCTGACAGAACTCAATGTTTAGATTAGCGCCCTCTAGTGGATATATATATATGTATTATTAGCGTGACGGTCACAAGTTCAGTGCTTTTTCCCCATAGCAAGAGTGCACAAACGTGCCAAAAGAAGTTTTCCCTTCAAAAACTATCCGTTTACAAGTTATGACTTTGAAAACTAACCTTGTAGTGGGCCTATTCACAAAACAACTAATTTTAAATACTCTACAAGTTGACTGTCGCTTTACAAATGGTATAAAAATCCCAAAAATATTCAAATTTCTTTTAAAACATTTTCTAAAATGAAGGGTTTTCTTGGTCGTTAGTATTTTAAGCGTACTAAGTTGCTTGTAACATATATATGTACATTAGTGTATATTTTTGTCATAAATCTTGGGCATTTTCACTGACTAACTTAGGTACTCTCCTTACGTTGAATGTGGTATTTCGCGACTGAAAAGTTGGAGTGTTTTTTTGTGCATGTGTTTTTATACATGGCGATTCGTTTATTAAAAAACTTGTGAAAATAAACTTACCCATATGCGGCTTTGAGATCCATCTTGGCAACTTTTATACACAAGTCTTTTCTTTCAACCATTTTTAATTTCTGCATATGCTCTTGAAATATTTCCAAGCAACTTTTGCGGTTTAACTGGCAACATTCTTTTTTCGAAAAATTTTGAACGATCTCTTTTTGAATATCCTTAAATTGTTTCATAGTCATAGACGAGATAGAGACGGTGCGTTCCCGCGCTTTTTTATCTGTCGCATCTTTTTCGTCTTCAAAAGAAGGTATGTATTGGTATTTTTCGTAATCACTGTTGTATATAGGAGACCTTTCTGGAGACAGAGTGTATTCAGAATTTGATGGATAGAATGAAGATGGGGAGGCTGACATGGAACTCGGTTCATTTTCCGATCTTGGTGGTGTTGGGTAAGTGTAGGGAGCGTTGAAATAATCGTCTCTTGGCATACTATTTAATTCAGTTTGTATATAGTTATACATATCCTTCTCAAAATTACTGTCATTGACTATGTCTTCAATGGGATTTGTCTGCGTTAGAACCGTTTGCGGTACTTCATAATTATTTTCTTTCAACAACTGAAGGATTTCGTCTTGACCAATTGTTTTCTTCTCGAGATCCGCCAACAGAAACTCTTGTGTTTTTTGTTCCGTTTCAAATAGAACCGCCATTTTGTTTTCCGCCATAACAGGATTCGATTTTTGAATGTCGATGTGATTATTTTGATTTGGTTTGCTTGTATCTTCGTGGATAAATTCTAAAAGGTCTTGTAAGTACTTTTCAGGGTCATTTTGAAGAAATTGTGAGTTTTGTTGGACTGTTTCGCATGCGATATCGATTTCTGAAAGGGGTTCGGTAGGCAGCTGGCACTGGTTGACGATGACTTGGCCGCCTGTCAGAGTCTTCGTGTTTATTTGATTGATCTGAAAAAACATAACCAAAATGATGAAAGTGATTTAACTGCACAATAAAACTTTAATTAATTTTGTAACCAAGAATCAAGGTGTGAGCAATTTTATTGGACATATTCAGATCATTCTCGGCTCAGGCGGAACGTGACAATGAGTCATGCTTTTTCGTGCGTGCAGCCGGCGTTCATCGATTTGTAAGACGTTATCACGTCAATAATGTTTAGGTTATGGGATATCAATTTACTTCTTTTCTTCTTAGATGTTTTTAAGAATATAATATGAACTACAAATATATTTTTGTAGCACACACTTTTTTTAAGTAACTACTATTCAACCAACGATTTTCAATTTTCCTGCTTTCACTGTGTAAATAATAAATTGTAAAGGTTTCTCTTAGAAGGCGTGTACCATCTGCGTCATTATCGACACTTTTAAACTGAAGACACATTCTAAATTTAAAAAATTATAATAAAATATTAGGTTGCCTCTCTAGTGTTTATGGTTTTATAGTGTTAAGCTTTCAGGCAACGATGTGCCATCAAAATGTTTTCACTCTGATTCAAACGCGTCAATAGACACTTCACATCAACAATTGAAATAACCATTAACTAAATTAGATGATTATCATAGAGTTCGAAGTGCGTCAATACTAGTATATTAAAAAAAACTGTTGTTCGTGACTCTTCGTTCTTATTTCAAATTTAAAGTTATACAATACAAGCCTGTGTGCAAAGTTTAATGACAGCAGGGGAACATTGTGAGGTATGCAAGAGGAGAAGATACTGGGTACCCTAAAGAGAGAGAGGTGTGATGTTATGAATATATAAACAGAAAGATATCTTTCTATTCTGTGGTAAATTTGAATGTAGGCACAAAAAAAGTATGATCTGTAGTCTATGGCATGTGATAAGTTAACCCTTGATATTTATAACTTATATTAAAATGCATAGAGTAACACGTGACAAAAACATTAATTAACCAAGGAAATTAATTATCTCTCTTAACTTTGGTATCTATTCCATATATTATGTTTTATTGTAGAAAAACTAGGCTTTAATGTAGTCGTAGTTGCCAGTTCTTAAATAGAGATGGCGTTTATTATATTGTATAAGCAGTCTAGACGTTCACCAAGAACACTTAAGCTCATTTAGGTAAATGACCATAGTCAATATGAGTGCTTTATATATATACGACCTTGAAGTTACACGTTTAATGTTACTTCAAGGTCATATCCGTACAGTAATAGACAAGATATTACGCCTCTTATTTATTGACTTATTGCATATGCTATTGTAGAGGTAGAGACTTGAAGCCATATGCTGTTTTAACAGTCAACTTAAGACATGATAGTAGGTACATTCGAAGAAGAAGGGAACGATGACGTGAGTTGTAAGATCTTAAAGAGAGCTTAGAAACTTACTCGTATTAATATGTTATTACGGTCTCTATACCATTTACGGGGTTTTAAGTTTCAAGCCAGCCTTTTTTACCATTAAAATTTTGTACATGGCGCACGGATGATGGTAAGCTATTACAGTCGCCTACAAAATGCCTTCTTTAAAATAACCATAATATGTACCTACTGTAGTCAATAGCCGTATACGAAAACTTGTTTTACTGTGAATTAATTGTTTGTCTCTGAGGACAATCTACGGCATTTACAGGCGTCACATAGTCAAGGGCAGCATCAGACACAGTAATTGTTAGAACCCTAGTACATACTTAAAACTTTTCTAATATCTAAAAAGCCTAAGCGTTAATCCAGATCTCCAGCTATCTACCTACCAAGTTTCATCGCAATCGGTCCAGTAGTTTTTGTGTGAAAACATTACAAACATACACACAAATGTTTCCTCTATATAATATTAGTTTAGATTATTATTTTGTGTGTCTATTGCTACCTCGACCATTTCTGGTCTTTTGTAGCGCAATCTTGCTTTGAAGTTCACTGCTCAAACTTATGGCTTCGAGAAACCTCCAGATCCTTTCAGCAGTGATTGTTTGTATTTCCTGCGGTTGCATGATGTGCAACCCTAGGTTAATACCTAGGTGCCGTATTAGTGGGCCACAAAAGCAAAAAAGGATATTCTTCTTTATTCTGCCTCTCGACAGAATCTGCATATTGTGTTCTCGCCCAACTTAAGGTTGAACATATATTTGTTCAGTGTCCGGTTACTGCACAGGTTTTGTATCTTTTGAGCTCCAGAGGTTATTTTCATACTTTGTTATCATAGCCATTTATTAAGTCCTAGAGTGTCTTAAACCAGTCGTGGTCATCCATCTTAATTGCCATTGATGTATATTGGGCGTTTATGATTGAATAAGGTCGCTGTTTGTTCTGTGTCTGGGTGTAATTTATTTATATTATGTATGTATTTAGGAATATATAAGTATGTTTATCAGCAGTCTGGTTACCAAAGTACAGGCTCTGCCTAGTTTGGGATCAGACGGCCGTGTGTGAGATGTGTGGAGTTATGGTGAGGTTATTACTTATAACTAACTATGTAAACAAACCTTCCAAGTAAATTTTTATCTACTTCTAATTGTCTTCTAATCGCAATGAAACTGTATGTATATGTAGTTCGAATGACAATACTAAAATTGGCATCTTGGAACCAATTTGATCATGGTCACAATAGGCGAGTAGTGGAACTTTTCAGTGAGCCCCTCAAGTTTGGGCTCATATTATTTATTTAGACGAGTCTAAGAGATTAGGGGGCTTGGTAATGATGGACTGATCATAGAGGAAGTAGGTGGACCTCTTTAATCCTGCACTAAGTCATTCATCTTTGCCTAATATATATATAAGATAGAATTCGAACGTCGCGTAAACAAAAAGGTTATATAACCAAATAAATATTACCGCGACCAAGTGTTGATTAATGTACCTAATATTTACTTATGCAAAGGAGTCGCGAAAATTAAAAAAAACATTCATCATTGATTTATTTAATTTATTACTATTCTGCACGATTTACATTATAAAAACTAAAAAGCTTTTTATATAAATCGTGGGCTGATGAACAACTTTAAAGATTTTTTGCGTTGACATTTTTTATGAGATGCCGTGGCGCTACATCATTTTATTATTTTCTTTGCATGGTTAGTGCTCCAACAATGGCAGTTTTGAGGAAAAAACATTACATTAATGCAAAATAGTGACACAAAATATCGGCTCCACTGGATATTTTGTTACTTTAATAAAAGATACTCCAACAGGACAATCCTTTTAATGACTATGAAATTAATGATGTTAAAAAATTTTTTTTTGTTAATTTATAATTTTTACAAACACATGCTGCTATATCTTATAACATAGACCTAGACCAATGTCATCTGTATTTGTACTGATATATACAAATGGCTTACAAATATCTCCGCAAAAAGATAACATACAAAATACATGATACGGATCACCAACAATAATAAACACAATGACGCATCCACGTAAATTAATAATTGATCCTCGCGCCACCTAGTACCTGAACTTTGTAACAACGAAATTGCCATCAACGCCATCTGCTTTTCGGTATACATAAACTACCGTAATAAACCCGTCGTAAGTAATTTACATAAATTGTTAATAAATACAGACTTGTTTTCCGCGTACCGCTTTTAGAATTCACAGTGTAAAAATCCCACGTCATTCATCATTGATGGAATGCTAAATTGTTCTTTGCTCTGTAATGGCGCTACAAATAAGAACTAGTCGTATAGATTAAAATATTAATACAAGCTTAGCAACGTATTTTAAATAATTAATGAGTTCGCGCCATAAGTGCAGTCAGTGACTGCGTTGTCAAAAATATATTAGAAGTTGTTAGGACGTAACTAAGAATAAGCTATTTAAAAAAAAAATTAACTCTGAACGTCTCAAATAGTCTCATAGACCGTTATCTCTCAAATAGATTTAAAGAAACAGATAATAAAGAAAAAAATATGTCCAAAAACGTGATTGCTACTTCATGTAAATAGAATAAGAACAAAAAACCTCACGATTCTTGTTTTTTTTTACTTTAAAATTCTTTATAGCGTATTTTCTGTAAATTTATTTTTATTAGTGGTGTACTGTTATTGGTTCTTGGTATGTAATGGCGGTACGCGGTGTCTGTAATGGAAAATATTGAGTTGTAAGATGCGATTACGTATATTGAAAGTTACTCTATCCACGATAATCCACATACGTAGTAAGTAAATAGAAAGTTAAGTAGGTAAGTTATAAAGCGTGCAAAAAATATTGAAAACGGTGTCGCCCATAGAGGTTATTTATGCCAACTACTACTACCATAAAGCATAGTTCGTAGTGTTTGTATACTCTTTGGGCATTGTCTGTCTCATAAAAAAATTGCATTCCATTCCATAGCATTCCAAATTTGAAATAAGATTGATGGATTAGGTTACTTTTTTTTTAACACATTAGTATCCTTTTGTATCGTATCGCGTACCTATGTATAAAAGTTCGCGTGAAAGAAGGTTGTACACTTCGTAAGAACTATAAAGTAATCTGTGGTTAAATTAAATTATTGAAGAAATATTATAGACAACAGTAGCAATTTCTCTACGAATTCCCGTCATATGAACGCTTCGGGCGGATTGATCTTTTTTATTTGATTTTAAATATATATAACTATATTCTAAGCATAGTAACAAAAAAAACTGTCACTGTAGTGGATCTATATATGTACTATGAGCGTGACGGTAACGAGTTCAGTGCTTTTTCCTCATAGCAAAAGTGCACAAACGTGCCTAAAGAGGTTTTCGCTTCAAAAAACTAAGTTTTATTTTAATGTAGATTTGATGTTTAAAAAAAGTACTCCTCAAGAGGATTCAATCGAACCCAAACTAGTTTGGTTTATCTAGTTAGTTAAGAAGTTCCTATGATCGTCTTCGGGCTCCATCATCAGAACATCTCCATGGTACCATATTATTGTATTGTCACCGAAGATACACATGTACACCAAATTTGAGCCCAATCGGACATCGGTTCTAATTTAGCTTCCAAGATTCGTGTCGAACACACATACAAACCTTGCAAGTGAAATAAAAGCTTGTAAATAGCGTCGAGTTTTTAATATATTTGTATAAATAGCTACTTGTAATATTTGATGTCAAGCACCTCACGCTTTTTTACAACAGGTAACACGTTATTATAACACGTTTTAATATCATCCTATCACTTTTTGGTTTTAGTTTTTTAGGTAGATTTTAGAGAAAAATTCTTCACAGGCGGTCTACTTATGATCCTATCCCTAGACCCTAAAACAACCGCTAATTAAAAAGTTTATATATATATATATATATATATATATATATATATATATATATATATATATATATACGATGGAGGTCGCAATTATGCACCGATTGCTTTCAAACTTGGACGACAAATCAACAGGGCAAAAATGAAGGTTAAGTTCGTGAATGGGGGATATTCCCCCAGAGGGAGGGACTGGGGGGCAGATTTTCAAACAAAATAAAAAAAACACGAAATCTACCTTTGCTGTGGGGCCAGAACTTTTTTTAACTATTTTATTTTGTTTTCAAGTTAATCGAACGTCTTGAACTTGGTGAAAACTTTAAGGTTCCGTTACACAGATAGATAAATAGAGGTCAAGTTAATGTAAAGCGTTTGAAAAAATATAATAATATTCTGAATCCAGAATAGTTTGAGACATTAGTACACACACAGACTCTAAAGTATGCATATATATCTTGTACTTAATGGTCTAGAACACGGATCAACATACTTAGATACATATTTCAAACTTATTAAGAAACGTACCCATTTTTTACGAAAACCTAAGCCCCCATACACCCCTGTGACCAAGCGTGGTATTTTGAAGACCTCCCTCCCCGCTCTGAATGGGTCACGACTCACGTAGTATGGGTACGTTCCCTTATACACTAGCAGTTCCCGCGCGGCTTCGAGTGTTGCGTTACATTGTCCTCACATTTAACTTGCGCATATAAGCAATGTAACTAGAGATTTGTAAAAAACATGTTGAAAAAGAGTGTCCATGGAGTTTCTTGCCTGTTCTTCTCCACTGGATCTACGAATTGGAACAGGCAACTAGCTTCACGACTGACTTAGTCTGACTGACTACTACTCCTGACAATTCAAAAATACCTATATGGGTTTAATTTAATGACTTTCGATTTTTTTTATTTTGATAGCGCAATTTCAATTTTTTACAATATTTACTATATTTTGATACAATTTATTAGATCCATGAAATATATTTATATTTAGCGAAAAGAATTTCGTTCCAAAGATATCTCACGCGTTTTTTTGTTTTGTTATTGGGTTATCATAAGAGCATTCAGTTATCCGCTGGTTCAAGACCGGTCAGTCGAGTTACAAATATATATCATTTTAAACCCGGAGTATTGAAAGATCTTCACAAAGTTGCATCTATCTGTCTTGCTCTAATTGTGACGTAGCAACAGTCACACTTAAATGAAACTGGAATGCGAATTTGATACATGACAGCTTCGTTCACAGATTAAAAATATCGTAAGTGCTACTAGCAACGTTTCAAAATCTGTCTTAAGCAAGTTATGCAACACACAACCGGACCGCAACGAGAATATCCGCATAGGTTTTCAGGCCATATCCTCTATGGTTGTGATATAATAGACAAAAAAACTAGGTGAGATAACTTTGTTATTATTTTGGTTACTATATTACATATTATTTAAAGGGGCTCGTGGCTAAGTGGTAACCGAGTAGGTTAACACATTACAAAGTTATGTAATACTAGGGTGACCAGGTGAAAACAGAGCCCTTCGCCAATACAGTGTTCTGTTTAATTGTAAAATTATATTTCTAAATTGATATGTTTTACTATCGACAGTAAACTCTTTTCACGAAACGTTAACGCTACGTTACTATTAAATTTCATACCCAACAGCTTGCTTATCAGCAAGCCGTGTGTGCATTCAACAAACATTTACTTATTATGTCACCCTCGGTATTATAATAAGCCTACTCTAACCTATATTTATCAAAATGCCAGACCTATATACAATACAACTAAAATTTTAAATTACAAAAAAAAACTTTTAAATTGCCTGACTTTTCGACCAAGTTGCGCCGGCCGTGGTTAGAGATTTATAAATTCCCGTATAAATAATTATATGTCAAGGAACGTAAAAGTTTAAGTTAATACAAAAAGCCACCGACGTTTACAAAATCCTTTAAACATATCAAATCGTGTTTATTGTTTGTCTCAATTTACTTCACTCATACATTCTTTCATTACACACTGACACACCATCTACAAACGGCAAGTAACCAAAACTCATCATCGTTAATTAAAATACTATCGTGGGAGAGCCATGCTTCGGCACGAATGGCCAGGCTCGACCGGAGTGATACCACGGCCACACAGAAAACCGGCAGTGAAGCAATGCTTGCATTGCTTTTCGCCGAGTGAGTGAGGTTACTGGAGGCCCCAACCCTCCCCCCCTTCCCCTCTTCCACCCTCCGCTCCCCCCTGCCACCCTTCCCCTACTTAAACGCCGGCAACGTACTTGTGACTTTTGAGTAGCAGGTGCCCATGGGCGGGCGGTAGTCATTAACCATTAGGTGACCCGTCTGCTCGTTTGCCCCTTATACCATAAAAAATGTGTGTGTCAGCTCCGACACACGACTGGAGTCTCTCTCTCTCCCTCCCTCCCTCCCTCTATATATTCTGTATATATTTACACATATATATATAACATAAAGGTATACACATCTACTTACATGCGTCGAGAATAAGGAGTAAACTCCAATAAAGCATAAAAAGCACAACAAAGCGTTAAAGCGTTACGCTGCCCTCCGATCACTAAATTTTACTCTTCATATTTTTTCATACCGGGCGCCTTATATGCAAATCGATTCTTAAGGAGTAAACTCCAAAAAAAATTGATTTAACGAGAAAAGAGTTAATAATCATCCAACGGATGAACAAGTTTTCTTGAATCATGGCTAAGAACATTCTCGATCAAGTGACATTTCTAACAAAACAGAAAACGAATCAAAATCTGTTTAGAAGCTTCGATGCAACGGATAACACAACACACACCCCGTATTTGCGTCAAGGGTACATAATAGCTGTATTTGAACTGACCTGTCTGTATGGATCTGTATCCTTAGCTCGATAAGGGCAGCGAGCAATGTGAACACGTTCGTTTCTCGTGGGCCCCCTTTTCACAGTGATTGTCTGCAATTTCTTCGGCTTATTTGCCTCGGCATCCAATTCCAGTTTATCCAAATCTTCTGCTAAATCATCACATTTATCCACATCTGTTTTATCTGAATCCTGCAATTTATCAGAACTTTCCGATTTATCGGAGTTCTCAGATTTTTCAGAGAATCCACTGTCACCTGAAGAATGTGAGTGTATTCTCTCATTTCTTGACACTGCAATTACTTTGATGTTGAAATTACTCAATTCGTTCTCTTCTTCTTCATGTTCTTCTGTGTGAACTATTTTGTCTTGTATGTCAATTTTTTCGATTTTATCAACAATATAGGCGACTTCATCACTATCTTCAGATTTGGTTTCTTTCTTGGATTCGTATCGATCTTGTGTCGTTTTCAACTGTTCCTTGCCATCAATTTTATCTTTTTTCTTGCGAAAGAGGAATTTGAGACGAGATTTGAATGTTTTTTTATCTGTATTCTCCTCCATTGGTACTGGTTTTGCAGCAGACTCAGTTGGGCTTCCCATATTTTTTTTGATAATTTTGTTTATTTTTATTTTTCTTTGGGTTCAAATGCTGACATCTGTAACAAGAGAAATGGAACTTTATTTATTTGACATAATTAACTATTCTATGACTAAAAACATCAGTGGAAATAGAGTTATCGAGATAGCTCAATAATTATCGCGTCGCTTGTGTGAAAGGTCTGATGAATGCGAAACAAGCGCAAGCTGAACGAGTATGTCAGGATTGTGATAAATGGCGCGCGAATCGTCTCTACCTGCCCCGGACAAATAGGGCATGAGTGTGTATATATAAATGTTAATACTGCCAAACAATTGAAACAACCACTTGGCATGTCAAATTTTAAAAAGCACACGAAACAAAAACCTACAGGAGAAAAAAGTTCATAATTAAGACCGACGTTAAAAAATAAAATCGTTTTTTTATGTATTTTTAAACTTTATCATAAATAACTTATTTTTTATTAATTAGTTATTATTTAATTAGTTCAAATTTGATAAAAAAATTCAAAAGAATCACGTAATAATGTTAAAGAAATTTCACGATATTACAGTGTCACGTCTTCTACACTACAAAACATTACACTATCAAAACACAATTTCTATTTTCAGGTGCTGCTAAAATGTTCTTTGTATATTATTAGTTTAATGTTTTAATTTTATCCTCAGAGCCAAATCCTTGAGCTTCATTATTCCGGTTTTTTTGAAATAGAATAGCGCTCAACGATAATTTCCCCACTTTGACGTGGCTGGGTAATATGCGCGAATACTTATGGAAAAAAAATGGTATTACCAATATATAGTATCTGACGTTTGCAACAACTAAAGTCACATAAATTGAGTATGATAAAGGTATCATCCAATCCGTCCCAATAATGTGCATTTTGGCGCGATTCCAATGGGCATAACTCGATTTCTAAATATAAACCGTTTTATTCTTTTGTAACGCTTTCTGAGAAAACGGGTACAACCTTGTATATTTTTTTTTTGGGACATTTACATCTTCATCAACAAGTCGCGTCAGTGAGACTGTTTATTTAATCTTTGTACTCCATCTTGCGGAATGACTTTTTTTTTTTATCGCCAAGGATCAACAAGTATACGGCCTGTATGATGGATAGCAGTAATTTACGATATGGACGTTGCAACACTAGTATTATTATTAGCTGTTATTAAATAGATTATCTATAGATGAAGCTTATGGTTGAAATACACCAAATCTTTTTACCCACAACTGGAGGCACGGCAGTGCCCCTGCCAAGTCGAGCAAATAAAAAAGTACAGGCGTACCATCCTTTTTCTCGAAGTTATTCGGCAATAGATTCTACATTCAAGAAAATGTACCTAATATTGGCGTTCCGAGCGCTTCAAAATAATACATTTGTGTTTGTCTATTTAAAATAGTAGATTATTCTTATGTGATTATGTTGCCATATGATGGCCAAGTCATTCCTATTTATGCAAGAAATAAAGATGCCTAATACGGTCACTACAAATGTGATTAGTTAACTAATTAGGTAATATTTAGATATCACAACTTTTTGTGGTTGCGGTTGCGAAAACTTGCTCTTTTTACATGCTTATTTTTGTGGGATCTAACAACGTAAATAGACAACTACAAAACAGCTCAGCATCCTTTTCTCCTCTTGTTTTTCAACCGATTCTCGTTTTGCTATTGCAAGCTTGAGTGTCACAAATGAAAAAAAATGGAGCTCTATCGTTTTCAATAATTTAATAAATAATCGTAAAATTTTGACTTCTGGGCGACTAACTCGTTAATTTAAACTGTTGAATAAATTTATTATCTGCCTAGTTTGGGCTCAGACGGCCGCGTGTGAGATGTAATAATAATAATAAATTTATTTCTCTCATCACAAAGGTTATCTTAAACTATGATTTGCAAGCGTAGACAGATGCATCTAGATTTTACTTTGTGAGAGACTGGAGCCTGATGTAGGTTTGTGCAGTTGCACAACCTGTAATACAGGTAAGATGTGTGGAGTTATTCATGTCTGAAGTTGTGTTAATTTAGTGTTTAACTTCGGATCTTTGAGGCTTATATTTTCATGTTATTTTCTTGTGTACAATAAAAAATATGAATATTTTGTTTTAGTTTTACCTTCGTTTATGGTCACTGCTGTGCTCTCAATGGTCGTAGCGCGATGTTATGCCTATATATAATATTTCTCAACGAATAGTCTATTTAATACAAAAAGGTTTTTTGATCTGACTGGTAGTTTCAGAGAGCGCTTTATTATATTACAAGCAGAGCCCCGCGGTTTCACCCGCGTAAGGCCCGATCCCGTAGGAATATCGGGATAAAAAGTAGCCTATTCGTTAATCCAGGTCTCCAGCTATCTACATACCAAGTTTCATCGCAATCGGTTCAGTAGTTTTGGCGTGAAAGAGTAACAAACATCCATACATCCACACATCCATACATCCATACATCCTCACAAACTTTCACGTTTATAATATTAGTAGGATATAGATAAATAAATGATATTCTTAAGTTTGGATTTACGATCTCGGTAAAGTCATTATGGGTAATAATGTCAAAGTCTGTATAGACGAATATTACATACATATTATAACAGCAAGATCAGTTAAAATTACAAGAGCTTTTTCTTGGTTTTTAACTAGAACAATACACATGTGACTAGCTTTTAGTAATTTAACTGTTTATTTCCTCATTTATTTCATAATACCCAGTTGCTAAATAACAGGATAAAGATAGACCGAACACTGTTCTATAATTGTATGTTTTATCGTAAGTATATGTGAATTACTTACGTACTTATGTCCTTAGAAAATAGAACTTAATGTCTCAAAAGAACGCCATCAAAAAGAGACGACATGATAAAATAATAAAATATAATTAGAGACGCGTCAGCTTTTCCGTTCGTTCACGTCGTCACGTCATTACGTCAACGGCCTAACTAATAAATATGAAATAGCTTTTTTTTAAGAACAGTTTATAGGCTAATGTGTATAACATGACATAACATTAGACGAGGCGCAGCTAAAATGGACGCTATCTCAGTCCCACTCACAACGCCTACTCATGATGTAAAGAGACAAGCGAAACTTCGTTTAAAATGTTAGCAAACATCATGTATTGTAAACATCATGAATCGGTCTATTATTTTCAAAATAATATTCATTCAATTTTGGAATAATGAAATTTCCTATATTGTGACTTTATTTTGGAAATTAGGCGCGACTTTTATGAGGTAATTATTTACCGCCAAGTTGCGTTTTGTCAGTATTGTTGATTTACAATAGTGACAAAACGCAACTTCGGCGGTGATCTTTAATAATTATAAAAATCATCAAGATATTATAAATGAAATGAAGTTAACACCACACAAATCAACATTAGGTATACGCTTAAATTGCTTACAGAAACACAAAAACGTGTTTCTTGATGCCTCATGTGTTGAGGGCCTTTGTGGCTAAGGGGCCCCTAGGGCCAGGTGCCCGTGGCATTTTGGCCGGTCTGCCACTCTATTGTTACGCTACTGCCATATAATTTCTCGCCATAAAAATTGTAAACAATAAAAAGTATTTAGAAATCAAAAACGTATTTACAGTCAATAAATTAACGTACAAGGTAACAATAACTTCAGAACTAAAATATTTACAAAAATAATTCATGGAAATGGACACTAAAATTTTGTATTTTTTATAGATGAGATAGGTATACCCTATGTCCATTTTGTACCCCTGACAACGTGTGTACTAAATTTCATAATGATATTTAGCAAATTAAGGCAGAAACAAGGAAAATTGGTTGTCAGTAAAGTTGGTTTACGGACGATAATTTTACGTGATATAACGTCTTAAGAAAACAGTGGAAGAGAAATAGATGCGTCACAAGCCGAACGTTGAACGTTAGGCCCATCGTGCCTATCGCTTGTTCCGCGCTCTCGCTTGCACGCTCGGCTCAGGCAGAACGTGACAATAAAGACAAGAGTCATGCTTTTTCATGTGTGCAGCCGGCATTCATCGATTTATAAGACGTTATCACGTCAAAAAATTGGCATTCATAATTAAGTAAGGATACATGATTACGATATTGATATGACTTATCATATCTGATAACTGTTATCATTTCGAGTTATCGTGTTTTGTTTCGTTATCTTTCGCTTAGTGGGTAGGTAAATACCTACCGGAAGTGATGACATATCTCTTTGTTTCAGGATGTTACATAATAATATTTTAATGAAACAAAAACGTTACATGAATAGTGTCACGTATTTTTAAATATTTAAATAAAGAACTGTTTTCAATAAACAAATATGGCGGCAAACGAGTTTTGCCAATGTCGGCATTAGTAGTCGGCTGTAGTAGAGAGTGAAAATATGTGGGTGCATAAACGTAACCAGGGGCAGGGGTGGTGCACTCCCTGACCTCTGTTTGCTTAGGTAAAGAGCTGGGTACGTCCATAGGTTTCATTCCCATTGATACCGGGATACCCAGGTCCCAGGACCCAGAAAAAATTAAAAACACACGCTTAATATGCATATTTTCAGTTTGCAAATTGCAGGTTGAAAATTTTGAATTACGAATTATTGCACAATGCAAGCTTAATTAAAAATCAAAACAGATCGAATTAGTTTGCAGTAGTGCCGTTTCTTTTCGCTAGATGGCGCTGTCTTAATTTCGCCGTATGGGGAAATTGCTACAAGTTCAAGAAAGTTCTTTTATATGGCAACGTGCATGGCATTACTAATGACTCTGGTAATCCTAGTCACTTTATTGTTAACTCAACTAGGCATACTCAATGAGTACTGTTTTTTGTAAGATATCTCTGAAACTGGAGTTAATCACTTTGTAGTATCACTGATGGGGCGGAAGACAAACACAGAATGAATTCAGAATACAATAGGTATCTGCCACATACAATGAACTGTGTCACAGATAATTTATAGCTTTCGTTATTATTTTCGAAAATGTAGATTTTTTCAGTGAATTCTGGTGTCCCTCGAAAACAGACAACTTTTGTATGCGACGTGTATGCTAAATTTCACGATGATCGGTGCACATTACACAGTCACATTCGCTTTTATAATGTTAACAAAGGATATGGGGACCGATATCACTGCATTGCTGCTTCAGTAGATTAACATAAGTAAAGAGATGTGTAGAATTACTAATGATTGAATGTGTTACAAAGACATGACGTCAGATTCATCAGAAGCCCTAATACGGAGGTATTATTGACCGGTGAATAGCGGTTAGTTTACGCGTTAATTAATTAAATTTAAATCCACATGTTCACTATTATGCATTTGTCAGAGTTACAAAAAACACTTTTACATTAGTAGATACTAGTGATGCACATATTTTTCGTCTATATCCCCGTACCAATTTATAGTAGCGTACGTGAGTGGGACAGAGCCATGCCTTTTTTCGAGACTCCCCGATGTATAGACAGGTAGCCAAGACTCTCGTCCATATCTATGAGGTTATACCTGAGCCCCGGCCATAAACACCCGTGACAGAACACCGCGTGGTTTTAGTCAATTTGATTCCGACAACAACCGACATTCGTCGAGTTCTGGATGAGGTGTTACCAGAGATTAACGACATGGTCAAAACATTCAATTTGATGATATTGAAAACGGTGGCAAGAAAGAACTCTAATAACGTTTTATTGTGGTTAACAAATAGATCCTTTTTTGTATTCGAATTTAAAATGGCCAGCGTAACAATACGCAATTGACATGGCACGAATAGTTAATAATTTTCTGCGTAATTAAAAGCTTTGCGGTTTCTAAAGAATGACTCTGCAAAGGCTTTAAGTATCGGTAAATAGAGTTTTTGTGCGCAAATACCATTACGGTATGGAAAATATAGGTGAGAGAAGAAATTTCAGTGTAACTTGATAAAGATGATGTACAGATGTGCTCTACTTAGATTTCTGCAAGTCATTCGACACAGTTAATAATAAGATCTTCCTTCTGATAAACAGCGTTATAGGTTTCTAAACAAATCCTCTGAGAATCTTAGCCGACTACCTTAGGTAGAGACCACTATCAGTTCATAAGACTCTAAATTCATGATTTGAATTCTTATCACAAACGTTCTGGAGTCATTCAAGGTTCTATTGTAGGTCCTTAAGTATTTCACTTAATAATAAATGACTTAACAGAGATTCCCAAAAATATATAAAGTGTTTCTACTATGCTTACACGTGGATAACCACTAATTTATTATTGGCGAGTGACCGAGGCGTGTCAGATTGCGAATTAAGTGCCAATAAAAAACAACATAGATACGGTATGTAAACAAGGAGTGACTTTTTGTCGAATTGTACAGTCCACTAACTTCCGATACAATTTAAATGCTAATCGTTAATAATATTTTAAACGCGAAAGTAAGTTGGTTTATTATTTTTACGCTTTCACACTTTAATTATGAAATGAAATGAATACTTATTTTTGCAGAATATGGGTGTACAAATACAAATGGTGGAGTCAATATAGTATGAGAACCAGTGTCAATGTTATTAAAAATGTGAACTTTACGATACGAAAAGAAAAAAAAAGTCAAATACAAATAAATAATTTAACGAATGTCAGTAACCTTAAATTGACATGCAATCAGATGAATATGATTGGAATACAATATTTATTTATTATTATAGAATAGAATATTCTTTATTGTACACCATATAAACTGACAATAGATCTTAAATTAATTTACATGCTAGGTAAAATGGGCGGTGTTATCCCTAAAAGCGATCTCTACCAGACAACCTTTCATTTCTTCAAAACCTTCAAACCTTCAAAGCCATCTATGAGGTAGAAAAACACTAGAAACTACCTTTTCTGCAGTTCAATAACATCCTGTGAAAGTAAATTGCAAATCACCGCTAACTATTAACAAGAACAATTTCTAAAAAAAATTAAATAGGGTGTTATCTCCCTAAAAACCCCGGCACCGTTAATTTTCCTACGTTTTGGGAGAAAACTGAGTTGGCAACAGATGGCTGACGTCAACTGTTGGTTGTATTAGACACGTCTGCAGCAAGTCTAATAGCAACAGATTGGAATTTAGAACATTGCTTACAAGGGAAGTCTAAAAAAAGATGCCGGATGATTTAGATGCCGAATAGAAAAGGGATCAAAAGTCTTTGTCCTACAGCTATAGAATATAGGCTTTTAATTATGGCTTAATTTTTATTGTTAATTTTAGATTACGTGAACACAACTACATTATTTCAGATAACAATTATTATTTAGAAAAGGGGTTCACAATGTAACGTGTTTTCCTTAGTTTTTCATAATTTTTGTTTTCTTCTGTTATAG
This sequence comes from Callimorpha dominula, assembly GCA_949752705.1. NCBI lineage: Eukaryota > Metazoa > Arthropoda > Insecta > Lepidoptera > Erebidae > Callimorpha > Callimorpha dominula. The sequence continues at coordinate 3,309,574 of OX457020.1, forward strand.
TAATTTTAAAATTGTTGTTAATAAGTTTTTATGCATTCAACATGTCTCATAGTTACATTAACTTATTACAAAACTGTATTACTCATAGTAATTCCGTCCGCTGCGCCGTCATACAGTCTTATCAACCAAGCAGATCTTGAAGTTTATCAGATGACAAAAGACTTCATAGCAATACTGGAAAAACATTTTAGTTTCCATGTTTGTTTAAATAAAATCCCAGCAGGGTTTACCTGCTGGGATTTTATTTATCGGCCGATCATGATACCTGTGCCTTACAAATAAATATATTATTTAATCATTGTTTTATGATAGTGCGATAAAAGTTATCTATTATTAGAAACCTGTAACTCAAGAGTCACTAGTGCGTTGCCGCCCTTTAAGGTGGGAGTAGGGGAAGAGGGGGAGGGGGCGGAGAGTGGGAATTACAGGGGAGGAAAGGACGAGAATAGGGGAGAGGGAAGGGTTAGAGGGCCTCCGGTAACCTCACTCACGCGGCGAAAAGCAATGCAATCAATCATTGTTTCACTGCCGGTTTTCTGCGAGCGTAGTCGAGCCGGCCCATACGTGCCGAAGCATGGCTCTCCCACGATTTTTTTTTTTCAAATTAATTTATTTGCCTCAAAGGAGTACATCAGGTCTTAATAAACAACAATATGTAAGTAACTTCGTCCATTTCTACTGCAAAGGGTATGCAAATATAACAATATTTTAGCTTATAATTATAATAAAACAGTACATTAACAAACAATATCATTCAAACATTGGTGATTGTAGAAACTTTCATTGGAGTTCAGGCACAGACAGACAGATGACGCACATTTTTTTATACTAGGTTTTTAACTACGTAATATATGATTCATTTTTTATTCGACAATAAAATAAATATATTGGCAGCCCGTCACATGTTTCCTTAGCCACGTTCTATTTTATGAAAGAGTATTTCGTTCAATTCAGTTGAGTGTCTCAAACACTGTCACATGAAGAAAGTATTTGTGACGTAATTAATAATTGAAATCAATTGAGTCTGATATCCAAAGATTTGAATGATGACGCCTGAAATATATTTTTTCCTATTTATCTTCATTTCTTCTAAAACGAGCGGAATATGACTTTAGAACATAAATTTGAATTTGATATTTATTGGTGTGAGAAAGAAAGAGAGAGAGAGAAAGAAAGAGCGCATCATTTTAAAGTAAAGGTTGTAGATTGGATTGATTTTTATATTTTTTATATATTAAATTGCCAACTAACGCCCAGTTTTTGAAAGACTAATTGTCAAGTTAACAGTAGTGTCAAATCAATTCGAACTTCTGCAACGTAGATCAAAGAAATAATAAAAAAATATTTTTGTTCTAAATTTACGTACTTTTAACAAAAAAAAAAATCAATAAACCTTCCCATTTTTTTAACTTGCCGGAAAAACGATATCTAGCTGTTAAATCACGCGAATGACGTTAGTCTACTGAATCAAAACAACGTAACAGCTCAGCTTCATGTTGTGATGGTTTCTAAACGCAATACCTGATAAAGTAATGAAAAGTAAACAGAAACACTATTCGTTTCTACAACTTTCGAGGGTTTCTCTCAATTTTATCAGGATCCCATCATCAGATCCAGACTTCTTTGACATGAGACCACCCTTGAGGTATACCCTATCTAACAGAAAAAGAATAATCAAAATCGGTTCATAAATAACGGAGAGCGCTGAACAAACATAAAATATATATATATATATATATACGGTCGAATTGAGAACCTCTTTTTTTTGTCGGTTAAAAATAACAAAATAAAAAGACATTTGCGCCAAAGATTCATAAAGACTTACCGACTTGTTAATAGGTTTGCCATTTTACTTTGAAAATATTTTGCCCCTATCAATTACCTGCAAATAAACAAAGTTTATAGTTATTACCAATACAGCAACATCACAAAGTCAATAAATACTTAACACAGTGATAAAAGCGTTAGAAATCTAAAAATAAACTTTGCGCGTCAACAAACTTGTCATGTCTATGGTTTATGCATATTCTTTACCTATTCAATACAAATCACTTCTCATTTATTTGCCATATTAAATACGTCACAGTTATATATAAGACATTATTATAATTTTTTACTTAATGGTTTATTGGAGGCTAAAATTGAGAAATAATTAAAAATAACTAACAAAATAGTAAAGGAGGTTTGAGGTTTAATGACTCATTAAAAAAAAGAATAAGAATAGTTAAAAAGAAAAAAAAAATGCATTCGAACTGTAACAATTTTGTAGAATTTGAAATTTGAATAATTGTTAGATAATTCCATTAAGACCAGTACATATAAACGTAGTTATTTTACGTATTCACAATGATAAAAGGAAAACTACAACAAGTTTCCAAACCATCAACTAGTGTATTGGCGCCATATTGTCGATGCATACAAAATAATTGCCCATCTCTTTCCTTTTTAAGGAAATAGTGGAGACGGCAAGTGTTCAGTTTCTCAGCCTTGAACATAGTTTTAATTTGCGAATAGCAAAGTACTTTTTTCATCTCACGTTTTGGTACGTGGTTATAATAACAGTGAGGATTTATAAGCTAGCTACTAGCAGCGCCTCGCGGTTTCACCCGCGTAAGTCCCGATCCCGTGGGAATATCGGGATAAAAAATCCATCCTCCATCTTACCTGATGAAAAGTGACGTAGAAGATGAAGATGGGACACGCTGATCCATGATATAATCTGATCTGAATATCATATCAAAATTTGATAACTAGGTGTCAAGAAAATGTCAGTAAATGTCTTGTTTATCATGAACCAACATGAAAACATTAGGCAGTGTTGCCAACAAGAATATATATATATCGCCTACTCGCCACATATATATATATATATATATATATACAATGGTGTACAATAAAAAATGTTCTATCTATCTATATATATATATATTTATTTTTTATGGTTATGCTGGTTAAATATTCATGAAAGTCAGATGGCCTGTTTGCAATGCGAAATGCCTAGCCAGAAAAGAACACGTTGCCAAGTTAAAATATTGTGTTTATCGGGCCGTCAAACGGAGGACCACCATTTTAGTATTCTTGGTATCGATAATGGTGATCCTCAATCTATGCACTTCAAGCTTGCCATTAGGCGGGTTGTGGTCAAAATGAAGATTAATGAATAAAACTATTCTATGTTTTTTTTAATAATTCTGAGGACATGGTTTTCCCTCTCAACATCATGTCGTTTAGGGAACTCAATTCTTCAGCTGAAATACAACAAAATGACCCCCCATCACGTTAAGATTACCTTGCGCAGTCCGTCGTGTGCTCCGGAATGTACGTAAGTTCGTAGGGCCACTTGGCTAATTGTTTTCATACGCATACTTCGGAGCGCACGAGGAAATGTCATGAACGTGTGAGAAACGCTTATACAGGAAGAAGTGATATCAATGACAAAGCATTTTGTTAATACTTAAAACGAGTTTAAGGCTAACAAGGCTTATGTGATGTATAAAGAATTGATATGTGAATGTAAAGCCAATATCATAATCGCTTGTTATCATAAATTCACTATTACTTAAAAAATAGACTGGCTTTGGTCCCTTCTATATATATTATTCTATATTATTTATTTTTTGCTTTTTAGTTCTTTTCGTCGGTTTAAATTTTTGTGAAAAAGATTTTTATGAAGTGAAAACTTTTTTACCCACGTTTGTGTACTTTTGAAAAAGCACTAAACTCGTGACCGTCACGCTGATAATACATATATAGATCCACTAGAGGGCGCTAATCTAAACATTGAGTTCTGTCAGCTCCTTATTAATTAATGTCACCAACCTGCTAATGTGACGTTTTAAGTTCGTCGTTTCGTTTAAGTTTTCACTTCTGTCTGCAGTCTCATGACTGCTAATTTTTTTTTTTATGGTATGGGGGGCAAACGAGCATACAGGTCACCTGATGGTAAATGACTACCGCCGCCCATGGGCACCTGCAACTCAAGCGTCACAAGTGCGTTGCCGCCCTTTAAGGTGGGAGTAGGGGAAGGGTTAAAAAGGGGGAGGGGAGGGGGAAGGGTTAAAGAGGGGGAGAGGGGAGGGGAAAGGTTAAAGAGGGGAGTTTTTGTACCCCTGATACACACCCCCTTACACGTTCGCAAAATTCAATGATGAACTGTTAAATAGTTAATTTATGTTACTTTCTTAAAAAAACGCGTTTTAAATATATATGGTACTAGCTGACCCGGCGAACTTCGTACCGCCATATTTTATTTCTCTAATCGCAACTAAGGAAATAAAACCCTTCCGGTAAAATCTAATTAGGTAAATTGAAAATAAAACTACAGTACTCAATTGAAAAATTCATATTGTTGTACAAAATGACTCGTCCATCAGATAGCTGACCCGGCGAACTTCGTACCGCCATATTTTATTTCTCTAATCGCAACTAAGGAAATAAAACCATTCCGGTAAAATCTAATTAGCTAAATTGAAAATAAAACTAAAGTACTCAATTGAAAAATTCATATTGTTGTACAAAATAACTCGTCCATCAGATGTTAAATCGCAAATAACAGACAAATAATTAGCTGAATTATACGGTATTTCGTTCACTACAAAATAAATTTAATTAATTTTATAGCGTCAACAACACGTGGTAATTATGCTGTTAAAATGTAGCTTATATGACACGTTCGTAGATTTACCATAGCAGCGCCATCTATTGATTACTTACTCAACCCAGTCGAAAGGTATCGACATCTGTTAGAATCATTTGGAGTTAACAGATAATTGTGACTGTCAAATAATAACAGACAAATAATTAGCAATAAATTAAAATTGCGTCTATAATTTGAGATTTAAACTATCCTATCTCTCAAGTTGGATCGAACTGCACATGGTGTGCGAATTTTATTATAATCGGTTAAGTGGTTTAGGAGTCCATTGAGGACAAACATTGTGACACGAGATTTATATATATTAGAAGACTATATTATACTAGCTGCGTCTAGCGGTTTCACCCGCGTAAGTTCCGATCCCGTGGGAATATCGGGATAGAAAGTCTATGTGTTAATCTAGGTTTCCAGCTATCTACATACCAAGTTTCATAGCAATCGGTTCAGTAGTTTTTGCGTGAAAGAGTAACAAACATCCATACATCCTCTCAAACTTTCACGTTTGTAATATAAGTAAGATACATGTAAAAATACTATAGTAATAGTTATCTTCACATTAAAGTGGATTGACACGATAGCCAAATAGATACGTGGGATCAATCGTTAGTGATAATTTATCTACACTCGTTCACGTTCAAATATGTACTGATTACTCCATCCACCCTTTTGTTGGGCTGACTAAAAATTACGCTATTTCAGATTATCACGCAGAGCTATAAGAAAGGAGTTTGGGTTTGAAATATAAAGTTTCGTGGACGGTTTGGCGTTAGCTTGTCGCCCGCTTGAAGCGCGCAGTTTGCCTCACTTTGTCTGTCAGATAGCTTTATGTTCATACGAGCTGCGCCCCGTGGTTTCACGCGCGTAAGTCCCGATCCCGTGGGAATATCGGGATAAAAAGTAGCCTATGCGTTAATCCAGGTCTCCAGCTATCTACATACCAAGTTTCATAGCAATCAGTTCAGTGGTTTTTGCGTGAAAGAGTAACAAACATCCATCCATCCATCAGTCCAAACTGTCACATTTATAATCTTAGTGGGATTTTAATATTTATCGTATAACGTCTTTTTTCAATTCACAATATATGGTGCATTTATAATCAGTGATGACCTTAAGACAACATCACGACGCCCTACCCACAATAGACATTTACGATAGTCTATGGTTTAGAAGAGATACTAGACACGAATCGGGCCTCCACCATTTTATAAATGAAAAAATAAAATCTTCCTACCAATGTTCCTCGTGCGTAGGTATATTTGGTAGGAATTTGGAAGCGGTTTGAGAAAATAACGAGTCCAAGAATTGGCAGCACTGCCGCCATGTGGCCAGTGTTACCAACTGTCAATTCCTGGCCTAATAATTTAAATAACGAATAACAAAAATAGTGACACATCGGCATGATCGTTCATAAAATAATAAATGTGATTACCTATCTTGTTTCTATCTGGTAACTCTGAGGAAAATGTATTAGATAATTTACGTAAATTGCGCAATAAACCGACTTAGATATAGATAGGCATATTATATGTGTTTCAGTTTTATATTCGTACCATAGTCCTTCAAATGCCATAGCTCTTTGATTGAAAATGGATAAGATAGGTGGTAGTCATGTCAAATAAGTTTATTATTCTTGAACGTCAAAACTGTACATTCTGAAAAACACTAATGAAATAACAACTTGTAATAACAACGTCATACACTGCTATCATCAAATCGTTTACTTTTGTTTTGTTTTTAACCCCCGGAAGCAAAAACGACGGGGTGTTATAAGTTTGACGTGTCTGTGTGTGTCTGTCTGTGGCATCGTAGCTCCCGAACGGATGAATCGATTTTGATTTTGTTTGAAAGGTAAATTAGTCAAGAGTGTTCTTAGCTATGTTTGATAAAAATTGGTCCAAGATGGCCGCCACCACAAAATGGCGGATTACATATTTTTTGACAACTTCCTCCAATATGGGTATCAAATGAAAGGGCTTGACTAGTAAAATATTATACACTATGATGAATTTCAAATCCAATTTGGCCGTTCATTCTATTTTTATTATTTTGTGTCGGGGGTTTTTTAATTTTTTTATTTATAGTTATACAATACAATAATGACAAACTTGAAAAATGTATGACTTTTATTTTTCAAAATATTTAGGTATGTATTTACACGGGTATTAACGGAAAAATAGGTATTACATACCTCTGAATTGCCTGACGTTGGTCTATTTTTAACCGACGTAAAAATGGAGGAGGTTCTCAAGTCGACGAGTATATATTTTTTATGTATGACCACGCATAACTTTTTACAAAGTTGCCCGTTTTTCATAATTCCTTTTTTTATTGGATACTTCGAAATTGGTCACATTTAAATAAAAAAAAAAATTTAAACCTTTTCTTTTTTTTTTCACATTTCAAACGGAAAAGTGAAAAATAAACTCGTTAGCCTAGATAAACTTTAACAGTAATGTAAGAACCTAAATAATTTTAAGTCGGCGCGAAAACTACAAACAAAAAATTAAATTTGAAAACACTTCGACAAATAGACGCGTCGCCGCCCGTCGCGTCGACGTAGAATCGCCGCTGCCATCAGTTTACATAATAATTAGTTTGCTTGTTTGTCTGCGCCGACTCAAAGTCAAAGTTATTTAGATTCTTACATTACTGTAAAAGTTTAGCTAGGCTAACGAGTTTATTTTTCACTTTTCAGTTTTTCTTTTTTCGTCGGTTGAATTTTTTGTTAATTGTTAAAACAATTTACAACTTTTTGAACCATAGACATAACGACATCTTATTAGGTAGCGTTGCGTATTCGGCCATTTTGTTTTAATCCCTTTAATGAAGGCTACATATACTTATTTGCAACACAAGTCGTGAGGATTTGACACACAATTTCCTCTCAAAACCAGTTATCACTAGTTTGTAGTTGTTCGCATTTAATAGAGCTGCGTGATCGGAATAAATGGCAGTTCTTGTTCGCGTTTACAAGTACAAAGTAGGTATAAAAAGCTTCGTATTTAACATCCAACCAGAGATACCTAATAAAAAGAGAAATTATATCCTACTATGAAACTTGTATGTAGAGACCTGGATAATACATTGGCTACTTTTTATCCTGATATTCCGATTTTGTGTAAATATATATATATAAAATCTGGCAACGCTGCTGAAGATACATGATCTTCGGCAGCGTTGCTAGATTTTTTTTTTGCCAAGTCGGGATTTTGGTACTTTTTGAGTGAAAAAAGCGGTATTCTTTCGTCGAAAGCGGGACATAGTAAAAAAACGTATATAATTAATCAGAAGTTTTTAAATACATGTTTATCTTTTTACTTGAATACAAATTAAGTTTACGTGACAATAGATAGCAAAAATAGCCATAGAAAATGTATTTTAATTAAATTATAATATTTTAAATCAGATTTACCCTATCATTAAATAATTGAGTCTTATTCGTCTTCTGAATAAAAAAAATAAAAAAAAGCAGAAATCAAAATCACGCACGTTGCACGCACGGTCGAGTTATCGCCGAAAAGCGGGACTGAGCCTGTCCCGCGCGGGACATTTAATTTTGATTTAAAAATCGGGACATCCCGCCAAAATCGGGACGTCTGGCAACGCTGATCTTCGGTGACAATACAATTATATGGTACCATGGAGACGTTTTGACTGATTTTGAGTCGGCGCCAAATAATAAAATTATTAATTACCTATCTTCATCTTGACTAGGGTCGGCGCAATGTGTAACATAGAAAAGGGTTTTGGTTGGTTTTATGGTTTTTTTTTATGGCCGGCCGGCCGCCAGCCTGACTTGGGATTGTAGTCGTTTTAAGACAGGAAAGAAGGAAGAAGGTGAACTTGTATAAAGAAAAATGGGTAGGGAGAGGAACCTAGGTATACCGCGAGTCTAAGATGGGGAACGGGACTAAGACTGTAGTAGCTCGCAGAGGCCAGGGTCGCGTACCCGAATGCCCTGTATTTCCTGTGACTGGAGAGGCCACTAGGATAGGAACACCAGCTAGCGTCTACTTATACAAAAACAGCACTTTTTTTTTTACTTTTTGTTTGTTTCTCTGTTTGTTTTTGTGTTAATTTTCTTGGGACTTTTACTGCCAGATAGCTAATGTTAGAAGGAGTAACGTAGGCTAGAAATATTTAACAAAAAAAAAGGTAATACATATACATATACATTTGTAGCCGATAAACTCGGAAATTGAAGCGATTAAAATATTTTTTCATTATTTGACATATCAAGAATATCGAAAATGTGAGGGTGGATGAAGAATATTGTACCTCACAGATTCGACGACGTCGGGCGTGCAGTGCACCACTGAGCCAGTCGGCCAGTGCAACCTGGTCAACCCGCCAACATAATTATATTATCATTGAACGCGAAAGTTTAAAAGTTAATTCAAGACCGATTAATAATTTACACAGAAAATTAAGCCGACGAAAGATGAAATTTCATAGTAATATTTTTAAAATAAAAAAGAATTATCGAAATCGGACTACCCACCTAGACCTGTATAAAAGTAATGCGTAGTAAAACATAAAAAAATACGCGTTGAAAAACGTTCGTCAGCCATTTTGTTTCATATCTTCGAGAAGCTCGTGGATAAACTTAGGTACCCAAGATTAATCTCAATATTGTCATTAACTTCTAATTTTACATAAATATCAAAACAATTTTCTAATATGCTAACGAGGTTTTAATAGCTCTCTACTTGTGGCCTAGATATCTGACATATGAGTGGCGTTCCAAACTTAAATACTTACTGGATTAATTAGGTACCTTGTTAATATCTTGTTGTCGCCACATTAAAAACTCTTATTTATTTTATTAAAAATAGGGACAAACTATAATAGATGATAACACAGTTCACTATTTAATAAAAATAAGTTAATAGACATTATTTTGACTGGTTATACCGGTAACGTAATACTATTGGTCGATTGATAAATATTAACGAATAGTGGCATTATAAAAGGGTAGAAATAAGATGAAACCTGGACTTGAGTGTGAACAGAGGTACGAACAACTTGGCATTTACTGTTAGTTAGTGATTTTCATAGTTTATATCAGTGGTTTCGAGACTGTTTCTTACAATCTGATAAAAGAAATAAAGTCTTTTTTAAGGATTTAGAAAATAAATCGATTCAGTCAATCGGGACTTAAAATATTGTATCTAAAATATTATTATAATCATAATATTATCAGAGTTGTATAAAAAAAGTAAATCAATTTGTAAAAAAAGGGTTCAATTTCTTTTTGTTGGTAACACCAGGCTCTTTAATTGCTACTATACCAAAAAAAAAATGTTAGTGGCGATGTTAGCATTATTATTGGTTCCACTAGCAATGGTCTAAGATCGAGTATTTGCTAAAAACCAATTTTTTACGTATATTTATGATTAGGAGAATATATATCTACCAGGCTGCCTATCAAAATGTGGCCGCTAGTATTTTTAATTACATTATTGTTAAATGATTTTTGGGAAAAAATTTCATTCACTTGTTTTTTAAATAAAATATCGTCCACTTCACGGCAATATCACCCTGAAAAATCATAGATGCCGTTGCGCACTTGGCCGCACCTCTTCGCAGCCAGGTGGAAACAGGTATGATTCTGACACATTTATACGTTCATAACGTACACTTATTATTTATATATCGAACCTCCTTCTTTTTGAAGTCGGTTAAAAAGAGTGCAATTCAAAATCATTCTCTTATTCTTCTTTATATACTGATTTTTAACCGACTTCAAAAAGGAGGAGGTACTCAATTCGATTGGTATTTCTTTTTATAGCTTTCGAAAGGTATACTGAATACGGAAGTGTACCTGTATTTTTGTTTTGAGCTAACGTTACTTTCAACGAAATGATAACATAATCATTGCTATTCTTCAATGAGTAATCGGATCCAAAAAACGCAATGACGTGATAATTATTTCTTTGTACTGTTATTGTTATGTATTTCTTGTGACAATAAGAATGGGCATAAAATCCGAAATATGGCCGCCATATTGTGATACGATTTATAGAATTGTCAGATACACCGCTTCTCTGCATTTTGCGCTTTTTAACCGACGAAAAAAAAAGGAGGTTCTCAATTTGACCGTATCTATATATATATATATATTTATATATGTTCAGTCCTCTCCGTTATTTATGAACGGATTTTGATTACAGATTTTTTAAAACTGCTAACTATTAGAGCAATAGCGCACTGCATATTTTTAATTAGACGATAGTTTAGTCGTTATCGCTTGAAGACCGTGATAGTTTAGTTCAGGGGTCGGCAACCTGCGGCTCGCGAGCCACATGCGGCTCTTTGGATGTGAAGTTGTGGCTCTTTAGTTCCACGCAAATATTAGTTATTAAAAAAAACATTCAAAAATCATTCTGAATCGATTAACGAGCAAGTATTTCTATCTCTCAGCCACTTGTATAAGGTCATCCAATTCTTTGATTTTGACTCTTGCGGCTCAAAAGGTTGCAGTAAAATCATCCTGACAACAGTTTGATTAACGAAAAGGTTTTCTTCCATGATGTAATATTCTATAATATAATTTTCAACAAAACCATGGACAAAAAATATTACCTCTTTGGCTGGAACTTTGCTGTCATTGCCACAGTAAATATGTATAAAATTTACTGTGTCAGTGCTTTTAAACAGATAGATAATTTATTTTTAGCAGATTAAATTGTAAGAACCATCGCATCGTAAGAATATTAAGAATGCACATTGTATGACGAGCTAGCCTTCCTAGGATCAGACCGCCAAGAGCCGATAAAAACATTAATAAATATTATAAAAATATGCATTTCAACGACAATTGACAAAAAATAAATCTAAAAATATCCATGACTTAATATCTATAATGCCGTAAGTGTATCCACGGATGAACAAAGTGATAATGTTTTTATCTGTTCTTAGTACTGTGGAGCATTTATTAGGATGACATGTTATCGTTATTACAAATGCAAGGTTTATCTACAATAAACAATTAATACCGTGCTCCCGGTGTTTATACTGACTACTGACGACAATAAATTATTCGTAATCTATATTAATAATTCAGTCAAGGGGTACGGTAGACTAGATTGAAACCTTACCTGAATAATAAAACATAAAAAAATAATGATTTCGAGGCGACGACATATATCCGCAAAATTCGGATTGTCGAGTATTTTTAACCGACGAAAAAAAAAAGAGGTTCTCAATTCGACCGTATAATATTTTTTTTTTTTTTAATGTCTGTTCAGCCCTCACTCCGTTATTTATGAACCGATTTTGATTATTCTTTTTTGTTAGATAGGGTACACCTCAAGGGTGGTCCCATGTCAAGGAAGTCAGGTTCTGATGATGGGATCCTGAAAAAATTGAGAGAAACCCTCGAAAATTGCAGGAACGAATAGTGTTTCTGTTTACTTTTCATAACTTTATCAGGTATTGCGTTTAGCATCATATCATCATCATCATGATGATGAAAAAAACCATAAAATAAAAACTTATTTTGAGTCGGCGCCAAACAACAAACTGATTAATTATCAAAATTTTATTTGGCGCCGACTCAAAATAAGTTTATATAAAATTAGATAGTTTATGTAAATAAGCTCAATATTTAAGACTTAAGGTTTATTTATTTTTTGCTTTTTAGTTCTTTTCGTCGGTTTAATTTTTTGTTAAAAAGATTTTATGTTAAATTCTAATGGTGCAAATGCAAATGGCAGTCGCCATATTGGCCACTCGGATGCCATCTTGAGTTCGTTCAGGCCGATTCACACGTATATCTTGAGTTTGTTCAGGCCGATTCACACGTATATCTACCTACATTTTGTAAAAGATTGTGTGTTATGTATGAGTCACATTTCACCCGAGCGAAGCCGGGTTTTCATCTAGTCATATATATTTCCTGTCAATATATTTATTTCATCATCATTATCATCATCATCATGTCTTTTTCCCAATTTTATTTGGGGTGGGCGCAATGTGTAACATTTTACTTAGTTTGTAGTAATCTAAAAAAAAGGTTTTTGCCCGGTTTCTTTAATGACTGGCCGCCTGCTTGACGCCAACCCTCCTTCGGAATGTAATCGTTTTCATACGGGACAATCGAAGAAGATAAATTAGGGTAAGAAAAACGGATAGAGCGAGAGAGATAGTAAGTAAGTCTCGTATGGCGAAACTGCAGTGGCTCGAAGAGGCCGGGGATTTCAATATAGGCCGATAGGGGTCTACAAATGCCAAATAAATATTATACGACTTGATGTGAAACGTTTCAAAGATTTTTGAAGTTATACTTCTTTTGGCGCGTTAGGGAAACATAATGAGAGTAAATTTTTACGATGCGCGCGCACACCGTCACAAAAAAACGACACCCTGAAGTTAGTTAGTCATTTACGATGCGCGCGCACACCGTCACAAAAAACCAACACCCTGAAGTTAGTTAGTCAACATTTTAGCTTTTCAAAATTAATTAACTGATATTTATTAACAATTTATTGTGTGATTTAAAGATTATTTACTGTGATTATAAGTGACAGAAATGGTTTTTACATATTACTTTGAGTACGTTTGTAGAATTTGAGGTTAGTTGACGGCATATATTATTTATTATGATATTTAAATAAACTTTATTTAACAAGCGCCAAAGAAGTATAACTTCTTTCGATCGTAGTACACACAACCTTTTTGTTTAAACAGGGAACAGTAAAGTCACACTTGCGTCTCCTATAAATGTCATCCGAGTACTTTAACGAAGACCTAAGAAACGTGAAAATATGTGATAAACGTAATATATTAACTCGGAGTATCATTAATACAAAACTACTACTACCAAGATACACCAATTTATACGGAAAAATAACACTCAAATACATGATACTATTATTAATAAATCAAATTCAAATTCAAAATCATTTATTCAATTAAGACACTAAGTGACATTTATGAACGTTAAATTGAAGCTAGAGTTAAAATCATAGATCGGCGCAAACAGACGCCACAGCATGTGCTGGATTGTCGAGGTAAATTAGGTGAAAACACCAAAATCTACTGCCTGCTTGTGTCGATCTATAACTTCCAGTTTCCAAAATGCGTAGAGCCTTATGAGAAGAATACTGGCAAAGAAACTCATGGCCACTCTTTTTAAAAGTCAGATCTTCAGGTACAATAGCGTTAGTGTTACACGAAAGGTAAACAGGATGCAAGCTGATGCCACCTGAATTTCATTTTATTGAAATGTTCCAAAAGCTAACGTACTAAAAAATAAAAATCACTCAGTGATACCGTTGAAAGTTTGAACCTATCCAACCTAACCTAATCAATTACCGAACTCCATTAAGAACTCACTAACGAATACAAACATAAAAAGAAAATTGAAACAACATTTCCTGCAGAATTAAATTGGACAAAATCTTTCTTCGTTGACCAGCCTGTATAATATAGTGAGACTAATGGCCGGGTGCGTCACAGCGGCGCACGGTTGGTGTGGCAACCGAATGACCGTAGCGCGCTAGACTTTTTATGTATTACCTTCTAATTTCATTTTATAATGTATTTGGTTTTAACCTGTAATCTGTATCTTTATTATTGTATGTGTGTACTATTTCTTCAGTAATTATGTTTACGGCACTGATGCACGGTAAAACACGAATGAGTTTATGTTGCATCTGTATGTATATACTTCGTACCTGTATTTAGTAAACTTAAAAAAAAAGTTCTTTGAAATCATTGGTGATTACGAACACGTTTTACTAAGCTCCGCTTGTATGGTAACTGACTAACAATGTAAGCAAATCAAACTTAATATTTATGTGTAGTTCGGATGAAAATACTATACTTTAGCATCCAGTTAGGGCCCAGGAGGTGGATAATGGAACTTTTCAGTGGCTACTAGTAAACCCCTCGAATTTGGGCTCAAATGATTCGTTTCGACAAGCAAAACAGATTGCGCTTAGTAACGATGATCTGATTATGGAGCCAGTAGCTGGAAAGTGGAACTCTCTTTTAATTTTTGAAGTGAAAACTTCTTTAGGCACATTGTGCAAATAATAAAAAAAAACAGGTTTTTTAGTATTTGTTGTTATAGCGACAACAGAAATACATAATCTGTGAAAATTTCAATTGTCTAACTATCACGGTTCTTGAGATAAGGCCTGGTGACAGACGGACGGACAGCGGAGTCTTAGTAATAGGGTCCCGTTTTACCCTTTGGGTACGGAATTCTAAAAAGCTTTTGATGTATCTTGCAACAATCGACCCCAACAATAATAGTTAAACTTGGGCGTAGACCATCCCATTCCCCTACCAAAAGCTGGGCAGGCCTGTCTCGTTTTGGTTGTAGCCGCAGCAATCTCACAGGTTTTTTTTTTGGAAAGAAGAATACTAGCAACGTGGGTCACACATTACTAGTATTCTTGCTGACCCCTCCAGCTAAGCTAAGCGCTTGTGTTAGGAGTGGGTTCACGTCGGTAGTGCACTGGGTGGGGTTCAAACCCGCAACCACTTGATCGCAAGTCCGACGCTTTAGCCATTACGCTGCCGCCGCGATTCTTCCATAAGTTGAGTATCGCGCGCTCGCTGTTCTGTGTTACATTCAGTGGTCGGCGTAGGTAGTGCCATTTGGTGGGATTCGTCCATCGTGGCATAACGTGGACATACCCTCTCATCTCAAAATCCCGGGATTTTAAAGATTCAACTTCGATCAAATATTACCGATATATGATTCAGAAGTCCGCACCCTAAAAGTGTCTACTTTTTTAATTATATATACCTAGTTTTTATTAATAGAATACCAGTTTCATAAAAACTAACCGAATAGCGTTACGACTCTTTATTACTCGTATACAAACGCCGTTTTTAATGTTTCGCGATTTTAACATTTCTTATACTAAATATTGTTTACAACGGATCATATCGTGTAAATCTAAACTTAGTTTTAGTTTAGATTTACACGATATGATCTGTTGTAAACGCTTATTCCCGCGGCTCCACTGGCCTTGTATTTTGCAAAACACCATCCCTGACCGGGATAAAAAGTAGTTAGTTGGGGTACCTAAGCAATAGAAATTTACAAAATTTCATTAAATCTGTTAAGTGATTTCGGAGATTAGCGTGAACTAACATCAGTACATACACATCACAAGGAATTTTTAAATATTCATATTAAAAAGCTAAAAATCTTATTGCGTTAAATAGCAGCAGTGTTGGGCAATTCCATAGACAGTTAAAGATTAACAGTTGGTTAATTGTCACTATAACAACTAAAAATTTATCAATTGTAATTGTGGAAAATTACACACATAAAATACACTTAAGTAAAACATGCCGAAGCAATTATTTCGTTCATTAACATCGTCGGAAAGTCGGATTAAAAACCTTAAGGTATATATCAAACATGCCGACGCCCTTTGTCATTTTAAAATACATAGTCGGCAGGGATTTAAAAATCTATAGGTACACTAAATTTAACGTACCGATTTGCGAAGCGGGGCGCTTTAGCAATTTTGTGCCATTGTTTATTTATACATTGTACTAATTAGGTAAATATGTGTATACTTCGTTCAGTTCGCACTCCTCAATTCTCCACTTTGTTACTACCATATTATTATTTATTCGTTTCAAACACACCTAATAATATGTTAATAAAATAGAATCATTATATAACTTAAAAAAATCAGGGTAATACATGAAAACGGCAGTTCTACTCTTGCATTTAAAATAATAAAATCTTTCGATTATTTAAATAAAAATTGTGTGGAACAAAAATGGGGTTTTTATGTCACCGGGACCCGATAACCTGAGTTCAGTAGACGTCGAACGTTCCTTTTCTATTTATAAGTGGATTTTGATTGTAAAAAGAAATTCGTTGAAGGTAGAAAATATTAAAAAAAATTAGTTATTTATTATAATTCAAAAAATGAGGAAATATGTGATTCTGAAAAAGAGATAGATTAAATTTACCTACTTAAATAGTAATTATGTTCTCATAAAATAAACGTAGTACAGCCATCATCGCTTTTGTATTATACTAGCAACCCGCCCCGGCTTCGCATGGGTACAAATTATACATCTAAACCATCCTCATGAATCACTCTGTCTATTAGTGAAAACCGCATGAAAATCTGTTCAGTAGTTTTTTAGTTTATCGCGAACAGACAGACAAACGCGGCGGGGGCTTTGTTTTATAAAATGTAGTGATTTTGTATGATATATTAATTAGTTTTATTTAATTTGTGTTAAATTTAAGATCATTTATATGTTGACAAATTGTACTTCTTGTTAAATAAATGTTGATAAATATTTTGATTTATTGGTATATCGCTAACCCCTACATAAATCTAAATCGCTCTTAACCGCTAAACCCTCCACACTCTTTTTATTATATTAATTTACGTACACGGTGTACAATTTAAAACAGTTCACAAAGATGAGCATTAAAACCGCTTCAGTATAAGGGTAGGTACGGTATATATAATAAAAAAAAAACAAATTTTCTACAGTTAAGTTTAGAGGGAAGTCTAACTAAGTGAACTCGAACTTGAATTGACTCAAATTTCAAAATGCAGGAATCTCGGGGTATATCCATGTTAATATAACATTTGGGGTCATTCATCCTAAATGGCACTGCCTACGCCGACCACTGGTTATATTACTAAGGTTATACCCACACACAGTCCTTGAATGAGATTTTTATATCTTGAGTACAAGTCGCGGTCGAACAAACTTATTAGCTCCCTTGACTTACTAGCTCACGACAGCCAAAGCTTTTTTGAAAATGGTTTTTTTTTTTTATGAGCTAATTTACACTTCATAGCATAGATCCGAAGGTTGGTATTTCTCTAAATGCATTCAATGAGTGAGACTTATGTACGTAAATAGTTATAGATATAATATAATATACTCTATTGTACAAACATACAAAAAATAATACTGTACACAATGTACAAAGATAACGTTTATATTATCTGTTATACCCAGGGCTCCACTCAATCTCTTACCTTACCTCTTCATATCATAATTCATTAAATTATTGATATCAATAAACCTCCGCCGAAGGTAAGAAAAAAAAATGTTGCCATTCGTTTATATTGGTAACACTAAAGCTCGTTAATAACTACAAAAATAAAAATCTTTTTAACAAAAAATTCAACCGACGAAAAGAACTAAAAAGCTAAAAATATATAAACCTTAAGTTAAGGGTTCTCGGGGACTTCCTTCCTAGGGTATACCCGAGTCCCTGGCAATAGACTTATTTATGACGGAACACCGTGTGGTTTTAGTCGGTTCGATTCCGACATACCACCTCACTGGCAGCCCCAGTGGAGTGATGACCCGAGGGGGTTTACACGATAAAAAAAAAAAAAAAAAAAGTCTTAAGTGTTGAGCTTATTTACATAAACTATCAAATTTAATATAAACTTATTTTGAGTCGGCGCCAAACAACAAACTGATTAATTATCAAAATCTTATATGTACCTACGTAAGTAATTAATCATTTTATTATTTGGCGCCGACTCAAAATAAGTTTATATAAAATTTGATAGTTTATGTAAATAAGCTCAATACTTAAGACTTAAGGTTTATTTATTTTTTGCTTTTTAGTTCTTTTCGTCGGTTTAATTTTTTGTGGAAAAGATTTTTATTTTATGGTTTTTTTTCATCATCAGCTCAGCTACATGATGTGATGATTCTAAACGCAAATACCTGATAAAGTAATGAAAAGTAAACAGAAACACTATTCGTTCCTACAATTTTCGAGGGTTTCTCTCAATTTTTTTAGGATCCCATCATCAGATCCTGACTTCCTTGACATTGGACCACCCTTGAGGAATACCCTATCTAACAAAATAAGGATAATCAAAATTGGTTCATAAATAAAGGAGTAAGGGCTGAACAGACATAAAAAAAATAAAAAATATACATATATGATACGGTCGAATTGAGAACCTTCTTTTTTTCGTCGGTTAAAAAAATAGGTTGACAAACAAAGAATACAAACGTGTTTTGTCTATGCCTTTGTTTATATAGTATAGATTACAACAATGTGTATAATTATCTGTAGTTAACTACAAGTTGGCCTATATAAATAACTACCTTCCCACTGCAAGGGTTGTGCAAGTATGGTAATGCCTGTTCCGGATGTCTTAATAAAAGCTGTTCCCGGATCCCTCCTATTGAAGGCGCAGTACGGAACACCGTGTGGTTTTAGTCGGTTCGATTCCGACACACCGCGCCCCACCGAAAACACCGTTGGGGTGACGGCCCGAGGGGGTTTCGACACGCACAAAAAAAAAAGTATAGTAATGCCTATTTCCTTACTATGCTTACACAACGCTTACAGTGTACATCGGACTCTGGTCGTAATTGAATATAAAAGACAATAATAATGTCAATTGTCATTCAAGTGATAAGAACTGCCAAGTACTAAGATGTGTTCTTGGGATTCCTCGCGAACAATGGCATGTTGCCAACCTTAAAGGTAAACATTATTTAAGTGGTAAGGAATAGTTATTTGAAACTAGCTATAACACGCATCTTGACTCGCTAGATATAGTTATTATATTAGTTGGCTTCTCTAGAGAAGTGAAAATAATTTTTTGTTCAAATTCTGCCCGCAACGCTTGATGACAGCTCCGACAGAATCAGTTTTAATCATAAATTTAAAACCTCGAAAATCTCTTTAACGATTACAAAGAGCTGATTATCATGTCAGTAGAGGGTGGCACTCGGGGTTTTAGCAAGAATAAATAATTACACATTACAGAAATATAAGAAGTTATGTCAGTTATGCAACCATTACAAATTGCAAAATATTGCAGCTTTTTAGTTACATTTATTGCAATTCGTCTAGGTGTGCAAATAAATTAGGTTGAAAATGATTAGTTTACAAAAGTAAGACCGTGCAACATTATTTTTCGTTAGAATCACATAATAAATTTTGATTGTTAAATAAGTGTTTGCACATCTTTGAGCGTGGGTTTTGCATATAGGGTTGCCAACTTATTAAACGGAATATTTTTTTTTTAAAGGGTTTGGTTAAAATTAAAGATAATTATATCTATCATTTGTTTATTTTTACAAAAGCGACATTCTTTGCGTTTCCAATTTCATAAAGTGAGGGATTGATTCGTATACAGTTCCGACTTTAGTCTTGTCTTGTTGTTTAGAACCTATTAGTATATAAATATAGTACTTATGCGTACTAAGTATGTATTTCACATTATACAGAGTGTTTCAGACAGTTAAACACTAGTAAGTGTAAATCACTGAAAGGGCATGGCTCTAGCATGCATTTACAAGATTATTTATTGAAAAAAAAAAAACCTATCCATTTAAAAGTTATGACCGTTTGAATTTCCAGGTTTCTCATCTCCGTTTCTCATAAAAGCAGTGTAGAATGTGTAAAGTGAAAGATTTTAAATCGAACATTTCTTTTTACTTTGAAATCCATCCATGAAAACTAACATGCATAGATTTTGAAGTTAGTTTTTATGGATTTTCTCAATAACTTACAATCAAACGCACACCAGAATTTTATACACAATATATTTACCTGGTACGATTGGCAACCCTAGTTTACCATGGGTATGTATTGTTATTTTGAGAACAATAAATAATACTATAAATTGATTGCGAGAAAGTCTCGTACGCTAACAACAGCGCTATGAAAGTGTTTTGGTCCATCGTACGTCACTGGCAAATAAAATACACTCGAATATATTTTATCGGATTCAACAACATATCGGCATCAAAAAAATGTGCCTCTGATTGCAGTAGCAGTAGGGATGCGCCGATCCGATCTAATCTTGGCGAACATCAGCAGCCCCCGGTTTTGTCTCGCTTACGTAGTTATTAAGTTCATTTTAGTAATTTTTTATCAGCAAAAAGCTGCAACACAAGCGCAGGAAATCGGGCTTAAGGAGTTATTGCTCCAGACTTGTAGCTGGGCTGCTGCGTAAGCCCATGGCCCCACGGTTGAAATAAAATCGATAAATTACGTGAAAGTATTTATGGCTAAAAATAAGTTTATTGTATGCATTTACAAAGCTACTTCAATCTTTGTTGTAATAATTAGTACTATAAATGAATAACGCACTTCTAATCAATGATTGTCAATTTTAAGGCGCGCGAAAAACCATAGGCAATGATTATACATAAGTTTTATTTCTAGAAGCACAGATCATGTACATTATGTATCTTGAGCAAGGATGTATGGAGATGAGCTTCAAGATATAAGAATGATGACTTTCCTTATAACGCAAGGGGATTTCATTTGAATTTTGTTTACATATTTGCTTCAATGGCCGCTACACTAATGTAGAATATGAATACCAAGGAATAAACTCGAAACGACCTTAATCCTTCAGGAGATATCGAAAAACGCTTTTTAAATTATGGTGGATCTTCCTTCTTCCGATACTGAATTAAGCAAGTAGCGTCAAGAACACAGACAGATAGACGGAAGCTAATACACTGTTGGACGTGAAATGGAAAGGCTTTGCCAGCTGCGTCAATTATTTTAAACGCAAAATACTTTTGAGTTAAGTTATACGAAGGAAGGAATTACGAACCATTTTGCTTACAAAGGGTAAAATTTCGTTGAATTTTCAACGAAAATTTTACCGTCCGTAAGCAAAAAAGAATCGTTTTTTGTTTATTGATACTCGGCATTAGTAATTTTATTATGTTTTGTCTATGCGGTGACTTATTTTATTTTCGAAATCACAGTGTAAATTTGTTCACCAATAAATACACTTACGGAATAATAATATAGGTACCTAGTGTATTTATAATATGTTGAACCAAAACATGATGTGCCTATGTAATGTCAACCTAATAATATTTACATAATTAAACAATTACTGAGACAATTACATGTATGTTATTAACGTTTAGAAACTAATTAAAGTTTTAATATAATTGTCAAGAGTCAGGGCTAAGCTGGTTGGTTGGATCATACACGCCACTTAAAAATTATGTCATGCCAAGCAATGATGTTCCAAGTAATGTTATAAAAAGTACAAAATACACCAATGATATGACAGTTGACTGCTAATCAAATCAGTTTTTTTTTATTAAACAACAAAACAACAGGCTCTGTATGAAATAATAATTTGTACTGACATAATTTGCTACGGTAATGAATAAAATATTTTGACATACCTACTACCAAGCCAGATACACTCTGCACTTTAGGTATCTATAAAGCTACATATATGCGGTGGGTTCGACTAATCGTCCCAAAAATTCAGAGGGCTGCCGCGTGAAGGCCGGGTCGTATTTTAGTTCAATGCTCACTCACGCGCTGCGTCGCATCATCTGACGGATTGACGTGGGAGAGCCATGCTTCGGCACGTATGAGCCGGATCGACCGGAGTGATACCACAGCTTCACAGAAAACCCGGCAGTGAAGCAATGCTTTTCGCCGCGCGAGTGAGGTATTCCCGTCCTTCCCATCTCCCCTCTCTCCTCCCCTCTAAACCCCTACTCCCACCTTAAAGGGCGGCAACACACTTGTGACTTTTGTGTCACAGGTGCCTATGGGCGGCGGTAGTCATTTACCATCAGGTGACCCGTCTGCTCGTTTGCCCCCTAAACCATAAAAAAAAAAATTATGCTATGAAATGCAAAATAATTTTTCAAATCAGTCTGATAGTTCCATAGATCACCAAGTTCAACTTAAAAACTTTATTTGTAAATATAATATTTTAGCACAGCACCATGGGAGACCCAAACATGCATAACTTGATCCTATGGGATCTAGACACGGATATACACATATTTATTATTTGTTTTATATTTTGCAGGCAAATGCTCAATTGCCAGGCCGAAGATGTCAACAATATATGATTAATTAAATGTTAGTACCTACATAATTGTTTAATCCTTGACATAACTATGTATAGATACAACATAACTATGTTGGGGGTTATCAGAGTCACTCTAAGCAACAACAGCAGGTGTTCTACAGAATTTAAATTAAGACTACATTAAGAACATAGATTATTAAATATTTATGACATACTAGCTGAGCTGCGCAACTTCTTTACTACTTAAATGTTCGTCATTTTTGCAACAATTTTCATTGATGTTCTCCTATTCTTCGATAAATGGGCTATCCAACACTAAAAGAATCTATCAATTCGAACTAGAAGTTCCTGAGATTAGCGGGTTCCACTATTATTATTTATTATTGTTTTCAGTGCCTAGTGCTACCTCGACCATTTCTGGTCTTTTGTAGCGCACTTTTGGTTTACAGTTCACTGGTCAGACTTATGGCTTCGAGAAACCTCCAGATCCCATCAGCAGTGATTGTTTGTATTTCCTGCGGTTGCATGATGTGCAACCCTAGGTAAATACTTCGGTGCCGCATTAGTGGGCCACAAGAGCATAAAACTTTTAAACTTTCGCGTTCCATGATATAATATTATCTACGTATTAACGGGAATTAACGCGATCACGAAAAGGTATTACATACCTCTGAATTGCCTGACGTTTCGACCAGGTTGCGGTTCGACCTGCAGGTTCGACCAATGTTCCAATAAAATAATGTTTGGACGTCGTAAAAGACCTGCTGAGAGACCACGAGTTGCCGTTCAATTATATTGATCTACTTGAACATTGTCTAGAGTGCAACTATTTCCTTTTCCAAGGTCAACATTACCTTCAGATTGATGGTGTCGCAATGGGTAGTCCTGTAGCCCCTGTACTAGCTAACATCTGGATGGAGCATTTTGAAGAGAAGGCGTTGAGACTCGGCCCGAAGACCGTTAGGCTTTGGAAGCGATTCGTGGATGACATCTTTAGTATCGTCAAGGGAAATAAACAGGAAGTAGATCAATATTTACAACACCTCAACTCCATTCACCCCAAGATAAGGTTCACATATGAGGTGGAGGCTGATAGGCCATTGTCATTTTTAGATGTCAAAGTAACCGCGAGGTCAGATGGGTCCTTGTCGCACTGTGTGTACCGCAAGCCTACTCATACGGATAGGTACCTAAACGCCACGTCTCATCATCATCCCCGACACCTGCAGTCTGTTATGACTTCACTCAAGAACAGAGCATACGATCTTTGTTACCCTGAACATTTGGAGCGAGAGCTGGATCATGTTCAGGAGGTACTTAAAAGTAACGGATATCAAGTGAATGGAACACGGAAGCAACCGACAATGAGACGCAAGCATCCGGAGGTGAACAGACAACCAGCCTACATGCCATATGTGTAAGGAGTAACGGATAAGATCGGCTCCGTATTAAAGAAATACTCCATTCCGACAGTATACACACCAGGCATAAAGGTTCAAAACATCGTGGGTACACCGAAGGACGTCTTGCCGTTACAAGCTCCAGGTGTCTACAAAAAAAACTGCAGCTGTGGTAGTTCCTACATAGGCCAAACAAAGCGGACTATTGCTGAAAGGGTCAAAGAACACATCGCTGCTGTGAAGAACCGACAGATTAGCAAATCAGCGGTTGCAGAACATGCACTCGAAGCGGGCACCAATCACTGGATTGAATTTCACCGTACGCAAGTCCTCTCCACGGAATGTCACTTTTACTCAAGAGTTGTACGTGAAGCGATTGAAATAAAAAAACACAAAACTTTCAATCGGGAAGATGGTTTCAAATTATCTACAGCGTGGAATCCAGTGATAAAAAACATGCCACCTCGCTTTTATGCGCAGTCGGGTGAACACCAGAATAGGGCCACATCGGTTTGCTTACAGAATAGGGACACTGTTAGTACAGTATGTGACGGTACATGGCGAAACGAAAATCTCAAAAATATCAAAAAAGTGGAGGTGGATGAAGAACCTTCTACCTCACGATGTCGACGACGGAGGGCGTGCACCGCTGAGCCAGTCAGCCTGTGACTACGGCCAGTGCAACCTGGTCGAAACGTCAGGCAATTCAGAGGTATGTAATACCTTTTCGTGATCGCGTTAATACGTCGATAATATAAGAGCATAAAATATGCATTGCAGTCTCTTCTGTCTCTTGACAGAATCTGCAAATTGTGTTCCATAATTTTAGGTTGAACATATGTTTGTTCAGTTTGCAGTGTCCGGTGAGGACTCTTGTTAGTTTTGTATCATTTGAGCTCCAGATGTTCTTTAGATACTTTATTATCATAGCCCTTTATTATGGCTTTCGAGTGTCTTAGACCAGTCGGGTTCAACTAAACAAACAAACTCTTCAGCTTTATAATATTAGTATAGAATTTGGTTTATTAGATTAAATAACAATTTTATAAATTCAAATGAATTATTTGCTACCTTAAAGTAAGAAAGTTTTTTGGCTACAATATTCTATGGTTGTGGTTTTGTAAATTTATCAGCTATCAGAGCCATTTATACTCTATGTAGTCACAAATCCCTTAGGGATCTATTTGAGGAAATTAACATCCTGATGGTGCCTTGTTAGTATATTTATGAAAACATTATGTATGTCAGATAAAAATTGCAATGCAATTTTTATCTAAGGGATTATGGGAATTTTTTTATAAAACAATGTGAAAGATATAATTATATTACAAAAGAACAAAATAAATTAGTTTAAAAACAATAAAATGTAGACTAACAAAAGTGCAAACATATTTCATGGGGCACTGTATTCAATTCTATAATAAAATACCTCCTAATATTCTTCAACTAAATGAGAAGAAATTTTAAACTTGCATAAAACGCACAATATGTAGACAAGCATATTATAAACTAGACGATTATTTAGCTGATAAAAATACTTGGCAAAACGAACAAGTGCCGATGGTTGGTTGGGGCTGGTCATATCTGAACTGCTATTACTTACATATAGAAATAATTTGCATGACTGTTTATATTTTAAAACAATCCATTATATTTTCCTCACATTTCATTTGCACATATACAATACAATATTCTTTACTGTACACCATAGAAAAAGTTATAAGAGAAACATTGAATATTGGAACAATCGGAGATCTTATTGCTAGTTGTGATTTCTTCCAGACAACCTTAAGATGGACAAATGCGATGGATTAGTGCATAGGGCAGTTTGTAGGTGTACAAACTCAGCTCAGTAGCTTATTAAACTATATGAATGTAAGAGAATTAAGTAATGTAAAGTAAAACTGACTTATGCCCAGTTCCAATAATCAAGTCGTTTTGCTTACGGACGGTAAAATTTTCATTGAAAATTCAACGAAATTTTACCATCCGTAAGCAAAACGAATCGTTTCTTGTTTATTGGAACGCGGCATTATTGTAAGTGACTATTACTACTGACAATTAAAAATACCTGTAATAGGTTTAATTGAAATAAATGATTTTTGATTATTTTTTTCAACTTTGTTTTTTAAGTAAATAAATTTTGGCGGTACCTTTTATTAATTTTTATGTGACGCCGTGCTGTGATAGTTTCGTAATTAGGTATCTTATAGCATATTATCAATTAATTTTCCAAGGTAAGTGCCAAAGATCACGAAACAATAATTAAACTTTCTAAATTTCGTATTTGTTACGGTAACAGTATACGGTAGCAACTGGCGCTCGTGTACGATATGCCTGTGGGCATAAAAACCTTTGGTAGACGTATAAATTATTCAACAACAATTCGTAATTCCTTTCCCCGCCAATTTTTTTTTCTATTTAGCTTGTACATTATGAGTTTTTCTATATTTATTTTTAAAGATGTTGACAGATCACACTATTCAGCCGGAGTTGACATCAAATAAAAATAAAAAGTGAAGGCCTATTGATGTGGCACACTCACCTCAGAATCAGAAGTCAGCACGGCAAAAGAATGGCAAATCCAGTAGTTAATTACACGCACAGTATCTTAATTCTTTCACTGCACAAAATCCTCAAGATCAAAATTCACACGAGCGTCACGGACAAATATGGAGCGCGTTTTCCAAGAAGTATTTTGTTTATTATAAACTTATATCGCTATGCGTACGTCCTGTCACATTAGATGCGCACGAGTCGAATAATTTGAGAATTGCCAAGATGAACAGAGTTGCCAGAAGTCTAAATATCATTTTCGCAAAATTTTGTAAATTGTATGCTGTGCCAAAAATTTTTTGTGTTACGAACGGCATTCTAGGTTGATTACTTTAAGTGGCTATATATATATTATGGATGTCATCAGTGGTTTGGGAAATCCTTAAAATTTATAACACAAAGCAATCAACTTTTTATGGGACATTATTAGACTCAAACAGTGTCATAAATGTACTTGTCAAATGTCAAATACAAGTGCGATGTTTACCAAAAATTGAACAATTAGTTAATCCTCTCATTAATCGTTATGTTTTGGCTTTGTTCCTATGTGATGTCATCATCTTTAGTCAACGTCACACAAATATTATATTGTTCCTATTTTATAAAATAAGATTATAACTTTCTGTGATAATGACAAAGGGAGGATTCTCCGGTCAAGCTAGGTAACCATGCCTGGTGGAAAGCAGCCCAACAGTTGATGTTGGTAAGTTGTTATGGACCAAGTGATTAATATAGCATTATTCATAATTTTCCGACCGTTTAACAAATGTCTAATATGAGAAGTCAATATAAAAAAAAACTATTCAAATAAACAAATCGACCGGGCTATATGAATAACGTGCCTACTTATTGGGCAGAGTAATAAAAATATGCGTTTTATTCAATAGAGAATATGCACCTTATTCCAATTTTATATTTAGTATTTATTATTGCTACAGAAATGCCGGTATGTAAATCATTTGAAGCCGACTGCAGTTACAGTTTTTACTGTACCTAGTATTTGTTATTTTGTATATTGCATATATGTTATATTTTTACCGATCGAACCAACTAATGGTTCGATGCCAATATCTGTCTTAACCGTTACCCCCAGAGAGATGATTCACACGGAGTTGCATTGGTATTGCACTAATTACATCTGTCAGACATTCAAAAACCTTTACATATTCTTAGGCTATTCTATATACATTTTTTTTTAAGTAATATAATTTATTATTACTTTAGCTACTACTTAATATAATAAGACATTTTATCGAAATTTCGTATAAGTTTTCAATTCGAGATAGGAACAATTTATTTAACTCGTCCGCCTTTATTAGCTTTTAATTCTACTCTTAAACTAAATAGAAAATACTTGCACTCTGTAGCAGTGCGTGTTTGTTAATTATGTATGTTCTTGGTCTCAGCGCCCTGCCTAAAGTACCTTAATTGGCTTAATCATTAACTTCCCATTTAAGTAGCCATAAAGGTCAGACAATGTGATAAATAATGAAGTCGAATTGACATGTCATTATGCATATTGCCCGAGCATTATAAATATTGGTCCATAACATACATACGAAAGGCACTACATAAGTTTTATCGTATCCAAACTAGATATTATTGTGATAATATTGTGATTTGAAGTCATATCAAGAAATATTTGTACCAAGCTAAAATCATATTGCTGGGACACCCTCCTTATAGTACTGATTTAGCGCTATGCAACTTTGTACTATTCCCGTATGAAAAAAAACATTTGGCAAAAGGCGCGGATGATGATGTACAACAATTGTATTCGATTTGCATAATCTGCTTTTGCACTAAAGATTGTTCTGTCTGTTAGTTCATACTCTGTCAGTATATTTCTGTACTCGAAACTAGTTAATGTGCTGTTGCTATTTATTTGCTAAATATTGATGTGTATACGACTGCTTTTATTATTACTTCTGTATTTATGTACATGTATGGTGTTTATATGTGTATGTTTATTTAAATTTATGTATATACATATATAGAATCCTCAGGAACAGGATTAGGCATAATGTGGGTACGTACGGGCGATGAGAAAACTCCCTTTTGATATTTAATCACTGATGTCTTGTAAACACGCAAAGAAACACTGTACAGTTCCTGGGCTAGTGTTGACTCGGCGGTGACCAAACGTAAAGTGAACTGGTCCCACTGCATGCCAACACCCTTCGCTTAGACTCTGCGTAACGCCGACAGATGGCGCTTGTGTGCTTTTCCGGTGAATTTATTATAGAAGGCGCTCTAAGCATCCGTACTAATGACCGAAGATACCACATATATTCACTACCGTCAGCTACCAATTACTCCTGACACTAAATCCAAACCAAGGGTTGTCTGGTAGAGCTTTTAGCGATAAGACCGCCCATTGTACCTAGCATATTAAAATCTATCTAATACCTTTAAACGAGCAATTCTTGTAAATATGTTTATATAGAATCTGAATCTCGGAACGGCTCAAACGATTTTGATAAAATTTTGAATACAGATCAATTTTGCATCTTAAGTTCAACTGCAAAGTTGTATTTCCTATAAAACGCAATTTTACAATAAAATAATTATGATTTTACAAAAAACCACCGAGCGAAGCTCGATCTTCCAGGTACTTAAATTTAAGATCTATTGTAATTATATGGTGTACAATAAAGAATATTCTATTCTATTCTAAATACCAAAGACGGAAAACTTAAAAGAAAAAAAAACAAATTTATTTAACTAGTGATAGTTACATATTTGTATAATAGTTACGAAAATATTTAATGGTGTTATTTATATTAAACTGTCTTTCCCCAATTGTAGGCTACTTTCAATATCCTGGCAGCACTGCGCCTACCTGTTATTGAAATAGTCGTGCGTCACTGTCTGAATATGATAGCAATATACCTGATAAGTTTCGAGGAAAAGAGAACGTAATATGCAAAAACTTGTAGTGTGTGAAAGAGATGAGTATCTACGTAATGATGTCTACCAGAAAGAGATGGGTTATAATAGACTGGTTTGCTTTATTCTAGTTTGCAAATTATTATACTTTGTAAAAGTTTAATATGTACTAGATAATTAATTATTATTGTAGGTACGTCTTATTCGGTCATGTTTGTAAAATTTAGTTAGTAAATAAACTTATTTGAATCAGTTTTATAAGTTTGGTTCTTATTTTAAATTACCGCAAAAGGTAACAGTCTATTATCTGCGGTAGACTAATATACTGCAAAATTTATTAATTAAATTATATAATATGTTCTGTGTATGAAATCTTAAGTAAAGTTTACGATTTGTTTTGGCTTTAGTTTAGTAGCAGCCCCGGATCTACGATTTTTCCGAACCGGGCAGAAACATTATTGCCGCGTTCCAATAAATAAGAAACGATTCGTTTTGCTTACGGACGGTAAAATTTTGATGATTTTTTTATGAAAATTTAACCGTAAGCAAAACGAATCGTTTTTTGTTTATTGGAACGCGGCATATATAGATCACTCCAATGTTTGAGATAAATTAAAAAAAAAACTTACAAATATATAGTGCCTGACATTTTTAGGAGTCTAGGTAGATTTTAATAAATTTACACTCTGTATACCTACTAGCTGGTGGCCGCGCCTTTGTCTACATAGAATAAAATTAATACTTCGGATAGTCTATATTTTGTGCAAGCTTTCATCAATCTCTATATTAATTAAGTAATTATGAAAATAATAAATAGTGACATCAAAATAAATGGCATAGCTTGTATAATTCAACACATTTCTGGCTTTTACACCTTTTGAGCGTTCTCAAGAGCCATAAATAGTAAGCCTATGGAACAAAATCCGTAAAGTAAAAGCAAGGTGGTATGTTGGACTTGACCCGACTAATATCACACGGTGTCACGGAGTCCTACTTGCTGCTTACCGGGGTCTCAGGTGGGTACACACACCTAGAGAGTTAGAGAGAAAATCTCTAAGAACCCCGACATATTTGGCGGCCTGTTGAACAATAAGGGACTTCAATGTGGAGTGCGAAGGGTGTTGCGCTTTTTGATTAAGAGAGGCGAACGGCAATCATGTCGCGCCGCCGCCGCTGTCTTGGGTTTGCTTCCGCTAGGGTGACGCGGCGATGGGTAACTCTGCCCATTGTCTGCCCACTGATAGCCGTCGCGAGGTCGAAGCGCTGCTGCACCCATGCTGAGCACTCCACTAAATGAAACACTACACTCCACACCTGCAACTAAGTCTAAGGAAGATAGCGTTTTGTTTTCGGAATTTTAATGTGGAACCTCACCTAAAAAAATCAAAAATTTAAAAATTTCGAGCCCATAGAGAATATGAATTTTTAGATAGCCAAAAGCAATATTTTTAACAAGTAAAAAGTTTCTAGGTTGCTATAATAACAAGTTAAAAATAAATGAATAAATAAGTTTTTAACGGCTTTTTGAGCATATTCATTTTATAATGATAAGTTATAATAATTATAATTTATAATAATGTATGATATAAAAACAATAAGGAATACGCTTAATTAATAGACATATAAATGATTTATGGGAATATGCATGTATTTATTTTTTACTTTTAAACCAATTTATACGTCATTGCGTTATCGGAAGAATAATACACAAATAATCTATAGTTGGTTTCGTGTGGAATTCGGAAATCGGATTTCGGCGTTGTTTTTCTGTAACGTCAAGGACCACATGTTTGATTTTTTATTGATTTATGAAAGTAAAAGGTATGAAACCTACTTATAACTATTGAAAAGGTCAGAAAAGCTTATTTTCAATACTGTATTGTTCCTGTTTTCTAAAATATGATCAAAACTGCACGTGACAATGTGTATTTTTACCCGACTACGTCAAAGCCAAAAGTGTGTATTCCACCGTACCGCCTAAACTACTGAACCAATTTTGATGAATGAGGTATCGTAAGATTCGTAATAATGGTCCAGGTGTCATAGACTACATAAATTCTAACTAAATTTAATAAGGTGGACTTTAAACGTAAATATCTTCGAAAACAAAAAGTATTAAGATAATCATAAAATGTCAATCATCAAAAGTAAGATCTTGACGAGCATATTACAGAATTACATATGTATAAATATCATATAGCTAAGTAAGACTACGCTACATACCTACGGCGTCATTATACAATTAATACATATTATATAAAATTAATAAAAAACGGTAGAGTATCAAATAAAAAAATAAGTTTAAAACACTGTAACCCAACTACGAAAAAATACGTGTAGTACTTTTTAGATACAGTACAGTTTTTTAAACTTATTTTTTTTTTATTTCATACGATTCGAATTTGGCGCGAATAGTGCGCTATTTCAACCAATGGGCGTCCGCGTTAACGCGCTACAGTATGTGCAGCGCCCCCGACCGGAAGAAAAAAAGAAATGTATCTAACCACGCGAGACAGAACGATTTAAAACTGTCTTCGAAAATTCGCAATTTTTACTGTAATTGTGGGGTTTTAGCAGTGATCACCATGTGTTTAATTGTTTATAGCCTCAGACAGTATACAGTGAAGTGAATTTGTGCCAGCCGCCTAAGCAGAGACATCACGCAGCCTCAAGCCTTAGACGTTCCAGCGGACAGGTTAGTGGGTTTTTTCTACTTCAGGCTGAATTTGTTTGGAGATCGAAGGAGGGAGACGTTCTCTCTGCCCCCTTTCTCTCATATTCTTCCTGTTATATCTGAAATACAGTCCATTTTCTTAACAGTGCTTGTAACCTAAGGTTCGTAACATTAACACGTACGCCACTTTACTGGACCTAAACGCATCGGGATCAGGCTTTTTCTATCATATATGTATTTTTTCTTTATAGTAGGTCGTACTTACTATAAAAACACATAATTTTATCCAATACTATAGTTAGAAACAGTTTTAAGAAGGCACTCGGGCGAGTCCATTCCGTTGATGGGCACGCTATTTAAAATTTCGTCAATAATGTTCATTTTCTAAAAAGTGGGAAAGTCCATTTTTGAATTTTGAATACAATGGCTATCAAATTACAAATCAAATTAGGTAATAGCATTAATTTTACAAAAGGAATAATTATTTACAAAAAGTTTCTGATTTTTCACAGTCAGTGTTAACGAAATTTATAACAGAATATTAAGCACAAAATTTGATGAGTTTGAAAACGTAAGACGCGTTCTGAACAAACTATTCTAGAAATAATGCAAATTAAAATACGATTAAAACCCTCCAATAAGTTCACAACAAAAGAGTAAGATTTGTTTGATACATTGTACTTGGCCTGTTCGATGGTAGCATTAAAATATAAATCAGATGATAATTCTTTTAAGAAAAACTCTTCTGAACAAGTAAAGTCTTTCTTCCTTCTCTTTTTTCTTTCTTTCCAAGGCATTTCTTTACCTAAATTACATTTGTTTGAATTCGATTCGACAGCCAGTTGGAACTCTGGACCACCTTTTATGATACATTAAAATAATACGGTTTTACAAAAAGCTACTGAGCAAAACTCGGTCTCCCAGGTACTCATTAAATATTAATACCTGAAGAGAATTCTTTGTACCCCTTTTTAAGAAAATTTTGTCTACGTAGTAACGCGAATTTTGGAATATTTACACACTATATTATAGAAAGATAAAATTGTTAACCAATATTTGTTATAAAGTAAAAACGGATACATAAAGCTATATGTGTCCAGTATATATTTTGGCCTGTCATGGTACAAAAGTCTATACAATGACAGATCAAGTAATATTGGCCAATGAAATAAACCATGGTCGAAATTCGACCACCACGCGATCTCTAGTATAATATATTCATACGCGAAAACAATCCCTTGTATGCTTAGCGAAGGAACTTGAAATTTGAAATACCTACTAGGTATAAAAAAAAAAACAAAAATTATACGGTCGAATTGAGAACCTCCTTTTTTTTCGTCGGTTAAAAATTGACAAACAATATGTTTTACAAATTTAAAAATTACGTTCAATCGGCTTAATCAAGCTACACGCGTTCAGTAAAGACATTGTTTATTGACCTGTTCAAATTATACTGGCCAATCAAAATAAAATTTGAACTTAATGTGTTATGGTCGAAATTCGATTTACAATAGCAATTCGAGTAACAATAATTTATAAATCTTA
This sequence comes from Callimorpha dominula, assembly GCA_949752705.1. Classification (NCBI taxonomy): domain Eukaryota; kingdom Metazoa; phylum Arthropoda; class Insecta; order Lepidoptera; family Erebidae; genus Callimorpha; species Callimorpha dominula. The sequence continues at coordinate 3,343,093 of OX457020.1, forward strand.
CACAGCACAAGAGTTACAACAATAATATAATTTTTAACCCAAGTAAATTAATTTATCCACATGGTGATAAAAATCACATGATTTATAGATATGTGAATCGTTTGGCAACTTATCTGTGGTCGCCAGAATTGAACGTGTCAATTTCTTAAAATTATGCACTAATACTTGTTCAAATGCTATTCACGATGTCTCGTAATTCTATAAAAGTACTGTGGAGGAACGGGTGTTATGTCCCTCCAACACAAAGGGAGGATCCTCCGACCAGGCGAGGTGATCATGCCTGGCGGCACAACGGTTGATGTTGGGAAGTTGTATATATACTAATCGACGCGAGAACTCTCGTAGTAGTAGTTACTTCGTAGTTCAGCTCGTCTTCGCTAGATAATGTTGGAGTATGTTTTTTACTGTATGTAGAAGTCGCCACAGTACAATGAGTACACAGTAAAGTACATGAGAGTTCACCACTTATTGTCTGTCCTTGTCACGCGCAGCCAGCGTGTGCACGAGAGAGCTCCAACAAACAGCTTGCACTGTGCAGTGTAGGCGGAATGCGCGTACATCGTGCTTATGTATTAAGGACAGTCGTATTTTTTAAAATTTTTCTTTATACATTGGTAAGTTACCATATATGTTGTTCTCCCCAAACTAACAAGTTTATGGGCGAGAAGCGCTGTTATTTAATTTAACCTACCATTATATCGTCACACAAATTTTGGATCCCCCGTCCTTGTAACAGGTGGTCACATTTGTGGAACCCCCCTTCCTCCCACTGTGAGACGTCACATATTTTGCAATTTTACTTGCACCCAGAACTGAAAACTTTTTATTTTTAAAACTGCGACGGGACAAGTATACGTAGCTCTCAGCAGAGTAAAAACTTTAGAAGGAATAGCTCTATCTGATTTAGAACCCTCTAAACTGTTAAGTAAACCCCTCAATGAACGAGCATTAACAGAAATACACCGATTGAGAAATCTCATTTCTGACGAAATGTAGACACCGCGAGAGAACGTCCTCCTTTTTTGAAGTCGGTTATATATTATTTTTATTTTGAATTTTTTTGTGGAAAGTACATGTATTTTGTTTAAATATAATAAGGGTAGGCCAACTAAACGCACTGCTCCAATGAGACAGCAATGTATAAAATGTTGGCCAAGTGCGAGTCGGACTCGCGCACCGAGGGTTCCGTAAAGTATTTTTATTATATGATGTAACTAAGAATTTACGGTTTTCGCAATTTTTCCTTTATCTGTTTTATAAGACATTGCTTCGTACCAAATTTCAAGATTCTGAGTTCACGGGAAGTACCCTGTAGGTTTTGATTCCCTTGCGAGCGTCGAAAATTTGCGGAAATTTGCGGCATAAACGGCTGTATCTTTTGATTGCGTTGGATTAGAAGTTTGATTTTTTAACAGCTCCAAGGGACAGTAGATTTGAGTATTTGATATAAATTCCAGCTTGATACCTCCACGCGTTCCTGAGAAAAAGGGTCTTGACAGACAGACAGACGGACTGACGGACAACAAAGTGATCCTATAAGGGTTCCGTTTTTCCTTTCGAGTTTTCTTCTTGAGTATTGAGCTTATCGTTATTGTGTGTTAATTTTCGAAGATAGACATATAGCTTTGCTATACTAGAATTATGGTAACCAGATTGCTGATAAACATACTTATATATTTTTAAATACAAACATATTATGGATAAATTACATCACAGAAAAAATGATCATGTTCATCACAGAATAATTTGTACTGGGTGGGAATCGAACCCACGACCTCTGGCTCAGCAGTCAGCGTTACTAACCACTAGACCAAGAAGGCAGTAATACCACAGATTACTAAGTAGTTACTACGTAATTTTCTACCGTAATACGTACTTTTCTACCGTAGTCGTCAGTTTGAACCACGGAGCAGATACAAAGGTTTGAACCGACGCGACCTACGAATTGAAAACTGTTACGTAGGGAGGCGGTTGTTCGCCTTTTCTTTATTCAATTATTTTCACATTAAATTTTTACATACAGGTCCGTGAACATTATAAAACATTTTTTTGGATACTAGCCGCTCGACGCACTATTCGGGCAGTATTGTCGAAATGTAAGATTTGTCATCGGTGAAGACCAAATCTAGCAAAACCGTAATTGCCTATCTTCGGTTGTGCTTGCTTACTTTCAATAAGGTTTTCGATCTTGTCGGTGTTGATCTGGGCGGTATTATTGCATAGTAAACTTCCATGACTGTGATCAGTGATCTAATTAGTTCCATTAATTTACTTCCATTACTAACTTTATATCATTACTATAACGACATAGCTCGCAGGATAATCATGCTGAAGTGGCAATGGGCTGGCCACGTATGCCGAAGGACCGATGGCCGTTGGAGCAGACGGGTCCTAGAGTGGAGACCGCAAATCGGCAAACGGAAAGTAGGACGCCCCCCAGCCAGATGGACCGACGACCTGAAGAAGGTAGCAGGGATGGACTGGATGCGGAAGGCGAAGGACCGGGTGCTGTGGCGCACATTGGGAGAGGCCTATGTCCAGCAGTGGACTATGATAGGCTGATTGATTTGACTAACTTTATTACTAAAACTACTTTTCAAAAACTCGTCAAGAATCACTACCTATCTCTGGAATTACTACGTTTTATATATGTATGTGTATGTATGTATATATATATAATTATAGTATTTGTTTAACGATGTCAATATATTGTTTTTTTTTTTTATGGTATAGGAGGCAAACGAGCAGACAGGTCATCTGATGGTAAATGACTACCGCCGCCCATAGGCACCTGTAACTCAAGAGTCACAAGTGCGTTGCCGCCCTTTAAGGTGGGGAAGAGGGGGAGGGAAGGAAGAGTGGGAAGAGGGGAGAGGGGAAGGACGGGAATAGGGGAGAGGGAAGGGTTAAGGCCTCCGGTAACCTCACTCACGCGGCGAAAAGCACTGCAAGCATTACTACACTGCCGATTTTCTGTGAGGCCGTGGTATCGAGCGGCGTCGAGCCGGCCCACACGTGCCGAAGTATGGCTCTCCCACGTAAAAATATTTTTTGTTATGTACCTTAATAGATTTATACGATTCAAATGTATATAAGCACTAATTATTCTAATTTTTCTCTTTCTCTGATCGCACACTCAAGTGCTAATAAGACAAATGTGCACCAAAAATTACCTGTTCCTATTTCAAATGTATATTAGCACTATTATTCAAATTTTTCTCCTTCTCTGTTCGTACACTCGAGTGCTAATAAGACAAATGTGCACCACAAATTACCTGTTTCTAACTCAAATGTATATTAGCACTAATTATTCTAATTTTTCTCCTTCTGTGATCGTACACTCAAGTGCTAATAAGACAAATGTGCACCAAAAATTACCTGTTCCTAATTCAAATGTATATTAGCACTAATTATTCAAATTGTTCTCCTTCTCTGATCGTACACTCAAGTGCTAATAAGACAAATGTGCACCAAAAATTACCTGTTCCTAATTCAAATGTATATTAGCACTAATTATTAAAATTTTTCTCCTTCTCTGATCGCACACTCAAGTGCTAATAAGACAAATGTGCACCAAAAATTACCTGTTCCTAATTCAAATGTATATTAGCACTATTATTCTAATTTTTCTCCTTCTCTGATCGTACACTCAAGTGCTAATAAGACAAATGTGCACCACAAATTACCTGTTCCTAATTCAAATGTATATTAGCACTATTATTCTAATTTTTCTCCTTCTCTGATCGTACACTCGAGTGCTAATAAGACAAATGTGCAGCACAAATTACCTGTTCCTAACTCAAATGTATATTAGCACTATTATTCTAATTTTTCTCCTTCTCTGATCGTACACTTAAGCGCTAATAAGACAAATGTGCACCAAAAATTACCTGTTCCTAATTCAAATGTATATTAGCACTAATTATTCTAATTTTTCTCCTTCTCCGATCGTACACTCGAGTGCTAATAAGACAAATGTGCACCACAAATTACCTGTTCCTAATTCAAATGTACAAATTACCTGTTCCTAACTGTATAGTCCATCTACAGGTTGCCTGTAAGAGATTGCAGACTGCGATAGGGCCGCCTATTGTACTGGTGTTTCTAATGTATTTCTTTTTAATTGTATCCTATTTATCTATCTACTAAGTACTTTAGGAGAATGCATAAGTCATATGGAAATTTTTAAACCCAGTCACGCTGTTATTCTCTAGATGCTGCAACTATTTTAATCGGTCTTATGTATATATATATATATATATGGATAATAATACTTGTCTCGAAATAATTAGTTGTCTCAAGTATGGTACAGAATACATAATAGTATTGTGTATAGTGAGTATGGATGCTTATCGTATGAAATTTATTTTTAAACTTGATGGCCTTGCGGGGTTTGTATTCAAAATGGCAGTCGAAGCCAGTTTTCGCGGGAAGTCCGGCGATATCGCTGTTTATTCGAAACGGCAGATACTTACTGATACTATACTAACAAAGTTTGACGATAAAAAAAAGTAATGACGATATTTCTCGACATGGCGAAGGCTTTTGAAACAGTCTCTGCGCCTCTGTTGTTATAAAAACTAGAAAACCTTGGAATCCGTGGTACTCAACTAGAACTTTTTAATAGCTACTTAAGTGGTAGAACACAACGTGTCAAATTTGGGGAATGGATAAGTGACGAGTGCCAACTCACTAACTCTTCAACTCCTCAGGGGAGTATATTAGGACCTAACCTCTTTTCAACGTTTATTAATGACCTCTGTGAACTGGAATTTTCTAATCGAAACATTCTCACATTTGCCGATGACACAGCTCTCCTCTTTTATGGTGACACCTGGGGGGAAGTCTTTCACTTTGCTCAAATCCGCTTCTCACCGGTGACAACGTGGCTAAAAGACAACTTATTCAAACTTAATACAGACAAAACCAAATACTCTTTAAAACAATCGCCTTATCATTGATCCGTCACTCATGCGATAATTACCTTTCAAACACATGCTTGTGCCCTAAACTCGATCAAATTCGATCAAGTCCTCCTCGGCGTCATTATTGACAAAACCTTGACCTTTAATTTACACATTGACCTGCTAGCAAAGTGAATAGGGAATCTTATTTACGTATTTAAGCTTAATTTACATGTAGCTGATGAGAAAGTTCTAAAGTCTGTATACCTTACATTATGTCAGTTCTTATTAACATATTTTATCACAACATGGGGAGGAGCCCCGAAGATGAAGTTAAACAAACAATTACGTAAATACATAATTATATATGTTAAAGTTAGAACGAGCTCAAAGAGCAGTCATCAAGGCGGATTGATGTTTGGGAGGGGCTTGACCCTGGTCAGGGTAGATTTTAGCAAAGTAAATACTTAAAAGGCACATAACATTTCATTTTGCTTAACGCATTTATGAGCCTCCTCGTAAAACTTTTTGCAAATTCCGCAAAGACTATGTTAGGTTGAAGACTACCAGAGATATCTCGATGTATATACATGGCAGCCAAACCGGTTAACCTGTCTTCGGTCATCGTATGAAGGTAAGATTTTATTAGTTTAAGCGAAGAGAAGTTGCACTTCACACTTGTTGTTGTCACAGTGGTTACTAGTAATGCAGCAAGAATTTTTATATTTAGGAAAAACTCATTTGTCTTGGTGGTGCGGGCCTATAATGATTGGGTTATACCAGTCCTCCTTTGGCATACTTAGATGGACTCAGACGGAACTAGATGCCCTGGATAGAAGAGTTCGTACACTGCTTACCGCGAACCGAATGCACCGACCGAATTTAGAGATTCGTGGTATTAACCACCCTACCCTGTGAATATAACTGTGGGTAATTATCGCTGTGTGAACTGAATTGCGACTTTATTGTGTAAGAACAATGTCGCTATTTATTTAAACGTGGGAGAGCCATGCTTCCGCACGTATGGGCTGGCTCGACTCCGCTCGATACCACGGCCTCACAGAAAACCGGCAGTAAGGCAATGGTTGCATTGCATTTCGCTGCGTGAGTGTGGTTACCGAAGGCCCTAACCCTTCCTTCTCCCCTATTCCCGCCCTCCCCTGTTCCCACTCTTCCCCCCCCTCCCCCTCTTCTCCTACTCCCACCTTAGCGGTAGTCATTTACCATCAGGTGACCCGTCTGCTCGTTTGCCCTCTATACCATAAAACCTGTACTATTATGGCATGTATTTTGTGGTATTTAGGTACTGTAAGAACTACAAAGGTTTGTTATCACTTAAAATCGTTCTACAGATCAAAATACATGTCCTTCCGTAAACTTTAGTGGTCAATACCAATAAAGTTTCAGCGTGTAATGTAGTAGAGACATACTTTACTATTTTATACCGAGCTATTTTAAGGTAGCGGACTTTAGGACTGGATCTGCCTCTATCCCCTTGAAACTCCCCTAACACCTGTCTCTTGGCATGTTTACAGTGATAACTGTTTGCAAATAAATTGAATTTAAAACTATACCCATATAAAAAGGGGGTTTAAATAGGTAAAAGTTTAAATTCATGACTAAACTTTATTATAAATGATGAAATGAAAGCCTTTCATGGTATAAACAATAAAATATATTTCGTTTATTAAAAATATCAGTTTTTTTTTGTCCTGGTCGTATCGAAGTTTCTTCGGAACAATGTAACATGCACGCATCATGTTATTCTGATTGTAAAGTCCGTCAAATGGCAGCCATATTTGATTACCTCAATCGAACTTGCCGAATGAGCCAAATATGTCGATCTTGTAATAAGGCAGACTGAGGCTTGAATTTCAACATTCAATGATACCATAGTGTTGTGGTCGTTAGTACTACTATTGTATTTCCACTAATATTAGGTGAAAAATATAATGCAGCTATTGTTGAATTTGCCAATCTCGCATTAGGTCTGCGGATGACAGAACTTCAGTCTTGCCCTCTCTCTCCCATGGTGACGATTTTCAATCATAAAACCAATGTTTATAGGTGCTTACATCTTTAGACATTCTAATATATTTACAGTACTTGAATCACGGCATGACCAAATAGTCTTTTATTAGGCATTAAACTTATTACAACAAGGCCATTTCTTTCTCAAAAACAGATTTGAAGATCTCATATTTAAGGTCAGTCTAGACAATTTTTTTATGTTTTACGAACAATTGGATCATCTGTTTGTACTGTGAAATACCTTTACGATAGACTAACCAGGTATTTTCTATATGCTTGCTATTATAAATACTATATATATATATATACACGTATATTTTATGGCTCGTATCATTTTTCTCCGTTATCTCGCATAGTTTATTTACACGAATCCAAATTGTCGTTTGTAATTAAGTGGCAATTCGTCTATAGTTTCGAAACACATACAGAACCTATAATTTCGGCATTTCGGTATTGGGTATGGAATTGGACGTTTAACGACGCCGGTATTTGCATTGGGGTAAATGACCTTTTCTACTGGAGCTTCTTCAATGACAATATCGTCAGTTGGGTGAATGTCTGGATAGCGATCTGGTACAACTGGAGTAGTGCCGCATCGTCCCTCGGATTCTGTAACGGGTACAACGGTAACAGTACAGTTCTATAAATAGTAGTATTGTCAGTAATGGTTGTGGATTTAGTAATGGTTTGTGCGTTAGAGTTTGGACCAATGGGTTGTAAGGACTAAGGGGGGCAAGAGATATCATCTATTAACATATCATCAAGGGATTCAAGGGGTTTCAATGAAGCAACGCCTTCGGTCAATGTAGTGGTAATGGTGCTACCAGTAGTTTCTTTAGTGTCTGTCTTAGTTTCAGCAGCGGCGTTTCTCAAATTGGAGCCGTGTCATCTCTTACAAGATACACCTTAAATATTTTAGTAGAAGAACGTCAAAGCATGCTTAGTATAATTAGTCTAGTATAATTAGCCCTAGTATAATTTGAGGACTGTCTAAAGCTAGAAGATATATTGTGACCTATTGCTCTAAGGCTGTTGGTAATAGTATCTTCTGTTGTCATATTTTAACTTCACTTCCAACGCACGGCTCTGGACTATGTCATCATCAGGTGGCAAATGTTTTACCGGTGACTGTACCCATAGCTTGGGAACCCTCCTTCATCCTAAAACTACTACTATCTAACCTAACATTAGTACATTAACTAAACTGTGTAAAGTACAACAATTCATCATATTATTACTGACAGAGTTAATAGTATAAGCATTAGCTTATACTATTAACTCTGCTATTAAGCAATGCCATTTTTATCTAAGCTTAATTGGGAATGCGTCTCCCAACTTCTCAAAAATCAAAATCAAAAACATTTATTTCAATTAAACTATTATGGGTATTTTTGAATTGTCAGGAGTAGTAGTCAGTCAGAATAAGTCAGTCGTGAAGCTAGTTGCCTAGTTGCCAAAGCATCCCTAATCAACTTAAAGTTCTTTATAAAATTGTTGGTGTACTTTTGTATCAATAATGGTTACCTGTGAAGTCTGGACCTTCTGGCTGATCTGGAGGGCCATCGATTAATGTGGGTCTCGAATGTACTGGTTCCGCTTCTGTTTAAAAGAAATGTAATAAATTAATTCAGTACTACGCGCATGCACTTCCGCTGCCATCAGCTTTAAAATATTTGACGCTGGTCGATTTGGTTGACTATGGACGCAAAGTGAACGGTAAAAACATGTAGCATGTAGGTATCTAATAAGTGAGGCTTCGTTGACAGTGACAATAATGCATGGTGACAAAAATTTGACGCTAAACGTTTTGTTCAACCTTGCACTCAATTACGGTATAGCATATTTTTAAGGATTAAAAAAGGAGGTTATCAATTCGACCGTATGGTATATATGTATATTTTAGGTAGATTTCGAAGAAAAGTCTGCCTGTTGGTTTTGTACCAGTTGTCGAGTTTTCCAAAAATTTCTTCACAGGAGGTCTAAGTTATGATCCCTAGACCCCAAAACAACCGCTAGTTAAAAAGTTTTTAAATATATGTATGTATGTATGTACTTCAATTTTACCGGCACGATAGAGGTCGCAATTATGCACCGATTGCTTTCAAACTTGGACGAAAAATCAACAGGGCAAAAATGAAGCTTAAGTTCATAAATGGGGGATATTCCCCCAAAGGGGAGCCTGGGGGGCAGATTTTCAAAAACAGTAAAAAACACCAAATCGACCTCTGCGGGCCTGCCGTGGGCCCGGATTTTTTTTATGTATGTTCAGCCCTCACTCCGTTATTTATGAACTGATTTTGATGATTCTTTTTTTGTTAGATAAGATATACCTCAAGGGTAGTCTCATGTCAAGGAAGTTAGAATCTGAAGATGGGATCCTGATAAAATTGAGAGAAACCCTCGAAAAAAGAAGGTCGTAAAACTACGAAGTCTAAAGTCAATAAAAATAAAATCCTCAATCAATCAATATATAATGTTTGGCATTTCCGTTGAGAAAATGAGGGTATTTCGCCCTAAAAATCGATACACATAAATGCGGATATGAAAACCTATTCTTTTTAGGGTTCCGTTCCTCAAAAGATAATTTCGAAAAAGACTGGCAAGGGCAAGTCTTTGAGAATTAATTCCCGAGATGGACGTATACAAGTTTGTTTGCTTACGGAACCCTCGGGACGCTAGTCAAACTCGCACTTGTCCGGTTTTTTAATACTTGTCTTGGTGTCCTTTTGCTATCGTTATTTTGTTTAGAATTAACAATAAAAAATAACGACTATTTATGGACTATCAGAATCTACATATATACGTAAAAAATAAACATTTCTGTGTTTTAAATATCTAAATCGTTCTAACACCGCCATCTCTACGTCTAAATGTTCAACTATGACATTTTGCAATTTCGTTTCTTGCTGTGCGCTTGCGACTCGTTATCTTTTCTACATTTTTTTCTAACTGATATGTATCCGACGACTTTGATTAGGTACTATAATGAACCCAGAACCTCACCCGATAACGACCTTAGCTATCTATGCATTGGACCCACCCACCTCACATGACGACACCGGCTTACTCATGGATACCGTACCTGTATCAGAAAGACCTGGCACGACACATATGTACACGAAGGCTAAGAAAATTTTCTTAGCTGGTCGCAGGACAGTAGAGTGTTGTGCCCATTGTTTGATTCTTGGGCTGGGTAAGGTTTCAATCTAATATAAATCCCCTAGCCCAGTTTCTAGATGAAGTGTTAATTATATATTTAAATGAGAAGGAATAAAGAATCGTCAAAATACTAGAAATGTTTTTTTGGTTTTCTCTTTTTTCTAAGGTTTTTTTTTTAAATAATACACTCATATAACATAAAAACAAAGATAAAATATAACTCACAAAAAGTCAGAAGAAATACTTGGGTTTGAACTTAGGACATTTGCCAGTCAAGGGTCATACCGCTTTCGCTATCAAAGCAAATCCTGAGTTTTTTATTATTTTATATAATTTTTTAATTATGTGCTAGTCCATAGTTATTTCAACCCTAGAGCCTACAATTTATTTCATTCATGGGCGCCATTGGGCCAAAAGCTCTATACCAAATGGGCATATCCCTTTGACCACATAATACACAAATGTGTGTATTGTTTGTGATTATTTTTTAATCTTCAGTTGATGTGTTACTAATAAACATACTAACCTGTATCAATGACGTCTGTTCTGCTGGATGTGACGGTAGTTTTTTGTGACTGAGGTGGAACTGTATAACAAATAAACAAAACAATTGATGTTGGAATCTCTCAACATAAGCGATAACAATATAATAGAGACTTTTGTAGCTACTTGCAACAAGCTTTTTTCTCCTTTCTCTCGTACAACTTTCTTTACAATCTCTTCTTCTCAGCCCTATTAGGATACTTAATATTGAAGGCTTGTCTGCTGGAATACTGAAGGGAATTTTAATTTTTATTTATTTATACTTTATGCACAAGACAAGTACAAAGGCGGACTTAATGCTAAAGGCATTGTCATTAAAACTCAATATGTATTTAGTGTAAGTGTTAGTCCGTTTTTTATTATAATATATTATATATATAATTGGTAGACCGTATTCATATACCACAATTGGCCTGTAGTACAGTACAAGTATTATTATTTTATTTATTTCAACTTTTTGCACATTTAGTACATCGGCAGAATTAATGCCCAAGGTATTATCTACCAGCCAACTTTTGGGTGATGCAGAGATAAGAAAAAGTAGGTGCTAGGGCTGTAAAAGTAACGAGAAAATGTGTACCCGTATGTATTCGTTACTATAACAATTAGTACTCGTTTCTATCGTATCGTTACGTTAATAGTTATTGCCGATACTAACATGAAGTATCTCATCAAGTCACGTACGGTGTGGATGGCGTCGTTCGTACTTTGTAAATAAACTACATATGCGTACTATACTTCCGCATTAAGCAATGTTTGTACTTTACTGCATTTTGAAGTAGTCTCGCCTTTATATAAATTTAGATTAGGTAAATTGGCAGTGGCGTAACAATAGGGTAGCAGAGCGGGCAAAGTGCCACGGGCCCCCGGTCCGGCCGGCCCCGACCCATCGGCCCTAAGCACATGAGGCACCAAGAGTGAACTTGTGCCCCCATCCGATGAATTAGCCACGGGCCTCAGATGGTATAGTTACGCCACTGTAAATGGGTACAAAAATAAAGTATAAATATAAGTATAAAAATAAAAGTAACTATAAAGACAAAGAGTTAGTGTCAAAATCAATTATTTCGTTAAATAAACCTAAAACCATTTAAAATGTAACATGTTGCATGAAAATATTTGAACCTAATTGTAGACAAACATAATCGTAATGAATGAATTTAACATTACTTAGTGATACGTTCGACTCATCGACTATCGTGCTTTTCAAATTCAAATTCAATTCAAATTCAAATTCAAAATTAATTAAGACACTAAGTGACATTTATGAACGTTAAATTGAAGCTAGAGTTAAAATCATAGATCGGCGCAAACAGACGCCACAGCATGTACTGGATTGTCGAGGTAAATTAGGTGAAAACACCAAAATCTACTGCCTGCTTGTGTCGATCTATAACTTCCAGTTTCCAAAATGCGTAGAGCCTTATGAGAAGAATACTGGCAAAGAAACTCATGGCCACTCTTTTTAAAAGTCAGTTTTAATACCCTTCAACAATATCTATAACTACCAAATATAAAGGTACTTTTATATATGGTTTTTATGGTTAGTGTCTCTTCTATAGGGCAGCGACATGTTTTATAAAATAATATAAAAGTAGGTAGGTATATTGAATCAGCACTACGCTCATATTCATTTAACGAAAAAAGGTTGAAGTTTTGTTTCCAAAACACTTTGCATTATTATTTTTATTTTAATAATACACAACGCACAGTCGGAGGAAGGATCAAAAATTTGTTTACTCATAGTGGTAACTTAAATTTGAAACTTACCGTGAGTTTCTGAGCCTTTATCTGGTCTTGGGCTTCGATCGATTGCCACTGGTTCTGTTTGATTAAAAAATATATTATTTCGCCAGTAAGTGCTAGTGCTTTTTGGGTGAGAAGTAGTCGATGATATTGCCAAGGTGCCACAACGCTATACAGACATATATGTATATTCTAAATTATCATAAACAAATGGTTATGCTATAGTTGAACTGCTACTTCTACTTATTTACTTAAAAAGCAGCTAGACTTGCAGTATCGCATTTTGAATGCGAACCGATTACGGTCTGTTGTTGCTAAAGTTATGTAATAAGAATATTTGTAGAATGGTTTGCTTTTGTCAGACTACTTACTTCCTCTTATTACTGTTTTCTCAAGATTTGGTGTTTCGTTACTCTCAGCTTCTGCTGTTCCGCCATCGGGGACAGTTTCGGTCACCTCAGTAGTTGTTGTAGTAGTTATCTTAGTGCCAGCGCCTGTATTATATAAATAACATATTTTTTTTTATTTTATTTATTTCTTTGTTTATTCTTTTGCAGAATGTAGTTTTTTTATAAGGAATTTAATAATAATAATGTCTTGGTACATGTTACTCATCGCTATCTAGACCCAAACTAAGCAGAGCTTGACCTAGGGGTATAGAACACGGGGTGCTGTCTAGAAAACCTCCACGTGGTACACCCTGGAAACGTTGGCGATGACGCTGCCTTTTGTTCCTCAGTTTTTGAGGACGGCGTCATCGCGAACGGCTAATATTCTAGTAAGGAGAGGAGGCCATTTTTCTTCGGCCACTCGGTCGAGCCTTGGTCCAACAGAGCGGGCGTGTCTGCCGATTCCTCTGTTGGCTCTTCGCTCTTCGGAGCTATGAGGATGAAAACCTCGGTAAAAAATCACGAAGGAGGGACCCTTCCACGGGTCGGCGTTTCTCTACTGTCCACAGTGGAGAAGGAGGACGGGCTCGGCGTGCACTCACACTGCCACCGAGCAGGCATGGGAAATTTAGTTTCCTTGCCACCGTCGGCATATCGTATTCCCGAAAGGAGTCGTGGTCATGTCTCGCGATTCCGATCGGGGACGAGGGTCTTGGCTTAGCCGCCCGGACTGCGAGGAAGAAAACCTCTCTAAAAAATCACCCCGAATCCCGTGTTCTGGTGCGTGACCAGGGGATGTATGGCTGATGGGTAGTTCAGTCGCAAGCGCACTCCCAGTCGGGGCACCTGCGGACCCCTCGGTTGGGCATAAATCTACGCTTGCCCGGGTATTGGGGGATCTCTACCCGGGTTGACCTTTATTTCTCCCCCAATCGTGGGACTAAATATGGATTTAAATTTACTCAATAAAAACAAAATAAACGTTGAACAAAAGAAGTAGAAAGCAAAAGAAAGGAAGAACAAGAGGAGCAACAAAAAAGTTGCTGAAATATCGTCAACCGACGACGAAGTCTCGTCTGAGGCGACTATATCGGTGGAGCTCCCAGAAGTCAATCACACTCCTGGGAGCAATCGCAAATCGGAACGTCTGCGTTCCAAGGCTGGATCATCCACAGAAACTCCTGAAGTTGTGGAGATGGAGGTTGAGCTGCGCGAAATCGAGAACCGAAAACGAGGTCGCTCAAGGGATGAGGATTATGAACCATCCACAGATATGCTCCCTCCTAAAGTTGCTAGTAGCCTAAGGGGGAGGTCGAGTGTCGCGCAGGCCGATCCTATCTCCGGCAGGTACCGCCTTCACCAGGTCGGGCGCTTACGCCCGGGCCAGAGCGGAGGGTGAAATTGAAGCGGAGGAGGAGATTGCGGATCTCCTGCAGAAAAACCGGGGGCCGGTGGAATTGGATTCGGTCACCCAAACACCGGTAACCATGCAGGAGAAAGCGGACGTGGCGGTGGCCATAATTCACAAAGTGACCACTAAGTCCACGAACCTTAAGGGTTCTTTTGTAAAGGCCCTTAAGGACTCCTCCTCCGCCGTCTCTGGGGTCGTTAGGACCCTAATTAGTAACGTCGCGAGCCTCCAGGCGGCAAACGATCGGTTGGCGGGGCAGGGGGCTGAGCTGAGCGCTCAGTTCGCCCAACTTCAGGCGCGCTCGAATTGTGCTGAGCAATCGAGCCCAGTTGTGGCACAGCCTGCTGCCTCCCCCTCCCCCCCCGAAGTTCCGGATTCCCACCTGCGTCAAATCATTTACGCAGTGTGGAGGATGATGGACGGGCGCCTCGCCGGCCTTGAGGCAAGGCTTCCTCCGGCCCCCATCGTTCGGCCGCCACTCGCCGCGGCCAAGGCAAAGGCCTCTACAGTCCCGTCGGTGCTTCCCGTCTCGGGTGGCCGCGTCGTCGTCTCTTATACCGCGAAGGTGTCAGCGCCAGCGCCTGCAACTGCACCGAAGAAGGGGCGACAACCTAAGGCTGCGGCGAAGGTGGTAGCGGAATTCCCTCCGCTTCCCTCTCGTGCACCTAAAGGGACGAGCGCGCCTGCTCCCTCCACATCTGCCCCCTCCACGTCTGGCCCCTCCTCCACTACTGCCCCCGCCAGCGATGGGTGGCAGAAGGTCGAAGGAGGCAAGAAGCGAAATAGGAATAAGAAGGCTGCCAAGAGTGCACCTTCGCCGCAGGCAGTGACCACCACAAAGAAGCCACGGAAACTGGTGACGCCTTAAACGGCGGCAGTGGTGGTTACCGTATCGCCGGCGGCGGGTGACAGCGGACTATCCTATGCCGACGTCTTTAAGAAGGCCCGAGATAGTCTCGCTGGAGAGTTCGGGGCCGTGGGCGTGAGGATGCGCCTCGCCCAGACGGGAGCTCGAGTCCTCGAGTTCCCTGGGGCTGAAGGTGCAAAGACGGCGGACGCCTTTGCAGAGAAACTGCGGGGAATATTCGCAGCAACGGATGGTGTGAAGATTGCCAGGCCCACCAAGTGCGCGGAGCTGCGAATTTCGGGCCTGGACGATTCGGTCACGGTCGAGGATGTCCGCGTTGCCGTTCAGGAGAAGACTGGATGCAACGTGGACAACGTGGCGATGCCGGCAAGGTCCTCATCGGTTTCGTGAACGCCAGAGTCGCAGTCCTGGTGGCGAGACCGATGAGGTGTTTCAAATGCCTAGGGTCGGGACACACCCGCGTCAAGTGTTCAAGTTGTTTCGACTGCAGCGGACTATGTTTCCGCTGCGGTAGACCGGGGCACAAGGCGGCGGAATGCTCCGCCGCCCCTCATTGCCCCGCGTGTGCGGCGAGCAATTTGCCCGCCAATCACCAGATGGGGCAGGGGGGCTGCAAGCCTCCCCGCACTTCTCAAAATACATCAGGGGCTAGCCAATCGACCCAGGCTGCCTCTGATGTCACTCGTGCGTCGACGTCGTCGCCCATGGAGGAGGCTGTAGAGACGGTTCAATAAATGGACCAAGTCTCTAGCCTCCTTGTCCAAACGAACCTAAACCACTCTGCCGGTGCGCAGGACCTTTTTCTGCAAACCATGGCGGAGTGGTCGATAGGTGTGGCCGTAGCCGCGGAGCCCTATTACGTTCCTCCCCGTCCAAATTGGATGGGTGACCGGGACGGCTCCGTGGCAGTCGTTGGCTCCACGGCGGCTCATTCCCCATCCTTGTCGCTAAGAGACAAGGGTATTGGATATGTTGCTGCCGAATGGGGGGGCATAACCGTATATGGTGTGTACTTCTCCCCTAACCGGAGTCTGAGCGATTTCGAGGTTTTCCTCAATACCTTGGAGACCTCGATGCGGCGCTTGGCGTCTGGGTACGTCCTGGTGCTGGGGGACTTCAATGCAAAGGCCGTCGCGAGGGGTTCCCCCAGGACGGACGCACGAGGCGAAGCCGTCGAAGAGTGGGCGGCATCGGTGGGCCTCTGTCTCCTAAACAGAGGCTCCGCCAACACGTGCGTGCGACAGCAGGGAGGGTCGATAGTGGACCTTTCGTTCGCTACCCCTGCTCTCGCCGTACGAGTAAGGAACTGGCGTGTCCTGGAAGAGGTTGAGACGCTCTCGGATCACCTCTATATCCGATTCGAGCTCTCCCGGACCCAGGACCCCAGAAGGGGTCACACGGCGCGGCGTTCTTCCCGCTTCCCGCGGTGGGCTGTTACCAAGTTGGTTAGGAACCTACTGGAGGAAGCAGCCATTATTTACTCTTGGCTGTCTCCGCGGCCTCTGACCGAGGAGGCAGACATGGGGGCGGGCCGCTTTCGCGATGCGTTTACGCAGATTTGCGATGCGACCATGCCCCGCGTTCGAGGTCGTCGGCCTCCAAGGAAGGAGGTCTACTGGTGGTCCCAGGAGTTGGCGGACCTCCGCGTGGCCTGCACTCGTGCCCGGAGGTCCTACACCCGCAGCCGGTGGCGTCACCGCGAAGATGGGGAAGAGGACCGGCTTCATGAGGAGTACCGGGAGGCGCGGAAAACTCTGAAGCTGGCCATTAGCCGCGCCAAAGAGGAAAAAAGAAAGGAGATGCTGGAGGGTCTCGATCGTGACCCCTGGGGTCGCCCATATCGTGCGGCGCAACAAAAGCTCCGCGCGTCGGCCCCCCCCCCCCCCCTTACGGAGACTCTCCAGCCCAGCTTCCTGCAGGGAGTGGTTGAGGGCCTTTTCCCGCAACGGGTATAGCACGTACCCCTGTCGATGGCCCCCTTGGCCAGAGACGACGGGGAGAACGTGGAGGATGGTGTTCCGCCCATCACGGAGGCGGAGGTAGGGGCGACTGTTCTACGGATCCGTTCGAAGAACACCGCCCCCGGGCCAGACGGGATCCCTGCCCGAGTGTTGGCCCTGGCCCTCGACCACATGTCCGACCGCCTCAGGGAGGTGTTTGACGCTAGCTTGGCGTCCGGACGCTTCCCTGACTGCTGGAAGAGCGGGAAGCTGGTCCTTTTAAGGAAGCCGGGACGGCCTACCAACTCGGTCGCGGCCTACAGGCCCATCGTGTTGCTGGACGAGGCGGGTAAATTGTTTGAGAGGGTCCTCTCTGCCTGCATCGTCCGGCACCTTGGCGAGGTCGGCCCCGATTTGTCGGACGCCCAATTCGGTTTTCGAGCGGGGCGTTCGACGGTCGGCGCTGTGTTGCGCCTGAGGGCCGTGACCGAAGAGGTAGTGAGCTGTGGCGGCGTGCTGTTGGCGGTGTCGTTCGACATCGCCAATGCGTTCAATAGTCTGCCATTCAGCTGCATCAGGGAAGCACTCCACTATCACGGAGTGCCAGGGTACCTGAGGCGGCTAGTGGCAGACTATCTAGAGGAGCGTACCGTCATGTACGAGGACCGAGATGGTGTTTTGAGTAGTCGGCCCATGTCGTGCGGTGTTCCGCAGGGGTCTGTCCTTGGACCACTCCTGTGGAACATGGGGTACGACTGGGCCCTTCGAGGTGACTTTCCCCCCGGGCTGGGCGTAATCTGTTACGCTGACGACACTTTGGTCACAGCTCGGGGGGTGAACTTTCAAGAGGCAGCGCATTTGGCCACCAGGGGAGTCTCTCTGGTGGTCGGGCACATCGAGGCGCTGGGCTTGCAGGTGGCCCTGGATAAGACGGAGGCCCTTTTATTCCATGGGCCCCGTCGTGGTCCACCCCCTGGCGCCTCTATCGTAGTCAACTCGGTTCTCGTACCGGTTCGGGCCCACATAAGGTATCTGGGCCTGATCCTCGACGGTAGGTGGCTCTTCGACGAGCACTTCCGACAGCTTGCTCCGAAGCTGGTCGGCGCTGCGTCCGCTCTTGGGCGACTCTTGCCCAATTTGGGCGGACCCAGCGTCGCTGTGCACCGGTGTGGGTGGAGGCTCTGACCGCCCAGAATAGGGCGCGCCTCTGGCGCCCTCAGAGGGTTATGGCGGTTAGAGCCATACGCGGATACCGCACCGTGTCGACGGAGGCGGCGTGCGCGTTGGCCGGGACTCCTCCGTGGGATTTAGAGGCGGAAGTGCTCGCCGAAGTATATCGGTGAA
This sequence comes from Callimorpha dominula, assembly GCA_949752705.1. Classification (NCBI taxonomy): domain Eukaryota; kingdom Metazoa; phylum Arthropoda; class Insecta; order Lepidoptera; family Erebidae; genus Callimorpha; species Callimorpha dominula. Next base: position 3,361,428 of record OX457020.1, read on the forward strand.
CGGCTGAGTTCCGGGCGGGAAGCGGCAGTCGGCTCCCGCCCGAAGAGGTACGCGAATGGCGTGAGGCCGCTCGACGAGCCACCATGGCTCGTTGGTCGTCCCGGCTGGAGGCTCCACGTGCTGGCTTTGCCGCCGTGGAGGCGCTCCGGCCGGTCATCGTCGAGTGGGCAGGGCGGCAGCACGGGACCCTTTCCTTCCGACTGACGCAGGTTCATTCCGGGCACGGCTGCTTCCGGAAGTACCTGCACTCGGTCGCTAGGAGGGAATTGAGTCCCGCCTGTCACCACTGCGACTGTAGTGAGGACTCGGCTCAGCACACGCTGGCGGTTTGCTCCGCCTGGGCGACGCAGCGTCGGGCCCTCACTGCAGTCATCGGAGGGGATCTCTCGCTACTACCGGCCGTCATACGCTCCATGGCCGGTAGCGACAGGAATTTTACCGCGGTCGCGACCTTCTGTGAGGACGTCATCTCGTAGAAGGAGGCGGCGGAAAGGGTCCGGGAGGACGATCTCCACTCGGACCTAATTCGCCGCCGGCGAACCGGGCGGCGGAGGCGCGCTTACCAGCGCCTCATGCCGCCCTGAGTGTGGCCGCGGGTGGACGGGACGGGTTTTTCCCCTCCACCCGCTATAGTGGCCCACGCGAGGAGGCGGCGTCAGCGTGTGCCTGGACGTCGCCTAATTGAGAGGTTTTTCACCTGAAGGTGGTGCCCGCGCTTTTGCGGGCAGGCGCTAGGGGGGGTCCGGATGTCTTAATAAAAGCTGTTCCCGGATCCCTCCTACTTAAGGCGCAGTACGGCACACCGTGTGGTTTTAGTCGGTTCGATTCCGACACACCGCCCCACCGAAAACCCCGGTGGGGTGACGGCCCGAGGGGGTTTCCACACGCACAAAAAAAAAAAAAAAAAAAGGGGTATAGAACACGGTTTATTTCTATATTATCATACATAGAAACTCCCAGACAGATAAAATAATTCCTGAATACAAAGACTTGCTGAACTATACCGACTATTATTCTTGTTATATTAAAATTGAACTTACATAAAATAAAATAAATACCTGATTGAACTGGTTTTGATCCATAAGGCTCATGTGTTGACACCGGCTCTGTTTTATTAAAAAACTAGCTGCGCCCCGCGGTTTCACCCGCGTAAGTCCCGGCACCGTGGTAAAACCGGGATAAAAAGTAGCCTATGTGTTAATCTAGGTCTCCAACTATCTCGAAACCAAGTTTTATCGCAATCGGATCAGTAGTTTTAGCGTGAAAGAGTAACAAACATCCATACATCCATACATCCTCACAAACTTTCACGTTTATAATATTAGTAGGAAGTAGGATATACATTAGTAGGCCAAAGGCATAGCCGTATACGGCCAATCTGATAAATCGCCTTAAATTGAGAAGTTTTGTGCTACATCCTTTATTATAGTATATTATTATAGTATTATAGTGCCTAAAAGATGAAAATTCAAAATGTATATCCTATGTCTCTTTTACTTCTGGATTACTTGACGTTGCTTAATACTTTTCTTAAAATAAACATATCATTGTTTTCAGGCACACAATCATACCACCAGATTCAGTGACGAACACTATATGTTTAAGAGATATTATGCTTTCCCATACCATAATTTTGTCAGTAACACGATTGTTTAATCCAAGTACCTATATATCAGATATATAAAATATATTAGGGTGCCAGTAAGTGCTAGTGCTTTTGGGGTGAGAAATAGTGACGGTATTATAAAGGTGTCACAAAGCTAAACAATATTTCTAATATGGAATTTGGACAAATTATTTGTTAAATTCCGTACCTGGAGCTGGCTGTCCAACCGGTTCTCCAACTACTCCTAGGCTAAGCTCTGGCTCTGGTTCTGTTAATAAAATTAAAAAAAAAATTAATTAATTTGATTGTCCGGATGTTTTAAAATGTTTGATATTATTCTTGTTATATTAGAATTTAATTGTCTGATTGAATTGGTCTTGATCCCTAAGAATCATAATATGTTGACACTGGCTCTGTTTTATTAAAAAATATATATTAGTAGGCCAAAGGCATAGTCGTATACGGCCAATCTGATAAATCGCCTTGAATTGAGAAATTTAATTATTATTTCTTTAAGTTTAAAGTCCCCTACCTTATTTTCCTGGTTTGGTAGGGTCCGAACTGCTGTTTTTGAAAAAACTTAGAAGAATATATAGATAGTCTCTCTCATTTACGTAAGATTTTAAATTAAAAAAAAAAGTGTCGTTACAAAGTTTGGTCTTAATTTTAGTCTTAATTTTTTCCGTCTAGCCCCCTTTCGCAACGCGTGATAAGGAAATTCGTTCCAATATTTTGGACACCGTTCAAAAGTTCTTATAGAGAATCCACGACCAAATCTATTATCAAAAAAAAGGCCTGACATTGGATGGTGGAGAGCTTTTTTAAAGAGGCACCCTAAATTAAGTATCAGAACTTCTGAAGGAGTGACTAAAGCCAGGTCATGTGTAACTGTAAAAGACCATTTGACCATTTCGACCCGCGTTCGTGTCTGCAACGCTTTTCACCGTGTAAATAGTTGTTCTTTCTTGTTCAGGCCTCATGGGTAATTGTCAAGTCACATCACTATTGCGTTAATCTACTTTGTCTATGACGACTCGACACCCTCTTGGACTGAACGACCATCTTTGAATACACATGTTTGGGTAACTTCGTGTCTTGTTCAAAATCCTAGGCCTCACGTGGCGCTGAGGACAATTAAAAACTATCCCTGTGCACTGGTTAAAATATTTTCTTTGTAGCCGATGGTTCCGGCAAGAGTATATATTTTATGTATGGTACCTCGGTTGTGAATGCGAATGTTGAGATGGATGTGTGGTGTGACTAGGATGGACAAGGTGAGAAATGAATATATTAGAGGGAGCCTGAAAGTAGCACCAGTGGAGGAAAAGCTGAGGAGCAATAGGTTATCGTGGTATAGACATGTGATGCGGAGGGATGAGCAAAATGTGGTGAAAAGAGTGTTATGTTTGGATGTTGACGGGTACAGGAGAAGAGGACGACCAAAGAAAAGATGGATGAACTGTGTGAGAGAAGATATGGCTAGAAATGGAGTAAGCAGTGAAATGACGAACGATAGAGTAGAATGGAAGAATAAAACATATTGAACCGACCCCAAATAAAATTGGGACAAGGGTAGGCATATGATGACTTCGGTTGTGAATCCATTCCTAAAACAAACTACCGTTACTGGTTAACGAGAATAGTAGTAATGTGTGACTACTTCTATAGCACGCTCTATATATAGTATAATGTGTTTGAACACATGTGGTGCGAGTTTCGTCCTAATTGTGGCTATATTTTTATACCGAATGATATCGCACGTAACATGTTTGGAATTCTGGCTAGAATTTTTCTCTGGAGAATTCAGTTGATGTGTTAGTGATAAACATACTAAACGTGTACATGTGATGACTTTGGTTTCCGAATTTGCAGTTGCTTTGTTGCTCATTACGATTTTAGTAGTTTCTTGTGAGTCAGGTTGATTTGTATATCAAATAAAACAAACGATGTTGGAATCTAGCAAACTATGACAAGCGATAACAATAACATAGACTTTTGTAATACGTATAACAAGCTCTTTTCTCCTTTCTCTCGTACAAGTTTCTTTAGAATCTCTTCTTCCCATCCTTATTAATATACCTAATATTGGGGCCCTTCTGCTGGAATACTGAACGGAACTTTTATTTTTATTTATTTACACTTCTTGCACAAGATAAGTACAGAGGCAGACTTACAGGGCCATCGACTACTATGGGTTCATGTCCTTGATACACTGACTTTTTCGATTTAGGATTTCAATTCATGATGACGCACAAACGCACACGTGGGAGGACAGGAGAGCTGAAATATTTCTCTATTCAAAGTGGTAACTTAAACTTGGTTTTGGGGTGGGTTGATTGGCACTGGTTCTGTTTGATTAAAAATACATTAGGGCGCCAGTAAGTGCTACTGCTTTTAGGGTGAGAAATAGTCGACGATATTGTAAAGGTGTCACAAAGGTAAACAATATTTTCTAAAATGGAATTTGGACAAATTATTTGTTAAATTCCGTACCTGGAGCTGGCCGTCTAACCGAGCCTGGCCGTCTAACCGTGCCTGGCCGTCTAACCGTGCCTGGCCTGTCGTGTATTGACTCTGTGTATTCTGTTAATAAAAAAAAAAAATTGATTGCACGAATGTTATTTAAATGTTAAATATTATTTTTGTTATATTAAAATTGAACTTGCATGAAATAAAATAAAATATATACCTTGATGAACTGGTCGTGATCCAATAGACTCATGTGACGGCACCGGCTCTGTTTTATTAAAAAAGATATAATATATTAGTAGGCCAAAGGCATAGCCGTATACGGCCAATCTGATGAATCGCCTTAAATTGAGAAATGTAATTATTAATTATTTTGGTTTAAGGTTACATGTTTTGTGCAACATCCTTTATTCTTAGAGTGCTTAAAAGATGAAAATTCAAAATATCTATCCTATGTCTCTTTTACTTCTGTATTATTTGACGTTGCTTAATACTTTTCTTGAAATAAGAATAAACATATCATTGTTTTCAGGCACACAATCATACCACCGGATTCAGTGACGAACGCTATATGTTTAAGAGATATTATGCTTTCCCATACCATAATTTTGTCAGTAACATGATTGTTTAATTCAAGTACCTATATATCAGATATATAAAATATATTAGGGCGCCAGTAAGTGCTAGTGCTTTTGGGGTGAGAAATAGTGACGGTATTATAAAGGTGTCACAAAGCTAAATAATATTTCTAATATGGAATTTGGACAAATTATTTGTTAAATTTCGTACCTGGAATTGGCTGTCCAACCGGTCCTCCAACTATTTCTGGGCTAGGCTCTGGCTTCGGTTCTGTTAATAAAATTAAAAAAAAATATTAATTAATTTGATTGTACGGATGTTTTTAAATGTTTGATATTATTCTTGTTATATCAGAATTTAATTGTCTGATTGAATTGGTCTTGATCCCTAAGAATCATAATATGTTGACATTGACTCTGCTTTATTAAAAAAGATATATATTTGTAGGCCAAAGGCATAGCCGTATACGGCCAATCTGTTGAACCGCCTAAAATTGAGAAATGTAATTATTAATTATTTTGGTTTAAAGTTTAATGTTTTGTGCCACATCCTTTATTCTTACACATAAAGGATAATAACAAATTAATTCAGATCTAGATGAATTAGAAAAAAGGTATAATTCTCAACTTAATGCTGTTGGGAGTAAAGATTCAATTAGGATTGGATTAAGAGTCACATTCGGGCAGACGATTTATTTGTATTACCATAAGTAGCGTAATAATAGGTTGGCAGAGCGGGCGTAATGCCACGGGCCCATGGCTCTAGGGGGCCCTAAGCCTCGACCCCAAGACCTTAAACACAGGCGGCACCTCTGTTAACGTTTCAAGCGCCTATTGCCATTGAATTATTAAGTGAAAGTGGGTCCCCATACAAGAAACGTGATTTTTTAGATCTTGAACGGTAATAGCGAGACATCACACACACACGACCGATACAATCAAACGACTGTGATTGATTTGGTTTTTTCAGACCGATTGGTGTGGTAACAACTGATGATCAACAAAAATTGATCCTTTCTATTAGCAATCGATGTGTGTGGTGGCACTCTAAGGGAGGGCCCCATCCGATTAAGTAGCCACGGGCCTCAGATAGTGTAGTTACGCCATTGATTACCATTCATGCAAAAGATTCAATTAGGATAGGATTATGAGTCACATTCGGGCAGAGGATTCAGTTGTATTACCATTTTTATGCAACAGATTCAATTACGATAGGATTAAGAGTGAAAGATATCGTTGAAAATTCAACGAAATTTTACCGTCCGTAAGCAAAACGAACCGTTTCTTGATTATAGGAACCGGGCATAAGTGTATTAGGGGCCGGTAGCTGAAACACGTTTATTGGAACTTTAGGAATGAATTACTAAGAAAAGGAAGGTAAAATCTCCAAGCCAGAACACGTGCACAACGGGTGCATACAACTCCGGGGATCTTCGATAGGGGCCCACAACTTTTTGTAACACGCTGTATTATGCCTACTTCTGATTCTCTGTACGTTAAAGTTTTTGTCAAAAAATGTCGAACTGAACCACAGAACACATAATAGTATCAAACTGAACTCAATATGTCTACAAATAAATACTTGGCCAACCTTGAAGCTGGATGGCCAGATATCCGGATATCTGACCAAACATTGTCAATTGTCTGTTTTGGATATAGAAAGTAATGCCACGTTGCGGCCTTAAAAATAGATAAAGATGAAATTTAATTAATAACTTCTGATTTACGACATATGAGGGCCTCGTTGTAAGCTAAATTAGAATGTCTTTTCAACTCCTTTTTATGTAAATTCAACTTATCGACTCAGTATTATTTATACAAATTACGAGAGGGTTGTTGAAACTGAAAGAGCTCGACCGACTGAAGTACAGGATAAGTACTATTAATTTAATTATTTCAACTTCACATTTAGTACATAGGCGGACTTAATGCCTCAGACATTCTCTACCAACCAACTTTCGAGCGATACAGATAAAAGAAAAAGGTGCACTTAAAATAATGTTAAACATTCTAAAATAAAGGGGAGAGGGGCTCGTGGCTAAGTGGTAATTGAGTAGGTTAGCGCATTACAAAGTTAAGTAATACTGGCCAAGTCAGTCTAGGATGGGTGACCATTCTTAACACATTGAGACCCCTCCGTGCTTCGGAGAGCACGTTAAGCTGTCGGTCCCGGGTGCCATGCGAACATCTGTGGCATTCGTTACGGGTAGTTGGAGCCCTAAAAAGTCTGACAACCTGGTCTAACTACAGAACTTCAGTAAAATAGTATATATATATATATATATATATATATATATATATATATATATATATATATATATATATATATATATAGTAAGTAAAAAAAAAATATATATATGTATATATAAATATTTATATGTAATTTTTTATAACTTCGGTTTATATGTTAGTAATAAACGTACTATACTGCACCTGGGTCGTTTTTATTTACAGTTGCTGTGTTACTGAAATATGACTTTAGTAGTTTCTTGTGACTGCGGTGGAACTTTATAACGACTATACTATAGACTTTTGTAGCTACTTATAAAAAGCTATTTTCTCCTTTCTCTCGTACAAATTTTTTTACAATCTCTTCTTCTGAATACTTAACATTGAAGTCTTGTCTGCTGGAATACTGAAGGGAACTTTTATTTTTATTAATTTATACTTTATGCACAATATGAGTACAGAGGCAGACTTCATGCTAAAGGCATTGTCATTAAAACTCAATATGTATTTAGTGTAAGTGTTAATCCGTTTTTTTTTTATTGGCTCATCATTGTTTAATAGAAATTGGTAGACCATATATACCATATATACCACAATTGGCCTGTAGTACAGTACAAGTATTATTATTTTATTTATTTCAACTTTTTGCACATTTAGTACACCCGGCAGAATTAATGCCTAAGGCATTATCTACCAGCCAGCTTTTGGGTGATGCAGAGAAAAGAAAAAGTAGGTGCTAGGGCTGTAAAAGTAACGAGAAAATGTGTACCCGTATGTATTCGTTACTATAACAATTAATACTCGTTTCTATCGTATCGTTACGTTAATAGTTATTGCCGATACTAACATGAAGTATCTCATCAAGTCACGTACGGTGTGGATGGCGTCGTTCGTACTTTGTAAATATACTACATATGCGTACTATAGCTCCGTATTAAGCAATGTTTGTACTTTACTATATTTTTGAAGTAGTCTCGCCTTTATATAAATTTAGATTAGGTAAATTGGCAGTGGCATATAACAGTAGGGTGGCAGGGCGGGCTAATGCCACGGGCCCATGGCCCTAGAGGGCCCCCGGTCCGGCCGACCCCGACCCATAGGCCCTAAGCACACGAGGCACCAAAAGGTATAGTTACGCTACTGTAAATGGGTACAAAAATAAAGTATAAAAATAAAAGTAACTATAAAGACAAAGAGTTAGTGTCAAAATCAATTATTTCGTTAAAGATATCCACCTAAAACTATTTAAAATGCAACATGTTGCATGAAAATATTTGAACCTAATTGTAGATAAACATAATCGTAATAAATGAATTTAACATTACTTAGAGATGCGTTCGACTCATCGACTATCGTGCTTTTAATACCCTTACAACAATTTCTATAACTACCAAATATAAAGGAACTTTTTTATATGGTTTTTATGGTTAGTGTCTCTTGTATAGGGCAGCCACAGTGCCACAAAGCTAAACAATATTTCTTATATGGAATTTGGACAAATTATTTGTTTAATTCCGTACCTGGAGCTGGCTGCGGTTCTGTTAATAAAATTTAAATAAAATCTTTTTAACAAAAACATTAAACCGACGAAAAGAATTAAAAAGCAAAAAATAAATAAACCTTAAGTCTTAAGTATTGAGCTTATTTACATAAACTATCTAATTTTATATAAACTTATTTTGAGTCGGCGCCAAATAAAATTTTGATAATTAATCAGTTTGTTGTTTGGCGCCGATTCAAAATAAGTTTTATGGTTTTTTTTTCATCATCATGATGATGATGATGAAAAATGATGATGGTTTCTAAACGCAATACCTGATAAAGTAATGAAAAGTAAACAGAAACACTATTCGTTCCTACAATTTTCGAGGGTTTCTCTCAATTTTTTCAGGATCCCATCATCAGATCCTGACTTCCTTGACATGGGACCACCTTTGAGGTATACGCTATCTAACAAAAAAAGAATAATCAAAATCGGTTCATAAATAACGGAGTGAGGGCTGAACAGACATAAAAAAAAAAATATTATACGGTCGAATTGAGAACCTCCTTTTTTTTCGTAGGTTAAAAAATAATAATTAATTTGATTGTACGGATGTTTTTAAATGTTTAATATTATTCTTGTTATATTAGAATTTAATTGTTTGATTGAATTGGTCTTGATCCATAAGAATCATAATATGTTGACACTGGCTCTGCTTTATTAAAAAAGATATATATTTGTAGGCCTAAGGCATAACCGTATACGGCCAATCTGATGAACCGCCTTGAATTGAGAAATTTAATTATTATTTGTTTTGGTTTAAAGTCCCCTACCTTATATCCCTGGTTTGGTAGGGTCCGAACTGCTGTTTTTGAAAAACTTAGAAGAATATATAGATAGTGGCCCCAATTCTGTTACTTCACTCGCTAAATTAAAATCCACTAAATTTTCTTCATATAAGAAGTAAACCTTGCACACTTAGAAACAAGGTCTTATTTCAAATTGAAACAAGTAGGTAACATACTCGTATGTCGCTATCGAAATAAGCAATTTATTTGTCTACTAAAGTCTGATACGCTTAAATAAACTTTAAAACCACGTAGCGAGAGCCGCTATCCGTTGAATGCCATCTCTTTTGCTCTGTGTTTTTAGTAAGCGTCTTCGTAGGTGTATAGTAAAAACACGTCATCCTTGTTCGTTTTGAACAAGTTTTTATACGGCAATTATACAGCGTTGGAATAAATTAAAACTCTCGCTGCGTGGAAATAAAGTTGACTATACGTTGACAGGTTTTATTGAAATTTAGCAGCGCTGAGAAATAGATGCTAGTAACCAATAGACCTTATTACGAAGAACACTAGGTTGATTTCATATGAAGAAATTAAGTCAGGTTTTAGTTTAGTCGAGTGTACAATAGAATCAGCACCAGTGTCTCTCTTTTACGTAAGTTTGTAAATTAAAAAAAAAAGTGTCGTTACAACTTTTGGTCTTAATTTTTTCCGTCTAGCCCCCTTTCGCAACGCGTGATAAGGAACTTCGTTCCAGTATTTTGGACACCGTTCAAAAGTTTCTTATAGAGAATCCACGACCAAATCTATTATCAAAAAACAGGCCTGGCATTGGGATGGTGGAGAGCTTTTTTAAAGAGGCACCCTAAATTAAGTATCAGAACTTCTGAAGGAGTGACTAAAGCCAGGTCATGTGTAACTGAAAAAGACATAAGGGGATAGTTTGACCATTTCGACCCGCGTTCGTGTCTGCAACGCTTTTCACCGTGTTGTTCTTTCTTGTTCAGGCCTCATGGGTAATTGTCAAGTCACATCACTATTGCGTTAATCTACTTTGTCTATGACGACTCGACACCCTCTTGGACTGAACGACCATCTTTGAATACACATGTTTGGGTAACTTCGTGTCTTGTTCAAAATCCTAGGCCTCACGTGGCGCTGAGGACAATTAAAAACTATCCCTGTGCACTGGTTAAAATATTTTCTTTGTAGCCGATGGTTCCGGCAAGAGTATATATTTTATGTATGGTACCTCGGTTGTGAATGCGAATGTTGAGATGGATGTGTGGTGTGACTAGGATGGACAAGGTGAGAAATGAATATATTAGAGGGAGCCTGAAAGTAGCACCAGTGGAGGAAAAGCTGAGGAGCAATAGGTTATCGTGGTATAGACATGTGATGCGGAGGAATGAGCAAAATGTGGTGAAAAGAGTTTTATGTTTGGATGTTGACGGGTACAAGAGAAGAGGACGACCAAAAAAAAGATGGATGAACTGTGTGAGAGAAGATATGGCTAGAAATGGAGTAAGCAGCGAAATGACGAACGATAGAGTAGAATGGAAGAATAAAACGTATTGAACCGATCCCAAATAAAATTGGGACAAGGGTAGGCAGATGATGACCTCGGTTGTGAATCCATTCCTAAAACAAACTACCGTTACTGGTTAACGAGAATAGTAGTAATGTGTGACTACTTCTATAGCACGCTATATATATAGTATAATGTGTTTCGTCCTAATTGTGGCTATATTTTTATACCAAATGATATCGCACGTAACATGTTTGGAATTCTGGCGAGAATTTTTCTATGGAGAATTCAGTTGATGTGTTAGTGATAAACATACTAAACGTGTACATGTGATGACTTTGGTTTCCGAATTTGCAGTTGCTTTGTTGCTCATTACAATTTTAGTAGTTTCTTGTGAGTCAGGTTGATTTGTATATCAAATAAAACAAACGATGTTGGAATCTAGCAAATATAAATACATATATAAATGTATGTGTGTATTTTTTGTGATTATTTTTTAATCTTCAGTTGATGTGTTACTAATAAACATACTAACCTGTAACCTGTAAGACTGTTGCGCTGCTCGATCTGACGGTAGTTTTTTGTGACTGAGGTGGAACTGTATAACAAATAAACAAAACAATTGATGTTGGAATCTCTCAACATAAGCGATAACAATATAATAGAGACTTTTGTAGCTACTTGCAACAAGCTTTTTTCTCCTTTCTCTCGTACAACTTTCTTTACAATCTCTTCTTCTCAGCCCTATTAGGATACTTAATATTGAAGGCTTGTCTGCTGGAATACTGAAGGGAACTTTAATTTTTATTTATTTATACTTTATGCACAAGACAAGTACAGAGGCGGACTTAATGCTAAAGGCATTGTCATTAAAACTCAATATGTGTTTAGTGTAAGTGTTAGTCCGTTTTTTTTAATTATATAATATATATATATAATTGGTAGACCGTATTCATATACCACAATTGGCCTGTAGTACAGTACAAGTATTATTATTTTATTTATTTCAACTTTTTGCACATTTAGTACATCGGCAGAATTAATGCCCAAGGCATTATCTACCAGCCAGCTTTTGGGTGATGCAGAGATAAGAAAAAGTAGGTGCTAGGGCTGTAAAAGTAACGAGAAAATGTGTACCCGTATGTATTCGTTACTATAACAATTAGTACTCGTTTCTATCGTATCGTTACGTTAGTAGTTATTGCCGATACTAACATGAAGTATCTCATCAAGTCACGTACGGTGTGGATGGCGTCGTTCGTACTTTGTAAATATACTACATATGCGTACTATAGCTCCGTATTAAGCAATGTTTGTACTTTACTATATTTTTGAAGTAGTCTCGCCTTTATATAAATTTAGATTAGGTAAATTGGCAGTGGCGTAACAATAGGGTAGCTGAGCGGGCAAAGTGCCACGAGCCCCCGGTCCGGCCGGCCCCGACCCATAGGCCCTAAGCACATGAGGCACCAAGAGTGAACTTGTGCCCCCATCCGATGAATTAGCCACGGGCCTCAGATGGTATAGTTACGCCACTGTAAATGGGTACAAAAATAAAGTATAAATATAAGTATAAAAATAAAAGTAACTATAAAGACAAAGAGTTAGTGTCAAAATCAATTATTTCGTTAAATAAACCTAAAACTATTTAAAATGTAACATGTTGCATGAAAATATTTGAACCTAATTGTAGACAAACATAATCGTAATGAATGAATTTAGCATTACTTAGTGATACGTTCGACTAATCGACTGTCGTGCTTTTCAAATTCAAATTCAATTCAAATTCAATTCAAATTCAAATACAAAATCAATTAAGACTGACATTTATGAACGTTAAATTGAAGCTAGAGTTAAAATCATAGATCGGCGCAAACAGACGCCACAGCATGTACTGGATTGTCGAGGTAAATTAGGTGAAAACACCAAAATCTACTGCCTGCTTGTGTCGATCTATAACTTCCAGTTTCCAAAATGCGTAGAGCCTTAAGCGAAGAATACTGGCAAAGAAACTCATGGCCACTCTTTTTAAAAGTCAGTTTTAATACCCTTCAACAATATCTATAACTACCAAATATAAAGGTACTTTTATATATGGTTTTTATGGTTAGTGTCTCTTCTATAGGGCAGCGACATGTTTTATAAAATAATATAAAAGTAGGTAGGTATATTGAATCAGCACTACGCTCATATTCATTTAACGAAAAAAGGTTGAAGTTTTGTACTTTGCATTATTATTTTTATTTTAATAATACACAACGCACAGTCGGAGGAAGGATCAAAAATTTGTTTACTCATAGTGGTAACTTAAATTTGAAACTTACCGTGAGTTTCTGAGCCTTTATCTGGTCTTGGGCTTCGATCGATTGCCACTGGTTCTGTTTGATTAAAAAATATATTATTTCGCCAGTAAGTGCTAGTGCTTTTTGGGTGAGAAGTAGTCGATAATATTGCCAAGGTGCCACAACGCTATACAGACATATATGTATATTCTAAATTATCATAAACAAATGGTTATGCTATAGTTGAACTGCTACTTCTACTTATTTACTTAAAAAGCAGCTAGACTTGCAGTATCGCATTTTGAATGCGAACCGATTACGGTCTGTTGTTGCTAAAGTTATGTAATAAGAATATTTGTAGAATGGTTTGCTTTTGTCAGACTACTTACTTCCTCTTATTACTGTTTTCTCAAGATTTGGTGTTTCGTTACTCTCAGCTTCTGCTGTTCCGCCATCGGGGACAGTTTCGGTCACCTCAGTAGTTGTTGTAGTAGTTATCTTAGTGCCAGCGCCTGTATTATATAAATAACATATTTTTTTTTATTTTATTTATTTCTTTGTTTATTCTTTTGCAGAATGTAGTTTTTTTATAAGGAATTTAATAATAATAATGTCTTGGTACATGTTACTCATCGCTATCTAGACCCAAACTAAGCAGAGCTTGACCTAGGGGTATAGAACACGGGGTGCTGTCTAGAAAACCTCCACGTGGTACACCCTGGAAACGTTGGCGATGACGCTGCCTTTTGTTCCTCAGTTTTTGAGGACGGCGTCATCGCCAACGGCTAATATTCTAGTAAGGAGAGGAGGCCATTTTTCTTCGGCCACTCGGTCGAGCCTTGGTCCAACAGAGCGGGCGTGTCTGCCGATTCCTCTGTTGGCTCTTCGCTCTTCGGAGCTATGAGGATGAAAACCTCGGTAAAAAATCACGAAGGAGGGACCCTTCCACGGGTCGGCGTTTCTCTACTGTCCACAGTGGAGAATGAGGACGGGCTCGGCGTGCACTCACACTGCCACCGAGCAGGCATGGGAAATTTAGTTTCCTTGCCACCGTCGGCATATCGTATTCCCGAAAGGAGTCGTGGTCATGTCTCGCGATTCCGATCGGGGACGAGGGTCTTGGCTTAGCCGCCCGGACTGCGAGGAAGAAAACCTCTCTAAAAAATCACCCCGAATCCCGTGTTCTGGTGCGTGACCAGGGGATGTATGGCTGATGGGTAGTTCAGTCGCAAGCGCACTCCCAGTCGGGGCACCTGCGGACCCCTCGGTTGGGCATAAATCTACGCTTGCCCGGGTATTGGGGGATCTCTACCCGGGTTGACCTTTATTTCTCCCCCAATCGTGGGACTAAATATGGATTTAAATTTACTCAATAAAAACAAAATAAACGTTGAACAAAAGAAGTAGAAAGCAAAAGAAAGGAAGAACAAGAGGAGCAACAAAAAAGTTGCTGAAATATCGTCAACCGACGACGAAGTCTCGTCTGAGGCGACTATATCGGTGGAGCTCCCAGAAGTCAATCACACTCCTGGGAGCAATCGCAAATCGGAACGTCTGCGTTCCAAGGCTGGATCATCCACAGAAACTCCTGAAGTTGTGGAGATGGAGGTTGAGCTGCGCGAAATCGAGAACCGAAAACGAGGTCGCTCAAGGGATGAGGATTATGAACCATCCACAGATATGCTCCCTCCTAAAGTTGCTAGTAGCCTAAGGGGGAGGTCGAGTGTCGCGCAGGCCGATCCTATCTCCGGCAGGTACCGCCTTCACCAGGTCGGGCGCTTACGCCCGGGCCAGAGCGGAGGGTGAAATTGAAGCGGAGGAGGAGATTGCGGATCTCCTGCAGAAAAACCGGGGGCCGGTGGAATTGGATTCGGTCACCCAAACACCGGTAACCATGCAGGAGAAAGCGGACGTGGCGGTGGCCATAATTCACAAAGTGACCACTAAGTCCACGAACCTTAAGGGTTCTTTTGTAAAGGCCCTTAAGGACTCCTCCTCCGCCGTCTCTGGGGTCGTTAGGACCCTAATTAGTAACGTCGCGAGCCTCCAGGCGGCAAACGATCGGTTGGCGGGGCAGGGGGCTGAGCTGAGCGCTCAGTTCGCCCAACTTCAGGCGCGCTCGAATTGTGCTGAGCAATCGAGCCCAGTTGTGGCACAGCCTGCTGCCTCCCCCTCCCCCCCCGAAGTTCCGGATTCCCACCTGCGTCAAATCATTTACGCAGTGTGGAGGATGATGGACGGGCGCCTCGCCGGCCTTGAGGCAAGGCTTCCTCCGGCCCCCATCGTTCGGCCGCCACTCGCCGCGGCCAAGGCAAAGGCCTCTACAGTCCCGTCGGTGCTTCCCGTCTCGGGTGGCCGCGTCGTCGTCTCTTATACCGCGAAGGTGTCAGCGCCAGCGCCTGCAACTGCACCGAAGAAGGGGCGACAACCTAAGGCTGCGGCGAAGGTGGTAGCGGAATTCCCTCCGCTTCCCTCTCGTGCACCTAAAGGGACGAGCGCGCCTGCTCCCTCCACATCTGCCCCCTCCACGTCTGGCCCCTCCTCCACTACTGCCCCCGCCAGCGATGGGTGGCAGAAGGTCGAAGGAGGCAAGAAGCGAAATAGGAATAAGAAGGCTGCCAAGAGTGCACCTTCGCCGCAGGCAGTGACCACCACAAAGAAGCCACGGAAACTGGTGACGCCTTAAACGGCGGCAGTGGTGGTTACCGTATCGCCGGCGGCGGGTGACAGCGGACTATCCTATGCCGACGTCTTTAAGAAGGCCCGAGATAGTCTCGCTGGAGAGTTCGGGGCCGTGGGCGTGAGGATGCGCCTCGCCCAGACGGGAGCTCGAGTCCTCGAGTTCCCTGGGGCTGAAGGTGCAAAGACGGCGGACGCCTTTGCAGAGAAACTGCGGGGAATATTCGCAGCAACGGATGGTGTGAAGATTGCCAGGCCCACCAAGTGCGCGGAGCTGCGAATTTCGGGCCTGGACGATTCGGTCACGGTCGAGGATGTCCGCGTTGCCGTTCAGGAGAAGACTGGATGCAACGTGGACAACGTGGCGATGCCGGCAAGGTCCTCATCGGTTTCGTGAACGCCAGAGTCGCAGTCCTGGTGGCGAGACCGATGAGGTGTTTCAAATGCCTAGGGTCGGGACACACCCGCGTCAAGTGTTCAAGTTGTTTCGACTGCAGCGGACTATGTTTCCGCTGCGGTAGACCGGGGCACAAGGCGGCGGAATGCTCCGCCGCCCCTCATTGCCCCGCGTGTGCGGCGAGCAATTTGCCCGCCAATCACCAGATGGGGCAGGGGGGCTGCAAGCCTCCCCGCACTTCTCAAAATACATCAGGGGCTAGCCAATCGACCCAGGCTGCCTCTGATGTCACTCGTGCGTCGACGTCGTCGCCCATGGAGGAGGCTGTAGAGACGGTTCAATAAATGGACCAAGTCTCTAGCCTCCTTGTCCAAACGAACCTAAACCACTCTGCCGGTGCGCAGGACCTTTTTCTGCAAACCATGGCGGAGTGGTCGATAGGTGTGGCCGTAGCCGCGGAGCCCTATTACGTTCCTCCCCGTCCAAATTGGATGGGTGACCGGGACGGCTCCGTGGCAGTCGTTGGCTCCACGGCGGCTCATTCCCCATCCTTGTCGCTAAGAGACAAGGGTATTGGATATGTTGCTGCCGAATGGGGGGGCATAACCGTATATGGTGTGTACTTCTCCCCTAACCGGAGTCTGAGCGATTTCGAGGTTTTCCTCAATACCTTGGAGACCTCGATGCGGCGCTTGGCGTCTGGGTACGTCCTGGTGCTGGGGGACTTCAATGCAAAGGCCGTCGCGAGGGGTTCCCCCAGGACGGACGCACGAGGCGAAGCCGTCGAAGAGTGGGCGGCATCGGTGGGCCTCTGTCTCCTAAACAGAGGCTCCGCCAACACGTGCGTGCGACAGCAGGGAGGGTCGATAGTGGACCTTTCGTTCGCTACCCCTGCTCTCGCCGTACGAGTAAGGAACTGGCGTGTCCTGGAAGAGGTTGAGACGCTCTCGGATCACCTCTATATCCGATTCGAGCTCTCCCGGACCCAGGACCCCAGAAGGGGTCACACGGCGCGGCGTTCTTCCCGCTTCCCGCGGTGGGCTGTTACCAAGTTGGTTAGGAACCTACTGGAGGAAGCAGCCATTATTTACTCTTGGCTGTCTCCGCGGCCTCTGACCGAGGAGGCAGACATGGGGGCGGGCCGCTTTCGCGATGCGTTTACGCAGATTTGCGATGCGACCATGCCCCGCGTTCGAGGTCGTCGGCCTCCAAGGAAGGAGGTCTACTGGTGGTCCCAGGAGTTGGCGGACCTCCGCGTGGCCTGCACTCGTGCCCGGAGGTCCTACACCCGCAGCCGGTGGCGTCACCGCGAAGATGGGGAAGAGGACCGGCTTCATGAGGAGTACCGGGAGGCGCGGAAAACTCTGAAGCTGGCCATTAGCCGCGCCAAAGAGGAAAAAAGAAAGGAGATGCTGGAGGGTCTCGATCGTGACCCCTGGGGTCGCCCATATCGTGCGGCGCAACAAAAGCTCCGCGCGTCGGCCCCCCCCCCCCCCTTACGGAGACTCTCCAGCCCAGCTTCCTGCAGGGAGTGGTTGAGGGCCTTTTCCCGCAACGGGTATAGCACGTACCCCTGTCGATGGCCCCCTTGGCCAGAGACGACGGGGAGAACGTGGAGGATGGTGTTCCGCCCATCACGGAGGCGGAGGTAGGGGCGACTGTTCTACGGATCCGTTCGAAGAACACCGCCCCCGGGCCAGACGGGATCCCTGCCCGAGTGTTGGCCCTGGCCCTCGACCACATGTCCGACCGCCTCAGGGAGGTGTTCGACGCTAGCTTGGCGTCCGGACGCTTCCCTGACTGCTGGAAGAGCGGGAAGCTGGTCCTTTTAAGGAAGCCGGGACGGCCTACCAACTCGGTCGCGGCCTACAGGCCCATCGTGTTGCTGGACGAGGCGGGTAAATTGTTTGAGAGGGTCCTCTCTGCCTGCATCGTCCGGCACCTTGGCGAGGTCGGCCCCGATTTGTCGGACGCCCAATTCGGTTTTCGAGCGGGGCGTTCGACGGTCGGCGCTGTGTTGCGCCTGAGGGCCGTGACCGAAGAGGTAGTGAGCTGTGGCGGCGTGCTGTTGGCGGTGTCGTTCGACATCGCCAATGCGTTCAATAGTCTGCCATTCAGCTGCATCAGGGAAGCACTCCACTATCACGGAGTGCCAGGGTACCTGAGGCGGCTAGTGGCAGACTATCTAGAGGAGCGTACCGTCATGTACGAGGACCGAGATGGTGTTTTGAGTAGTCGGCCCATGTCGTGCGGTGTTCCGCAGGGGTCTGTCCTTGGACCACTCCTGTGGAACATGGGGTACGACTGGGCCCTTCGAGGTGACTTTCCCCCCGGGCTGGGCGTAATCTGTTACGCTGACGACACTTTGGTCACAGCTCGGGGGGTGAACTTTCAAGAGGCAGCGCATTTGGCCACCAGGGGAGTCTCTCTGGTGGTCGGGCACATCGAGGCGCTGGGCTTGCAGGTGGCCCTGGATAAGACGGAGGCCCTTTTATTCCATGGGCCCCGTCGTGGTCCACCCCCTGGCGCCTCTATCGTAGTCAACTCGGTTCTCGTACCGGTTCGGGCCCACATAAGGTATCTGGGCCTGATCCTCGACGGTAGGTGGCTCTTCGACGAGCACTTCCGACAGCTTGCTCCGAAGCTGGTCGGCGCTGCGTCCGCTCTTGGGCGACTCTTGCCCAATTTGGGCGGACCCAGCGTCGCTGTGCACCGGTGTGGGTGGAGGCTCTGACCGCCCAGAATAGGGCGCGCCTCTGGCGCCCTCAGAGGGTTATGGCGGTTAGAGCCATACGCGGATACCGCACCGTGTCGACGGAGGCGGCGTGCGCGTTGGCCGGGACTCCTCCGTGGGATTTAGAGGCGGAAGTGCTCGCCGAAGTATATCGGTGAACGGCTGAGTTCCGGGCGGGAAGCGGCAGTCGGCTCCCGCCCGAAGAGGTACGCGAATGGCGTGAGGCCGCTCGACGAGCCACCATGGCTCGTTGGTCGTCCCGGCTGGAGGCTCCACGTGCTGGCTTTGCCGCCGTGGAGGCGCTCCGGCCGGTCATCGTCGAGTGGGCAGGGCGGCAGCACGGGACCCTTTCCTTCCGACTGACGCAGGTTCATTCCGGGCACGGCTGCTTCCGGAAGTACCTGCACTCGGTCGCTAGGAGGGAATTGAGTCCCGCCTGTCACCACTGCGACTGTAGTGAGGACTCGGCTCAGCACACGCTGGCGGTTTGCTCCGCCTGGGCGACGCAGCGTCGGGCCCTCACTGCAGTCATCGGAGGGGATCTCTCGCTACTACCGGCCGTCATACGCTCCATGGCCGGTAGCGACAGGAATTTTACCGCGGTCGCGACCTTCTGTGAGGACGTCATCTCGTAGAAGGAGGCGGCGGAAAGGGTCCGGGAGGACGATCTCCACTCGGACCTAATTCGCCGCCGGCGAACCGGGCGGCGGAGGCGCGCTTACCAGCGCCTCATGCCGCCCTGAGTGTGGCCGCGGGTGGACGGGACGGGTTTTTCCCCTCCACCCGCTATAGTGGCCCACGCGAGGAGGCGGCGTCAGCGTGTGCCTGGACGTCGCCTAATTGAGAGGTTTTTCACCTGAAGGTGGTGCCCGCGCTTTTGCGGGCAGGCGCTAGGGGGGGTCCGGATGTTTTAATAAAAGCTGTTCCCGGATCCCTCCTACTTAAGGCGCAGTACGGCACACCGTGTGGTTTTAGTCGGTTCGATTCCGACACACCGCCCCACCGAAAAACCCGGTGGGGTGACGGCCCGAGGGGGTTTCCACACGCACAAAAAAAAAAAAAAAAAGGGGTATAGAACACGGTTTATTTCTATATTATCATACATAGAAACTCCCAGACAGATAAAATAATTCCTGAATACAAAGACTTGCTGAACTATACCGACTATTATTCTTGTTATATTAAAATTGAACTTACATAAAATAAAATAAATACCTGATTGAACTGGTTTTGATCCATAAGGCTCATGTGTTGACACCGGCTCTGTTTTATTAAAAAACTAGCTGCGCCCCGCGGTTTCACCCGCGTAAGTCCCGGCACCGTGGTAAAACCGGGATAAAAAGTAGCCTATGTGTTAATCTAGGTCTCCAACTATCTCGAAACCAAGTTTTATCGCAATCGGATCAGTAGTTTTAGCGTGAAAGAGTAACAAACATCCATACATCCATACATCCTCACAAACTTTCACGTTTATAATATTAGTAGGAAGTAGGATATACATTAGTAGGCCAAAGGCATAGCCGTATACGGCCAATCTGATAAATCGCCTTAAATTGAGAAGTTTTGTGCTACATCCTTTATTATAGTATATTATTATAGTATTATAGTGCCTAAAAGATGAAAATTCAAAATGTATATCCTATGTCTCTTTTACTTCTGGATTACTTGACGTTGCTTAATACTTTTCTTAAAATAAACATATCATTGTTTTCAGGCACACAATCATACCACCAGATTCAGTGACGAACACTATATGTTTAAGAGATATTATGCTTTCCCATACCATAATTTTGTCAGTAACACGATTGTTTAATCCAAGTACCTATATATCAGATATATAAAATATATTAGGGTGCCAGTAAGTGCTAGTGCTTTTGGGGTGAGAAATAGTGACGGTATTATAAAGGTGTCACAAAGCTAAACAATATTTCTAATATGGAATTTGGACAAATTATTTGTTAAATTCCGTACCTGGAGCTGGCTGTCCAACCGGTTCTCCAACTACTCCTAGGCTAAGCTCTGGCTCTGGTTCTGTTAATAAAATTAAAAAAAAAATTAATTAATTTGATTGTCCGGATGTTTTAAAATGTTTGATATTATTCTTGTTATATTAGAATTTAATTGTCTGATTGAATTGGTCTTGATCCCTAAGAATCATAATATGTTGACACTGGCTCTGTTTTATTAAAAAATATATATTAGTAGGCCAAAGGCATAGTCGTATACGGCCAATCTGATAAATCGCCTTGAATTGAGAAATTTAATTATTATTTCTTTAAGTTTAAAGTCCCCTACCTTATTTTCCTGGTTTGGTAGGGTCCGAACTGCTGTTTTTGAAAAAACTTAGAAGAATATATAGATAGTCTCTCTCATTTACGTAAGATTTTAAATTAAAAAAAAAAGTGTCGTTACAAAGTTTGGTCTTAATTTTAGTCTTAATTTTTTCCGTCTAGCCCCCTTTCGCAACGCGTGATAAGGAAATTCGTTCCAATATTTTGGACACCGTTCAAAAGTTCTTATAGAGAATCCACGACCAAATCTATTATCAAAAAAAAGGCCTGACATTGGATGGTGGAGAGCTTTTTTAAAGAGGCACCCTAAATTAAGTATCAGAACTTCTGAAGGAGTGACTAAAGCCAGGTCATGTGTAACTGTAAAAGACCATTTGACCATTTCGACCCGCGTTCGTGTCTGCAACGCTTTTCACCGTGTAAATAGTTGTTCTTTCTTGTTCAGGCCTCATGGGTAATTGTCAAGTCACATCACTATTGCGTTAATCTACTTTGTCTATGACGACTCGACACCCTCTTGGACTGAACGACCATCTTTGAATACACATGTTTGGGTAACTTCGTGTCTTGTTCAAAATCCTAGGCCTCACGTGGCGCTGAGGACAATTAAAAACTATCCCTGTGCACTGGTTAAAATATTTTCTTTGTAGCCGATGGTTCCGGCAAGAGTATATATTTTATGTATGGTACCTCGGTTGTGAATGCGAATGTTGAGATGGATGTGTGGTGTGACTAGGATGGACAAGGTGAGAAATGAATATATTAGAGGGAGCCTGAAAGTAGCACCAGTGGAGGAAAAGCTGAGGAGCAATAGGTTATCGTGGTATAGACATGTGATGCGGAGGGATGAGCAAAATGTGGTGAAAAGAGTGTTATGTTTGGATGTTGACGGGTACAGGAGAAGAGGACGACCAAAGAAAAGATGGATGAACTGTGTGAGAGAAGATATGGCTAGAAATGGAGTAAGCAGTGAAATGACGAACGATAGAGTAGAATGGAAGAATAAAACATATTGAACCGACCCCAAATAAAATTGGGACAAGGGTAGGCATATGATGACTTCGGTTGTGAATCCATTCCTAAAACAAACTACCGTTACTGGTTAACGAGAATAGTAGTAATGTGTGACTACTTCTATAGCACGCTCTATATATAGTATAATGTGTTTGAACACATGTGGTGCGAGTTTCGTCCTAATTGTGGCTATATTTTTATACCGAATGATATCGCACGTAACATGTTTGGAATTATGGCTAGAATTTTTCTCTGGAGAATTCAGTTGATGTGTTAGTGATAAACATACTAAACGTGTACATGTGATGACTTTGGTTTCCGAATTTGCAGTTGCTTTGTTGCTCATTACGATTTTAGTAGTTTCTTGTGAGTCAGGTTGATTTGTATATCAAATAAAACAAACGATGTTGGAATCTAGCAAACTATGACAAGCGATAACAATAACATAGACTTTTGTAATACGTATAACAAGCTCTTTTCTCCTTTCTCTCGTACAAGTTTCTTTAGAATCTCTTCTTCCCATCCTTATTAATATACCTAATATTGGGGCCCTTCTGCTGGAATACTGAACGGAACTTTTATTTTTATTTATTTACACTTCTTGCACAAGATAAGTACAGAGGCAGACTTACAGGGCCATCGACTACTATGGGTTCATGTCCTTGATACACTGACTTTTTCGATTTAGGATTTCAATTCATGATGACGCACAAACGCACACGTGGGAGGACAGGAGAGCTGAAATATTTCTCTATTCAAAGTGGTAACTTAAACTTGGTTTTGGGGTGGGTTGATTGGCACTGGTTCTGTTTGATTAAAAATACATTAGGGCGCCAGTAAGTGCTACTGCTTTTAGGGTGAGAAATAGTCGACGATATTGTAAAGGTGTCACAAAGGTAAACAATATTTTCTAAAATGGAATTTGGACAAATTATTTGTTAAATTCCGTACCTGGAGCTGGCCGTCTAACCGAGCCTGGCCGTCTAACCGTGCCTGGCCGTCTAACCGTGCCTGGCCTGTCGTGTATTGACTCTGTGTATTCTGTTAATAAAAAAAAAAAAAATTGATTGCACGAATGTTATTTAAATGTTAAATATTATTTTTGTTATATTAAAATTGAACTTGCATGAAATAAAATAAAATATATACCTTGATGAACTGGTCGTGATCCAATAGACTCATGTGACGGCACCGGCTCTGTTTTATTAAAAAAGATATAATATATTAGTAGGCCAAAGGCATAGCCGTATACGGCCAATCTGATGAATCGCCTTAAATTGAGAAATGTAATTATTAATTATTTTGGTTTAAGGTTACATGTTTTGTGCAACATCCTTTATTCTTAGAGTGCTTAAAAGATGAAAATTCAAAATATCTATCCTATGTCTCTTTTACTTCTGTATTATTTGACGTTGCTTAATACTTTTCTTGAAATAAGAATAAACATATCATTGTTTTCAGGCACACAATCATACCACCGGATTCAGTGACGAACGCTATATGTTTAAGAGATATTATGCTTTCCCATACCATAATTTTGTCAGTAACATGATTGTTTAATTCAAGTACCTATATATCAGATATATAAAATATATTAGGGCGCCAGTAAGTGCTAGTGCTTTTGGGGTGAGAAATAGTGACGGTATTATAAAGGTGTCACAAAGCTAAATAATATTTCTAATATGGAATTTGGACAAATTATTTGTTATATTTCGTACCTGGAATTGGCTGTCCAACCGGTCCTCCAACTATTTCTGGGCTAGGCTCTGGCTCCGGTTCTGTTAATAAAATTAAAAAAAAATATTAATTAATTTGATTGTACGGATGTTTTTAAATGTTTGATATAATTCTTGTTATATCAGAATTTAATTGTCTGATTGAATTGGTCTTGATCCCTAAGAATCATAATATGTTGACATTGGCTCTGCTTTATTAAAAAAGATATATATTTGTAGGCCAAAGGCATAGCCGTATACGGCCAATCTGTTGAACCGCCTAAAATTGAGAAATGTAATTATTAATTATTTTGGTTTAAAGTTTAATGTTTTGTGCCACATCCTTTATTCTTACACATAAAGGATAATAACAAATTAATTCAGATCTAGATGAATTAGAAAAAAGGTATAATTCTCAACTTAATGCTGTTGGGAGTAAAGATTCAATTAGGATTGGATTAAGAGTCACATTCGGGCAGACGATTTATTTGTATTACCATAAGTAGCGTAATAATAGGTTGGCAGAGCGGGCGTAATGCCACGGGCCCATGGCTCTAGGGGGCCCTAAGCCTCGACCCCAAGACCTTAAACACAGGCGGCACCTCTGTTAACGTTTCAAGCGCCTATTGCCATTGAATTATTAAGTGAAAGTGGGTCCCCATACAAGAAACGTGATTTTTTAGATCTTGAACGGTAATAGCGAGACATCACACACACACGACCGATACAATCAAACGACTGTGATTGATTTGGTTTTTTCAGACCGATTGGTGTGGTAACAACTGATGATCAACAAAAATTGATCCTTTCTATTAGCAATCGATGTGTGTGGTGGCACTCTAAGGGAGGGCCCCATCCGATTAAGTAGCCACGGGCCTCAGATAGTGTAGTTACGCCATTGATTACCATTCATGCAAAAGATTCAATTAGGATAGGATTATGAGTCACATTCGGGCAGAGGATTCAGTTGTATTACCATTTTTATGCAACAGATTCAATTACGATAGGATTAAGAGTGAAAGATATCGTTGAAAATTCAACGAAATTTTACCGTCCGTAAGCAAAACGAACCGTTTCTTGATTATAGGAACCGGGCATAAGTGTATTAGGGGCCGGTAGCTGAAACACGTTTATTGGAACTTTAGGAATGAATTACTAAGAAAAGGAAGGTAAAATCTCCAAGCCAGAACACGTGCACAACGGGTGCATACAACTCCGGGGATCTTCGATAGGGGCCCACAACTTTTTGTAACACGCTGTATTATGCCTACTTCTGATTCTCTGTACGTTAAAGTTTTTGTCAAAAAATGTCGAACTGAACCACAGAACACATAATAGTATCAAACTGAACTCAATATGTCTACAAATAAATACTTGGCCAACCTTGAAGCTGGATGGCCAGATATCCGGATATCTGACCAAACATTGTCAATTGTCTGTTTTGGATATAGAAAGTAATGCCACGTTGCGGCCTTAAAAATAGATAAAGATGAAATTTAATTAATAACTTCTGATTTACGACATATGAGGGCCTCGTTGTAAGCTAAATTAGAATGTCTTTTCAACTCCTTTTTATGTAAATTCAACTTATCGACTCAGTATTATTTATACAAATTACGAGAGGGTTGTTGAAACTGAAAGAGCTCGACCGACTGAAGTACAGGATAAGTACTATTAATTTAATTATTTCAACTTCACATTTAGTACATAGGCGGACTTAATGCCTCAGACATTCTCTACCAACCAACTTTCGAGCGATACAGATAAAAGAAAAAGGTGCACTTAAAATAATGTTAAACATTCTAAAATAAAGGGGAGAGGGGCTCGTGGCTAAGTGGTAATTGAGTAGGTTAGCGCATTACAAAGTTAAGTAATACTGGCCAAGTCAGTCTAGGATGGGTGACCATTCTTAACACATTGAGACCCCTCCGTGCTTCGGAGAGCACGTTAAGCTGTCGGTCCCGGTTGCCATGCGAACATCTGTGGCATTCGTTACGGGTAGTTGGAGCCCTAAAAAGTCTGACAACCTGGTCTAACTACAGAACTTCAGTAAAATAGTATATATATATATATATATATATATATATATATATATATATATATATATATAGTAAGTAAAAAAAAAAATATATATATGTATATATAAATATTTATATGTAATTTTTTATAACTTCGGTTTATATGTTAGTAATAAACGTACTATACTGCACCTGGGTCGTTTTTATTTACAGTTGCTGTGTTACTGAAATATGACTTTAGTAGTTTCTTGTGACTGCGGTGGAACTTTATAACGACTATACTATAGACTTTTGTAGCTACTTATAAAAAGCTATTTTCTCCTTTCTCTCGTACAAATTTTTTTACAATCTCTTCTTCTGAATACTTAACATTGAAGTCTTGTCTGCTGGAATACTGAAGGGAACTTTTATTTTTATCAATTTATACTTTATGCACAATATGAGTACAGAGGCAGACTTCATGCTAAAGGCATTGTCATTAAAACTCAATATGTATTTAGTGTAAGTGTTAATCCGTTTTTTTTTTATTGGCTCATCATTGTTTAATAGAAATTGGTAGACCATATATACCATATATACCACAATTGGCCTGTAGTACAGTACAAGTATTATTATTTTATTTATTTCAACTTTTTGCACATTTAGTACACCCGGCAGAATTAATGCCTAAGGCATTATCTACCAGCCAGCTTTTGGGTGATGCAGAGAAAAGAAAAAGTAGGTGCTAGGGCTGTAAAAGTAACGAGAAAATGTGTACCCGTATGTATTCGTTACTATAACAATTAATACTCGTTTCTATCGTATCGTTACGTTAATAGTTATTGCCGATACTAACATGAAGTATCTCATCAAGTCACGTACGGTGTGGATGGCGTCGTTCGTACTTTGTAAATATACTACATATGCGTACTATAGCTCCGTATTAAGCAATGTTTGTACTTTACTATATTTTTGAAGTAGTCTCGCCTTTATATAAATTTAGATTAGGTAAATTGGCAGTGGCATATAACAGTAGGGTGGCAGGGCGGGCTAATGCCACGGGCCCATGGCCCTAGAGGGCCCCCGGTCCGGCCGACCCCGACCCATAGGCCCTAAGCACACGAGGCACCAAAAGGTATAGTTACGCTACTGTAAATGGGTACAAAAATAAAGTATAAAAATAAAAGTAACTATAAAGACAAAGAGTTAGTGTCAAAATCAATTATTTCGTTAAAGATATCCACCTAAAACTATTTAAAATGCAACATGTTGCATGAAAATATTTGAACCTAATTGTAGATAAACATAATCGTAATAAATGAATTTAACATTACTTAGAGATGCGTTCGACTCATCGACTATCGTGCTTTTAATACCCTTACAACAATTTCTATAACTACCAAATATAAAGGAACTTTTTTATATGGTTTTTATGGTTAGTGTCTCTTGTATAGGGCAGCCACAGTGCCACAAAGCTAAACAATATTTCTTATATGGAATTTGGACAAATTATTTGTTTAATTCCGTACCTGGAGCTGGCTGCGGTTCTGTTAATAAAATTTAAATAAAATCTTTTTAACAAAAACATTAAACCGACGAAAAGAATTAAAAAGCAAAAAATAAATAAACCTTAAGTCTTAAGTATTGAGCTTATTTACATAAACTATCTAATTTTATATAAACTTATTTTGAGTCGGCGCCAAATAAAATTTTGATAATTAATCAGTTTGTTGTTTGGCGCCGATTCAAAATAAGTTTTATGGTTTTTTTTTCATCATCATGATGATGATGATGAAAAATGATGATGGTTTCTAAACGCAATACCTGATAAAGTAATGAAAAGTAAACAGAAACACTATTCGTTCCTACAATTTTCGAGGGTTTCTCTCAATTTTTTCAGGATCCCATCATCAGATCCTGACTTCCTTGACATGGGACCACCTTTGAGGTATACGCTATCTAACAAAAAAAGAATAATCAAAATCGGTTCATAAATAACGGAGTGAGGGCTGAACAGACATAAAAAAAAAAATATTATACGGTCGAATTGAGAACCTCCTTTTTTTTCGTAGGTTAAAAAATAATAATTAATTTGATTGTACGGATGTTTTTAAATGTTTAATATTATTCTTGTTATATTAGAATTTAATTGTTTGATTGAATTGGTCTTGATCCATAAGAATCATAATATGTTGACACTGGCTCTGCTTTATTAAAAAAGATATATATTTGTAGGCCAAAGGCATAACCGTATACGGCCAATCTGATGAACCGCCTTGAATTGAGAAATTTAATTATTATTTGTTTTGGTTTAAAGTCCCCTACCTTATATCCCTGGTTTGGTAGGGTCCGAACTGCTGTTTTTGAAAAACTTAGAAGAATATATAGATAGTGGCCCCAATTCTGTTACTTCACTCGCTAAATTAAAATCCACTAAATTTTCTTCATATAAGAAGTAAACCTTGCACACTTAGAAACAAGGTCTTATTTCAAATTGAAACAAGTAGGTAACATACTCGTATGTCGCTATCGAAATAAGCAATTTATTTGTCTACTAAAGTCTGATACGCTTAAATAAACTTTAAAACCACGTAGCGAGAGCCGCTATCCGTTGAATGCCATCTCTTTTGCTCTGTGTTTTTAGTAAGCGTCTTCGTAGGTGTATAGTAAAAACACGTCATCCTTGTTCGTTTTGAACAAGTTTTTATACGGCAATTATACAGCGTTGGAATAAATTAAAACTCTCGCTGCGTGGAAATAAAGTTGACTATACGTTGACAGGTTTTATTGAAATTTAGCAGCGCTGAGAAATAGATGCTAGTAACCAATAGACCTTATTACGAAGAACACTAGGTTGATTTCATATGAAGAAATTAAGTCAGGTTTTAGTTTAGTCGAGTGTACAATAGAATCAGCACCAGTGTCTCTCTTTTACGTAAGTTTGTAAATTAAAAAAAAAAGTGTCGTTACAACTTTTGGTCTTAATTTTTTCCGTCTAGCCCCCTTTCGCAACGCGTGATAAGGAACTTCGTTCCAGTATTTTGGACACCGTTCAAAAGTTTCTTATAGAGAATCCACGACCAAATCTATTATCAAAAAACAGGCCTGGCATTGGGATGGTGGAGAGCTTTTTTAAAGAGGCACCCTAAATTAAGTATCAGAACTTCTGAAGGAGTGACTAAAGCCAGGTCATGTGTAACTGAAAAAGACATAAGGGGATAGTTTGACCATTTCGACCCGCGTTCGTGTCTGCAACGCTTTTCACCGTGTTGTTCTTTCTTGTTCAGGCCTCATGGGTAATTGTCAAGTCACATCACTATTGCGTTAATCTACTTTGTCTATGACGACTCGACACCCTCTTGGACTGAACGACCATCTTTGAATACACATGTTTGGGTAACTTCGTGTCTTGTTCAAAATCCTAGGCCTCACGTGGCGCTGAGGACAATTAAAAACTATCCCTGTGCACTGGTTAAAATATTTTCTTTGTAGCCGATGGTTCCGGCAAGAGTATATATTTTATGTATGGTACCTCGGTTGTGAATGCGAATGTTGAGATGGATGTGTGGTGTGACTAGGATGGACAAGGTGAGAAATGAATATATTAGAGGGAGCCTGAAAGTAGCACCAGTGGAGGAAAAGCTGAGGAGCAATAGGTTATCGTGGTATAGACATGTGATGCGGAGGAATGAGCAAAATGTGGTGAAAAGAGTTTTATGTTTGGATGTTGACGGGTACAAGAGAAGAGGACGACCAAAAAAAAGATGGATGAACTGTGTGAGAGAAGATATGGCTAGAAATGGAGTAAGCAGCGAAATGACGAACGATAGAGTAGAATGGAAGAATAAAACGTATTGAACCGATCCCAAATAAAATTGGGACAAGGGTAGGCAGATGATGACCTCGGTTGTGAATCCATTCCTAAAACAAACTACCGTTACTGGTTAACGAGAATAGTAGTAATGTGTGACTACTTCTATAGCACGCTATATATATAGTATAATGTGTTTCGTCCTAATTGTGGCTATATTTTTATACCAAATGATATCGCACGTAACATGTTTGGAATTCTGGCGAGAATTTTTCTATGGAGAATTCAGTTGATGTGTTAGTGATAAACATACTAAACGTGTACATGTGATGACTTTGGTTTCCGAATTTGCAGTTGCTTTGTTGCTCATTACAATTTTAGTAGTTTCTTGTGAGTCAGGTTGATTTGTATATCAAATAAAACAAACGATGTTGGAATCTAGCAAATATAAATACATATATAAATGTATGTGTGTATTTTTTGTGATTATTTTTTAATCTTCAGTTGATGTGTTACTAATAAACATACTAACCTGTAACCTGTAAGACTGTTGCGCTGCTCGATCTGACGGTAGTTTTTTGTGACTGAGGTGGAACTGTATAACAAATAAACAAAACAATTGATGTTGGAATCTCTCAACATAAGCGATAACAATATAATAGAGACTTTTGTAGCTACTTGCAACAAGCTTTTTTCTCCTTTCTCTCGTACAACTTTCTTTACAATCTCTTCTTCTCAGCCCTATTAGGATACTTAATATTGAAGGCTTGTCTGCTGGAATACTGAAGGGAACTTTAATTTTTAGTTATTTATACTTTATGCACAAGACAAGTACAGAGGCGGACTTAATGCTAAAGGCATTGTCATTAAAACTCAATATGTGTTTAGTGTAAGTGTTAGTCCGTTTTTTTAAATTATATAATATATATATAATTGGTAGACCGTATTCATATACCACAATTGGCCTGTAGTACAGTACAAGTATTATTATTTTATTTATTTCAACTTTTTGCACATTTAGTACATCGGCAGAATTAATGCCCAAGGCATTATCTACCAGCCAGCTTTTGGGTGATGCAGAGATAAGAAAAAGTAGGTGCTAGGGCTGTAAAAGTAACGAGAAAATGTGTACCCGTATGTATTCGTTACTATAACAATTAGTACTCGTTTCTATCGTATCGTTACGTTAGTAGTTATTGCCGATACTAACATGAAGTATCTCATCAAGTCACGTACGGTGTGGATGGCGTCGTTCGTACTTTGTAAATATACTACATATGCGTACTATAGCTCCGTATTAAGCAATGTTTGTACTTTACTATATTTTTGAAGTAGTCTCGCCTTTATATAAATTTAGATTAGGTAAATTGGCAGTGGCGTAACAATAGGGTAGCTGAGCGGGCAAAGTGCCACGAGCCCCCGGTCCGGCCGGCCCCGACCCATAGGCCCTAAGCACATGAGGCACCAAGAGTGAACTTGTGCCCCCATCCGATGAATTAGCCACGGGCCTCAGATGGTATAGTTACGCCACTGTAAATGGGTACAAAAATAAAGTATAAATATAAGTATAAAAATAAAAGTAACTATAAAGACAAAGAGTTAGTGTCAAAATCAATTATTTCGTTAAATAAACCTAAAACCATTTAAAATGTAACATGTTGCATGAAAATATTTGAACCTAATTGTAGACAAACATAATCGTAATGAATGAATTTAACATTACTTAGTGATACGTTCGACTCATCGACTATCGTGCTTTTCAAATTCAAATTCAATTCAAATTCAAATTCAAAATTAATTAAGACACTAAGTGACATTTATGAACGTTAAATTGAAGCTAGAGTTAAAATCATAGATCGGCGCAAACAGACGCCACAGCATGTACTGGATTGTCGAGGTAAATTAGGTGAAAACACCAAAATCTACTGCCTGCTTGTGTCGATCTATAACTTCCAGTTTCCAAAATGCGTAGAGCCTTATGAGAAGAATACTGGCAAAGAAACTCATGGCCACTCTTTTTAAAAGTCAGTTTTAATACCCTTCAACAATATCTATAACTACCAAATATAAAGGTACTTTTATATATGGTTTTTATGGTTAGTGTCTCTTCTATAGGGCAGCGACATGTTTTATAAAATAATATAAAAGTAGGTAGGTATATTGAATCAGCACTACGCTCATATTCATTTAACGAAAAAAGGTTGAAGTTTTGTTTCCAAAACACTTTGCATTATTATTTTTATTTTAATAATACACAACGCACAGTCGGAGGAAGGATCAAAAATTTGTTTACTCATAGTGGTAACTTAAATTTGAAACTTACCGTGAGTTTCTGAGCCTTTATCTGGTCTTGGGCTTCGATCGATTGCCACTGGTTCTGTTTGATTAAAAAATATATTATTTCGCCAGTAAGTGCTAGTGCTTTTTGGGTGAGAAGTAGTCGATGATATTGCCAAGGTGCCACAACGCTATACAGACATATATGTATATTCTAAATTATCATAAACAAATGGTTATGCTATAGTTGAACTGCTACTTCTACTTATTTACTTAAAAAGCAGCTAGACTTGCAGTATCGCATTTTGAATGCGAACCGATTACGGTCTGTTGTTGCTAAAGTTATGTAATAAGAATATTTGTAGAATGGTTTGCTTTTGTCAGACTACTTACTTCCTCTTATTACTGTTTTCTCAAGATTTGGTGTTTCGTTACTCTCAGCTTCTGCTGTTCCGCCATCGGGGACAGTTTCGGTCACCTCAGTAGTTGTTGTAGTAGTTATCTTAGTGCCAGCGCCTGTATTATATAAATAACATATTTTTTTTATTTTATTTATTTCTTTGTTTATTCTTTTGCAGAATGTAGTTTTTTTATAAGGAATTTAATAATAATAATGTCTTGGTACATGTTACTCATCGCTATCTAGACCCAAACTAAGCAGAGCTTGACCTAGGGGTATAGAACACGGGGTGCTGTCTAGAAAACCTCCACGTGGTACACCCTGGAAACGTTGGCGATGACGCTGCCTTTTGTTCCTCAGTTTTTGAGGACGGCGTCATCGCCAACGGCTAATATTCTAGTAAGGAGAGGAGGCCATTTTTCTTCGGCCACTCGGTCGAGCCTTGGTCCAACAGAGCGGGCGTGTCTGCCGATTCCTCTGTTGGCTCTTCGCTCTTCGGAGCTATGAGGATGAAAACCTCGGTAAAAAATCACGAAGGAGGGACCCTTCCACGGGTCGGCGTTTCTCTACTGTCCACAGTGGAGAAGGAGGACGGGCTCGGCGTGCACTCACACTGCCACCGAGCAGGCATGGGAAATTTAGTTTCCTTGCCACCGTCGGCATATCGTATTCCCGAAAGGAGTCGTGGTCATGTCTCGCGATTCCGATCGGGGACGAGGGTCTTGGCTTAGCCGCCCGGACTGCGAGGAAGAAAACCTCTCTAAAAAATCACCCCGAATCCCGTGTTCTGGTGCGTGACCAGGGGATGTATGGCTGATGGGTAGTTCAGTCGCAAGCGCACTCCCAGTCGGGGCACCTGCGGACCCCTCGGTTGGGCATAAATCTACGCTTGCCCGGGTATTGGGGGATCTCTACCCGGGTTGACCTTTATTTCTCCCCCAATCGTGGGACTAAATATGGATTTAAATTTACTCAATAAAAACAAAATAAACGTTGAACAAAAGAAGTAGAAAGCAAAAGAAAGGAAGAACAAGAGGAGCAACAAAAAAGTTGCTGAAATATCGTCAACCGACGACGAAGTCTCGTCTGAGGCGACTATATCGGTGGAGCTCCCAGAAGTCAATCACACTCCTGGGAGCAATCGCAAATCGGAACGTCTGCGTTCCAAGGCTGGATCATCCACAGAAACTCCTGAAGTTGTGGAGATGGAGGTTGAGCTGCGCGAAATCGAGAACCGAAAACGAGGTCGCTCAAGGGATGAGGATTATGAACCATCCACAGATATGCTCCCTCCTAAAGTTGCTAGTAGCCTAAGGGGGAGGTCGAGTGTCGCGCAGGCCGATCCTATCTCCGGCAGGTACCGCCTTCACCAGGTCGGGCGCTTACGCCCGGGCCAGAGCGGAGGGTGAAATTGAAGCGGAGGAGGAGATTGCGGATCTCCTGCAGAAAAACCGGGGGCCGGTGGAATTGGATTCGGTCACCCAAACACCGGTAACCATGCAGGAGAAAGCGGACGTGGCGGTGGCCATAATTCACAAAGTGACCACTAAGTCCACGAACCTTAAGGGTTCTTTTGTAAAGGCCCTTAAGGACTCCTCCTCCGCCGTCTCTGGGGTCGTTAGGACCCTAATTAGTAACGTCGCGAGCCTCCAGGCGGCAAACGATCGGTTGGCGGGGCAGGGGGCTGAGCTGAGCGCTCAGTTCGCCCAACTTCAGGCGCGCTCGAATTGTGCTGAGCAATCGAGCCCAGTTGTGGCACAGCCTGCTGCCTCCCCCTCCCCCCCCGAAGTTCCGGATTCCCACCTGCGTCAAATCATTTACGCAGTGTGGAGGATGATGGACGGGCGCCTCGCCGGCCTTGAGGCAAGGCTTCCTCCGGCCCCCATCGTTCGGCCGCCACTCGCCGCGGCCAAGGCAAAGGCCTCTACAGTCCCGTCGGTGCTTCCCGTCTCGGGTGGCCGCGTCGTCGTCTCTTATACCGCGAAGGTGTCAGCGCCAGCGCCTGCAACTGCACCGAAGAAGGGGCGACAACCTAAGGCTGCGGCGAAGGTGGTAGCGGAATTCCCTCCGCTTCCCTCTCGTGCACCTAAAGGGACGAGCGCGCCTGCTCCCTCCACATCTGCCCCCTCCACGTCTGGCCCCTCCTCCACTACTGCCCCCGCCAGCGATGGGTGGCAGAAGGTCGAAGGAGGCAAGAAGCGAAATAGGAATAAGAAGGCTGCCAAGAGTGCACCTTCGCCGCAGGCAGTGACCACCACAAAGAAGCCACGGAAACTGGTGACGCCTTAAACGGCGGCAGTGGTGGTTACCGTATCGCCGGCGGCGGGTGACAGCGGACTATCCTATGCCGACGTCTTTAAGAAGGCCCGAGATAGTCTCGCTGGAGAGTTCGGGGCCGTGGGCGTGAGGATGCGCCTCGCCCAGACGGGAGCTCGAGTCCTCGAGTTCCCTGGGGCTGAAGGTGCAAAGACGGCGGACGCCTTTGCAGAGAAACTGCGGGGAATATTCGCAGCAACGGATGGTGTGAAGATTGCCAGGCCCACCAAGTGCGCGGAGCTGCGAATTTCGGGCCTGGACGATTCGGTCACGGTCGAGGATGTCCGCGTTGCCGTTCAGGAGAAGACTGGATGCAACGTAGACAACGTGGCGATGCCGGCAAGGTCCTCATCGGTTTCGTGAACGCCAGAGTCGCAGTCCTGGTGGCGAGACCGATGAGGTGTTTCAAATGCCTAGGGTCGGGACACACCCGCGTCAAGTGTTCAAGTTGTTTCGACTGCAGCGGACTATGTTTCCGCTGCGGTAGACCGGGGCACAAGGCGGCGGAATGCTCCGCCGCCCCTCATTGCCCCGCGTGTGCGGCGAGCAATTTGCCCGCCAATCACCAGATGGGGCAGGGGGGCTGCAAGCCTCCCCGCACTTCTCAAAATACATCAGGGGCTAGCCAATCGACCCAGGCTGCCTCTGATGTCACTCGTGCGTCGACGTCGTCGCCCATGGAGGAGGCTGTAGAGACGGTTCAATAAATGGACCAAGTCTCTAGCCTCCTTGTCCAAACGAACCTAAACCACTCTGCCGGTGCGCAGGACCTTTTTCTGCAAACCATGGCGGAGTGGTCGATAGGTGTGGCCGTAGCCGCGGAGCCCTATTACGTTCCTCCCCGTCCAAATTGGATGGGTGA
This sequence comes from Callimorpha dominula, assembly GCA_949752705.1. Taxonomy (NCBI): domain Eukaryota; kingdom Metazoa; phylum Arthropoda; class Insecta; order Lepidoptera; family Erebidae; genus Callimorpha; species Callimorpha dominula. The sequence continues at coordinate 3,396,884 of OX457020.1, forward strand.
CCGGGACGGCTCCGTGGCAGTCGTTGGCTCCACGGCGGCTCATTCCCCATCCTTGTCGCTAAGAGACAAGGGTATTGGATATGTTGCTGCCGAATGGGGGGGCATAACCGTATATGGTGTGTACTTCTCCCCTAACCGGAGTCTGAGCGATTTCGAGGTTTTCCTCAATACCTTGGAGACCTCGATGCGGCGCTTGGCGTCTGGGTACGTCCTGGTGCTGGGGGACTTCAATGCAAAGGCCGTCGCGAGGGGTTCCCCCAGGACGGACGCACGAGGCGAAGCCGTCGAAGAGTGGGCGGCATCGGTGGGCCTCTGTCTCCTAAACAGAGGCTCCGCCAACACGTGCGTGCGACAGCAGGGAGGGTCGATAGTGGACCTTTCGTTCGCTACCCCTGCTCTCGCCGTACGAGTAAGGAACTGGCGTGTCCTGGAAGAGGTTGAGACGCTCTCGGATCACCTCTATATCCGATTCGAGCTCTCCCGGACCCAGGACCCCAGAAGGGGTCACACGGCGCGGCGTTCTTCCCGCTTCCCGCGGTGGGCTGTTACCAAGTTGGTTAGGAACCTACTGGAGGAAGCAGCCATTATTTACTCTTGGCTGTCTCCGCGGCCTCTGACCGAGGAGGCAGACATGGGGGCGGGCCGCTTTCGCGATGCGTTTACGCAGATTTGCGATGCGACCATGCCCCGCGTTCGAGGTCGTCGGCCTCCAAGGAAGGAGGTCTACTGGTGGTCCCAGGAGTTGGCGGACCTCCGCGTGGCCTGCACTCGTGCCCGGAGGTCCTACACCCGCAGCCGGTGGCGTCACCGCGAAGATGGGGAAGAGGACCGGCTTCATGAGGAGTACCGGGAGGCGCGGAAAACTCTGAAGCTGGCCATTAGCCGCGCCAAAGAGGAAAAAAGAAAGGAGATGCTGGAGGGTCTCGATCGTGACCCCTGGGGTCGCCCATATCGTGCGGCGCAACAAAAGCTCCGCGCGTCGGCCCCCCCCCCCCCCTTACGGAGACTCTCCAGCCCAGCTTCCTGCAGGGAGTGGTTGAGGGCCTTTTCCCGCAACGGGTATAGCACGTACCCCTGTCGATGGCCCCCTTGGCCAGAGACGACGGGGAGAACGTGGAGGATGGTGTTCCGCCCATCACGGAGGCGGAGGTAGGGGCGACTGTTCTACGGATCCGTTCGAAGAACACCGCCCCCGGGCCAGACGGGATCCCTGCCCGAGTGTTGGCCCTGGCCCTCGACCACATGTCCGACCGCCTCAGGGAGGTGTTCGACGCTAGCTTGGCGTCCGGACGCTTCCCTGACTGCTGGAAGAGCGGGAAGCTGGTCCTTTTAAGGAAGCCGGGACGGCCTACCAACTCGGTCGCGGCCTACAGGCCCATCGTGTTGCTGGACGAGGCGGGTAAATTGTTTGAGAGGGTCCTCTCTGCCTGCATCGTCCGGCACCTTGGCGAGGTCGGCCCCGATTTGTCGGACGCCCAATTCGGTTTTCGAGCGGGGCGTTCGACGGTCGGCGCTGTGTTGCGCCTGAGGGCCGTGACCGAAGAGGTAGTGAGCTGTGGCGGCGTGCTGTTGGCGGTGTCGTTCGACATCGCCAATGCGTTCAATAGTCTGCCATTCAGCTGCATCAGGGAAGCACTCCACTATCACGGAGTGCCAGGGTACCTGAGGCGGCTAGTGGCAGACTATCTAGAGGAGCGTACCGTCATGTACGAGGACCGAGATGGTGTTTTGAGTAGTCGGCCCATGTCGTGCGGTGTTCCGCAGGGGTCTGTCCTTGGACCACTCCTGTGGAACATGGGGTACGACTGGGCCCTTCGAGGTGACTTTCCCCCCGGGCTGGGCGTAATCTGTTACGCTGACGACACTTTGGTCACAGCTCGGGGGGTGAACTTTCAAGAGGCAGCGCATTTGGCCACCAGGGGAGTCTCTCTGGTGGTCGGGCACATCGAGGCGCTGGGCTTGCGGGTGGCCCTGGATAAGACGGAGGCCCTTTTATTCCATGGGCCCCGTCGTGGTCCACCCCCTGGCGCCTCTATCGTAGTCAACTCGGTTCTCGTACCGGTTCGGGCCCACATAAGGTATCTGGGCCTGATCCTCGACGGTAGGTGGCTCTTCGACGAGCACTTCCGACAGCTTGCTCCGAAGCTGGTCGGCGCTGCGTCCGCTCTTGGGCGACTCTTGCCCAATTTGGGCGGACCCAGCGTCGCTGTGCACCGGTGTGGGTGGAGGCTCTGACCGCCCAGAATAGGGCGCGCCTCTGGCGCCCTCAGAGGGTTATGGCGGTTAGAGCCATACGCGGATACCGCACCGTGTCGACGGAGGCGGCGTGCGCGTTGGCCGGGACTCCTCCGTGGGATTTAGAGGCGGAAGTGCTCGCCGAAGTATATCGGTGAACGGCTGAGTTCCGGGCGGGAAGCGGCAGTCGGCTCCCGCCCGAAGAGGTACGCGAATGGCGTGAGGCCGCTCGACGAGCCACCATGGCTCGTTGGTCGTCCCGGCTGGAGGCTCCACGTGCTGGCTTTGCCGCCGTGGAGGCGCTCCGGCCGGTCATCGTCGAGTGGGCAGGGCGGCAGCACGGGACCCTTTCCTTCCGACTGACGCAGGTTCATTCCGGGCACGGCTGCTTCCGGAAGTACCTGCACTCGGTCGCTAGGAGGGAATTGAGTCCCGCCTGTCACCACTGCGACTGTAGTGAGGACTCGGCTCAGCACACGCTGGCGGTTTGCTCCGCCTGGGCGACGCAGCGTCGGGCCCTCACTGCAGTCATCGGAGGGGATCTCTCGCTACTACCGGCCGTCATACGCTCCATGGCCGGTAGCGACAGGAATTTTACCGCGGTCGCGACCTTCTGTGAGGACGTCATCTCGTAGAAGGAGGCGGCGGAAAGGGTCCGGGAGGACGATCTCCACTCGGACCTAATTCGCCGCCGGCGAACCGGGCGGCGGAGGCGCGCTTACCAGCGCCTCATGCCGCCCTGAGTGTGGCCGCGGGTGGACGGGACGGGTTTTTCCCCTCCACCCGCTATAGTGGCCCACGCGAGGAGGCGGCGTCAGCGTGTGCCTGGACGTCGCCTAATTGAGAGGTTTTTCACCTGAAGGTGGTGCCCGCGCTTTTGCGGGCAGGCGCTAGGGGGGGTCCGGATGTCTTAATAAAAGCTGTTCCCGGATCCCTCCTACTTAAGGCGCAGTACGGCACACCGTGTGGTTTTAGTCGGTTCGATTCCGACACACCGCCCCACCGAAAACCCCGGTGGGGTGACGGCCCGAGGGGGTTTCCACACGCACAAAAAAAAAAAAAAAAAAGGGGTATAGAACACGGTTTATTTCTATATTATCATACATAGAAACTCCCAGACAGATAAAATAATTCCTGAATACAAAGACTTGCTGAACTATACCGACTATTATTCTTGTTATATTAAAATTGAACTTACATAAAATAAAATAAATACCTGATTGAACTGGTTTTGATCCATAAGGCTCATGTGTTGACACCGGCTCTGTTTTATTAAAAAACTAGCTGCGCCCCGCGGTTTCACCCGCGTAAGTCCCGGCACCGTGGTAAAACCGGGATAAAAAGTAGCCTATGTGTTAATCTAGGTCTCCAACTATCTCGAAACCAAGTTTTATCGCAATCGGATCAGTAGTTTTAGCGTGAAAGAGTAACAAACATCCATACATCCATACATCCTCACAAACTTTCACGTTTATAATATTAGTAGGAAGTAGGATATACATTAGTAGGCCAAAGGCATAGCCGTATACGGCCAATCTGATAAATCGCCTTAAATTGAGAAGTTTTGTGCTACATCCTTTATTATAGTATATTATTATAGTATTATAGTGCCTAAAAGATGAAAATTCAAAATGTATATCCTATGTCTCTTTTACTTCTGGATTACTTGACGTTGCTTAATACTTTTCTTAAAATAAACATATCATTGTTTTCAGGCACACAATCATACCACCAGATTCAGTGACGAACGCTATATGTTTAAGAGATATTATGCCCTCCCATACCATAATTTTGTCAATAACATGATTGTTTAATCCAAGTACCTATATGACGGTATTATAAAGGTGTCACAAAGCTAAATAATATTTCGAATATGGAATATGGACAAATTATTTGTTAAATTTCGTACCTGGAATTGGCTGTCCAACCGGTCCTCCAACTGTTTCTGGGCTAGGCACTGGTTCCGGTTCTGTTAATAAAATTAAAAAAAAAAATTAATTAATTTGATTGTACGGATGTTTTTAAATGTTTGATATTATTCTTGTTATATCAGAATTTAATTGTCTGATTGAATTGGTCTTTATCCCTAAGAATCATAATATGTTGACACTGGCTCTGCTTTATTAAAAAAGATATATATTTGTAGGCCAAAGGCATAACCGTATACGGCCAATCTGATGAACCGCCTTGAATTGAGAAATTTAATTATTATTTGTTTTGGTTTAAAGTCCCCTACCTTATATCCCTGGTTTGGTAGGGTCCGAACTGCTGTTTTTGAAAAAACTTAGAAGAATATATAGATAGTCTCTCTCTTTTACGTAAGGTTGTAAATTAAAAAAAAAGTGTCGTTACAACTTTTGGTCTTAATTTTTTCCCTTTCGCAACGCGTGATAAGGAACTTCGTTCCAATATTTTGGACACCGTTCAAAAGTTTCTTATAGAGAATCCACGACCAAATCTATTATCAAAAAACAGGCCTGGCATTGGGATGGTGGAGAGCTTTTTTAAAGAGGCACCCTAAATTAAGCATCAGAACTTCTGAAGGAGTGACTAAAGCCAGGTCATGTGTAACTGAAAAAGACATAAGGGGATAGTTTGACCATTTCGACCCGCGTTCGTGTCTGCAACGCTTTTCACCGTGTAAATAGTTGTTCTTTCTTGTTCAGGCCTCATGGGTAATTGTCAAGTCACATCACTATTGCGTTAATCTACTTTGTCTATGACGACTCGACACCCTCTTGGACTGAACGACCATCTTTGAATACACATGTTTGGGTAACTTCGTGTCTTGTTCAAAATCCTAGGCCTCACGTGGCGCTGAGGACAATTAAAAACTATCCCTGTGCACTGGTTAAAATATTTTCTTTGTAGCCGATGATTCCGGCAAGAGTATATATTTTATGTATGGTACCTCGGTTGTGAATGCGAATGTCGAGATGGATGTGTGGTGTGACTAGGATGGACAAGGTGAGAAATGAATATATTAGAGGGAGCCTGAAAGTAGCACCAGTGGAGGAAAAGCTGAGGAGCAATAGGTTATCGTGGTATAGACATGTGATGCGGAGGGATGAGCAAAATGTGGTGAAAAGAGTTTTATGTTTGGATGTTGACGGGTACAAGAGAAGAGGACGACCAAAGAAAAGATGGATGAACTGTGTAAGAGAAGATATGGCTAAGAAATGTAGTAAGCAGTGAAATGACGAACGATAGAGTAGAATGGAAGAATAAAACGTATTGAACCGATCCCAAATAAAATTGGGACAAGGGTAGGCAGATGATGACCTCGGTTGTGAATCCATTCCTAAAACAAACTACCGTTACTGGTTAACGAGAATAGTAGTAATGTGTGACTACTTCTATAGCACGCTATATATATATATATAGTATAATGTGTTTCGTCCTAATTGTGGCTATATTTTTATACCAAATGATATCGCACGTAACATGTTTGGAATTCAGGCGAGAATTTTTCTCTGGAGAATTCAGTTGATGTGTTAGTGATAAACATACTAAACGTGTACATGTGATGACTTTGGTTTCCGAATTTGCAGTTGCTTTGTTGCTCATTACGATTTTAGTAGTTTCTTGTGAGTCAGGTTGATTTGTATATCAAATAAAACAAACGATGTTGGAATCTAGCAAACTATGACAAGCGATAACAATAACATAGACTTTTGTAATACGTATAACAAGCTCTTTTCTCCTTTCTCTCGTACAAGTTTCTTTAGAATCTCTTTATTAATATACCTAATATTGGGGCCCTTCTGCTGAAATACTGAACGGAACTTTTATTTTTATTTATTTACACTTTTTAAGATAAGTACAGAGGCAGACTTACAGGGCCATCGACTATTATGGGTTCATGTCCTTGATACACTGACATTTTCGATTTAGGATTTCAATTCATGATGACGCACAAACGCACACGTGGGAGGACAGGAGAGCTGAAATATTTCTCTATTCAAAGTGGTAACTTAAACTTGAAACTTATCGTGAGTTCCTGGGACTTTAACAGGTTTTGGGGTGGATTGATTGGCACTGGTTCTGTTTGATTAAAAATACATTAGGGCGCCAGTAAGCGCTACTGCTTTTAGGGTGAGAAATAGTCGACGATATTGTAAAGGTGTCACAAAGGTAAACAATATTTTCTAAAATGGAATTTGGACAAATTATTTGTTAAATTCCGTACCTGGAGCTGGCCGTCTAACCGAGCCTGGCCGTCTAACCGTGCCTGGCCTGTCGTGTATTGACTCTGTGTATTCTGTTAATAAAAAAAAAAATTGATTGCACGAATGTTATTTAAATATTAAATATTATTTTTGTTATATTAAAATTGAACTTGCTTAAAAGATGGAAATTCAAAATATCTATCCTATGTCTCTTTTACTTCTGTATTATTTGACGTTGCTTAATACTTTTCTTGAAATAAGAATAAACATATCATTGTTTTCAGGCACACAATCATACCACCGGATTCAGTGACGAACGCTATATGTTTAAGAGATATTATGCTTTCCCATACCATAATTTTGTCAGTAACATGATAGTTTAATCCAAGTACCTATATATCAGATATATAAAATATATTAGGGCGCCAGTAAGTGCTAGTGCTTTTGGGGTGAGAAATAGTGACGGTATTATAAAGGTGTCACAAAGCTAAATAATATTTCTAATATGGAATTTGGACAAATTATTTGTTAAATTTCGTACCTGGAATTGGCTGTCCAACCGGTCCTCCAACTATTTCTGGGCTAGGCTCTGGCTCCGGTTCTGTTAATAAAATTAAAAAAAAAATATTAATTAATTTGATTGTACGGATGTTTTTAAATGTTTGATATTATTCTTGTTATATCAGAATTTAATTGTCTGATTGAATTGGTCTTGATCCCTAGGAATCATAATATGTTGACATTGGCTCTGCTTTATTAAAAAAGATATATGTTTGTAGGCCAAAGGCTTAGCCGTATACGGCCAATCTGTTGAACCGCCTAAAATTGAGAAATGTAATTATTAATTATTATGGTTTAAAGTTTAATGTTTTGTGCCACATCCTTTATTCTTACACATAAAGGATAATAACAAATTAATTCAGATCTAGATGAATTAGAAAAAAGGTATAATTCTCAACTTAATGCTGTTGGGAGTAAAGATTCAATTAGGATTGGATTAAGAGTCACATTCGGGCAGACGATTTATTTGTATTACCATAAGTAGCGTAATAATAGGTTGGCAGAGCGGGCGTAATGCCACGGGCCCATGGCTCTAGGGGGCCCTAAGCCTCGACCCCAAGGCCTTAAGCACAGGCGGCACCTCTGTTAACGTTTCAAGCGCCTATTGCCATTGAATTATTAAGTGAAAGTGGGTCCCCATACAAGAAACGTGATTTTTAGATCTTGAACGGTAATAGCGAGACATCACACACACACGACCGATACAATCAAACGACTGTGATTGATTTGGTTTTTTCAGACCGATTGGTGTGGTAACAACTGATGATCAACAAAAATTGATCCTTTCTATTAGCAATCGATGTGTGTGGTGGCACTCTAAGGGAGGGCCCCATCCGATTAAGTAGCCACGGGCCTCAGATAGTGTAGTTACGCCATTGATTACCATTCATGCAAAAGATTCAATTAGGATAGGATTATGAGTCACATTCGGGCAGAGGATTCAGTTGTATTACCATTTTTATGCAACAGATTCAATTACGATAGGATTAAGAGTAAAAGATTTCGTTGAAAATTCAACGAAATTTTACCGTCCATAAGCAAAACGAACCGTTTCTTGATTATAGGAACCGGGCATAAGTGTATTAGGGGCCGGTAGCTGAAACACGTTTATTGGAACTTTAGGAATGAATTACTAAGAAAAGGAAGGTAAAATCTCCAAGCCAGAACACGTGCACAACGGGTGCATACAACTCCTGGGATCTTCGATAGGGGCCCACAACTTTTTGTAACACGCTGTATTATGCCTACTTCTGATTCTCTGTACGTTAAAGTTTTTGTCAAAAAATGTCGAACTGAACCACAGAACACATAATAGTATCAAACTGAACTCAATATGTCTACAAATAAATACTTGGCCAACCTTGAAGCTGGATGGCCAGATATCCGGATATCTGACCAAACATTGTCAATTGTCTGTTTTGGATATAGAAAGTAATGCCACGTTGCGGCCTTAAAAATAGATAAAGATGAAATTTAATTAATAACTTCTGATTTACGACATATGAGGGCCTCGTTGTTAAGCTGTCGGTCCCGGGTGCCATGCGAACATCTGTGGCATTCGTTACGGGTAGTTGGAGCCCTAAAAAGTCTGACAACCTGGTCTAACTACAGAACTTCAGTAAAAATATATGTATGTATATATAAATATTTATATGTAATTTTTTTATAACTTCGGTTTATATGTTAGTAATAAACGTACTATACTGCACCTGGGTCGTTTTTATTTACAGTTGCTGTGTTACTGAAATATGACTTTAGTAGTTTCTTGTGACTGCGGTGGAACTTTATAACGACTATACTATAAGACTTTTGTAGCTACTTATAAAAAGCTCTTTTCTCCTTTCTCTCGTACAAATTTTTTTACTATCTCTTCTTCTGAATACTTAACATTGAAGTCTTGTCTGCTGGAATACTGAAGGGAACTTTTATTTTTATTTGTTTATACTTTATGCACAATATGAGTACAGAGGCAGACTTCATGCTAAAGGCATTGGTCATTAAAACTCAATATGTATTTAGTGTAAGTGTTAATCCGTTTTTTTTTTATTGGCTCATCATTGTTTAATAGAAATTGGTAGACCGTATTCATATACCACAATTGGCCTGTAGTACAGTACAAGTATTATTATTTTATTTATTTCAACTTTTTGCACATTTAGTACACCGGCAGAATTAATGCCTAAGGCATTATCTACCAGCCAGCTTTTGGGTGATGCAGAGAAAAGAAAAAGTAGGTGCTAGGGCTGTAAAAGTAACGAGAAAATGTGTACCCGTATGTATTCGTTACTATTACAATTAGTACTCGTTTCTATCGTATCGTTACGTTAATAGTTATTGCACATTAACATGAAGTATCTCATCAAGTCACGTACGGTGATGATGGCGTCGTTCGTACTTTGTAAATATATTACATATGCGTAAGCAATGTTTGTACTTTACTATATTTTTGAAGTAGTCTCGCCTTTATATAAATTTAGATTAGGTAAATTGGCAGTGGCATATAACAGTAGGGTGGCAGAGCGGGCAAAATGCCACGGGCCCATGGCCCTAGAGGGCCCCCGGTCCGGCCGACCCCGACCCATAGGCCCTAAGCACACGAGGCACCAAGAGGTATAGTTACGCTACTGTAAATGGGTACAAAAATAAAGTATAAATATAGGTATAAAAATAAAAGTAACTATAAAGACAAAGAGTTAGTGTCAAAATCAATTATTTCGTTAAAGATGTCCACCTAAAACTATTTAAAATGCAACATGTTGCATGAAAATATTTGAACCTAATTGTAGACAAACATAATCGTAATAAATGAATTTAACATTACTTAGAGATGCGTTCGACTCATCGACTATCGTGCTTTTAATACCCTTACAACAATTTCTATAACTACCAAATATAAAGGAACTTTTTTATATGGTTTTTATGGTTAGTGTCTCTTGTATAGGGCAGCCACAGTGCCACAAAGCTAAACAATACTTCTAATATGGAATTTGGACAAATTATTTGTTAAATTCCGTACCTGGAGCTGGCTGCGGTTCTGTTAATAAAATTTAAATAAAATCTTTTTAACAAAAAATTAAACCGATGAAAAGAATTAAAAAGCAAAAAATAAATAAACCTTAAGTCTTAAGTATTGAGCTTATTTACATAAACTATATAATTTTATATAAACTTATTTTGAGTCGGCGCCAAATAAAATTTTGATAATTAATCAGTTTGTTGTTTGGCGCCGATTCAAAATAAGTTTTATGGTTTTTTTTTCATCATCATGATGATGATGATGAAAAATGATGATGATTTCTAAACGCAATACCTGATAAAGTAATGAAAAGTAAACAGAAACACTATTCGTTCCTACAATTTTCGAGGGTTTCTCTCAATTTTTTCAGGATCCCATCATCAGATCCTGACTTCCTTGACATGGGACCACCTTTGAGGTATACGCTATCTAACAAAAAAAGAATAATCAAAATCGGTTCATAAATAACGGAGTGAGGGCTGAACAGACATAAAAAAAAAAAAATATAAAAAAAAAATATTATACGGTCGAATTGAGAACCTCCTTTTTTTTCGTAGGTTAAAAAATAATAATTAATTTGATTGCACGGATGTTTTTAAATGTTTAATATTATTCTTGTTATATTAGAATTTAATTGTTTGATTGAATTGGTCTTGATCCATAAGAATCATAATATGTTGACACTGGCTCTGCTTTATTAAAAAAGATATATATTTGTAGGCCAAAGGCATAACCGTATACGGCCAATCTGATGAACCGCCTTGAATTGAGAAATTTAATTATTATTTGTTTTGGTTTAAAGTCCCCTACCTTATATCCCTGGTTTGGTAGGGTCCGAACTGCTGTTTTTGAAAAAACTTAGAAGAATATATAGATAGTCTCTCTCTTTTACGCAAGGTTGTAAATTAAAAAAAAAAGTGTCGTTACAACTTTTGGTCTTAATTTTGATCTTAATTTTTTCCGTCTAGCCCCCTTTCGCAACGCGTGATAAGGAACTTCGTTCCAATATTTTGGACACCGTTCAAAAGTTTCTTATAGAGAATCCACGACCAAATCTATTATCAAAAAACAGGCCTGGCATTGGGATGGTGGAGAGCTTTTTTAAAGAGGCACCCTAAATTAAGCATCAGAACTTCTGAAGGAGTGACTAAAGCCAGGTCATGTGTAACTGAAAAAGACATAAGGGGATAGTTTGACCATTTCGACCCGCGTTCGTGTCTGCAACGCTTTTCACCGTGTAAATAGTTGTTCTTTCTTGTTCAGGCCTCATGGGTAATTGTCAAGTCACATCACTATTGCGTTAATCTACTTTGTCTATGACGACTCGACACCCTCTTGGACTGAACGACCATCTTTGAATACACATGTTTGGGTAACTTCGTGTCTTGTTCAAAATCCTAGGCCTCACGTGGCGCTGAGGACAATTAAAAACTATCCCTGTGCACTGGTTAAAATATTTTCTTTGTAGCCGATGATTCCGGCAAGAGTATATATTTTATGTATGGTACCTCGGTTGTGAATGCGAATGTCGAGATGGATGTGTGGTGTGACTAGGATGGACAAGGTGAGAAATGAATATATTAGAGGGAGCCTGAAAGTAGCACCAGTGGAGGAAAAGCTGAGGAGCAATAGGTTATCGTGGTATAGACATGTGATGCGGAGGGATGAGCAAAATGTGGTGAAAAGAGTTTTATGTTTGGATGTTGACGGGTACAAGAGAAGAGGACGACCAAAGAAAAGATGGATGAACTGTGTAAGAGAAGATATGGCTAAGAAATGTAGTAAGCAGTGAAATGACGAACGATAGAGTAGAATGGAAGAATAAAACGTATTGAACCGATCCCAAATAAAATTGGGACAAGGGTAGGCAGATGATGACCTCGGTTGTGAATCCATTCCTAAAACAAACTACCGTTACTGGTTAACGAGAATAGTAGTAATGTGTGACTACTTCTATAGCACGCTATATATATATATATAGTATAATGTGTTTCGTCCTAATTGTGGCTATATTTTTATACCAAATGATATCGCACGTAACATGTTTGGAATTCTGGCGAGAATTTTTCTCTGGAGAATTCAGTTGATGTGTTAGTGATAAACATACTAAACGTGTACATGTGATGACTTTGGTTTCCGAATTTGCAGTTGCTTTGTTGCTCATTACGATTTTAGTAGTTTCTTGTGAGTCAGGTTGATTTGTATATCAAATAAAACAAACGATGTTGGAATCTAGCAAACTATGACAAGCGATAACAATAACATAGACTTTTGTAATACGTATAACAAGCTCTTTTCTCCTTTCTCTCGTACAAGTTTCTTTAGAATCTCTTTATTAATATACCTAATATTGGGGCCCTTCTGCTGAAATACTGAACGGAACTTTTATTTTTATTTATTTACACTTTTTAAGATAAGTACAGAGGCAGACTTACAGGGCCATCGACTATTATGGGTTCATGTCCTTGATACACTGACATTTTCGATTTAGGATTTCAATTCATGATGACGCACAAACGCACACGTGGGAGGACAGGAGAGCTGAAATATTTCTCTATTCAAAGTGGTAACTTAAACTTGAAACTTATCGTGAGTTCCTGGGACTTTAACAGGTTTTGGGGTGGATTGATTGGCACTGGTTCTGTTTGATTAAAAATACATTAGGGCGCCAGTAAGCGCTACTGCTTTTAGGGTGAGAAATAGTCGACGATATTGTAAAGGTGTCACAAAGGTAAACAATATTTTCTAAAATGGAATTTGGACAAATTATTTGTTAAATTCCGTACCTGGAGCTGGCCGTCTAACCGAGCCTGGCCGTCTAACCGTGCCTGGCCTGTCGTGTATTGACTCTGTGTATTCTGTTAATAAAAAAAAAATTGATTGCACGAATGTTATTTAAATATTAAATATTATTTTTGTTATATTAAAATTGAACTTGCATGAAATAAAATAAAATATATACCTTGATGAACTGGTCGTGATCCACAAGACTCATGTGACGGCACCGGCTCTGTTTTATTAAAAAAGATATAATATATTAGTAGGCCAAAGGCATAGCCGTATACGGCCAATCTGATGAATCGCCTTAAATTAAGAAATGTAATTATTAATTATTTTGGTTTAAGGTTACATGTTTTGTGCAACATCCTTTATTCTTAGAGTGCTTAAAAGATGAAAATTCAAAACATCTATCCTATGTCTCTTTTACTTCTGTATTATTTGACGTTGCTTAATACTTTTCTTGAAATAAGAATAAACATATCATTGTTTTCAGGCACACAGTCATACCACCGGATTCAGTGACGAACGCTATATGTTTAAGAGATATTATGCTTTCCCATACCATAATTTTGTCAGTAACATGATTGTTTAATCCAAGTACCTATATATCAGATATATAAAATATATTAGTGCGCCAGTAAGTGCTAGTGCTTTTGGGGTGAGAAATAGTGACGGTATTCTAAAGGTGTCACAAAGCTAAATAATATTTCGAATATGGAATTTGGACAAATTATTTGTTAAATTTCGTACCTGGAATTGGCTGTCCAACCGGTCCTCCAACTTTTCCTGGGCTAGGCGCTGGTTCCGGTTCTGTTAATAAAATTTAAAAAAAATAATAATTAATTTGATTGTACGGATGTTTTTAAATGTTTGATATTATTCTTGTTATATGAGAATTTAATTGTCTGATTGAATTGGTCTTGATCCCTAAGAATCATAATATGTTGACACTGGCTCTGCTTTATTAAAAAAGATATATATTTGTAGGCCAAAGGCATAACCGTATACGGCCAATCTGATGAACCGCCTTGAATTGAGAAATTTAATTATTATTTGTTTTGGTTTAAAGTCCCCTACCTTATATCCCTGGTTTGGTAGGGTCCGAACTGCTGTTTTTGAAAAAACTTAGAGAATATATAGACAGTCTCTCTCTTTTACGTAAGGTTGTAAATTAAAAAAAAAGTGTCGTTACAACTTTTGGTCTTAATTTTTTCCCTTTCGCAACGCGTGATAAGGAACTTCGTTCCAATATTTTGGACACCGTTCAAAAGTTTCTTATAGAGAATCCACGACCAAATCTATTATCAAAAAACAGGCCTGGCATTGGGATGGTGGAGAGCTTTTTTAAAGAGGCACCCTAAATTAAGTATCAGAACTTCTGAAGGAGTGACTAAAGCCAGGTCATGTGTAACTGAAAAAGACATAAGGGGATAGTTTGACCATTTCGACCCGCGTTCGTGTCTGCAACGCTTTTCACCGTGTAAATAGTTGTTCTTTCTTGTTCAGGCCTCATGGGTAATTGTCAAGTCACATCACTATTGCGTTAATCTACTTTGTCTATGACGACTCGACACCCTCTTGGACTGAACGACCATCTTTGAATACACATGTTTGGGTAACTTCGTGTCTTGTTCAAAATCCTAGGCCTCACGTGGCGCTGAGGACAATTAAAAACTATCCCTGTGCACTGGTTAAAATATTTTCTTTGTAGCCGATGGTTCCGGCAAGAGTATATATTTTATGTATGGTACCTCGGTTGTGAATGCGAATGTTGAGATGGATGTGTGGTGTGACTAGGATGGACAAGGTGAGAAATGAATATATTAGAGGGAGCCTGAAAGTAGCACCAGTGGAGGAAAAGCTGAGGAGCAATAGGTTATCGTGGTATAGACATGTGATGCGGAGGGATGAGCAAAATGTGGTGAAAAGAGTGTTATGTTTGGATGTTGACGGGTACAAGAGAAGAGGACGACCAAAGAAAAGATGGATGAACTGTGTGAGAGAAGATATGGCTAGAAATGGAGTAAGCAGCGAAATGACGAACGATAGAGTAGAATGGAAGAATAAAACGTATTGAACCGATCCCAAATAAAATTGGGACAAGGGTAGGCAGATGATGACCTCGGTTGTGAATCCATTCCTAAAACAAACTACCGTTACTGGTTAACGAGAATAGTAGTAATGTGTGACTACTTCTATAGCACGCTATATATATAGTATAATGTGTTTCGTCCTAATTGTGGCTATATTTTTATACCAAATGATATCGCACGTAACATGTTTGGAATTCTGGCGAGAATTTTTCTATGGAGAATTCAGTTGATGTGTTAGTGATAAACATACTAAACGTGTACATGTGATGACTTTGGTTTCCGAATTTGCAGTTGCTTTGTTGCTCATTACAATTTTAGTAGTTTCTTGTGAGTCAGGTTGATTTGTATATCAAATAAAACAAACGATGTTGGAATCTAGCAAATATAAATACATATATAAATGTATGTGTGTATTTTTTGTGATTATTTTTTAATCTTCAGTTGATGTGTTACTAATAAACATACTAACCTGTAACCTGTAAGACTGTTGCGCTGCTCGATCTGACGGTAGTTTTTTGTGACTGAGGTGGAACTGTATAACAAATAAACAAAACAATTGATGTTGGAATCTCTCAACATAAGCGATAACAATATAATAGAGACTTTTGTAGCTACTTGCAACAAGCTTTTTTCTCCTTTCTCTCGTACAACTTTCTTTACAATCTCTTCTTCTCAGCCCTATTAGGATACTTAATATTGAAGGCTTGTGTCTGCTGGAATACTGAAGGGAACTTTAATTTTTATTTATTTATACTTTATGCACAAGACAAGTACAGAGGCGGACTTAATGCTAAAGGCATTGTCATTAAAACTCAATATGTATTTAGTGTAAGTGTTAGTACGTTTTTTTTTAATTATATAATATATATATAATTGGTAGACCGTATTCATATACCACAATTGGCCTGTAGTAGAGTACAAGTATTATTATTTTATTTATTTCAACTTTTTGCACATTTAGTACATCGGCAGAATTAATGCCCAAGGCATTATCTACCAGCCAGCTTTTGGGTGATGCAGAGATAAGAAAAAGTAGGTGCTAGGGCTGTAAAAGTAACGAGAAAATGTGTACCCGTATGTATTCGTTACTATAACAATTAGTACTCGTTTCTATCGTATCGTTACGTTAGTAGTTATTGCCGATACTAACATGAAGTATCTCATCAAGTCACGTACGGTGTGGGTGGCGTCGTTCGTACTTTGTAAATAAACTACATATGCGTACTATACTTCCGTATTAAGCAATGTTTGTACTTTACTGCATTTTGAAGTAGTCTCGCCTTTATATAAATTTAGATTAGGTAAATTGGCAGTGGCGTAACAATAGGGTAGCAGAGCGGTCAAAGTGCCACGGGCCCCCGGTCCGGCCGGCCCCGACCCATAGGCCCTAAGCACATGAGGCACCAAGAGTGAACTTGTGCCCCCATCCGATGAATTAGCCACGGGCCTCAGTTAGTATAGTTACGCCACTGTAAATGGGTACAAAAAAAAGTATAAAAATAAAAGTAACTAAAAAGACAAAGAGTTAGTGTCAAAATCAATTATTTCGTTAAATAAACCTAAAACTATTTAAAATGTAACATGTTGCATGAAAATATTTGAACCTAATTGTAGACAAACATAATCGTAATGAATGAATTTAACATTACTTAGTGATACGTTCGACTCATCGACTATCGTGCTTTTCAAATTCAAATTCAAAATCAATTAAGACACTAAGTGACATTTATGAACGTTAAATTGAAGCTAGAGTTAAAATCATAGATCGGCGCAAACAGACGCCACAGCATGTACTGGATTGTCGAGGTAAATTAGGTGAAAACACCAAAATCTACTGCCTGCTTGTGTCGATCTATAACTTCCAGTTTCCAAAATGCGTAGAGCCTTATGCGAAGAATACTGGCAAAGAAACTCATGGCCACTCTTTTTAAAAGTCAGTTTTAATACCCTTCAACAATATCTATAACTACCAAATATAAAGGTACTTTTATATATGGTTTTTATGGTTAGTGTCTCTTCTATAGGGCAGCGACATGTTTTATAAAATAATATAAAAGTAGGTAGGTATATTGAATCAGCACTACGCTCATATTCATTTAACGAAAAAAGGTTGAAGTTTTGTTTCCAAAACACTTTGCATTATTATTTTTATTTTAATAATACACAACGCACAGTCGGAGGAAGGATCAAAAATTTGTTTACTCATAGTGGTAACTTAAATTTGAAACTTACCGTGAGTTTCTGAGCCTTTATCTGGTCTTGGGCTTCGATCGATTGCCTCTGGTTCTGTTTGATTAAAAAATATATTATTTCGCCAGTAAGTGCTAGTGCTTTTGGGGTGAGAAGTAGTCGATGATATTGCCAAGGTGCCACAACGCTATACAGACATATATGTATATTCTAAATTATCATAAACAAATGGTTATGCTATAGTTGAACTGCTACTTCTACTTATTTACTTAAAAAGCAGCTAGACTTGCAGTATCGCATTTTGAATGCGAACCGATTACGGTCTGTTGTTGCTCAAGTTACGTAATTAGAATATTTGTAGAATGGTTTGCTTTTGTCATACTACTTACTTCCTCTTTTTCCTGTTTTCTCAAGATTTGGTGTTTCGTTACTCTCAGCTTCTGCTGTTCCGCCATCGGGGACAGTTTCGGTCACCATAATAGTTGTTGTAGTAGTTATCTCATTGCCAACGCCTGTATTATATAAATAACATATAGAAGAGGTAGGTAGGTAGGTGTTTTTTAATTTTTATTTTATTTTATTTATTTCTTTGTTTATTCTTTTGCAGAATGTAGTTTTTTATAAGGAATTTAATAATAATAATGTCTTGGTATATATTACTCATCGCTATCTAGACCCAAACTAAGCAGAGCTTGACCTAGGGGTATAGAACACGGTTTATTTTAATCCAATTATACATATAAACTCCCAGACAGATAAAATAATTCCTGAATACAAACACTTGCTGAACTATACCGACTATTATTCTTGTTACATTAAAATTGAACTTACATAAAATAAAATAAATACCTGATTGAACTGGTTTTGATCCATAAGGCTCATGTGTTGACACCGGCTCTGTTTTATTAAAAAACTAGCTGCGCCCCGCGGTTTCACCCGCGTAAGTCCCAGTACCGTGGTAAAACCGGGATAAAAAGTAGCCTATGTGTTAATCTAGGTCTCCAACTATCTCGAAACCAAGTTTCATCGCAATCGGATCAGTAGTTTTAGCGTGAAAGAGTAACAAACATCCATACATCCATACATCCTCACAAAC
This sequence comes from Callimorpha dominula, assembly GCA_949752705.1. NCBI lineage: Eukaryota > Metazoa > Arthropoda > Insecta > Lepidoptera > Erebidae > Callimorpha > Callimorpha dominula. Next base: position 3,415,025 of record OX457020.1, read on the forward strand.
TTTCACGTTTATAATATTAGTAGGAAGTAGGATATACTCGTACATTAGTAGGCCAAAGGCATAGCCGTATACGGCCAATCTGATAAATCGCCTTAAATTGAGAAGTTTTGTGCTACATCCTTTATTCTTAGAGTGCCTAAAAGATGAAAATTCAAAATGTATATCCTATGTCTCTTTTACTTCTGGATTACTTGACGTTGCTTAATAGTTTTCTTAAAATGAACATATCATTGTTTTCAGGCACACAATCATACCACCGGATTCAGTGACGAACGCTATATGTTTAAGAGATATTATGCTTTCCCATACCATAATTTTGTCAGTAATATGCATGTTTAATCCAAGTACCTATATATCAGATATATAAAATATATTAGGGTGCCAGTAAGTGCTAGTGCTTTTGGGGTGAGAAATAGTGACGGTATTTTAAAGGTGTCACAAAGCTAAACAATATTTCTAATATGGAATTTGGACCAATTATTTGTTAAATTCCGTACCTGGAGCTGGCTGTCCAACCGGTCCTTCAACTATTCCTCGGCTAGGCTCTGGCTCCGGTTCTGTTAATAAAATTTAAAAAAAAATTAATTATATTGATTGTCCGGATGTTTTAAAATGTTTGATATTATTCTTGTTATATTAGAATTTAATTGTCTGATTGAATTGGTCTTGATCCCTAAGAATCATAATATGTTGACACTGGCTCTGTTTTATTAAAAAATATATATTAGTAGGCCAAAGGCATAGCCGTATACGGCCAATCTGATAAATCGCCTTAAATTGAGAAGTTTTGTGCTACATCCTTTATTCTTAAAGTGCCTAAAAGATGAAAATTCAAAATGTATATCCTATGTCTCTTTTACTTCTGTATTACGAGGGCAGCACTGAAAATTTCGGGAATCAAGGAAGTGACAACATTACTATTTAAAAATGTATTTATTGCTTTTCGAAGTATTCTCCGCGAAATTTGACACATTTTTCCATACGATGGAACCAATCATTGAAGCAACCATTCCATTCGGAAGTTGGGGTCTCCAAAATGGCCGTTTTGTAGGCGTCCACAGCTTCTTCAGGTGATGAAAATCTCTGACCACGCAATTTATTCTTAAGAAAGAGAAGGAATATAAATCATTAGGGCTTAGGTCGGGGCTGTACGGCGGATGGTCTAATAATTCTATGTTTTCTTGCTTTAAAAACTCTTTTGTTCTGTGCGCGGTGTGAGAACTCGCATTGTCGTGATGGAGGATGATGCGGCGGTTACAGTTCTCTTTACGGAGTTCAGAAACGACCTGTGGCAAACAAATGCTAGCATACCATTCTTCATTCACCATTCTTTGTCCCTCAAGAGAAATAGTCGCAAAATGGCCGGTTTTGGAGACAAACGTGGCCACCATTTTTTTTGCAACACTCCGTGAACGAACAATTTTTGTTGGCTTTAACTCATTTTCGAACACCCAAACTCGTGACTGGTGTTTTATTTCGGGTTCGTACGCGTATATCCAGGATTCGTCACCTGATACGATGTTGTATACAGCATTTGAGGATCCTGCGTGGAATCTTTCGAGAGTTCTGACGCACCAAGTAACGCGAGCCGCTTTTTGCTCTTCACAAAGCGAATGCGGTATCCATCGGGAAAACAACTTTTTTACACCTAATTGTTCATGCAAGATTATTTGTATTTGACTCATGCCAATGTCTAAAGTTGCCTGAATTTCGCGGTATGTCACATGTCGATCTTCCTCAATCAGCTTACGCACAGCATCAACGTTTTCTTGGGTGACTGCAGTTTTTGGACGACCTTGACGGGGATCATCACTGAGCTTGACACGTCCACGTTGAAATTCAGCAAACCAGCGATAAATTGTGGTTTTGGAGGGGGCTTCATCACCAAATGCAGAAATCATCCGGTCAACACACTGTTTTTGCGTTAAACCACTTCGAAAGTCATAATAAATCATCGCTCTTGAATTTTCTCGAGTCAATTCCATTTTCTCAACGACTAAACAAGTTTGACAAAACTTTGTGATAAGACCGAGAATCTTTTTTTAAATAAATAAATGGTATTCGATTTTTAAAACCATGGAGTTTTCAATTAAAAAGATTTTAATATGACAGAAACAGTGGAAATATTTCATTCCTATCTACAGCCTATGTACTTGACGTTGCTTAATAGTTTTCTTAAAATAAACATAACAAACAACTTAATGCTGTAGGGAGTAAAGATTCAATTAGGATTGGATTAAGAGTCACATTCGGGCAGACGATTTATTTGTATTACCATAAGTAGCGTAATAATAGGTTGGCAGAGCGGGCGTAATGCCACGGGCCCATGGCTCTAGGGGGCCCTAAGCCTCGACCCCAAGGCCTTAAGCACAGGCGGCACCTCTGTTAACGTTTCAAGCGCCTATTGCCATGGAATTATTAAGTGAAAGTGGGTCCCCATACAAGAAACGTGATTTTTTAGATCTTGAACGGTAATAGCGAGACATCACACACACACGACCGATACAATCAAACGACTGTGATTGATTTGGTTTTTTCAGACCGATTGGTGTGGTAACAACTGATGATCAACAAAAATTGATCCTTTCTATTAGCAATCGATGTGTGTGGTGGCACTCTAAGGGAGGGCCCCATCCGATTAAGTAGCCACGGGCCTCAGATAGTGTAGTTACGCCATTGATTACCATTCATGCAAAAGATTCAATTAGGATAGGATTATGAGTCACATTCGGGCAGAGGATTCAGTTGTATTACCATTTTTATGCAACAGATTCAATTACGATAGGATTAAGAGTAAAAGATTTCGTTGAAAATTCAACGAAATTTTACCGTCCGTAAGCAAAACGAACCGTTTCTTGATTATAGGAACCGGGCATAAGTGTATTAGGGGCCGGTAGCTGAAACACGTTTATTGGAACTTTAGGAATGAATTACTAAGAAAAGGAAGGTAAAATCTCCAAGCTAGAACACGTGCACAACGGGTGCATACAACTCCTGGGATCTTCGATAGGGGCCCACAACTTTTTGTAACACGTTGTATTATCCCTACTTCTGATTCTCTGTACGTTAAAGTTTTTGTCAAAAAATGTCGAACTGAACCACAGAACACATAATAGTATCAAACTGAACTCAATATGTCTACAAATAAATCCTTGGCCAACCTTGAAGCTGGATGGCCAGATATCCGGATATCTGACCAAACATTGTCAATTGTCTGTTTTGGATATAGAAAGTAATGCCACGTTGCGGCCTTAAAAATAGATAAAGATGAAATTTAATTAATAACTTCTGATTTACGACATATGAGGGCCTCGTTGTTAAGCTGTCGGTCCCGGGTGCCATGCGAACATCTGTGGCATTCGTTACGGGTAGTTGGAGCCCTAAAAAGTCTGACAACCTGGTCTAACTACAGAACTTCAGTAAAAATATATGTATGTATATATAAATATTTATATGTAATTTTTTTATAACTTCGGTTTATATGTTAGTAATAAACGTACTATACTGCACCTGGGTCGTTTTTATTTACAGTTGCTGTGTTACTGAAATATGACTTTAGTAGTTTCTTGTGACTGCGGTGGAACTTTATAACGACTATACTATAAGACTTTTGTAGCTACTTATAAAAAGCTCTTTTCTCCTTTCTCTCGTACAAATTTTTTTACTATCTCTTCTTCTGAATACTTAACATTGAAGTCTTGTCTGCTGGAATACTGAAGGGAACTTTTATTTTTATTTGTTTATACTTTATGCACAATATGAGTACAGAGGCAGACTTCATGCTAAAGGCATTGGTCATTAAAACTCAATATGTATTTAGTGTAAGTGTTAATCCGTTTTTTTTTTATTGGCTCATCATTGTTTAATAGAAATTGGTAGACCGTATTCATATACCACAATTGGCCTGTAGTACAGTACAAGTATTATTATTTTATTTATTTCAACTTTTTGCACATTTAGTACACCGGCAGAATTAATGCCTAAGGCATTATCTACCAGCCAGCTTTTGGGTGATGCAGAGAAAAGAAAAAGTAGGTGCTAGGGCTGTAAAAGTAACGAGAAAATGTGTACCCGTATGTATTCGTTACTATTACAATTAGTACTCGTTTCTATCGTATCGTTACGTTAATAGTTATTGCACATTAACATGAAGTATCTCATCAAGTCACGTACGGTGATGATGGCGTCGTTCGTACTTTGTAAATATATTACATATGCGTAAGCAATGTTTGTACTTTACTATATTTTTGAAGTAGTCTCGCCTTTATATAAATTTAGATTAGGTAAATTGGCAGTGGCATATAACAGTAGGGTGGCAGAGCGGGCAAAATGCCACGGGCCCATGGCCCTAGAGGGCCCCCGGTCCGGCCGACCCCGACCCATAGGCCCTAAGCACACGAGGCACCAAGAGGTATAGTTACGCTACTGTAAATGGGTACAAAAATAAAGTATAAATATAGGTATAAAAATAAAAGTAACTATAAAGACAAAGAGTTAGTGTCAAAATCAATTATTTCGTTAAAGATATCCACCTAAAACTATTTAAAATGCATCATGTTGCATGAAAATATTTGAACCTAATTGTAGACAAACATAATCGTAATAAATGAATTTAACATTACTTAGATGCGTTCGACTCATCGACTATCGTGCTTTTAATACCCTTACAACAATTTCTATAACTACCAAATATAAAGGAACTTTTTTAGATGGTTTTTATGGTTAGTGTCTCTTGTATAGGGCAGCCACAGTGCCACAAAGCTAAACAATATTTCTAATATGGAATTTGGACAAATTATTTGTTAAATTCCGTACCTGGAGCTGGCTGCGGTTCTGTTAATAAAATTTAAATAAAATCTTTTTAACAAAAAATTAAACCGATGAAAAGAATTAAAAAGCAAAAAATAAATAAACCTTAAGTCTTAAGTATTGAGCTTATTTACATAAACTATCTAATTTTATATAAACTTATTTTGAGTCGGCGCCAAATAAAATTTTGATAATTAATCAGTTTGTTGTTTGGCGCCGATTCAAAATAAGTTTTATGGTTTTTTTTTCATCATCATGATGATGATGATGAAAAATGATGATGATTTCTAAACGCAATACCTGATAAAGTAATGAAAAGTAAACAGAAACACTATTCGTTCCTACAATTTTCGAGGGTTTCTCTCAATTTTTTCAGGATCCCATCATCAGATCCTGACTTCCTTGACATGGGACCACCTTTGAGGTATACGCTATCTAACAAAAAAAGAATAATCAAAATCGGTTCATAAATAACGGAGTGAGGGCTGAACAGACATAAAAAAAAAAAAATATAAAAAAAAAATATTATACGGTCGAATTGAGAACTTCCTTTTTTTTCGTAGGTTAAAAAATAACAATTAATTTGATTGCACGGATGTTTTTAAATGTTTAATATTATTCTTGTTATATTAGAATTTAATTGTTTGATTGAATTGGTCTTGATCCATAAGAATCATAATATGTTGACACTGGCTCTGCTTTATTAAAAAAGATATATATTTGTAGGCCAAAGGCATAACCGTATACGGCCAATCTGATGAACCGCCTTGAATTGAGAAATTTAATTATTATTTGTTTTGGTTTAAAGTCCCCTACCTTATATCCCTGGTTTGGTAGGGTCCGAACTGCTGTTTTTGAAAAAACTTAGAAGAATATATAGATAGTCTCTCTCTTTTACGTAAGGTTGTAAATTAAAAAAAAAAGTGTCGTTACAACTTTTGGTCTTAATTTTGATCTTAATTTTTTCCGTCTAGCCCCCTTTCGCAACGCGTGATAAGGAACTTCGTTCCAATATTTTGGACACCGTTCAAAAGTTTCTTATAGAGAATCCACGACCAAATCTATTATCAAAAAACAGGCCTGGCATTGGGATGGTGGAGAGCTTTTTTAAAGAGGCACCCTAAATTAAGCATCAGAACTTCTGAAGGAGTGACTAAAGCCAGGTCATGTGTAACTGAAAAAGACATAAGGGGATAGTTTGACCATTTCGACCCGCGTTCGTGTCTGCAACGCTTTTCACCGTGTAAATAGTTGTTCTTTCTTGTTCAGGCCTCATGGGTAATTGTCAAGTCACATCACTATTGCGTTAATCTACTTTGTCTATGACGACTCGACACCCTCTTGGACTGAACGACCATCTTTGAATACACATGTTTGGGTAACTTCGTGTCTTGTTCAAAATCCTAGGCCTCACGTGGCGCTGAGGACAATTAAAAACTATCCCTATGCACTGGTTAAAATATTTTCTTTGTAGCCGATGATTCCGGCAAGAGTATATATTTTATGTATGGTACCTCGGTTGTGAATGCGAATGTCGAGATGGATGTGTGGTGTGACTAGGATGGACAAGGTGAGAAATGAATATATTAGAGGGAGCCTGAAAGTAGCACCAGTGGAGGAAAAGCTGAGGAGCAATAGGTTATCGTGGTATAGACATGTGATGCGGAGGGATGAGCAAAATGTGGTGAAAAGAGTTTTATGTTTGGATGTTGACGGGTACAAGAGAAGAGGACGACCAAAGAAAAGATGGATGAACTGTGTAAGAGAAGATATGGCTAAGAAATGTAGTAAGCAGTGAAATGACGAACGATAGAGTAGAATGGAAGAATAAAACGTATTGAACCCATCCCAAATAAAATTGGGACAAGGGTAGGCAGATGATGACCTCGGTTGTGAATCCATTCCTAAAACAAACTACCGTTACTGGTTAACGAGAATAGTAGTAATGTGTGACTACTTCTATAGCACGCTATATATATAGTATGATGTGTTTCGTCCTAATGGTGGCTATATTTTTATACCAAATGATATCGCACGTAACATGTTTGGAATTCTGGCGAGAATTTTTCTCTGGAGAATTCAGTTGATGTGTTAGTGATAAACATACTAAACGTGTACATGTGATGACTTTGGTTTCCGAATTTGCAGTTGCTTTGTTGCTCATTACGATTTTAGTAGTTTCTTGTGAGTCAGGTTGATTTGTATATCAAATAAAACAAACGATGTTGGAATCTAGCAAACTATGACAAGCGATAACAATAACATAGACTTTTGTAATACGTATAACAAGCTCTTTTCTCCTTTCTCTCGTACAAGTTTCTTTAGAATCTCTTTATTAATATACCTAATATTAGGGCCCTTCTGCTGAAACACTGAACGGAACTTTTATTTTTATTTATTTACACTTTTTAAGATAAGTACAGATGCAGACTTACAGGGCCATCGACTATTATGGGTTCATGTCCTTGATACACTGACATTTTCGATTTAGGATTTCAATTCATGATGACGCACAAACGCACACGTGGGAGGACAGGAGAGCTGAAATATTTCTCTATTCAAAGTGGTAACTTAAACTTGAAACTTATCGTGAGTTCCTGAGACTTTAACAGGTTTTGGGGTGGATTGATTGGCACTGGTTCTGTTTGATTAAAAATACATTAGGGCGCCAGTAAGCGCTACTGCTTTTAGGGTGAGAAATAGTCGACGATATTGTAAAGGTGTCACAAAGGTAAACAATATTTTCTAAAATGGAATTTGGACAAATTATTTGTTAAATTCCGTACCTGGAGCTGGCCGTCTAACCGAGCCTGGCCGTCTAACCGTGCCTGGCCTGTCGTGTATTGACTCTGTGTATTCTGTTAATAAAAAAAAAAATTGATTGCACGAATGTTATTTAAATATTAAATATTATTTTTGTTATATTAAAATTGAACTTGCTTAAAAGATGGAAATTCAAAATATCTATCCTATGTCTCTTTTACTTCTGTATTATTTGACGTTGCTTAATACTTTTCTTGAAATAAGAATAAACATATCATTGTTTTCAGGCACACAATCATACCACCGGATTCAGTGACGAACGCTATATGTTTAAGAGATATTATGCTTTCCCATACCATAATTTTGTCAGTAACATGATAGTTTAATCCAAGTACCTATATATCAGATATATAAAATATATTAGGGCGCCAGTAAGTGCTAGTGCTTTTGGGGTGAGAAATGGTGACGGTATTATAAAGGTGTCACAAAGCTAAATAATATTTCTAATATGGAATTTGGACAAATTATTTGTTAAATTTCGTACCTGGAATTGGCTGTCCAACCGGTCCTCCAACTATTTCTGGGCTAGGCTCTGGCTCCGGTTCTGTTAATAAAATTAAAAAAAAAATATTAATTAATTTGATTGTACGGATGTTTTTAAATGTTTGATATTATTCTTGTTATATCAGAATTTAATTGTCTGATTGAATTGGTCTTGATCCCTAGGAATCATAATATGTTGACATTGGCTCTGCTTTATTAAAAAAGATATATGTTTGTAGGCCAAAGGCTTAGCCGTATACGGCCAATCTGTTGAACCGCCTAAAATTGAGAAATGTAATTATTAATTATTTTGGTTTAAAGTTTAATGTTTTGTGCCACATCCTTTATTCTTACACATAAAGGATAATAACAAATTAATTCAGATCTAGATGAATTAGAAAAAAGGTATAATTCTCAACTTAATGCTGTTGGGAGTAAAGATTCAATTAGGATTGGATTAAGAGTCACATTCGGGCAGACGATTTATTTGTATTACCATAAGTAGCGTAATAATAGGTTGGCAGAGCGGGCGTAATGCCACGGGCCCATGGCTCTAGGGGGCCCTAAGCCTCGACCCCAAGGCCTTAAGCACAGGCGGCACCTCTGTTAACGTTTCAAGCGCCTATTGCCATTGAATTATTAAGTGAAAGTGGGTCCCCATACAAGAAACGTGATTTTTTAGATCTTGAACGGTAATAGCGAGACATCACACACACACGACCGATACAATCAAACGACTGTGATTGATTTGGTTTTTTCAGACCGATTGGTGTGGTAACAACTGATGATCAACAAAAATTGATCCTTTCTATTAGCAATCGATGTGTGTGGTGGCACTCTAAGGGAGGGCCCCATCCGATTAAGTAGCCACGGGCCTCAGATAGTGTAGTTACGCCATTGATTACCATTCATGCAAAAGATTCAATTAGGATAGGATTATGAGTCACATTCGGGCAGAGGATTCAGTTGTATTACCATTTTTATGCAACAGATTCAATTACGATAGGATTAAGAGTAAAAGATTTCGTTGAAAATTCAACGAAATTTTACCGTCCATAAGCAAAACGAACCGTTTCTAGATTATAGGAACCGGGCATAAGTGTATTAGGGGCCGGTAGCTGAAACACGTTTATTGGAACTTTAGGAATGAATTACTAAGAAAAGGAAGGTAAAATCTCCAAGCCAGAACACGTGCACAACGGGTGCATACAACTCCTGGGATCTTCGATAGGGGCCCACAACTTTTTGTAACACGCTGTATTATGCCTACTTCTGATTCTCTGTACGTTAAAGTTTTTGTCAAAAAATGTCGAACTGAACCACAGAACACATAATAGTATCAAACTGAACTCAATATGTCTACAAATAAATACTTGGCCAACCTTGAAGCTGGATGGCCAGATATCCGGATATCTGACCAAACATTGTCAATTGTCTGTTTTGGATATAGAAAGTAATGCCACGTTGCGGCCTTAAAAATAGATAAAGATGAAATTTAATTAATAACTTCTGATTTACGACATATGAGGGCCTCGTTGTTAAGCTGTCGGTCCCGGGTGCCATGCGAACATCTGTGGCATTCGTTACGGGTAGTTGGAGCCCTAAAAAGTCTGACAACCTGGTCTAACTACAGAACTTCAGTAAAAATATATGTATGTATATATAAATATTTATATGTAATTTTTTTATAACTTCGGTTTATATGTTAGTAATAAACGTACTATACTGCACCTGGGTCGTTTTTATTTACAGTTGCTGTGTTACTGAAATATGACTTTAGTAGTTTCTTGTGACTGCGGTGGAACTTTATAACGACTATACTATAAGACTTTTGTAGCTACTTATAAAAAGCTCTTTTCTCCTTTCTCTCGTACAAATTTTTTTACTATCTCTTCTTCTGAATACTTAACATTGAAGTCTTGTCTGCTGGAATACTGAAGGGAACTTTTATTTTTATTTGTTTATACTTTATGCACAATATGAGTACAGAGGCAGACTTCATGCTAAAGGCATTGGTCATTAAAACTCAATATGTATTTAGTGTAAGTGTTAATCCGTTTTTTTTTTATTGGCTCATCATTGTTTAATAGAAATTGGTAGACCGTATTCATATACCACAATTGGCCTGTAGTACAGTACAAGTATTATTATTTTATTTATTTCAACTTTTTGCACATTTAGTACACCGGCAGAATTAATGCCTAAGGCATTATCTACCAGCCAGCTTTTGGGTGATGCAGAGAAAAGAAAAAGTAGGTGCTAGGGCTGTAAAAGTAACGAGAAAATGTGTACCCGTATGTATTCGTTACTATTACAATTAGTACTCGTTTCTATCGTATCGTTACGTTAATAGTTATTGCACATTAACATGAAGTATCTCATCAAGTCACGTACGGTGATGATGGCGTCGTTCGTACTTTGTAAATATATTACATATGCGTAAGCAATGTTTGTACTTTACTATATTTTTGAAGTAGTCTCGCCTTTATATAAATTTAGATTAGGTAAATTGGCAGTGGCATATAACAGTAGGGTGGCAGAGCGGGCAAAATGCCACGGGCCCATGGCCCTAGAGGGCCCCCGGTCCGGCCGACCCCGACCCATAGGCCCTAAGCACACGAGGCACCAAGAGGTATAGTTACGCTACTGTAAATGGGTACAAAAATAAAGTATAAATATAGGTATAAAAATAAAAGTAACTATAAAGACAAAGAGTTAGTGTCAAAATCAATTATTTCGTTAAAGATGTCCACTTAAAACTATTTAAAATGCAACATGTTGCATGAAAATATTTGAACCTAATTGTAGACAAACATAATCGTAATAAATGAATTTAACATTACTTAGAGATGCGTTCGACTCATCGACTATCGTGCTTTTAATACCCTTACAACAATTTCTATAACTACCAAATATAAAGGAACTTTTTTATATGGTTTTTATGGTTAGTGTCTCTTGTATAGGGCAGCCACAGTGCCACAAAGCTAAACAATATTTCTAATATGGAATTTGGACAAATTATTTGTTAAATTCCGTACCTGGAGCTGGCTGCGGTTCTGTTAATAAAATTTAAATAAAATCTTTTTAACAAAAAATTAAACCGATGAAAATAATTAAAAAGCAAAAAATAAATAAACCTTAAGTCTTAAGTATTGAGCTTATTTACATAAACTATATAATTTTATATAAACTTATTTTGAGTCGGCGCCAAATAAAATTTTGATAATTAATCAGTTTGTTGTTTGGCGCCGATTCAAAATAAGTTTTATGGTTTTTTTTTCATCATCATGATGATGATGATGAAAAATGATGATGATTTCTAAACGCAATACCTGATAAAGTAATGAAAAGTAAACAGAAACACTATTCGTTCCTACAATTTTCGAGGGTTTCTCTCAATTTTTTCAGGATCCCATCATCAGATCCTGACTTCCTTGACATGGGACCACCTTTGAGGTATACGCTATCTAACAAAAAAAGAATAATCAAAATCGGTTCATAAATAACGGAGTGAGGGCTGAACAGACATAAAAAAAAAAAATATAAAAAAAAAATATTATACGGTCGAATTGAGAACCTCCTTTTTTTTCGTAGGTTAAAAAATAATAATTAATTTGATTGCACGGATGTTTTTAAATGTTTAATATTATTCTTGTTATATTAGAATTTAATTGTTTGATTGAATTGGTCTTGATCCATAAGAATCATAATATGTTGACACTGGCTCTGCTTTATTAAAAAAGATATATATTTGTAGGCCAAAGGCATAACCGTATACGGCCAATCTGATGAACCGCCTTGAATTGAGAAATTTAATTATTATTTGTTTTGGTTTAAAGTCCCCTACCTTATATCCCTGGTTTGGTAGGGTCCGAACTGCTGTTTTTGAAAAAACTTAGAAGAATATATAGATAGTCTCTCTCTTTTACGTAAGGTTGTAAATTAAAAAAAAAAGTGTCGTTACAACTTTTGGTCTTAATTTTGGTCTTAATTTTTTCCGTCTAGCCCCCTTTCGCAACGCGTGATAAGGAACTTCGTTCCAATATTTTGGACACCGTTCAAAAGTTTCTTATAGAGAATCCACGACCAAATCTATTATCAAAAAACAGGCCTGGCATTGGGATGGTGGAGAGCTTTTTTAAAGAGGCACCCTAAATTAAGCATCAGAACTTCTGAAGGAGTGACTAAAGCCAGGTCATGTGTAACTGAAAAAGACATAAGGGGATAGTTTGACCATTTCGACCCGCGTTCGTGTCTGCAACGCTTTTCACCGTGTAAATAGTTGTTCTTTCTTGTTCAGGCCTCATGGGTAATTGTCAAGTCACATCACTATTGCGTTAATCTACTTTGTCTATGACGACTCGACACCCTCTTGGACTGAACGACCATCTTTGAATACACATGTTTGGGTAACTTCGTGTCTTGTTCAAAATCCTAGGCCTCACGTGGCGCTGAGGACAATTAAAAACTATCCCTGTGCACTGGTTAAAATATTTTCTTTGTAGCCGATGATTCCGGCAAGAGTATATATTTTATGTATGGTACCTCGGTTGTGAATGCGAATGTCGAGATGGATGTGTGGTGTGACTAGGATGGACAAGGTGAGAAATGAATATATTAGAGGGAGCCTGAAAGTAGCACCAGTGGAGGAAAAGCTGAGGAGCAATAGGTTATCGTGGTATAGACATGTGATGCGGAGGGATGAGCAAAATGTGGTGAAAAGAGTTTTATGTTTGGATGTTGACGGGTACAAGAGAAGAGGACGACCAAAGAAAAGATGGATGAACTGTGTAAGAGAAGATATGGCTAAGAAATGTAGTAAGCAGTGAAATGACGAACGATAGAGTAGAATGGAAGAATAAAACGTATTGAACCGATCCCAAATAAAATTGGGACAAGGGTAGGCAGATGATGACCTCGGTTGTGAATCCATTCCTAAAACAAACTACCGTTACTGGTTAACGAGAATAGTAGTAATGTGTGACTACTTCTATAGCACGCTATATATATATATAGTATAATGTGTTTCGTCCTAATTGTGGCTATATTTTTATACCAAATGATATCGCACGTAACATGTTTGGAATTCAGGCGAGAATTTTTCTCTGGAGAATTCAGTTGATGTGTTAGTGATAAACATACTAAACGTGTACATGTGATGACTTTGGTTTCCGAATTTGCAGTTGCTTTGTTGCTCATTACGATTTTAGTAGTTTCTTGTGAGTCAGGTTGATTTGTATATCAAATAAAACAAACGATGTTGGAATCTAGCAAACTATGACAAGCGATAACAATAACATAGACTTTTGTAATACGTATAACAAGCTCTTTTCTCCTTTCTCTCGTACAAGTTTCTTTAGAATCTCTTTATTAATATACCTAATATTGGGGCCCTTCTGCTGAAATACTGAACGGAACTTTTATTTTTATTTATTTACACTTTTTAAGATAAGTACAGAGGCAGACTTACAGGGCCATCGACTATTATGGGTTCATGTCCTTGATACACTGACATTTTCGATTTAGGATTTCAATTCATGATGACGCACAAACGCACACGTGGGAGGACAGGAGAGCTGAAATATTTCTCTATTCAAAGTGGTAACTTAAACTTGAAACTTATCGTGAGTTCCTGGGACTTTAACAGGTTTTGGGGTGGGTTGATTGGCACTGGTTCTGTTTGATTAAATATACATTAGGGCGCCAGTAAGCGCTACTGCTTTTAGGGTGAGAAATAGTAGACGATATTGTAAAGGTGTCACAAAGGTAAACAATATTTTCTAAAATGGAGTTTGGACAAATTATTTGTTAAATTCCGTACCTGGAGCTGGCCGTCTAACCCAGCCTGGCCGTCTAACCGTGCCTGGCCTGTCGTGTATTGACTCTGTGTATTCTGTTAATAAAAAAAAAAAATTGATTGCACGAATGTTATTTAAATATTAAATATTATTTTTGTTATATTAAAATTGAACTTGCATGAAATAAAATAAAATATATACCTTGATGAACTGGTCGTGATCCACAAGACTCATGTGACGGCACCGGCTCTGTTTTATTAAAAAAGATATAATATATTAGTAGGCCAAAGGCATAGCCGTATACGGCCAATCTGATGAATCGCCTTAAATTAAGAAATGTAATTATTAATTATTTTGGTTTAAGGTTACATGTTTTGTGCAACATCCTTTATTCTTAGAGTGCTTAAAAGATGAAAATTCAAAATATCTATCCTATGTCTCTTTTACTTCTGTATTATTTGACGTTGCTTAATACTTTTCTTGAAATAAGAATAAACATATCATTGTTTTCAGGCACACAGTCATACCACCGGATTCAGTGACGAACGCTATATGTTTAAGAGATATTATGCTTTCCCATACCATAATTTTGTCAGTAACATGATTGTTTAATCCAAGTACCTATATATCAGATATATAAAATATATTAGTGCGCCAGTAAGTGCTAGTGCTTTTGGGGTGAGAAATAGTGACGGTATTATAAAGGTGTCACAAAGCTAAATAATATTTCGAATATGGAATTTGGACAAATTATTTGTTAAATTTCGTACCTGGAATTGGCTGTCCAACCGGTCCTCCAACTTTTCCTGGGCTAGGCGCTGGTTCCGGTTCTGTTAATAAAATTTAAAAAAAATAATAATTAATTTGATTGTACGGATGTTTTTAAATGTTTGATATTATTCTTGTTATATGAGAATTTAATTGTCTGATTGAATTGGTCTTGATCCCTAAGAATCATAATATGTTGACACTGGCTCTGCTTTATTAAAAAAGATATATATTTGTAGGCCAAAGGCATAACCGTATACGGCCAATCTGATGAACCGCCTTGAATTGAGAAATTTAATTATTATTTGTTTTGGTTTAAAGTCCCCTACCTTATATCCCTGGTTTGGTAGGGTCCGAACTGCTGTTTTTGAAAAAACTTAGAGAATATATAGATAGTCTCTCTCTTTTACGTAAGGTTGTAAATTAAAAAAAAAGTGTCGTTACAACTTTTGGTCTTAATTTTTTCCCTTTCGCAACGCGTGATAAGGAACTTCGTTCCAATATTTTGGACACCGTTCAAAAGTTTCTTATAGAGAATCCACGACCAAATCTATTATCAAAAAACAGGCCTGGCATTGGGATGGTGGAGAGCTTTTTTAAAGAGGCACCCTAAATTAAGTATCAGAACTTCTGAAGGAGTGACTAAAGCCAGGTCATGTGTAACTGAAAAAGACATAAGGGGATAGTTTGACCATTTCGACCCGCGTTCGTGTGTGCAACGCTTTTCACCGTGTAAATAGTTGTTCTTTCTTGTTCAGGCCTCATGGGTAATTGTCAAGTCACATCACTATTGCGTTAATCTACTTTGTCTATGACGACTCGACACCCTCTTGGACTGAACGACCATCTTTGAATACACATGTTTGGGTAACTTCGTGTCTTGTTCAAAATCCTAGGCCTCACGTGGCGCTGAGGACAATTAAAAACTATCCCTGTGCACTGGTTAAAATATTTTCTTTGTAGCCGATGGTTCCGGCAAGAGTATATATTTTATGTATGGTACCTCGGTTGTGAATGCGAATGTTGAGATGGATGTGTGGTGTGACTAGGATGGACAAGGTGAGAAATGAATATATTAGAGGGAGCCTGAAAGTAGCACCAGTGGAGGAAAAGCTGAGGAGCAATAGGTTATCGTGGTATAGACATGTGATGCGGAGGGATGAGCAAAATGTGGTGAAAAGAGTGTTATGTTTGGATGTTGACGGGTACAAGAGAAGAGGACGACCAAAGAAAAGATGGATGAACTGTGTGAGAGAAGATATGGCTAGAAATGGAGTTAGCAGCGAAATGACGAACGATAGAGTAGAATGGAAGAATAAAACGTATTGAACCGATCCCAAATAAAATTGGGACAAGGGTAGGCAGATGATGACCTCGGTTGTGAATCCATTCCTAAAACAAACTACCGTTACTGGTTAACGAGAATAGTAGTAATGTGTGACTACTTCTATAGCACGCTATATATATATAGTATAATGTGTTTCGTCCTAATTGTATATGCTATATTTTTATACCAAATGATATCGCACGTAACATGTTTGGAATTCTGGCGAGAATTTTTCTCTGGAGAATTCAGTTGATGTGTTAGTGATAAACATACTAAACGTGTACATGTGATGACTTTGGTTTCCGAATTTGCAGTTGCTTTGTTGCTCATTACGATTTTAGTAGTTTCTTGTGAGTCAGGTTGATTTGTATATCAAATAAAACAAACGATGTTGGAATCTAGCAAATATATATACATATATAAATGTATGTGTGTATTTTTTGTGATTATTTTTTAATCTTCAGTTGATGTGTTACTAATAAACATACTAACCTGTAACCTGTAAGACTGTTGCGCTGCTCGATCTGACGGTAGTTTTTTGTGACTGAGGTGGAACTGTATAACAAATAAACAAAACAATTGATGTTGGAATCTCTCAACATAAGCGATAACAATATAATAGAGACTTTTGTAGCTACTTGCAACAAGCTTTTTTCTCCTTTCTCTCGTACAACTTTCTTTACAATCTCTTCTTCTCAGCCCTATTAGGATACTTAATATTGAAGGCTTGTGTCTGCTGGAATACTGAAGGGAACTTTAATTTTTATTTATTTATACTTTATGCACAAGACAAGTACAGAGGCGGACTTAATGCTAAAGGCATTGTCATTAAAACTCAATATGTATTTAGTGTAAGTGTTAGTACGTTTTTTTTTAATTATATAATATATATATAATTGGTAGACCGTATTCATATACCACAATTGGCCTGTAGTAGAGTACAAGTATTATTATTTTATTTATTTCAACTTTTTGCACATTTAGTACATCGGCAGAATTAATGCCCAAGGCATTATCTACCAGCCAGCTTTTGGGTGATGCAGAGATAAGAAAAAGTAGGTGCTAGGGCTGTAAAAGTAACGAGAAAATGTGTACCCGTATGTATTCGTTACTATAACAATTAGTACTCGTTTCTATCGTATCGTTACGTTAATAGTTATTGCCGATACTAACATGAAGTATCTCATCAAGTCACGTACGGTGTGGATGGCGTCGTTCGTACTTTGTAAATAAACTACATATGCGTACTATACTTCCGTATTAAGCAATGTTTGTACTTTACTGCATTTTGAAGTAGTCTCGCCTTTATATAAATTTAGATTAGGTAAATTGGCAGTGGCGTAACAATAGGGTAGCAGAGCGGTCAAACTGCCACGGGCCCCCGGTCCGGCCGGCCCCGACCCATAGGCCCTAAGCACATGAGGCACCAAGAGTGAACTTGTGCCCCCATCCGATGAATTAGCCACGGGCCTCAGATAGTAAGTATAGTTACGCCACTGTAAATGGGTACAAAAATAAAGTATAAATATAAGTATAGAAATAAAAGTAACTAAAAAGACAAAGAGTTAGTGTCAAAATCAATTATTTCGTTAAATAAACCTAAAACTATTTAAAATGTAACATGTTGCATGAAAATATTTGAACCTAATTGTAGACAAACATAATCGTAATAAAAGAATTTAACATTACTTAGTGATACGTTCGACTCATCGACTATCGTGCTTTTCAAATTCAAATTCAATTCAAATTCAAATTCAAATTCAAAATCAATTAAGACACTAAGTGATATTTATGAACGTTAAATTGAAGCTAGAGTTAAAATCATAGATCGGCGCAAACAGACGCCACAGCATGTACTGGATTGTCGAGGTAAAATAAGTAAAAACACCAAAATCTACTGCCTGCTTGTGTCGATCTATAACTTCCAGTTTCCAAAATTTGTAGAGCCTTATGAGAAGAATACTGGCAAAGAAACTCATGGCCACTCTTTTTAAAAGTCAGTTTTAATACCCTTCAACATATCTATAACTACCAAATATAAAGGTACTTTTATATATGGTTTTTATGGTTAGTGTCTCTTCTATAGGGCAGCGACATGTTTTATAAAATAATATAAAAGTAGGTAGGTATATTGAATCAGCACTACGCTCATATTCATTTAACGAAAAAAGGTTGAAGTTTTGTTTCCAAAACACTTTGCATTATTATTTTTATTTTAATAATACACAACGCACAGTCGGAGGAAGGATCAAAAATTTGTTTACTCATAGTGGTAACTTAAATTTGAAACTTACCGTGAGTTTCTGAGCCTTTATCTGGTCTTGGGCTTCGATCGATTGCCACCGGTTCTGTTTGATTAAAAAATATATTATTTCGCCAGTAAGTGCTAGTGCTTTTTGGGTGAGAAGTAGTCGATGATATTGCCAAGGTGCCACAACGCTATACACACATATATGTATATTCTAAATTATCATAAACAAATGGTTATGCTATAGTTGAACTGCTACTTCTACTTATTTACTTAAAAAGCAGCTAGACTTGCAGTATCGCATTTTGAATGCGAACCGATTACGGTCTGTTGTTGCTCAAGTTATGTAATAAGAATATTTGTAGAATGGTTTGCTTTTGTCAGACTAATTACTTCCTCTTATTACTGTGTCTCAAGATTTGGTATTTCGTTACTCTCAGCTTCTGCTGTTCCGCCATCGGGGACAGTTTCGGTCACCATAATAGTTGTTGTAGTAGTTATCTCATTGCCAACGCCTGTATTATATAAATAACATGTAGAAGAGGTAGGTAGGTAGGTGTTTTTTAATTTTTATTTTATTTTATTTATTTCTTTGTTTATTCTTTTGCAGAATGTAGTTTTTTATAAGGAATTTAATAATAATAATGTCTTGGTATATATTACTCATCGCTATCTAGACCCAAACTAAGCAGAGCTTGACCTAGGGGTATAGAACACGGTTTATTTTAATCCAATTATACATATAAACTCCCAGACAGATAAAATAATTCCTGAATACAAACACTTGCTGAACTATACCGACTATTATTCTTGTTACATTAAAATTGAACTTACATAAAATAAAATAAATACCTGATTGAACTGGTTTTGATCCATAAGGCTCATGTGTTGACACCGGCTCTGTTTTATTAAAAAACTAGCTGCGCCCCGCGGTTTCACCCGCGTAAGTCCCAGTACCGTGGTAAAACCGGGATAAAAAGTAGCCTATGTGTTAATCTAGGTCTCCAACTATCTCGAAACCAAGTTTCATCGCAATCGGATCAGTAGTTTTAGCGTGAAAGAGTAACAAACATCCATACATCCTCACAAACTTTCACGTTTATAATATTAGTAGGAAGTAGGATATACATTAGTAGGCCAAAGGCATAGCCGTATACGGCCAATCTGATAAATCGCCTTAAATTGAGAAGTTTTGTGCTTACATCCTTTATTCTTTGAGTGCCTAAAAGATGAAAATTCAAAATGTATATCCTATGTATCTTTTACTTCTGGATTACTTGACGTTGCTTAATACTTTTCTTAAAATAAACATATCATTGTTTTCAGGCACACAATCATACCACCAGATTCAGTGACGAACGCTATATGTTTAAGAGATATTATGCCCTCCCATACCATAATTTTGTCAATAACATGATTGTTTAATCCAAGTACCTATATGACGGTATTACGAGTATAAAGGTGTCACAAAGCTAAATAATATTTCGAATATGGAATATGGACAAATTATTTGTTACATTTCGAACCTGGAATTGGCTGTCCAACCGGTCCTCCAACTGTTTCTGGGCTAGGCACTGGTTCCGGTTCTGTTAATAAAATAAAAAAAAAATATTAATTAATTTGATTGTACGGATGTTTTTAAATGTTTGATATTATTCTTGTTATATCAGAATTTAATTGTCTGATTGAATTGGTCTTGATCCCTAAGAATCATAATATGTTGACACTGGCTCTGCTTTATTAAAAAAGATATATATTTGTAGGCCAAAGGCATAGCCGTATACGGCCAATCTGTTGAACCGCCTTAAATTGAGAAATGTAATTATTAATTATTTTGGTTTAAAGTTTTATGTTTTGTGCCACATCCATAACAAACTAATTCAGATCTAGATGAATTAGAAAAAAGGTATAATTCTCAACTTAATGCTGTTGGGAGTAAAGATTCAATTAGGATTGGATTAAGAGTCACATTCGGGCAGACGATTTATTTGTATTACCATAAGTAGCGTAATAATAGGTTGGCAGAGCGGGCGTAATGCCACGGGCCCATGGCTCTAGGGGGCCCTAAGCCTCGACCCCAAGGCCTTAAGCACAGGCGGCACCTCTGTTAACGTTTCAAGCGCCTATTGCCATTGAATTATTAAGTGAAAGTGGGTCCCCATACAAGAAACGTGATTTTTTAGATCTTGAACGGTAATAGCGAGACATCACACACACACGACCGGTACAATCAAACGACTGTGATTGATTTGGTTTTTTCAGACCGATTGGTGTGGTAACAACTGATGATCAACAAAAATTGATCCATTCTATTAGCAATCGATGTGTGTGGTGGCACTCTAAGGGAGGGCCCCATCCGATTAAGTAGCCACGGGCCTCAGATAGTGTAGTTACGCCATTGATAACCATTGATGCAAAAGATTCAATTAGGATAAGATTATGAGTCACATTCGGGCAGAGGATTCAGTTGTATTACCATTTTTATGCAACAGATTCAATTACGATAGGATTAAGAGTAAAAGATTTCGTTGAAAATTCAACGAAATTTTACCGTCCGTAAGCAAAACGAACCGTTTCTTGATTATAGGAACCGGGCATAAGTGTATTAGGGGCCGGTAGCTGAAACACGTTTATTGGAACTTAAGGAATGAATTACTAAGAAAAGGAAGGTAAAATCTCCAAGCTAGAACACGTGCACAACGGGTGCATACAACTCCTGGGATCTTCGATAGGGGCCCACAACTTTTTGTAACACGCTGTATTATGCCTACTTCTGATTCTCTGTACGTTAAAGTTTTTGTCAAAAAATGTCGAACTGAACCACAGAACACATAATAGTATCAAACTGAACTCAATATGTCTACAAATAAATACTTGGCCAACCTTGAAGCTGGATGGCCAGATATCCGGATATCTGACCAAACATTGTCAATTGTCTGTTTTGGATATAGAAAGTAATGCCACGTTGCGGCCTTAAAAACAGATAAAGATGAAATTTAATTAATAACTTCTGATTTACGACATATGAGGGCCTCGTTGTAAGCTAAATTAGAATGTCTTTTCAACTCCTTTTTATGTAAATTCAACTTATCGACTCAGTATTATTTATACAAATTACGCGAGGGTTGTTGAAACTGAAAGAGCTCGACCGACTGAAGTACAGGATAAGTACTATTAATTTAATTATTTCAACTTCACATTTATTACATAGGCGGACTTAATGCCTCAGACATTCTCTACCAACCAACTTTTGAGCGATACAGATAAAAGAAAAAGGTGCACTTAAAATAATGTTAAACATTGTAAAATAAATGGGAGAGGGGCTCGTGGCTAAGTGGTAATTGAGTAGGTTAGCATATTACAAAGTTAAGTAATAGTCTAGGATGGGTGACCATTCTTAACACATTGAGACCCCTCCGTGCTTCGGAGAGCACGTTAAGCTGTCCCGGGTGCCATGCGAACATCTGTGGCATTCGTTACGGGTAGTTGGAGCCCTAAAAAGTCTGACAACCTGGTCTAACTACAGAACTTCAGTAAAATAATATATATATAGTAAGTAAAAAAAATATATATATATGTGTATATATAAATATTTATATGTATTTTTTTTATAACTTCGGTTTATATGTTAGTAATAAACGTACTATACTGCACCTGGGTCGTTTTTATTTACAGTTGCTGTGTTACTGAAATATGATTTTAGTTGTTGCTTGTGACTGAGGTGGAACTTAATTTTTTATTTATTTATACTTTATGCACAATATGAGCACAGAGGCAGACTTCATGCTAAAGGCATTGTCATTAAAACTCAATATGTATTTAGTGTAAGTGTTAATCCGTTTTTTTTTTATTGGCTCATCATTGTTTAATAGAAATTGGTAGACAGTATTCATATACCACAATTGGCCTGTAGTACAGTACAAGTATTATTATTTTATTTATTTCAACTTTTTGCACATTTAGTACACCGGCAGAATTAATGCCTAAGGCATTATCTACCAGCCAGCTTTTGGGTGATGCAGAGAAAAGAAAAAGTAGGTGCTAGGGCTGTAAAAGTAACGAGAAAATGTGTACCCGTATGTATTCGTTACTATAACAATTAATACTCGTTTCTATCGTATCGTTACGTTAATAGTTATTGCCGATACTAACATGAAGTATCTCATCAAGTCACGTACGGTGTGGATGGCGTCGTTCGTACTTTGTAAATATACTACATATGCGTACTATAGCTCCGTATTAAGCAATGTTTGTACTTTACTATATTTTTGAAGTAGTCTCGCTTTTATATAAATTTAGATTAGGTAAATTGGCAGTGGCATATAACAGTAGGGTGGCAGAGCGGGCAAAATGCCACGGGCCCATGGCCCTAGAGGGCCCCCGGTCCGGCCGACCCCGACCCATAGGCCCTAAGCACACGAGGCACCAAGAGGTATAGTTACGCTACTGTAAATGGGTACAAAAATAAAGTATAAATATAAGTATAAAAATAAAAGTAACTATAAAGACAAAGAGTTAGTGTCAAAATCAATTATTTCGGTAAAGATATCCACCTAAAACTATTTAAAATGCAACATGTTGCATGAAAATATTTGAACCTAATTGTAGATAAACATAATCGTAATAAATGAATTTAACATTACTTAGAGATGCGTTCGACTCATCGACTATCGTGCTTTTAATACCCTTACAACAATTTCTATAACTACCAAATATAAAGGAACTTTTTTATATGGTTTTTATGGTTAGTGTCTCTTGTATAGGGCAGCCACAGTGCCACAAAGCTAAACAATATTTCTTATATGGAATTTGGACAAATTATTTGTTAAATTCCGTACCTGGAGCTGGCTGCGGTTCTGTTAATAAAATTTAAATAAAATCTTTTTAACAAAAAATTAAACCGACGAAAAGAATTAAAAAGCAAAAAATAAATAAACCTTAAGTCTTAAGTATTGAGCTTATTACATAAACTATCTAATTTTATATAAACTTATTTTGAGTCGGCGCCAAATAAAATTTTGATAATTAATCAGTTTGTTGTTTGGCGCCGATTCAAAATAAGTTTTATGGTTTTTTTTCATCATCATGATGATGATGATGAAAAATGATGATGATTTCTAAACGCAATACCTGATAAAGTAATGAAAAGTAAACAGAAACACTATTCGTTCCTACAATTTTCGAGGGTTTCTCTCAATTTTTTCAGGATCCCATCATCAGATCCTGACTTTCTTGACATGGGACCACCTTTGAGGTATACGCTATCTAACAAAAAAAGAATAATCAAAATCGGTTCATAAATAACGGAGTGAGGGCTAAACAGACATAAAAAAATAAAATATTATACTGTCAAATTGAGAACCTCCTTTTTTTTTCGTAGGTTAAAAAATAATAATCAGTGGGAGCGTACCAGTTGAACATGGCGTTCCGCAGGGTAGTATTCTTGGGCCCACACTGTTTCTTGTCTATGTGAATGATATGTCCAAATTAGAACTAGAAGATGGGAAACTACTAGCATTTGCTGATGACACAGCATTGATTTTCAAAGGGCATACTTGGGACCAGGCTTTCAATGCTGCTCAAACTGGCTTTATAATGTGATGAATTGGCTAACACGGAATTCCTTGTCTATAAATGTAGACAAGACCAAATATTTGACATTTACTTTAAGGGATTCTACTGGTCTAGACAAGGCGAAATTTTCAATAATCGCACATAATCACCCAAAAAATACTTATCGCACATGTAACTGCCCTAAGGTAAACTATTCGACGACGATAAAATACTTAGGCGTGATCTTAGATGACAAACTTAGTTTTACACCACACATCGATCTTTTAGCAGGACGAATCCGTAAATTAATCTATATATTTAAGCATTTGAGGCATGTCGCAGAACCTAAAATTTTAAAAACAACTTATTACGCCTTATGTCAATCTTTGATAGGATATTGCATCTCTTCCTGGGGTGGCGCTGCATAAAGTAATTTGATACGAGTGGAACGTGCGCAGAGAGCAGTATTAAAAGTGTTACACTTCAAGCCATTTCGTTTTCCTACCAAGTATCTGTATGATCATTGTAAAGTTCTAGCAGTGCGCCAAATGTTTGTACTACAGGTTGCACTAAGGCAACACTCACTCCTCCCCCCACTCAGTCAATCGACATCTTCCACCTTGTCATCTACCCGAAGGTTTAAAATACCACGTATGTCCCCACAGGACATCGTTTAGCCAAAGATTCGTTTGCTTTCTTGGTGGGTTTGTTTATAATAAAATAAATAGGATTCTACTAATAGCTAATAAGACTAGATATGACACACACACACACACACACACACACACACACACACATGCACGCACGCACACCCTATTGCGAAGGTTTTAAGGTTTTAATCTTTATAGTAATGTGTATTTATAGTTCACTTAATTCGCTTGACATTAAGTCAAAGGTAGACAAATAATACATATAAAATAAAAAATAATAAATAAATAAAAAATAAATAGTGCAGATATGTATAAGTGTAAAATTGTCTTTGGAAGGTTGCTGGTACTTATAGCTCAGGTATACCCTATTTTAAGTACCAGCCGAACATGTTTTGTGGTGTATGATATACATAGGTACTTATATAATTGTTCAACATAAACCTGGAAATGTATTGAAAAAAAAGAATAAACAATAAATAATAAAATCTGGACACATCTCACACACGGCCGTCTGATCTCAAACTAGGCAGAGCCTGTACTATTGTAACCAGACTGCTGATAAATTACACCCAGGTACAGAACTAATAATCGTGCTCATCACACAAATATTTGTCCTGGGTGGGAATCGAACCCACGACCTCTGGCTCAGCAGTCAGGATCACTAACCACTAGACCAACAGGCCAGTCGTAAATGCGTGGACTTGGAGGGAATATTTGTTCCCTTCTGCACTACTGAACCCATAGTGGTGTAGGTCAAACTACAGTCATTACGTCATTCATCTCTTACGTTCGACGCTACCATACCCATCTCGTATTACATGATTATATGTGTACTTATTTAGTATCTATATTCTGATCCATATTCTGGTGGTATCAATCGATAGATTCGATAGTGATATTATTAGCGGCGGTAGCGTAATGGCTAAAACGTCAGACTTGCGATCAAGTGGTTGCGGGTTCAAACCCCACCCAGTGCACTACCGAACCCATTCCTAACACAAGCATTTAGCTTAGCTGGAGAATTTATAAAAAAAAAATAAAAAATAAATAAATAATAATAATTAATTGGATTGTACGGATGTTTTTAAATGTTTAATATTATTCTTGTTATATTAGAATTTAATTGTTTGATTGAATTGGTCTTGATCCATAAGAATCATAATATGTTGACACTGGCTCTGCTTTATTAAAAAAGATATATATTTGTAGGCCAAAGCCATAACCGTATACGGCCAATCTGATGAACCGCCTTGAATTGAGAAATTTAATTATTATTTGTTTTGGTTTAAAGTCCCCTACCTTATATCCTTGGTTTCGTAGGGTCCGAACTCCTGTTATTGAAATAACTTAGAAGAATATCTAGATAGTCTCTCTCATTTACGTAAGATTGTAAATTAAAAAAAAAAGTGTCGTTACAACTTTTGGTCTTAATTTTTTCCGTCTAGCCCCCTTTCGCAACGCGTGATAAGGAACTTCGTTCCAATATTTTGGACACCGTTCAAAAGTTTCTTATAGAGAATCCACGACCAAATCTATTATCAAAAAACAGGCCTGGCATTGGGATGGTGGAGAGCTTTTTTAAAGAGGCACCCTAAATTAAGTATCAGAACTTCTGAAGGAGTGACTAAAGCCAGGTCATGTGTAACTGAAAAAGACATAAGGGGATAGTTTGACCATTTCGACCCGCGTTCGTGTCTGCAACGCTTTTCACCGTGTAAATAGTTGTTCTTTCTTGTTCAGGCCTCATGGGTAATTGTCAAGTCACATCACTATTGCGTTAATCTACTTTGTCTATGACGACTCGACACCCTCTTGGACTGAACGACCATCTTTGAATACACATGTTTGGGTAACTTCGTGTCTTGTTCAAAATCCTAGGCCTCACGTGGCGCTGAGGACAATTAAAAACTATCCCTGTGCACTGGTTAAAATATTTTCTTTGTAGCCGATGGTTCCGGCAAGAGTATATATTTTATGTATGGTACCTCGGTTGTGAATGCGAATGTCGAGATGGATGTGTGGTGTGACTAGGATGGACAAGGTGAGAAATGAATATATTAGAGGGAGCCTGAAAGTAGCACCAGTGGAGGAAAAGCTGAGGAGCAATAGGTTATCGTGGTATAGACATGTGATGCGGAGGAATGAGCAAAATGTGGTGAAAAGAGTTTTATGTTTGGATGTTGACGGGTACAAGAGAAGAGGACGACCAAAGAAAAGATGGATGAACTGTGTGAGAGAAGATATGGCTAGAAATGGAGTAAGCAGCGAAATGACGAACGATAGAGTAGAATGGAAGAATAAAACGTATTGAACCGATCCCAAATAAAATTGGGACAAGGGTAGGCAGATGATGACCTCGGTTGTGAATCCATTCCTAAAACAAACTACCGTTACTGGTTAACGAGAATAGTAGTAATGTGTGACTACTTCTATAGCACGCTATATATATAGTATAATGTGTTTCGTCCTAATTGTGGCTATATTTTTATACCAAATGATATCGCACGTAACATGTTTGGAATTCTGGCAGGAATTTTTCTATGGAGAATTCAGTTGATGTGTTAGTGATAAACATACTAAACGTGTACATGTGATGACTTTGGTTTCCGAATTTGCAGTTGCTTTGTTGCTCATTATAATTTTAGTAGTTTCTTGTGAGTCAGGTTGATTTGTATATCAAATAAAACAAACGATGTTGGAATCTAGCAAATATAAATACATATATAAATGTATGTGTGTATTTTTTGTGATTATTTTTTAATCTTCAGTTGATGTGTTACTAATAAACATACTAACCTGTAACCTGTAAGACTGTTGCGCTGCTCGATCTGACGGTAGTTTTTTGTGACTGAGGTGGAACTGTATAACAAATAAACAAAACAATTGATGTTGGAATCTCTCAACATAAGCGATAACAATATAATAGAGACTTTTGTAGCTACTTGCAACAAGCTTTTTTCTCCTTTCTCTCGTACAACTTTCTTTACAATCTCTTCTTCTCAGCCCTATTAGGATACTTAATATTGAAGGCTTGTGTCTGCTGGAATACTGAAGGGAACTTTAATTTTTATTTATTTATACTTTATGCACAAGACAAGTACAGAGGCGGACTTAATGCTAAAGGCATTGTCATTAAAACTCAATATGTACTTAGTGTAAGTGTTAGTACGTTTTTTTTAAATTATATAATATATATATATAATTGGTAGACCGTATTCATATACCACAATTGGCCTGTAGTAGAGTACAAGTATTATTATTTTAT
Organism: Callimorpha dominula; assembly: GCA_949752705.1. Classification (NCBI taxonomy): domain Eukaryota; kingdom Metazoa; phylum Arthropoda; class Insecta; order Lepidoptera; family Erebidae; genus Callimorpha; species Callimorpha dominula. The sequence goes on from OX457020.1 coordinate 3,442,749, forward strand.
TTATTTCAACTTTTTGCACATTTAGTACATCGGCAGAATTAATGCCCAAGGCATTATCTACCAGCCAGCTTTTGGGTGATGCAGAAATAAGAAAAAGTAGGTGCTAGGGCTGTAAAAGTAACGAGAAAATGTGTACCCGTATGTATTCGTTACTATAACAATTAGTACTCGTTTCTATCGTATCGTTACGTTAATAGTTATTGCCGATACTAACATGAAGTATCTCATCAAGTCACGTACGGTGTGGATGGCGTCGTTCGTACTTTGTAAATAAACTACATATGCGTACTATACTTCCGTATTAAGCAATGTTTGTACTTTACTGCATTTTGAAGTAGTCTCGCCTTTATATAAATTTAGATTAGGTAAATTGGCAGTGGCGTAACAATAGGATAGCAGAGCGGACAAAATGCCACGGGCCCATGGCCCTAGAGGGCCCCCGGTCCGGCCGGCCCCGACCCATAGGCCCTAAGCACACGAGGCACCAAGAGTGAACTTGTGCCCCCATCCGATGAATGAGCCACGGGCCTCAGATGGTATAGTTACGCCACTGTAAATGGGTACAAAAATAAAGTATAAATATAAGTATAAAAATAAAAGTAACTATAAAGACAAAGAGTTAGTGTCAAAATCAATTATTTCGTTAAATAAACCTAAAACCATTTAAAATGTAACATGTTGCATGAAAATATTTGAACCTAATTGTAGACAAACATAATCGTAATGAATGAATTTAACATTACTTAGTGATACGTTCGACTCATCGACTATCGTGCTTTTCAAATTCAAATTCAATTCAAATTCAATTCAAATTCAATTCAAATTCAATTCAATTCAAATTCAATTCAAATTCAATTCAAATTCAATTCAAATTCAATTCAAATTCAAATTCAAAATCAATTAGGACACTAAGTGACATTTATGAACGTTAAATTGAAGCTAGAGTTAAAATCATAGATCGGCGCAAACAGACGCCACAGCATGTACTGGATTGTCGAGGTAAATTAGGTGATAACACCAAAAACTACTGCCTGCTTGTGTCGATCTATAACTTCCAGTTTCCAAAATGCGTAGAGCCTTATGAGAAGAATACTGGCAAAGAAACTCATGGCCACTCTTTTTAAAAGTCAGTTCTAATACCCTTCAACAATATCTATAACTACCAAATATAAAGGTACTTTTATATATGGTTTTTATGGTTAGTGTCTCTTCTATAGGGCAGCCACATGTTGGCTCCTCATCCGTTTTATAAAATAATATAAAAGTAGGTAGGTATATTAAATCAGCACTACGCTCATATTCATTTAACGAAAAAAGGTTGAAGTTTTGTTTCCAAAACACTTTGCATTATTATTTTTATTTTAATAATACACAACGCACAGTCGGAGGAAGGATCAAAAATTTGTTTACTCATAGTGGTAACTTAAATTTGAAACTTACCGTGAGTTTCTGAGCCTTTATCTGGTCTTGGGCGTCGATCGATTGCCACTGGTTCTGTTTGATTAAAAAATATATTATTTCGCCAGTAAGTGCTAGTGCTTTTGGGGTGAGAAGTAGTCGATGATATTGCCAAGGTGCCACAACGCTATACACACATATATGTATATTCTAAATTATCATAAACAAATGGTTATGCTATAGTTGAACTGCTACTTCTACTTATTTACTTAAAAAGCAGCTAGACTTGCAGTATCGCATTTTGAATGCGAACCGATTACGGTCTGTTGTTGCTCAAGTTATGTAATAAGAATATTTGTAGAATGGTTTGCTTTTGTCATACTACTTACTTCCTCTTTTTCCTGTTTTCTCAAGATTTGGTGTTTCGTTACTCTCAGCTTCTGAAATTTATACCAGATACTGAAGTCTATAGTCCCTATTAGGTGTATAAAAATTAAGGTCATGAGTCAACACGATATAAAGATATGGGCGAATTTAGATTTTCGCGAAAACTTGTAAGTACCAAAACTTTCAACATTTTCATTTTTCTGAATTTTTCCTTTACTTGTGCTGTAAGATCTTGCTTTTAATCAAAATTGACAGTTCTAGGTCAACCGGAAGTACCCTACAGGTTTTGGGTCGAAAGGGTTCTTCCCATTTACCTAGAATCATGAAATTTGGTAAGAAGCAAGGTCTGACAGCACAAGTGAAGGAAAAAATCCGAAAGTCGTTAATTTGTTGTTATATCGCATACAAAAAAAGTTTTTGTGATTACCTACAAACTTATATTTTGCGGTTGGATTGTTTACTTTGTCGTACATCGCAACCGCAAAGTTAAGTTTGTCTTTCGAAAAAGACTGGCAAGGGCAAGTCTTTGAGAATTGATTCCCGAGATGGACGTATACAAGTTTGTTTGCTTACGGAACCCTCGGGACGCTAGTCAGACTCGCACTTGTCCGGTTTTTTAATACTTGTCTTGGTGTCCTTTTGCTATCGTTATTTTGTTTAGAATTAACAATAAAAAATAACGACTATTTATGGACTATCAGAATCTACATATATACGTAAAAAATAAACATTTCTGTGTTTTAAATATCTAAATCGTTCTAACACTGCCATCTCTACGTCTAAATGTTCAACTATGACATTTTGCAATTTCGTTTCTAGCTGTGCGCTTGCGACTCGTTATCTTTTCTACATTTTTTTCTAACTGATATGTATCCGACGACTTTGATTAGGTACTATAATGGACCCAGAACCTCACCCGATAACGACCTTAGCTATCTATGCATTGGACCCACCCACCTCACATGACGACACCGGCTTACTCATGGATACCGTACCTGTATCAGAAAGACCTGGCACGACACATATGTACACGAAGGCTAAGAAAATTTTCTTAGCTGGTCGCAGGACAGTAGAGTGTTGTGCCCATTGTTTGATTCTTGGGCTGGGTAAGGTTTCAATCTAATATAAATCCCCTAGCCCAGTTTCTAGATGAAGTGTTAATTATATATTTAAATGAGAAGGAATAAAGAATCGTCAAAATACTAGAAATGTTTTTTTGGTTTTCTCTTTTCTCTAAGGTTTTTTTTTTAAATAATACACTCATATAACATAAAAAAAAAGATAAAATATAACTCACAAAAAGTCAGAAGAAATACTTGGGTTTGAACTTAGGACATTTGCCAGTCAAGGGTCATACCGCTTTCGCTATCAAAGCAAATACTGAGTTTTTTATTATTTTATATAATTTTTTAATTATGTGCTAGTCCATAGTTATTTCAACCCTAGAGCCTACAATTTATTTCATTCATGGGCGCCATTGGGCCAAAAGCTCTATACCAAATGGGTATATCCCTTTGACCACATAATACACAAATGTGTGTATTTTTTGTGATTATTTTTTAATCTTCAGTTGATGTGTTACTAATAAACATACTAACCTGTAACCTGTAAGACTGTTGCGCTGCTCGATCTGACGGTAGTTTTTTGTGACTGAGGTGGAACTGTATAACAAATAAACAAAACAATTGATGTTGGAATCTCTCAACATAAGCGATAACAATATAATAGAGACTTTTGTAGCTACTTGCAACAAGCTTTTTTCTCCTTTCTCTCGTACAACTTTCTTTACAATCTCTTCTTCTCAGCCCTATTAGGATACTTAATATTGAAGGCTTGTGTCTGCTGGAATACTGAAGGGAACTTTAATTTTTATTTATTTATACTTTATGCACAAGACAAGTACAGAGGCGGACTTAATGCTAAATGCATTGTCATTAAAACTCAATATGTACTTAGTGTAAGTGTTAGTACGTTTTTTTTAAATTATATAATATATATATAATTGGTAGACCGTATTCATATACCACAATTGGCCTGTAGTAGAGTACAAGTATTATTATTTTATTTATTTCAACTTTTTGCACATTTAGTACATCGGCAGAATTAATGCCCAAGGCATTATCTACCAGCCAGCTTTTGGGTGATGCAGAGATAAGAAAAAGTAGGCTGTAAAAGTAACGAGAAAATGTGTACCCGTATGTATTCGTTACTATAACAATTAGTACTCGTTTCTATCGTATCGTTACGTTAATAGTTATTGCCGAAACTAACATGAAGTATCTCATCAAGTCACGTACGGTGTGGATGGCGTCGTTCGTACTTTGTAAATAAACTACATATGCGTACTATACTTCCGTATTAAGCAATGTTTGTACTTTACTGCATTTTGAAGTAGTCTCGCCTTTATATAAATTTAGATTAGGTAAATTGGCAGTGGCGTAACAATAGGGTAGCAGAGCGGGCAAAATGCCACGGGCCCATGGCCCTAGAGGGCCCCCGGTCCGGCCGGCCCCGACCCATAGGCCCTAAGCACACGAGGCACCAAGAGTGAACTTGTGCCCCCATCCGATGAATGAGCCACGGGCCTCAGATGGTATAGTTACGCCACTGTAAATGGGTACAAAAATAAAGTATAAATATAAGTATAAAAATAAAAGTAACTATAAAGACAAAGAGTTAGTGTCAAAATCAATTATTTCGTTAAATAAACCTAAAACCATTTAAAATGTAACATGTTGCATGAAAATATTTGAACCTAATTGTAGACAAACATAATCGTAATGAATGAATTTAACATTACTTAGTGATACGTTCGACTCATCGACTATCGTGCTTTTTGAAATTCAAATTGAATTCAAATTCAATTCAAATTCAATTCAAATTCAATTCAAATTCAATTCAAATTCAATTCAAATTCAATTCAAATTCAATTCAAATTCAATTCAAATTCAATTCAAATTCAATTCAAATTCAATTCAAATTCAATTCAAATTCAATTCAAATTCAATTCAAATTCAATTCAAATTCAATTCAAATTCAATTCAAATTCAATTCAAATTCAATTCAAATTCAATTCAAATTCAATTCAAATTCAATTCAAATTCCATTCAAATTCAATTCAAATTCAATTCAATTCAAATTCAATTCAAATTCAATTCAAATTCAATTCAAATTCAATTCAAATTCAAATTCAAAATCAATTAGGACACTAAGTGACATTTATGAACGTTAAATTGAAGCTAGAGTTAAAATCATAGATCGGCGCAAACAGACGCCACAGCATGTACTGGATTGTCGAGGTAAATTAGGTGATAACACCAAAAACTACTGCCTGCTTGTGTCGATCTATAACTTCCAGTTTCCAAAATGCGTAGAGCCTTATGAGAAGAATACTGGCAAAGAAACTCATGGCCACTCTTTTTAAAAGTCAGTTCTAATACCCTTCAACAATATCTATAACTACCAAATATAAAGGTACTTTTATATATGGTTTTTATGGTTAGTGTCTCTTCTATAGGGCAGCCACATGTTGGCTCCTCATCTGTTTTATAAAATAATATAAAAGTAGGTAGGTATATTGAATCAGCACTACGCTCATATTCATTTAACGAAAAAAGGTTGAAGTTTTGTTTCCAAAACACTTTGCATTATTATTTTTATTTTAATAATACACAACGCACAGTCGGAGGAAGGATCAAAAATTTGTTTACTCATAGTGGTAACTTAAATTTGAAACTTACCGTGAGTTTCTGAGCCTTTATCTGGTCTTGGGCGTCGATCGATTGCCACTGGTTCTGTTTGATTAAAAAATATATTATTTCGCCAGTAAGTGCTAGTGCTTTTGGGGTGAGAAGTAGTCGATGATATTGCCAAGGTGCCACAACGCTATACACACATATATGTATATTCTAAATTATCATAAACAAATGGTTATGCTATAGTTGAACTGCTACTTCTACTTATTTACTTAAAAAGCAGCTAGACTTGCAGTATCGCATTTTGAATGCGAACCGATTACGGTCTGTTGTTGCTCAAGTTATGTAATAAGAATATTTGTAGAATGGTTTGCTTTTGTCATACTACTTACTTCCTCTTTTTCCTGTTTTCTCAAGATTTGGTGTTTCGTTACTCTCAGCTTCTGAAATTTATACCAGATACTGAAGTCTATAGTCCCTATTAGGTGTATAAAAATTAAGGTCATGAGTCAACACGATATAAAGATATGGGCGAATTTAGATTTTCGCGAAAACTTGTAAGTACCAAAACTTTCAACATTTTCATTTTTCTGAATTTTCCCTTTACTTGTGCTGTAAGATCTTGCTTTTAATCAAAATTGACAGTTCTAGGTCAACCGGAAGTACCCTACAGGTTTTGGGTCGAAAGGGTTCTTCCCATTTACCTAGAATCATGAAATTTGGTAAGAAGCAAGGTCTGACAGCACAAGTGAAGGAAAAAATCCGAAAGTCGTTAATTTGTTGTTATATCGCATACAAAAAAAGTTTTTGTGATTACCTACAAACTTATATTTTGCGGTTGGATTGTTTACTTTGTCGTACATCGCAACCGCAAAGTTAAGTTTGTCTTTCGAAAAAGACTGGCAAGGGCAAGTCTTTGAGAATTGATTCCCGAGATGGACGTATACAAGTTTGTTTGCTTACGGAACCCTCGGGACGCTAGTCAGACTCGCACTTGTCCGGTTTTTTAATACTTGTCTTGGTGTCCTTTTGCTATCGTTATTTTGTTTAGAATTAACAATAAAAAATAACGACTATTTATGGACTATCAGAATCTACATATATACGTAAAAAATAAACATTTCTGTGTTTTAAATATCTAAATCGTTCTAACACTGCCATCTCTACGTCTAAATGTTCAACTATGACATTTTGCAATTTCGTTTCTAGCTGTGCGCTTGCGACTCGTTATCTTTTCTACATTTTTTTCTAACTGATATGTATCCGACGACTTTGATTAGGTACTATAATGGACCCAGAACCTCACCCGATAACGACCTTAGCTATCTATGCATTGGACCCACCCACCTCACATGACGACACCGGCTTACTCATGGATACCGTACCTGTATCAGAAAGACCTGGCACGACACATATGTACACGAAGGCTAAGAAAATTTTCTTAGCTGGTCGCAGGACAGTAGAGTGTTGTGCCCATTGTTTGATTCTTGGGCTGGGTAAGGTTTCAATCTAATATAAATCCCCTAGCCCAGTTTCTAGATGAAGTGTTAATTATATATTTAAATGAGAAGGAATAAAGAATCGTCAAAATACTAGAAATGTTTTTTTGGTTTTCTCTTTTCTCTAAGGTTTTTTTTTTAAATAATACACTCATATAACATAAAAAAAAAGATAAAATATAACTCACAAAAAGTCAGAAGAAATACTTGGGTTTGAACTTAGGACATTTGCCAGTCAAGGGTCATACCGCTTTCGCTATCAAAGCAAATACTGAGTTTTTTATTATTTTATATAATTTTTTAATTATGTGCTAGTCCATAGTTATTTCAACCCTAGAGCCTACAATTTATTTCATTCATGGGCGCCATTGGGCCAAAAGCTCTATACCAAATGGGTATATCCCTTTGACCACATAATACACAAATGTGTGTATTTTTTGTGATTATTTTTTAATCTTCAGTTGATGTGTTACTAATAAACATACTAACCTGTAACCTGTAAGACTGTTGCGCTGCTCGATGTGACGGTAGTTTTTTGTGACTGATGTGGAACTGTATAACAAATAAACAAAACAATTGATGTTGGAATCTCTCAACATAAGCGATAACAATATAATAGAGACTTTTGTAGCTACTTGCAACAAGCTTTTTTCTCCTTTCTCTCGTACAACTTTCTTTACAATCTCTTCTTCTCAGCCCTATTAGGATACTTAATATTGAAGGCTTGTGTCTGCTGGAATACTGAAGGGAACTTTAATTTTTATTTATTTATACTTTATGCACAAGACAAGTACAGAGGCGGACTTAATGCTAAATGCATTGTCATTAAAACTCAATATGTACTTAGTGTAAGTGTTAGTACGTTTTTTTTAAATTATATAATATATATATAATTGGTAGACCGTATTCATATACCACAATTGGCCTGTAGTAGAGTACAAGTATTATTATTTTATTTATTTCAACTTTTTGCACATTTAGTACATCGGCAGAATTAATGCCCAAGGCATTATCTACCAGCCAGCTTTTGGGTGATGCAGAGATAAGAAAAAGTAGGTGCTAGGGCTGTAAAAGTAACGAGAAAATGTGTACCCGTATGTATTCGTTACTATAACAATTAGTACTCGTTTCTATCGTATCGTTACGTTAATAGTTATTGCCGAAACTAACATGAAGTATCTCGTCAAGTCACGTACGGTGTGGATGGCGTCGTTCGTACTTTGTAAATAAACTACATATGCGTACTATACTTCCGTATTAAGCAATGTTTGTACTTTACTGCATTTTGAAGTAGTCTCGCCTTTATATAAATTTAGATTAGGTAAATTGGCAGTGGCGTAACAATAGGGTAGCAGAGCGGGCAAAATGCCACGGGCCCATGGCCCTAGAGGGCCCCCGGTCCGGCCGGCCCCGACCCATAGGCCCTAAGCACACGAGGCACCAAGAGTGAACTTGTGCCCCCATCCGATGAATGAGCCACGGGCCTCAGATGGTATAGTTACGCCACTGTAAATGGGTACAAAAATAAAGTATAAATATAAGTATAAAAATAAAAGTAACTATAAAGACAAAGAGTTAGTGTCAAAATCAATTATTTCGTTAAATAAACCTAAAACCATTTAAAATGTAACATGTTGCATGAAAATATTTGAACCTAATTGTAGACAAACATAATCGTAATGAATGAATTTAACATTACTTAGTGATACGTTCGACTCATCGACTATCGTGCTTTTTGAAATTCAAATTGAATTCAAATTCAATTCAAATTCAATTCAAATTCAATTCAAATTCAATTCAAATTCAATTCAAATTCAATTCAAATTCAATTCAAATTCAATTCAAATTCAATTCAAATTCAATTCAAATTCAATTCAATTCAAATTCAATTCAAATTCAATTCAAATTCAATTCAAATTCAATTCAAATTCAATTCAAATTCAATTCAAATTCCATTCAAATTCAATTCAAATTCAATTCAATTCAAATTCAATTCAAATTCAATTCAAATTCAATTCAAATTCAATTCAAATTCAATTCAAATTCAAATTCAAAATCAATTAGGACACTAAGTGACATTTATGAACGTTAAATTGAAGCTAGAGTTAAAATCATAGATCGGCGCAAACAGACGCCACAGCATGTACTGGATTGTCGAGGTAAATTAGGTGATAACACCAAAAACTACTGCCTGCTTGTGTCGATCTATAACTTCCAGTTTCCAAAATGCGTAGAGCCTTATGAGAAGAATACTGGCAAAGAAACTCATGGCCACTCTTTTTAAAAGTCAGTTCTAATACCCTTCAACAATATCTATAACTACCAAATATAAAGGTACTTTTATATATGGTTTTTATGGTTAGTGTCTCTTCTATAGGGCAGCCACATGTTGGCTCCTCATCTGTTTTATAAAATAATATAAAAGTAGGTAGGTATATTGAATCAGCACTACGCTCATATTCATTTAACGAAAAAAGGTTGAAGTTTTGTTTCCAAAACACTTTGCATTATTATTTTTATTTTAATAATACACAACGCACAGTCGGAGGAAGGATCAAAAATTTGTTTACTCATAGTGGTAACTTAAATTTGAAACTTACCGTGAGTTTCTGAGCCTTTATCTGGTCTTGGGCGTCGATCGATTGCCACTGGTTCTGTTTGATTAAAAAATATATTATTTCGCCAGTAAGTGCTAGTGCTTTTGGGGTGAGAAGTAGTCGATGATATTGCCAAGGTGCCACAACGCTATACACACATATATGTATATTCTAAATTATCATAAACAAATGGTTATGCTATAGTTGAACTGCTACTTCTACTTATTTACTTAAAAAGCAGCTAGACTTGCAGTATCGCATTTTGAATGCGAACCGATTACGGTCTGTTGTTGCTCAAGTTATGTAATAAGAATATTTGTAGAATGGTTTGCTTTTGTCATACTACTTACTTCCTCTTTTTCCTGTTTTCTCAAGATTTGGTGTTTCGTTACTCTCAGCTTCTGAAATTTATACCAGATACTGAAGTCTATAGTCCCTATTAGGTGTATAAAAATTAAGGTCATGAGTCAACACGATATAAAGATATGGGCGAATTTAGATTTTCGCGAAAACTTGTAAGTACCAAAACTTTCAACATTTTCATTTTTCTGAATTTTCCCTTTACTTGTGCTGTAAGATCTTGCTTTTAATCAAAATTGACAGTTCTAGGTCAACCGGAAGTACCCTACAGGTTTTGGGTCGAAAGGGTTCTTCCCATTTACCTAGAATCATGAAATTTGGTAAGAAGCAAGGTCTGACAGCACAAGTGAAGGAAAAAATCCGAAAGTCGTTAATTTGTTGTTATATCGCATACAAAAAAAGTTTTTGTGATTACCTACAAACTTATATTTTGCGGTTGGATTGTTTACTTTGTCGTACATCGCAACCGCAAAGTTAAGTTTGTCTTTCGAAAAAGACTGGCAAGGGCAAGTCTTTGAGAATTGATTCCCGAGATGGACGTATACAAGTTTGTTTGCTTACGGAACCCTCGGGACGCTAGTCAGACTCGCACTTGTCCGGTTTTTTAATACTTGTCTTGGTGTCCTTTTGCTATCGTTATTTTGTTTAGAATTAACAATAAAAAATAACGACTATTTATGGACTATCAGAATCTACATATATACGTAAAAAATAAACATTTCTGTGTTTTAAATATCTAAATCGTTCTAACACTGCCATCTCTACGTCTAAATGTTCAACTATGACATTTTGCAATTTCGTTTCTAGCTGTGCGCTTGCGACTCGTTATCTTTTCTACATTTTTTTCTAACTGATATGTATCCGACGACTTTGATTAGGTACTATAATGGACCCAGAACCTCACCCGATAACGACCTTAGCTATCTATGCATTGGACCCACCCACCTCACATGACGACACCGGCTTACTCATGGATACCGTACCTGTATCAGAAAGACCTGGCACGACACATATGTACACGAAGGCTAAGAAAATTTTCTTAGCTGGTCGCAGGACAGTAGAGTGTTGTGCCCATTGTTTGATTCTTGGGCTGGGTAAGGTTTCAATCTAATATAAATCCCCTAGCCCAGTTTCTAGATGAAGTGTTAATTATATATTTAAATGAGAAGGAATAAAGAATCGTCAAAATACTAGAAATGTTTTTTTGGTTTTCTCTTTTCTCTAAGGTTTTTTTTTTAAATAATACACTCATATAACATAAAAAAAAAGATAAAATATAACTCACAAAAAGTCAGAAGAAATACTTGGGTTTGAACTTAGGACATTTGCCAGTCAAGGGTCATACCGCTTTCGCTATCAAAGCAAATACTGAGTTTTTTATTATTTTATATAATTTTTTAATTATGTGCTAGTCCATAGTTATTTCAACCCTAGAGCCTACAATTTATTTCATTCATGGGCGCCATTGGGCCAAAAGCTCTATACCAAATGGGTATATCCCTTTGACCACATAATACACAAATGTGTGTATTTTTTGTGATTATTTTTTAATCTTCAGTTGATGTGTTACTAATAAACATACTAACCTGTAACCTGTAAGACTGTTGCGCTGCTCGATCTGACGGTAGTTTTTTGTGACTGAGGTGGAACTGTATAACAAATAAACAAAACAATTGATGTTGGAATCTCTCAACATAAGCGATAACAATATAATAGAGACTTTTGTAGCTACTTGCAACAAGCTTTTTTCTCCTTTCTCTCGTACAACTTTCTTTACAATCTCTTCTTCTCAGCCCTATTAGGATACTTAATATTGAAGGCTTGTCTGCTGGAATACTGAAGGGAACTTTAATTTTTATTTATTTATACTTTATGCACAAGACAAGTACAGAGGCGGACTTAATGCTAAAGGCATTGTCATTAAAACTCAATATGTACTTAGTGTAAGTGTTAGTACGTTTTTTTTAAATTATATAATATATATATAATTGGTAGACCGTATTCATATACCACAATTGGCCTGTAGTAGAGTACAAGTATTATTATTTTATTTATTTCAACTTTTTGCACATTTAGTACATCGGCAGAATTAATGCCCAAGGCATTATCTACCAGCCAGCTTTTGGGTGATGCAGAGATAAGAAAAAGTAGGTGCTAGGGCTGTAAAAGTAACGAGAAAATGTGTACCCGTATGTATTCGTTACTATAACAATTAGTACTCGTTTCTATCGTATCGTTACGTTAATAGTTATTGCCGAAACTAACATGAAGTATCTCATCAAGTCACGTACGGTGTGGATGGCGTCGTTCGTACTTTGTAAATAAACTACATATGCGTACTATACTTCCGTATTAAGCAATGTTTGTACTTTACTGCATTTTGAAGTAGTCTCGCCTTTATATAAATTTAGATTAGGTAAATTGGCAGTGGCGTAACAATAGGGTAGCAGAGCGGGCAAAATGCCACGGGCCCATGGCCCTAGAGGGCCCCCGGTCCGGCCGGCCCCGACCCATAGGCCCTAAGCACACGAGGCACCAAGAGTGAACTTGTGCCCCCATCCGATGAATGAGCCACGGGCCTCAGATGGTATAGTTACGCCACTGTAAATGGGTACAAAAATAAAGTATAAATATAAGTATAAAAATAAAAGTAACTATAAAGACAAAGAGTTAGTGTCAAAATCAATTATTTCGTTAAATAAACCTAAAACCATTTAAAATGTAACATGTTGCATGAAAATATTTGAACCTAATTGTAGACAAACATAATCGTAATGAATGAATTTAACATTACTTAGTGATACGTTCGACTCATCGACTATCGTGCTTTTCAAATTCAAATTCAATTCAAATTCAATTCAAATTCAATTCAAATTCAATTCAAATTCAATTCAAATTCAATTCAAATTCAATTCAAATTCAATTCAAATTCAATTCAAATTCAATTCAATTCAAATTCAATTCAAATTCAATTCAAATTCAATTCAAATTCAATTCAAATTCAAATTCAAAATCAATTAGGACACTAAGTGACATTTATGAACGTTAAATTGAAGCTAGAGTTAAAATCATAGATCGGCGCAAACAGACGCCACAGCATGTACTGGATTGTCGAGGTAAATTAGGTGATAACACCAAAAACTACTGCCTGCTTGTGTCGATCTATAACTTCCAGTTTCCAAAATGCGTAGAGCCTTATGAGAAGAATACTGGCAAAGAAACTCATGGCCACTCTTTTTAAAAGTCAGTTCTAATACCCTTCAACAATATCTATAACTACCAAATATAAAGGTACTTTTATATATGGTTTTTATGGTTAGTGTCTCTTCTATAGGGCAGCCACATGTTGGCTCCTCATCTGTTTTATAAAATAATATAAAAGTAGGTAGGTATATTGAATCAGCACTACGCTCATATTCATTTAACGAAAAAAGGTTGAAGTTTTGTTTCCAAAACACTTTGCATTATTATTTTTATTTTAATAATACACAACGCACAGTCGGAGGAAGGATCAAAAATTTGTTTACTCATAGTGGTAACTTAAATTTGAAACTTACCGTGAGTTTCTGAGCCTTTATCTGGTCTTGGGCGTCGATCGATTGCCACTGGTTCTGTTTGATTAAAAAATATATTATTTCGCCAGTAAGTGCTAGTGCTTTTGGGGTGAGAAGTAGTCGATGATATTGCCAAGGTGCCACAACGCTATACACACATATATGTATATTCTAAATTATCATAAACAAATGGTTATGCTATAGTTGAACTGCTACTTCTACTTATTTACTTAAAAAGCAGCTAGACTTGCAGTATCGCATTTTGAATGCGAACCGATTACGGTCTGTTGTTGCTCAAGTTATGTAATAAGAATATTTGTAGAATGGTTTGCTTTTGTCATACTACTTACTTCCTCTTTTTCCTGTTTTCTCAAGATTTGGTGTTTCGTTACTCTCAGCTTCTGAAATTTATACCAGATACTGAAGTCTATAGTCCCTATTAGGTGTATAAAAATTAAGGTCATGAGTCAACACGATATAAAGATATGGGCGAATTTAGATTTTCGCGAAAACTTGTAAGTACCAAAACTTTCAACATTTTCATTTTTCTGAATTTTCCCTTTACTTGTGCTGTAAGATCTTGCTTTTAATCAAAATTGACAGTTCTAGGTCAACCGGAAGTACCCTACAGGTTTTGGGTCGAAAGGGTTCTTCCCATTTACCTAGAATCATGAAATTTGGTAAGAAGCAAGGTCTGACAGCACAAGTGAAGGAAAAAATCCGAAAGTCGTTAATTTGTTGTTATATCGCATACAAAAAAAGTTTTTGTGATTACCTACAAACTTATATTTTGCGGTTGGATTGTTTACTTTGTCGTACATCGCAACCGCAAAGTTAAGTTTGTCTTTCGAAAAAGACTGGCAAGGGCAAGTCTTTGAGAATTGATTCCCGAGATGGACGTATACAAGTTTGTTTGCTTACGGAACCCTCGGGACGCTAGTCAGACTCGCACTTGTCCGGTTTTTTAATACTTGTCTTGGTGTCCTTTTGCTATCGTTATTTTGTTTAGAATTAACAATAAAAAATAACGACTATTTATGGACTATCAGAATCTACATATATACGTAAAAAATAAACATTTCTGTGTTTTAAATATCTAAATCGTTCTAACACTGCCATCTCTACGTCTAAATGTTCAACTATGACATTTTGCAATTTCGTTTCTAGCTGTGCGCTTGCGACTCGTTATCTTTTCTACATTTTTTTCTAACTGATATGTATCCGACGACTTTGATTAGGTACTATAATGGACCCAGAACCTCACCCGATAACGACCTTAGCTATCTATGCATTGGACCCACCCACCTCACATGACGACACCGGCTTACTCATGGATACCGTACCTGTATCAGAAAGACCTGGCACGACACATATGTACACGAAGGCTAAGAAAATTTTCTTAGCTGGTCGCAGGACAGTAGAGTGTTGTGCCCATTGTTTGATTCTTGGGCTGGGTAAGGTTTCAATCTAATATAAATCCCCTAGCCCAGTTTCTAGATGAAGTGTTAATTATATATTTAAATGAGAAGGAATAAAGAATCGTCAAAATACTAGAAATGTTTTTTTGGTTTTCTCTTTTCTCTAAGGTTTTTTTTTTAAATAATACACTCATATAACATAAAAAAAAAGATAAAATATAACTCACAAAAAGTCAGAAGAAATACTTGGGTTTGAACTTAGGACATTTGCCAGTCAAGGGTCATACCGCTTTCGCTATCAAAGCAAATACTGAGTTTTTTATTATTTTATATAATTTTTTAATTATGTGCTAGTCCATAGTTATTTCAACCCTAGAGCCTACAATTTATTTCATTCATGGGCGCCATTGGGCCAAAAGCTCTATACCAAATGGGTATATCCCTTTGACCACATAATACACAAATGTGTGTATTTTTTGTGATTATTTTTTAATCTTCAGTTGATGTGTTACTAATAAACATACTAACCTGTAACCTGTAAGACTGTTGCGCTGCTCGATGTGACGGTAGTTTTTTGTGACTGATGTGGAACTGTATAACAAATAAACAAAACAATTGATGTTGGAATCTCTCAACATAAGCGATAACAATATAATAGAGACTTTTGTAGCTACTTGCAACAAGCTTTTTTCTCCTTTCTCTCGTACAACTTTCTTTACAATCTCTTCTTCTCAGCCCTATTAGGATACTTAATATTGAAGGCTTGTGTCTGCTGGAATACTGAAGGGAACTTTAATTTTTATTTATTTATACTTTATGCACAAGACAAGTACAGAGGCGGACTTAATGCTAAATGCATTGTCATTAAAACTCAATATGTACTTAGTGTAAGTGTTAGTACGTTTTTTTTAAATTATATAATATATATTTAATTGGTAGACCGTATTCATATACCACAATTGGCCTGTAGTAGAGTACAAGTATTATTATTTTATTTATTTCAACTTTTTGCACATTTAGTACATCGGCAGAATTAATGCCCAAGGCATTATCTACCAGCCAGCTTTTGGGTGATGCAGAGATAAGAAAAAGTAGGTGCTAGGGCTGTAAAAGTAACGAGAAAATGTGTACCCGTATGTATTCGTTACTATAACAATTAGTACTCGTTTCTATCGTATCGTTACGTTAATAGTTATTGCCGATACTAACATGAAGTATCTCATCAAGTCACGTACGGTGTGGATGGCGTCGTTCGTACTTTGTAAATAAACTACATATGCGTACTATACTTCCGTATTAAGCAATGTTTGTACTTTACTGCATTTTGAAGTAGTCTCGCCTTTATATAAATTTAGATTAGGTAAATTGGCAGTGGCGTAACAATAGGGTAGCAGAGCGGGCAAAATGCCACGGGCCCATGGCCCTAGAGGGCCCCCGGTCCGGCCGGCCCCAACCCATAGGCCCTAAGCACACGAGGCACCAAGAGGTATAGTTACGCTACTGTAAATGGGTACAAAAATAAAGTATAAACCAAGAGTTAGTGTCAAAATCAATTATTTCGTTAAAGATGTCCACCTAAAACTATTTAAAATGCAACATGTTGCATGAAAATATTTGAACCTAATTGTAGACAAACATAATCGTAATAAATGAATTTAACATTACTTAGAGATGCGTTCGACTCATCGACTATCGTGCTTTTAATACCCTTACAACAATTTCTATAACTACCAAATATAAAGGAACTTTTTTATATGGTTTTTATGGTTAGTGTCTCTTGTATAGGGCAGCCACAGTGCCACAAAGCTAAACAATATTTCTAATATGGAATTTGGACAAATTATTTGTTAAATTCCGTACCTGGAGCTGGCTGTCTAACCTGCCCTCCAGCTATTCCTGTGCCTGGAGCTGGCTGTCTAACCTGCCCTCCAGCTATTCCTGTGCCTGGAGCTGGCTGCGGTTCTGTTAATAAAATTTAAATAAAATCTTTTTAACAAAAAATTAAACCGACGAAAAGAATTAAAAAGCAAAAAATAAATAAACCTTAAGTCTTAAGTATTGAGCTTATTACATAAACTATCTAATTTTATATAAACTTATTTTGAGTCGGCGCCAAATAAAATTTTGATAATTAATCAGTTTGTTGTTTGGCGCCGATTCAAAATAAGTTTTATGGTTTTTTTTCATCATCATGATGATGATGATGAAAAATGATGATGATTCCTAAACGCAATACCTGATAAAGTAATGAAAAGTAAACAGAAACACTATTCGTTCCTACAATTTTCGAGGGTTTCTCTCAATTTTTTCAGGATCCCATCATCAGATCCTGACTTCCTTGACATGGGACCACCTTTGAGGTATACGCTATCTAACAAAAAAAGAATAATCAAAATCGGTTCATAAATAACGGAGTGAGGGCTGAACAGACATAAAAAAAAAATATATAAAAAAATAATATTATACGGTCGAATTGAGAACCTCCTTTTTTTTCGTAGGTTAAAAAATAATAATTAATTTGATTGCACGGATGTTTTTAAATGTTTAATATTATTCTTGTTATATTAGAATTTAATTGTTTGATTGAATTGGTCTTGATCCATAAGAATCATAATATGTTGACACTGGCTCTGCTTTATTAAAAAAGATATATATTTGTAGGCCAAAGGCATAACCGTATACGGCCAATCTGATAAATCGCCTTGAATTGAGAAATTTAATTATTATTTCTTTTGGTTTAAAGTCCCCTACCTTATATCCCTGGTTTGGTAGGGTCCGAACTGCTGTTTTTGAAAAAACTTAGAAGAATATATAGATAGTCTCTCTCATTTACGTAAGATTGTAAATTAAAAAAAAAAGTGTCGTTACAACTTTTAGTCTTAATTTTGATCTTAATTTTTTCCGTCTAGCCCCCTTTCGCAACGCGTGATAAGGAACTTCGTTCCAATATTTTGGACACCGTTCAAAAGTTTCTTATAGAGAATCCACGACCAAATCTATTATCAAAAAACAGGCCTGGCATTGGGATGGTGGAGAGCTTTTTTAAAGAGGCACCCTAAATTAAGCATCAGAACTTCTGAAGGAGTGACTAAAGCCAGGTCATGTGTAACTGAAAAAGACATAAGGGGATAGTTTGACCATTTCGACCCGCGTTCGTGTCTGCAACGCTTTTCACCGTGTAAATAGTTGTTCTTTCTTGTTCAGGCCTCAGGGGTAATTGTCAAGTCACATCACTATTGCGTTAATCTACTTTGTCTATGACGACTCGACACCCTCTTGGACTGAACGACCATCTTTGAATACACATGTTTGGGTAACTTCGTGTCTTGTTCAAAATCCTAGGCCTCACGTGGCGCTGAGGACAATTAAAAACTATCCCTGTGCACTGGTTAAAATATTTTCTTTGTAGCCGATGATTCCGGCAAGAGTAATTATTTTATGTATGGTACCTCGGTTGTGAATGCGAATGTTGAGATGGATGTGTGGTGTGACTAGGATGGACAAGGTGAGAAATGAATATATTAGAGGGAGCCTGAAAGTAGCACCAGTGGAGGAAAAGCTGAGGAGCAATAGGTTATCGTGGTATAGACATGTGATGCGGAGGGATGAGCAAAATGTGGTGAAAAGAGTTTTATGTTTGGATGTTGACGGGTACAAGAGAAGAGGACGACCAAAGAAAAGATGGATGAACTGTGTAAGAGAAGATATGGCTAAGAAATGTAGTAAGCAGTGAAATGACGAACGATAGAGTAGAATGGAAGAATAAAACGTATTGAACCGATCCCAAATAAAATTGGGACAAGGGTAGGCAGATGATGACCTCGGTTGTGAATCCATTCCTAAAACAAACTACCGTTACTGGTTAACGAGAATAGTAGTAATGTGTGACTACTTCTATAGCACGCTATATATATAGTATAATGTGTTTCGTCCTAATTGTGGCTATATTTTTATACCAAATGATATCGCACGTAACATGTTTGGAATTCTGGCGAGAATTTTTCTATGGAGAATTCAGTTGATGTGTTAGTGATAAACATACTAAACGTGTACATGTGATGACTTTGGTTTCCGAATTTGCAGTTGCTTTGTTGCTCATTACAATTTTAGTAGTTTCTTGTGAGTCAGGTTGATTTGTATATCAAATAAAACAAACGATGTTGGAATCTAGCAAATATAAATACATATATAAATGTATGTGTGTATTTTTTGTGATTATTTTTTAATCTTCAGTTGATGTGTTACTAATAAACATACTAACCTGTAACCTGTAAGACTGTTGCGCTGCTCGATCTGACGGTAGTTTTTTGTGACTGAGGTGGAACTGTATAACAAATAAACAAAACAATTGATGTTGGAATCTCTCAACATAAGCGATAACAATATAATAGAGACTTTTGTAGCTACTTGCAACAAGCTTTTTTCTCCTTTCTCTCGTACAACTTTCTTTACAATCTCTTCTTCTCAGCCCTATTAGGATACTTAATATTGAAGGCTTGTCTGCTGGAATACTGAAGGGAACTTTAATTTTTATTTATTTATACTTTATGCACAAGACAAGTACAGAGGCGGACTTAATGCTAAAGGCATTGTCATTAAAACTCAATATGTGTTTAGTGTAAGTGTTAGTCCGTTTTTTTTAAATTATATAATATATATATAATTGGTAGACCGTATTCATATACCACAATTGGCCTGTAGTACAGTACAAGTATTATTATTTTATTTATTTCAACTTTTTGCACATTTAGTACATCGGCAGAATTAATGCCCAAGGCATTATCTACCAGCCAGCTTTTGGGTGATGCAGAGATAAGAAAAAGTAGGTGCTAGGGCTGTAAAAGTAACGAGAAAATGTGTACCCGTATGTATTCGTTACTATAACAATTAGTACTCGTTTCTATCGTATCGTTACGTTAATAGTTATTGCCGAAACTAACATGAAGTATCTCATCAAGTCACGTACGGTGTGGATGGCGTCGTTCGTACTTTGTAAATAAACTACATATGCGTACTATACTTCCGTATTAAGCAATGTTTGTACTTTACTGCATTTTGAAGTAGTCTCGCCTTTATATAAATTTAGATTAGGTAAATTGGCAGTGGCGTAACAATAGGGTAGCAGAGCGGGCAAAATGCCACGGGCCCATGGCCCTAGAGGGCCCCCGGTCCGGCCGGCCCCGACCCATAGGCCCTAAGCACACGAGGCACCAAGAGTGAACTTGTGCCCCCATCCGATGAATGAGCCACGGGCCTCAGATGGTATAGTTACGCCACTGTAAATGGGTACAAAAATAAAGTATAAATATAAGTATAAAAATAAAAGTAACTATAAAGACAAAGAGTTAGTGTCAAAATCAATTATTTCGTTAAATAAACCTAAAACCATTTAAAATGTAACATGTTGCATGAAAATATTTGAACCTAATTGTAGACAAACATAATCGTAATGAATGAATTTAACATTACTTAGTGATACGTTCGACTCATCGACTATCGTGCTTTTCAAATTCAAATTGAATTCAAATTCAATTCAAATTCAATTCAAATTCAATTCAAATTCAATTCAAATTCAATTCAAATTCAATTCAAATTCAATTCAAATTCAATTCAAATTCAATTCAAATTCAATTCAAATTCAATTCAAATTCAATTCAAATTCAATTCAAATTCAATTCAAATTCAATTCAAATTCAATTCAAATTCAATTCAAATTCAATTCAAATTCAATTCAAATTCAATTCAAATTCAATTCAAATTCCATTCAAATTCAATTCAATTCAAATTCAATTCAAATTCAATTCAAATTCAATTCAAATTCAATTCAAATTCAATTCAAATTCAATTCAAATTCAAAATCAATTAGGACACTAAGTGACATTTATGAACGTTAAATTGAAGCTAGAGTTAAAATCATAGATCGGCGCAAACAGACGCCACAGCATGTACTGGATTGTCGAGGTAAATTAGGTGATAACACCAAAAACTACTGCCTGCTTGTGTCGATCTATAACTTCCAGTTTCCAAAATGCGTAGAGCCTTATGAGAAGAATACTGGCAAAGAAACTCATGGCCACTCTTTTTAAAAGTCAGTTCTAATACCCTTCAACAATATCTATAACTACCAAAT
Source organism: Callimorpha dominula (assembly GCA_949752705.1). Lineage (NCBI taxonomy): Eukaryota > Metazoa > Arthropoda > Insecta > Lepidoptera > Erebidae > Callimorpha > Callimorpha dominula. The sequence goes on from OX457020.1 coordinate 3,463,787, forward strand.
ATAAAGGTACTTTTATATATGGTTTTTATGGTTAGTGTCTCTTCTATAGGGCAGCCACATGTTGGCTCCTCATCTGTTTTATAAAATAATATAAAAGTAGGTAGGTATATTGAATCAGCACTACGCTCATATTCATTTAACGAAAAAAGGTTGAAGTTTTGTTTCCAAAACACTTTGCATTATTATTTTTATTTTAATAATACACAACGCACAGTCGGAGGAAGGATCAAAAATTTGTTTACTCATAGTGGTAACTTAAATTTGAAACTTACCGTGAGTTTCTGAGCCTTTATCTGGTCTTGGGCGTCGATCGATTGCCACTGGTTCTGTTTGATTAAAAAATATATTATTTCGCCAGTAAGTGCTAGTGCTTTTGGGGTGAGAAGTAGTCGATGATATTGCCAAGGTGCCACAACGCTATACACACATATATGTATATTCTAAATTATCATAAACAAATGGTTATGCTATAGTTGAACTGCTACTTCTACTTATTTACTTAAAAAGCAGCTAGACTTGCAGTATCGCATTTTGAATGCGAACCGATTACGGTCTGTTGTTGCTCAAGTTATGTAATAAGAATATTTGTAGAATGGTTTGCTTTTGTCATACTACTTACTTCCTCTTTTTCCTGTTTTCTCAAGATTTGGTGTTTCGTTACTCTCAGCTTCTGAAATTTATACCAGATACTGAAGTCTATAGTCCCTATTAGGTGTATAAAAATTAAGGTCATGAGTCAACACGATATAAAGATATGGGCGAATTTAGATTTTCGCGAAAACTTGTAAGTACCAAAACTTTCAACATTTTCATTTTTCTGAATTTTCCCTTTACTTGTGCTGTAAGATCTTGCTTTTAATCAAAATTGACAGTTCTAGGTCAACCGGAAGTACCCTACAGGTTTTGGGTCGAAAGGGTTCTTCCCATTTACCTAGAATCATGAAATTTGGTAAGAAGCAAGGTCTGACAGCACAAGTGAAGGAAAAAATCCGAAAGTCGTTAATTTGTTGTTATATCGCATACAAAAAAAGTTTTTGTGATTACCTACAAACTTATATTTTGCGGTTGGATTGTTTACTTTGTCGTACATCGCAACCGCAAAGTTAAGTTTGTCTTTCGAAAAAGACTGGCAAGGGCAAGTCTTTGAGAATTGATTCCCGAGATGGACGTATACAAGTTTGTTTGCTTACGGAACCCTCGGGACGCTAGTCAGACTCGCACTTGTCCGGTTTTTTAATACTTGTCTTGGTGTCCTTTTGCTATCGTTATTTTGTTTAGAATTAACAATAAAAAATAACGACTATTTATGGACTATCAGAATCTACATATATACGTAAAAAATAAACATTTCTGTGTTTTAAATATCTAAATCGTTCTAACACTGCCATCTCTACGTCTAAATGTTCAACTATGACATTTTGCAATTTCGTTTCTAGCTGTGCGCTTGCGACTCGTTATCTTTTCTACATTTTTTTCTAACTGATATGTATCCGACGACTTTGATTAGGTACTATAATGGACCCAGAACCTCACCCGATAACGACCTTAGCTATCTATGCATTGGACCCACCCACCTCACATGACGACACCGGCTTACTCATGGATACCGTACCTGTATCAGAAAGACCTGGCACGACACATATGTACACGAAGGCTAAGAAAATTTTCTTAGCTGGTCGCAGGACAGTAGAGTGTTGTGCCCATTGTTTGATTCTTGGGCTGGGTAAGGTTTCAATCTAATATAAATCCCCTAGCCCAGTTTCTAGATGAAGTGTTAATTATATATTTAAATGAGAAGGAATAAAGAATCGTCAAAATACTAGAAATGTTTTTTTGGTTTTCTCTTTTCTCTAAGGTTTTTTTTTTAAATAATACACTCATATAACATAAAAAAAAAGATAAAATATAACTCACAAAAAGTCAGAAGAAATACTTGGGTTTGAACTTAGGACATTTGCCAGTCAAGGGTCATACCGCTTTCGCTATCAAAGCAAATACTGAGTTTTTTATTATTTTATATAATTTTTTAATTATGTGCTAGTCCATAGTTATTTCAACCCTAGAGCCTACAATTTATTTCATTCATGGGCGCCATTGGGCCAAAAGCTCTATACCAAATGGGTATATCCCTTTGACCACATAATACACAAATGTGTGTATTTTTTGTGATTATTTTTTAATCTTCAGTTGATGTGTTACTAATAAACATACTAACCTGTAACCTGTAAGACTGTTGCGCTGCTCGATGTGACGGTAGTTTTTTGTGACTGAGGTGGAACTGTATAACAAATAAACAAAACAATTGATGTTGGAATCTCTCAACATAAGCGATAACAATATAATAGAGACTTTTGTAGCTACTTGCAACAAGCTTTTTTCTCCTTTCTCTCGTACAACTTTCTTTACAATCTCTTCTTCTCAGCCCTATTAGGATACTTAATATTGAAGGCTTGTGTCTGCTGGAATACTGAAGGGAACTTTAATTTTTATTTATTTATACTTTATGCACAAGACAAGTACAGAGGCGGACTTAATGCTAAAGGCATTGTCATTAAAACTCAATATGTACTTAGTGTAAGTGTTAGTACGTTTTTTTTAAATTATATAATATATATATAATTGGTAGACCGTATTCATATACCACAATTGGCCTGTAGTAGAGTACAAGTATTATTATTTTATTTATTTCAACTTTTTGCACATTTAGTACATCGGCAGAATTAATGCCCAAGGCATTATCTACCAGCCAGCTTTTGGGTGATGCAGAGATAAGAAAAAGTAGGTGCTAGGGCTGTAAAAGTAACGAGAAAATGTGTACCCGTATGTATTCGTTACTATAACAATTAGTACTCGTTTCTATCGTATCGTTACGTTAATAGTTATTGCCGAAACTAACATGAAGTATCTCATCAAGTCACGTACGGTGTGGATGGCGTCGTTCGTACTTTGTAAATAAACTACATATGCGTACTATACTTCCGTATTAAGCAATGTTTGTACTTTACTGCATTTTGAAGTAGTCTCGCCTTTATATAAATTTAGATTAGGTAAATTGGCAGTGGCGTAACAATAGGGTAGCAGAGCGGGCAAAATGCCACGGGCCCATGGCCCTAGAGGGCCCCCGGTCCGGCCGGCCCCGACCCATAGGCCCTAAGCACACGAGGCACCAAGAGTGAACTTGTGCCCCCATCCGATGAATGAGCCACGGGCCTCAGATGGTATAGTTACGCCACTGTAAATGGGTACAAAAATAAAGTATAAAAATAAAAGTAACTATAAAGACAAAGAGTTAGTGTCAAAATCAATTATTTCGTTAAATAAACCTAAAACCATTTAAAATGTAACATGTTGCATGAAAATATTTGAACCTAATTGTAGACAAACATAATCGTAATGAATGAATTTAACATTACTTAGTGATACGTTCGACTCATCGACTATCGTGCTTTTCAAATTCAAATTCAATTCAAATTCAATTCAAATTCAATTCAAATTCAATTCAAATTCAATTCAAATTCAATTCAAATTCAATTCAAATTCAATTCAAATTCAATTCAAATTCAATTCAAATTCAATTCAAATTCAATTCAAATTCAATTCAAATTCAATTCAAATTCAATTCAAATTCAATTCAATTCAAATTCAATTCAAATTCAATTCAAATTCAATTCAAATTCAATTCAAATTCAAATTCAAAATCAATTAGGACACTAAGTGACATTTATGAACGTTAAATTGAAGCTAGAGTTAAAATCATAGATCGGCGCAAACAGACGCCACAGCATGTACTGGATTGTCGAGGTAAATTAGGTGATAACACCAAAAACTACTGCCTGCTTGTGTCGATCTATAACTTCCAGTTTCCAAAATGCGTAGAGCCTTATGAGAAGAATACTGGCAAAGAAACTCATGGCCACTCTTTTTAAAAGTCAGTTCTAATACCCTTCAACAATATCTATAACTACCAAATATAAAGGTACTTTTATATATGGTTTTTATGGTTAGTGTCTCTTCTATAGGGCAGCCACATGTTGGCTCCTCATCCGTTTTATAAAATAATATAAAAGTAGGTAGGTATATTGAATCAGCACTACGCTCATATTCATTTAACGAAAAAAGGTTGAAGTTTTGTTTCCAAAACACTTTGCATTATTATTTTTATTTTAATAATACACAACGCACAGTCGGAGGAAGGATCAAAAATTTGTTTACTCATAGTGGTAACTTAAATTTGAAACTTACCGTGAGTTTCTGAGCCTTTATCTGGTCTTGGGCGTCGATCGATTGCCACTGGTTCTGTTTGATTAAAAAATATATTATTTCGCCAGTAAGTGCTAGTGCTTTTGGGGTGAGAAGTAGTCGATGATATTGCCAAGGTGCCACAACGCTATACACACATATATGTATATTCTAAATTATCATAAACAAATGGTTATGCTATAGTTGAACTGCTACTTCTACTTATTTACTTAAAAAGCAGCTAGACTTGCAGTATCGCATTTTGAATGCGAACCGATTACGGTCTGTTGTTGCTCAAGTTATGTAATAAGAATATTTGTAGAATGGTTTGCTTTTGTCATACTACTTACTTCCTCTTTTTCCTGTTTTCTCAAGATTTGGTGTTTCGTTACTCTCAGCTTCTGAAATTTATACCAGATACTGAAGTCTATAGTCCCTATTAGGTGTATAAAAATTAAGGTCATGAGTCAACACGATATAAAGATATGGGCGAATTTAGATTTTCGCGAAAACTTGTAAGTACCAAAACTTTCAACATTTTCATTTTTCTGAATTTTCCCTTTACTTGTGCTGTAAGATCTTGCTTTTAATCAAAATTGACAGTTCTAGGTCAACCGGAAGTACCCTACAGGTTTTGGGTCGAAAGGGTTCTTCCCATTTACCTAGAATCATGAAATTTGGTAAGAAGCAAGGTCTGACAGCACAAGTGAAGGAAAAAATCCGAAAGTCGTTAATTTGTTGTTATATCGCATACAAAAAAAGTTTTTGTGATTACCTACAAACTTATATTTTGCGGTTGGATTGTTTACTTTGTCGTACATCGCAACCGCAAAGTTAAGTTTGTCTTTCGAAAAAGACTGGCAAGGGCAAGTCTTTGAGAATTGACTCCCGAGATGGACGTATACAAGTTTGTTTGCTTACGGAACCCTCGGGACGCTAGTCAGACTCGCACTTGTCCGGTTTTTTAATACTTGTCTTGGTGTCCTTTTGCTATCGTTATTTTGTTTAGAATTAACAATAAAAAATAACGACTATTTATGGACTATCAGAATCTACATATATACGTACAAAATAAACATTTCTGTGTTTTAAATATCTAAATCGTTCTAACACTGCCATCTCTACGTCTAAATGTTCAACTATGACATTTTGCAATTTCGTTTCTAGCTGTGCGCTTGCGACTCGTTATCTTTTCTACATTTTTTTCTAACTGATATGTATCCGACGACTTTGATTAGGTACTATAATGGACCCAGAACCTCACCCGATAACGACCTTAGCTATCTATGCATTGGACCCACCCACCTCACATGACGACACCGGCTTACTCATGGATACCGTACCTGTATCAGAAAGACCTGGCACGACACATATGTACACGAAGGCTAAGAAAATTTTCTTAGCTGGTCGCAGGACAGTAGAGTGTTGTGCCCATTGTTTGATTCTTGGGCTGGGTAAGGTTTCAATCTAATATAAATCCCCTAGCCCAGTTTCTAGATGAAGTGTTAATTATATATTTAAATGAGAAGGAATAAAGAATCGTCAAAATACTAGAAATGTTTTTTTGGTTTTCTCTTTTTTCTAAGGTTTTTTTTTTAAATAATACACTCATATAACATAAAAAAAAGATAAAATATAACTCACAAAAAGTCAGAAGAAATACTTGGGTTTGAACTTAGGACATTTGCCAGTCAAGGGTCATACCGCTTTCGCTATCAAAGCAAATACTGAGTGTTTTATTATTTTATATAATTTTTTAATTATGTGCTAGTCCATAGTTAATTCAACCCTAGAGCCTACAATTTATTTCATTCATGGGCGCCATTGGGCCAAAAGCTCTATACCAAATGGACATATCCCTTTGACCACATAATTCACAAATGTGTGTATTTTTTGTGATTATTTTTTAATCTTCAGTTGATGTGTTACTAATAATCATACTAACCTGTAACCTGTACGACTGTTAATTTGCTCGATGTGACGGTAGTTTTTTGTGACTGAGGTGGAACTGTATAACAAATAAACAAAACAATTGATGTTGGAATCTCTCAACATAAGCGATAACAATTTAATAGAGACTTTTGTAGCTACTTGCAACAAGCTCTTTTCTCCTTTCTCTCGTACAACTTTCTTTACAATCTCTTCTTCTCAGCCCTATTAGGATACTTAATATTGAAGGCTTGTCTGCTGGAATACTGAAGGGAACTTTAATTTTTATTTATTTATACTTTATGCACAAGACAAGTACAAAGGCGGACTTAATGCTAAAGGCATTGTCATTAAAACTCAATATGTATTTAGTGTAAGTGTTAGTCCGTTTTTTTTTATTATATATTATATATATAATTGGTAGACCGTATTCATATACCACAATTGGCCTGTAGTACAGTACAAGTATTATTATTTTATTTATTTCAACTTTTTGCACATTTAGTACATCGGCAGAATTAATGCCCAAGGCATTATCTACCAGCCAACTTTTGGGTGATGCAGAGATAAGAAAAAGTAGGTGCTAGGGCTGTAAAAGTAACGAGAAAATGTGTACCCGTATGTATTCGTTACTATAACAATTAGTACTCGTTTCTATCGTATCGTTACGTTAGTAGTTATTGCCGAAACTAACATGAAGTATCTCATCAAGTCACGTACGGTGTGGATGGCGTCGTTCGTACTTTGTAAATAAACTACATATGCGTACTATACTTCCGTATTAAGCAATGTTTGTACTTTACTGCATTTTGAAGTAGTCCCGCCTTTATATAAATTTAGATTAGGTAAATTGGCAGTGGCGTAACAATAGGGTAGCAGAGCGGGCAAAATGCCACGGGCCCATGGCCCTAGAGGGCCCCCGGTCCGGCCGGCCCCGACCCATAGGCCCTAAGCACACGAGGCACCAAGAGGTATAGTTACGCTACTGTAAATGGGTACAAAAATAAAGTATAAACCAAGAGTTAGTGTCAAAATCAATTATTTCGTTAAAGATGTCCACCTAAAACTATTTAAAATGCAACATGTTGCATGAAAATATTTGAACCTAATTGTAGACAAACATAATCGTAATAAATGAATTTAACATTACTTAGAGATGCGTTCGACTCATCGACTATCGTGCTTTTAATACCCTTACAACAATTTCTATAACTATCAAATATAAAGGAACTTTTTTATATGGTTTTTATGGTTAGTGTCTCTTGTATAGGGCAGCCACAGTGCCACAAAGCTAAACAATATTTCTAATATGGAATTTGGACAAATTATTTGTTAAATTCCGTACCTGGAGCTGGCTGTCTAACCTGCCCTCCAGCTATTCCTGTGCCTGGAGCTGGCTGCGGTTCTGTTAATAAAATTTAAATAAAATCTTTTTAACAAAAAATTAAACCGACGAAAAGAATTAAAAAGCAAAAAATAAATAAACCTTAAGTCTTAAGCATTGAGCTTATTACATAAACTATCTAATTTTATATAAACTTATTTTGAGTCGGCGCCAAATAAAATTTTGATAATTAATCAGTTTGTTGTTTGGCGCCGATTCAAAATAAGTTTTATGGTTTTTTTTCATCATCATGATGATGATGATGAAAAATGATGATGATTCCTAAACGCAATACCTGATAAAGTAATGAAAAGTAAACAGAAACACTATTCGTTCCTACAATTTTCGAGGGTTTCTCTCAATTTTTTCAGGATCCCATCATCAGATCCTGACTTCCTTGACATGGGACCACCTTTGAGGTATACGCTATCTAACAAAAAAAGAATAATCAAAATCGGTTCATAAATAACGGAGTGAGGGCTGAACAGACATAAAAAAAATATATATAAAAAAATAATATTATACGGTCGAATTGAGAATCTCCTTTTTTTTCGTAGGTTAAAAAATAATAATTAATTTGATTGCACGGATGTTTTTAAATGTTTAATATTATTCTTGTTATATTAGAATTTAATTGTTTGATTGAATTGGTCTTGATCCATAAGAATCATAATATGTTGACACTGGCTCTGCTTTATTAAAAAAGATATATATTTGTAGGCCAAAGGCATAACCGTATACGGCCAATCTAATAAATCGCCTTGAATTGAGAAATTTAATTATTATTTCTTTTGGTTTAAAGTCCCCTACCTTATATCCCTGGTTTGGTAGGGTCCGAACTGCTGTTTTTGAAAAAACTTAGAAGAATATATAGATAGTCTCTCTCATTTACGTAAGATTGTAAATTAAAAAAAAAAGTGTCGTTACAACTTTTGGTCTTAATTTTGATCTTAATTTTTTCCGTCTAGCCCCCTTTCGCAACGCGTGATAAGGAACTTCGTTCCAATATTTTGGACACCGTTCAAAAGTTTCTTATAGAGAATCCACGACCAAATCTATTATCAAAAAACAGGCCTGGCATTGGGATGGTGGAGAGCTTTTTTAAAGAGGCACCCTAAATTAAGCATCAGAACTTCTGAAGGAGTGACTAAGGCCAGGTCATGTGTAACTGAAAAAGACATAAGGGGATAGTTTGACCATTTCGACCCGCGTTCGTGTCTGCAACGCTTTTCACCGTGTAAATAGTTGTTCTTTCTTGTTCAGGCCTCATGGGTAATTGTCAAGTCACATCACTATTGCGTTAATCTACTTTGTCTATGACGACTCGACACCCTCTTGGACTGAACGACCATCTTTGAATACACATGTTTGGGTAACTTCGTGTCTTGTTCAAAATCCTAGGCCTCACGTGGCGCTGAGGACAATTAAAAACTATCCCTGTGCACTGGTTAAAATATTTTCTTTGTAGCCGATGATTCCGGCAAGAGTAATTATTTTATGTATGGTACCTCGGTTGTGAATGCGAATGTTGAGATGGATGTGTGGTGTGACTAGGATGGACAAGGTGAGAAATGAATATATTAGAGGGAGCCTGAAAGTAGCACCAGTGGAGGAAAAGCTGAGGAGCAATAGGTTATCGTGGTATAGACATGTGATGCGGAGGGATGAGCAAAATGTGGTGAAAAGAGTTTTATGTTTGGATGTTGACGGGTACAAGAGAAGAGGACGACCAAAGAAAAGATGGATGAACTGTGTAAGAGAAGATATGGCTAAGAAATGTAGTAAGCAGTGAAATGACGAACGATAGAGTAGAATGGAAGAATAAAACGTATTGAACCGATCCCAAATAAAATTGGGACAAGGGTAGGCAGATGATGACCTCGGTTGTGAATCCATTCCTAAAACAAACTACCGTTACTGGTTAACGAGAATAGTAGTAATGTGTGACTACTTCTATAGCACGCTATATATATATAGTATAATGTGTTTCGTCCTAATTGTGGCTATATTTTTATACCAAATGATATCGCACGTAACATGTTTGGAATTCTGGCGAGAATTTTTCTCTGGAGAATTCAGTTGATGTGTTAGTGATAAACATACTAAACGTGTACATGTGATGACTTTGGTTTCCGAATTTGCAGTTGCTTTGTTGCTCATTACGATTTTAGTAGTTTCTTGTGAGTCAGGTTGATTTGTATATCAAATAAAACAAACGATGTTGGAATCTAGCAAACTATGACAAGCGATAACAATAACATAGACTTTTGTAATACGTATAACAAGCTCTTTTCTCCTTTCTCTCGTACAAGTTTCTTTAGAATCTCTTTATTAATATACCTAATATTGGGGCCCTTCTGCTGAAATACTGAACGGAACTTTTATTTTTATTTATTTACACTTTTTGCACAAGATAAGTACAGAGGCAGACTTACAGAGCCATCGACTATTATGGGTCGGAGGTCGGAAGGAAAGGGTCCCGTGCTGCCGCCCTGCCCACTCGACGATGACCGGCTGGAGCGCCTCCACGGCGGCAAAGCCAGCACGTGGAGCCTCCAGCCGGGACGACCAACGAGCCATGGTGGCTTGGCGAGCGGCCTCTCGCCATTCGCGTACCTCTTCGGGCGGGGGCCGACTGCCGCTTCCCGCCCGGAACTCAGCCGTTTGCCGATATACTTCGGCGAGCACTTCCGCCTCCAAATCCCACGGGGGAGTCCCGGCCAACGCTCACGCCGCCTCCGTCGACACGGTGCGGTATCCGCGTATGGCTCTAACCGCCATAACCCTCTGAGGGCGCCAGAGGCGTGCTCTATTCTGGGCGGTCAGAGCCTCCGCCCACACCGGTGCACCGTAAAGTGCCATTGACCGGACAACCCCCGTGTACAGTAGCCTCGTAGCGACGCTGGGTCCGCCCAAATTGTGCAAGAGTCGCCCAAGGGCAGACGCAGCGCCGACAGCCTGGGAGCAAGCTGTTGGAAGTGCTCGTCGAAGCGCCACCTACCGTCGAGGATCAGGCCCAGATATTTAATGTGGGCCTGAACCGGTACGAGGACCGAGTTGACCTCGATAGAGGCGCCAATGGGTGGACCACGACGGGGCCCATGGAATAAAAGGGCCTCCGTCTTATCCAGGGCCACCCGCAAACCCAGCGCCTCGATGCGCCCGACCACCAAAGAGACTCCCCTATTGGCCAGGCGCGCCGCCTCCTGAAAGTTTACCCCCCGGGCTGTGACCAACGTGTCATCGGCGTAACAGATTACGCCGAGCCCGGGAGGGAAGTCGCCTCGAAGGGCCCAGTCGTACCCCATGTTCCACAGGAGTGGTCCAAGGACAGACCCCTGCGGAACACCGCACGACATGGGCCGACGACTCAAAACTCCGTCTCGGTCCTCGTACATGACGGTACGCTCCTCTAAATAGTCTGCCACGATAAGCGGCACCTATCTAAATGGAGTCAGCTCATGCCGGCTAGGCTTGCAGTATCGCATTTTGAATGCGAACCGCTTACGGTCTCTTGTTACTTAAGTTATGTAATAAGAATATTTGTAGAATGATTTGCTTTTGTCAGACTACTTACTTCTTTCTGTTTTTTCAACAGTTGCTCTTCCGTTACTATCTGCTTTTGTTGTTCTGCCACCGCGGACAGCATTGGTCACCTTTGTTTCCCTAGTAGTTGTTGTAGTAGTTGTCTTAGCGCCAGTGTCTGTCATATAAATAACTTATAGAAGAGGTAGGCCGAGGTAAATATTTAATAATAATAATAATGTCTTGGGACATATCGCACATCGCTATCTAGACCCAAACTAAGCAGAGCTTAACCTAGGTCAAGTATCTATTTTACTTCTGTATTATTTGACGTTACTTAATATATTCTGAAGTTTCTTCGGTGGTTTTGGGCTTTTTCATCTCTTTTTCGTCTGTGGTGATAAATAAAATGAAATCGACCTGCAAAGTAATATATTAGGGCAGATGTATGTGTGATGCGTACGTAGCCACTGTTCTGTACTGTACTGAAGTGTCAACTCTTTATAAGTCAAATTGATTCAGATCTAAATGATTTGGAAATCAAGTTTGACTCTCAGCTTAATGCTGTTGGGAGTAAAGATTAAATTAGGATAACATTAAGAGTCACATTCGGGCAGACGCTTCAGTTGTATTACCATTCATTCAAAAGCGTAATATGAGTATTTCATTAAACGTTGAATGTGGGTATAGCGGCCATTGGTTGTGGCGCTGTACATAGCGTTGATATAGATAGATACCGATCCCGTATATGTGACTTAATCACCACGTGATTATATTTGCCTTTTGTTAGCAACACGACGCAGTGCTATACGCGCCGTGCCTCGTATCATCAATTGCAACCGCCTAAGAGGCGGTTGTTTCAAAATACGTTAACAAAGTACAGTCGGTAACGAATTGTGAATTTATATCGCTCTATAGCTTAAACGTTATCAAATTGAAAATCAAATTTGCATTGCAATCTTAATGACTTTCGTCGCTGACTGTTCCAAAGTTATGAATAGCTATGATAGATACGCGATTCCTCCTAGTTACACAAATATACTTATGATAGTAGAAAAAAAAGCCTTAAAATACTCCTAATACTACAAGTGGCCCGCGAGCCAGCAACAGATTTGCATGACCAATTACCTCTCGGGTGAAAACTCGTAAAATGCTTCAGAGAGTTGTATCATGAAGGCTCGTGAACGTCAGCTGCGGTTCCGTCGGGGGATTGGATTTGGATTAATATCTTGAAGAAAATGAAAAATACAGGTGACTATAGAGTGGTGGATTATACGCCAGCTGGTCACATGAACGTGAAATAAATATATACTAATACGTTCAGTGATTTCTTCTCAATTGAAAATTTATAAGATGACAGTTTATATGCTATTGCGAATAAATAAAAATGTCAGCTGGCTGTATCCCAGTGGAAAGATTGTCAGCTGATACCCTGAAAGTATCTATCTCCTATTTAGACGCACCAGCTGACGAGTTTTCCCTCGGCATTATAGGGGAAAAACGAGCAGACGGGTCACCTGGTGGTAAGTGAATACCGTCGCCCATGGACACCTGCAATTCAAGAGTCCCAAGTTGGCTACACCTCAACCCCCCGACGGAGCCGCAGCTGACGATCACGAGGCTTCATGAAACAATTATATTATTATATTTTCCAAAGCATTTTACGAAGTATCGCCGAGAAGAAATGACTGAAGAAATTTGTTCCTGGCTCGTGGACTAAAGCATTTAGCTTAGCTAGAGGGGTTAACAAGAATACTAGTAATGTTGTTACCCAAGTTACTAGTATCACTTTAAAAAAATATATTTAATAAGCGTTATAATTTATTCGAATTTTAAACATAAGAATTAGAATTAGGGGATAAACAAGTGAATTTGAAGAGTCGCAACACTACGGTAAAGAACATAACTACGTGACTTTGAAACGAAGTCTAAAAAATAAGCTATCTATTGTATATTTTAGTTATTTTGCTTTGATTAAAAGATTTAAATTTGAATTTAGTCATTAGGAATTGTATATCTTGTTATAAAATAAAAATAGCTTCATAATTCCATAGTTTTACGGAAAAGGTTATTGAAATTGTGTGAGTTACGTCTATACAAAGTTGTTTCGGCTTGAAAAGTATGAAACGTCAAACGGTACTTCTAAGATTAGATAGACTATAGTTACGGCTATTCAGTGACTGGTGTGTGACAGTCAAAGAGTGTATAAACCTCAGTATAAACACTACGATAGAGTGACAGTGTATATTTGTTTTACTTATTTTTTTCAATTTGTTAGGTTACTGTTTGTAACAAAGACTTTTGAGTCGAAAAAAAAAGAGAATGATGAGTCTGTGTATGTGCAGCTGTTAGCGAATGTGTCGAACTTACCACAAGGAACCAATTCAATGTTGATAACCTGAACACCGTTTTTCATTGTCGTATATTTTTTTTGCACTTCATACTTAGTGAGACGTCCATTTGCATCTGCAATAATTCATAATACCTCAAATCAGTAACGTTCTTTAAAAACAATTTAAAATAACTGCAAGTTTTTTTACCATATTAGGCTTCTATTGTACCATTATCTATTTGTTGCCATATTCTTTTGCATTAATAATATTTAGCAAAAAACAAGTCTGTAAAATACTATTCAATTATTTTAAGTGGAACAGCCCGCGCAGTCGTAAAAAATTTGAAAAATTATTGTTCAAGAGGCAGATTTCACATGACGATGGCTCTGTGTAATTTGGTTTTATTATTCTAATTCAAGGAAAAATATATTGCACTTTTTTTTTTTTTTTTATTAGTCTATAATTATTACTATTATTACTAGTCTAAGTTTTTAATGTGATCCCTAAATGATTCCATCCTTTACTAGGGGAGGGCGCGGGGGGGGGAACCAAAAAAAAATTTCATAGCTCCGAAACTGTAAACCTTTTTACAATCGGTAATATTTTTAAATGAAAGCTAATTAGGTAGCTTTCGAAGAAGTCTACCTATTGGTTTTGTACCAGTTGTCGAGTTTTCCAAAAATTTCTTCACAGGAGGTCTAAGTTATGATCCCTAGACCTCAAAACCACCGCCAGTTAAAAAGTTTATATATGTATATATTTATGTACCTCAATTTTACCGGCACCGTAGAGGTCGCAATTATGCACCGATTGCTTTCAAACTTGGACGACAAATCAATAGGGCAAAATGAAGGTTAAGTTCGTGAATGGGGGATAATAATAATAATCAGCTGGATTAAGAGCCTGATGCAGAAGGCAGTGCTCCTTGATACGACACGCATAGTGAAGAGGTTTCTGTCTCTGGAACCCTAACCACCGGTAGCTTGGTCCCTGTACCCGATACCGGTGGGACACTATTTTTTATATTTTTAAATATATTTGTTTTTTTCTTTTTTTATAGTGAATGTATTTAAAAATGTAATTTTTATGTATATTTAAGTGAATAAAGAGAATAATAATAATAACTCCACACATCTCACACACGGCCATCTGATCCCAAACTAGGCAGAGCCTGTACTATGGTAACCAGACTGCTGATAAACATACTTATATATTTCTAAATACCCATATGATATATAAATTACACCCAGACACAGAACAATTATTGTGCTCATCACACAATATTTGTCTTGGGTGGGAATCGAACCCACGAACTCTGGCTTAGCAGTCAGGGTCACCACTAGACCAACAGGCCAGTCAAAAGATATTCCCCCAAAGGGGGGGGGGGGACTGGGGGGCAGATTTTCAAAAATCTGTTTTTTCAGCATAACTTTTTTTTTCTAATAACACTGGGGCAGCACTAAGAGACAGTCTTGTTTTTCGGTCGTATTTCTTATATTTATATTTTTTTGTCATAATTTACCATTAAATCAATATATATTTTTAAAATTATAATTAAAACACTGAAAAAATCCCCGGACCCGTCGCTCAGCTCGACCTCGCAGCCCCCGGAAACCACAGTAACAGATCCAGCCATTGGAGAGGCGTCGAGCTCGACTTCGAGCGACGAATTTTTCTCCCCGCCGACGTCGCCAACACCTGTACGTCGGCCGGGGAGAGGCCGGCCACCGATCTGCGTGGGACCCCGAAGCCCATCGGCTTCGAATAGGGCCCCCGCTACCGGTGGTAATGTGCGTCGCATGAAATGGACGAATTCAATACTCAATACATTTATTGCGTTCCATAATGTGATACAGATGTCAAGCTTACGAGTATAATTAGGTTACAATTAGGACCCTGTCGGGCACAGCACAATGTTAGGAGAGAGGAAGAGTTTGTTACAGTTATTATTATTAGTGCATAGACAAAGTTTATACACAATTGTAAATAATAATAAAATTATTCTATATTGTGTCAATATGGTTTTAAATATCATTCACACAGGTATATATAATGTTTATATGTTTTTTGTTAATAATGTTTTTAATAGTATTTATAATTTAGTCAAGATTAATTAAAATTCAATTTTAATTAGTATTTATTTTAAATGTCATTTACATATTTATGCACAAAAGTAAGTTTTTTTTTATACCATTTAATAACAATAGAAAAATACTGAAGTTTATAGTATCTTCTTATAGATTAGATGACAGCCGTTTAAAATTTGTTATATTAGTAGTAAAAGTAATTGAATTATTGTTTATTAAATGTTTAGTAATTGTTCTTAATTATTGCACTATGATTATATCGAATTTGGTTATATTGTTATATATTTATTATATAGGGTAATTATTATAGTATTATGTGTTTTTTATTGTGAAGGTATTTACTTATTTAATTTATTATTATTAGGTAGGTCATATTTTATTTATTTATTTACTTATTGCACTTGATTTAGGTTAGGCTTGACTATGTTATCTTATATTATTTTATAATGTGAAGATTTAATACTATTTAAGCAGCTACCTTAGGTTATTTTTCCTTTTCTTCCATATATTCTTTTACAGTGTAGTAACTTTTTTGTAACACGAAAAGTTTCAGCTTATTAATAAAAATATTATGTTTTTCTTCGTTTTTAATTGGTGCCGGTAATTTGTTGTATATTTTAATTGACATAACCAAGGGGCTTGTAGAATGCATTGTTAGTTGGGAAGTTGGGAGGTTAAGTTTATTTCTATGCCTAAGTGTAAATTTGGTTTGTTTGTCTTCTCTTGTACTATAGTATTCCGGATGATTTCAAACAAATTTACAAATTTCCAAGATATATATGCATGGTAGAGTAAGAATATTGAGATTTTGAAAGTGGGGTTTGCAGGAGTCTGTTTCTTCTATATTAGTTATTCTGATTAATTTTTTTTTGGAGGGTGATGATAGTGTGTGCCTCTGTACTATATCCCCAAAGGATTATGCCGTAGCTTAAGCAAGAGTAAGCGTATGCGCAGTATGTGACAAGAGCAGTGGAAAGGTCCGTGGTCTTCTTAATTTCGCGTAGAGCGTATGAAAATGCTGATATTTTTGACCGAACTTTTTTTACGTGTGGTTTCCAATTTATATGAGTATCTATAATTAATCCTAATAAGTTAAATTCCTTAACGACTTCCAATTTAAGCCCTTTGAAACTGAAGTTTATATTTAATGGTTGGGTAAAAGGGCTATTGGGCGATAGTTGTTAGGGTCTGTTTTTGATTTCTTTATATGGATAGGTTTTATTATTGCTTGCTTTAACTGGTTAGGGACTGTTCCTTCTTCAAAAGATTGATTAATTGGTAGGTAAAGTGGTAAGGTTAATTCATCCGCACAGTGTTTGAATAAAATAGGTGGGAACTCTTCAATTCCGTGACTGTGCTTATTTTTTAGATTTTTTTAGGATTTTATTTACTTCAAACGGGTCAACAGGGGTGAGAAACATGGTATTTTCTATTACATTGTGTAGTGGGGCGCTGCTTGGTTGTGTATCATATTTTTGTGTGGTCTTCTCCCCAATAGACGCCAAAAAAATCATCGAGATAATTAGAGCTACCTGTGTGGGTTCTGGTATGAGGTCATTATTAATTTGCAATTTCATATTTTGTTTATTATTTTTTTTGTTTTTTATTTGTCCGCTCATTTATGATACTCCACATAGTTTTAGTTTTGTTATTTGATTTTATTAATTTATTTTAATAGTGCAGTTTTTTGCTGTTGTTACTGTCTTTTTTAATATTTTTTGATATTTTTTGTAATAATTAGTTGTTTGCTTTTTGTGTAAACATTTTCAACAGCCTTTTATTTCTGCATGATACTTTAATACCTACAGTTAACCAATACTTTTTAAAATGTGTTTTTAGCTTTATTTTTCGTTTTGGTATGCACTCGTTTAGGATAGTTCTTAATGTGTTGTTGAATGTGTTGTAGTTTTCGTGTACATTTTGATTTGATGGTAGAATGTGTGACCAATTAATTTATGGTTTGCAATTTAAATTTGAAATGTTTCATGTTTAATTGGCTGTATATTCTTTTTCTTGTAAACCAGGTAATTTGTTTTATTTGTTTTTCAGGTTCTAGGTGGATGACCGTCCCCATATGGTCTGAAAAAACCGAACTCTTCGACAGTTGTAAATAATTTATTTAGGTTAAAGTTTGTAAATATTAAGTCTAAACATGTTGCAGTAGTGTGTGTAATGCGTGTAGGATATTTTATGTGCTGTGTAAATTTATGCTCTAGCATGAGATCTAGGAATTGGTTTGTTTTTAAATTATTTTCTAAAAGATTAATGTTGATATCTCCTCCTATAAATTACACTTGATTTAGAATATTTGTTTTGTATGTATTTTAGAATCAGTTTTAGTTGGTTTATAAATACCTCTTCCTCTCTTCTATTCCAATACATAGTAATTAGTAATATATTTTCATTTGGTAGTTCACATGCACATACTTCTATAACATACTCAATTGATATATCTGTAATTACGTTGATTTCCCTGTGTTCTATATCTTCACGTAGTAGGATGCACACACCGCCGCCTGTTCGATTACTTCGGGTGTAAGAAGATGCCATTTTATAGCCACTTATTTGTATTGTGTATAGGTTTTGTGGTGATAGCCAAGTCTCTGTTATACATAGCTAAATGTGATGGTTCTTGTTCTAAAAAGGCTTCTAATATGTGTTGCTTGTTATAATGGCTTTGTATATTTTGATATAGTATTTTATATTGTGGGACGGGTGTTTTTTCGAAAGGAACAATTTTTTGTGCTATACCGTTGTTGTACTTGCTGGCTTTGGCCTATGTTATGTGAGATCTCAAGATTACTTTTGCTTTGGTTTTCTGTTATTTCGGTTGTTTGATAGTTGATATGTATCTTATTCTCCTCGTTTTCTATGGCGACTTTCTTTCCTTCTATAAATAGTTGATTGTGCTTGATTATTGCATATTGACCTTTGTTTCTGGCTTTTGTCATTTCTGCCCGCATTAGATGTCGTTTTTTAAGTGCATTGTTGTCTAGGAATTCTGAGATATATATCCTAGTTCCCTGTAAACATTGTCTACTGGCTATTATAAATTTTGCAACTCTTTTGCTTAACAACTCTATAACTAGGGGCCGGTGGTTTTTGATATTTTTCCCGATTCTATATATGTCCTCTATATAGCCTAGTAGATTAATTTGCATAGTATCTTCGAAAAAGTCTATTATTCTGTCGTGTAAGTCATATTCAGGCTCATTGTAATATTCGGCAAAACCGTATAATACTATCTTCTTAGCGTTGGTTTCTTCGGTATATGGCATTTTGGGATGAATATATGTTGTTGATAGATCCTTCATCTCTGCTTGTAATTTTTCATTGTCTAGTTTCAGTTTGTTTATTTCTAAGCTTATTTGTTTTATATCATGTTTTGTTTGTTCGTTTTGTTGTGATAAGTCGTTTGTTTTTTGTTCTACTTCTTCTCTTAATTGTATTATGGCCTTTTTTATTACTCTCTGAATTGTGCTTTGTAGCTCTGTTATTATTAGTTCGTTGTTTTCTTTTAGTCGTTCTATTATAAGTTCATTTAAGTTTTTTAATGTTACTTCGGCTTGTATATCTGTTAGGCAAGCCATTTCTCGGTTTTCTGTATTTAGCGTATCGCCTAGGATGCTTAAGTCGTCTGAGCTTATACTGTCGTTTTTGGTTTTTGTGGACCTTTTCCTGAGGGTGACATTATTGTTTTTATTAGTGTCTGCGAGAGTGTTTGTTTGATACAAAGTTTCATGATCTTGTAGGCGTATTTGTATTGTCTATTTTAGGCATTTTGCAGCGACAAGTTTGACATTTCCATGTTTTTTTGTGTTCTGTTGTCATTGATTTATTAAAGCGATCTTTAGAAACATTGGCGCATTCTAAATCGTAGGTATTTTTGCATAACATACAAACTAAACTTTCTTTATTTTCTTTATTTTGTATTTTTTGTTTACATCCGGGGCAAGTCACAGTTGCCATTGCGCTCTCTGTTTTGTTGTTGAGGAAATAGTCAGGTTATCGAGGTTCGTTGTCTTGCTAATTATAGTAGGTAGTAAGTAGTTAGGAATTAATTGATCCAGTTCCCACGGTTCGGTTGTTGATTGTTAATTCTTTTACCTTAGTGGTGTCCTAAGTTTGTGAAAGATGGCGTAACTTGTGTTTTGTATTGACAGAAAGATAATGCACTTTTGTTGTTTTTATATTACAATATTAGTCTTTTGCACCTTTTTATTCACTAATACACTGTCGTCGATGTTGGTTTCTGCACTCTGTGTTTAGTTACGGTTAGTGATAGGGTTTTATATTTTAAAGTCACTTTTCACAAAATGTTCGTTGAAGTTTTAATTTTAAAAGTTACTCAAATTCACAGTATTTTCACTATTTTCTTCATATTGTTAAACTAAGATTATAATAACAGGTTTGAGCACTTTTCTCCACTTATAAAACGTTTTTAGTATTTTTTATTTCACTTTTATACGGACTCGACATAAACAGTGGCACAGTTGCGCCCTCTCTCCTGAATCTCTCTCTCTCTCTCGATGAATGAGAACGTCATGCGAGCAAATTTTGTGGCTACATAGGGAGGAACTAACCTCACTGCGTATCGTAATCGTATGATGCCTCTGTTTCAGGAACTTGAGCCAGCTGTTAACGTTTCGGTGTAAAGATTATCGGATCAAGTGCGGGCCATCCAGCAATGTAATTTTCTGGATAACTCCGTACTTGAAAGGCTACGCTCGGACTTGTAGGTTAGCCTTACTACTTCTCCTCCTTCACAAATTGACAAATGCAGACTCTTTGTTGTTGCAATCTTATCCTGCTGAAGGAGGGGAGGAAAATGATGCTTCATCTGTAAGTACTTAGTACTCTGATATAATAAGGAATACTTTGGAAGGCGCTATTCTGGAATATCGGTCCGTGAGTTTTGAAAGTAGACCACGTTTACCGCGTTTGCGCGTTTTGGCAATGCAGGATTGAGCGTCGTATCGCTGAGTCGATGGTACTCATTGGCAAGCTTAACTGTTTCAGATCGGGTAAGACACGGCCGAGAGTAATGCGTTTTGTGAATCGGGCTTTTTCGGGAACTGGTATCAGTTCCTGTGATTATACAGCACGAGTCACAGAGCGCATTGACTTTCTGAAACAGAAGGTTTATGCATGGGCAAATCTCATACGAAGGTACGAAAAAAGGGTGGACCGTTATACTCAGAATCGCACATTCCAAAGGGATGAGAGGTGGGTTTATAGAAGGTGGGAACAGACTGATTTAGTGAGTGACATTCATTTACCGGCGTAACATCTGGTCTATGCCTGTCGCTCACACTGAGGGTGAATGGATGCGAGATGTTGAAAGTTCATGTGAGTCAATTAATAGAATGGAGCCAGTATTGATATCAAACATCGATATAGCTTATGCAATTCGTTCGCTGCCGAATTGGAAATCAGCGGGACCGGATGGACTGCATAACTTTTGGTTAAAGTGGCTCCGTAGCTCACATGTGTGTTTGGTATCTCAATTTCAATCATGTTTAGAATCGGGTTCGCTTCTAAATTTTATGACCACAGGTGTGACTCACCTGCTCTATAAATCTGGTTGTGCCACGGATCCCAAAAACTACAGACCTATCACCTGTTTACCAACAGTATATAAATTACAGACGTCCATTCTGAGAGTAAAGATAGCATCTCATGTTACCAACAACTCTGTTATGTCTTACTCTCAGAATGGATGTAGAAGTGGGGCACGTGGCACTAAAGAGCTCCTTATTATTGACACGACCATTAACCAACAAGTTCGCCGTAACCGAAAAAATCTGGCGTCATGTTGGATAGATTATAAGAAAGCCTATGACTCTGTGCCGCATACGTGGCTCCTGAGGGTGATGGAGTTGTATAAGATTGATACAACTCTATGCGCTTTCTTGGAGGCATGTATGCAGCAATGGAGAACGATTCTTTGCTATCCAGGATGTCGACAATTTCAGGGTGACGGCGAGTATATAAATATCAGGCGGGGTATATTTCAGGGTGTCAGTTTGAGTCCCTTGTAGTTCTGCCTAGCTTTGAATCCTCTCAGCACTATGTTGGAGGGTTTAGGACTAGGCTATCGTTTGCGGAGAGGAGGTCAGGTTATATCCCACCTTCTTTTCATGGATGATTTGAAACTTTTTGCCTGCAACAATTTCCAACTGATAAAATTACTAGAGGTAACTGAAAACTTTAGTAAATCTATCAGGGTGGAATTTGGTGTGGATAAATGTGCAGTCATGCATGTAAAAAATGGTAGGATTGTGGAATCTGAAGGCATGGAACTCTCAGATTTTACTAACCTTAGATGCCTTTCCGCGAATGAAACTTACAAGTATCTAGTTATGTCACAGGCGTTAGGTTTAGATGAATTGACTATGAAGCAATCGTTAGAGGAACGCTTTTTTCGTCCGTACATTGCTAACCGCGTACCGAATGCACCATCAACATTCATCGGTTATGAGATTGTATATCCCGCCTAAATGTGGGGGTAGTGGTTTTTAAATGCCAGGACACTACATAACCGCGAGGTATGCAATCTTAGAGATTACTTCCTCTCTGTTGACGTGGAGGTGCATCGGGATGTTGAGGCAGTTGACAACGGACTCACTCCGCTTGCTCTAGGTAGAGAGAACTGGCGCAAACCTGCAGTACTCAATATTACAGATTGCAGGGAGACATGGCTCTTCCATGTCTCCCTGCGATAATAGCAATAAGAGCTGCATGAACGTTTTTATAGGTCGTTTATGCCGAAAATATTTAAGTAGACCTATTATCATCTGTGTCCTGGCTACGTTTCGGTGATCTCTTTGGAGAAACTGAAGGTTTTATCTGTGCAATTACAGATGAAGTTGTTATGACGAACAACTATCGCGGACATATCCTGAAGGACGGTACAGTTGACATTTGTCGGGCATGTCATCGTCCCGGAGAAGGCCTCAGGCATATAATTTCCGGTTGTTCTCGTCTTGCCAACGACGAGTACTTGCATAGACATAACCAAGTGGCCAGGATAGTCCATCAGCAACTTGCTCTTAAATATAACCTTGTGACTGCGGAATTACCGTACTACAGGTATGTGCCCGACCCAGTTCTTGAAAATGGTCGTGTAACATTGTACTGGGATCGGTCTATTATCCCTGATAGGACTATTGTTGCCAATAAGCCTGATGTAGTGGTAATAGACCGATTAGAGCGCCAAGCAATGATTATTGATATTACCATTCCCCATGACCACAACCTCTTAGAATAGAATAGAATAGAAAAAAACTTTATTGTATACCAACAAAAAGGTTTTTGCAAGAAATATCAGGTGAAATGTACAAAGGGCGGCCTTACCACTGAAAGCAATTTCAGATTTTCAAAAATCAGTTTTTTAAGCATAACTTTTTTCCTAACTAAAATTTTTGGACCGTTTAACATCAATAGCATGCCCATAGTAAATACGAACATTTTTTAATATGAACCCTAAATGATTCCATCCTTAACTTGGGGAGGGGAGGGGAGGGGGAAAACCAAAATTTGTTAGAAAAAAATTCATAGCTCCGAAACTGTAAACCTTTTAACAATCGGTAATATTTTTAAATGAAAGCCAACTTTTTATTTTACTCTACAATGTTGACATTTTAATGCGACTTATATTTTGGAGATAAAAATAAAAAAAACACGAAATCTACCTCTGCGGGCCTGTTGCGGGCCCGGATTTTTTAACTGGCGGTTGTTTTGGTATCATAACTAGACCTCATGTGAAGAAATTTTTGGAAAACTCGACAACTGGTACAAAACCAATAGGTAGACTTTTCTTCGAAAAATCTACCGACCACGAAATCTACCTCTGCGGGCCCAGTTTTTTTTATTATAGATAACTACTGTTAATAGAAAAAAAAGAAATGCGTATTTCAGCATTTCTCGTAAATTTATCTCTGAGAATGACAAAACGGGATTTAATTTTTATGTTGACGACATTATTTTGGCTTTATTGCAGTGCGTCATTTTTTTATAACATAGGTGACTAATTGTAAACTGAAAAATGCCAAAACTGGGTTGTTGAAATTGCTGAATACATCTCATACATATAAATTCAATTTTAAAATTACTATACAGAGTTAAAAGAACATGTTTTTTTTTTATAATTGTACTAATCATAACTTCCAGACTACTGTAGGCATTTTCCATCAGATTTTAATACCTCGTGTGAAATACAAGAGTTAATATACCCGTGTACCTTATTCTAGTTTAGTTCATTAACTCACTTCCCATGTTTTAATTGCTTACGTTATATTACTTTTACCTTTGACCAGTTTATGCCGAAAATATTTAATTCACATAATCCAACCAAAAATTGCCATTCATTCTTTTTTTCTACCAGTAGAAGCTAGAATTTTTAATAAATTTCTAATAGTTTTAAGAGATATAAAAGTAAATACGAACCCACTGCAGTCATGTATGTACGACGGTCTGAAAACAGAAAATTATATAATTATATTATTATATAATACTATTAATAATAACTTGAGACACCTCACACATGCCATCCCAAACTAGGCAGCAGACTGCAGATAAATATACTTACATATTACTACATAAATACCAACCTTTTATATAGATAAATTACACCCAGACACAGAACAAATAATCGTGCTCATCACACAATTATTTGTCCTGTTTGGGAATCGAACCCACAACCTCTGGCTCAGCAGTCAGGATCACTAGCCACTTGACCAACAGACTCATTAATGTTTGCATACAATATTCAGATGGTTTTGGACCAAGAGGTATTTATTCTCATTAATCCATTATTTCATAGTATGAAATTGACAAATTAATAAATGATTTGATTTGATTTGTTTCACATCAAAATACGTACATCAAAGTAAGTACTCTGCGGGAGAGCCATGCTTCGGCACGTATGGGCCGACTCGACCGGAGTAATATCACGTCCTCACAGAAACCGACAGTGAAGAAAATGCTTGCTTTTCGCCAAATGAGTGAGGTTACCGGAGGCCCTAACTATTCCCTCTCCCCCCTCCTCGCTCCCTATTCCTCCCTTACCCTACTCCCACCTTAAGGGCTGGCAATCCGCTTGTGACTCTTGCGTTGCAGGTGCTCATGGGTGGTAGTAGTCTTTTACCATCAAGTGACCGTCTGCTCGTTTGCCCCTTCATCATAAAAAAAGAAACGATGGACCGACGACTTGAAGAAGGTGGGTGGCAGCGGATGAATGCAGACTGCCCAAGACTGGGATAGTTGACACTCTTCAAGGGAGGCCTTCGTCCAGCAGTGGACGGCAATAGGCTGATGATGATGATGAAAATATCATTAAACATACCCTCCGATCCCGGTTGTTGCCTTAGTTCTTGTTCAAAAACAGGTGCGAAATTTCTGCGTTGGGTGTAGCTTTGATCTATTGATTCAGTGCTGTGTTGTTCTGGAAATAAGAAACGTTTTATTTAGTTCATTAACTCACTTCCCATGTTTTAATTGCTTACGTTATATTACTTTTACCTTTGACCAGTTTATGCCGAAAATATTTAATTCACATAATCTCTAACCAAAAATTGCCGTTTTTTTTTTTCTACCAGTAGAAGCTAGAATTTTTAATAAATTTCTAATAGTTTTAAGAGGTATAAAAGTAAATACTAGCACTTGGTGCTTTCATGTTGTGTTCTTCGGTCTGAAAGTAGAAGATTATAGATTTATATTTTATATAATATTAATAATAACTTATTTTTTATACAGTATTTACAGTACAGATTTTTTATACGGTATTTATTGGCAGGGAAACAACCTGGAGCGTACAAAAAAGGTTGTTTTGGTTGCTTAAACGTGAAATAACGACATAATTTGGCCGTGGTAACATGACTCATTTGTTTTTCGTGTGGAAGCTCACCTCACCTCACATATCAGGCTTAAACCTCATACACCCACGGCCACTCTTAGCGTACGCATGAGAGCGCGATTGAAAAGGTTCCTCCCGAATCCACACCGTCGACTCCTCCTTGCGAGAGATGTTCTCCTAACAAAAAAACTGTGACGACGTAACGTCTCGATTCGTCCGACCAATTCAGAGACTCTTGCTGTAGTCAGTCAGTCAGTGCCGCTTCCTAGAAACTATGGGTCCCTCGGTATACCTAACAGATTACTCCCAATCAATACTAAAGTCCACCTACGCAACAAATAAATGTTTGCTTCTGAGCTTTCACACTACTGTAACCGCACGGAAAATAAATGGTCTGAAAATGTAAAAAACTTTACCGGTTACCTGTCAATATTTCAGCTTAGATGAATTTTTTTGGCGATAGTGTCTGCCATGCATTCAATATAGTAAAATACTGTAATACTAACAAAATGTTAAGTTATACTAACAACTTAGTCATAGATGCTTTAAATAAATATTCTATTCCATTCCAATATAATTCTGTTGACGGGAATCAACGCGATCACGTATTTAAAATGTATTACATACCTTTGCTTTGCCTGAGGTTTTAAACCTGGTTGCACTGGCCGTGGTCACAGACATGTAGGCACTGTAATACTTTTTAAATAGGTGATCGCGTTGATTCACGTCAACATAATTATATTATCATGGAACGCGAAAGTTTAAAAGTTTGGATTTTCTTGTTCTATAACTGTAATCATAAATATATGTATATTTACTGGACTGGCACGATGATCTAGTGGTTAGTGACCCTGACTGCTGAGCCAGAGGCACGACCTCTTTTCGGTTCGATTTCCAACCAGGACAAATAATTGTGTGATGAGCATGATCATTTGTTCTCTGTCTGGGTGTAATTTATCTATAATATGTATGTATTTAGAAATATATAAGTATGTTTATCAGCAGTCTGGGTAACATAGTACAGGCTTTGCCTAGTTTAGGATCAGACGGCCGTGTGTAAGATGTGTAAAGTTATTATTATTATAATTACCCTGAAACATATTTGTGAATTTAATGGCTGCGATAGGCAAAATAGCTCGTTGGCATAGTCATGAACCAGCTACCGATTACTCTGGGATCACCAAACAACGAAAAAAAAGACTCCTGCTGTTTCAACAATCACCACAGAAAAGCACATTAATGCGGTAGACCGGTCGGTCGGCAGATATCGGCGCTCTGCGTTCCCCTATGATATCCTACGATTGAAAATATACATTCACTCAAAATCCTTCAAACAGATTTGACTATCTGAAGGTAAAATCTAATGTAACTAATAATATTATTTTAAATCACAGGTATAAATCAATACTTTGAACTCTTAATATTTACTAATTAATTAAATTGAGTGGTTTTATAAAATAAATAAATAATTTAAAAAAGTGTTGAAGCAAATATTATAAGAAAGTGCAACAAAAGAAAAGAGGGACTCAATCCGGCACGCAGTCCAGTAGAAAGCGTACACTATACCAGATAAGCCAATCGCTCGCTGTAATGTAGTTCAAAATAACTATATACATTCTACTTACGTTAAAATGTTATTACAGGTTT
This sequence comes from Callimorpha dominula, assembly GCA_949752705.1. Taxonomy (NCBI): domain Eukaryota; kingdom Metazoa; phylum Arthropoda; class Insecta; order Lepidoptera; family Erebidae; genus Callimorpha; species Callimorpha dominula. Next base: position 3,490,787 of record OX457020.1, read on the forward strand.
CATTGATTTTCCTGTGCGAACCAAAGTTTAACCAGGGATAAAAAGTACCTTATAACCTGCGCAGGCACTCAAACTATTATCATACTAAGTTTCAAGCATATCCCTTTAGTAACTTTTGAGTTTATCGTGAACATATAAACAGACAGACAGACAGACGGAAAGACAGACAGATATATAATTTTTTTTGAATCGCATATTTGGCATCAGTATCGATACATTAATACCCCTCAGTCGATTTGTTTTAAATATATTCGATGTACAGAATTCATCCCGTCACAGATTTATTATAAGTATAGATGAATTACGCCCAGACAGAGAACAAATAATCGTTCTCATCACACAATTATTTGATTTGTTTGACATCAAAAGTACGTACATCAAAGTAAGTACCCTGCGGGAGAGCCATGCTTCGGGACGTATGGGCTGGCTCGACAATACCATACGTCCTCAAAGAAAACCGGCCGTGAAGCTAATGCTAACTTTTCGCCAAATGAGTGAGGGAAGTTACCAGAGGCCCTAACCCTTCTCTCTCCGTCTCTCCCCTCCTCGCCCCTTATTCCTCCCTTACCCTACTCCCACCTAAAGGGCCGGCAATCCGCTTGTGACTCTTGAGTTGCAGGTGCTCATGCGCGGCGGTAGTCATTTACCATCAAGTGACCCGTCTGCTCGTTTGCCCCCTATACCATAAAAAAAAGAAACGATGGACTGACGACTTGTATAATGTGGGTGGCAGCGGATGAATGCGGACTGCCCAAGAAAGGGATAGTTGACGCTCTTTAGGGGAGGCCTTCGTCCAGCAGTGGACGGAAATAGGCTGATGATGATGATAAAAATATCATTAAACATACCCTCCGATCTGGATTGTTCCCTTTCTTCTTGTTCCAAAACAGGATATCTGCGTTGGGTGTAGCTTTGATCTATTGATTCAGTGCTGTGTTGTTCTGGAAATAAGAAATGTTTTAGATATAAGGAAAAAAATAAATGGAAAATCTTTTGTAGTGACAGTTGTTGTTGTAGTTTTTCTATTACCTACTGAATTTAGATTTAGATTCTGGGCAGTTTAATTGACAATTAATGATTGTTGGTAACATTGTGAGAAGTATTTAAAACATAGAGATGTAGACAAATTTTAAAACCTTTTATTATTAAAAAATATTGAAGCGAGTAAGTAACTTTTAAAATTTCCCGCTCAAACACTCGCATCTGCCAAATGAGTTTGATGACGTTACTAACCGATAAACTGACAGTGCTCCATAGAGTACTGTAAGTATATTTACGTAGGTAATATTATGATACCAATTTGTGTAAGTTTGAGATACGCGGAAGCCTTACAGTAACCTCTTTCTGTTTATACTTAACACAATACAAAAGTCAGTTCATCATAAAAATGCGACATAAAGGATTTATAGTCATTAGTTTCATTCGGCGTTACGCAATGTACATACTTCCCAGGTTTTTTTTATAATTTCACTAATCATAACTTCCAGACTACAGTAGGCATTTTCCGTGAGATCTTAATACCTCGTGTGAAATATAAGACTTATTATACCCGTGTACCTTATTCTAGTTTAGTTCATTAACTCACTTCCCATGTTTTAATTGCTTACGTTATATTACTTTTACCTTTGACCAGTTTATGCCGAAAATATTTAATTCACATAATCTAACGAAAACTTGCCATTAAATCTTTTTTTCTACCAGTAGAAGCTAGAATTTTTAAGAAATTTCTAATGGTTTTAAGAGGTATAAAAGTAAATACTACGCACTTGGTGCTTTCATGTTCTGTTCTTCTGGACGGTCGAAAAATAGAAGATTATATTTTATATAATAATAATAATAACTTAATACACCTCACACATAGCCACCTGATCCCAAATTAGGCAGCGCCTGTACTATGGTAACTAGACTGCAGATAAATATACTTATATATTACTAAATAAATACCAACATATCTATATATAAAAAAATGTGCCCCTATTTCTCCTGGTCACGCTATAACTTGAGAGCGGCTTTACCGATTTCATTCATTTTTTTAAATGTTTTTTAATACTTCGTAGAAGGTTCCTACGTTAACAAAAATTAAGAAAATTGCGCAGAAACTTAGAAAATTTAAGAAAATTGAACGACTACCTTTATTATAAACTTTTGAATGTAACCTTAGCCCCAGCGTTATATACTCTTTGCTAAGCAGAAATAACTGTCAGTTGTTTGACAGTAAGAGACAGATCGCACACCGCCAATAGGCCAATATCGTTTACACAGATCGCATAATTCTAGCGTAGCGTTATATTCTCTTTGCATTAATTAGTTGTCCCTATCGGTCGGAATCAAGGACTTCATCATGGAAATCCATGGTCGGTATTAAGAACGAATTATAACCCTTACCCGGCTCCCTGGTCGGACTGATATCTTTGACGAGGAAAAATTAAACCATTTTGCTTTGATTTAGCATATTGTTAATGAATTATGGTTTTCATTTCTTAGTGCACACTGCACAGTCGATTTGAATCGGAAAATTTATGGAGTTTTAAGTTTGTTCATCTGTAATTTTCAGTTGAAATTTTGATATTAAAAATCAAACACAGACACAACAGAGGTCGCAGAACTCACAATGCCGCAAATCAAAGACATTTAAGAGCAAGTCAAACTGATGAGGAACGGGAAGCGCGAAATGAATTTGAACGGAATCTATATCAAGAAAATAGAAATGTTGCATTTGACATACATTGAGCTACATTCAATTATAACGAGGCAATCGATTACAGTTCACAGCAAATTACGTCTTGGCAATGGCACCCGGCTTTGCAGTGAAGAAATAAATTAACAACGTCATCGAAGCCACTATTTTAAAATTGAAGTATAAAGGCGAAGACTGAGATGATGATGAGATTGATTCCACGCGTCCGTATGATTCCGAACGACATGCCATTCGACTTCAAAGGGTAACAATTTCCAGTGCGTCTTTTCTTTGCAATATCAATAAATAAATCACAAAGGCAGTCGTTAAGTCTTTGTGGCAATAATCTTGAAAATTCATGTTTTTCACATAGCCTGTGTCACCTATTCCTGTGGACCGGAGTAATACAACGTCCTCACAGAAAATCGATAGTGAAGCAAATGCTTGCTTTTCGCCGAGTGAGTGAGGTTACCGGAGGCCCTAACCCTTCCCTCTCCCTCTGTCCCCTCCTCGCCCGCTATTCCTTAATTACACTACTCCCACCTTAAGGGCCGGCAATCCGCTTGTGCCTCATGAGTTGAAGGCGCTCATGGGCGGTGGTAGTCTTTTACCATCAAGTGACCCGTGTGCTCGTTTGCCCCTTATACCTTAAAAAAAAAACCGATGGACCGACGACTTGAAGAAAGTGGGTGGCAGCGGATGGATGCGGACTACCCACGACTGGGATAGTTGGCGCTCCTTAGGGGAGGCCTTCGTCCAGCAGTGGACAACAATAGACTGATGATGATGATGATGAAAGTGTCATTAAACATACCCTCTGATTTCTGTTCTTGTTTAATCCATTTGGTTTGTTCTTGATCAACAACAGGAGCGAGATTACTGCTTTGGGTGTAGCCTTGATCAATTTGTTCAGTGCTGTATCTCTCTGGAAGTAAGAAATGTTTTAGATATAAGGAAAAAATAGAAATGGAAAATCTTTTGTAGTGACAGTTGTTGTTGTAGTTTTGCTATTACTGAATTTAGATTTAGATTTTGATATTCGATATTATATTTGATATACATACTTTGATGATAACATGCCTATCTATATGCTGTCATACTTCAGGGTACAGACTATCTCTTTGTGTAAAAGGGCTTAGATGGTAAGCGATGGACCTAGTCAAACTTACGATTCGATTTGAAATTGATGATTCGCCCCTTCCTAACCCTTCGTGAATTTAGGGCGTGAGTGTATGTCTGTATGTATGTATATAGTACTAATATCATGGCCTGACGTGGGTTTTCTAGTCAGTCGTTACAGTTTAATTGACAATTAATTATAATTGTGAACATTGTTAAAAGTATTCAAAACATGGAGATGTAGACAAATTTTAAAAGCTTTTATAATTTAAAAAACCGGAAAAGTTGGACTCGCGCACCAAGGATTCCGTGAAATATTTTTATTATATGATGTAACTAAAAATGTACGGTTTTCGCAATTTTTCCTTTATCTGGGCTATAAGACGTTGCTTCGCCTCACGATCAGAAGGTCTAAGTAGCAAAACGTCCAATTGCGCGAAACGATTAATGAGCAGTAAGCCTAATTAGCAAAATGTCCATGTAGCAAAACGTCTAACTCTCAGATGGTCTGTGTAGCAGAACATCTATTTAGTAAATCGTCATTTTTAAAATGTGTACAATCATGACAGAAACTGAAACTCATTTATAAATTTAAGGAAATTTATTTGATATAAAAAAATGTGTTAAAAACTAGCTTTTTAAATATTATTAGGATATGAGGCGCACAAATTCCCCTGAATTAATGCACCTAATATCCTTGTATATGGCCAAGGTTCACCAAAAATTTAAAGGGATTAACTTTTTCACTCTCAAGTTTTTGAAGCTTTCTTTTATATTTGACATTAAACATTATATCGATTTTTCTTCTCTTATTTCCTTCAAATAACATATTCTTGAATTTTGCGATCTTGCCAGAGGGCTTCTTTACTAAGAGCTTTGGGGAATAGTAACAGGGTTGGCTTTGATTTTATATTCGTGTTGTGCCGCCTTTTTTTTTATTTTTGTACGTGTGGAAACCCCCTTGGGCCGTCACCCCACCGGGGTTTTCGGTGGGGCGGTGTGTCGGAATCGAACCGACTAAAACCACACGGTGTGCCGTACTGCGCCTTAAGTAGGAGGGATCCGGGAACTTTTTATAATAAAAATTTTTTTTAACGCCTAATCCTTACGTAAAATCGTCGGATAAACAGCTTTTGCAATTAACATTTTGCTCTAAAAGCAATTTTTTTCGAGATATTTAATGAAAACCGGAAAAAAGCTGATTTTAAGTTATTTTGCAACAATAAACAATGACGCGGATCTCCGACGAAGATTTATAAATATACTAGCTGACCCGGCACACGTTGTTTTTGCCATATTAATTACTTCTAATGAATATTTTGGTCCCTTCCCTCTCTCTATCTTCCCCTCTATCTCTCCATCTCCCCCCCTCCTCTCCTACTCCCACCTTAAAGGCCAGCAAGGCACTTGTGACTCTCTAGTTGCAGGTGCCCATGGGCGGCGGTAGTCACATATCATCAGGTGATCCGTCTGCTCGTTAACCCCCTATTCCATAAAAAAAAAGTTTGACATCGATTTGGCGGCTATCGATTATTACAATCCATTATAATAATCGCACTTTCTATTTTCACTGGGTTAAATACTTAAAAAAAATTGTACTAATGAAAGTAAAAATACTAATAGCGCTATTAAAAAACAGGGGTTGATCGTAGAGAGTTGAAAATTCAGGGTTGTATGTATTTTCTAATGCTGTAATCATAAAAAAATAAAAATTTATCTAATAATTAAAAAAAATCATTTAGGGGTGGACTACCCTTAACATTTAGCGGGATGAAAAATAGATGTTAGCCGATTCTCAGACCTACCCAATATGCACACAAAATTTCATGAGAATCGGTCAAGCCGTTTCGGAGGAGTATGGTAACTAACATTGTGACACGAGAATTTTATATATAAGATGTATATTTACTGAACTGGCCTGATGGTCTAGTGGTTAGTGACCCTGACTGCTGAGACAGAGGTCGTGGGTTCGATTTCCACCCAGGACAAATAATTGTGTGATGAGCATGATCATTTGTTCTCTGTCTGGGTGTAATTTACCTATAATATGTATGTATTTAGAAATATATAAATATGTTTATCGGCAGTCTGGTTACCATAGTACAGGCTTTGCCTAGTTCAGTATCAGATGGCCGTGTGTGAGATGTGTTAAGTTATTATTATTATTAATGCCCTGAAACATATTTGTGAATTTAATGGCTGCGATAGGCAAAATAGCTCGTTGGCATAGGCAAGAACCAGCTACCGATTAGTCTGGGATCACCAAAAAACGAAAAAAAATACTCCAGCGGTTTCAACAACCACACATTAATGCGTTAGACCGGTTGGTCGGCAGATATCGGTGCTCTGCATTGCCCTATGATATTCTACGATTGAAAATATGTATATATATTGTAAAATCTAATGTAACTAATAATATTTCTTTATATCACAGGTAAAAATCGATACTTTGGACTCTTAATATTTATTAGTTAATTAAATTGAGTGGTTTTATAAAATCAGTACCTAATTTAAAAAAGTGTGTTGAAGCAAATATTAAAAAAAAGTGCATTAAAAGAAAAGAGGGACTCGATCCGGCACGCAGTCGAGTAGAAAGCGTATACTATACCAGGTAAGCCAATCGCTCGCTATAATGTAGTACAAAATAACTATATACATTCTACTTACGTTACAATGTTATAACAGGTTTCATTGATTTTCCTGTGTAAGTACCCTATAACCTGCGCAAGCACTCAAACTATTATCATACTAAGTTTCAAGCATATCCCTTCAGTAACTTTTGAGTTTATCGTGAACATATAAACAGACAGACAGAAAGACAGACATACAATTTTTTTTTAATCGCATATTTGGCATCAGTATCGATATCTTATTACCCCTCAGCCGATTTGTTTTAAATATATTCAATGTACAGAATTCATCCCGTTACAGATTTATTATAAGTATAGATATAGATAAATTACCCCCAGACAGAGAATAAATAATCGTTCTCATCACACAATTATTTGATTTGTTTAGTGAAGTACTCTGCGGGAGAGCCATGCTTCGGCACGTATGGGTCGGTTCGACAATACCACGTCCTCACAGAAAACCGACAGGGAAGCAAATGCTAGCTTTTCGCCGAGTGAGTGAGGCTACCGGAGGCCCTAACCCTTCCCTCTCCGTCTCTCCCGTCCTCGCCTCTTATTCCTCCCTTACCCTACTCCCACCCAATGGGCCGGCAATCCGATTGTGACTTTTGAGTTGCAGGTGCTCATGCGCGGCGGTAGTCATTTACCATCAAGTGACCCGTCTGCTCGTTTGCCCCCTATACCATAAAAAAAGAAACGATGGACTGACGACTTGAAGAAAGTGGGTGGCAGCGGATGGATGCGTACTGCCCACGACTGGGATAGTTGGCGCTCCTTAGGGGAGGCCTTCGTCCAGCAGTGGACGGCAATAGCCTGATGATGATGATGATGAAAGTATCATCAAACATACCCTTCGATTCCTGTCCTTGTTTAATCCATTTGGTTTGTTCTTGTTCAACAACAGGAGCGAGATTACTGCTTTGGGTGTAGCCTTGATCTATTGATTCAGTGCTGTGTTGTTCTGGAAATAAGAAATGTTTTAGATATAAGGAAAACAAGAAATGGAAAATCTTTTGTAGTGACAGTTGTTGTTGTAGTTTTTCTATTACCTACTGAATTTAGATTTAGATTTTGGGCAGTTTTATTGACAATTAATTATTATTGGGAACATTGTGAAAAGTATTTAAAACATAGAGATGTAGACAAATTTTAAAACCTTTTATTATTAAAAAATATTGAAGCGAATAAGTAACTTTTAATATTTCTCGCTCAAACACTCTCATCTGCCAAATGAGTTTGATGACGTTACTAACCGATAAACTGACAGTGCTCCATAGAGTACTGTAAGTATATTTACGTAGGTAATATTATGATACCAATTTGTGTAAGTTTGAGATACTCGGAAGCCTTACAGTAACCTCTTTCTGTTTATACTTAACACAATACAAAATTCAGTTCATCATAAAAATGCGACATTACGGATTTATACTCCCGTCGCGCTACGCAATGTACATACTTCTCAGGTTCTTTTTATAATTTCACCAATCATAACTTCCAGACTAGACTTTTCCGTGAGATCTTAATACCTAGTGTGAAATACAAGACTTATTATACCCATGTACCTTATTCTAGTTTAGTTCATTAACTCACTTCCTATGTTTTAATTGCTTACGTTATATTACTTTTACCTTTGACCAGTTTATGCCGAAAATATTTAATTCACATAATCTAACGAAAACTTGCCATTAAATCTTTTTTTCTACCAGTAGAAGCTAGAATTTTTAAGAAATTTCTAATGGTTTTAAGAGGTATAAAAGTAAATACTACGCACTTGGTGCTTTCATGTTGTGTTCTTCTGGACGGTCGTAAAATAGAAGATTATATTTTATATAATAATAATAATAACTTAATACACCTCACACATAGCCACCCGATCCCAAATTAGGCAGCGCCTGTACTATGGTAACTAGACTGCAGATAAATATACTTATATATTACTAAATAAATACCAACATATCTATAAATAAAAAAATGTACCCCTATTTCTCCTGGTCACGCTATAACTTGAGAGCGGCTTTACCGATTTCATTCATTTTTTTAAATGTTTTTTAATACTTCGTAGAAGGTTCCTACGTTAACAAAAATTAAGAAAATTGCGCAGAAACTTAGAAAATTTAAGAAAATTGAACGACTACCTTTATTATAAACTTTTGAATGTAACCTTAGCCCCAGCGTTATATATTCTTTGCTAAGCAGAAATAACTGTCAGTTGTTTGACAGTAAGAGACAGATCGCACACCGCCAATAGGCCAATATCGTTTACACAGATCGCATAATTCTAGCGTAGCGTTATATTCTCTTTGCATTAATTAGTTGTCCCTATCGGTCGGAATCAAGGACTTCATCATGGAAATCCATGGTCGGTATTAAGAACGAATTATAACCCTTACCCGGCTCCCTGGTCGGACTGATATCTTTGACGAGGACAAATTAAACCATTTTGCTTTGATTTAGCATATTGTTAATGAATTATGGTTTTCATTTCTTAGTGCACACTGCACAGTCGATTTGAATCGGAAAATTTATGGAGTTTTAAGTTTGTTCATCTGTAATTTTCAGTTGAAATTTTGATATTAAAAATCAAACACAGACACAACAGAGGTCGCAGAACTCGCAATGCCGCAAATCAAAGACATTTAAGAGCAAGTCAAACTGATGAGGAACGGGAAGCGCGAAATGAAGTTGAACGGAATCTATATCAAGAAAATAGAAATGTTGCATTTGACATACATTGAGCTACATTCAATTATAACGAGGCAATCGATTACAGTTCACAGCAAATTACGTCTTGGCAATGGCACCCGGCTTTGCAGTGAAGAAATAAATTAACAACGTCATCGAAGCCACTATTTTAAAATTGAAGTATAAAGGCGAAGACTGAGATGATGATGAGATTGATTCCACGCGTCCGTATGATTCCGAACGACATGCCATTCGACTTCAAACGGTAACAATTTCCAGTGCGTCTTTTCTTTGCAATATCAATAAATAAATCACAAAGGCAGTCGTTAAGTCTTTGTGGCAATAATCTTGAAAATTCATGTTTATCACATAGCCTGTGTCACCTATTCCTGTCGACCGGAGTAATACAACGTCCTCACAGAAAATCGGTAGTGAAGCAAATGCTTGCTTTTCGCCGAGTGAGTGAGGTTACCGGAGGCCCTAACCCTTCCCTCTCCCTCTGTCCCCTCCTCGCCCGCTATTCCTTAATTACACTACTCCCACCCTAAGGGCCGGCAATCCGCTTGTGCCTCATGAGTTGAAGGCGCTCATGGGCGGTGGTAGTCTTTTACCATCAAGTGACCCGTGTGCTCGTTTGCCCCTTATACCTTAAAAAAAAAACCGATGGACCGACGACTTGAAGGAAGTGGGTGGCAGCGGATGGATGCGGACTACCCACGACTGGGATAGTTGGCGCTCCTTAGAGGAGGCCTTCGTCCAGCAGTGGACGGCAATAGCCTGATGATGATGATGATGAAAGTGTCATTAAACATACCCTCTGATTTCTGTTCTTGTTTAATCCATTTGGTTTGTTCTTGTTCAACAACAGGAGCGAGATTACTGCTTTGGGTGTAGCCTTGATCTATTGATTCAGTGCTGTGTTGTTCTGGAAGTAAGAAATGTTTTAGATATAAGGAAAAAAAGAAATGGAAAATCTTTTGTAGTGACAGTTGTTGTTGTAGTTTTTCTATTACCTACTGAATTTAGATTTAGATTTTGGGCAGTTTTATTGACAATTAATTATTATTGGGAACATTGTGAAAAGTATTTAAAACATAGGCACAGGAAGGAAGACACGAATCGATGAGTGCGAGAGCGTATGTCTACCACTCTGAAGGGGTAACATACGAGGCCGGCACGTGCTGTCCTGTAGAGGAAGGGAGAAGGGGGAACCAGTTGGAAGAGCTCTTCAGAACACTCCCCATGATAAAGGCGATAGAGGACTTCCATAGAGGCGATATCTCTACGCATCTGCAGAGGCTCAAGGGACTCGGTGGCTTCAGGACTGCCGACAATGCGGATTGCTCGCCGCTGCAACCGGTCGAGAGCGTCAAACAGATACTGCGCAGCTCCATCGCAAAGGTGAGAACAGTACTCCACGCACGAGTGAACCTGGGTCTTATAAAGAAGACATAGATGCCCAGGCGAGAAGAACCGTCTCACCTTGTTCAGAATACCTAACTTCCACGATGCCGCCTTAGTAACGCTCTCAACGTACTCGCGCGGGTTGAGGTCGTGGCAGATCTCCATGCCCAGGTTATCGAGCCTGCCTTGTAATGGCAGTTGAGTGCTTTGAAAAGTCGGAAGGGGAAGGAATGGAGACTTTTTGGCAGAGAACGCGCACAACTCGACCGTCGTTTTTCTACAACATCTGCTGGCTTTGCTGCAGGGTGTCCAAAATATCGCCCACGAACTGTAATGTCGTCTGCATAGCAATGAATGTTGCCAAGGGCTAACATGTCATTGATATGCAGAAGAAACAGCGTGGGCGACAGGACGGAACCCTACGGTACACCTGCGTTAATCGACTGAAAGTCGGAGGCTGCACAGTCACAAAGAACTTTGATGCGGCGCTGGTGCAGGAATGCGGCAACCCAATTGCAAAGTTTGGGGGGTAAGCCGAATGCCGGTAGTTTGGAGAGAAGCGAACGGTGCCAAACCCTATCAAAGGCCTTGGCCATGTCTAGGCTGATGGCCAAAGATTCCCCGTGCCTGTCGATGGCCTAACCCCAAAGGTGTGTGACGTACGCTAGAAGATCACCCGTGGATTGGTTCGGTCTAAAACCATACTGACGATCATTAAGTAGGGAGTGATCCTCTAGGTAGTGGACCAATTGTTTGTTAATGATCCGTTCGAACACTTTGCAGATAATGGAGGTGACCGTTATCGGACGGTAATTGACCGGGTTGGAGCGGTCGCCTTTTTTGGGGACCGGCTGAATATTCGCCCCTCTTCAGGCCTCCGGAACAGTTCCCGAGAAGTATGACAAGTGATACAGGCGCGTCAATACCGGAGACAACTCTGGTGCACAGTTTTTAAGAACCACCGCTGGGAGACCGTCAGGTACACTTGCTTTCCGGACGTCGAGTGACCGAAGCTCCACAAGGACATCACTCTGCCGGATGCGAATATCCCGCATTGTGGCATTGCAGGCCGGAATGGTAGGCGGGTGCATGCCGCGGTCATCGATTCGGGAGTTAGCCGCTAAGAGATCTGCGGCTGATGGGCAAGTGATCCGTCGGGATATTTCAGCGGTGGTAGCGAGGGTTGGCAGAAGTTGGACTGCACGGCTTTAGCCAATCGCCAGAACTTTCCGCTACCCGTAGGGTATGCGACGAGATCTTGGCCAAACCACGCGATGCGCTGGGTATCCGCTGTGACGTAAGCCTTCTTGCATTTCCTAGTGGCTTTCTTAAACGCTGCTTTTAGTCGATCCAAGTCGGGGTGATTTGAAGCAGCGTTGGGCCCACCAGATGGATGCGATATAGTCCCGCATTTCATCCCAATCTGCTGACGAGTAGTGCCGTCTTTTTGCTGCCATTGGTCGTGGGGGGGCAACAAGAGGCACCGAGGTGGACACCAGGCAGTGATCGGAGGATCTTTGAGCCAGGAGGTGGATAGGGGAACTCTTCAGTGGCTACTAGTAAACTCCTCAAGTTTGGGCTCATATGATTAGTTTTGACGAGTCCAACAGATTAGGCTCGGTAAAGATGGTCTTATGATGGAGCTAAATGAATAGTGGGATTCTTTTTTACATAAACGTACAAATATAGGTCGCAGAACTCGCAATGCCGCAAATCAAAGATATTTAAGAGCAAGTCAAACTGATGAGCAACGTGAAGCGCGAAATGAAGTTGAACGGAATCTATATCAAGAAAATAGAAATGTTGCATTTGATACACATGGAGCTGCATTCAATTATAACGAGGCAATCGATTACAGTTCACAGCAAATCACGTCTTTGTAATGGCACCCGGTTTGCGGTGAAGAAATTAATTAACAACATCATCGAAGCCACAATTTTACAATTGAAGTATTAAGGCGAAGACTGAGATGATGATGAGATTGATTCTACGCATCCCTATGATTCCGAAGGACATGCCATTCGACTTTAAAATTAATTTAAAATTACAATTCCCAGTGCGGCTTTCCTTTGCAATATCAGTGAATAAATCACAAAGGCAGTCATTACGTGTTTGTTTTTCACATAGCCAACTGTATGTCACCTATTCCCGTGTCGGAAAACCATCAAGCATTATTTATTTATACGCCAGGAAAGAAAACTAACAATGTTGTGTATCAACAAGCATTACAAAAAAAATATGTTAAGGAGATAATAAAAAATTACAAACATATACAATATCAAAATATACAACAACAGAAATAATTATTATTAGTATAGTATTCCAGTTTATATTGAATGACAGGACAACGTCTGCGTCTGTCGGGTCAGCTAGTTATAGAAATTACACCAATAATCGTGCTCATCACAAAATTATTTGTCCTGTTTGGGAATCGAACACATAACCTCTGGCTCAGCAGTCAGGATCACTAGCCACTTGACCAACAGGCTCATTAATGTTTGCATACAATGTTCAGATTATTTTGAACCCAGAGGTATTTATTCTAATTAATACATTATTTCATATTATGAAATTGACAAAATAATAAATGATTTGATTTGATTTGTTTGACATCAAAGTACGTACATCAAAGTAAGTACTCTGCGGGATAGCCATGCTTCGGCACGTATGGGTCGGCTAGACCGGAGTAATACCACGTCCTCACAGAAAACCGGTAGTGAAGCAAATGCTTGCTTTTCACCGAGTGAGTGCGGTTACCGGAGGCCCTAACCCTTCCCTCTCCCTCTGTCCCCTCCTCGCCCACTATTCCTCAATTATACTACTCCTACCTTAAGGGCCGGCAATCCGCTTGTGCCTCTTGAGTTGAAGGCGCTCAAGGGCGGTGGTAGTCTTTTACCATCAAGTGACCCGTCTGCTCGTTTGCCCCTTATACCTTAAAAAAAAATCGATGGACCGACGACTTGAAGAAAGTGGGTGGCAGCAGTTGGATGCGGACTGCCCACGACTGGGATAGTTGGCGCTCCTTAGGGGAGGCCTTCGTCCAGCAGTGGACGGCAATAGGCTGATGATGATGATGAAAGTATCATTAAACATACCCTCTGATTTCTGTTCTTGTTTAATCCATTTGGTTTGTTCTTGTTTAACAACAGGAGCGAGATTACTGCTTTGGGTGTAGCCTTGATCAATTTGTTCAGTGCTGTATGGTTCTGGAAGTAAGAAATGTTTTGGATATAAGGAAAAAAGAAATGGAAAATCTTTTGTAGTGACAGTTGTTGTTGTAGTTTTTCTATTACTGAATTTAGATTTAGATTTTGAGCATACTTTGATGATAACATGCCTATCTATATGCTGTCCTACTCCAGGGTACAGACTATCTCTTTGTGTGAAAGGGCTTATACCATAAGCGATTGACCTAGTCAAACTTACGATTCGATTTGAAATTGATGAGTCGCCCCTTGCTAATCCTTAGTGGATATAGGCGTGAGTGTATGTCTGTATGTATGTATATAGTACTAATATCATGGCCTGACATGGGTTTTCTAGTCAGTCGTGACAGTTTCATTGACAATTAATTATTATTGTGAACATTGTTAAAAGTATTCAAAACATGGAGATGTAGACAAATTTTAAAAGCTTTTATAATTTAAAAAACCTTGAAAGAATAAAAACTGACAGTGCTTCATAGAGTACTGTCAGTAAATTTGCGTCGGTAATATTTTGATACAAACTTGTCAGTTGGTGTCAGCTTGTTCATCAGTTAATAACGTAATGGATCTGGTCGATATGTCCAGTCATGTGATAATATATTAAGCCTTTTTAAATAAATTTTAAGAAAGTTTTTTAAATTAAAAAAGATGTGATTTTTGGTTTTAATATCTCTTCAGTGGCTACCAGTAAACCCCTCAAATTTGGGCTCATATGATTAGTTTTGACGAGTCCAACAGATTGGGCTCGGTAAAGATGGTCTTATGATGGAGCTGGTGAATAGTGGTATTCTTTTTTTTTTATATAATATCCTACTAATATTGTAAAGGTGAAAGTTTGTGAGGATGTATGGATGTATGGATGCATGGATATTAGTTACTCTTTCACGCAAAAACTACTGTATGGATTTTAATGAAACTTTACAATAATATTGTTTATATATCAGAATAACACATAGGCTATATTTTATGAATATATTGTGTATATTGGCCAAAATATAACGATAAGTGTTATATTAAGTAAGTCCAAAAAAAAATCTGTCATCTGCGAGCTATTCTGGCGTGCGGTGGGAAAACTGTAAGAGTTACACAAATATAAAGTACGGTGGGATTGTTTCTCCTAAATAGTTCTACAAAAAAGTCATGTGTAATGTGTAAGCCATTATTACCAAAATAGTGAACCATAAATACAATAAAATTTGATTTTTTATTTCCAATTCACATTTAGCAGTAACTAATTGATTTTTATCAAAATAAATACTTTTATCGCTTCTGAAATTCAAAGTAGATAAACTTTTAAAGACGTAATTTCATGAAATATTTTTAAAGTTACGACTATAATATAAAACTGCGGGCGAGGGGGCGGGGGGGAACATCGCTCACCGGCGCGTGGCATGAGCCCAGTGCCACCCAAACGCAGGCAGACGCGTGAGGGCAGACGTTGTTGACGGTTGTGTCCGTAATGGGAATTTTCGAAACACTAGCGATTTGTTAAAAGGCTCTGTATACATACATGTCTATAATATACTAGCAACCCGCCCCTGCTTCGCACGGGTAATAATTATACACCTAAACCTTCCTCATGAATCACTCTATTTATTAGTGAAAACTGCACGAATATCCGTTCAGTAGTTTTTCAGTTTATTGCGAACAGACAGACAGACGCGGCGGGTTACTTTGTTTTATAATATGTGGTGAAGATATTGAATGTGAAAAAAATTTGAAAGTTTGTGAGGATGTATGGATGTTTGTTACTCTTTTGCGCAAAAACTACTGAACCGATCGCGATGATACTTCGTATGTAGATAGCTGGAGACCTAGATTAACACATAAGCTACTTTTTATCCCGATATTCCCATGGCATCTAAGTTACGCGGGTGAAACCGCGGAGCACAGCTAGTTAATAACAACTTAAGACATCTCACACATTGCCACCTGATCCCAAATGAGGCAGCGCCTGTACTATGGTAACCAGATTGCAGATAAATATACTTATATATTACTAAATAAATAACAACGTATTTTAGACTAGTTGTGCCCGCGACTTCGTTCGCGTTTTTTCGGAAAACAGCAATTTGTCGCTTAATTAATAGGCATTGCATCTCTTTCTACAGGCAGGCTTGTTTATACTGTATTGGCACAGAAACAACCTGGAGCGTACAAAAAAGGTTGTTTGGGTTGCTTACACGTGAAATAACGACATATTTTGGGCGTGGTAACATTACTCATTTGTTTTTGAGGCCGTATCAGGCTTAAACCTCATACACCCACGGCCACTCTTAGCGTACGCATGAGAGCGCGATTTAAAAGGTTCCCCTCTTGCTGTAGTTTGCTGTAGCTGTGTCAGTCAGTCAGTGCCGCTTCTTAGAAACTATGGGCCCCTCGGTATACCTAACAGATTACTCCGAGTCAATACTAAGGTCCCATCCCCGCAACAAATAAATGTTTGCTTCTGAGCTTTGTTTAGTCACGGCATAACATAAGATTTCACACTACTGTAACCGAACGGAAAATAAATGGTCTGAAAATGTAAAAAACTACACCGGTTACCTGTCAATGTTTCAGCTTAGATGAAATTTTTTGGCGATAGTGTCTGCCATGCATTCAATATAGTAAAATACTGTAATACTAACAAAATAGTTATATTAACAACTTAGTCATAGATGTAAATGAATAAATATTCTATTCTTTTCCAATATAATTATGTCGAAGGGAACCAACGCGATCACGTATTTAAAAGGTATTACATACATGATATCCTACGATTGAAAATATACATTCACTTAAAATCCTTCAAACAGACTTGAGTATCTGAAGGTAAAGTCTAAAGTAACTAATAATATGTCTTTAAATCACAGGTAAAAATCGATACTTTGGACTCTTAATATTTATTAGTTAGGT
Organism: Callimorpha dominula; assembly: GCA_949752705.1. Lineage (NCBI taxonomy): Eukaryota > Metazoa > Arthropoda > Insecta > Lepidoptera > Erebidae > Callimorpha > Callimorpha dominula. Next base: position 3,507,403 of record OX457020.1, read on the forward strand.
AATTAAATTGAGTGGTTTTATACCTAATTTAAAAAAGTGTTATAGCAAATATTAAAAAAAAGTGCAATTAAAGAAAAGAGTGACTCGATCCGGCACGCAGTCGAGTAGAAAGCGTACACTATACTAGATAAGCCAATCGCTCGCTGTAATGTAGTTCAAAATAACTATATACATTCTACTTTTCATTGATTTTCCTGTGGGAACCAAAGTTTAACCCGGGATAAAAAGTACTCTATAACCTGCGCAGGCACTCAAACTATTATCATACTAAGTTTCAACCATATTCTTTTAGTAACTTTTGAGTTTATCGTGAACATACAAACCGACAGACAAAAAGACAGAGAGACATACAATTTTTTTTTGAATCGCATATTTGGCATCAGTATTGATTTCTTAATACCCCTCAGTCGATTTGTTTTAAATATATTCGATGTACAGAATTCATCCCGTTACAGATTTATTATAAGTATAGATAAATTACACCCAGACAGAGAACAAATAATCGTTCTCATCACACAATTATTTGATTTGTTTGACATCAAAAGTACGTACATCAAAGTAAGTACCCTGCGGGAGAGCCATGCTTCAGGACGTATGGGCTGGCTCGACAATACCACGTCCTCAAAGAAAACCGGCCGTGAAGCTAATGCTAACTTTTCGCCAAATGAGTGAGGGAAGTTACCAGAGGCCCTAACCCTTCTCTCTCCGTCTCTCCCCTCCTCGCCCCTTATTCCTCCCTTACCCTACTCCCACCTAAAGGGCCGGCAATCCGCTTGTGACTCTTGAGTTGCAGGTGCTCATGCGCGGCGGTAGTCATTTACCATCAAGTGACCCGTCTGCTCGTTTACCCCCTATACCATAATAAAAAGAAACGATGGACTGACGACTTGTATAATGTGGGTGGCAGCGGATGAATGCGGACTGCCCAAGACTGGGATAGTTGACGCTCTTTAGGGGAGGCCTTCGTCCAGCAGTGGACGGAAATAGGCTGATGATGATGATAAAAATATCATTAAACATACCCTCCGATCTGGATTGTTCCATTTGTTCTTGTTCAAAAACAGGATATCTGCGTTGGGTGTAGCTTTGATCTATTGATTCAGTGCTGTGTTGTTCTGGAAATAAGAAACGTTTTAGATATAAGGAAAAAAAGAAATGGAAAATCTTTTGTAGTGACAGTTGTTGTTGTAGTTTTTCTATTACCTACTGAATTTAGATTTAGATTCTGGGCAGTTTAATTGACAATTAATTATTATTGGGAACATTGTGAGAAGTATTTAATACATAGAGATGTAGACAAATTTTAAAACCTTTTATTATTAAAAAATATTGAAGCGAATAAGTAACTTTTAAAATTTCCCGCTCAAACACTCGCATCTGCCAAATGAGTTTGATGACGTTACTAACCGATAAACTGACAGTGCTCCATAGAGTACTGTAAGTATATTTACGTAGGTAATATTATGATACCAATTTGTGTAAGTTTGAGATACGCGGAAGCCTTACAGTAACCTCTTTCTGTTTATACTTAACACAATAAAAAATTCAGTTCATCATAATCCAATAAAAAAATAAAAAATAAAACCTTAAAAAGAAATAATTGTATTTTAAATTAATTTAATTTTTAATCGATTTTATTAAAATAATTAGAAGTTTGGTCATAAAAATGCGACATTAGGGATTTATACTCCAGTCGCGCTACGCAATGTACATACTTCTCAGGTTCTTTTTATAATTTCACCAATCATAACTTCCAGACTAGACTTTTCTGTGAGATCTTAGTACCTAGTGTGAAATACAAGACTTATTATACCCATGTACCTTATTCTAGTTTAGTTCATTAACTCACTTCCCATGTTTTAATTGCTTACGTTATATTACTTTTACCTTTGACTAGGTTATGTCGAAAATATTTAATTCACATAATCTAACCAAAAATTGCCATTAAAGTAGAAGCTAGAATTTTTATTAAATTTCTAATAGTTTTAACAGGATATAAAAGTAAATACTACGCACTTGGTGCTTTCATGTTGTATTCCTCTGGACGGTCTGAAAATAAGAAGATTATATAATTATTTTTTATATAATATTAATAATAACTTAAGACACCTCACACATGGCCATCTGATACCAAATTAGGCAGCGCCTGTACTATGGTAACCAGACTGCAGATAAATATACTTAAATATTACAAAATAAATACCAACATTATCTATATATAAAAAAATGTACCCCTATTTCTCCCGGTCACGCTATAACTTGAGAGCGGCTTTACCGATTTCATTCATTTTTTTTTCATGTTTTTAATAATAATAATAATAATTTATATGTATATTAAGTAAATAAAGAGAATAATAATAATCATTATAATAATAATAATAACTTCTATTTATTAAACACGTGTGACTAACACATGTTTAACAAATAAAAGTTATTATTATATAATATATAATACATAATATAATACATACATATTTCAAATGTCATGCACATGGATGGAAAATGTTTTGTAAAGTACAACATGTTTTACCGTGGTCGGCGTACAAATATTTTAAGTAGGTACAAATTTAACTAATTACTTACAAACAATTACTAATTAGGTACAAGATATTAATTTTAAAAACTCGTAGAGCGGCGCATCACAATGACACGTAGTATAATAAATTACTAATACGGTTTACAAACTATACTACGATGCACATAAATAACAAATAAAATTAATAAATTAAGTAAATATGTCACAGTTTATCATTCAAAAAATCATTAAGAGAATGGTAACATTTCTGAATTAATATGCTTTTAAGCTTTGACTTTAACAAATTTGAATTCAATTGTTTAATATTATTTGGAATTTTATTGAAAGTCACAGGACGCATACATATAACACTTTTATGAAGCAGCGCTGTTTTCGCTGGATGTACTTGTAACCTGTTATTGTCACGTCGACTACGAACTACATTATCTGATAGTCTTGGGAATAAGTGTGAATTATTTTTAACAAATAAAACTACTTCTAAGATATATAATGAGGGTAGAGTTATAATTTTATGTTGAACAAATAGAGGTTTCCAACGTTAACAAAAATTAAAATTAAGAAAATTGCGCAGAAACTTAGAAAATTTAAGAAAACTGAACGACTACCTTTATTATAAACTTTTGAATGTAACCTTAGCCCCAGCGTTATATACTCTTTGCTAAGCAGAAATAACTGTCAGTTGTTTGACAGTAAGAGACAGATCGCACACCGCCAATAGGCCAATATCGTTTACACAGATCGCATAATTCTACCGTAGCGTTATATTCTCTTTGCATTAATTAGTTGTCCCTATCGGTCGGAATCAAGGACGAAATGTAACCCTTACCCGGCTCCCTGGTCGGACTAATATCTTTGACGAGGTAAAATTAAACCATTTTGCTTTGATTTATCATATTGTTAATGAGTTATGGTTTTCATTTCTTTGTGCACACTGCACAGTCGATGTGAATCTGAAAATTTATGGAGTTTTAAGTTTGTTCATCTATAACTTTCAGTTGAAATTTTGATATCAAAAATGCAAAAAAGTAGACGTACAAATATAGGTCGCAGAACTCTCGATGCCGCAAATCAAAGATATTTAAGAGCAAGTCAAACTGATGAGCAACGCGAAGCGCGAAATGAAGTTGAACGGAATCTATATCAAGAAAATAGAAATGTTGCATTTGACATACTCATATTCAATTATAACGAGGCAATCGAATTACAGTTCACAGCAAATCACGTCTTGGCAATGGCACCCGGCTTGCGGTGAAGAAATTAATTAACAACGTCATCGAAGCCACAATTTTAAAATTGAAGTATAAAGGTGAATACTGAGATGATGATGAGATTGATTTCACGCATCGCTTTGATTCCGAACGACATGCTATTCGACTATAAACGGTAACAATTTCCATTGCGGCTTTCCTTTGCAATATCAATAACTAAATCACAAAGGCAGCCGTTAAGTGTTTGTTTCAATAATCTTAAAAATTCATGTTGTTCACATAGCCAAATGTATGTCACCTATTCCCGTGTCGGAAAACCATCAAGCATTGTTTATTTACGCGCCAGGAAAGAAAACTAACAATGTTGGGTATCAACAAGCATTACAATAAAAATATGTTAAGGAGATAATAAAAAATACAAACATATACAATATCAAAATATACAACAATATAAATAATTATTATTAGTATAGTATTCCAGTTTGAATTGAATGACAGGACAACGTCTGTCGGGTCAGCTAGTTATAGATAAATTACACCCAGACACAGAACAAATAATCGTGCTCATCACAAAATTATTTGTCCTGTTTGGGAATCGAACCCATAACCTCTGGCTCAGCAGTCAGGATCACTAGCCACTTGACCAACAGGCTCATTCATGTTTGCATACAATATTGAGATGGTTTTGGACCCAGAGGTATTTATTCTCATTAATACATAATTTCAAATTATGGAATTGACAAAATAATAAATGATTTGATTTGTTTGACATTAAAGTAGTACACCAAAGTAAATACTCGATGGACGATGGACAGACGACTTGAAGAAGGTGGGTGGCAGTTAATGGATGCGGACTGCCCAAGACTGGGATAGTTGGCGCTCCTTAGGGGAGGCCTTCGTCCAGCAGTGGACTGCAATAGACTGATGATGATGATGATGAAAGTATCATTTAATATACCCTCCGATTCCATTTGTTCCATTTGTTTTTGTTCATAAACAGGATCGAAATATCTGCGTTCGGTGTAGCTCTGAACTATTGGTTCAGTGCTGTGTTGTTCTGGAAATAAGAAACGTTTTAGATATAAGGAAAAAAAAGAAATGGAAAATCTCTTGTAGTGACAGTTGTTGTTGTAGTTTTTCTATTACCTACTGAATTTAGATTTAGATTTTGGGCAGTCCACTTTACAATTAATTAATAATTATTGTGAACATTGTAAAAAGTGTTCAAAACATAGATAGTAGACAAATTTTAAAAGCTTTTATTATTAAAAAAAAATAAGCGAATAAGTACTCGTAACTCGCATCTGCCAAATGAGTTTGATGACGTTACTAACCGATAAACTGACAATGCTCCGAGTACTGTAAGTATATTTACGTAGGTAATATTATGATACTAACTTGTCAGTTGGTGTCAGCTTGTTCATCGGTTAATAACTTAATGGATCTGGTCGGGGTTGCCAGTCACGAAATAATATATTAAACATTAAATATTTTTTTTTTTTAATATTTTTTTTTTTTTTTTTTAATCAATTTTACTAAAGTTTTTTAAATGAAAAAAAATGTGGTTTTAGGTTTTAATATGACAAAATTAATCATATAGTTATAACGTAACATAAATTCATGATTATTGTCTACATTCCTATTATTTAGTAATTACGAGGTATATTATCTTGTCTGTTATAATTCTGATACGTATAAGTATACGGACATATGGGGTCTTACCTATTTCTTGTGTGCAGTTTACACTCAGAATCTGTAATGAAAAATGTTTTATGTTAATAAAAGTGTTTTCAAATTTTGACGGTAGGTATACAACTTCACGCCTGATGATGAAACAATAAGTTTCCATGACGGTAGGCGACTTTTAGGTAGATTTCGAAGAAATATTGGTTACTGGTTTTGTACCAGTTGTCAAGTTGTCCAAAAATTTCTTCACAGGAGGTCTAGTTATGATCCCTAGACCCCAAAACAACCGCCGAACGCGGGTAGACGCGTGAGGGCGAACGTTGTTGACGGTTGTGTCCGCAATGGGAAACCGCGGGACGCTGCTAGTTACTACTAAAATTTTAACATTCGGACGCCACTTAGAGGCGGAATATGTTTGAACTTCTTTAATTCAAATCTTGCATGCGTTTTATTTGTACGCGTAACACATCCTAACTGTCGAACCAGAGGTCGTGGGTTCCATTTCCACCCAGGACAAATAATTGTGTGACGAGCACGACCGTTTGTTCTGTGTTTGGGTGTAATTTATCTATAATATGTATTTATTTAGAAATATATAAGTATGTTTATCAGCAGTCTGGTTACCATAGTACAGGTTCTGCCTAGTCTGGGATGAAAAGACCATGTGTGTGATGTGTGAGGTTATTACATTTTTAAATACATTTATATATAAAAAATAGTGTCCCATCGGTATCGGGTACAAGCTACCGGTGGTTAGGGTGTGGCAGAACTTTTTATACCGATATTCTCACGGGATCGGGACTTACGCGGGTGAGACCGCGGGGCGCTTGTTGTATTATAAATGAGAAAATTTGGATGGATGGATGAATGTTTGTTACTTTTTCACGCCACAACTACTTAACCGATTGCGATGAACATAAATTCTACTTTTTATCCCGATATTCCCACGGGATCGGGATAAAAAGTAGAATTTATGTTCATCGCAATCGTTTAAGTAGTCGTATATAAATTCCAATGTTATATATAAATTCTACTTTTTATCCCGATATTCCCACGGGATCGGGACTTACGCGGGTGAAATCGCGGGGTGCTGCTAATCCTAAATATACCCAATAAATTTATATTTTTCAAGAATTCAATTCAATTTAAATAAATATGTCAAACACATTATATTTTTTGCCCTAAAAATAATGAAAAACAGTTATAAAGTAATTTTAGTACATGATACTTACGTAAATTGGTAATTATCATGTTTGGAACCCGTAATGCAGTAATTAATTAACATTTTTAATCAATTTTACCTATACATATATATCCCAAAAAAAATCCAAAAACTTTTTTTTGGTTAATTTTGCAATAAATGTCATTTTCATCGGCCATTTTGATTCCACCATATTAAATTTATAAATTTCTTTACCAGATTCGTAATCAGCACACTTGAAAACCCCTAAGAACCCAGTTTCATAATTTTTCATCGATTAATATTCGAAATATTCCCTTTTACCACTGATTTCTCTTATTTGTCACAAATAAACAATTAGTACCCTTTTTTAAAAGGAGACATTTTTTGTTGACACTAGAAGGAAATGCAAAAGATTTCATCAAAAAATATGGATCGCGGAATCATTCTGAAGTTTAGGTCTTATTTTGTCTAATATAACTCTACTATAATGTTTACCTTTGTAATTGTAAATTCTCCCAACGCTCTTTTAGGTAAACCGATGGCAAAGAAGCCGTGTCATAGTAGAAATTTATATACGGATCTTCAACTCCCTCAGCCTCATTAGCTAAGCGGTCTACCATTATATTTCCTACGATTTCACAATGACGTGATATCCATGCTAAATAAACAATTCAATTTAAATTACAGCATTTTAGAAGTAAATTTTTAATATCAACGATAATGGTATTATTATATCAGCTTTAAATGGAAATCTGCCTAAAGCTTGTAATGCACTTAAGGCATTAGAAAAAATAACAGTTTTTTCAAAATTGTTCTTTTTTTTTTTTTTAAAGAAAAAGAATACTAGCAACGTGGGACGCACATTACTAGTATTCTTATTAACCCCTCCAATTAAGCTTAACGCTTGTATTAGGAGTGGGCTCACGACGGTAGTGCACTGGATGGGGTTCGAACCCGCAACCACTTGATCGCAAGTCCGACGCCATAGCCATTACGCTACCGCCGCTTTGTTTGAAATAACTTACTCAAGAGCTTTAAAAATAGCATTACATTCTCGAGTAAAAACTGAAGTTTCAGGAGGAAATAACATTCATATTACATTATCATCATTTTAATGAATGATTAAATTGTAAATGAAACACTCGCAATTTAACCTGTCCCGTAGTCGAATGTTTCGAAGCGTCTGTAAAAATGTAATGAGTCTCTCGATAAATTATCTCTAATACAGTTGAATGTAATATTTGCCTGAGGATAATCTTTTCTAATACCTAATGAGTAATGTATATTTGGTGACAATACAAGTGAGGAAGCTGCCACCGAACAACGGAAAACAAAGGGAACTATAAATTGGAGTTTGATATGAAATCATTTTGTCATAACCTATAATTAAATATGGAGTAGGATTGTGTTTATAAAACTTGGATGTGTGTACTATCTGAGAAAGATTTTGATGTATGGGGTGGTTTGATAGTTGGGAACAACAAAATATAAATCTGTCAGACAGGTATTGCCAACGAAGATGTAATGGAGGATTCACACATTCTACCTGTAGCGCATTAGTTCAAAGCAATCCTCAATGCTGTCGATTGACCCAAATCTAAACCTTTGAATGCAGCTTTGTTACTCGGTTCTAATAAAAAAATACCATAATCAAGGACACTTCTAATCAATGCATTGTACATTAATTTCATGGTAAATGGGTATGCACCCCACCAAACGCCCGACAGGCACCTAAGTATATTTCAAGACTGTTGTTATCTAGCCACTGTTTAAGAATGTCTAAAGACGCGGTTAGCGACGTACAGGTAGAAATGATGGGTCTATGAACAGAATATAATAGTAAATCATCCGCATACTGCAGACATCGGACATCGTTTTCCAAGGAAGACTCCAAATAGTATGTATTAATATTAAACAAAATGTGGCTTATCACTGAGCCTTTCCACAATAACCTAGATACTGAACTAGAGTCTTTCATGGACAACTTAATTTTCCGTTCCGACAGTATGCTTATAATCAAATTGGTTAACATAAAAGGAACATTTAAGGAGTTAAGTTTCTTGAACAAAGTGGATAAAACTACATTGTCATAAGGAGATTTTACATCTAAAAAGGTGGCTACTATAGCGGTATTATCAGAAAATGCAATGCATATATCCGATGTAAACATGGCTATACTATCCATAGTACTTTTACCCCGTCTAAACCCAAACTGATGCTTACTCAACAAGTTATTGCTCTCTATGAACCACTCAAGACCAATTTTGCTTAAAAGCTCAACGATTTTCATTAATACTGCTGATAGAGTTATAGGGCGATATAATGATGCTTGAGAAGGGCTTTTATTAGGTTTAAAACTCGGAATGATGTCTTGTGTTTTCCAGGCGGACGGAATGGATCCAGATGTCATTATCGAGTTAATTAAGTCTAAAAAATACGATAAAGACTCATCACTAAGATGAAATAAAAAATGGGTGCGTGTACTTATGTACGCGAGTGAGAAGTTATGCTTCTCTGGCATAATTAAAAAAAGTATATAAGCACAATTTTTTTCACTAAAATTTACGAATAGTAAATAATATTAATCAAAATATTCAATACAAATCACTACTGAATATAATTTATTAGCACATATATAATTCGCACTTGTATGAAACTAAAACATGTGTTGTGAATGTAGAAACTAGAAATATGTGGATAAATATTATTAATATGAAAACAGTGATCAGAGGCGACGAGGGTGCCAACATGCGCGACTAATAGAGGTTCTATTTCTATTTTGTTGGTACTCGTAGCTTTTTTTCGAGACTTAATAAAAGAAGGTTTAGCAGCAAGGGCAGCTTCAACCTGTTACTTTTGTGTTACAGTGATGCGCACGCATCTTATAATTTCACTCTCATAATTTTTTCATAACGCGCCTAAAGAAGTATAACTTCAAAAAGGAATAAGGAATTCCGTCACAACCCTGGCGCTGAATCCCGAACATAAGACAACACTCCCTTCAACTCAGAAAGTGAAAAAGGGCCGCTACGATTAATGTTTAAGTTAAGGATTCTGCACACTGAGGTTCAGAATCCTTACAGACAATTGGAAGAGAAGAAATATTGGCGTTAACTTTACACATTTATATTTTTCACTGGTTTCCCTTTAATTTGCACGGGTACAAATTATACACCAAAACCTTCTTCATGAATCACTCTGTCTATTAGTGAAAACCGCATGAAAATCCGTTCAGGAATTTTTCAGTTTGTCGCCAACAGACATACAGACAGACGCGGCGAGGGACTCTGTTTCATAGTATGTAGTGATGTAGTGATAATAACGCTGAAGGTTTTTTTGTTAATTTAAAAGCTCTTATTTCTGGAACTATAAGTCAGATTTGAGTAATTCTTTTTGTATCGGATAGAGTATTTACAGACAAAAATTATAGACTATGTAACTTCACGCTACCACTCTTAGTAGCGGAGCAGTGAACACCAACACACCACAGGTGCAACGGTGAGGTACGTCCAATAATAATTCAAAATAGAAATTTAATATTAAATATCAGTAAAATGGGCGGTCATATCGCAGTCTGCAATCTCTTACACACAACCTTAGGGTTTACTATACTGTATGGTAGTAGGTAACTCGCGATGCACAACAACTAATAATCATAAATTTGAAATTGAAAATACCCCCAACTCGAAAAGCCCTTCAACAATTAGAAAAGAGCTGATGATCTTCGAACGGCTGAACAGATTTTCTTAAATTATATCCAAGAACACTCTCGATCAAATCACCTTTCAAATAAAAAAACCGCACTCAAATTGGTTCATCAGTTTAGGAGCTGCAATGCCCTCATTTTGCGTCAGGGGTTAAACATAGATGACACATATATGTAAATATCCTAACAATTGATTTGAATCTAAGTGATATATATACTTTATTGCACACCAAATATCACAAAAAAATCAAATATCGCAAGTCAGTGGGATGCAATTGTCTGTTACAGGTTTCCTGTGATCTCTAACAGACAACCTGCAATGGATTATACTATAAAGGTTTACCAGATTGTGACGCACAGTCATATGAAAATGGAAGCGGCAGTAGCATAATGGCTAAGGCATCGGACTTGCGATCAAGTAGTTGCGGGTTCGAACCCCACCCAGTGAGTTACTCACTCACTCCCATATTTTTTTGTTCCCCCCTCCGACCGCCACCCGTTTTAGTGGGGCGGTGTGTCGGAATTGAACCGACTAAAACCACACGGTGTTCCCTACTGCGCCTAAAATATGTGGGAACAGCTTTTCACATCATCATCAAACATACGGACCCCTCCGAGCGCCTGCGCGTCGCTTCCTCGCTTCCTCGCGGCACGAGAACCCAATAGCTGCCTTTATACGATCACTCTATCGCGCGTGCTCAGGAGCGTCCAGGATTGGGCGCGCAATCGTGCGCGATTACCTTCTTGAAGTTATTTACGCTAACGTTCTTTCGCGGAGGATTAGTCGCGTTCTTTTTTGTCGTAGCGGAAAGAGCGTCCGTGTAAAGGGTAGTCGCGCGGGATAGACCGCGCGAAACTGGCGCGTGTTGGAGTATGTGCATTTCGCACGGTTTTATGGAAGTAACGCAGTTTTGTTTATGAGGGGTTCCAAAAAACACTAGTAATGTGTGACATGGCTGGTATTTCTGTATAAAAAAAGTAAAAAATATAAACTTACACTGAGCAGGCACACTGCTAGAATACTCCTCCTGGAGACCATCTTCACAATGAAGACTAAGTCGGATAACGAAATGCATTACGAGCATGCGTATTTATACTGCACATCGTAAGCGATTATTAATTGATACACTTGCGTAAATATAACTGCAATTGTAAATAAATAGGTGCAAGTAGTTTATTACTAGGTGCACCTTTTTGACGGGCATTAGGTCGTGACTATACATTTATAATCATAAATTAAAAATTTAAAATACCTCCGACTCCAAAATCCCTTCGAAATAACGATTAAAAAGAGCTGATGATATTCGCTATGCTGAACAGATTTTCTTGAATTATATTTATGAACACTCTCGATCAAGTCACCTACTCAAATCGGTTCCGTTTGGGAGCTATGATGCACAGACAGACACACAAATACACATGTCAAACTTAACACCCCTCGTTTTTACGTCAGGGGTTAAAAATAAAGTTTTGCAATGATGCAGTAGTAGCGCTTATACTTTTAGTGTTCAAGAGAAAAACGAACCCTTCTTTTATCATATCATGTTGTCCGCATGGGTGTCCATCTGCCTGTCAAGGATTTAAGACCCTTTTTCTCGGGAAAGCTTAGAGGAATAACGTTGTAGTAACAACATAAAGGAATAAAGTAAATGACCGTATTTAAATAAACATACGGTCATTTAAGCCTTGGATTTGAGCAAATTTGAACATTTCGCAGGTAAATCAAAACCTATTGGGTACTTCCCATTGACCTAGAATCATGAAATTTGGCACGTCTGACAGCACGAGTTAAGGAAAAAATCTGAAAGTTGTTAATTTCTTGTTAAATCACATTAAAAAAAATCTAATCTAAGGTTACCTAACTTAATAATACTTTTTTAAGAATTCGCACGGGTAGCCGAGACATCTTCAACAATCATCAACATATTTCAATCAATTTACACAAAACATTAACAAATGATACACCTAAAACTTCCTCATGAATCACTCTGTTTATTAGTGAAAACCGAATGAAAATTCGTTCAGTACTTTTTTAGTTTATCGCGAACAGACAGACAGACAGACAGGCACAGCGGAGACTTTATTTTATAATATGTTGTGATAATATTACCGTGCTGTTATGAATCTTTGTATGTATATGTAGTTCGAATGACAATACTATAATTTGGTACCTTGAAGCTGAGCTCATGATGGAGCCAGGAGGTAGATAGTTGAACTCTTCAGTGGGTACTAGTAAACCTTTAAGTTTAGGCTCATATAATTCGCTTCGACTAGTCCAAGAAATTGGGTTTGGTAACGATGATTTGATGATGCATCCATTACTGCATGCATTACTTTTCATTCCCAAAGTATTTACTAAATGTTACACCAGAGGCGTTCGCGTCATCATTGCCGCAGCTGTGACATACGTGTATTTATTAATAAATAAATAACAAATCTATTGTTATTTTATTGAATAACTATATTATTTACTCAATCCTACCCAAGCTTTCATTCTCATAATAAATTGCTACTTTATAATTTATATGTTTGCACAGATGTTTAACAAAAACAGAAGTTGTTTGTTTGAGCGAACTGCACATTGCTTGTTATTGTTATGACCGCTGTGTTTCATTAATGAAATAAATATATTAGCTTATTCCTTGTGCTTATGATAGCAAGATAAAATCTTTTTAACAAAAAATTAAACCGACGAAAAGAACTAAAAAGCAAAAAATAAATAAAAATTAAGTCTTAAGTATAGAGCTTATTTACATAAACTATCAAATTTTATATAAACTTATTTTGAGTCGGCGCCAAACAACAAACTGATTAACTATCAAAATTTTATATGTAGCTACGTAAGCAATTAATTATTTTATTATTTGGCGCCGACTCAAAATAAGTTTATATAATATTTTATAGTTTATGTAAATAAGCTCAATACTTAAGACTTAAGGTTTATTTATTTTTTGCTTTTTAGTTCTTTTCGTCGGTTTAATGTTTTGTTAAAAAGATTTTATTTTATGGTTTTTTTCATCATCAGCTCAGCTACATGATGTGATGATTTCTAAACGCAATACCTGGTAAAGTAATGAAAAAAAACAGAAACACTATTCGTTCCTACAATTTTCGAGGGTTTCTCTCAATTTTATCAGGATCCCATCATCAGATCCTGACTTCCTTGACATGGGACCACCCTTGAGGTATACCCTATCCAAAAAAAAAGAATAATCAAAATCGGTTTATAAATAACGAGGTGAGGACTGAACAGACATAAAAAAAATAAATATTATACGGTCTGGCATTGAGACGCGGTCTGAGAGAAAAGTCTAAATATCACAAAAAATTCCGTCTCTACAAAAATCCGCGAGACTATGATACTTTTAGTATGCTCCGTACTAGATGTAACAAACTTATGAATGAAGATTACAAATGTTTTGTTTCATCAGTTGTGTCTTCATTAACATCCGACATAAAATATTTCTGGAGATATGTCAACAACAAAAAAAAATGCTAACTCAATACCTTTAACCATGACATATAATAACAAAAGCTCTACCAATCATAAAGATATTTGCGACCGTGCACCGTATACGAATCTTCCCTGTCCTCTCATCTCTCATCGTCTCTCATCTGTCCCTCTCTTCTCTAATAAATGACAAGTTAACTCATTAATATACACATAAATGAAAATGACATCCTAAAGAAAATGGTCAAACTAGATGCCAACAAAGGTGCGGGACCGGAGTGTCCCCCTCTCTCATTCATTAAACAATGTAGTAGAGAACTTTGCACGCCTTTGTCGACAATATTCACCAACTCAATACGTTCTGGAGTGTTCCCAACGATATGGAAAATGGCCCACATAATCCCTATTTTTAAGGCAGGTGACAGATCAAACTGTGAGAACTATAGGCCAATCAGCATACTATCATGTATCGCTAAACTCTTCAAGTCAGTTGTTTACGACCATTTATATTATCACTTTTTCCCGTACATATCTCCGCGGCAGCATGGTTTCGCCAAGGGTAGGTCTACCCTTTCTTACTTGCTAGTTTACAAAAATTATTTGTGCTGCGCTTTTGGTCGAAGAGAACAAGTACAACAAGGACTTTTCTAAGGCTTTTGATAAAGTCAACCACGTGTTGTTATGTTGTAAACTCTCAAGCTACGAAATTCATGGTAGTCTGCTACGATGGATTGAGTGTTATTTGTCCAGAAGGAGTCAGCTCGTTGCAATCAAGGGTGAGGTTTCTTCTCCATTTGTGGCATCATCAGGGGAGCCGCAGGGTTCGCATTTGGGTCCATTATTCTTTGTCATATTTATTAACGATCTTGTAGATAAATTGACCAACCACTGCTTGCTCTACGCTGATGATCTTAAGGTCTATTCTATCATTAAATACCCAAGATGCGGAAATCCTTCAAAAAGACCTTGAGATCATAAACAATTGGTGCGTCGAGAACTATATGACCTTAAATGTGACCAAATGTTGTGTTATCTCTTTTACAGCTAAATTTCAGAAAGTACTGTTCAATTACAATCTCGATGGGCACTTTCTTGAAAAAAATTAGGTTGTAAAAGATCTCGGTGTTGCTTTTGACGAAAAATTTACTTTTCGGGAGCATTATGATAATATACTTAGCAAAGCTTCAAGCCTTCTTGGATTCATATTGCGAGTCACAAAGGACTTCAAGAAATCTCGTAGTCTTCTTCTCCTCTCTAATACACTCGTTCGCACTGTACTAGAGTACAATTCACCTGTTTGGTCTCCCTACTATGCTATCCATGTAAATAGAATAGAGTGTATCCAAAGGAAGTGCCTCAGAATATTGTGCTTCAGATACAACGTTGACCGGAATGTCTGCTCTTATGAAGACAGATCAAACAAGTTTAAATTGCTCTCCCTTGAGTCCCGCCGCAAATGTCATTATCTACTATGTCTTCATAAGATCATACATTCCGGTGTTGACCGTCCTTACTTACTTTTCCAAATAAATTTTAACCCGAGGTTTAGGTCACGTCAACCTCACTACCGAAGCTTCACCTTGAATGTGCATCTGAATAATACTTCCTTTAATAATCCCATTGTTAGAATGTGTCGTCTCTATAATGAATTATTACCCCAATATTTGGATATCCTTGACATATTTAATTCCAAATGTAGTAAATTTAAAAACCATGTTACGCATAATATATTATGTCATCAACATTGATCTGATTTGTTATTTTTGTCATTTTTAATTTTACATTTATTTTTATGTTATTATTTAACTATTTAAGTTGCATGTAATCTCGTCTTGTATCACCCAAATTGCCATGTTGTGTACACATATTTAGGAACATAGCTGAGATCGAAACTATTAGTGATAGCTATTTATAAGGCTAAGTTTTGTGTTATGCTCTGTTTTGTGTGCCTAAATAAATAAATAAAATAAACATACAAACAACGGATACAAAGAACATCCAGACTGGGGTGTGAATCGAACCCACGACCTATCACGATAGAGGTCGCAATTATGCACCGATTGCTTTCAAACTTGGACGACAAATCAACAGGGCAAAAATGAAGGTTAAGTTCGTGAATGGGGAATATTCCCCCAAAGGGGGGACTGGGGGGAGGATTTTCATTTTTTTTTTACCGTTTAACATTAATAGCATGCCCATAGTAAATACGAATATTTTTTAATATGAATCCTAAATGATTCCCTCCTTAACTTGGGGAGGGGAGGAAAATCAAAATTGGTTGGAAAAAAATTCGTAGTTCCGAAACTGTAAACTGAAAGCTAATTTTTTTTTTCTCTACGATGTAGACTAAAATGTTTTTAATGCGACTTATATTTTTGGAGATAAAAATTTTAAACACACGAAATCTACCTCTGCGGGCCTGCTGCGGGACCAGATTTTTTAACTGGCTGTTGTTTTTGGGTCTATGAATCATAACTAGACCTCCTGTGAAGAAATTTTTATAAAACTCGACCAATAGGTAGACTTTTCTTCAAAAATCTACCTAACAATCCAAAAAACCGTTATTTTGTTGTTATATCCCATAAAAAAATTGTTTTTGTAACTGCAAACGTATATTTTGCGCTTGAAAAGTTCACTTTGTCGTATATCGATGTATGGGAAAGTATTTTTAAAACTGCAAGCTAAGTTTGCCTTTCGGAGACTTGCAAAAATCTTCAAGGATTGATTCCCAAGATAGACGTACTTATCTAAATACAAGTTAAGGAACCCCTAGGTGCGCGAGTCAGACTCGCAATTGTTTTTGGTTGAACGTGCCATTCTCTGGAACTAACAGTCGGAAATTAAAAATCCTTTTTTATTTGATTGCCTAATTCTAACGACGATTGTAGGCCACTTAACAGAGCAGTGACCATAGACGCAGGTGAAACAGCGGAGAATGGCTAGTATTATAGAAATTTCCAAACGAGCCATACTGTTTCGGTTTACGCGTACACACGACAGGAGTGACATAAAACGGATGTGAACGCCTCAATTTGGACTAGGAACACGTTCCCTCCAACTTTAAATAATGAAAATTGTATTAGTACCTAGTATTTATTTTGAAGTGAAAACTTCTTAAGGCACGTTTGTGCACTTTTTTATGGGGAAAAAGCACTGAACTCGTAACCGTCACGCTAATACCACATGTATAGATTCAGTAGAGGGCGCTAATCTAAACATTGAATTCTAGCAGCTCCTTATTAATTAACGTCACCTACCTGCTAATGTGACGTTTTAAGTTCGTCGTTTCGTTTAAGTTTTCACTTCTATCGGCAGTGATGACTGCCAATTTTTTCATTTTAGGCTTAATTTTTTTAAGGAAATTTAAAAAATCTGGCATTCTCAAAAAGAATTCCACTGTCCAATTTCTTCCCAACTCATACAAGCCTATTTCCATATTCTACTTGTCACCACGCGTTCATAATCCCGCAATGCATAGGGTGCCTGTACGCGTATCCACCTCCTCCCTCCTTAGGGCCTGCGGTAACCTTACTCATTCGGCGAAAAACAATGCAATCATTGCTTCACTGCTGGTTTTCTGTGAGGCCGCGGTATCACACCGGTCGAGCCGGTCCATACCGAAGCCGAAGCCGAAGCATGGCTCTCCCACGATAGAATTTAGTCTGAAAAAGCACATAAGCTACTTTTTATCCCGGAAAGATGTACGGTACCGGGGCGGGGATAGATTTTACCTAAATTTCCACGCGAACGAAATCGCATGTAACAGCTAGCACTTCTATATAGCATTCCTAGTTTATGGCTAGGTACACAACATTATCACGGTTTATTTAAAAACGGTTCAATGTTTTCAATTAAGATATTTTTAATTAAATTTTCAAGTATGACGCAGAAATGTTTCTTTTTTAAAGTAACTGTTCAAAGTTCATTTTGAAATATATTAGTTTTAATAATAAAATAAATGATATTAAAGTGTAAATATATACTTGTTAAATTGTTTTTAAATACATTGACAATGAACCGTGTTATATTATCTGTTACAGTTATAATATGTAAGTCCTTATATAATATATACCTACTAGCTACCACTCAATTAAAAAATAATTGTGACTATAAATTGAGATAAAAATTATCCTATCTCTCAAGTTGGACCAAATTGCACACAGTGTGCAATATTTCTTTAAAATCGGTTAATTATATTAGGAGTTCATTGCGAATAAAAAAGTGACATGAAATTCTTATATATAAAGATAATAATTCACAGGGTATTTCAAATACTTCAATCAATCAATCAATCAGCCTATCATAGTCCACTGCTGGACATAGGCCTCTCCCAATGTGCGCCACAGCACCCGGTCCTCCGCCTTCCGCATCCAGTCCATCCCTGCTACCTTCTTCAGGTCGTCGGTCCATCTGGCGGGGGGCAAATCAAATTAAAATTATACAAACGTTTTATGTATTTCTTTTCATGTTTTAATTTTATCTCGTTTAGTTTTTAGTATCCATACTTTCAATGCTTAATTTTCGTTTGCTTCCTTTCATCGTTGCTTCAATCAATAATACATCTTTGTTTATCAGGTAAAAATCGGGAGTACATAATCATTTTAAAAATATGCTTGGCTCCGTGTTTAAATGATGGGTTTTGCTTAATGAGAAACCAAACGGAAGCGTAAACTTTGACCATGTAGTTCACAAGCAGTTCCAAATTATTTGACGGCGAAAAAGTACTTACGTAAAGTCTGAGTATTCGATTGGCAGTAGTAGCCATCTCGAATGTGCCATTTTTCCAGGTTGGCGGCTCGCTGGCTCTTGGCAACAGGAACCTGCCGGTAGAGCCCTCAAGATATTTTTATATTTTCTTTTTATTTTTTTTACGATAATATACAAGTTATAACGCAACTTTTGAGGGGTCTTGTGTTGCGCAATCAGAAAAAAAAAATTTTGCGACACCCTAATAAACCCTAATCACCTCGTCTAATCGGAGTGTTACATAACACCCGTTCCTCCACAGTATCAAATGTTTTGTTAGAATTTATTTTAAAAGAGATGGTTCTAGATCTATAAAAAGGAAACACTTAAATCATCTTTAGGATTCATGAATATACAAAGCCGTATAATTATTTGAATAAAAATTTATAAAACATAGTAGTACTGACCTGTACTGACTCATTTACTGTTATTCATCACTACCACGTAGGTATATGACCATCTACTAATTTAACGAATAATTATACAAGTGAGATCATTTATAAGAAAGACAATATAAAACTACAGTGGGGACGTGCCAAGTCTTTTTTTGAACAATTTTTTACGTGGGAGAGCCATGCTTCTGCACATATGGGCCGGCTCGACTCCGCTCGATACCACGGCCTCACAGAAAACCGGTAGTGAAGCAATGTTTGCATTGCATTTCGCCGCGTGAGTGAGGATACCCGAGGCCCTAACCCTTCCCTCTCCCCTATTCCCGTCCTTCCCTTCTCCCCTTTTCCCCTACTCTCACCTTAAAGGGCAGCAACGCACTTGTGACTCTTTGAGTTACAGGTGCCCATGCACGGTGGTAGTCATTTACCATCAAGTGACCTGTCTGCTCGTTTGCCCCCTATACCATAAAAAAAAAAAACAATTACTTTTATAAAGGTATAAGCAACCCACTTCAATGCGTCTAAATTAAATTTTCACCCGCCTTCAAATGACTTGTATGTGTACAAGAATTTTTTCTTTATTTCTTGTTAATTAGTGCGATTATTAAAGGTTTTTGAAGCTGGTTTTAATAAAAAAAACATTCTTTCATTTGTCTAAGCGTTTCAATATTATTTTCAGCGTTTATACTAGCAATTCAAGGTGACTTTGGAGAAGTTACCCCAGATGTCTACAGTCGCGCTGAGATATTAAAACAGATGATTCGTGACGAGATTAGACAGGACCAAGAGGCCTTCCTCCAAGGGATGGTGAATCCAGATATCGAAGATAAATACCCAGAATTGGGGAATGACTATGACATCCATACGGAAGATAATAAACGCATAACTCCTATAATGCATGATCAAAAGAAGATTAGGAAGTTAAAACATAAGGAGATTATTACTACAATGTCTACAGCAACTACTAAAGAACGTACTGAAGCATTTAGTATGAAACCTTTAAGGTAAGTTTTACAGATCCAATAATTAAAAAACCACTGCACTGCCGCCACATTGAAATTAAAAATACAATGTACTGTACAATGAGAAGTCAGCTTGAATGCAATGCCATCGTCTGGGCTCCACATCAAGCTAAATATAGCTCGATGTTGGAGAAAATACAAAATAAATTCTCATATTAATACGTGAAGAGAATTCTTTGTTCCCCTTTTTAAGAAAATTTCGCTAATGTACCTAGTAACGTGAATTTTGGGAATCAGTTTATATATAGATGAAGTGCAGCAAGCTAAAATTTTTAAACAATACGTCTTAGAACTTTAAAAATTACGCGAAAACGGCTTAATGAAATTACATGCGTCCAGTATATGTAATTACCTGTCATGGTAAGTAACTCTATGCAATGACAGCTCAAGTTATACTGGTAAATGAAAAAACCATGGTCAAAATTCAACCACTAAGCGATTTCTAGTACTATTGAATTTGGCCCTAGTGGCCTCTTCAGACACAGGAAATACAGGACATTCGGGTACGCAACCCCGGCCTCCGCGAGCTACTGCAGTCTCAGTCCCGTTTCTAATCTGAGACTTGCGGTTTCCCTTACCCTAGGTTCCTCTGCCTAGGTCTGGGCACGTCCTAGTGCTGGGGAACTTCAACGCAAAGTCCGTTGCGTGGGGTTCCCCCAGGACGGACGCACGGGGCGATGCCGTGGAGGAGTGGGCGGCATCGGTGGGCCTCTGTCTCCTAAACAGAGGCTCCACCAACACGTGCGTGCGACAGCAGGGGGGGTCCATAGTGGACCTTTCGTTCGCTACCCCTGCTCTCGCCGCACGAGTAAGGAACTGGCTTGTCCTGGAAGAGGTTGAGACGCTCTCGGATCACCTCTATATCCGATTCAAGCTCTCCCGGATCCATAACCCCAGAAGGGGTCACACGGCGCGGCGTTCTTCCCGCTTCCCGCGGTGGGCTGTTACAAAAGTGAATAGGGACCTACTGGAGGAGGCAGTCATTATTTACGCTTGGAGGAGGAGAGATTACGGCCTACCGACTCGGTTGTCCGTAAGGCCCATCGTGTTGCTGGACGAGGCGGGTAAATTGTTTGAGAGGGTCCTCTCTGCCCGCATCGTCCGGCACCTGTGCGAGTTCGGCCCCGATTTGTCGGACGCCCAATTCGGTTTTCGAGCGGGGCGTCCGACATGGCGGTGTCGCTGGACATCGCCAACGCGTTCAACAGTCTGCCATTTAGCTGCATCAGGGAAGCACTCCACTATCACGGAGTGCCAGGGTACCTGAGGCGGCTAGTGGCAGACTATTTAGAGGAGCGTACCGTCATGTACGAGGACCGAGATGGAGTTTTGAGTTGTCGGCCCATGTCGTGCGGTGTTCCGCAGGGGTCTGTCCTTGGACCACTCCTGTGGAACCGATGACACTTTGGTAAAACCCCGGGGGTAAACTTTCAGGAGGCGGCGTGCCTGGCCACCAGGGGAGTCTCTCTGGTGGTCGGGCGCATCGAGGCGCTGGGTTTGCGGGTGGCCCTGGATAAGACGGAGGCCCTGTTATTTCATGGGCCCCGTCGTGGTCCACCCCCTGGCGCCTCTATCGAGGTCAACTCGGTCCTCGTACCGATTCAGGCCCACATAAAATATCTGGGCCTGATCCTCGACGGTAGGTTGCGCTTCGACGAGCACTTCCTGCAGCTAGCTCCAAGGCTGGTCGGCGCTGCGTCCGCCCTTGGGCGACTCTTGCCCAATTTGGGTGGACCCAGCGTCGCTACGAGACGGCTGTACACGGGGGTTGTCCGGTCAATGGCACTGTACGGTGCACCGGTGTGGACGGAGGCTCTGACCGCCCAGAATAGGGCGCGCCTCTGGCGCCCTCAGAGGGTGATGGCGGTTAGAGCCATACGCGGATACCGCACCATGTCAACAGAGGCGGCGTGCGCGTTGGCCGGGACTCCCCCGTGGGATTTGGAGGCGGAAGTGCTCGCCGAAGTATATCGGCGAACGGCTGAGTTCCGGGCGGGAAGCGGCAGTCGGCCCCCGCCCGAAGAGGTACGCGAATGGCGTGAGGCCGCTCGCCGAGCCACCATGGCTCGTTGGTCGTCCCGGCTGGAGGCTCCACGTGCTGGCTTTGCCGCCGTGGAGGCGCTCCAGCCGGTCATCGTCGAGTGGGCAAGGCGGCAGCACGGGACCCTTTCCTTCCGACTGACGCAGGTTCTTTCCGGGCACGGCTGCTTCGGGAAGTACCTGCACTCGGTCGCTAGGAGGGAATTGAGTCCCGCATGTCACCACTGCGACTGCAGTGAGGACTCGGCTCAGCACACGCTGGCGGTTTGCCCCAGTTGGGCGACGCAGCGTCGGGCCCTCACTGCAGTCATCGGAGTGGATCTGTCGCTACCGGCTGTCATTCGCTCCATGGCCGGTAGCGACACGAATTTTACCGCGGTTGCAACCTTCTGTGAGGAAGTCATCTCGCAGAAGGAGGCGGCGGAAAGGGTCCGGGAGGACGACCTCCACTCGGACCTAATTCGCCGCCGGCGAACTGGGCGGCGGAGGCGCGCTTACCAGCGCCTCATGCCGCCCTGAGTGTGGCCGCGGGTGGACGGGACGGGTTTTCCCCTTCACCCGCTATAGTGGCCCCCCGCGAGGAGGCGGCGTCCGCGTGTGCCTGGACGTCGCCTAAATGAGAGGTTTTTTACCCGCAGGTGGTGCCCGCGCTTTTGCGGGCAGGCGCTAGGAATGTTTCGGATGTCTTAATAAAAGCTGTTCCCGGATCCCTCCCATTTAAGGCGCAGTACGGCACACCGTGTGGTTTTAGTCGGTTCGATTCCGACACACCGCCGAATCGTAAACCCCGGTGGGGTGACGGCCCGAGGGGGTTTCCACACGCACGACTACATTCCCAAGGAGGGTTGGAGTCAGGCAGGCGGCCGGCCATAGAGGGAACCAGCCAAAACCCTTCGCAATATTTACGCATTGCACCGACCGAAATGAAAATTGGAGAGAGGTCAGGAGATGATGACTTATTTAATAATTTGTGATTTAGGTACATACGTCTAGCTGATAAAGAGGTTTAATAGAAAAAATAGGTAGTCATAGGACAGCCGACAGAAGAGAAAACTTAAAACGACGTATCACATTAGTATAACCGTGACGCGAACCCATAACTTTTGCCCCTACCAAAAACGCACAACGCAGAGAAGTTTTCAATCACAATTCAGTATGAACTTCATAATTTTCTAATATTAGCACGATAAACCATTAACTACACACATTAACCTCACAATGTAAACCAAATAATTGTTAAAATAATTTTTATTACGTACCAATAATACCTATATAATAACCAATTATAACAACAACAATTTAAAGTAGTAGGTACCATAGTATAAGTAATCATTTTATCTATTTTCTACTAAATTCAGTTTCGTAGAAATGTTATTTAGTTTAGTTTATTCATTGTAATACATTTTTTTTTCTTTGTGTCATTGTCATAATACGCATGCTGGTTATTCCGTCATTGGCAAATGTATCAGCCATATTATTTACTAACATGTTCTGTACCTCAATTTGTAATGCATTTGCTGTGGATAGACCTAAATAAATAAATAAACTATTAAATTAATACTGACGATTATTACGTATTAATTGAATATACTAAACACAGCGACACAACAGCGAAAAGCAGCTGACTGTATCTTTCTCGCTCGGGTACACTCGGCGGTCGCGAGTTCATCCAATCGAGCCTTTCAGCTCAGAGCGTGAAGGATCAGCCTAACTTACTACCTATGAAAAAATGTGTGTGCGGTGCGCTAAAAGAAGTTTTCACTTAAAAAAATATACCTACGCCGCGCCGGACAGCCGCCAACAACCTACTAATTAGGGAGCACACGTTTTATTTGACGTTGTTCGGCCCTAATAATGTAATGTTATAACTACAATACAATATATCAAAAGCACTTATTGATGGAAAAATTTAAGAAGAGCTAGTGATGAGATATAAAATATTAGAATTGAGAACGCAACGGGTAGACCGGTACCTAAATTTATCTTTTGGCAATGTAGTGGCGTACGGTCTATTTTGAATTATATTCATTTGTTGAGCTATAAAAATTTATCTTTTGGCAATGTAGTGGCGTACGGTCTATTTTGAATTATATTCATTTGTTGAGCTATAAAAATAAACCTGCTGTCGAACTCCTACCATTTTGAATGTTTCGTTATATTTCATTGACCAGTATAACTTGATCTATCACTGTATAGACTTTTGTTCTATAACAGGTCAAAATATACACTGAACCCCTATAGCTTTACGTAGCTGTTTTTACGTAACTTTGAACTTTGAACGGCTGGACCGACTGAAATTTAACGACCACTTAACTTTTCTAATGTAACCTTAGCGCTTTTGACATAACTGTCAGTCGTTGACAGTCGGCGCGATTGTTTAATATTCATAGTTAAGACAGGACAACGTCTTTCGGTTCAGCTAGTAAGTAATAATAATTGAATAACATAGCGCTAGCAACAACGAAAGAGCGAGAGCTTGTCGATGAGTGTAGTTGTCAGTGCAAAGCAAAGCAAAATTATTACAAAATTTTGCATTTAACAATATCACATAATATTCTTTAAAAAAATTAGCTTTCTGCACTTCTTTTAAAAAACGCGTACGAAGAATCTAATAACGTGGTATACTTATATTATAAAGACTAAAGATTATAAGGATGTATGGATGTTTGTTACTCTCTCACGCAAAAATGGCTAAACGGATCTGAATGAAATGTGGCACAGATATTGGCAACACCAACATCATAGATACAATATGTAACTGACGTTACGAATGTATATGTGGTCAATCACTCCTACCAACGACGACTGTGCAATTAAACGGATGTGTCCACACACAGCCCTTTTTACATATAACGTACAACCCTACAGTCCACTCAACCACCGTTCCGCACAAGAGAGATAGCTCCTAGTCTGGAATAGCACATAGCCTACTTTTTAATTTTTATTCCGGTAAAATGTACAGTTTCCATCCGAACGAAGTCGCGTACAACAGCTAGTGTTCAATAATTAATCTGTGATTAAGCTCTCAATGTTACACTTATAAATACCAAAATTTATTTTTACTGATTTCAAAAGAGGGGAGTGTTTTAATCACTTATTAAGAAAGTATTTTAGTTTTTCATTTGAATGACCAATTCTATGGAAAAAAGTCAGCTTCAATTATAAATATAATTAGAGGCTTTATTTGTTTGTTCTAATAGGACGAACACGAAGAAAAAGAAGAAGAGTCCTTTGAGACACAGGAAGCCAGCAGAGATATTCTACCGAAGAGATTTGGACCAGAGCCTCAACTCTCCAGTCCATGAAGTTCATTGCCTTGATCTACTTGCCCCTTTTCTGATGGGAGAAAAAGGGAACGGCACATTCAAGAAATTTTCAGCTACCGATCGAATTGTATTAAGGTGTACTTATTAAATTATACTTTAAAAGAATATGTGAGAGAAAAAACTTTTTAACAAAAAGTTAAACCGACGAAATCTTTTTCGTTGGTACTAAAAAGCTAAAAATAAATAAACCTTTTAAGTCTTGAGCATTAAGCTTATAGGATATATATTTGAGCATTGAACTTGAGTCGGCGCCAAACAACAAACTGATTAATTATCTTAATTTGAAATGTACTAATGTACGTAGAAATGGCGAGGGTAAATAAGCTCAAAACTCTAGACTTAAAAGGTTTTTTTTATTTTTTGCTTTTAGTACTTCTTCATTTTTTGAAGCGAAACTTCTTTAGAATCGTTGTGATTTGAAAATTCGATAAAACGAAAAAGCGACACCAAAAAGAGACAAACATATTCATAAATAGGATTTACCCTGCGAGAGAATGAGATAGAATGCAAGTATACAGTTCCTACAGTTCCTATTTGTATTTGCGCCTGCGTACTACGAAGCCTTCAGAAATGCGTCATAGTCAACGTGGTGTGGTCAAATCATTCACGTGTATCATTTTGTGCATTTGCGTATTAAAATTCGTTGGTTAAATAATTTATGTTAATTGTTTAACACATCTGTGTTAATTCGACTAATAACTTTTTATATAAATGATCTATAAAAACCTTTTAACAAAAAAAAAAACCGACGAAAAAGAACTAAAAAGCAAGAAATAAACCTTAGTCTTGAGTATTGAGTTTATTTACATAAATAATCAAATTTTATATAAACTAATTTAGAGTCGGCGCCAAATAATAAAATTATTAATTATCTACGTAGAGCGTAGCGGTTCTCACCTCCATCTTTTTTCGTCGGTTAAAAATTAAATTTATTAACATTAGTAAATTATTTGTGTTGATTTTACTTTTTAACCGACGAAAAAAAAGGAGGTTCTCAATTCGACCGTATATATATATATGGACATGCTATTAATGTTAAACGGTCCAAAAATTTTCCATAGAAAAAAAGTTATGCTGAAAAAACTGATTTTTGAAAATCTGCCCCCCAGCCTCCCCTTTGGGGGAATATCCCCCATTCACAAACTTAACCTTCCTTTTGCCCTGTTGATTTGTCGTCCAAATTTGAAAGCAATCGGTGCATAATCGCGCCCTCTATCGTGCCGGTAAAATTGATGTACATACAAATATACATAAATATATAAAAACTTTTTAACTGGCGGTTGTTTTGGGGTCTAAGGATCTTAACTAGATCTCTTGCAAAAAAAATAAAAATTACGGAATCTACCTCTGCGGGGCCCGGTTTTTTTTTTCAAATGCAGTATTTTTTTAACTAACTCAATAATTTATCGGCTGGTGTTCCTGACCTAGAGACCTCTAGAAAATACAGGATATTCAAATACACGACCTTGGCCTCTGCGAGATACTGCAGTCTCAGCTCGGTTTCCTATCCGAGACTAGCGGTATCCCTTACCCTAAGTTCTTCTTCATTCTCATTTTACCTTTTTTCTTCCTTTTTTCCCGTCTTAAAACGACTTTATTCTCAAGGAGGGTTGACGTCAGGATGGCGGCTGGCCGTAAAGGAAACTAGCAGAAACCCGTTGCTATGTTACACATTGCGCCGATCTCAATGAATATTGGAAAAATTACAAGATGATGAGATAAAGTTTCTTGAATGAAGCATTCTTTTCTTGTTGTGTAAATTAATATTTATTTTTCAGAGTGGTCCAACTAATATCAGAAGACACATCAACCAATACAAAAGATGAGATCTACTCTATTTTATACCAATTAAGTACAATAAATATTAGATTGTACCAATGGGACGAACAAGCTATGAGATTATTATTCAACCAAATTATACAAGGTATAATATGTTGAGCTCTTCAGGACTGAGAATGAGTAAAAAGTGCGATGTGGGCGGGACACGCACGCCGACGATATGTGCAAAACGCTCACAGCTTCGGCAATCACGGGCAAACATTTTTTTACTCGCGTATATATTTTCGCCGAGGATGTAGCTGGGTGAAAAACAATGATGCGTGGTAATTATGTAGGTATATCGAAAAAGAAGTTAGGACTGCAGTGTGTCCAAATTAAGGACATCATTTCATCGGAGAATCCAAAAACTTAATTTTTTAAGTAATATATACAAAAATTCACAAACTATTAGATAGTTTTTGGTTTTTTTTATGGGTTAGGGGGGCAAACGAGCAGACGGCTCACCTGATGGTAAGTGACTACGGCCGCACAGTGGGACATAACCGTGCGTACCGTCTCAAAAATAGGTTTTCGTAATGTTCTATATTGAATATTTTGTGAATGCATATGTCTAACTGAATGTTCAATGCATATTATATAGCAGTTGAAATACACTATTTCTCATTTTTTGTATTAGAATAAGGCTTGCAAGTTGACGCTCAAAATTATGTCAATTATGTAGAACACAATTCCACCAGTTTACATGGTCATATTTGCATTACTTTCCCAGCAAATTTGTAAGTGTGATATATGGTTAGAATGGTGAAGAAACTCTATTTAAAAATAATGTAAGTGAACCATTATGTAAAACCTGGGGAGGTATAGAATTTTTATTTCAGGACCTAATATTCTATCCTTATTAGAAACTTTGCATAGACTTTTGACAGTTAGCGGTGTCATGTCGTAATTTTGATAGCATCATATAGAGCAGCTAATATAAAAGTCAGGGCAAAAAAAATTAATTGCCAGAATCTGCCCCCCTTGAAATGAAACGAAAAATGGCTAATGGGGAGAAAATACAAAATATTCCCAAAATTATGTTAGTTGTGATTAATGAGATTTTTGGATATTTAGATTAGTTTTGACCTTTTTTTCTTTAACAATATTATCTATTTACTCAATCTTTAGGTAAAGTGGGAGTTTTTGGGTAATGTATTAATTTTTTTTATCGTTCGGTCAGATGTGGTTAATGTTTTGTTATCACTGTGTGAATTACATATTTCTCATATAGTTTATGTATTTCTCTATCGCGGTGAAGGCAAAGGGAGCAAGTTGTATCTAATTATAGTCGTTGTGTTGTACTGATGTAATGTACACTACATTACATCAGTACCTACCTACTACTAACCACCTTCATAGATAGTGGTTAGGGACTTGATAATGACACTAGATAGTAATATTTTTTCACACGAAATTTCAGTATAAAAGTTATTGATTTACGTTGTCATTTACCAGTACTTTAGCGTGCTTTAACATAATATAGTCTTCACCAACCTCGGTAAAAAAAAGTAGTAGTTAAAAGTAAAAACAAAATGAGTGAATTTGTTGTGCCTCGACGAGTATTATGCGAATTTTTTATTGACTATGGAACGAAATCAGAAGATATTCAAAAATACTTAGAACAACACCACCATTTTTCGTCTGATAAAAAGTGAATTAAATGTGAAACGTATTCAAAAAACGCTTATAACAGCGTTTAACGATCGGTGGACCAAATCTAACCGAACTAAAGAACGTTTCTTTAGTAAAAATATATCGTGGTTAGACCACCGTCTAAATTCACCAATTTAAGGTACAATTCGAAGAAGCACCGATGGATATTACACCTACAACATCTGGAGAACGTGGACGTCCACCCAAATTCTTATGAAGATCTATCAGAGAAATCGAAAAAAAGAAAGAATATGGAATTGGTACAAGAATATGGACTCGAGTTTATACATAATGCATACGTTATCCTCCACTATCCAGCACTCAAATAACCGATATAAGTGCTAAAGTAAATCTACAAGATTTGCTGGATCACACTTGTGCTCGCATCTTAAAGATTGAAAATGTTTACAACCCAAGAAAAACACTCTTAAATTGTTTACTAAGTGGGGATGTGATGGTTCATCGGGGCAAAGCGAATATAAACAAGTTTTAACAGATGAGAGAGACTTAGTCTCAGATACAAACTTATTTATAGCGTCTTTGGTACCAATAAAGCTGACTGACACAGAAACACATGAGATATTTTGGCAAAATGCGGCTTGTTCTTCTATTCGTACGAACTTGGAAAAGAAACGCCCGAGAAAACCCGATCAGTGGTTGGTGATATTCGGGGTCAAATTAATAATTTGCAAACATCAAAGATACACAAGGAGACGCAGGTAATTGAAATAAGTCACGATCTATTTCTAACTATGGTGGATGGAAAAGTTACACAAGTTCTTACTGACACAAGTTCTGGAGCTGTATGTACAGTGTATGGGGCTAAGCCAAGTGAAATTAATAATTTGGAGAAGATTGCATCAAAGCCAGATAATATAAGTGCTTACGAATACGGTTTGTGTACGTTACACGCGTGGATCAGGTGCATGGAGCTAATTTTACATATTTCATATACCCTTTCATTTCAAAAATGGGCTGCGAGAACTTCGGAAGATAAAAAAAAGTAAAAAAGACAAGAAAAAGCTTGTACAAAGTTTGTTTCGAAGCCGGGTGGGATTGCACGTTGATAAGCCCCGACAAGGAAGTGGAAACAGTAATGACGGCAATACAGCTCGGCGTTTTTTTTTTAGAACTACTATTGCGCTTCAGAAATTACAGGAGTTGACGAGGAACTTATTAAAAGGTTCTATGTTATTCTGCAAACCTTGGCATCCGGTATTGCTGTAAATCCAGAAAAAATTGGTGAATATACTCGTGCAACCGCACAACTGTACGTAACAAAATATATGTGGTATAATATGCTTTCTTTAATACATAAAATCTTAATACTTTCCCCATGGAAAGTATAATAAGACATTTTGCTGTTCTGCCCATTGGTCATTTATCTGAGGATGCCCAAAAATCGCGTAATAAAGATTACAAAAAATTCTGATTGCATCATGCTAGAAAAACTCTAGGTCCGCAATAAACGAAGACGTATTTCATGGTCTTCTATTTACGTCAGATCCTTATATATCAAGTATCAGAAAACCCTCAGTCACTATATCCAAGAAATTGTTAGACGAAGATGGGAACCTCTTAGGTATTTAAATCGAAATAATTTCGTACATTATTTATAAAACATATTTTTGTGCGATTTTGAGTGGATTATTATATATTTGTCATTTATTTAAATATAAGATTTATATGTAATATAAAATAACATAAAATAGGTTTAATATCATAAAACTGTAAAATTATAATTCAATAAGTTAACCAACCCATGGTTTAATATTAAAATAATACATTTTTATTTTGTTTTATTTTTTTTATATTATTTATTAAACATTTGACAATGATACATTCATTATTAGATTTTATGTACTCTGGAGACACTACATGCCAAATTTCAGCGATTTACTTCAATCTACAAAAAAGTTACAGATTTTTGAGACGGTACGCACAGTTCTGTCCCACTGTGCGCCGCCCATGGGCACCTGCAACTCGAGAGTCACAAGTGCGTTGCCGGCCTTTAAGGGGGGAGTAGAGGAAGAGGGAGTGTGCAGGGAGGGGGAGGAGAAGAGGAGAGGGAAGGGTTAGGGCCTCCGATAACCTCACTCACTCGGCGAAAAGAAATTGCTTCACTGCTGGTTTTCTGTGAGGCCGTGGTATCACCCGGTCGAGCCGGCCACTTCGTGCTTAAGCATGGCTCTCCCACGCTTAAATCTACACAATTCCCTACAATACTATACCTTTTTAAGAGTTTGACAATAAAGAAGAAGAATTGAAGAAAATAAACATCTAAATCGATGTAATGCTAAGCTTAATTTCTACTTGTTTCTCTTATTTACTGCACTACCTTCTGTACCCAAATGAAGTTCTCTTAGAAACATACAAAATCATTTCACATTGTGATCGTTACAGCAAAGCCACAATCATTTAGAACCTTGAAGCGTGGTGTTAAAAGATTATTGGAAAAATGGCATATGGACTACGGTAATGTCACAAACTTGCTGCAGCAATCTCGCTTGTTCCGACCTCCTTGTATACAGACGTCTGAACTAACAGGTATAAATCACACATACAATACTAGCAGCGCCCCGCGGTTTCACTCGCGTAAGTCCCGATCCCGTGGTAATATCGGCATAAAAAGTAACCTATATGTTAATCCATGTCTCCAGTTATCTACATACCAAGTTTCATCGGAATCGATTCAGTAGTTTTGGCGGGAAAGAGTAACAAACATCCATACATCCATACATCCACACATCCATACATCCTCACAAACTTTCACGTTTATAATATTTACTAATGTTATAAACGTGAAAGAAGTTTGTGAGGATGTATGGATGTTTGTTGCTCTTTCACGCAAAAATTTGTGAACTGATGAATGGCAATGAAATTTGGTATGTATATCGTTGGAAACCTAGTTTATCACATAGGCTACTTTTTATCCCAATATTACCACGGCATCGGGATTTACGCGGGTAAACCGCGGGGCGCAACTAGTTATCTAACAACTTTAAATGAGCAATAGGAATTTTATTCTATGAATGTAATGATCAAAAAACATAATGGGAACATTGTTTAGGCTATACGCAATCGGAAAATGTCGGTTTCAGTTTAAATTAACCTAAAAGTTTTCAGTTTTTTGTCTGTTCTACAAATATGCGAAATGCAAGCCGCCATGAGCCCATGACATTCCGTCAGTAAAAAACTAAGTTAATTGTGAATGTTGTCATAAAATTTTGAACATCTTATTCCTCTTGTGTATTTGACCTAAATATAACCATGGACAACTGGTTTTTAACCGACTTCAAAAAAGGAGGAGGTTCTCAATTCGTCGGAATCTTTTTTTATGTATGTTCACCGATAACTCGAATACGCCTGAACCAATTTGGAAAATTCTTTTTTTGTTTCAAAGGGTATACTTCAGAGATGATCCTATTTAAATTTTATCGAAATCAGTCGAGCGGTTTTTTAAAAATCAACAAATATCTAAAAATTGTATACATCGATGATATTTTCGTTTACTCCGAAACCTCGCTGTGTCATTGGAGCAGTGCGTTTAGTTGGCCTACCCATATTATATTTAAACAAAATACATCTACTTTCCACTAAAGAGCACATCGAAGTCGGTGATGCTTTTGTTAAAAGATAATTAGGTGAAGACCGAAAGAAAAAATCTACCCAGAATCTGTCACGACAGGATAGTTTTTTTATTGCAAATTCTAGCCACAGCAACGCGGCCATAGGCCAACGGGTAGCTAGTTAATTGTAAGTAATTGTTATTTGTTTTTAATATTATTTATTTTATTTAAGGTTCTACTAGAAGTTCTAAAGTAACACGCTATACAAAATCAACGACTCCGAAAAAAATATGTCCGCCATCAGATGATGATTGCTATTAAATTCTAAAATGAAATATAATGTATTGTTTTATTTTTAACAGACTTGAAAAAAGGAGAACCTCCGGTGCACGAGTCAGACTCGCACTTGTCTGGTTTTTTTTACAACTTATTTAATCAAGTGTAGCAAGTTGCTGGACCAACTAAAAATCCTACCACCATCTAAATAATCGGGCTTATGAAACTGCATCGACTTCAAACAGTTTTCAGTTAAGTTTGAAATCGATTATTTTTCACTTTTCAGTACCTTTTCTTAGTGCCTTTTGAGGTCGATATAACTTTTTTAAAGTTTATTAATATTTCCTCATTACCGTCATGTTCCTGTCCTTTTATTTGGGGTTGGCGCTATATGTAACACGGCAAAGGGTTTTAGCTCGTTGTACTAAAGAGGTAAACACGGCTCCGAGGTGCCAGACGTAGTGCATCCTTCTCTAAGTTCATTGAAAAATAATATAGCCAAAAACAAGCAGTTATAAAATACTTTGAATGGCCTGTTGGTCTAGTGGTTAGTGAGCCTGACTGCTAGGCCGAGGGTTCGATTCCCACCCAGGACAAATAATTGTGTGATGAGCACGATCATTTGTTCTGTATCTGGGTGTAATTTATCTATAATATGTATGTATTTAGAAATATATAAGTATGTTTATCCGCAGTCTGGTTACCATAGTACAGGCTCTGCCTAGTTTGGGATCAGACGGCCGTGTGTGAGATGTGTGGAGTTATTATTATTATTATTACTTTCTCGAACACGTTGCTAGCTCTTGCACCATTTCTTCTATGGCCAGCCGCGTGCCTGACGCCAACGCTCCTTAGAATTGTAAGCGTTTTTTAGACGGTACAAAGGAAGAAGGTAAATTGGGGTAAGGGCAACGGATAGGGTAAGGGATGGAAGTCTCGGATTGGGAACGGGACTGCGACTGCAGTAGCTCGTAGAGGCCGGGATCTCGTACCCGTATGTCCATCCTGTGATTGGAGAGGCAACTACGACAGGGACATCAACTGGCCACTTAATAATATACACCTAAAAATAAAAAAACAAAGGAGAATGGCCATTTCAGTGTGGAAAGTTTCACACTTTTTTATGCTGCGTCAAATACGTATAAACTGCATTATTAACATTTCACTTAAAATGGAAACGGTCATTAATTCAGGTTTAAGTCCTTGTAAGATTTAATTTCAAACCCCAAGTTCTATAGACGAGATTCAGGGCCCAAAAGTCACATTAAAATCATTTTTTTTTTTAACATTTGAAATAATGACGCGAACGTCTAAAAGTGAAACCATAATTGGACATTCTCTTTTACTTACTAGGTAAGTAATCTATACTTTTTTTATCCCACTGGTCATCAGACGTCATCAGGTCATGGCGCAGTTCCGGCTAGGAGACTCGCATGTCGAAGGAAACCGTGCGGTATTCTTTTATGACTCTGACGGCCATCACTCGATGTGGAAGTAATCTTTACTAATACTAATTTAAAAAAGCTCAAGAGATTTTTTGTTTGTTTGTTTGTTTAAATGCGCTAGACTCTGGAACTACCAGTATTAATTGAGGAAGGTTGTGGGATTAGTAACATTACGCTACGACCTTTAGGAGCAGAGCAGTGACCATAAACGTAGGTGAAACTGGGGGGAACAGCTAGTGTAATATAGAAGAAATTTTCAACAAATAAACTTATGTGAATAAATTAAGTTAAACGTAAAATTATATTTTTACACTTTATTAATCAGTTTTTAACCGACGAAAAAACAGGAGGTTCTCAAGCCAACCAGAAAAAAGGAACCCTTATAGGATCCGTCTGTCTGTCTGTCTGATTGTCAAGACCCTTATTCACAGGAACCCGTGAACGTATCAAGTTAAAATTAATCCCACTAATATTATAAATGTGAAAGTTTGGATGGATGGATGGATGGATGTTTGTTACTCTTTCACGCAAAAACCACTCACCGAAGCTTGGTATGTAGATAGCTGGAGACCTGGATTAATGCATAGGCTACTTTTTATCCCGATATTCATGCGGGATCGGGACTTACGCGGGTGAAACCGCGGGGCGCTGCTAGTACCTAATACATAAGTCTGCGGTCCCTTCAAGCTGTAAAACAATCAAGTTTCTAAGTCAACGCAGTCATCATTTATTGGCCATAAATGATGACTTAAGCCTTATATTTGACCAAATTTGAACATTTCGTAGGTAAATCAAAACCTATTATATAGTCTAAGATCCCAGTATACAACGACCTTCACCGAGCTGGTTAATGGATGAAAAGTATTTTATATTAAATTAAATATGTCAATAAATATATTGCAGATGGGTTGACTAAAACATTTCAGTCCAGAATATGATTAATTATCAACTTTTTTTTTTTCTAAACATTTTACGGGTTTGATTAATAGGCAAATACCATACCAATCGAAAGTATGAGGCCTATAGAATATGCAAACGTTAGGTTGACTATTTTTCCCGTCAGAACTCTTGGGTAGGCAGGTATAAACAGGTATATCGAAACTAGTAACTTGCACTGGTATGGTTAATGAATTAAAATTAATTTAAAATAAAGATTATTTCATTACGAACACGGTTATATAGGGTTGTCTACGAAAACTCAGTCCTGAATTCCGGTTGTCGAGTTTTAAAAAGTGAAATATGGCTGCGAGTGAATACGTACGACTGAGAGGTCTTTTAAAACTTAGAAATTTTGTAAATTGTAATTTTGACTCGTGCGACTCAAAAGGTTGCCGACCCCTGACCTAAAATCATGAAATTTGGTTAGAAGCAAGGTTTCATAGCACAAGTAAAGGTCGTTAATTTATTTTAAGTCGTTATATTACATAAAAAAATAGTTTTTTGATTACAATTTATATCTTGCGGTTAGATTGTCACTATTGCAACTGCAAAATTAAGTTTGTCTTTCGAAAAAGAGGGGCAAAAGTCTTCGAGAATTAGTAATTAGTCCCGAGATGGACGTACTATCTACGTACAATTTGTTATCTTACGGAACCCTCGGTGCGCGAGTCAGACACGCACTTGTCCGGTTTTTTTTATATATGACCACGCATAACTTTTTTTTATAAACGAGCAGACGGGTCTCCTAATGGTAAGTGACTAACGCCGCCCATGGGCGCCTGCAACTCAAGAGTCACAAGTTCATTGCCGGCCTTTAAGGTGGGAGTAGGGCAAGGGAAGGAAGAGGGGAGACAAGGCGGAGAGGGAAGGGTTAGGTCCTCCGATAACCTCACTCACTCGGCGAAACACAACACAAGCATTGCTTCACGGAGGTCTTCTGTGAGGCCGTGATATCACTCCGGTCGAGCCGGCCATAAAGTAAGATCTATCTAATCCAGATCAAGAAAAGAACTATATTTTTTTTTATTGGAAAATTAAAACACAGTTAATTTTATACTAAAAGTTTACCATTAATTAATCCTTGTGGGTTATCAACAGGATCTAAATTTTCCGGTTCCCTATCTTGTTCTGGTATCGGTTCATCAAATCGGTATTTTTCTCCGACTATTGGAATTTTAACCAAATAATTAGGGCTGCTTAATTTGTACGCTATGTCTCTTTTGGGTATAACTGTGGCTTGTCTCGGCTTTTTATTCTTCTTATTCCTATTACCTTTGTTATGTTTTACCACATGCGGTGATAGGTATTGTGAAATAGTATATTCATTTAATGAAATTTTCGCGGACCTTGCTTTAAGTTCTTCTGTCACTGGTTTTTCTGTTTCGTCTGCATATGCTGTATCTTGCAGTTGTTCTGCATAAGGGTGAATCTGTTGTTCAGTATTTCCAGCTGCCAACGGTACTATAGAAGATCTTTCTGGTTCCCTGTTACTAGGTCGTTGTTTAAAATACTTCTTATCGTCGTTCTTATGTATCTTTTCTACACTTTTATTATTCTTATTATAATTTGTAGTTTCATCTTCATAATTAGCAAATTTCTTAGCTTTTGTGGTGGCTTCAAATTCATCACTGAAATCTTCAAGTACTTTCTTAATGGTTTTATGTTTTGCCCCTGTCTCTGGTTCAAAGTAATTGTTGTCTTTTTTTGGGACAACGTAGTCTTCATAACTATCATTTTTTGGCTCCATGTCTACTCCTATGAAAGAATCTACATTTTGTGGAGTAGTCGTAATATGTTTAGGCCGTATTAGTTTTCTCTCACGCTTTATATTTTCGTTGTTATTGACTTGATGTTGATTAAAAGGCACTCTATTTCGTTCTGGTTGAGAAGCAACATTTTGTTGTGGTGTAACTTTATCTGGTCGAGTAGGAAAACTCTGCTGTAGTGTTACTGGTTTACCAAGATTATATAAATACTTTGGTGGTTCTGCTACAAACATTTCGGCTACGTATTTTTTATCATCTGTTTGACGTTTGGGTTTTTCTTCGCGGTGTTCTTTTTCTCGTGGTTTATTTCTAATATTTTCTATATACCTGGATGGAAAGTTTTTGTAATTAGCCGGCTGGTCAGCTGCCGGACCATCAAATGCATCGTTTGGTGGTACTGGTTGGTTAGGAGGTTTTCTCTTACTTTTTTTCTCTTTAGATTGTAGAAGGATTTTCTTCTTAGCCGCCGTAACCGCCATTTGCGTTAATTCACTTTGTAATCTCTCCTTCACTTTCTCTACTAGA
This sequence comes from Callimorpha dominula, assembly GCA_949752705.1. Taxonomy (NCBI): domain Eukaryota; kingdom Metazoa; phylum Arthropoda; class Insecta; order Lepidoptera; family Erebidae; genus Callimorpha; species Callimorpha dominula. The sequence goes on from OX457020.1 coordinate 3,544,690, forward strand.
TCATCTAAAGACAATTCATATTTTGATGTTGGTTGTTTTGAAGATTTTGATATTTTTCCTTTTCTAAGTTTGTATGCTGACCTGACTGCGACCTCTGAGGCATTAGAGTCTTGAGCATCATCATCAGCTTGTTCTTCACTACGAAAAGCTGGATATGGACTAGGTGTTTTAGTGCTATCGCGACCAATCGCGTCTTTTGCCATTTCTAAGATTTCATCCGCCATATGATCAGGGACAAATTGCTTTGCTAGTGTACGAAAATCTTCAATATTAGCCGCCAGCAAGACATAGCTTGTAGATGAACTCAGTACCGTTATGAAATAACCTGAAAAAAAAGAAAACAGTAGGATTATAGTTTTTGACAAATTAACGAAAAAATTGATACTATTTTAAATAATTCAATACGCCACTTGAATTGAAGACATGAAAAGACTGGTTAATGAGTTTAGATAATAATCTACCAATAACAACCAATAAGCTGTAACTCCCTCATGAAGTTCGCGCTTTGTTTGACGTGCGCCGCCCGATTGTCAATAGAATAACGATAGCCATAGAACTTCGGGAGAGCAATCTTTATAAAAGTCGTTTAAACCTGGTTAGTATTCAATTTAGCTTATTTATAGTGTCAGTTTTGTGCTCGATCAAGATTTGAGTTTTGTTTCTATGTCATACTACTTATCTATAGCTGAGCAATGCGTACGCACGGTAATACTTCGTCAAAAGAAGAAATGGAGAAGTAGTGACATGCGCGCGCTGTGCGACTGTCTGTGGGGAAAAAGAGTACCCGATGCGAAGATATTTCAACATCAAATCATTCTAATTCCTATACCACATTTAAAACAGCTAATTGTCAAAGCAAATTCAAAGACAATTGATTTGTGATAACCAATTGAATTAGCGGAAATCCGAAGTCTCTCAATTAAGATCTGCTTATCAGGTGTTACAGATACTTTAAAAACTGCCAGTCTGGTACTGGTTGACTTTTCAAATGCTTTTAATACCGTTAATCACGATATTCTCTTATCTATCCTCTCCTTTTCCGGCTCATAATATTTTATCAGTTTATAATATCGCGAGATAGTTTATAAGCTAACGATGTTCACAATCTTACGGTGACATATATATGTATATACTTAAATGTATGTACAGGTCAGGTGGTGACCATGGCCGGTGCAACTTGGTCGAAACGTAAGGCAATTCAGAGGTATGTAATAAATTTTCGTGATCTTGGTAATTCCTGTTTAAATACATAATTATATATGTATATATTAAGTTTGTGTGAATATGTGTATTTCATTCTATATACTTTATGTAAGTATTTATGTTGGATATTTAGGTTGCATATTTAATAAATCATAATATATTTAATGCACCTACTTCCTGTTTTCTCTGCATCCTCAGGATGGCTGGCAAATAATGCCTTGAGGATTAAATGCGCCTCTGTACTCTTTATATGCATAAAGTTTAATTAAATAAATATAGTCATAATCTAAACTAATATTATAAAGAGGAAACATTATTTTGTGTTTTTGTATGTATGTTTGTACTGTTTTCACACAAAAACTACAGGACCTATTGCGATGAAACTTGGTATGTAGATAGCTGGAGATCTGAATTAACACATAGGCTTTTTATCCCGATATTCCCACGGGATCTGAACTTACGCGGGTAAAACCGCGGGGCGCTTCTAGTGTTTATATCCGATACATCGCAGGCTTAATATAACACAGGTATTTTTATTTTTTTTCTTTGTGCTTGGTAGCAAAAAATATTTACTTACATACTGCTGGGTATAAGTACATTTTACTGGAACAGTTGTTAAAAAAAACATAAATATTTTATTACATGCAATAAATTTACGGCAATGTGACTTTGTCAACATATTTCAAAACTAATTTTAGATCGCAGTTTTGTTTAAGTTAAATATGTTTTATATTTTGGCTATAAGTTGTGTATGTTTATAAAGGAACGGTGCAAAAATGAGCCTATGTCCTTTTCTAAGGCCTTGATTATCTCTATAAGAAAATTCATCAAAACTATTTAGTTATTAGGTAGTTATTCTACGATTTTTATGGCTCGCGTCATCTTTTTCTTCAAATCATATAAAGTGGTTTCTCTCACTAAAACTACAGTGTTTATCTAATTGCTTAGGAAAGGTATGGTTTCCATCATCAGCTCAGCTTCATGATGTGATGATTCCTTAATGCAAATACCTGATAAAGTTATGATGAAAAGCAAACAGAAACACTATTTGTGCCCACAATTTTCAAAGGTTTCTCTTAATTTTATCAGGACCCCATCATCAGAGCCTGACTTCCTTGACATGGGACTATGGGACCTTGCGGTATACCCTATCTAACAAAAAAATAATAATCATTCTGACATTTGGATATACATTTTACTCTTTACAGAATCCATACGGGTGAAGCAGCAGTAGCATTCTTAGAGTGTGACGAGGCCTTCAAATGTAAATCAGAATTACAAGAGCACTGTAAAATGCACTACATTTGTTTAAGCGCATCGCAATCTCAACAGTAGCAACAACAGCAACAACAACAAGTGACTGTTATAAAACAAGGCGACTTCAAACCACAGATAGTACAGGTAAAATTACTGTATAATGTTAATTGAATTTATGTACTCTTATAACATTAACAGAAACAGAAAATCTTCTATAGTTAGGAAAAAATCCTTTAAAAATATGTAAACATATATTATCTTGGAAGTCATTTTTAAGTTACATTTAACTGTCGTAGTTTTTATGTCAAGTTTACGTATGGGAGACCAATCATTTTTCAAGTTTAAGGATATAAAAATTCAAATCCATGCTTTATGGTAACCAGATAGCAGGTGTACATTTAGTTATCATGCTGTGTGCTCAACGTGGGCGCAGAGTCACCTCTCCGTAAGGGGTCACCATATGGTTTTATTTGGTTTCAGTCCAACACACCACCTTGCCGTTACCCCGTGACGTACCGGTGTTATGATAACCCGTAAGGATTTCCACACGTAAAAAAAAGGTATAGGTACATTTTTCAATGGGCATAGGCTACAGGAAAGACAAAAATGATTATATACGTAGATACAACTATTTTTATAATGATTAAACTAATATGGAGATTAATGAAAGCTTGGAACAAAGATAGACTACCGGAAGCACTTATTCTACGCAGACAAAGTCGCGTCATCAGCTAAAACATACGCACTGCTATTACGAGACTGTATCAACTCAAAATAGGGTAAATTTGAGATAATTCATTTTTCATACATAAATATCAATTCCCTACGCGTCAGTAAATATAAAATAATAATAATAAATTGTAATAAGCTAAATTTTTCAACAAAACCACTAAACATAATTCATATATTTTTTTTTATTTGTTAAGAAAATAGAGTATTGAGACAAAAATTGGAAATAACTTGATAACCTGCAATCTCTTAAATAATTCATTAATACAGAAATCCCTTAATTTTATCAATAATCTATATACAGTGTTCACTTTTTATAATCTTTAACAAGAAGCGAGTAATCAGTTTTCTGTCGTTTCTGAAAAAAGCTACATTTTGAGTTGATACACTCTTGTAATAGCAGTGTGATATATAAAATACATGCAAAATATATGTCTAGGTACATTTCTATAGCAAGAATAGATTAGGGTATTTTGAAGTCCCGTGGCTATTCCCTATTGAATAAAACACATATTTATATTACTCTGTCTAATAGATGGGGTACATTATTCCTACAGCCCGGTCGCTTTGATTATTTCAATCCTTTTTTTTTATATCACTAGGTAGGTACTCATATTTTCAAACAGTCTAGACAGTATGAATAATGCTATATTAAACACTTGGCCCATATGACATACATGTATATAAATTTTAAGTAGGTATTTCAAATTTCCTGTCGGGGGTTGCGGAAGAATGCAATGGCGATTCTCGCTCCCCCGATCATGGGCAAGCAATGGAACACCGGGGTGGTTTTTAGTCGGTAAGAGTCCAACAGACCCCTTCGCCCCCCAAGGGCGGAGGACATCCATGAGGATCTTCCACCTCGACATCAAAAAAAAAAAAAAAGGTATTTCAAATTTAAAATTAATCCTTGCACGAAATTTGTTTAATAAATTATCATAAATCCTACTTCCTACTAATATTATAAACGTGAAAGTTTGTGAGGATGTATGGATGTATGGATGTATGGATGTGTGGATGTATGGATGTGTGGATATATGGATGTTTGTTACTCTTTCACGCAAAAACTACTGAACCGATCCCGATGAAACTTGGTATGTATATAGATGGAGACCTGGATTAACACATAGGCTACTTTTTATTCCAATATTCCAACGGGATCGGGACTTACGCGGGTAAAACCGCGGGGCGCAGCTAGTTTAAAATTAAAATCAAAAAGCCCTTCAACGATTATAAAAGAGCTGATGATCTTCGAACTCCTGAACAGATTTTCTTGAATAATATCTAAGTCATCATCGCGATCAAGTCATCTTTCAAACAAAGAAACGCACTTAAATCGGTCCATTTGCTTGGGAGCTACGATGCCAAAGACAGACACGTCTCTCCCCCTCTCTTTTTCGCGTGGGGGGTAGAAACGAGGTACAAATACTTCTTGTTTGTGTGAAACTAAAAATTCCAGAAATCTTCTATTTCGGTAAATTTAATTAGAGCCAAGGGAATTAACGTATTTTTGAGACGACACTAATTAATTGATTAATGTTACTCTGTTAATCTCAATCTTAAATTAATTGAAATTAATGATAGAAGAATTTATATATTTTCATTAAAGTTAATGAAAGAAATTGACACCTTTGCATTGGAGATATTGGCGATAAGAGAAATTTAGATACTCTCAAAAGTTATTTTTTTATATAAAAATTACTCTGTGACAGTAACACGTAGGTATTTAGACTCAACTAAGCAGGGCTTGTACTACTAGGCAGGGTGACATTACTCGACGTTTAACGTATTACTACTAGTACTATTATGTATTCTGTGGTATTACTGTAATATGTTGACTCGCAGATTTACACGCTGCTACACTGTAAAAGTGAAGATGGCACTATTCAGGGCATTCTGCCAAACTTTCTACACATGCAGTTTTGTGGTTCAGTTCAAACCCCAACTCCAACCAACATGCTTACTCGATGGGCAAATCAACAGAATCTTTCATAATATCAACACTTGGAATCATCATCGACATCGAAGGTGCCTTTGACAAAATTAACTTCACCAGCATAAGCTAGGCTCTTTCAAGATTTTTTCTGCCAATACAAGCGACTCCTCGGCAGAAGCTGGGGGCTACCACCGAAAATCACACTGCCTGTACAAAACCCCATTAAAAAAACATTACATGAATTACTCGTTAATAAATGCTATTATATTACAAATTAAATTACTACAATCCATAATTAACTCTAATAATAACAACAACAATTTAAAGTAGTAGTAACCATAGTATAAGTAATCATTTTATCTATTTTCGACTAAATTGCACAATGTTTATAAGTAAAATTGTAATTCCTTTCTATTAAATTGTAATGTGTAACAAATAAATAATAATATTTGCATGTCTTTATGACAAACCACAGCGAAATAAGACTTATTTATAAAACCAAATTGATTAGTAACGATGGTCTGATTGGAGGAGGAGGGGAACATTGAAGCGTGTTTTAGTTTAGTTAGCTTTACTAAACCATCATTATTTTTAATACCAATGACGTGAATGTAGTCACTGCACGTCACCAGTTGAATTACATCACTATGGCTGTATACATACAGACACTCACTGCACACCTGTATCCATAGAAAGGTAGGCATTTAGGGTGTTTCTATAGAACACTTGTTAACCGACTTCAAAAGGAGGAGGTTCTCAATACGACAATATTTTTGTGAGTATGTTACGCGATATTTTCGTTATAATTTGTGACTGATTTCAACCATTCTATTTTAATTGAGTTGGTTTTATTACAATTTGAAGAAAATATTCAACCTCTAGGGGTGGAAAATTAAGGGATATAGAATACTGATATATTTATAAAAGAATTGTTATGCTATTAGTTCATTTATAATGATTAAGGTGTATTGAAGTCAGTAATAATTATTTAGGGTTCTGTTCCTCAAAAGGAACCCTTATAGGATTACTTTGTTGTCCGTTTGTCTGTCAAGACCCATTTTCTTACCCAAACCACCCAAAAAAAATTATAAGTTTGTATTTCGAAAAAAAACGGGCAATAATTTTTAAGAACTAATTCCCGAGATGGATACATACATGTTTGTTTGCTTACGTAACCCTCGGCGCGCTAATCAGACTCGCATTTGTCGAATCTGACAAACTGAACCTGAAAATCTTTACATACATTATAAAGCTGAAGAGTTTCTTTGTTTGTTTGGTTGAACGCGCCAATCTCATTGAAAAAATCTCCTGTTTCGAATTGAAAAATTATTTTAGTGTTTATTAGCCCATTTATCGGAGAAGGCTATCGGCTATATAAGATCACGCTACGACCAATAGGAGCGGAGCATCAATGAAAAATGTTCCAAAAACTCGGAAAATTTACATAAGCAGACGAAGTTTCGCGGGTCAGCTTGTTAACTAATAAAGCTAATACTTCGTAAAAGAGGGAACTGACATGAATGAAACTATGGGTATAACATACTAAGGATGTTAATGGAATGTCAGGATTTTTCCGAAAATATCTGCATAAAAAAACAGGTTGAGATTTTGGTACATAAAAATTCTGTAAGGCCTGTTTTAGAATACAATATTCGTTATTATACACCATAATTACGACACTACTAACTACGACACAGCCGAACTTTGATATTTTACGTGAAGCGACTGCCATCAGACCTCCACAACCCAAGTACTAGGCGATATCGAGGTTCTGTAGTTAGACCAGGTTGTCGGACTTTTTAGGGCTCCAACTACCCGTAACGAATGCCACAGATGTTTCTATGGCACCCGGGATCGACGGTTTAACGTGCTCTCCGAGGCACGGAGGGGTCTCAGTGTGTTAAGAATGGTCACCCATCCTAGACTGACCTGGCTATCATTACTTAACTTTGTATTGTGCTAACTTAGCCACGAGCCCCTCTTGTACACCATATTACATTAAACTACAATATTTTTTGGATCTTAATATTAATGATATTGTTAGGTACAGCGATCTCTACCAGACAACCTTAGGATGGAGTTATTGAATAAACTATTTTTAACCCCCGACTCAACAACGACGGGGTGTTATAACGTGACGTGTCTCTGTGTGTGTGTCTATCCCGAACGGATGAACCGATTTTGATTTTTTTTTTTTTAAGTGAATTAGGCATGTTCTTAGCTATGTTTGATAAAAATCGGTCATTATGTCACAACTCCCTCAATATGGGTATCAAATGAAAGGGCTTGACTAGTCGAATACTATACACTATGGTAAATTTCAAATCCAAGTTGGCCGTTTATACTATTTTTATTATTTTTTGTCGGGGGAGTTTTTTTAATTTTTAGGGTTCCGTACATCGAAAGGAAAAACCGGACCCCTTATAGGATCACTTTGTTGTCCGTCCGTCTGTCTGTCTGTCAATACCCTTTTGGAGGTATCAAGCTGGAATTTATATTAAATACTCAGGTCTACTGTGCCTTGGAGCTGTAAAAAAATCAAACTTCTAAGCCAACGCAATCAAAAGATACAGCCGTTTATGCCGCAAATTTTCGACACTCGCGAGGGAATCAAAACCTACAGGGTACTTTCCGTGAACTCAGAATCTTGAAATTTGGTACGAAGCAACGTCTTATAGCACAGATAAAGGAAAAATTGCGAAAACCGTAAATTTTTAGTTACATCATTTAATAAAAATATTTTACGGAACCCTCGGTGCGCGAGTCCGACTCGCACTTTTAATTTATACGGCCGGTTTTTAATTTATAGTTATTTTCTTTGTTGTCAATTTTCTTTGTATACGCTGTATATATACACGAGGAGTTCAAAGACAATGAGATCGTGTATTTATTTATAGAATAGTTTGGTAGGACGGATTGACGGCGCAAATTGGTATCTAATCGCACGCTCGCAGTTAGATTTGTATCAATTTGCGCCTAAAGCTTTAATACTGAGGGGAGAGAAGGCAAATAGGGACACAATGTCCCTTATTGACACGAATTTGTTAACTTGACTTTATCGACATGTTAATGTCATGGAAAACATATTTATTTGTTTGTTTGTACAAGTGAAAATTTAATGACTATTTACCTACATATTGATTGATACTAGATATAGAGAAAATGACATTCAGACGGCCGTGTGTGAGGTGTGTTTAGTTATTATTAGTATTATTGAAAATTAAACGTATGGGCTGGCTCGACTGGCGGGAGTGATACCACGGCCTCACAGAAAACCGACAGTCCACAGATGGCATAACTAAAAAAATCAACTCGTCTTCAGCATTTTTCGTTGCACTAACATTTTTCTCCACCTAGCTCTCATTTGCCGGGTGTCTAAAGTGTAACGTGAGATAAGGAATTTCGTTCTAAAACTCTAAAACCATTCAATCTTTTTTAATAATTCTTTCGTCATTATAAGGTAGCTACCTTATCCAATAGTAATTAACACTATAATTACTTTCAGAAGTACAGACAAACCATACGTTCCACGCGTATAAAAGAAATTCAAGCTGTGCCAATCTCAACGGTATCACATTAGTTTAAAGCTGACTTGTAGCTATATAGTTTTTTGATGTCCCAAGTGTGAGACACAGCCTATAAAATACAAAAAAAAAGTACACATTTGAGTCTCGCGCACTGAGGGTTCCGAGAAATTTGTATGTAGATAAGTAGTTCGTCCATCTCGGGAATAAATTCTCAAAGATTGTTGCCCGTTTTTATTAAAAGACAAACATAACTTTTCACAAGTTTCCTCTGTTTTCATTAAACCCACTGGTTTTGGGAATATTTGACTTAACATAAATCAGAACATGCGCTGATTAAATCAGCGCCTTTCGAAAAAAGGCAGCTCAGATATACATCTATATAATAATAAGAGTAATAAATAAACTAATAGTAATAAATAATAAGAGTAATAAAGAGTAATAAAAATATCTGTTCTACCCCACCTCCCGATTATCCACCTTTCTTCTTTGATCAACTGTCCGTTTGTGATGTTAAGAAGACTATACTAGCAATTTCATCTAATGCAATAGGAAGTGACTGTATCAGTCGAAATATGATTGTCCCTATCCTTGACGAAATCCTACCTATCCTATGCAATATCCTAAATCACTCCTTGACCAGTGTTGTCTTTCCATCTGCATGGAAAGATGCACAAATTATTCCACTACCTAAAAAACTTAAACCCTCTTCTTTTTCTGACTATCATCCAATATCTATTTTGCCTTTCCTATCCAAAGTCCTCGAACGCCTTATCCATTCTCAGCTAAGCAACTTTCTCTCTGAGAATTATTTACTAAACCCCTTTCAATCTGGTTTTCGTCCTGGACACAGCACGACCTCTGCACTCGTTCACGTTACGATGATATCAGGCTAGGCATGGATAGTGGGAATATTACAGTACTTACCTTACTTGATTTTAGCAACGCTTTCAATACTGTAGATTTTCACATTCTGCTTAGTATACTGCAGTCTCTTAATATATCTCCAAGGACAATTGATTGGTTTCACAGTTACCTGTCTGGTCGCCGACAGCGTGTACGCGTTGAAGACTCAGTGTCTTCTTGGTGCAGTATCACTGCTGGTGTACCGCAGGGCGGCGTTTTATCCCCCTTACTCTTCGCTGTTTTTATAAACTCCAACTCTAATCAATTACGTTCATCCTACCATCTTTATGCAGATGATTTACAAATATATACACAAGCTCCACTTAACATGTTATCCGAAGCTATTAATACAACCAATGTAGACCTATCGCGCATTTGCGCTTGGAGTAATAATTATGGGCTTAAGGTTAACCCCTTAAAAACGCAGGTATGTATTATTGGCAGTCCTGGGTTAGTTTCTAGAATTGAATGGTCTCAACTGCCCCAAATTCAATTTTGCGGCACTTCATTGAATATCAGCACTAGTGTGAAAAACCTGGGAATTAGTATGGACAGTACCTTGTCTTGGGGTAAACAGTTGCGAGAAGTCAGTCGTAAAGTTTTCGCGCCAGCGGGATCCTTGCGACGATTACGTAACTTTCTTCCAACTGCCACTAAGTCTGCGCTTGCACAATTACTTCTTCTTCCAATTCTCGACTATGCCGATGTCAGCTATCTGAATCTCACTGAAGCACAACTTGATAAACTTGAGGGACTTCAAAATGTTTGTATAAGATTAATATATGGGCTACGAAAATATGATCACATCTCAGAATTCCGTCAAAAGCTCAAGTGGCTTCCAATTCGCTCTCGCCGGAGTACTCATATCCTCTTCTTGCTTTATAACATCTTATTCAACCCTAAAGCCCCTTTTTACCTCAAAGAACGGTTTAAGTTCCTTCATGACACACATGAAAAATGTCTAAGGTCCTCTGAGGATTTGAGACTGGAGATGCCACAGCATTCCACTAAATATTTTGACCAATCTTTCGCTGTTCAAGCTGTACGCTTATGGAATGCGTTACCATTAAATATTAGGCGAGCACAATCAGTAACCATTCTTTAAAAAATGGTTCATGAACACTATCTTTCACCTTAGGATTCATTAATATGTATGTATGTAGTTACTACTGATCGCTTAAGGTATACTGTATTAAGGTATATTATATATTGTAAGGTATATTAATTATATATATATATATATTGTATATACTATAGTTAGGTTTATGTATGTATAAGTGCCTATTAGTATTTAAAGTACGTTAATATTTAATATCTGTATATTTTTATTTTTCATATTTATTAGAAATTACTAATAATTAAAATTTTTAATATAACACCAACTGCCACTATCTCTCCGAATCATTTTGATCCATCCTAAGGTTGCCTGGAAGAGATTGCATCTAGCAATAAGGCCGCCCTTTGTACATTATCTGTTTACTGTAATTATGAAAATGTATCTTCTACTGTATTGCTAATGTACAAATAAAGTGTTATCCATCTATCTATCTTTCTAAACGATAAAAATACTTGTTAACAATTTAACAGTTTAACTCTTTCTCAAATGTTTACAAAAAGTAACACCAAATAGTAAAATAACAACTCAATCATGACGCCAAAGGAAAATATTTATTGAGTCCTTCCCATCCCAAGGGAAACAAACTCATCAACATTATAAATACGAAACATACACTACCCAATCCACATTGAGAAACCCACACACATTCTCGTATTTAGAAGAAAATAAAGCTCCGTATTTCCTAATCCACATTGTGTCATTCTACCCTCATTTGCATGAAATTTCCATTGAATTTATAGTATATAAAGTCCCGAAAGTACTCCCAATGCGTCAGTCTGTGTTCGGCCCTCGGACAAGATGCATAGCTTAGAAAAAATCTGTTTTGCTATCGTGTTAGCGTTGGTCAGCTGTGTTTTAGCTACGGGTAATGATGTGAAGGTAAGTGGTTTTTTTTTTACCCTACTGATGTATCAACAAGGAGTCAGGAACTCTGTCAATACTACTCACCAATAAGGACACAATAAGTAAAAAGTTTACCCTAGGGGTTTTTGTGGTGATTTTGGTTACCTACTTGTGACTCAATACCTTGTGGTTTTAGTCGGTTCGATTCTTACGTACCACTTCGCAATTAACTTCGGTAAGGTGATGGTAATAGATTAAAAAAAAATCGTAAAAATAGTTTTTTGGAAAATGCTATTATTCATTTTTTAACAATGTCCAATAATTTTTGAGGTTCAAATCAATTAGTTTCATTGATACCAGCCGTCTTTCATGAAATATTAGCTTCATCGATTAATTCTCAACTTCCTAATCTGTAAATATTCCTCTGAAATTGTATTTTTTTTTGTGAGTCGTAAAATCCACGTAGAAATATGAGTAACCGCTGATAATTGCCTTTAAATATTTTATGCACATGATTAAATGACAAGGATTTAGATATTTTTTTAACGTGGGAGAGCCATGCTTCGGCACGTTTAGCCGGCTTGACTCCGCTCGATACCACGGCCTCACAGAAAACCGGCAATGAAACAATGCTTGCATTGCTTTTCGCCGCGTGAGTGAGGTTACCGAAGGTTTTCCCCTACTCCCACCTTAAAGGACGATAACGCACTTGTGTCTCTTGAGTTACAGGTGCCCATGAGCGGCGCTAGTCATTTACCATCAGGTGATCCGTCTGCTCGTTTGCCCCCTATAACATAAAAAAAAAACATATTTTAAGAGGTCAATACAATTTCTGACGCATTTTACTTTATAATGATTCGGTAAGAAAATGAACAAAAAATCGCCTAGCATTCATACTTATACCTCTCTCTTGCGCTCTCTCTCTCTTCTGAAACAGGTTGTATTTTTAAAATCATATTGTAAATTTTTCTAGGATGCTGGCCAAGACAGAGGGGCACACAGCGATCGGGGAGGCCAGTTATGGTTCGGACCTCGACTAGGAAAGCGGTCCTTGAAGCTATCTAGTGAAGACAACAGGTATGTCTTGAGCTATTGCGTTCGGATTTCTAAAGGCTAAGGTCGTAAGCTATGCTTTGTAAAGAAAAAACTTCGATATTCACTTTTTGCCATGGCATTTATTAAATTGAGATAAAAAGACAGACCATTGAAAAAGAAACATCTGAAAACACAAATAATTTACAATTTTCGCCAATTTGTTAGTAGATGGTTTGACCACATACTGTTATTTAAGACTATTTTTATTTAAACCATAGAGAAAAGAACTCTTTTAAGCAATAGGAACACTTTTTTTTGCTTGACCTTTCCAGTATGGACGAAAACAGACTTGGTTGTTTTTTTTTTCTCCGAGCATTATGCCAACTAAGTTGGGCCAACTACGATACGGCAAGCGACTGCAATCAGACCTCCACAACCTAAGTACTAGGCGATATCGAAGGTTCGTAGTTAGACCAGGTTGTCGGACTTTTTAGGGCTCCAACTAACTACCCGTGACGAATGCCACAGATGTTCGTGTGGCAACCGGGACGACAGCTTAACATCCTCTCCGAGGCACGGAGAGGTCTCCAATGTGTTGAGAATGATCACCCACCTTGCAATGTGCTAATGTGCTACTCGGTTACCACTTAGCCAGGAGCCCATCTTTGTTGAATTTAAATATAATCTTAAAACATCGAAATATAGACATTCAATCACACATTACTCCGTGGCGCCATCTGCTTAAGCATTACAAAGTTTTTTTTTCATCCATTAATATACATGAAAGGTAAACAGGTCTTTATGATCTCTCTTATTTTCTCCAACAGGCAAGCCTTCTTCAAGCTACTGGAAGCTGCTGATACACTGAAGTATTACTATAACCAGTTGCCATACTATGAAAGTCAGGCTGATGAACCGGAACCCAGAGGTAAGTTCACCGTGTCATCCGTGTCATTGTTTTTAACACCCAACGCAAAAAGAGGGGTGTTAGATGTATGTGTGTCTGTCTGTGGTTTTTGTTTGAAACGTGACTGGATAGAGAATTGTATATAATTCAAGAAAATCTTTTCAGCCGTTCGCAGATCAGCTTTTTTTGTAATCTTTGAAGGGTTTTTTGAGTCGGGAGTATTTTAAATTTATGATATTATACTTGCATACTTATGACTGGCCTGTTGGTCTAGTGGTTAGTGATCCTGACTACTGAGCGAGAGGTCGTGGTTTCGATTTCCAGCCAGGACAAACAATTTTGTAATGAGCACGATTATTTGTTCTGGGTTTGGGTGTGATTTATCTATAATATAGTGTATGCATTTAGTAATATATAAGTATGTTTAGACCGGGATAGTTGGCGCTCCTTGGGGGCGGCCTTCGTCCAGCAGTGGACGGCGATAGGCTGATCATAATAAAGTATGTTTATCAGCAGTCTGGTAACCATAGTACAGCCTGCCTAGTTTAGGATCAAACGGCCGTAGGAGGTGTCTTAGTTATGAAACAAGCATAGGAGGTGTCTGATGGTGTCAGTTACTGGTGCAAGAGCTAACTCTATATCGTGGTGTATTCTTGTAATTCTCACGACAGTAATACCATCGTGGTATTGGATTGGATAGCAGTTTCAAGGTTTGAACAGATAAACAGGAGTAAAGTACTTTAACATTTTATTTCTGTAATTCTTCAAATAGTTTGTTCTGGTTGTCCACAGTTACCAAAAAAGTGATTTTCACACCGAAACTAGGACGCAGCCTATCGCCTTATGAAGAGAAAATCTACGAGAACGTTGAGTTCACTCCCAGGCTAGGCAGAAGACTGTCCGATGATATGCCAGCTACACCCGCCGACCAGGAAATGTGAGTCTTGATAACCATACTCAAACACATTTTTTTCTATACAGGTTGTATTTGAAACAGTAACACTTAAACAAGTCACTGAAAGGGCATGACTGACATGAAGGACATGCAGTTACAGTAAGAATTTTTGAAAAAAATACTATCCTTTTAGAAGTTATGACCGTTTGAATTCCCAGGTATTTCTGCCTCCGTTTTTTATAAAAGTAGGTGGCATGTGTAAAGTTAAAAATTTAAATCGCTCATAGTTTTTTGACGTTGTCATTTTTAAGTTATTTTTTATGGATTTTCTCAATAACTGAGTGAATAGTTCCAAAATATATATATATATATATATACACAAAATATGTACAGTCGCTTCACGTATAATATTGTAGTAAGACTGAAAGCCAACCCCAAATTAGTTGGGAAAAGGCGTGGACGATGAGGACGAGCATCTCATCCAGTAGGAATCACCCAACTCTAACCCTTCTCAAGTTATACTCAAGCGTGATTACCTCTTGTTCATTTCTTATCTTTTCTTAGCTTTTTTTTTCTATATCTCTGGTTCTAATTAAGGTATGCGGTTCGTAGTCATTGAGTTACTTGACTTTCAGTATGCTTTTCAAATTAGAATATAATTTTATTGGTCAATCCTCCATCTTGCTTTTCTCACATGCAACTCCAGCTTTATTCGTAATGTAGGCAACGCAGCACGTCTCTTCTCGTAAATATGAATATCATTTACGATAGTTTTAAACTAAAGACAGGTACACTTCTAAATTCTCCTACACACTACAGCACATAAATATTTCCCAATTCTATCCCGTTATTTACGGAATTATAGTGACCCCACTCGAATAGCATCTGCGGTACTTCTGAAGTTGATTATGTAAAGCTCTTTTTGCCTGTACTTTACCCGTCTCTTATCTCCCACAGATATCGTCCAGACCCCGAACAAATAGACAGCAGAACAAAATACTTCTCGCCAAGACTTGGCAGGACTATGAGCTTTTCGCCAAGACTTGGCCGTGAACTTGCTTATGGTAAGATTTTTTTGGTTAAGAAACCTTTAAACAAGTTAAAATAGAGTTACAAAAGTTATGTTTTTATTTGTTACGGTGTATCCCATATTTAGTTATCACATTAATAGCTCAGTACAACATTCTCAAGTTTGGATATGCTACGATAAGAATACTTGGCTGCGACCCTAACTAATGCGACCGTAACTATCTGTTATGTTTTACGCCTATACTACTAATCTAATTTAGATGAAGAGTGTAGAGATAGAGGGGACCTTGCAGAAGGATATAGGCTACTTATTGTCGCAAAAAAAACACTTGTTGAAATAGGGAATTAAGGTTTGTATTATTGGATAATCCAGATTCGAATAGAACCGCCTTTTAACAACTAAAAACTCTCTCTGGCAGTCACAAGTAACCTTGCTTTATTGCAGACTGCAATCTATTTTGATTATTTTGATTCTGTGTTTGGAGTTTTGTTTAATGCACCAATCTCTAAAAGAAGGAGTCGGATTTGAGCAATTCTTCTTGTATTTGATAGGATCTTAACGAAGGGTATAGGCCATGTAACATCATGCTAGCAGAGCAGTGCCCATAAACGTGGGTAAAACAGCGGAGAACTGCTACTGTTACATAAAATACTAAATGCAAATTTTCTTTTCTCAGAAATGTTTCCCGAAAAAGTAAGAGTGGCCCGAAGCACAAACAAAACGCATTCAACATAATTACGGACGAACAAAACGCTAGTCTAATATAAACATACGTTTTTTATATTAAATAAATACATTTTGGACGAAATAATGTAACATAATTGTTTTTAAGTATCGCTTTTAAGAGAATAAATAAACAGATTTAATCTATTTATTGTTTTTCTAAGGAACCTATTTAGATATTTGTCATTTTTATTCATTTGACACTTCAAAAATGAATAAGGTTCTAAATTTGAACGAATTTTTTAATTTTTATTTTCGTGTAAGTTACTGGATATCTATGCCATTTCTGAACCGATTTCAATTAGTTTTTTTTTAAATTGAAATGGTTACATGCAATGTTGGTCACACTTAAATTACAAGAAAATATTCTACCTCTATGGGTGGAAAATTAAGGAGATGAAGAACACAGCTTATTGAAGTCGGTGATACATTTTTTCAAAGTTAATTGTGATCATGTACCTATAAATGCATGATGCACAGAAAACAGGAAGTACCTAGGTGCATTAAAAATATTACGTATAGTTTATTAAGTAAATATGCAAACTAAATAACAGACAAAAATACTTAAATAAAGTATGTAGGATAAAATACATGTTATAAACATACATACAAATATGTACACAAACATTATATATATATATATATATATGACTGCACGGATGGCGCAATGGTTTTAGTGGTCACCTCGCCACTACGCCGCGCCGAGTGTTGTGGGTTCGAATCCTACACGGGACAAAAATTTGTGTGATCCACAAATAGTTGTCCCGAGTCTGGTGTTCTTTGTGTCCGTTGTTTGAATGTTTGTGAAGCCCCCTGTGACACAAGATTATTCCTAATGCGGGAGTTGTCTTTTAAAAAAAAATTATAAATAATATATATATATATATATATATATATATATATATATATAGTAGCTTTTCCCCGCGACTTTTCCGCCTGGTGGCTGACATCAGCCATCGTAGAGTGTATGTACAAAAAATCAATCAAGACTGCTTGCTAGTGCGTACTATCATAACATTTTTAACCATTATTACCCATAGGGGACGTACACACACGCAACGTAACACTGCCCATGTGAAATATAGTCTGGCATTTTTAAAGTTAAGGGGTGAAATTTCAAACAGCGGGATATAGGTACTGTTAGTTTTAACCATAAGCTCATCTACCAATTCTTACATTTCTAACTACAAAAATTACGAAGATTCCTACAAACTTATATCTTTAAGGTATGAATTTATTTTATAAGGAATGGATTCCTGCGTCCTAAAAAATATGTATGTTGTACAATGACTCGTAATTTTTCAAATATGTATTGTTTATCATAACGCCATCTATGAAAGACACCGTATTTCAATGTATCTGACTTTTATTCATCCTACTCCCTACTCCTACCATAAAGGCCGGCAACGCACTGACAAATGCTCCCTGTTTTCCGCGCTCCTCTGGGGTCTGAATCCGTACTGACGTATAGGTAACAAATAATTCTGTCTGCCAACCAGCATCTTTTCTACTATCTTACCCAGTACGGGCAGTAGCCGTGTTGGTCTTAACGATTTTGGGACAGTGTAATTTTCCTTTCTTGGCTTCCTTACTATCAACACTGTTTCCTCTTTTCAAGCCACCGGGAAATTATGGAGATCTATTTGAATATTATGTTTAAATAATTACGTCAATAAAGAATTTGTAGATATTATTGTATTGTATCTTAGGAGCGCGCCAAATGATAAAGTTTTTATTTTCTAAAATCACCTCGCCGCAGTCAATTTGTGATATTTTATGAATGTAATTCATAAACATTGATTTCTGTAAGTTATACATTTTGTATTCATGTAAGCAATGTTTGCGAGGCTTGATCCGCTATTCCATAAATTATATGGAAATTCAAAATCATATAGGTACTTGTACATTTCACTCGCATTGATCAGTGTGAGAACCAGATTTAGGCTGCCATTGTGCAATTACACACCTGATAATAATATAATATATGTAGATTAAAGAGAATCCAACTTGGTATCCAAATTGTTAAAGACTTAAACACGGTATCCCTATTCACGAAATATAAATTACATGTATGTTTCACTCTTTCTCTCTCGCCTGCACTTGTGTCGCACGCTCGTGGAACAGATAGCATTTATGGTGTAAATGGCAATATAGGTTATGTACCTGTATTTTTGAAGTTTTCACTCTCGGTATCCACGCTAATAGCACATATATAGATTCACTAGAGGGCGCTAATCTAAGCATTGAGTTTTGTCAGCTCCTTATTATTTAATCTTTAAAACTATAATTAGTCTAATAAAAGTGAAAACAATATACTAATTTGTCTGTGGAAGTATTATCTTTACTCTAATAAACTTGTGAACAAAGTGACAAAATTAACGACACGAAATATCCAGGAATACCGGAATCTGTATGTACTTATGATGATGTCACTAGTAGATGGCATCACTTTTTGAAGTGAAAACTTCTTTAGGCTCGTTGGGCACTTTTGATATGGGGAAAAAGCACTGGACTCGCACGGTCACGCGAGTTCAGTTCTTTTTTGTTTCGATGACGTCATGATGACATATAGATGTGTCTGTGTATATATATACATTTGTGTGTATGGGTTTTCACTTCTGACATGCAGTCACAGTACAGTTATAGTTGGTTTTTTTTTGTTAAACACGTGTCACTGACAGCACGCGATGCTACGTCATTATCTTTTATGTACTCATCCCACTAATCACACTAATATTATAAATGTGAAAGTTTGGATGGACAGATGGATGGATGGATGGATGTTTGTTACAGGATGTTTCTTGGAGATGATGGCTGGTCCATGCGTCATACTCGTGAACGGGTGCTGCTTGGGGTGACTGGTCGGCCTAGTCAGCGATGCTTTAGCCTATACTATTATTTTGGTTCGATCAACTGCAACTCTAGCCTCTTAATCCAGTCACGAATTATTTTTAACAGTAGATTTTGTAACTGAATGAAGGTAGGTGTGCACCTTGAATGATTTCTATGTTTAATAAGTTCAAACCTTCAACAGTATCACTGAGTGATTTTTATTTTTTAGTACGTTAGCTTTTGGAGCATTTCAATAAAATGAAATTCAGGTGGCATCAGCTTGCATCCTGTTTACCTTTCGTGTAACACTAACACTATTGTACCTGAAGATCTGACTTTTAAAAAGAGTGGCCATGAGTTTCTTTGCCAGTATTCTTCTCATAAGGCTCTACGCACTTTGGAAACTGGAAGTTATAGATGGACACAAGCAGGCAGTAGATTTTGGTGTTTTCACCTAATTTACCTCTACAATCCAGTACATGCTGTGGCGTCTGTTTGCGGCGATCTATGATTTTAACTCTAGCTTCAATTTAACGTTCATAAATGTCACTTAGTGTCTTAATTGAATAAATGATTTTGAATTTGAATTTACTCTTTCACGCCAAAACTACTGAACCGATTGCGATGAAACTTGGTATGTAGATAGCTGGAGACCTGGATTAACATAGAGAAATCTTCCTAGGTACAAACTAACGCCTCGACTCAAAAATTCTAGCAACGAGAAATCCTAGGAAAGAGCTGATGATCTTCGAGCGGCTGTACAGATGTTCTTGAATTATAGCTAAGAACACTTTAAGACAAACATTTTTAAGAGAAGTATCGAGGATTATTTTCTTTCTCAGCAATAATCAGACTGGTATTAGGTTTATATGTTGTAACGTGGAGGGTGGCCTCGGTGTCTGCCCGTGGACCCCCGTGGTTAAATTGAAGTTAGGAGAGGAATTATAGACGAGAAACGCTTTTACAGATTATAATTGCACTTGTAATACAAATATTTAGAGGAATTTAGACATTAGATATACTAGGCTCAGGGTAAAGGTTTCCAGAGGCTTTGGGCGCAGTTCCGGCGCTGATAGATGTGGAGTACTTAACTCGTAGGTCTTCGCAGGTCGTAAGGGAAAGAGTCCTTGCCCGCCGCGGCATATATAGGCCCCAGGGGCGTGGTGCGTGGGCGCGGGGGAGCATCTCAGGGCTTAGTGGGGAGTTCGGTAGGAGGGCGCGAGATGACGCGCGACAATGGTTGTTGTATATTGTAGTATATTGTATATGTGTAAGTATATGCATTAATATTATAGTTGTAGTATACATGTAGGACAGGTATACCTCTGTATTCAGTTACTTAATAACCGACAAAAAAAAAGGAGGTTCTCAATTTGACGGTATATATATATTTTTTTTGTATGTCTCTTGAGCCCTCACTCCGATATTTATGAACCGATTTTGATTATTCTTTTTTTGTTAGATAGAGTATAGATAAATCAAGGGTGGTCCCATGTCAAGGAAGTTAGGATCTGATAATGGGATCCTGATAAAATTGAGAGAAACCCTCGAAAATTATAGGAATGAATAGTGTTTCTGTTTACTTTTCATTACTTTATCAGGTATTTGCTTTTAGAAATCACCACATCATGTAGCTGAGCTGATGATGAAAAAAAATCATTAAATAAAAAAAAAATTAACAAAAAATTAACCCGAAGAAAAGAACTAAAAAGCAAAAAATAAATAAACCTTAAGTCTTAAGTATTGAGCTTATTTACATAAACTACCAAATTTCATATAAACTTATTTTGAGTCGGCGCCAAATAATAAGATGATTAATTACCTACGTAGAGCCATGTCCATTTCTAAGTAGTAAGTACCTATATATAAAATTCTGATAATTAATCAGTTTGTTGTTTGGCGCCGACTCAAAATAAGTTTATATAAAATTTGATAGTTTATGTAAATAAGCTCAATACTTAAGACTTAAAAGGTCTATTTATTTTTTGCTTTTCGTCAGTTAAATTTTTTGTTTAAAAGAT
Source organism: Callimorpha dominula (assembly GCA_949752705.1). Classification (NCBI taxonomy): domain Eukaryota; kingdom Metazoa; phylum Arthropoda; class Insecta; order Lepidoptera; family Erebidae; genus Callimorpha; species Callimorpha dominula. Next base: position 3,565,648 of record OX457020.1, read on the forward strand.
TTTTATTATCTTTATATTTACGTACACATGACTTTGCTTCTTATTTTTCTCAATATCTTTTCACTTCGAAGGTTTGCTGGAAGATACCTCAAGTATGGGTTAAGCTCGCCTTTATACATACCATTTTCCTTATATTTAATTTGTGATTCTTTTTGCTTACAATCTATACATAATATTATAAAGCTGAAGAGTTTGTTTGTTTGTTTGCTTGAACACGCTAATCTCAGGAACTACTGGTTTGAATTGAAAACTTCTTTTAGTGTTGAATAGCCCATTTATTGAGGAAGGCTATAGGCTATATAACATCATGCTACGACCAATAGGAGCGGAGCAGAGATCATAAACGCAGGTGAAACTGCGGGGACAGCTAGTAAAACATAATAATAACACTCTCCATCATGACACCTTTTAAAGATAAAAACATCAAAATCGGTCAACCGTCACTGACGTGACGGTCATTCGACGATGCGCTAAAAAAGTCGTCAAACTTTACAGTAAAGTTAATGAATACGGAGTGTATATCTGCTCAACACTATGAATACTAATCACGCAGAACAAAGTCCAAAAACCCACACATTCTCTCGCACTTGGATTAAATAAATCTGTTCAATAATAGCTCCATATTTCCTAATCCACGTGGTGTCTACTTCACCCTCATTTGCATGAAATTTCCATTTATTTTATAGTATATAAACTGCATATAGTACTCCCAATGCGTCAGTCTGTGTCCTGCCCTCGGACAAGATGCATAGCTTAGAAAAAATCTGTTTTGCTATCGTATTAGCGATGGTCAGCTGTGCTTTAGCTACGGGTAATGATAATATGAAGGTAAGTGAATGGATTTTTGTCTAAATTATGATTTGGAGTAAAAGCTGTGAATTCATTCCGACATATCAAAAAGTTCTTAGGTCAAAAAGCCTGATGGGTTGCGCTCCAACGGTTGATGTTTGGAAGTCGTATAAATTTCGATGCTAGATCTTAGAATTGGGAATGGTGGATTTTCGACCATTAATACTTAATTCAATTGATTACTATTATGAGTATCAAATACCATCCACCGATTCATTGTATTTTGTCTATCACGCTGTTCAGGATCAAGGATCATTGGGTGACGGGGGTGGACCCTTGTGGTTTGGACCCCGACTAGGCAAGCGGTCTTTAAGCCAAGTCACTGAAGATAACAGGTAATGGAATTATTTGTAACTCACGAATGGAATCGAACCTTAGAACAAACGCCATACTGGAATCTGGGAACCGATGGCCCATGTTGCGCGCTGGTAGAGCATTCGACTGCCACGTCGGGGGTTCGATTGCCGCTCAGAACAAATATTTGTATGGCTATTTGCATTTGTCGGGTTGTATTTGTATATGTCACCGAAAAACCCAGTCAACCTAACTGTTTTATGATCAAAAATGGACATTTCGATTGCCCAAAAAGCTTCGGGCACATACGACATAAACGTACTGGAGACGAGATATCGCACGAAATGGAAAAAAAAGTATTTTTTGGTTAAATTGTGAAAAAAAAAATGACGCCCTACTTGTCCAGACTGCGGGTATTGGTATAGGGCTCTGTTTCCGCATTTAGACTTAAAGGTGGTCCATTATGCGTTTGAATAAGCTGAAAGAAGCACAGAAGCCTCCTGTGGCGTTCACAGGCTTCTAGGAGCGACCTCGCACCCACGATACTTGGCCGTTGTGTGGCCACTCCCTCGCACTCTAGGATAACGTGGTGGTTCCTCCGCGTTGAGACATCCTCTGCATAGGGGACTGTCTGTCGCACTAATGGTGAATAGGTGCCGGTGCCGCAGACTGTGGGTATCGAAATTCTTAATCAGCGCATTTTTTACTATCTATCCAAAAATAAAAATACGTGGTAATCCAAAATTAAGGTATTTTAGTTCCTTGACTGGGCTTGAAAGATTGTGACCAACGTTAGCTTATAAACAATCTCGCCATATTATAACCCGACAAAATATTATCAACTCCACCCACCATTTACAATTTAACGTATATCGATAGTTTATGTCATATCATTGCCATATAATCAAATTGTAAATCTACTGGCTTCATAATTTGTCCGGTTTTATCACCCGTAAAATTATAAACCACTTCACTGGTTGGTCGGTCTTGGCAGTAGCTCGTCCTCCATATCCATATATAGTTAGGAAACAAACATAGGTGTGTTAATAAATAAAATTCACAATTAACTATTTGACTGGCCTGTTTGTCTAGTGATTAGTGATCCTGACTGCTGAGCGAGACGTCGTGGGTTCGAATCCCACCCAGGATAAATAATTGTGTGATGAGCACGATCTTTTATTGTGTCTGGGTGAAATTTATCTATGATATGTATGTATTTGGTAATGTATAAGTATGTTTATCAGCTGTCTGGTTACCATAGTACAGACTATGCCTAAGTCGGGATCAGACGGCCGTGTGTGTGATGTTTAAGTTATTGGAACGAAGACCGTTGCGCACGTTACACTTCAGACGCTCGGTGGACGGTTAAATGTGTGCAACGAAAAATGCTGACCGCGAGTTAATACTACTGTAATATCTTGCATACTAATTACCTATCCATATATTAATTAAGGCAACTTTCACAGATGGTGCAATTTAAATTTTTGAGTTATATAAAATTTTCTAAAACAGGCAAGCATTCTTTAAGCTTCTGGAGGCTGCCGATACTCTCAACTATTACCGAGATCAGCTACCGTACTTCGAGGATCAAGCTAGTGAACCAGAAAATAGAGGTAAATATTATACACTTAGATGTGGGTCGGTACGTGCATTTCACGAAACGTAACGTGACTAGTTACTTTAAAGGCGTCACTAGTTACTTGTATGCGTACATGGTACCCCTACACCTAATAACACTACGACCAAGTGTCTGACACCTACGCAACAGGTCGCTTCACTCCTTGAAAATTCGTGATGTTTAAAACATAAATCTAAAGATGAACTTAATATTTATCGATAAACCAAATGTTTCGTGTGGAACTAATGAAATATCACAAGATTAAAATAAATCCCCTGATAGAAGTAAATTTATCTTTGGTTTGTTTGCAGTTATGAAGAAAGTACTTTTCACACCAAAACTTGGAGGCCACCTATCGTCATACGAAGAGAAAATGATCGAAAACGGAGATCTTATTTCTCGGCTTGGCAGGCGACTCTCCAATGACATGCCTGCGACACCAACCGACCAAAACAAGTACGTATTGAGCCTTAGCTTAGTCGACTCATAACTAAGTTCATATCATTGTTGTGATGCAGATGAACGAGCCAAGGGAACAGTTCTCCCTATTATGATGCATTTTAACACAATTCAATTAAGTTAGGCGTTAAACTTGAGATCAAGCGATTCGAACGAAATCGGTTCGAACGATGGAAGAGAAGGCTGCTAAACGTGGTCCCTCTATCCTTGTCTAGGGCGTGTACGTGGCGTGTGTGTGTATGTTGATCATCATTGTCATAGCTTAAAATAGACGGATGGAACACGAATGGCAGCGTTCTCTTTTTATTCATCTATCGCATATCACACCTCCTTCCGCGGTCTATTCTTATATTCGACAAAATCTAATTACGCACCATTCAGACACCATGTTTATTTTCTTTAATTATAGCCAGTATCTCCTTCTTTCATTATTATCCTTATATTATTATCCAAATAATAGGATGCTAACGGTACCCTATACAACCAAATCTGTTCAAGCATTTAGAAGTTATGGTGGTATAAAGAAACATACATACATATATGTATTGAACCCTGAAACAATTACACTCCTGTTTAGGGCTATCGTGTAATAACCGTTGTAGTTTTGTAATTAGCAAGTTAATAGCAACGGCTTGGCCATATATTACAAAGAACAGATCATCTAGTTAATTTTTTTTATTTTGTTTCCTTTTCTCTTATTTACATACACAATCATGTTGACAGATCTTAATCTATCCACAGATATCATTCTGACGCAGAGCAGGTTGACAGCCGAACAAAATACTTTTCACCTAGACCAGGCAGGATTATGAGCTTTTCGCCAAGACTTGGTCGTGAACTTGGCTACGGTAATACTTTTTAGTAGATAAACTTTTTAAACAATATGTTATATTGCTATACGTTATTTTAGTGTTGCGAGATATACTGGATTTCGCTTTTTACCCCACATTTAAACTTATTACTTGGGGACAAATAATAATTATTTAAGTTTCAAGCTCTCTAAATAACTAGTCATAATTATATGACCGGATACATAACGAATTCCGTGAAAATAAGTAGATTTTATTAAATGGTAACCATTTACACGCGACATTTGGATGACATTGACAACTGGGGAGGGGGCCTGTCAATGTCATTCAAAAGGTCCATAACCATGTCGTATACTCCAACATTACCTACCTAAGAACAAGTTACCTACATTCAATATTTTACTTAATCTGTTCACAGAAACGTTTCCAGAAAAACTAAGAACAGTTCGGAGCATAAACAAAACGCAGGCAACTTAAAGACGGACGAACTAAACACTTATTCAATTTAAAAGTAAATTTTTTCATTTCTATGTTTAGGACGAAATGTTTTTAAACTATTTTTAAATAATAACGGCTTGTAAATAAATAAATAAATGATGTAATCTTATTTGTTGTTTTTCTGAGCTACTTTAGTAACACATGAATATTTAGAATAATGTTCATTTGTAATTTCCACAGACTTTACGACTCCATGTTAAAAACGAATGGTCAAAGACCATTACTTTTTAATCCGGTTATATAAGCATGTAACGTCTGTACCTACATTATATTCACTTTGTCCGTCGGCACTAGTTTTGTGGGCAGGGTGGTTAGATGTCGCTGTCTGTAGAAAATAAAGTAAATACGAAAATAAATTAAAATCACCTATAGTTCCGAATAATTACGGAACATCACTGTCTAATTATAAAGTATTTAGGCAATAAAATTATGGAACTTGAGACAGTTTCTAGTCTAACGTAGTGTTAGTATACTCTTTGGTTTCTAGGATGAGACTGTTCTACCCGATCACTGCAACCATAAACTAAAATATGTTATACTACTGCAACAACACTGTCTCCCTGCGGTGTCGCTGACTGGTAGACTATGTCGAGCACCAACAGATGGCGCTTGGGCCCCGTATTGACAGCAAAGTGTCCGAGGTGGCTACTATTTTTTTTAATTACTTTATTGATGAATCCGGCACCTTTATTATAAAGTGTTGAACTCTCACTAAATAATTGTTCTAATTTACTTAGAACGTATTTTATTTAAATGTTTTTACATATTTCAATCATAACATTACATTTAGTCATTTCTTCATTCTTCTCTATAATTATAATTTTTATCTTGCAGTCACTTTCATATCACACCACTCACAACCTAAAATCTAAAGAAAAGTGAGATCTAAACTTAATTTAAAATATGTCGAAAATACACAACCATTAAATTTATTGCACGTAATAAAATATTTGTCTTGGTTTTGAAACAGTTCCAGTAAAATGTATTTATATTCTGCACTATGTAAGTAACTACTTTTTGCCAGCAAGTCTATAAATCGTTAAAAAAATTGTATATTTTATCGCGACTGCATAAGCACTTAGAAACATACGCGAAATAAGTTTTACAGTTCCTTGAAATTTATGGGTATTATTTCCTTTATTTATCAAAATAATTATCACTCATCTTTAATAATTTTAATCGATTATGCAAATTAATTTAAAAAGGGCTCATCTAAAAAAATAAGTTTCAGTTGAAAACCATTATAACTTCCACAGATTATTTCATAACTGCATTGAGCTCAACTACTGGCTATGTTTTATTGGCGGCTAATATCGAAGATTTTCGCTCACTAGCAAAGCAATTTGTACCCGACGGTATGGCGGATGCAATTTTGAAAATGGCGAGTGAAGCGGTCGAACGTGATACCAGTGAAAAAGCTAACGAATACCCAAAATTCCGTGATATCCACAAAGTCACTGATACAACGCCAGAATCTTATGATACGAAGGTGACAGTCAGATCAGAATACAAACAACAGAAATACAGTGAGAATAGATCCACAAAAAGGACAACATCAAGATATGAATTGACTTTAGAGGACATCATAGAGAAAGTGAAGAAAAGACTACAAAATGAACTAGCTCTGATGGCGGCTACGGCAGACACAAAAACAACCACTCAAGAAATTTATAAGAAGCCAAGAGTACCCATTAATAAACCAATAAAACCACAGTCTGTTGTTGAAGAAGATGCACAACAGTCTCGCTATATAAATGCACCGTCTAAATATGTAAAACAAACCAGAGATGATGTCGTAAATCTATCTCGAGAAAAAAAAGATCGCGAAAAAAAATCCCAACATCAAGCGACAGATAAAAGTTACGTAGCCGAAATGTTTGTAGCACAACCTCCAAAATATATGTTTGATCAAGGTAAGCCCGTAGAACTACAGCCAAAACATGCACTTAGACCAGAAAGTCATAAAGCACCTACTAATCATGTTCATAATAAAGAAAATATCAAGCGTGATAGAAATGTCAATCGACTTAAACGTACTAAGTCTACTACCGCCGATACTTTCTCCGCAATGACCTTGGCTATAAATGACAGCTATGATGATTACGTCACTCCAAAAAAAGACGAGCATATTGAACGAGAAACGAAAGTAGCAAAACATGAAAAAGTAAACATAAATCATTATTATTTAAAAAGAGAATCTATAGATCAGATGAACAATAAAATTCTTAGTATATTTAGCGATGAAAATGAAACTACAACCAAGGCTAAAGAATATGGTAATTATGAAGATGAAACTACAAATTACAATAAGAAAAAGAAAAGAGTTAAAAATACTAACTTAGAAAAAAAAATTAATAATCATGACAGAGTACCTGAAAATTTACCATACAAAATGTCAGTTAATACTAAACAGAAGGTTCAGCCTTATAGAGAGAAGAATGAAAGAGATGATTTACAAGAGAAGGAGTATACTGGTGAGAATGAACAACCGGTTACAAAGACTCTTAAACCAAAGTCCGAAAGAATTTCTTTTAATACACATTCTATTCGGCAATATGTAGATCCAGATGTTGGAAAACGTGGCGAAAGAAATAGATATAAAATAAATGAAAAACAAGGTCAAGTCACAGTTTTACCTAAAATAAATAGGTACAGGTTGAGCCGCCCTAACAACTTGGTTAAAGTTCCTAAAGTAGGTGGGAAATATCACTTTCATGAACCGATCACAGACGAAAATCGAATACTAATAAAATCAGAGCCTATGGAAAATACACCAATAGTATTGCTAGAATAGTAGCTTTTTAAAATAAAAACCTTTCGTTTTTTTCTTTACAAGTCATTAGCCAACAACGACTTCTGGAAATCCACATCTTGTACAGCAATATTTTGAAAACTATTATTTTTAAGTCTTGTGTTAAAGTTAGATGAGCGATTGGTTCAGAGAGAAGCGCTCAAAAAATGGCACCCACTAAACTGTGTAGATATGCAAGCTGTAAGCGCCTACCACTTTTATTTCTGCACCACCCCGAGGTTGACTGCATTAAGTTTTAATAAATAAATTTAAGATTGGAAATAAAAACATGTTCATTAAATAAATCGCAACAATAGTAAAAAAGTGTGTGGATGTGTAAGCTCCGACGCACGACTTTTAAACACATACTTACGTGATTTTAAAGTCACAGAAAACGTAACGCTTTTATTAATTTCATTCCTCATAAAATCTCCATACCGGTGGCCTTATATAAAAATTGATTCTTAATCTTCTAATTCTTTTATTTCACTGTCACACACTCTTATATTACCGATAACATGTACGCCTGTGCTGCATGCCCTTCTTGCACTGATACTCCGGTTATTTATGACTCAATGTGCAGATTGAAAATAATCCTACCATAGTAACATTTCTACCTATACCTTGAGATTGCTGTCAACAGAGTGCGTTACGTTATGATTTGACGGTAGAAATCTTTTGTTCTCCACAAGATGAACATTGTTCACTGGTTGTGCATTGGTTAAAGCGGTCGCCTCGGACTGAGCCGCGCCGACTGCTGTGGCTTCGATCCTATACGGGACAATAATATTTGTGACCCAAATAGTTGTCCCAAATCAGGAATTATTTCTAGTTAGAGAGTTGTCTTTAATAAAGAAAGAAAGAACACTCACTCTGGTCGAAATATAGGCCAAAAGTGCCCATATTTTGACGCGTCCGCATTTAAGGATTAAAATGTTTGCAATAAAACCTCTTTTTATTTCAATTAAAACATCATTTCATCGTGTTATGTATTTTTATTGACAACGTAAGTTATTCTTCACACATTACGGCACGGCCACCTCATTACTCGACGAGGTTAATTTAGATTTTTGTTGTAAAAGCAATTGTTCACATTTCGACAATTTCATCTCTTCATATTCTGGAAAAATGAAAAATGGTTATTCAAATATATGAAAATGCTATCTTTATTTTAAATACCAGCGTATTATTTAAATTAAATCAGTTAGTAATATAGTTTAGTAGAGATAAATATTTTTGTAAAACATTTTATTTACGTATTACTGACCAATGCGCAAGCGCACGCCGAAAAAGCAGTTCGGGGCTTTTCCTTTCAAATTCCTTATCAAAATCAATATGTAAGGCTAGCTGAGAGGTGTAACCTAATGATAGATAGAATATACTATTTCTCATGAATCTGGCTATCTTCAACAAAAATATTCATTTGAATCTGACCGGTTCCAGAGATTAGAGCGTTTAAACAATCAAACAACAAAACGGGTTCGGGATTAGTAAGGTACACCAAGTCACCAATTTATTACCAGAATAGATTCGTTCTCACTATTTAAATTATCACTTATACGTCGCACTTATATTTACACTTATCTATTCACTTGTACACTCGCGGATCTCTCAACTAGAACTCAATTAGTACTGCAACGCAACTGCCCTTTTATACATGAACGTTATTTCGTAGAGTTCGTAACATTTCCCGAAAACTCGAAACCATTCTGGATTTTTTAAATATAATAACATTCTATAAATAGGCTACTAATTCCACTCAATGTCAAAAGATCGTATTTGACTTGACTTCCTCTACTCGAAAATAGATGGCGCCCGCGGGTTAGACTTTTGTAACATTATATTATTTAATATAGTACCTTACTGTTTTCTTTGGCATTGGTAAAACTGTGGGGGCAGCTAGTAATTCTAGTGTTTGTCATGAAAATATCATGAGAAAAGTATAAGTGAATCGCGTCTGAAACCACTGCAACTACGTACCTTGCATGATATTGAAGGTACAGGAAGCTAGTTAGCTCCACAATTTGAACGGAGAACCGAATTACACATATGTTTGTCATACTAGTGGTTGCCTAGATCTTGAAATTGTAATTTAATTCTTTACTTAATTATTTTTGGGACGAAGCTGCAAAGTTACTAATCGCACGTTACTCACTAAGCTAACATTCCCCGTCTCCGAGATTTTTAAGTATCCAAGATCCATATCTTAAAGTGCTTCATTCATTGCTCTCGAGAGTAAATAAAAAATAATACCTTGTTGGTTATTCCTGCAGTTAGCTGCGTCTAAAGAACATTTGTTTATGAAGAGTACGATGTGCCCTTGTGTTGTACTATAGGCACAGACAGGATCCACACTTTCTTCACTGCAGTCCGATGGGCAGTTCATACGCAAGAACATAACATACTGATGGCAAAACTTGAGCTCAATTATGTCATATTCTATGGAAAAAAAAATAATAATAATATTTCGAAGACGAATGTTGTCATTGTAATTTAAAAAGCAATAAATACATGATTCTTTTAAAACCCCCTCACTAAAAAAAATAGGAATATATTATAAAATTACAAATCATAGAATTTCAATTAGTGACGGATTGATTTTAGGCATGGCAACTCCGGCGAATTTTCTTTATTTAGTAGTTAGGTCTTTCTTTTAGTGGGAGGGGATTTTCAAATAAAAATCCTTCTCCTCACGATTCCTTCGTGACTCCGGAGCCGTGGGTAAAAAAATTAGCCTGAAAAATATAAAACAAAAATCGGAAAATGATATTCCTTTCAAAGGTGCACGTTTTTAAATAAATTTTATCATTTTTTATGTCAATTGCAATGGATATCAGTCTTAGAAAAGATCAAAGATATTTTTTTACATTTAAACATCTCATCTCATCTCAAGGCTGAGGAGGTTATGTCGAACTCATGTTAAAACCTAAACTAAAACCACACGGTTTTCTTTCACGGAAACTACGGCTGAGATTGAGGAACACCCTTACACGAAGTAGTTCTGATAAGTTCGGCCTAGGCTTTTGGATCAATCAATCAGTCAGTCAATCGCCGGCCACTACTGGACAAAGCTCCTTCCAATATGTCTATGTGTCACTATAACTTCCTGGTCCTCTGCTTTCCATCTCATCCAGTTCATCCCATCTACCTTCGTTAATTATACCGACATAGCTCGCAGAATAAGCATGCAGAAGTGGCGATAAGCTGGCCACGTCTGCCAAAGTACGGATGGCCATTAGAGCAAATGTTAGAGTGTAGATCGTGTATCGATAATCAGAAGGTGAGATCCCCAGCCCAGATAGACTGACGACAATTGGATACCGATACCAAATTTTCTCGAAAACAGACATTTTGAAGAAAAATAGATGAACTTACTTAGAAACCCACGGTACGTAGCACACATATTGTTTAATATAAGATGGCAGCCACTCTGGAAATATCTAAACTTCATATTCCTGCGATTCAGGCCACACACTTCTCTGTGATAATCATTACAGTGATATGGATCGCAGTAGTCCATCCAGGCTGGATGGAAAGGAGGTCTCGTTCGATCCAGAGGCAGATTGGGTTTGTAGATTAATTCTAAGAGAAATTGTTATTATTAATATTGGAACTGGGAGAATTATACAGCGCCTAACTTACAAAAACGGCTTTCTTTGGATACTTATTATCATCCGTCAGTTCATCATAAAAATGGGAGATTAAGGACTTACAGTCATCAGTTTGATTTTACTCTACGCAATGTACACGCAACAAGCGTAGGTTTAATTTTTGTGCGGTACGGTGAATGAATTTAAACGTTTGGCGCCGTGGAAGCAGCTGATTGCATGAATGTGGTTGAATTGATTACATTGCAGTTTTTGGCCGTATGGGGTATTTATTGATTTTTTTTCGGTTAAATGTTCTGATCATTCATTGTGATATTACTTTAAGCAAAAAAAAATTAAAAAAAAAGTTACGAAGAGAAGGCAGAAAATTGAATGTAATATTTCAAAATTAATCAGCAAGAAGTTTTAACTGCGGCTTCCCTTTTTATTTTTGTTTTTTCGTGTGGAAACCCGGGTCATCACTCACCATGGCTATCGGTGAAGTGGCATGTCGGAATCGAACCGACTAAAACCACACGGTGTTCCGTCACAAGTGAGTCTATCGCAAGGGACTCGGGTATACCCTAAGAAGGAAGTCCCCGAGAACCCAGGCAGACTTTGGCCGAACTAACTGCGGCTTCCCTGGAGTTAATTTAAATTTTGTTCATCAATTAAGAACAGGAACAGTTTCTGGATGACCTTGACAACATATATGTAAAAGTTTATGATGATCAGCGGTAGAAACAAGCAGACAAACAAAAGTCACATATGCATTTATAATATTAGTTAGTATTTAAAATGCTATGTAAGTCAAGTTAATAACAATTCAACGCAAGCTGTACGTAGTAGGCGTAGCTTAAAAACTGTACCGAGCTGTCACTGCTGTGAGCTGTGAGGCAGTTAGTTGCTCGTTGCTCTTGGCATTCTAGTAACGTGGTTACTGTGCGGTGGTGGCGCGATATTAGGGGTCAAGGGTTCCATTTTCGTTCAATTCAACGTCTGCATGTGCCTATGTATAAGTAGGTAAGTATTTACCAAAAAAAAAAATGTGTCTATACTTCAGCAAATTCAATATGGATTTTTTTCTAACAAAGCGTTGCTAAGCAATATATGACGGGCAGGTGTTAATAACTGCTTGCAAACATATACGTTTAAAAATATTTATTGTTGTGACAACAAATATTTAAAAAATATATCATTTGGGGACTTATAAGTACCTACGTTTATCCGTTTTCTAGAGCCATAGTAGAAGTTATGCTTAGTTCGGGTCTAGATGGCGCTGTAATAAAATATAATAATAATACTAGCTGTACCCGGCATACGTTGCAATACCTTTTTTATATAGATTTTTTGCGGGCCTCCCCATATCACCCTACCAGTTTCATCACAATCTGATCAATGGTTTCGGAACGCGTAGAGGACAAACAAACAAACATTGATTTTTATACAGAATGTATTTGAAAATAGAACACTTATTTAAATCACTGAAAGGGGAAATTATCAGGTATAAATATGTACCATTTAAAATCTTTAATTTAACACATTCCACCTTTTATGAAAAACGGAGACAAAAATACCTGGAAATTCAAACGGTCATAACTTGAAAAGGGATCGTTTTTTTTATTGTTATTGTAACTGCATACTAGAGCCATGTCCTTTCAATGATTTAAGGAAGTGTTCTATTTTCAAATACAAACTGTATATTGTCGCAGAATACGGTAGGTATATTACACATTGGCGAATTATGTAGGTAAGGTACTGGATTATGTACAAAATTATTCTTATTGTTCATCAGTGTGAAAGTTTCGTTGCATTGTTCTCAGAAGTACCTAAGTAAGCTACGTTTCTTCACATGATTTTTTTTAAATAGCAACTTTTACCGGTACAGAAAAACATAGGGTCCATTTTATTTAGAAAAACGATAGTTTACTCTAGCTAGGGACCTGAATGAGACCAATGGTATTTACATTAATGCAAGCAAAGTCGCAAACAAAGGCTGGCATTAAAGTAATGAATAAAGAACTCACTCTTAAATTGCTTCTGTATGTGAGGTGGGTAGGTAATTTTACTGAAAGAAAACAATAGTATTTTATTAAACATTTCAGGTATAGTATATAGACGTTATGGCTTATGACGTCACAGTACGCGTAGGCACAAAGGATCATATTGTTTTTTTTTTAAATAATATGGGTACAAATTGCTAGTATTCTTGTTAACTTCTCATACCAAGAGAAATACTTCTTCCTGGAGTTGGTTCGAATCTGCAACCACTCATCACAAGTGTTGTTGCCACATCGAAAACGCAATGCTATTGGTCGGTTGATAAATATTGACGAATAGTGGGGTTATAAAAGGCTAGAAATGTATTATAAATTGATAACAATCACTTGAGTGGTGATCAATGAACGAACAACATAGCAGTTACAGTTATTTAGTGATTTTGATAGTTAGGACTTGTGTTAAAACAGTCTCACAACTATTGCTATACCTAAGCAATAGTTGTGAGACTGTTTTAACACAAGTCCGACGACTTAGGCATTGTACTGTATTCATGAATGCATAGAAAAAAAACTAATCATAAATGAATTATTGGTATTTGACAATCTTTGAATATCTTTGAATTGGGACCGCCTGAATGTGGCAACACCACCTTAATAAAACTGCAATTAGACAACCCTGAGAGTTAGAGCGTTAAAAATGATTATGTAAGTGTTAGTAAACTTTTAGCATAGTACTAATGTGGAATGCCGCCAAATCTCAATTTGGAGGTTAGAATTTTCAATGCGCAAATGACATCACGGTTGTTGCCAGAGACGAAAACAGGAAAATAAAGACACTGTTAGCTGCTTAAAAAAAATGTCGTTTTCTAAATTCAGCAAAGTAGGTACATTCGTGCCGTTGTGTTTGGCTTTATTGTGGTAACAGTCACAGTCGAGTTGACAGCCGTGGTATTTTTTTTAGCACCTGAAAAAAAAATCCTACCTGAGTTTGATTATTTTTATAAATTTTTAGGGTTCCGTACCTCAAAGGGTAAAAAAGGAAACCCTTGTAAGATCACTCTCTTGTCCGTCTGTCTGTCCGTGTGTCACCACCGATTTTCTCAGGAAAGGGTGGACCTAGCAAATTGAAATTTATACCAGATGCTGGGGTCTATAGTCCCTATTAGGTGTATAAACATCAAGGTCCTGAGTCAACACGATAAAAAGATATGGGCAAATTTAGATTTTCGCGAAAACTTGTAAGTACCAAAATTTACCTTAATTTTCAACTTTCTTTATTTTTCGGAATTTACTTGTGCTTTAAGACCGTGCTTTTAACTAAAATTGACAATTATAGGTCAACCGGAAGTACCCTATAAGCTTTCTATCGAAAACCTATAGGGTATCATGAAATTTGGTAAGAAGCAAAGTATGACAGCACCAGTGAAGGACAAAATCCAAAAGTCGTTAATTTGTTTTTATATCACAAATAAAAAAGTTTTTGTGATAACAAACTGATATTTTGGGGTTGGATTGTTCAACTTGTCGTACATCGAAACCGCAAAGTTAAGTTTGTCTTTAGAAAAAGACGGGCAAAAGCCTGATTCTCGGGATGGAAGTATACAAGTTTGTTTGCTTACGGAACCCTCGGTGCGCTAGTCAGGCTCGCACTTGTCCTGCATTAGGGCATGGAAGACACTAAAGTGACAGTCTTAGTTCTAATTGATTTCTCAAATGCCTTCAACACCGTTCGTCACCATATACTTTTATCCATCCTCTCCTATCTTATGATCCCGCCTGAAGTACTGCAATGGTTCTCATCTTACTCGTATCTTTAGGGACGCCACTCTCAGTCTCGTTTCCCCATCCAAGACTTGCGGTATCCCTTACCCTAGCTCCCTCGCCCTATCCCTTTTCCGTACCCCAATTTACCTTCTTCCTTTGTCCCGTCTGAAAATGACTACATTCCCAAGGAGGGTTGGCCATAAAAGAGACAAGCCTAAACCCTTCGCAACGTCGAAAAAAATTACTGGATTACCTACACAATTCGCCGACCCCAAATAATAATTGGGAATAGGGTATGAAGATGATATTTTTATGCTAGTCAACAATGAATATAAATATATGACAAATACTTACACATAACTATGCATAACAAGTTAAAGAAAATAATTATTCTTAACATTTCCCGTCTTATTTTGAATAAGGCGTCAAAAGTAGCCATGTTCTGCAAAAGCTAATTATGAAGGTAAATTAAATTGTTATTACCAATTACTTGATTGGCTTCATATTTATGTAAAGACATAAATGCATACACAATAAAACTGGGACTAATTTCATTGCAGACATTGTTTTAATTAAGTTTTATTGTTCTTAATTAGTATGATATTGTAATTTTGCATGTCACTATACGTCATGGCGCGTAACGGTACTCTACCATAACTGACCTGGCCTGGCCTGTCGTATGTGTGTGTGTTTAGTGATCCTGACTGTGTGATGGTACCTCGATGAGCCTAAACCGAGTAAAGCAGTTATTCGGCTAATCAACTGAGTATTTTTCTCGGAAACCAGCTCCCCTCCGATTAGGGGAGGTCTAACGCCCCGCCTTATTCCGCGTTATCGACGATTTCGAATAATTGATGGTCCGTTTTTTATGATATAAAGTTTTTTTTTTTAATTTGAATTTTGAATTAGACTGTAAGACTCGACCCTGGCTGGACATCTTTCCACTGGCATTCGATATTTCGATATAATCAATAATAAAAACCGCGATAAGAGGGGATCCAAAAGTTAATTAGTATGATCGTACATTTAAACCCTTTGGCATTGATTTAGTTTTCACACATATACCATCTTAATCATTTTACCCCATAACCACACCTCGCTAACGACTCACTCGAAACTTGGACTTCTACAGCAAACGAGAACAACCTGCCAATGATCAGGATATCGCTGCCTCCGTTAAACCTCGACTACCATAACCCGGGATTATGGTACCCGATAGTTAGTCTTCTACAGCAGACGACAGTTGGGCTGATGAGCACCAAGGCCCCGTTGCCCTCTATTCAAGATCGAGTGCTATAACCAGGAGACTTACAGGGTAATAATATTCATTCATCCCGTCCAAAAACACCTTAACCAATACCAAAGTAATGATATTAAATTAATTCCTTGAAATCGATATGTACACGGGAGATAAATAATGATTACCTGGCGGATACTGCGTTACTCAGTGTAGGACATAAATACATATTAAATATAAACGTCTATTAACATTAAAACATTAGAGACTCACCGAAGTTCCCCAACGTTCTATGTCAAACTTACGTAAACCGGCCGTCTTTCCTGAAACCTGTCAACCCACTGGCCCTGATGCTGCCACTATCCCGCTTCACGTACTCAACCCGACTCCCCTGAGATCTCCCTTCCTAAGCTCCACTGTCCCCATGACTCCACCAACATCTGTTTCCTCTAACCAAAATATTCTATCAAAATATTCTAAAGCGACCCTTTTTTACTACACAACCTATTCATTTATCTTAATGACTGACCCTTCCAGCTTTGCAAATGTTAAATTCTAAGACACTCATACTTAAAGCAATAAAACATTAATTTTATTAGTTTGGCCTTTTTTCCATGTCTCTAAGTGTTGGCTAATTGATGACCCAAATAACACATCTGCGAACTCAATACTTAAAAATATACCACGTTGACATCCAACAATAGCGCGTATCAATAGCAAAATTGTGTGAACGTAATACTATCACAACTGCTGAGCCAAGTGTGTCAAAAGTACACACTGTTCACTCCTTCTGTAACTGCTAAGTTCACATATTAACTCCATTCCGGTTGGTTCTTGATCTATTGTCGGCTCCATGTAACTTTAAAAGAAGAAATTGACGTGTAAAATTGGCTGTAATGATATATATGTCGCAATAACGTCATATCCGCAACGCTCGTATATAGTAGTAGTCGAAGATAATATATGTATAATCTAATACTATGCATAATTATAATGTATGTATTTGGGTGTAGGTATGTGTATATTTATATGTATGTATTTGTGTATTCGTATGTAGTTGTATGTATATATGTTTGTGTAAATATGTATGTGAGCATATACTAGTAGTAGGTACATGTTAGTACATATTATATATTTGACACCATAACCACCCACACTAAATCATTACAGTCCTGTCCAACCAAAGGTTGCCTGGAAGATATTGCTTGTTGTGATAAGGCCGCCCATTGTGCATTTTATGTTTAAGTTGTTTTCTATGTATAAATATTTTGTATTTGTTGTACAATAAAGAGTACTTACTTACTTACTCGGCGCTTGACGGAGTCAATGTAAGCGGCGCGCCCGACAGTGCCCGACACTTCTTGTGCGGCAGTTGGACAGAGCGGTCGAATATCGAAACCGTCACGCGTTCCCAGCGATATACGTAGCTATAGTCGTGTGTCTATTTGTAATAATCTAGTTAGAAAGTGAGGAATTATGAGCCCTATTGAGGATGACGATCATACCCCTCCGTCATATATATAACGTCTGTACCTCATTTTCACTCTGCCCGTCGCCATAGTTTTGTGGGCCAGTAGGAAATAAAGCAAACACGAAAATAAAGGCAAGTTAGCTATAGTCCTGAATAATTACAAAGCCATAATTGTCTAACTAGGTTGGTATTTAGGCAACTACGCCTAGAGACATTTGCTAAGCTGACTATTATACTCGATCGCTGCAGCAAGTGGCGGGTTTACCAGCAGGCTGAGTAGGCTGGAGCCTAGGGTGGCTGAATTTAGGGGCGGCGAAATTTGGGGCCACTATTTTTTTTGTCTTGCAAAAATCATAAACATTGATATTTACATTTATACCTACCTAAATGTTAATAGGTCAACACAAACAATTAATTTCTTTAACCACCTATATTAATTTTTCTACAATTTGCGAAGTCGCCTTTGGACAAGGCGCGGGAACGAGTGACATGACCGTTCGCTAGTGTGTCTGGCCTTAAAAGGATTGAAAAGTTATCTAAGATCAGGCAAAAACTTTCATAACTTAATTAATTGAATTTCATCGTCATCATCAGGTGGATTGTTACAGATAATTAAATACATATTTTTAAAACTGAATAACAAATATTTAATTACGTTTTAGTCTCAAAAGTTGTTCCCCGGAAAACGAAAACAGTAGGAGTCTAAAATCTCTCCCGAGACTCTCATACTTATGAGTAACATGCGCGAACTGTCAGCCACTCATCCGTCTTCGTCAGATAGGAGAGCCTTAAACCAAAAAATTAAAAAGCTAATATGATGCGACCTTTGACGCTTCAACACTCACACAATAGATAATATAATTGAGAGGTACAAGGGGATAAAAGGGGGAGGCATTATCTGATGAAACTCAAAACTAAGAATGGCAGAACAGTCACCTCAAAGTTTCTCGAGGAGATCTAGAAGTTTTATGGTCAGTTGTACACATCACGGATGATGAACTAACGAGACTCAGTGATGATGACCACAGAACCGTCATATTATGATTATATTCTGTCCTAGTCACAAATTAACGTGGATCACACATTACTATAGTACTCTTGTTTCCTCGACTCACAGTGTCACGCGACACCGTCTACTTCCCCACCAAGACTACCCTCTCACGGCCTCACCATGCGCAGGGGTATATAAAGAAAAGCAGACCCGGCACGGGCCTCTTTCGCTCCAGTTCCAGTCGCCAAGCTAAGTGTCTCCACCCACCCCTGGCCACCAATGTCGATCAAAGACTCCAAGAACCCTGCTCTTAGCCTCTGTCATCACGACCGCAAATAGTTTTCTGTAAACTAAATTAAAATCTGTGAAATCTTGTGACCCAGATGTCTAGTTTTTCTCGACCACGTATCTAGCACGTGGCCAACCTCTACCACGTTACAACAGAGAGCAAATTTTTATGAATTAAATTCATCAAAAGGTGTTCTGATCATCTGGATCGGTCGGACTGTTACGAAGTAGGCAGTGCTCTCGTGTTTCGCGTGCGTTTCTCGAGATGGGAGTAAAGTTCGCACGAATAACCCTATATTTTAACAACCCCGTTCACTTGGCTGCTCCAAGTGAACGGGGTTGTAAAAATAAACATTATTTGTGTAATCGATAAATAAATAGAACCTTAAGTATGCCGTCCTATATGCTTCAATTGGCAATCTAATTTGGATACTAGCACTCGCGAAAGATGAATTACTTACATCTTTAATCTAGATATTTATACAAATTAGTTAAATTTAAGTGTCTGTTTGTAGTGTCATAATAACAGTTGTTAGGGTTCCGTACCCTAAGGGTAACCAACAGGATCCTATTACTATAAGATATCAAACATCGAACTCTAATATTAATAAAAAACGTAGTTATTGAATATAACTCTTAATACAAATATATCAATAATAATCAATATAATATAATTATAAGAATGACATTTTTCTAACAACTAAATTTTAAATGATTTCCCACTAATTTGCAATTTTAGAACGATTCGTGCTCTCGGGACTACTTTTTTTTTAACTTTGACATTCAGTTTTGCCTTTTAACAATGTTGCCACAAATACGATGCAACCTCATTTCTACCAATTTGATAACACTGCGGAGTTTGACGCAAAGATCTCCGAATTTTTTTTGAAAGTTTGAAATTATATTAAATATTTATTTTCTATTCTACCCTTAGTTAAATTAACCCTGTGTTACCACTTTGATTTTTACGTATAGCAAGCAATAATTATGTTAATTATATTTATGTTATTTATTTAAATAATTAGAGAATAGTATACATAATAATACAGCATATCTACGTTCTAAAAGTCCCCTAGAACTTCGCCCTCGCCGGTTAAAAAATTATCTCTAAAATATACAGAATACCGTACTTTTCAAATTGTGAAACAACTTCTCAAATGGTTTTTACATTTGTTTCATGTGCAATTGATTGATAATTATTATAGGAGAGTGAATTATTATGTACTCATAAAATTACATATTTATTGGTTATAGCCACGTGTATGGTGAAACTTTCTGATATTGGTCATCCAGCTTCTATACTTTTTTTTACCAAAAAGCATGGATAATTATGATGAATTTCTTTATCTCTATACTTGACAATTTTTGCCACTATTTGCAACCTTCAAGGTTAGTTTTCACGACAAAAAAATTTCAAAGTGCTTTTGCAAGGTCTTATTTATTTCTATATCAAAATTCGTCCAAATAAACTTGACAAATGATTGTTCTCGTTAAAAATTGAGTTCAACAGACGAATTTCTTAATGATAATAATATTTTTTAAAATAAAAAGATATTTGTAGATATAAAATTATAAGAATGTAAGAATATGAAACAGAAAATATTTGTACACCAGAAATGGTAGAATATAAGAAACTAATATGCATAATGTAAGACCTAGTGTACTATATTCTCACAAATAAATTTATCTTTGCCTTTCTACCATACAAACTTTAATCCCCTATTCTGCTACCTTCAAGGTTTATTTTGGTAATAAAAAGAATCCAATGTCCTTTTCAGAGTTACTTTCGTGCTTATAACATTATGTATGATACTACACCTTGCGGTGGAATCATTAAAAGACGTCTGATCACACTAACTGCAATTTGAAGTTATGACAACTGTCAATACTGTGAAAACAATGAACACGATTAAACATGAAAAATAAAAACTTTATCTGTTTATCTGACTCACTCTCATGAATAAACTTGTGTTTTATTCTAGTTTAATGCTGTCTGTAGCCAAAAAACAAAATGAAAAGCGCTTTTAGTGGTTATATACCAGAAATACCTTTTATATTAGTCGATAACTTTGAAAACAAACATAAATCCGCTTACTTTTTAAGTCATTTTCATGGAGATCACATATTCGGATTGAATGCGAAAGATTTCCCTGCAAAGTTGAAAAAAAATAGAGGGTTTATCTATGCCTCTGCAGTTACTAAAGCTATAGTTGAAAATGAAGTGCCTGAATTATCTCCTTACCTTAAAATTTTGGATCTTGGTATGTACTCATTTGTTTTTATAGCTCTTCATGTTTTTATTAAAAAAGAGTGTGATTAGAATTATTAATCTGTTGATACAGGTACCAATTCTTTTTTGTTACATAAATAATTATAAAATGTATCAATATAAACCAAAAAAATACTATTAAAGAGTGTGATAGGTTTGTTGATGACACATGTTGCAATTATTGGGCAAATAATAAACATGCAACATTTCCTGGAGATTCATTCAAGCTTCAAGAGTCTTTAATTCTATGCACAGCTGTTGTTCTTGATAATTAAGACTTAAACAGAATGTTTTATTATCTTATTAAGTGCCTGCAAAGTTGGCAATGCATATAGCATTTGTTTACGTTATACATTGCAAACATAATTATTTTAAAATGTACTAACACACATTTAATTATCAACATCCCAAAAAACATAGTAAAATGAAGTGAAATTTGTGCATCCAGTTTCATAAAATAGTTTTATTGGTAACTAGCAAGCCGGGATTTGCACGGGTACAAATTATACACTTAAACCTTCCTCATGAATCACTGTCTATTAGTGAAAACTGCATGCAAATCCGTTCAGTAGTTTTTCAGTTTATCGCAAACAGACATATAGACAGACGCGGCAGGGGACTTTATTTTATAATATGTAGTGATAATGAAAGTCCCAAAATAGTGATTTTCAAGATAAATAATGCTACTATAGTTTATCTCTGGTAATTTTTTAATGAAATAATGGTTAAAAACATAATGTGTTATATTATGTTTGTTAACATGACATAACACTAAGAGAGAAATACCAGATTTAAAAAAAAAACAAAAAATGTATATAAATATGTTACGTGTATTCTCCGTTAGAGATCCTAATAAATAAAAATGGTTTTGTGTTACATTTTTGAAATTTAGAACATTTTTACAGGTAGAAACTCAATCACAATAACAGAGGATGATGAAGAAATATATCTAGATGTCACCATGCTACCCGCTGGCCACTCTTTAGGCTCTGTCATGTTTCTATTCCATTACAAGGAAACAATTCTATACACCGGTGATTTTAGAATCACCCAAAACACTGCTGGAACATACACACACTTACATAAAAATGGAGAACCTATAAATTTAGATGCATTGTATGTTGATACTACATTTCAAGATGTGACATCTTTTCCAAAACGTTCTGAAGTTGTTAGAAATGTTGCTGAACATGTCCGAGATTGGTTAAACATGAGCACAAAACACAGAATTGTGTTGATAACGTCGGCTTGTTATGGGTATGAGTGTGTGTGCAACGAGATCTATTCTGCTATAGGAATTAAAACTTATATTAATGCTGTCAAGTGGAAGGTATTTAGGTGAGTTTATTATTTTTATTAAATTATAGGAAAGGGAAAATCGCAAAGAATATTTTTGCTCATCGATAGGGTTGCCTGCTCTCCGAAACAGCCTGTTGTCAACAAGTTGTGATATCTTTCGGTAGTTCAGAAAGATTTTTCCTAATTTACACCTGAAATTTAGATTATAAGCAACAGCGACATACCAGATTCATTGTGTAGAGTGTGCAAAAGGTCTACGAATTAATTGAACCCTCACCATTCCTTCACTAAACTACTAGACGCAGACAGAAGTTTCATCCATCCATTGTCGAAACACCAAAAGCTCGAACTAAATTGACAGCACCTATTTTTCCAGACAAAATAGTGTTACGAGCTGAGGTTCGGGATTAGAGAATTATACCAGATTGTTACCGAAATAGACACACTTTATTTTAATAGATCACAAAATACACAGGGAACTAGCAAAAACACAATTACAATAATTTATTATCACTTACTTCTTAATTCACTTACACTTAAGTCGCTGTTAATTCACTTGACACTCACTTGAAAACTAACTCACTTGACACTCACTTGAAAACTAACTAACAACTCCACAATGCCACGCTTTATATAGCAAAACGGTATTTCTAGAAACATCGCGACACCTCTTGTAAATTCTACACAACAAATAGAAGCCTCTAAAACAAACTAGTATTTTCTATTAATGGGTTACTAACTATTTAGTTCCGTGTTGCCTCAACAGATGGCGTGTATCTTTATTTTGTAGCTCTATACGACTTCCCCAGTCGCCAATAGATGGCGGGTTATTCGTAACACTGCCCCCTTCTTAGACATGCTCGTCCCGAGCATGATTATCCCCATGAAAACGCGCCAACCGATCCACATGGACGATCTTGGGAGTGCCCCGCGGTCCTTTCTTAATGCGGTACGTTACGTCATTGAGTCTGGTCACTACTTTGTACGGTCCGTCCCATTTCACTTGCAGCTTCGGAGATTTGCCTTTTCTGCGAACCGGGTTATGCAGCCAGACCAGTGATCCTTCCTCAAAGCTTCTGTCATTTATCTTTCGGTCATACCAGGTTTTCATTCTTTCCGACGTCTGCTGTCCTGATTGTCTGACGTGCTCATAAACGTCATTCATCTTGCTGCGTAAATCGTTGGCGTAATCCGTAATACTGAGCGGAGTGTCAGGGTGAGTGCCCGTGATTAAATCCGCAGGCAATCGAAGTTCTCGACCGAAGTTCGCAAAGACTGGTGTTACTGACGTGCTCTCGTGGACCGCACTTCGGTACGAGAGGAGGAACGGCTGGATGTGTTTATCCCAGTCTCTTTGTCTGCCTTCCACAACTTTTGCCAAGTACCTCTCTAATGTCTCATTAAACCGTTCCACCATTCCATCAGACTGAGGGTGGTAAGAGGTGGTTCGGGTTTTAAAAGCACCCATCACGCGGCACGTTTCCTGGAACAACTGGGACTCAAAATTCCTCCCCTGATCACTGTGAATCTCCAAAGGTACCCCAAATCGACAGAAGACTTCATTAACCAGCTTATCAGCTACCGTAGTCGCCTCTTGGTTCGGTATCGCAAATACTTCCGGCCACTTCGTAAAATAATCCATGACAACCATGAAATACTTGTTGCCATCTTCACTCTCCGGAAATGGACCTGCTACATCCACGGCAATACGTTCCCACGGAGCTCCCACATTATACAGCTGCAATGCACCCCTGCTGCGTGTGTGAGGTCCCTTCACTGCTGCACAACTGATGCATTTTTGACACCAGTCTTCCACATTGTCGCGGCAGTGGATCCAATAAAACCGCTCTCGAACCTTCAATAAAGTCCTTTTCACACCCAAATGGCCTCCTGAACATCCATCGTGGTAAAGCTGTAAAATCTCCGGTACCTTGGCCTTCGGAACAACCATTTGGAGGTGACAGGTGTCCCCTCGAGCATTCTCCCATTTACGGCACAATACTCCGTCCCGGACGATCAAGCTATTCCACTGCGCCCAATACCCCTTCGTTATTGTGCTCATAGCTGCAACGTCGCTCCACTTTGGCCTCGGAGCATTGGCTTTGACCCACTCGAGAATTAGCTTGACATCTGTGTCCTCTTCTTAAGCCTTCCGTAAGGTTTCCTTCCACTCGTCACTCAGGTCCGTTCTTAACATGCGGACGGGCACAGCTTCCCTGGTCTCTTGCCTGACGCAGTGTTTACAGTCCTCTGTGCAAGGCCTCCTTGACAGTGCGTCAGCGTTGCCATGGGATTTGCCGCTACGATGCTGGATCTCGAAATCGTACTCCTGCAGCAGTTCTATCCACCTCGCTACTTGTCCTTCCGGGTTCTTGAATTGTAACAGCCATTTCAATGCAGCATGGTCAGTACGCAGGTGGAACCTTCGACCTAGCAAATACTTATTGAAGTGCTGCAATGTTTTTACCACGGCGAGCAGCTCCCTTCTCGTGACACAGTAATTTCTTTCCGGTCTAGATAGAGACTTGCTGAAGTACGCTATCACAATTTCTTGATCGCCTTTCCGTTGCGACAACACACCGCCGATACCCGTATTACTCGCGTCTGTGTCGACTATAAATTCATTTTTCATGTCAGGATAACCCAATACAGGCGTACAACACAGACGCGTCTTTAGCTCCCGAAATGCAATGTCACAGCTTTCGTCCCAACAGAAAGTTCGTTTTTCTTCAGTGAGCCGGTGTAACGGTTTTGCAATGTCCGCAAAGCTTTTGACAAACCGCCGGTAGTATGAGCATAAACCCAGGAATGCTCTTACTTGCGTCTTGTCCCTTGGAACAGGCCAGTCCTTGACAGCAGCTACCTTCTCCGGGTCCGTTCGCACACCTTCTTCCGACACAACATGTCCTAAAAAGTGTACTTGCCGTCTAAAGAACGAGCACTTCTTAGGACTCAGCTTAAGGTTAGCCCCCCGGATTTTTGAAAGCACACGCTCGAGGTTCTGCAGGTGTTCCTTAAGGGTACGTCCTACTATAATGATGTCATCTAAATATACCAGGCAGGCGTCCCTGATTAGGCCGGCGAGCACTAACTCCATCAATCTCTCAAAAGTCGCTGGGGCATTGCACAGACCAAACTGCATATCTGTAAATTGCCACAGACCCTTTCCTGTAGAGAAAGCGGTTTTCTCCTTATCCCTTGAATCGATTTCTACTTGCCAGTAACCACTTTTCAGGTCTAACGTCGTGAACCACTTCATTCCCGTTAGCGTGTCCAGTATATCGTCGATACGTGGTAGAGGATAGCTGTCCTTCTTCGTAATGTCATTTAACCGACGGTAGTCAACACAAAACCGCATACTACCATCCTTCTTCTTCACAAAGACCACAGGAGAACACCACGGACTGGATGAAGGCTCTATAATTCCATCCTTTACCATTCCTTCAATCATGGCGTCTACCTTTCCTTCTCGTGCCACCGGTAATCTTCTTGGACGCTGACGGATCGGAAGATCGTTGCCCGTGTTAATCTTGTGCTGAACTAGTCCGGTCTTTCCTATGTCCGTATCACTTGAAGAGAAAACATCGCCGTATCGAAGGAGCACCTTCTTAGCCATGTCGAACTCTTCCTTCGTGAGTTCACTACGACATTCCTCTAATAGCGTTGAGACATCAAAGCTCGTTACGCTAGTAGAACCGTCCTGGCATCTACGCAACCAAGTAACTTCCTCACAGGTGCCTAACAGAGTGCCCTTCCCGATCACCTGCTCCTTGTCACAAGGATTCATCACACGAACCACTGGATCACCAGTCGTCCTCACCAGAGTCCTCGCCACCCTCCACGGAAAGTCATCATTCGTGCTTTCTATTAGTACACACCGATTCTTTCTGGTTGACGACCGCGGCAGAGCAACCGGTACGACTGCTTCTGATCTAGGAGGAAGCACAGTCTTCTCCAGGCAGTACACGTTTCCAGGTGACGCTCCTTCCACAAAGAGCTCCTCTAAACCACACCTCAATAATCCCTGATTCACATCTATCTCACAACGATGTTTACGCAAAAAGTCCAAGCCCAGAATGCAATCATCAAGAATATCTGCCACGATGATGTTGTGCTTGTAAAGTTCGTTACCCAGCTTCAACTCCACCGTTTTCTCTCCTCGGACGGCTATCCGCTGACCGGTAGCTGTTACCAGCTGTATTTGCTCGCGGTCACTGATGTTGTCCCCAAGAAACCGATTCGCGAGCTGGGAACTAACTACCGTCCGAGAGGCTCCCGTATCTAGAGTTATACTGCACGGCATCCCGTTGACCTCGCCTCTGATGATCAGGCTATTCCCGTCATGAGCTTGCGAGATCGAAATTCTTGGGGCTCTTTGACCACCAGCCAGCACCTGCCCCGCAGTCCTGGCTTCTATTCGTTTCCCTGCTATTGGGCGGCAGCATCAACCACCCTTCTCTCCTGTGGTCGTCCATCTCTTTGCCTTGGGCAATTTGCCCGAAGGTGGTCCTTCTCTCCGCAGGTGTAGCATCGGGGGCTGTATTGGGGACGGTCACGGGTGGTGGGTGTAGTTACTTCCCTAACGCGGTGGGCTCGGTGGTCTTGCCTCACCGCTTCCACCTCCAATGCGTGGGCAAGGGCAGCCTTAAGCGTGTCGTGGTGCCCCAGCCTAACAGCAGCCCTGACCTCCAGGTCACGGATGCCGTCGACAAAGGCTTGCACCAGATTGCCCTCGATCAATGTAGGCGCTGACTGATATGCCTTCCGGACGAGCTTCTCAATTTCCAATGCCCATTGCTGTAAATTCTCACCTCCACGTTGCACGCGTTCCTTTAACTGGGCACGGAATACGTGCTCCAGGTGCTCCAGGTGGACCGTCTCCTTCATCACCTTGAGGTCCTTATCTAGTGCAACCTGGAGATCCTTCATAAGGAACATCTGCTCCTCCTTGTCCCGCCGCAACTGGTCCTGCAGCTGACGAGCCTGCTCCTCTTGGCGACGGCTCTGCTCCTCCTGGCGACGGCTCTGCTCCTGCAGCATTATCATTAATGCGGCGAGGTCCGTAGCCGCCGAGGTCGAGGGAGCCGCTAATGAATCGTCAGCAGGTTCTGCCGTCGGCTGCCGACCGTCCGCTGGTTGTTGCGGAGCATCCCCAAACCGTCTCTGGTCCATCTCCTGCTGTCGCTGTCCTCTAGTACGAACGCCTTCCGTGTCCTCCTTCGGTAAAACCGGCATCATCTAATCCCACTTCTGACACCAATTTGTTACGAGCTGAGGTTCGGGATTAGAGAATTATACCAGATTGTTACCGAAATAGACACACTTTATTTTAATAGATCACAAAATACACAGGGAACTAGCAAAAACACAATTACAATAATTTATTATCACTTACTTCTTAATTCACTTACACATAAGTCGCTGTTAATTCACTTGACACTCACTTGAAAATTAACTCACTTGACACTCACTTGAAAACTAACTAACAACTCCACAATGCCACGCTTTATATAGCAAAACGGTATTTCTAGAAACATCGCGACACCTCTTGTAAATTCTACACAACAAATAGAAGCCTCTAAAACAAACTAGTATTTTCTATTAATGGGTTACTAACTATTTAGTTCCGTGTTGCCTCAACAGATGGCGTGTATCTTTATTTTGTAGCTCTATACGACTTCCCCAGTCGCCAATAGATGGCGGGTTATTCGTAACACTGCCCCCTTCTTAGACATGCTCGTCCCGAGCATGATTATCCCCATGAAAACGCGCCAACCGATCCACATGGACGATCTTGGGAGTGCCCCGCGGTCCTTTCTTAATGCGGTACGTTACGTCATTGAGTCTGGTCACTACTTTGTACGGTCCGTCCCATTTCACTTGCAGCTTCGGAGATTTGCCTTTTCTGCGAACCTTTTGACTTAAGTAATATATCTATTCCTTGTGTCCAGAATTTGTTTTTCCGGATTCCAGCTTCAAAAGTGTGTTCCATTCACATTCAATAATAGTAATTCTCCTTTTCAGCCAATTTCCGAAAGAGATGTACGGAATCACCAACGATTCGACATCCAGAATACACTTAGGTACAAAAAGAGAAAACATGTACTCAGAGTTGCCAGAAATTTTAACTGTATACTTTTCAGCAATGAAATGGGGTCAAAATATTGAAGACGAAAACTTTTTAAAAATAATCAAAAAGAATAAAATTGAAGTTTGTTTTGCAACTCATTGTGGACGTGATGAATTACTATATTTTATAAATTATTTTAATCCTAAACGAATTGTCGGTTTTCCTGAGCCCTACAAAATGGCTGCTCCCTTGTCGGTGTTTGAATGTCCGTTAGAATTTGAAATTTCTGAACGTTTGAAAAGAAGAAGGTCAAATTCGGAAAACGAACATTTGGCGGTAGGTAGAAAAATTACTAAAAGTGACATCGAAACTTTATTTGATTGGTAAATTATTTATACATAATTTATCATTTATTAATGAAATATGTTTTGCCATAATTTTATTATGTTTTATATTTTACTGAATGAAATAGAATAATAAGAATACAAATTGTATTATGGTATTCATGAGTTTTGAGCCAAAAGTTTTTTTTTTTCATCAAAAACTGTTTGTAACCTTATGTGATAATAAGTATTAAGGATTTGTATTATGCTGCCTAAAAAAAATATCATGAATCCAAAAAAATATTTATTTGAAAACATTCAATGGTTAATTAAATATTCAAGACATTAAACAGCCCATTAAATATTTCTCCTCGTCATCTGACTTTACAACTTAATGATAACTTGAGACTTACAATTGTGATGTCCCAAGCCTTATTACGACGCCATGTTGTCAAAATATGGCGGCTTATTATAATGGAATATTTTTAATAGGATTTTGTTGAAACTTTTTAGACACCAGTCAAATAGTCTATTGTAAAAAAATTCAGTAGTCAATTAATGTCTTATGTAATATAATCACAAATTTTAGTATAATAAAAATAAGACATAATTACTACGCCCTATGGCCGAAATGATGATGATGGTAAAAATTAAGCCATTACTTTGACTCGTCAGTAATAGCATAGGTAAAACTAATTTTTATTCTCTGGCTTTTTAAAAAAGAAGTATTTGTCTACTAAAAAATATGTTGCAAAAAATTTTTAACTCATGAAATAAAAAAAATATCACGCATTATATACATAGTGGTCTAGATTTAGGTGCTTTTTTTGGTTAGGATATACATACTTACACACAAATATATTTACAACCTCTATAAACTAACAAACGTACTGCCAACCTCTATAAATTCACAAACGTACTTCCAACCTCTATAAACTCAACATACATTCACACAATATATATTCTCAACATGATTCTTTCAATGAATGATACCTAAAAAACTTTGCAACCTTCATTAACTTTCTTTTTACAGTAATTTACATCTCTTTAAGGTGATATAATTATTCGTATTGCGGAATAACATTACACTAGTTTTATTTAAGTTTATGACAAGATTAATTTCTGATAAAAGCAACTCGGAAAGGACCTTCGGGGAGTTTATAGCTGTTGGAAAGTCGTTAATGTAAGTTAAGGATACTAATGGCCCTAGAATACTTCCCTGAGGAACACCATATTTTAAGTATTGTATAAGACTTAAAATTTAATTCTTACTTTTGACACATTTTTGTAAATAACAGTTACTTGTTTTCTTTCACTCAGTTAAGACTTAATCAGGTCTAATGCGTTGTCCCTAATATCGTAGAAGTTAAGCTTATTTTATAGAATAGGATGGTCTACATAATCAAACGCCTTTGTTAAGTCCATATATTTATGGACTTAACCTATTGGGTGCATACAGGGATTTTAGTGTCGACACTTTTAGTTAATACACTCTATCAACTTACAAACGTACTTCCAACATTCATTTGAATAATGATGTTCAGTTGATGGTATATTGTGTTTTTATATATGAATAATTACGATTTTACTTGGTTTGTATACTCACATTGTACTGATTTAGGCAAAGGTTACGATAGCTTAGTTTAAAATACTTACTATTTTTGTAACTTAAAATTAATTTAATAAAGTTTTAACTATAATTTGTCGTTTGTTTATAAAACCAACCTATCCAGAGTTACAACAGTTAAGACAATAGTCTTCATCGTTAAAAAATTTTGCCCTATTGAAAATAAATCAATTTTAAAAATCTTGAAGTATACGTAATTTGAATTCGCAATTCAATTCAATTCAAAAAATCTTTATTTCATAAAATTTACCATCAATTATTCGAAATCGTCGATTTCTTAAATAATTATTATAATTAAAAATTATAGATCAAAACACACAGAGTCACCGCAACAATAGTTTGCTTAGTCAAATGTAAAATGATTAAATATAACAAAAATGGATAACATAATATCACATCTGCCTGTTTCGATCTATAACCGCCCGTTTCCAAATGGTTGAGCCTTGTGAGAAGAAATCAGGCAAACAAACTCACGGCCACTCTTTTAAAAAAGAAAAACCAGACAGTTTCAACAATATTCAGTAAATATCACATCATTTTGTTGTGTGCTATTATGTTTTTAAAATTAAAAGTGAATAAACTAGAAAAAGAATATGACAATAGGGAAACTGAAAATTAAGGAAAAAATTAAAAAGAAGAAAAGAAAAACATGAGAGATGGAAAATAAGAAACATATTAGCTTACATTAGATTTCTATTACAATTCCATCCCAAGCGTTTTTATCCTGTATATAATCCCCTACTGAGTAATAGCCCTTAAGGCATAGCTGTCGTTTTACTGTAGACTTAAACTGGTTTATACTTAACATTTGAATATTATCTGGCATTTTATTATAATATCGCACACATTGACCTTGAAGCGACTTGTTAATTTTTTGGAGCCTAGAGGCAGGTACAACAAGTCTATGTTTATTACGCGTTTTAAAAGAGTGTATATCACTTTTTACAGAAGTGATTATTATGAAGGTAAATTAGATTTTCATAAATATATTGGCACGCTACCGTCATTATGTTAATTTCTTTAAATTTCTGCCTCAGTGGATCACGATTGCCTAAGTTATAAATTGCTCGAATAGCCCTCTTCTGCAGCACGAAGATAGATTGAATATCGACGGCTTTCCCCTACAGTAGAATACCATACGACATTATACTATGAAAATAACTAAAATAAACTAATCTGGCTGTTTCAACATCAGTCAGTTCACGAATTTTTCTAACTGTGTATGCTGCTGAGCTGAGTCTATTCGATAATTTATCAATATGAGGGCCCATGGAAGCTTAGAATCAAGAGTAATGCCTAAGAATTTAGTGGTATCAACTAGTTCCAACTCGTCTTCATTAAGTAGTATAGTGGTTTTCACCTATTTAACGTTTGGAGTAGTGAACCGGATACATTTAGTTTTTTCTCCATTAAGAAGTAAATTGTTAACGTTAAACCAGCGAACCACTTTCGAAATAGCATCGTTTACGTTGTCAAAATTTGTACACATACGTTTTAGCCTAAATAAGAGTGAAGTATCATCCGCAAACAATACTATTTCGTGGTTGTCCTTAACAATATAAGGTAAGTCATTAATGTA
Source organism: Callimorpha dominula (assembly GCA_949752705.1). NCBI lineage: Eukaryota > Metazoa > Arthropoda > Insecta > Lepidoptera > Erebidae > Callimorpha > Callimorpha dominula. The sequence continues at coordinate 3,597,471 of OX457020.1, forward strand.
GATTAAGAACAAAAATGGCCCGATGGCCCTGCGGAACGCCCATTTTTACCACAGACCCTGGAGATAGCTTGCCATTAATATCGACTTTCTGAATCCTATTCCTTAGATAAGAACTGAAGCGCCGTATCTTTGATACCGTAGTGATATAAATTCCTGATCAGAGTTTCATGAACAACACAATCAAAAGCTTTGGATAAATCGCAAAAAATCGTGGCAGAGAATCGTGGGCATCCTCCCAGGCATCAAATATATGTTTTACAAGCTCTATACCGGCATCAGTTGTGGAGCGACCCCTTGTAAAACCGAATTGCTTATTATGTAACAAATTATGGCAATTAATAAAACTTCGCATTTGATCATAAACAATTTTTTCAAAAATTTTACTGAATACTGGTAGTACCGAAATTGGTCTAAAGTTAGTTGGGTCTGAAGTACTGCCAGATTTGAACAATGGAATCAGGAAATACACCACTATCTACACACTGATTAAATATATATGATAAATGACTAGCAACTACAGTAATAACAGATTTTGTAATGATTACAGAATTTCCCCAGAGGTCTTTTGATTTTTTAGATTTAGCGTGTTGAAAGCTTTGATAGTTTCAGAAGGACTGACATGTTGAAATCTAAATACACTGTCATTCCTATCAACATTCTCCTTCAAAATTGATTCTGCAAGAGCTGGTGAGGAGTTCAAAGATTTAGTAGTCGACACAGGAATATTAGTAAAAAAGTTCTCAAAAACAGAGGCTACTTCTATATCTGACGTTACTTGTTTGTTGTTAATTTTCAAACTAAATTCATTGCTTTGGTTGTGCTGCTTTCTAGTCTCGCTATTAATAATGTTCCAAGTGGTCTTAACCTTATCATCGCTACTTTTAATCCTTGAACTCAGAAAACGAGACTTTGCTAATTTACAAAGCTTCCTAAACAATTTAGAGTATTCTTTGACATATATGTGAAATTGTTCACTATTATTGTAATTTCTTTCATCATATAACTCATAACGTCTCTTTCTGCTCTTGTGTAAACCTATAGTAGCTCATTCACTAAATGTGGCATTACCTTTAACTACAATCGTTTTGGGTGTAAAAAACTGAATTAAATTTTGAACACAATGTATCAAAAAAACATTGAAGGAAGTATTAGGGTTGGAATCTATATCTAAAAATAGTATGTTGTAAGCTATCTCTAGTTTATTTTTACAATTTTCAAAACGTTTGGCAGTTTTAGGTATTGCCACAATATTTCTCTTTGCCACTTTCTCGTTCCTATTGTAAAAATAAATTTGTTGACCGCAATGATCAGAATCTAACTGATTTATTATTTTCTTACCTTTAATTACAACATCTGTGAATATATTATTTATGCATGTGGCTGTAGTGGCTGTGATTCGTGTAGGCTCCAAAAATAAGTTCTTCAGATTATATGACTGGAATAGTGTCCTGAACTTAGTCGCTAAACCAGAATTTTCTAATAAGTTAATATTAAAATCACCACAAATACTTACTTTTTTTTTAGATTTTGTTACTTTATCTAATACTGAATCCATAACACACTCAAAACAATCATACAAAGCTGAAGGAGGTCTATATACACTAATTACAATAAAACGCTTGAGTTCTATACAGGCTATTTCTGCAGTTCGTTCAACCGATAAACTAACAATGTCATGGCGCTCTTTAAATTTAAATTGCTTATTTATAAGTATCATAGAGCCACCATGTATTGCATTAGCCCTGCTGAACGAGCTACCTATCTGGTGGTTATCAAAATTGAACATGAACTGATCGCTTTTTAACCAATGTTCAGTGATGCAAAAAATATCAACATCGCAGTCCAATACGGGACTTATGCAACGGAGATATTGGTATGTAGAGCCTCCTTATCAGTAATGTGTCGGATATCCGTATCCGCGGATATACGAAAAAAGATCCGTTACTTTTTGGCGGATCTTGAACGGATCTTGTTCGTTATTATATTTTATTACGTTTATGAAATTCTAAATTTATGTTGCTAAAATCAAATACTAAAGCTAACAGGAACTCGTGATTTTGAAAATGGAATGTCATTATTTTTTTAAGCTAGGTTTTTGAACTTAAATTTGAAGTTGATAGACAGGTAAAATGTATATCATATAGTCTATGCCCAAATTGAAGGAGGTTTTTCTCAACAACAAAATAAATGAACAAATCAGTCCGTGAAATCATTGTCTATTCCTTGAATCATCTTCCTCAATTTTTTGTTGAATAACATTAAAAGCTTGTGCAGCTCTCCTGGTGTAATATTGAACATATGATTCAACAGTCTTAGATTTCAATGCGTTTGCTAACATATCCACAATGCTTGTAGTATTTATTTTCAACATAACAGACGGCCGTTTTTTTTCAAAATGAACTATTTCTGTCTCTGAAATAAAGGTAATAAGTTTAGTAAAAATATCAGTAGCAAGTAGGTAGCTAACGTAATCTATTTTAATTAATTTTTTATAGATATTTACTTGATTAGGACGTGTGTGTGTGTGTGTGTGTGTGTGTGTGTGTGTGCGTGTGTGTGTGTTTTGTGGTGTATATGCTTCATTTTATGAAATTTGGTTAAGTAGGTCTTCAGTTCTTTGATAGTCCAGTTGCTGGAGCCAACATTCAACCTTTATTTTGACCTTATATTTAGTAAGCTTAACAAAATTATTTTTTCTGTTCAGAGTGTTGTATATGTAGCTTGCTAGGTACTTAGGCTAATTGATTGCCTTCTCGCAAAAGAAGGTTCTACATCTGATGCGGGGTCATACAGATGATGAGTGCAGTGTGAGTATTGACCTCTCCAATCATAGGCTGGACATGGTTTATTAATGATTATCATAAAATATATTGTCATAATTTACATTGGCATAACGAAATTCAGCATAATGATCATTACGCATAAATGTTTTGATATAATGTTTATTGGCAAAATAATAATGAAGCATAACGTTATAAACGCAAAATGATATTTACACACAATGCTCTTTGGAATAAAAATAGTAAGCCCTAATAAATAACTCCCAACGGTCGTAGACAATATTTCGCATTATTGATTATTGCTCAATGTAATGCATAGGCGCTTTACGCGGCATGAATGGCTGAATATTTTATTATGTTCCATTGTTCTAGGTATCACAAACCATTTAGTGACGGTGTTTAGGTACTGTTGTCTGTGGTACAACTTGAATTAAATAATTTAAGAAACTAACCTAACATAACATTCAACATAAAAGTATTGGCTACATACACCCAATTATGACTTTTATATTAATGACTCATGATTATTAGACGAATAAATATTATACTATAAAAATTTATGCAACTCCAAACAAATTAGACCAAATGATAGTTATGCTAACCTTTACCATACTGCCAAAGTATTATTATGCAAGCAAAAGTTATGCGAAAACGTTATGTTAATTAAAATTTTATGCCAAAAAGGGTATTCCCGCCGGACGTACGGGTACTGCAGTCTCAGTCCTGTTTCCCCATCCGAGACTTTCAATATCCCTTATCCTATCTTTACTTTCTTCCTTTGTCCCGTCAGGCGGCCGGCCATAAAAGAAACAAGCCAAAACTCTTTGCTATGTTGAAACATTTTTTTTATGGTAAATAATAAAATCAAAAACTATTACCTACACATTGCGATGACCCCAAATAAAATTAAAAAAAAGGCAGGAAGATGATGTTCCCTATGACGTGGTAAGGACTCTGTAAGGTCTTCTGATCATAACCTTCAGTTCAGCACCGCTCGCTGTGCCCTCTCTAACCGTAGAAGATATGTCTTAGTAGCAGTAGACAAAGCCCCAGTTAGACCGTTAATAGTTTCTCTCATGGTAAAGCATCTTTAACTCTTAGGGAATTGAACTCATACATGTACTAACCGTCTTACCCTGGTTGTTATTGTCCCATTTTAGTCTACCATGTATCTGCACGTCTAAATACTTTGCGTTATCAACCATTGCAAGTTCGATGCTGGGTAATGCAGGTGTGGGCTCTAATAGAAAAGCTTTGAGGGAGCTCGTTTATCTTGCATGTGGACATGACATGTGGTTTAGAAATGCGTTTTGGCTATTTTTATCGTCAATAGGTTCCTTGTCAACCAGGTCATAACTCTAGAAAGTGAGTATTCGGTTCTCTGCTTGACAATATGTCAGTCAGGTCCCCAAAGGAGAATAGCAGTGTCACCTGTACAAGTAGAAATGCTAATTGCTTGTATTAGGAAGTATCATTTTGCAGAGTTCATTAATGTATAACTGGAAAAGAGTGGGGGCCCAATATACTACCCTGTGGAACTCCGTAACACACCGTCTCTACTTCACTCACATAACCTTCTATTTTAACACGCTGTGTTTTCGACCTGTTAGATGATCTCCAAAAATGGAAAAACAGAAACAGAAGAGAACAGAAACCGTGTCGAAAGCGTTTTAGTGGTCAACGAATATGTATAAATATCTGTTTCTTTGCATGTTGCGCTTTCACACCGTAACTATTAAACTGATCATCATGACTTTTGCATTCACGTGTCGGGGGTACAGAAAAAGAATTAGGGTATCTTTCAGTCAGAAAGAAATACCGTTCCTGAGAGATTCCTGAATTGATTGACCAAATCTACATTAGTGAAGAGGCGAGCAAAAGCTAGCATTATATAAGACCTAGATTTTAAAAAATTAAATGAAAAGAGACAACCTTCAAACCATTTAAAAATATCGATAGTCGAAAATAGGCTGAATATAGCACCGATATTGCAACTAAAAGTGCAACCTGGTCATAGATTAGCCCTGCGGTTCTAGAACACGGATAACATACTCACCTAGATATTTTTTCTTTGTAAATATATAGTCATTATATACTATATAATACCCAGAAATACTTACGGATTGGATCCTGATGGTTGCTCCTCCTAGACTGATGCTTAGAATTAGTTTTAGCATGTTCTAAAATCTTTTTAGCAATGCTGTCAATAAGATCCTTAGGTTTTTCTTGTGGCAACATATTTTTTACCCCTGACGAAACTGCATTTTCTGTTGTTTTGTTATCTATTACTTTACTGTCAGTGTCATTTATCACTTCATTTAAGCTGTCATCTTCTTTGTAAGCTGATTCTTCTTGGTTGATTTCTTCTTGGTTGTTACTTCTAGGTTGTGGATGAGAATCTATGGGTATAATACTTGAAGATGCTGCAAATCAATTATTTATAGCCAATAAAGTTACTGTATGTAATTTTACTACTGACTTTCGTTCCGTACGAAGCTTCAAATGGCTTTTATACAGGGTGTATTTGAAAAAGAAACACTTACTTAAATCACTGAAAGGGCGTAACTCTGGCATGCAATTACAAAAAGAAGTTTTGAAAAAACTATCCGTATACAAGTTATGACCTATGACCGTTTGAATTTCCAGGTTTTTTTGCCTCTATTTTATATTAAAGTAGGTGAAGTTTAAGATTTTAAATCGATTTTTTTTATTTTTCGAGTACAAACTCGACTTCACTAACTAAATCTTTACTTAAAATCTACATTTTTTTTTTTATGAAAAAAGGAAGAACTATATCTTGTATCTCAGCACCAAAATAAACGGATTTTCTTTCTTCCTTCTTTCTTCTTTCTTCTATATAATAATTTTTACACAACCAGTGAAGAAATGACCACGCCATCTATGAAACTAAGTGGCGATGGGAGAGATAACTGTTTTGTGCACGTCAGTAAGACCTAATCCAAAGAAACAATTCCCAAACAATATTACGATTTTTTTATTTATCTACCTTTATTTTTTCTTCTGGGTTTAAAATTTTTTTTTCTTTTATACCAACCCTGTAGTAGTGCGAACAAAACAAATCAAAAGTTATTCAACATTTATTTAAATTTCGAATTAGGAACTCTTTGGGAACCTTTAAATGTTTAATGATTTCATATGTAATTTGTTTTTACAAATTGGCCTCAAATTAAGGAGTGCCTGTCCTGCATCGAAATGGATTTGACTACAGAAAATTTTCGCTCAAAGATTTATTACGACTTTCGTTGCGGTCTTACTCAACAACACTGTTACGATAGACTTCGATTGACATTTCATTGCGAAGCCCCACCTCGTGTTACTGTTTAAAACTGGTTCAACCAGTTTAAACGTGGTCGAAGCAAACTCACTGATGATTCTCGAAAAAGGCGTTCTGCGGTGACTACCGAAGATAACGTGAGTGCTGTGCGGCTAATGATAATGATAGAAGGGTGACATATGAACAGATTCGGGCAGCTTTATGCATTAGTATGAGTCAAGTACAAAAAGTCTTACGTGAGCATTTAGGCGTCAGAAGCTTTGTATTAGATGGATACCTCATAATTTGACTTAAGATCAAAAACGTCGTTTGGATTCCGCTCAATGCTTGAAAAGTATGACGGAGGTGACTCGAATGCTGTTTATGACATCATCATAGGTGATGAAAGCTGGATATATTGTTACGAACCCGAAACCAAAAGACAATCTGCGCAATGGGTGTTTCCATTCGAAGATTTGCCGACAGAAGTAAAGAAAGGCTGAAGTCAAAGGAAAAAGATGATTGTCTCATTCTTTGGATGGACGGGTTATTTCACAACAATCATTCTAGAAGATAAAAGGACTGTTACTGCAGAATGGTATGTTAGTCATTGTCTACCAGTTGTCTTGGAAAATGTTAGACAGCAGCGCCCAAGAAGCAGGATCCTCCTCCACCACGACAACGCTCCAGCTCACTTCGCCAGACGGACTATCGAATTTTTGTCTATGGAAGGCGTGGAAGCTAGTGAGTCATCCTCCTTACAGTCCCGACCCGGCACCTTGTGACTTTTATTTCTTTCCAAAAATAAAAGATTAAAGATGCCGTGGCTGCGTTTGAAAAATGAGTGGAAGAGATCCCTAAAGAAGAGTGGGCTCACTGCTTCAGTCAATGGTTCTATCGAATGCGACGGTGCTTAGAAAGGAACGTAGACTACTTCGAAAAGCAATAAAAATATTAACAGGCTTCTATATCATTCCGTTTATTATTTTCTAAAAACTTTCAGTGTGTATTGAGTATTTGAGTTTTAGCGAGATTAACGAACAGCAATTCATTTTTATATATAAGAATATATTATGTGTAAACTACTAATAATAAGTAAATATGAATATTTACCAATTAACATGATTATCAACCGGAACATCTTTAAAGAATTCTACAAATAAGAATGTTATCGACTTATAATTAAGAACGTAAAACGATTGTACTTAAAATACCTAGGTAATTATACAATTTATAGTTTTTTATAACCATAAAGTGTTATATGTTTTATTGGCAACATTATGTAAATTAAGGTAAATGCTCACAGTATCGATGTAATGACAATCAAATCTTAGCGAAGGTAACTCTAGTTACCAATTATCTTAGCATCTATTATCATTGGTCATTCTCAGAATTGCTTGTCTTCGCTTTTTTGTATTCTGTTTTTATTTGTGAGTGCATCAACTTTTAGCAAATGCGTTCAAAGGCTTGTAGACATTTGAGTGTGTCCTCCAACGAGGGCATCTACCCATTTACAAACAGATCTCATCATATTTTTCCTCTTAAGTCGTTGCACATAGCTACGCATTGTGAGTTGTTGTGCAAGGGTGTTGGGGTGTTTGTCCAGCCACACCCGGTATTTCAATCCAATATGTTTAATGTCATCCTTTATAGTAGCACTTTCCATAAATATGGTTAACATACCATGGCATATTGCTAATATTTCGGAGGATATTATTTTGCATTCTTTGCAGGTATAGTATATTAGAATCTGAGACGCTACCCTTCAACTAAAGGCCATATGTACAGATTGGTTTTAACGTTGCCTTGTAGATCAAGAGCTTCTTGTCTTCTGATAGTTTGCTATTTTTCCTCAACAGCCAGAGGAGGTTCTGATATCTAATGTTAAGTTCGTTTCTCTTTTTTTTTTGAAATGCACCATCCATGTTCGGCACCGGGACTAGAAATACTTCAAGATACCGGACTCTGTCATCTTGCGGTAGAGCATCATTTTCCAACTTTACTTGTGGACAATTGTCTCTACGTGGTATGACGAACGGGCTATAATGCACTAATTTGCAACCACATTGTTGTCTCGTCTAGGCCTTTTTGGAGGACTTGTGATGCCATATCTATATCCTTGCCGCTTGCCACAATAGCGGTATCATCGACTAGCGTTGCTATTGTAACGTCGTTTGCATCAGGTAGATCTGTGAAAATCGTATACAATACTGGTCCCAAAACTGATCCCTGCGGGACACAGGCATGTATGTCATAAAGTCTTGACATTGTTTCTCCTTCTTTAACTCGGAATGCATGTTCAAATATTCAAAACAGCAAGATATTATATATTATTTGAAAAGAAAAAAGTAGCATGTAGAAGATTAATTTTTATTTTTTACAACTGTCCTTTGTGCCAAACTTTCTCAAAAGCCTACTGTATATCTAAGCACACAGCAGAAGAGTATTCTTCATCCTCCAGGGTTCTACTGTTGAGTGCTGTTGTCTAAATCCAAATTGGTGACGAAGTATTACAATACGTTGTTACCTTCCAGTATTCGCTGGAGAAGAAGCTTTTCATAGATCTTTGATAGAACGACTTATCTAGTCTCGTAGGGAGCCGTGGGCTAAGTCAACTTTTTGCGGCTCCTGAAATATGGACTTACTACACCTTTGTCCAACACGATGTATAAGATCCCGCAAGCAATACGACGTAATAAACCATTTTTTGTCTCATTCGGGATAACGGTGTTTTAGCTGGGTTTTATTCAATTAAAAGGGCTGGCAACACATGAAGGACACATTGGTATTGCAAGTTTCAATCGCCTGGAGAGTCGTGTGCCGGAAAAAAACAGACTAGTGCGAGTCCAATTCGCGCACCGAGGGTTCCGTGAGCAATCAAACTTGTATTTAGGTAGTTCGTCCTTCTTGGAAATCGATTTTTTGCAGTACCAAAAATACGGAGGTCCGGAATTCATTTTTGCAACCGCAAAACATAAGTTTGTAAATGAAAAAAAAATTTTTTTAAAGTCATATGACAACAAATTAATGACTTTCGGATTTTTTCCTTTACGTACCCCATAGGTTTTGATTTACCTGCGAAATGATCAAATTGGTTAAAATTGTAGGCTTACATGGCCGTATCTTGGGATTGCGTTGTTTTGTTTACATCTTCAAGGAACCGCAGACAAAAATACGAGTATGTGATGTTAATGTCAACTTGATACCTCCACGTGTTAGGGGAAAAAGGGTGTTGACAGACAGACGGATAACAAAGTGATCCTATATATTTTTGTCTTTTGAGGAACAGAACCCTAAAAAGCGTGGAATTATTAATACATCCTTTAAAATTTCTAATTAATAATTTTAGCTTCAATATATTACATTGATCTCTTTGTGTAAACGATAAAAAAATCTATTAATTAATATTTTAGTTAATCGTTTTGTTTTTATCATTAAAAGGAAATTGTAAGCTGTTAAAATTTCATTATAAAATGTTAGGAAATGTTTGTTAATTATTAGTTTATCACCTAAACTACAAAAATGCTTCGTTTCGCTCTTGTGATCGTTGGTAAATATAAATTTTGTTATTTTTTCATACCACCAATTTTTATTAGGTACCTACACACAATTACAGACAATTACGGATGTATGTAAAATATATCAATTCGTGTAACTTTAGATAAATTTGAAATATATGATAGACATGGACAAATTGGACATGGATAAATTGTTGATACTCAAAAAATAATATAATAACTTCTGTACACAATCTATGCAATAAAGATTATTCTATTCTATTCTAATCTAGAGTTGATCACGCTGTATCGATAGAAAAAAAGAAAAGGGTCACTTCGTCGATGATTTGAAAGAAATATTTAAAAATTATAGCCTCATTTAACTCCATGTTATTTGTGCCGGAAGTTGACAAAAATCAAATTAAAATGATATAAAAGTATGTGTATCGTAGTCAAAGCAAGGCCAGAAAAAGAATTTTCAGAAACTTTACACATTTTTAAATTTTTTCACAAAAAAAACATCGTTCCCTATGTCGTTGTGGACAACTTTTGATTTTTCAGTGGCGTTTTGTAAACTGTTGTACAACTATAGTATAGCATACTATAGTTGAACTATAGCATATTAGTTTTGTTAAAAATCGTAAATTATAATACGAAATTAAATAATTTTTCATAAAAAAAATTATTAAATGCAAACAACAATGAATTGGCACTGACATTTCTAAATAAAAATATTGGATATAAAACTCCCAATAAAAACCCCAATTCAAATAATTATTTGTAAATGTGTGATCAAATCATTATTTCAAAGTTGAAATTTTTTTTTGTAATTCACGTGGTCCGGAATATCGTAAATAATAAAAAAAAACCGAGCCCGCAGCAGGCCCGCAGAGGTAGATTTCGTGTTTTTGTTAATTTTTAAGTCTCATTAAAAACTCTAAATGCCTACATACATTAAAATAAAAAAATTGCTTTCATTTATTACCAACAAAATATTACCGATTGTAAAAAGGTTTACAGTTTTGGAACTATGAATTTGGTCAAACATTTTGTAGCCACCCCCCTCCCCCCCCCCCGGTTAAGGATGGAATCATTTAGGAATTACTCCTGTGTCACGGGGGACTTTACAAACATACAATCAACGGACACAAAGAACGCCCAGACTAGGGTGGGAATCGAACCCACGATCTCTGGCTCAGCAGTCAGGGTCACTAACCACTAGACCAACAGGCCAGTCAAAATTATTTCAAAGTAAAAAATATTTTTTTTTTATTTCACGTGGTCCGGAATAGTGAAAATAATAAAACAAAAGAACTCGTTCTTAATTCATCTTAAAATGTTACTGCTACCATTTGGTGTATACTTACTCACTTATACATGTATAATTTTCGGCCTATCCACGGATCAAGCAACATTTATCTTGCGAAATTTCAGCAGAAACTTTTTGTATATCTTTTCAGTTGCCTCTTGTATTTTGGATGTTCATTCCTATGTAATCCAAGATAATAACGCTGCTAAAGAAACTTCAGACCAAGAAACGGAATATAATAAAAATATTGACGAAGAGAATAATCGCATTTCCAGACGAAAGCGCACTTCTTACGATGAAAGTTCTAAAAAGAAAATGGCACATTCAAATTCAAAGTCTGAGTCTTTGGAGAGCGTAGTGCTGGCTTTAAATACCGGTATTAAAAGAATTCTGGAGCAAAATAACAAACATGACTTTCTTGACAAATATGCAAAGCAAATAGTCAATCTTTTTAGCCATTTAGGCCATGGTGAACATGGACACAAGTCCAATGTCGCAGAACATAAATATGGTATTAGTAAGTATTTTACTGTTTTAGTGATGTACGCATACTGCCCCAAAAGCGAGTTAGTCTCAGACACTGAACTCATACACTAGTAGTTCTGGCATGGGGAACTAAACTTTTTGCACGGACCTGTCGCAATTGTTTACACGAAATATTAGGGGCCTTGCCTGCCTTTGATCAAGGTTATTTGAAAATACCGGACAACTGCGAGTCTGATTCACGCACTGAGGGTTCCGTAAGCAAACGAACTTGTGATAGTGTGGCCATCTCGAGCATCAATTCTCGAAGATTTTTGCCCGTCTTTTCCAAAAGACAAATTTAACTTTGCAGTTCAGTGGAAAGTACCCTAGAGGTTTTGATTTACCTGCGATATGTGAAAATTTGTTTAAATTGAAGGCTTAAATGGCCGTATCTTTTGATTGCGTTGACTTAGAAGCTTGCAAACACAAGTATTTGGTATTAATTTCAACTTGATGCGTCCTCGGGTTCTTGAGAAAAAGGGTCTTTGTAGACAAACAGGCCGATGGACAACAAAGTGATCATAAAATTTTTCGTTTTTTCCTTTTGAAGAACGGAACCCTAAAAACTTTAGGCCAGAACTATAATATAATAATAAGAACATTAGATTATTGCACTAAAATAAAATTTCAGTTTCAAATCTCTACGTTTAGTTAATATTGTAAACGTGAAAGTTTGTGAGGATGTCTGGATGTATGGATGTTTGTTGCTCTTTCACACAAAAACTACCGGTTACGATGAAACTTTGTATGTAGATAGCTGGAGATTTGGATTAACACATAGGCTTCTTTTTATCCCGATATTCCCACGGCATCGGGACTTACTCAGGTGAAACCGCGGGGCACAGCTAGTGTATAATAAATTAATGGCGAGACGTACATAGACGTTCGCTGTTAGAGATAAGCTAGAAATTATGAGTAAAAAGAATAAAGATTTCATTCTACAAAATATTATTTTTGGCGATAGGTAATAATGTGTACGAAGAAGGATATCAGCATGAACGTTTTTAGTTTATCTTTAAACGAGTTTAAAACAAGGTAATCGTTAAATTACAACATTTTCAGAGCCCGAAGTTGTTCGCTTCAACGCCGAAAAACCCTCGAAAAAATTCGAACTTAATCCAAAAGTGTTGTCGAATCTACTCAATAAGTTTTTAAAGTCGGATACATTTAAGCATAATTTTGACAATATAGTCAGACAAGCCAGCCTTGTCTATCGCGCCGTACAGGAGGCCGATAAAAAAAAAGTATAAAAATAATTAATAAACGTATTATGGGTGAACGATGTTTGATTTTCAACACACCTTAATTTAGTTGTAGTCTACGCGTCATGTTTGGGAACGGATTCCTTCCGGATAATTTCCGGCAACACAAAAATCTTTAAAAAAATAATATCACTTAACCTGGAAATACCTAAATCCTTGTAATTATGTCACGTGCCTCACATAACTAATATAACACTTAATTTCAGATAAAAATATTAACGAACCATGAAGTTTTTAAAATTCAATTATTAAAATAAAGTTTAGGTAATCTCTACTAGTATAAAACAAAGTTGGTTCGATTCGCCGTCTGTCCCTCTGTACTGTTCGGATTTTAATGCGGTTTCCATTAATAGATAGAGTGATTCAAGAGGAAGGTTTATACGTAAATATGACGATAATTGTTCGCCACATTAGCATCTACATTACACTCGTGCGAAGCCGAGGCGCGTCGCTAGTACTATTATGGACCTGATTCTGTAGTTTTAGATCGTTAGTTTTCGGTATAAGTCTTGCATATTTCGATGCGTGACAGACGTCAAATAATTTGGGTGCCGGAAACTAGTACTGGATATCCGGATATCCAGCCATCCGACTTCAAGGTTTTTATTAGATGCACTTAGTTCGTTAGTTGTCCGTTATGCGTGTTGCACAAATCCATGCTTGACATTTGTCAAATCGATTCGTACCCTTTGTTAGCATGGCATGATACGTTTAGAATTGATAAAGTAATTGGAGTCAAATATGTTACACATTATTTACATACCTTGTCATTAAAAGTACATTAGTTTACGAGACAACACAGTCTACTCAGTTCATGATCAGCTCGGCTCTGCTCAGTACCTGCAGCTCAGCACCTATTTTCTTTGCCGCACCATTAAAATGTGGAAATAATTATAAGCACACGTGTTCTCTTCAACCTACAACCCCGGGTCCTTTAAGCGGGGTATGAAAAAGCATCTTTCGAGTCCATCAAACTGTGGACCACCATTTTAGGATCATTCGTATCTGTAATGGTGGTCTTCAATCTTTTGACCTCAATCAACCTTTCAACAGGCAGAGTGAGGTCATTCTAACGAGCTTTAAATAAAAAAAAAATTATATGTAATAATTATAGCATTCACTCAACTTGTAAAAACAAAAATATAATAATTTCAGATTACATTTAAAAGTTGTTTGATCATCAAAGAAACTTCTGCAAATTCGATACATTCTACAATAATCACTTCATTGTTGAAGCAGCGCGCCTTTAGAATGCACCGGTCACTATTAAACTAGCTGAACCATTAGGATCGTTCAAAAACATGGTAAATAAATTATAGTTTAGAACAAAAAAGTGTGTGTGGGCAATTAACACACGGTAGAAGTGAAACTTCAGAAAAGTAGCCTACGAGAGAATGAGAGATAAAAAGTAAAATCAACACAAATAAGTAATTAACTAATGTTAATAAATTTAACTTTAGATAATTTATATAAAAGTTATTGGTCAAATTAACATAAACGTGTTAAATAATTAACATAAATTAATTACAAACGAATTTTAAAAATTACACCACGTTAACATTGACGCATTTTCTGAAGACTTCTTACAAACACAAAAAAAGATTATAGGAAATACTGATATTTGTATTCTATCTCATTCTTTCGCAGGCTAAATCCTATTTATAAACGTTTGTCTTGTTTGTCTCTTTTTAGTGTGTTTTTCTTTTCATCGTATTTTAAATCACAACTATTGTAAAGAAATTTCACTTCAAAAACATAGTGAAAAGAGTTTTAGGTACTATCTGCTTCCTAGCTAGCATCAGTAGACGTTCATTACCACGCCCAATCTCTTTGACTCATCAGAACAAACCATATGAGCCCAAACTCTAAGGGTTTACTAGTAGCCACGGAAAAGTTCCACTAACCATCCCCTGGCTCCATCATTAGATCAGCTCCAAGATGTCAAAATATAGTTTTGTTATCCGAACTACATACATATTTTTTTAAATAGACTTCCAACATGTTTCCAACACGTCGTATCTTTTTACAGTTTGTTGGCATTTTTCACGCTCCGTCATGTTAGTACAGCTAAATGAAACGATAATTCCAAAAAAATAAACCAATAACCGCTGACGCTCGAGTCAACGCACACGCCTTCTGCACCCGCGCCTCCTTTGACCCGAGCGTCACACTGTTTTTAATTTTTTTTTGTTTTTGGACAAGGCCGTGACCAAGATTAGCCACGCCTGATTGCTTAAGCTTGTGAAGTGACATGGCATACCGGCTACGGCTGCTTCGGGTCGAAGTAACTGTGTCGAATAATAGTCCCCTATGGTTATCTTGTCACGACTTCGGGAGAAATCGCGAGGAAACTACATTCTAGTGTAGTTCTCCAGCTCAGCATTTGATTTTTGCAACAGCATATAGATTTTTTAAATTTTGATTTCGGAAATAAAGATTCCATAAATACTTCTTATCACTTGGTATTACTTTCTGCTAAATTACCCTTAAAATGTCAAAACTTATGCAAAATACTGGCATATTGGGATTTTTCAAAGGTCTCTGGTGTCAACTGGTTTTTAGTCAGAAATGAAAGTAGTTTAACTTAATTGATTTGTAATAATTAATTTAATTGTTTCATAAAAAATTCCTACATGGAAATATGTGGCTTCATGGAAAAATGTTCCGATTTTTTTACATTTTCTGGTAAATACGTGAAATCTTAGAACAATATCATTTTTGGATAGCGGCATTATAATTTCTACATATAAAGCTAAATTAAAATCCGTTTCATGTTACAACATGTTTTAGTATTAATATCAATAGGTAATTGAGAAAACATAAGCTGTATGAAACGGCCCTTAATTAATAAGAGTCTTCCAGAGCAGTGATATGCAACGGTATGTCTTTCTGAAAAGGTTCTGACAAAAATATTCTCAGTCTGAAGAACGCTGCGGTATACGTTATATTTATTAAATTCTGGTCCACATCCGTGACGTTAACACAAATAAAACTTATAATTTTTCCTTGGTGGTACTGAAAAAAATAACATTTATACATAAGTATCTTGGTATAGTACAAGGATGATTTGGCTCGTGGATGACATTGACAGGAGGCAGCAATGTGGCCAGTATATAAGCTCTCCTTACTTTCAAGTAATAGGTACTTTGCGGAAGTTTCATACAAACTTCCATCCCCTAGTTTGGTGTGTAGTTAGTTTTAGATTTTTTTTCTTGTTTGTGTATTAATACCAGCCTATATACTAAAATTAAGCTTTCTAGGACTTCAGAAAGTACTCTAAGAGTTTTGATGATCAGTGACGTAATCGGAGTTTTTTAGATATCAATAACATCTAAAGTATAAGAGCTATACAATTGAAAGTTTATATGTTTAATAAGTCTACTATTAACATCATATCCCCAGAATTTTGTGTATCTGGTATAATCCAAACCCAAGTTATGAGGATTCAAAAAACAACTGAAGTTTTACATGCTGTACTGTATGACGTGGTATATTTTTTCCGACAAAGTAATGACAGAATCGTATACAAGCATATTTCCTATCGTTTTAACGATACCATTCCTTATTACATATTATCTATTCAATCAATATGGTAGTGGAGAAGGTTTACCTACTATTTATGTGAAAACACGTAGGTAAGTGACTACCGCCGCCCGTGCGTTGCCGGTATTTAGTCTGCGTTTCCACCAGAGATGTGCGAGGATGCGTAGCAATCGATATGTTTGTTAAGAACCAATAGAATCGCTTCATTTACCTAGCCTGGCTCAGCGCATATTCGGTGGAAATGGCTTAGCGGAGTACGTAGGACAAAACGTACAAAACAAGCGAAGGATGGGTGCAAGAGATGTGTACTAGACAGTGTTTGTTAGAGGTCGATGTGTATTGTACACATCCTCGCACCACTCATTTGCGCACCGTTTCACAGCATCCCTACGCATCATCGTACCACTCAGCGGCCTAACACATCACTAATGGAAACGCTCACATCGTTTTACAACTTAGTTACGCATCCTCGCACCGCTCAGCTACCTCGCACATCTCTGGTGGAAACACAGCCTTAGCGTTGTAGTAGGGGAAGGGGAGGAGAGGAGGCTTCGGTAATCTCGCTCACTCGTCAAAACACAACACAATCATTGCTTTACGCTGATTTTCTCCGAGACCGTGGTATCATTGTGACGGAGCATTGTATCGTATGGTTTCAGTTGGTTTAGACCCGGAGAGGTGACGGTATGTCGTTATCACTTTGATGGTATTTTGGGTAGCACATTTTTTAATATACCTTGTTACATCTGTCAGGTATATACCACCTTTACAACCACATCAACTGTATTCTAGACCTGTTTCTCCTGGCGCCCTTCTAACACGGTTTTATAAATTTCTTTAAAGAACTACATCTTTTAAGTAATTATATATTATATCACACTTTCTCGAAGTTTCTTATTAGTTTATAATTCTATACAGAGGGATGTAAACAATATAAACCGTCCGCCTTTGTTACCTTTTAATTCTAAACTAAATTTAAAACAACTGTGTTCTGTATCAGGTCCTTCGATTAGGTATGTTCTTGGAAGCCCCCTGGTTAAATGTAGCTTATTATCAACTTGGCCCATAGTTAAACAATGTAATAAATAAAGAAGTTTATATAAGTATAAATCATATTGCCCGATTTTACTTGTCATTATTCATATTGCCCGGGCATTGTAATACCCAGGACAAATAATTGTGTGATGAGCACGATTCATTGTTCTGTGTCTGGCTGTTATTTATCTATAATATATATGTATTTAGAAATATATAAGTATGTTTATCAGCAGTCTGGTTGACATAGTACAGGTTCTGCCTAGTTTGGGATTAGACGGCCGTGTGAGGTGTATGAACTTATTATTATTATTATTGTAAATGGTGCTATGTTTATTCACTTGGTCCATAACATATGTATGACTGGCCAACATTACGCGTCCGTTTACAATGCTATTTTTTAGTTACTAGGATACTTACTGGTAATGTAATATTCCATTGTTCATGCCCCGATGGTATTACATGATCCTCGTTATAGAATTCTTTGGAACTATTCCAGGATTGGTCGCCTGTATAACAAATTTACATAAAAGAAAATAAATTGTTATGAATGTGAAAAAGAAATTGAATACATTGAACTTATCTAGCGGTTTCGCAGAGAACATTTTGAAAAACATACCGAAAATGTAATCACATTTATATTTATCCTCAGCTATCGATAAATATACCGTTATAGATAAAATAATAGTTACAAATGTCTTCCCCATATTTGTGGTCGTCGTCCACTCTTGAAGAAATAAAAATAACTGTTATTTTTATTATATAAGTTACTAAATTTATGCAATTTCATGAAAGAAATTGATTAATAGCATGTAAAAATCCGTTATGTTATTGTAATGGTCAATTTATTTTATAAAAAAATATATAATTTATTATATATCATTATTACTGTGGCAAAGGGCACTACGAAATAGTTAGCTCGGTCGGTCAATTTTACACTTTTACTGGGAGATGTGGACTACCATTATTTCTGGCTACCATATCCATTTCAAGAAGAGTAAAACCAATTTGTCTTTTAATTTACTCTAGGACTACATTATGATAAAACTTTACTAATTCTCATATAATATACAACCCTACAACCTAATTCTGTGTAATCTTGACAATCAAACCTTTTTTTTACGTGTGGAAACAAAATATGTTACAATTATATTTATCTTACTTCATTTCACATAATCCCACTCAAATTATAAATGTGAAAGTTTGGATGAATAGATGTTTGTTACTCTTTCACGCCAAAACTACTGGAGCGATTGCGATGAAACTTGGTATGTAGATAGCTGGAGACCTAGATTAACATATAGGCTAGTTTCAATCCCGATATTCCCGCGGGATGCGGATAATTTTATTGATCTCGTATCATTTGCATCAGTTTGTCTCTTACATCGTCTGAAGATGTTAATCAAAAAAATCTACGAGAATGTTTTACGTGACTGTAAATGCTAAGCTAAAATTACTTTTAATTAAAGGAGGAATTTTTAAAATAACATCTTAACGATTGGTACTCTTATACGCGCAAATTAGGCACACTTGGTTTTATTTAATGAGAATTATACTATTTAATCGAATCGTAATACTGCCATGTAAATATAACTTGATTGGAAATACTTTGATAATTGAAATATCAGAATATATAAATTTACTACTACTTATGTAACAATTTGTAACATAAGTCCTTTACTGCTTCTATCCATACTTTACTTTGTAAATATTCTCTTATTTAAACTTAGAGAAGGGGGTAAGGTCCCTCTATGGTCTACCGGAGTGGTCATGCAACTCCTTAACTTATACCTGAGCCCCTACAATGGGCAATATAGATCTCTCCCAACGTGAGCCATTATATTATTCTAATTATTCTGTATGCCTAGTGCTACCTCGACCATTTCTTATCTTCTGTAGCGCACTCTTGCTTTATGCACTCCAGATCCAGATGCTTATTTGTACTTGTACTTCCTGCGGTTGCATAATGTGAAGCCGTAGGTTTAATACTTCGGTACTGCATTATTGTTCCACAAAAGTATAGAATATGTAGTGCAGTTTCTTCTGCGTCTCAACAGAATCTCCATGTTGTGTTTCCGCTCAACTTTAGGCTGAATTTGTTCAGTTTGTGTCCGGTAAGGATCCGTGTTACTGCACAGGTTTTGTATCTTTTAAGCCCCAGAAGTTCTTGTAATACCTTGTTATCGTTGCCCTTTATAAAAGACTTTGAGTGTCATAGACCAGTCGTTGTCTTCCATCTATTAATTGCCATTGATGTGTATTGTGCGTTTATGGTTGAATAAGCTCGCTGTTTGGTGCGCCATAACACCCGGGCCTCCGCCTTCCGCATCCAGTTTTTTTTTTAATACTTCCAGCTACCTTCTTCAGGTCGTCAGACAATCCATTCCATCAACATCCTTGGTATTAAATATATATATATATTTAATTCATGTCAGCCCTCTCTTTTAAGAAATAGAACATCTATCTACCAGCTAGCTACGCGTGGCCGAGTAGCTAGCTGGTATGTATATATTTAATAATACATTTAAGTATGTTTATCGGAGGGGCTCGTGTCTAGGTGGTAACCGAGTAGGTATTACGAGGTTAAGTAATACCAGCCAGGTCAGAGAATGATGATATAAGTATGTTTATTAGTATTCTGGTTACCATAGTACAGGCTCTGCCTAATCTGGGATCAGACGGCTGTGTGTGAAATCATATTATATAAAAAAAAAACCATTTTTAAACTCCAAAGTTATCTTCAATAGGCTTGCCCTCTATAACGTCAGTGGGGCCAAAATTATAATTGGCTAAATGTGGGTGTTTATTACACCTCTGTCTACCTCTTCCGAGATACAGGCTTGAGTGTTTGTTTAATTACCGTAAAAAATAACACTGTCAGTCTTAGAACTGCACGTCAGAAGCGAAAACAATTTACATATAGGTACATACACAGGTCTGTATACTTATATGTATCTGAGCGTGACGGTCACGCGAGTTCAGTGCTTTTTCCCAATACCAAAAGTGCCCAACATGCCTAAAGAAGCTTTCACTTCAATAAAAACACATCATATCCTGTCAAAACATATCTTAGTCTTTTGTTAAATTGTTTTCATTCGACTGTTTTCCAATTAAATATTAAGTAGGTACTACTTTCTGCTATTGTAATTAGAAAACCATTGATGTTTTTTAATCGATTCGATCGGGCAAGCAATTCGATAATTAATAAATTTTTACTCGCACTTGTAAGTGCTCAAGTGACGAATCGAAGTCATCACAAAGAGTAGTCATGATTAGTAGCTGCAACTCGCAACTCACATTAAGCGTATGCTACTTTCTAGTGTGAATGTAAATGTGAAGTGTATGTGTGTGTGTGTGTGTGTGTGTGTGTGTGCGTGCGTGCGTGCGTGCGTGCGTGCGTGCGTGCGTTGAGACCTGGATTAACATATAGGCTACTTTTTATCCCGATATTCCCACGGAATCGGGACTTACGCGGGGCGCTGCTAGTGACTTAATAAGCACAAACACGAAGAAGTTGCTGTAAACCGTTGAGGAGTTCTCTCGACTGGATCTGGACTGGTCTCCGTCATATTGTACTATCATTATTTATTTATTTTTTATTTAAAACTTCCTGCAGTTTACATTGCACGAGGCGGACTTAATGCCACATGGCATTATCTACCAGTCAACCTTTGGGTGGTTCAGTGAGGGACATGGCAGGTGTATAAGAATGAAATTTCATGAAGAAAGTTATAATTTACATAGAAATACAATTGATTATACATAATACATACATATATAAATACTTACAGATAAATAATATATATATATATATATATATTCAAATAAATACTATATATAGATACAAAATATAAATATGGTTGTGAGGTTATGAGGATATTTCTGCCAACTGCTTCCTGTAAAATTCACGGACCTTAGCTTTAAACGTGTCTCTGCTGGTGGACATCCTAATCTCAGGAGGGAGCGCATTCCATAGTAAAATAGAATAGATAGCAAATGAAGAGTGAACAAGAGAAGAAGTGTGTGTAGGGCATAGGAGTAGAAGATTATTTGTGGAGCGAAGATCTCTGTCATGGTTGGAACATAGAAGTTGTATCTGTAAGGTGAGATAAGTGGGAGCTGTAGGGTTATTAAGTAAAGAATAAAGAGTAGTCAAAGCCCGTAGGCTACGACGCTGACGTATAGGTAACCATGACAGTTGGGAACGATAAGTAGACACATGGTCGTACTTACGAAGATTGAAAATGAACCGAATGCAATTATTGAGAAGTCGGTCAAGTTTATTGAGTAGATCTGCATTCAGGTCGAGATAGCATACATCACCGTAATCGAGGATAGGGAAGATCAAGGACTGTACAAGTTTTAACTTAGTGCTGGTCGGGAGAAGGTTTTTGAGTCGATAGATTGATCGCAAGGTCCCGATGACTTTCTGACTGACGTTCGCAATCGGAGGTTGCCAGGTCAGAGTAGAGTCAATCCATAAGCCGAGGTCTTTGACAGATGAGTTGATTGATAAAATAGATCCATTGTAAACCACGGCCGGCAGTATTGAAGTGTCCATTTTGCTAACCATTCGTGGACTGCCCATTATAATTGCCTGGCATTTGGACGGATTAACACATACGCATAAAACGCTCAGACCATTTTTTGATGGCCTCCAAATCACGGTTCACATTGTGGATTGCTTCTGGCAAATTATCCAGCCTGGCCTGAGAATATATTTGAAGGTCGTCCGCATACAAATGATACGCACACTGAAGTTCAAGAGTAATGAAATTGATGAACATCGAAAATAATAATGGAGACAGAATGCCACCTTGTGGAACACCAGTGTCAAGATCACACCAACTTGATGATGATTCATCGATGCGGACTGACTGTTAAGATGAAAACCATTCCAGCGCGTCGTAGGAGACCATATAATGAGTAAGGATGGATACTAAGATGTCGTGGTTTACGGTGTTGAATGCATTAGAGAAGTCGATTAGGACTAAAACGGTTAGTTTTGCATCTTCCACGCCATTCCTAACATCACTAGTCATTTTAAGCATAGCAGTAACTGTGGTATGCCCAGGTCTGAATCCCGATTGATATGGACTGAGGATATTATTATGAAGGATAAACTTGGAGAGCTGTTTCTGAGCACAGGCCTCAAGTACTTTGGATAGGAAAGGGAGGATTGATATGGGTCGGAAATGATTAGGAAGGGAAGGATTAGGTATCTTCGGAAGAGGGCGAACGTAAGCCTTGCGCCATACGGATGGGAAGAGTCCGGAGTCAAGGGAAAAATTTACTATGTGGGTAATTGCGGGCAGAAGCTGGTCTAAAATGGTGACTATCATGAACCGATTTATATCGTCACAGCCCACAGCCTTGGATTTTATGGATAATATGGTCTTTTTGATTTCGTCCGAGGCGACTGGAGAAAAGAAAAAAGCTTCAATGTTACGCCGAGGTAGGCTGGTTACGTAACACATTGTTTGACTCTTAGTTTGTGACGGCACTAACGGAGCAACACTGAAATGTCGGTTCATGTCGTCCAATCCAATAGTCATAGATGTACTGGCAGGTTGAACCTTACCAATACCCAGAGTCCTTAGGTCATTAGAACTACCTATGTGTGCTAAGTTTCAACAAAATCGGTTCACAGGTATAAAGTCAAATAGTGATAACCATTAGTCCCCTATTTTTCTGCCCTTAGGGTTTAAATTTGTATTGGACCAACTTCGAAGTATAACCTATCCAATAAAAAAGAATTATCAAAATCAGACTACCCAGTAAAAAGTTATGCGTGGTCATACATAAAAACAAATATACGAGTTGACTTGAGAACTTCCTCCGGTTTTTCGTCGGTTAAAAAATAAAACAAATTTGTATATTTAAAATCACGTTTATTTAAATTCTTGCAACACTGTGCAAGTGACTCGCCACAGATAAAAATAAAAATTTGCTAACCAAATAGATAGATTAACTTAACTTAAAGCACCGAATACTTAAGTACTATATTTACAATATCAAGTACAGCCAATTAATTAAAAGAAAACTAATCTGTCACCTCATGTCATCTATGACTTGTCAAGCGATGACTTTAGAAACATTAATCAAAGTTTGACATCTGTCAAACTTAATATATTTTAGTGTTGCCAAAATATCGAGAGTTTTATCATCGATAGTTCTTTTTAAATCATGTGTCTATGTGTACTTTGTGTCCGTTATCTATATTTTTGTAAAGTCCCCGCGATATACAAATATTTCCCTTGAGGACTCTCTTTAAGAACAAAATATATGTATCAATATTTTATCGACTAACTATCAACAATCGACTTTTGACAGGCAACACTAGTATATATTATAACTAACGATTTTGAATTTAAATGATTTTAATCCTTTATAAGATGACATTACCTATCTTTAAGATTACAGTAAAAAAGTATGGTAAACAGATCAAAATATAATTTAAAACCTTACGTTTGAGAAATACATTAAATAAGATTATGGCATTTAGATGAAAATATTTAAGGATAATAAGTACTTATTTACTTACAAGAATATTTACATTTGGTCCGGTCGAGTTACCGTTTAATTTATTAATACATACGTCATTAAGAATCAGTCACTCACGGTGTGCATAGAACCTTAAACCTCTTACACTTGAATATTGCACGATAAATTAATACGTATTAAAAATATTAGAAAACCTAAAACCGGGATAAAATATGAACCCTAAAACATCTACGTTGGACGTCAAAGATTCAAGACCTGGAATTGATATTTAAGACCTCAAGACTCGAGACTGGGCTGAAGACCCGCAATTGATAAGAACTCAGCTTAAGACTCGAGACTTAATATATTTGAGATCCGAGACTTCAGACCCGAAACTGATATTGAAGATATTGAGGACATTGGCTGATATTGAGGACGAGATATTCTTGTCTTTGTCCAAGGTAGATATAGGAGACGAAGTCGAAGTACACAAGATACGAGATAAAGTTGTTCGCGAATTTCTACAAACAAATTGTTCACGGACGTAAAGGTTTAGAGTAATTCCGATATCGATTTGGACAGCCACAAGATTATTGAAGTCGAAGTGATATAGATATGCATTTGTGAACTCATATATCGCCACATAATAAATAGGAAATATAATAAAATAATTACACTAACCTACATACTTTACGTTAGAGCTACTCAGTGTTGCCAGTTTGGGAATTCCCTCCTCAATTTTGGGGGACAGAAAGCGGCTGTGAGCTCTTTATGGAGAAAATGAGAAATGTGTGGGGTGAAATTTTATTCAAATTGAGCAGCAAGTCAGCTAAAAATTTGATGTCTCTCGTGGACGTTTTTGTAATGAGTGAGTGGGGGGGCCAGGTTAAGAGCTGGCAACACTGGATTATCAAAAAATAATAGCTGTAACGCATATACTTGGGTTCATTTTAATATTATTTTATTCTTGTCTTGCTTATGAAAAAAGGAGATTAAATTGCAAGTCTAGAGGATTCGAACAACATCCTCACGCTTGAGAAGTCTTTATTTAAAACTTTAAATCGTCACCATGAATCGGATAGCAGGGATGCATAATTACATAAAGATAAGTATGAAAACGACTTTGGATATGCCAAAGTTATTTATTATTTGCCCTACCGCCTTCTAACAAATAAAAAAAAGTTAATTACGTTTTTTCCAGCACTTGAACTCTAGAAATGTTTCCGAATATTCGGCCTCAGCTTATTACCGATTTATGTTATTTGCATAAAATCTATGCACATCTTATCATAATAAATATTTTAAAGAAGACAATTTACACATATACAGCAAAAAATTGTCTCCCACAAATCAACTATGAATGTCCAAATACATATCTCTCTTTCCTTTTTAGAGCAGTCTCTTTCACTCTCACATGATTCCAAATGTAAAAACTAGACGTCACATATCTTATATTACTAAACACTTTAATGTCGCAGCTAAAGTAAAAATTGTCGCCAATAACTTTGCCGGCGATAATAACGTCGCGCCGCAAGTTAATACGTCGTTTTGGTACAAATTGGGCGGTAATGGTTCTTCGCCACCTTTGCAATATTCGCCTCTCGACTGAAAAAAAAAAAACAAAATTATAATAACAATAATAATATCTCGGAACATTATTACAGCACTATCTAGACCTAAACTTAGCATGGGGCACGCCACAATTCTGGCGGTAAGGTCCGTCATGGAGGAATGGCTAGAGAGGCGTTATGGCAGCCTCTCTTACCGGATGACGCAGGTACTTACTGGGCATTCGGGAAGTACCTGTGTCGCATAGGCCGGGAGCCAACGCCTGAGTGCCATCACTGCGGGGGCTGTCCCGAGGATACTGCACTCCACACCCTAGTGGAGTGTCCAGCGTGGATCCAACAGCGCGATGGCTCTAGGTGTGGGAAGCCTCTCGCTAGAGACCATGGTGCTAGCTATGGTACAAAGCGAAAGCGCGTGGGTCTCCGCCGCCTTATTTTGCGAGGAGGTGATGTACGCTAAAGAGGCGGCGGAGAGGACGCACCAGGCGCCGTAGGGCACTTAATGACCTACGGCCTCCATGAGCGCTGGCCTTAAGGCGCTGGGAAGGTTAACCCGGCGCCGAAACAGAAGAATAGGCCCGATACGGTGGCGTGACGTGTTCGGCGCGCGCCTTTCTTAACTGAAGGGGGACATGGCTCCTACTCACGACTGCGAGACTACCTGCTTTGTGGATAGGTGGTCAAGTCTGTCGGGGGTTCAGGGAGTTCCTTCCTAGGTTATACCTGAGCCCCCGGCCATAGACACCCGTGACGGAACACCGTGTGGTTTTAGTCGGTTCGATTCCGACATAGCCACTTCACCCACGTTTCCACACGTAAAAAAAAAAGACCTAAACTTAGCATAGCTTGTACCTAAGTAAAATTTTGTTTGGTAAGTACATAAGCCAGGTCCACTCCGCACTTTAGGTGTAAAATTTACAAGTATGCGAAGGGCTCGACTAATCGTGCCGACACCTCAATGGGCTGCCGCCCGCCGGCCGGCGAACATGTTAGTTCGATACTCACTCACGCGTTGCGTCATGTCATCCGTTCGTATCTAGGCTGGACGAAAAATAGAGTAATCGGCACATAACTTACTGGTACCTAATTAAATATTTAGATTAATTAATTCTTAAAAAAAAGGCAAATGTAACGTCGCAGCGTCGTCAGAACAAATAAGAGTTACGCGATAGAAAGAGAGGCAACTTCTATGTGAATATAATTGTAGGGAATTAACGCTGAGCTACATGAATTTCGACTTTATTGTGTGGGTGCAAGAGTCGCTATTCATTTAAATGATTTTGCGGAGTGAGACTTTTATACTTGTACTATTATGTATTCTGTGAATATACGATTATACATAGAAATAACAAGACCAAGATATATTCACGCTAACACGCTACACATAGGTAGTCAAATATTTTTTTTTTTTACCCGAATGCGGCGAAGCCCTAAAAGAGTGTTATGTGTTTGACCTGTGTGTATTGCTGTGTTGGTGGCGCAAGTGTCACTAAAGCTATATTTGTAGAGTGACAATAAAATATTAGTCTATATTATTTATGGTAAAAACCAACTGAACGCCTGTGCCGTAGTTGATCACGTAATGGCGGATGTATAAACGTGCTGTGAAACTTTATTAAAATAAAACCAGGCTATTTCATCTTTTATTTCTTATAAAATCTAACAATATTGTGGGGTCCGATTTCTTTTTATAATTTAAAAAAAAATTGATTATGACAAAAGTATAAACAACTATGTACGTTTATTATTAGTATTTTAACGCAGTTGGGGTTTTTGTTTTATTTAATGGTTTCTTGTTTAACAAATATCTAACACATTTGTAGCAAAACTTAATTTGTAACCATTGATTTTTTTTGGCAACCTAATAAAAGGTTGCGTATTGTCATTAATAGAGCGGCAAACGAGCTCACCACACCAGAGGTCTCAGTTACACATACAAACAGACATAAATTAATTTGTACTTACACTAAATTCATCTTTGCATAACTCTCTGCAAGGAGGGCAAACTACACCGCCCTTATGAAGCCAACTCTTTTTGATGATCCTAACTTGAAGAACCTGGCCGGCGTGGAAACATGTATATGAGTAGTTCCCCACCTGAAAATAAATAAGTTTTTATCATCATCACCGTCATCACGATCATCATCAATATTATCTGAATGAGATGTCAACTGCTGAACTTACACTACAATAAAGTAATAAGAAATAAAGTTTTATCATTATTATCTTCAACGCCATCACCATCACCACTACCATCATCATCATAATAGGAATGAGATGTCAACTACAGAACTAACACTACAATAAACGATTAAGAAATAAAGTTTCATGTTTATCATCGTCATCACCACTACTGCTGCCATCATCATCATGATTGGAATTAGATATCAACTGCTGAACTTACACTACAATGAATTAATAACAAATAAAGTTTCATTACTATCATCGTCATCACCATCACTACTACCGTTACCATCATCGTCATAATACAATCCTCCAACCTTTTAGGGTATGAGAGGATCTCATAATACCACGTACATAAAACGGCACCTGGTACATCCTCACGCGATGGACCGAATGATCTGGTTAATTTGGGATTCTGGTTCTAGGTTACGGAAGTCTTGAAAAATTATTAAACAGCATAATATGCCATCTTATGTCATCCCGGCTTTCATCACACAACACCATCTAGGACTAGTAGTGATGATTTTTATACAATTTAATAGGCAAAACAAGCATGTGTGGTTGCCTGCTGGGGTTCTCGGAAGCTTTCTTCCTAGGGTATCCCGGGTCCCCTACAATAGACTTACTTGTGACGGAACACCGTGTGGTTTTAGTCGGATCGAGTCTGATATACCACTTTACCCTTGGCACCGATGAGGTGATGACCCGTGGGGGTTTCCACAGGATATAAAAAGGCAAAACAAGCATACAGCCCACTTCATGTTAAGTGATTAACAGAGCCAAAAACGACGGCTACTTCTGTCCCACTTAGCTAAATGTTAAGCCTCAAGCTTTTAACACAATACAAAATTAAATTCCTCCTAAATATACTCATATTTACTATAAAAACCTTAATAAAAAAAATTAAGTTCATATTTAAAAAGAAAAATAAAAAACATATCTACTTAAAGAGCAATTGTATTTGTTTTTCTTGACATTTGACATACCACAATATGGAGTCGTCCATTTTCACATTTATACTTGTAGCAACCCGAACCCCAGTGTTGCCATTCTCGTATCTGAAAAAAAAAAAGACAAAATATTAATAAATGGCAAAGGCAAATGAACGTAATACTATTGGGCGATGTATATAGAGATTTAATTCCGCGATAAACTACCGCGTTCATCCAGACGTCCAGAAATTAGCGCGTTTAAACAAACAAACACTATTCAGCTTTATAATACAGGCTTGTTGGTCTAGTGGTTAATGATCCTGACTGGTGAGCCAGAGGTCTTGAGTTCGATTCCCAAATAGGCCAAATAATTGTGTGATGTGCTTGATCATTAATTCTGTGTCTGGGTGTAATTTATTTATTATTAGCAACCCACCCGGCTTCGCACCGGTAGTAGAGACATCTTCAAAAATCATCAACATATTTCAACCAATTTACACAAATCGTTAACAAATTATACACCTTAACCTTCCTCATGAATCACTCTGTCTATTGGTGAAAACCGCATGAAAATCCGTTTAGTCGTTTTTTAGTTTATCGCGAACAGACAGCCGCGGCGGGGGACTTTGTTGTATAATATGTAGTGATATTTGTTTTTTTTTAAAGACAACTCCCGCATTAGGAATTACTCCTGTTTCGCGGGGGACTTTACAAACATACAAACAACGGACACAAAGAACACCCAGACGCTGCGCTGGTGCGAATCGAACCAAGGCCAAGAGGCCAGATATGTATGTATTTAATAATATATAAGTGTGTTATCAGCAGTTTGATTACCATAGTACAGGCTCTGCCTAGTTTGGGGTGTGTCAAGTTTATTTGAGTTGACACCTTTATTTAATCGTGAGTTTATCGATATTTTTTGAGTACAAAGTTATGCTAACTTAGATAGTAATTTACTTGCTCTTGCTTGTGAATTCCCTCGCGTATAAGTATTTTTTTATCTCCCAAGAATATTTTCTTTGGCTGAAATGTAATTTATGTCGTTTTTTGTACCCATTACCTCACATCAGTGAGTAGTTACGGCATTACAAACTCTTAGTAAGGACCAGTTATTGCCCGTGACCTCATTCGTGTAGAAATTTTGGTGATTTTTTTCAAGATAAAAACCCTATGTTTGGTATTGGTATAGGGCTCTGTTGCCGCATGTAGACTCATAGGCAGTCTATTATGCGTTCAGATAGGCTGATTAATTGAGCCAGCCTAGCTCCTTCCAGAAGCACAGAAGCCTCCTGGGGCGTTCACAGGCTTCTAGGAGCGACCTCGCTCCCGCGAGGATACTTGCCCGTTGTGTGGCCGTTTCCTTCGCGTTGAGACAGCCTCTGCAAGCCTATCCATTATTCCAGACTGTAATATCTCTGTGCCCAATTTCATCCAAATCCGTTCAGCTGTTTTTGCTTGAAAGAGTAACAAACACCCATCCATCCGTCCTCGCAAACTTTACCCTTGCAATATTATTAGGCTAATAAGAGATGTACCTGTCTACAAGACTTTTGTTCCCAAACTTTGTCACTGTGATCGAAACATTTTGAATGGTTGCCATAATTTTCTAAAGCGAAATTAACATCAGATTCTGGAAAGAAAATACAAGAATTATGATTAAACAAATAACGGGCTGCCGAATCTTTAAATATTGGATTCAGACTATCATTCTGAGTGGAAAATCATTGGAATTTTCTGCCGAAAAATTATAATTTTTGAAGTGATAACTTCTTTTGGGAGGGTAAACCGCTTCGTTACGTAACGCGTTACAGCGCCAGTCTGTCTGGCGTTTAAGTTATCACTTCTGTCGTGCGTCCCGATACGCACGCGGTTTTTTTTCGCAAGTGATATCACAATAAGTAATCAGAACATTTTACCGAAAAAAATAATAAATACCCCATACGGCCAAAAATTGCAATGTAATCAATTAAACAACATCTATGCAATCAGCTGCTTCGACGGCGCCGAACGTTTATTAAGGTCATTCACCGTATCGCACAAAAATGATACCTTTAACGGTTGAGAGAGCCATACTTCGGCACGTATGGGCCGGCTCGACCGGAGTGATACCACGGCCTCACAGAAAACCGGCAGTGAAGTAATGGTTGCATTGATTTTCGCTGAGTGAATGAGGTTACCGGAGGCCCTAACCCTTCCCTCTCCTCCTCTTCCTCTTTCCCCACCTTAAAAACTGTCAACGCACTTGTGACTCTTGAGTTACAGGTGCCCATGGGCGGCAGTGGTCACTTACCATCAGGTGACCCGTCTGCTTGTTTGCCCCCTATACCATAGAAAAACTACGTAAGTTGCGTGTACGTTGCGTAGCGCAAAATCAAACTATTAACCTGTAAAGCCTTAATTTCGCATTTTTATGATGAACTGACCTTTGCATTGTGATAAGTATCCAAAGAAAGATACTTTCACGGTTATCAAATCAGTTTCCTTATATTAAAATTTAAAAGAGGTACGGTCTTTAGAACATTTGTATAAAATAACAACTTGTGACGTCAAAGGTTGCTATGAAAAGATTTTTTTTTTATTGCATACCTTCTATCATCAAAGCATTTACTTTCAATGTTTGTGTTAAAATCAAATTCTTATATAACACTAATTTTCATGACTATATATATGTTAAATAATTTATTTACATCAAAGAAAACCATCTATGAAGTAAACCATTTACTCCTCTCAGTTACTAGAAGACAGATGGCGTTGCGATTAGTGTTAAGTAAACTATACAGTTTTGTTGCATTTTTAATTAGTAATATAGCTACCTATTTGTACCTTAGGAACTGACATCTAGATGGCGCTGTTATCAATGGTATCTGACATATAGATGGCGCTGTTATCAATGGTATCTGACAGACAGATGGCGATTTTCAGGTAAAAATTGTTTTAAATACTCACTAGGCGTATTTTCCTCGTACGAACACCTGCTGCCTCTGACCAAGACGCTCTTGTGTCTCCACGTGAACTCCTGAAGGTATGGACAATAGTCCGCCAGAGATACTGAGCCGCCATAGTGGGCTTCCTCACCTGGAGCCACGTTGGGTAAGATGTCGAAATGCTGAAAAAAAAATTGAGATAACATCGCTCAATCTTAGAGTATTTCCCGTAGAAGTCTTTAAAGCGTAATTTCAGGGGCTTCTTAATTTAAAGCATAGAATATAGGAAATAGCAGATTTGTTATAAATCCGCACGTGTATAATGTGTAGCCACAAAAAGCCGATTACGCAACCTTTGGCAGTGAAATTACCTGGTAGGCTCTCGGTAGTATATTTTCATGTCGTACAAGGTTGCACAATACGACGGCGTCCCTTCGTGATGAGCATTCAGTCCGAAGAGGATTTCCTTTGATTCTTTCACAATATGGCGACGGATTCTTTCGTCTGAAACACGAGAGAGTGATGGTGAAAATCAAGTCTTAACTTTTTCAAAGATGGTACACCAATCGGAGCCTCACTATTAAGTGTTTTGTTATTGGTAAAAAAAAAGTGTCAGTGTGTGCAATTACACACGGCAGAAGTGAAACTTCAGAAAAGTAGCCTACGAGAAAATGAGAAATAAAATAATAAAACAGCACAAATAATTTACTAATGTTAATACATTGAATTTTAGATAATTTATATAAAAGCTATTGGTCTAATTAACAGAAATTAATTAACCAACGAATTTTAATACGCAAATGAACAAAAATTACACCACGTTGACATTGACGCATCTGAAGGCTTGGTAGTATGCAGGCGCAAAGACAAAGACTATAGAAAACACTGATACTTGTATTCTATCTCATTCTCTCGCAAGCTAAATCCTATTTATTAATACGTTTATCTCTTTTTACTATCGCTTTTTCGTTTAGTCAAATTTCAATCACAACGATTCTAAAGAAGATTCACTTCAAAAAAAATGTAAAAAAAAAACTAAGTAAAAGTAAATTTATTACTACTTTTGACTATTATAGAAGAAATATGATTAATTATCATGCTGAAGGTGCGATAATATTATTGAATATATTCGTAACGTATCTAAACTAGTAATTACTTAGATATATAGTACTAGATGAAAACCCGGCTTCGCTCGGGTGAAATGTGATTCATAATACACAATCTTTTACAAAATATAGGTAGATATATGTGTGAATCGGCCCTAACGAACTCAAGATATACGTATGAATCGGCCTTAACGAGCTCAAGATGCCATCCGAATGGCCAATATGGCGACTGCCATTTGCACCATTAGAATTTAACAAAATACTCGACAATCCGAATTTTGCGAATATAATTATGTTGTCGACTTGAAATCATTATTTTTTTATGTTTTGTTATTCAGGTAAGGTTTCAATCGAGTCTACCGTACACCTTGACCGAGTTATTAATATAGATATTTAATTTTGTATAATTTTACTAGAAAAAACATGTCTCATGTAATGTTAGCGTTACTTCAAATATTAGTTTAAATTTATTTACCGATACTGTTGAATGGTTGCATATAAAAGTTTATTTAAAATGTTACGAGCTAGGGTTCGGGATTAGTAAGTTAGACCAATTTTTCACCAATAATTCGCATTTGACACAATTACAATTAATTCTCACCATTTAAATAATTACTTGTACTTCACACTTATATTTCCACTCGCTCAACTAAAATTCATTTCATACCGCAATGCATGCGCCTTATATACCCGGAAAGTTACTTCGTGTAGAGATCACGATGTTTCCCGAAAACTCGAAACTATTCTGGAGTTTTCGTATATAATGTAAAATATTATACAAATAGACTACTAGTTCCGCTCAACGTCAAAAGATGGCGTGCATCTCAGTTTAGGTAATCGTAACCTTTTATGACTTCCTCTACTCAACAATAGATAGCGATCGCGGGTTCTTCGTAATAATAATAAATTTCAAACAATCTGCTCTATTTTCATTTCTACTTACTCGTTTGCTGTCGTCCGATTAGTCATGCTTGCAAACAAATAAAAAACCTATTAGCTACATTTTTGTACAACATTTCTAACACTGTTTTTGTGTCTCGGTGACGTTTGCAACCTATTTTTGTTAAGTCCAACAAGACTTTTTATAGATCCCTATTATTTTTATAGTCGACGAGAATCGATGATTTACCACTTGTCCCCACAGATATTCACACAATGAAAAATGGCGACGCTATTCATATGAAATAGTAAATATATTTTACTTACTCCGTTGTAGGATTGTCCGTGGAATTGCTTGCAAAAAAAATGGTATATTAGTCACTTGAATGACCATTGTGTTACGCAGTCTTAATTGATCAGTTATGTTCAAATGCATGGAAAATAAAAGGGCACGATAGTACACGTTTATGTAATGTATAAAAATATTACTATTTATTATGCACCGTGTTAGTATTTACAATGTTACCTTAATGTCCCCTGTGTTACTCAAATAACCCGTATTAAAAAAAAATCAATGTGATATTCAAAATCCCATTTTTCGTGTAGCTAAAATACTTAGTAAAACTCAAAAACCAACATCTCACATGCATTGCCAAGTAACAGAAAAACTTGTGTAAGCGTATTATTATTAGTCTCAATAGCATGTTTGTCACATCAATAGCAGCGACCCTAATATAGTTTCCGTATAAATTATTTACTTGTTATGTTTACTACTTAGTCATCGAAATCTCTATTCCATGTGTGTATAAATATTAACTCACACATTATTAATATGGGACTATAAATACTAACACAATTTACTAACAAAGAGAGTATTAAATAGATACTGAACACGCCAACACCTTACTGTAGTTTCATTACACTTGTAAAATATAGAAAAATATATTTAATAGTCGCAATGCTGCATGTCTTTCAATAAAATATTTGTCATCAATATTGAGTGATTGGAAAGGCTACTGCACGTCAGCATGTATACTGCGTTACTCATAATTTCAAATTGTCACCAGAGTCACCCCAAATTCCACTGCGTTACTACAGCCGTAAGTCGCCTGCGTTACCCATAAATAGAAATAACCCTTAAAGGGTTTTACCTCAACCTTTGTGCATTTAGCCACTGTTTGCAGGACATCATGGCGAATCTGCAGCCAAGTCCCTGGCCCCAGAGTAACGGAGTGGCGTGCTCGTATTCCGCTCGGTACCAGCCCGTGTCCTCCATGAGAGCGAAGGTTATCCGGCTGAAGACCGAGTTCTGAGTATGGGTTCCTGTCATGGCTTCATTCTATAAAAAGCAAAATAAAAAAAAATTTATTGGTTTCTTAAGAAGGTCGGTATCGCACGTTACACTTCAGACGCTCAGCGGATGGGGGCTAGACGAAAAAACGCAACAAAAATTCTGACCGTTGTATAACGTATGCTTCTCGATCTCTCTCTCTCTCTTTTTCTCATAAACCCACTGTTCTTTCCCATCGAGTCAATTTATTTTATTTACGATATCTGTGTATTCTGCGCGATACTACGGTACTTTGATGTTGGTTGTATTTTTTTTTTGTATAAGGGGCATACGAGCAGACGGGTCACCTGATGGTAAATGACTACTGCCGCCCATGGGCACCTGCAACTCAAGAGTCAGAAGTGTGTTGCCGGCCTTTAAGGTGGGAGTAGAGAGAATAGGGGGCGAAAAAGGGAGAGAGGAAGAGGGAAAGGTTAGGGCCTCCGGTAACTGACTCGGTGAAAAGCAATGCAAATAGCTTCACTCCGGTCGAGCCCGCCCATACATGCCGAAGCATGGCTCTCCCACCAACAAACTTGTATACAAATTTGCCATATATTAGTTCGGGCAACCTTCACAGATGGCGCTATTCTTATTTCGAGTTTTTCATGATTTTACAATATTAACTATATTTTGATACAAATTGTTTGTTATAGCGAAAGGAGCTTCGTTGCAACCAGGTGTCAGCAAGTCACCTCACGCATTTTATAATAAATCTTAATTAATATTATAAATGCGAATGTGTGTTTATTTGTGTGTTACACTTTCACGCTTTAACTACTCAACCGACAATAAACCAGGGGTAACTATATTTTGATCATCACCATCATCTTCCTGGCCTTGTTTCCAATTTTCACTAGGGTCGGCGCAGTGTGTAACACTGCAAAGGGTTTAGACTGGGTTTTTTTAATGGCCGGCCGCTTGTCTGACGCCAAACCCGCTTGGGAATGTAGTCGTTCTAAGACGGGATAGGAAGAAGGTAAATTTGTATATGGAAAACTAGGTACGGAGAGGAACCTAGGGTAAGGGATAGCGCAAGTCTCGGATGGGGACCGGGACTGAGACTGCAGTAGCTCGCAGAGGCCGGATGTCCTGTATCTCCTGTAGCTGTAGAGACCGAGACAGGAAGACCAGCTAGATATACTGTTTTGAATGTGTTAATCAGTAAAAGTTCCTGCAAATTCAAAAAGACTGCTTTCATAGCCAACTTACTTCAAAAACTCTCTTCTCCCAGTGTGTTAGAGCTGTTCCATCACCTCCCTGATCTTCTAACTCTGCTCCTTCTAACTCTGAGCAATTGAAGTGCGCTCGCACCTGGATTTAAATTAAAGTTATCTTAGAAATTGGGTTGTTTCAAAACGGGGAAGGCAAAGAAGACAGTAATACACCTCACGAGCTTCTTCTTTCCTTATTATAATAATAATAATAATAACTTGACACATCTCACACACGGCCGTCTGATCCCAAACTAGGCAGAGCCTGTACTATGGTAACCAGACTGCTGATAAACATACTTATATATTGCTAAATAGATACATATTATAGATAAATTACACCAGGTTTAAAACAGATGCATCGGTCGGAACTATATTTTTGGAATAATTCGTTTTTTTTTTATTAATTGTACTAATTCGAATTCAATATTCATAGTTAAAACAGGACAACGTCTGTCGAGTCAACTAGTATTTATTAAATATACGATGGTTGCGCTGCCAATGTATTCTTATTGAAATGTCTTTTGTTAAAAAACCGTTTGAATTTAAAGTATTTTTGCCTCCGTTTTTTACAAAAGCAGGTGGAATGTGTAAAGTTAAAGATTTTAAATCGAACATATATTTTTATTCTTTATAGTTCGTTTCTAAGAAAATCCATAAAAACTAACTTCGATAATTTTTCAAGTTAGTTTTCATGGATTTTCTCAATAACTGACTGAATAGTTTCAAAATAACATACATTTCGACTTGTATATTACGTAAGCATAGCTTCTACGCAGTCATGTACAGGCGGCGGTAGCGTAATGGCTAAGGCGTCGGACTTGCGATCAAGTGGTTGCGGGTTCGAACCCCACCCAGTGCACTACCGAGAACCCACTCCTAACACAAGCATTTTAGCTTAGCTGGAGGGGTTAACAAGAATACTAGTAATGTGTGACCCACGTTGCTAGTATTCTTTAAAAAAAAAAAATATTGAAGGGTTTTTTTTTATTGTATAGGGGGCAAACGAGCAGGCGAGTCACCTAATGGTAAATGACTACCGCCGCCCATGGGCACCTGCAACTCAAAGAGTCACAAGTGTGTTGCCAGCCTTTAAGGTTAGAGGGTGGTTCCTTACAGCACGTTACACTTCAGACGGTCGCGAATGAGGGCGAAACGGAAAAAAGTGTTAGCGCAACGAAAAATATTGACCGCGAGTTCATTTATTTTATTTAAGCCATCTATGGATTCTGCGCGATACTACTGTACTTTGATGTTAGTTCGGGCAACTTTCACAGATGGCGCAATTTTAATTTCGAGTTTTTACAATATTATTTATTTTAACCTCCCCTTTCTTTCAGGACCCTTACGTAATTAATGAACGGCCCTTCACCATCCAATAATTTCCACCTACCTCTCTCACGACTCTTGGCGTGACCATCATATTGAAGGTTCTTTCCATATAC
Organism: Callimorpha dominula; assembly: GCA_949752705.1. NCBI lineage: Eukaryota > Metazoa > Arthropoda > Insecta > Lepidoptera > Erebidae > Callimorpha > Callimorpha dominula. The sequence goes on from OX457020.1 coordinate 3,634,764, forward strand.
CCCCCTCGAATCATCCAGTTCTTGCGAGTAATGTTCTTCACCACTCGATCTGACCACTTATGGATTTGTAACCTAAAAAAACACAGGTGATATTAATGCAAATCATCCAAAAGTAATTGATATACAAACTTTCATCCCTCCATTTCACCCCTTGAAGTATTTTCACGACAAAAAGTAGCCATGTTCTTTTTCAAGGTCCGGTCTATATCAAACCAAAATTCATCAAAATTGGTTTTGTGGTTTAGGCGTGAAAACGAACAGCGAGAAAGTCTTAATTTCGCATTAATATTCTTAGATCAAATCTTTATTAATAATTCGGTTTAGGGGTACGGGTAAGAGGGGTAGACTCGATTGAAACCTTACGTGAATAATAAAACATAAAAAAAATAATGATTTCGAATCGACAACATATATCCGCAAAATTCGGATTGTCCAGTATTTTGTTAAATTCTGATGGTGCAAATAGCAGTCGCCATATTGGCCACTCGGATGCCATCTTGAGTTCGTTAAGGCCGATTCACACGTATCTGTGAACGATGCTATACGAATCTATGCCTCGCCCAATATTCCTTGAAAACCGATAACTACAAAAATATCTACCTATATTTTGTAAAAGATTGTGTATTATGAGTCACATTTCACAAGAGCGAAGCCGGGTTTTCATCTAGTATACCTATCCACGATCTCCTACGAATTCGCGTCAAATATATGCACTCGATAGTTACGTGCACGCATTTAATATGGCATCGTAATAATAAGCCAGACCATGAATGTTTCTGTGAATTTATGTTGTAATTGTTTGATACATAAACAGCAATGTATAACGTATGTAGTTTATTCCTTACCAAAGCGAACGTATTAGAGTCATGTCACGACCATAAACATAGTCACGACCCTACTCACGCTCGCGAGAATGAAAAGGACAAGCGCAAGCTACGTATTTCAAAAATGACTGAATTTTTATTTAATCGTTTGTTACAGTGCCATAATGCAGTAACAAGACTCGTCACCGGACACTGCAAACTGGACAAACATATGTTCAACCTAATATTGGGCGAGAACACAATATGCTGATTCTGTCAAGAGACAGAAGAGACTGCAATGCTCTTGTGGCCCACTAATGTGGCACCGAAGTATTAACCTAGGGTTGCACATCATGCAACCACAGGGAATACAAACAATCACTGCTGACAGTATCTGGAGGTTTCTCGAAGTCATAAGTCTGAGCAGTGAACTGTAAAGTAGAAGTGCGCCACAAAAGACCAGAAATGGTCGAAGTAGCACTTGACACTTAAAACAATAATAAATTAATAAAGCTATTTTATTTATTTATTTGTCGAAAGTACGACGTTTCATACCTTCTTCCCATATCTAAAGCATAGTTTTGGTATTTTACGGCTACACCTTAAAACGTCACACCGCTAGCGCGGGCGCGAAGCGTCTGATAGCTCAACTGTGCTTACAACTGCATTTAAGCACAGTTTAGTTGGTGCCATTTTTTTTTACTCCGATCAAACATCTATAGTATTAATGATAGAAGTTTATAATATTGGTATATATTATTGAAAAGTTTGTAGTCTGATACACATAAGGTTAACTACGGTAAATCCGTTTATTTATGCACTCGGTAAATCTAAGGTTTTACCACCGTAATGTCACCACAGACACCGTAAATGTTGAAAAACATGATTACTTTTTAAAACTAAATACTCCATGTTGTTACACGTCAATTTATTTTTATAAACCTAATCTGTCTTATCGTAATCCTTATCTATGCTAATCTGTTTGTTTATAATCCTATCTAATATACACCATGTAAGTATCACCGTCGCGAATAACTTACAAAGACGTCTTTCTTTGGATACTTATCACAATGCAAAAGTCAGTTCATCATAAAAATGCGAGATTAAGGATTTACAGTCAATAGTTTGATTTTGAACTACGCAGGTGTAACGCAACACGCGTACTGTGTACAGCGCCGTCGAAGCAGCTGATTGCATAAATGTTTTTACATTGCAGTTTTTGGTCGTATGGGGTATTTACTGATTTTTTTTTTCGGTAAATTGTTCTGTTTACTCATTGTGATATCAATTTAAAACAAAAAAATGAATTTTCCGGCAGAAATTTGCATTGATTTTCGACTCAGAATGATGGTACACTATTTCAGGATTCGGTACGGTGTCTCTTACACCCTGTATAACTCATACTATATATGCGAATGTGTGTTTGTTTGTTACGGATTCCGGAAAAGTCTGTTCTTGAGATATATCAGACCATAACTAATGACATCCTATTCATAACCTATTTCCAGAGAAATTTCCTTCCGCGAACGCTCCGGCTGTGGAATAAGCTCTCTGCCGAGGGTTTCATGCGTCCACATGCTAATCGGTTACCACCAGGCGGCCGTATACTTGTTTGCCACCGATGTGGTATAAAAAAAAGTAGGCAGTCATGGTACTGCCGACAGAAGTGAAAACTTAAACGAAACGACGAACTTAAACCGTGACATTAATTAATAAGGAGCTGACAGAACTCAATGTTTAGATTAGCGCCCTCTAGTGGATCTATATATGTATTATTAGGGTGACGGTCACGAGTTCAGTGCTTTTTCCCCATAGCAAAACTGCACAAACGTGCCTAAAGAAGTTTTCACTAAAAAAAAACTATCTAGAAATGGAAATTAAATACTCACTCTTCATCCAACGGAGGGTTTCCGGTATCCGGTCGCCTCTCTGTTAAAGGATCGCCATTATCATCTCTGAAACGACAAGATTACGGTGCTAAGTTAGGCGCTCTAGATAAATTTGGAAAACCACAATTGTATTCAAAAGGAAAAAGATATTTTATCTAGACACGCGGCAGAGTGTCAAGCCAAGTTCAAGAAAAAGGAAACGGCGACGCAGCAGCCATGTGTTATATTACACGAACCATTTGGAGCCACTTTTGGCCGCTTAATAACTAAATCTATATTACATAAATATATGATTTTTCGTTTATATATTAAAACCCTACTAGAACCTCAAATTTCATAAATATAAGCTTAAACAGTCATCGAGATATTATCGTTTAAAAATCGGCATTTTTATCACTGACTGGCTGACATATCGATCAAAAACCTAACTTCCCTATTACCTAGATAGTTGAAATTTGGCGTCCAGCTGGGGATTTGTGTGTATTCAAAGAAAAAAATCAGAAAGCAGAATATTTTTACAATTTTTGATTTTTATTAATACCTAGCGCCTCTAAAAATTATAATATCATTGTTTTTTGCGGGATAATAGGTAATAGTAGGTAATGTACAAAAACTATACAACGTAAACGCAGGAAAACTGTTAATTTTACAGATCACTTTTGAATGAATAATAATAATTTCTTTACAAAAAGTAATAATACAAAAAGTAGTAATAATATCAACATAAATGTGAAAATGGTAGCCAAGTTCAATATTAAGAATATAGGTGGTTATCATCTATGCCAACAAAAGAATTGAGATCTAAATGATTGCTAAGGTCTGTAGATAATCCTGAAGATTTGAATTAGATATTTTTCTTATATTCACCACACGTAACTTATAACCATTCCTTCTTGCGTCGGGGTTAAAATAACATACTTCAGTGCCATCTAGCGAGGACAATCCGAACAATATAGTGACTACTAATCCTCTATCACACAGGACATGTGCTGTCAGAGGGTCCTCCCTTTGTCCTCCAAATGATTATTTTCTACTTACCTATAGAACGCGAAGAGTGACACACTGAATCCTAAAGCGTGGAGCATTTCGTGCTTGACCGTTGACAGGACTGAGGGCAGGTCTCTGTACTTCGTAGACAGCTCACCAGGACAGAAATTTGCATGACCAGCCACTGGCCTAGAACATAATAAAGGTTTTTTTATCAAGTCTTTGTTAAGCGTAGAAACGGTATATTATTTAGAACAGTTGTTATAATTTACCTTTACTGTGTGCAATAAAAAAAAGTGTGTGGTGCAATTCACACGGCAGAAGTGAAACTTCAGAAAAGTAGCCTACGAGGGATCGAGAAAAAAAAAGTAAAATCAACATAAATAATTTACTATTTTTTTTTTTATGGTGTAGGGGGCAAACGAGCAGACGGGTCACATGGTAAATGACTACCGCCGCCCATGAGCATCTGCAACTCAAAAGTCATAAGTGCCTTGCCGGCCTTTAAGGTGGTGGTGGTGTGACAGGTGGGTATTTAAGAGTCATGAGATAAAAACCCTAAGAATGGGTTACGTAAATAAGCTTCAACAAAATGTACTACATATAATATACTACATATACATAAAGTTATAATATAACATACATATATACATACATACAAAATAAAAATAAAGAGTTGTGAAGCAAGGAATAAGGGGCGAGGAAGGGAGAGAGGAAGAGGGAAGGATTAGAGCTTCCGGTAACCTCACTCACTCGGCGAAAAGCAATGCATACATTGCTTCACTGCCGGTTTTCTGTGAAGCCGTGGCATCACTCCGTTCGAGCCGGCCCATAAGTGCCGAAGCATGGCTCTCCCATTTGAATTAAATTTAATTTACTAATTTAATTTTAAATAATTTATATAAAAGTTATTGGGCAAATTAATACAGATGTGTTAAAAATTAACATAAATTAATTAACTAACGAATTTTAATACGCAAATGCACAAAAATGACACCACGTTGACATTGATATTATATATTTTAGTTTATGGACATTGATGCATTTTCTGAAGGCTAGTACGCAGGCGCAAAGACAAAGATTATAGGAAACACTGTCTACTAGTATTCTATCTCATTCTCTAGCAGGCTAAATTCTATTTATGATTATGTTATGTCTCTTTTTAGTGTGAGTTTTTCGTTTCCTCGAATTTCAAATCACAACGATTCTGAGGAAATTTCACTTCAAAAGTTTCATTTCAATAATAACGGACCTATAAGTAGTATTAAATTCAAGTTTCAAAGTTAAAGTTGAGTCAGACAGCCAGCGGAGCGAGACGGCGACGCAGCGTGAGCAGGTTGTAACGTAAACTTAACATAGAAAATGTCACACAGCGCGGCAGCACCATCACGTTCGGCGTTGGGCCACAGATTACTAAATAGTTACCACGTAACAGATAAATCACTTCCTACAAAAATATTGATACTTACCGTTTTAATACCCTACTCTTTTCGGGCTTTAAAATGTGTTACCTCTGCAATATTTTTTTTTATAAAAATACAATTATTATGTAAAGTACTTTACTTACGCTTATTTTTATTTTAAAATGTTTTAGTATACAAAAATGCAGCTGTCGGCAACCCACTGTGCGAGACTGCATATAAGGTCCGCCGGCGGACGAGCGACTGGTAGGTATTTAGCGCGCGAAGTACATAGGCTTGTAGGTTGCCCGTCTTTACCCAAAGACATACTTAACTTTGCAGTCCTAAAAAGTTTTAAAAGTAAAAAGTGTTGCCGGGCAATTCGATCTCTTTAACTAACTGAATAGTAATCTTACCTATCTAATGCCGATTCCTGTTGGCAATGAGATGCGTAGGCCACAGTTAGACCACGCCTGCATCGCTCCGTTTCAACTGCACTGACGTACAGTACAAAGTCGGTGTCTTCTACTCCTGGGTAGTCCAAGTCTTCTGCAGAACCTTGGAAGAGAAAAGATTGAATAAGAGAGCGATGGTAAGGGGGCAGAATACAAATGATGATCATGGTTTAGTAGTTCTGTTCATCCCAAAAAGATTTGAGATGAACATCTCTATCACGATAACTGTAGACAACGAGGGTTTTAATAGGTTTTTTTTTTAATCAGGAAACATTTACAAGGTGTATCTCAATGGAACACTAAACTGAAATCACTTGTAATTTTCTTAACATTATATATTTTTATTAAAAACTAGCTTTTGCTCGCGGGTTTGCTCGCGTAAAACTAATTTTTCAATCCCTCGGGAACAATTTTTTCTGCTTACAGGTATCCTATGTCGTTTGATGTATCCCTGGCAACGTGTATGCAACATTTCATGATCATCGGATGAACGGTTCGGCAGCGCATAAAAGACGAACAAACGTACATTGATTTGTATATGTTAAAGTAGATCATAATAAAAAAACGGACAAGTGCGAGTCTGACTCGCGCACTGAGGGTTCCGTGAGCAAGCAAACTTGTATGTAGATAATACTTCCATCTCAGAAATCTATTCTCGAAGACTTTTGCCCGTCTTTTTCGAAAGACAAACTTAACTTTGCGGTTGCGATGTACGACAAAGTCAACAATCCAACCGCAAAATATAAGTTTGTAATCACAAAAACCTTTTTTTCTATGTGATATAACAACAAATTAACGACTTTCGGATTTTTCCTTTATTTGTGCTGTGAGACCTTACTTCTTACCAAAATTATGTATTTATTAATACATTATAATGGGTCCATATCCAGAATGTATTGTTGTCATTGTAGTTTTAAATGTGTCACAATGACACAATATAAGCCTCCTCAAACAAACCTTCATGTTACTCAGGTCAAGCGGAAGCGATATAAATCGTACCCTCTTCATAGTTTATCTTCCTCCCTTTAGCACAAGGATTAAATCTGCTGTAATGTAGATATTTGTCAAACACATTTGGGTTATTATGGTTTTATTTATAGTTGCGGCCCCAGGGAAGTGAGAGTGGTGGTTGATGCCATGGTGATTATTCAAATTCAAATTCAAATTCAAAATCATTTATTTAATTAAGACACTAAGTGACATTTATGAACGTTAAATTGAAGCTAGAGTTAAAATCATAGATCGGCACAAACAGACGCCACAGCATGTACTGGATTGTGGAGGTAAATTAGGTGAAAGACACCAAAATCTACTGCCTGTTTGTGTCGATCTATAACTTCCAGTTTCCAATCTGTAGGTACTAATAATTCATTTAATCAGTCCAAAATAAAAAAAAAATGTTATTAAAACCATTTTCACACATTAAAACAATTCGTGGGAGAATCATGCTTCGGCACGTATGGGCCGGCTCGACCGGTGTGATACCAGGCCTTACAGACAACCGGCAGTAAAGCAATGATTTCACTGCTTATCGCCGAGTGAGTAAGGTTACCGGAGGCCCTAACCCTTCCTTCTCCTCCTCTCCCCTCCTCTCCCCCTCTTCTTCTTTTTTACCTTTTGAGGTACGGAACCCTAAAATGTAACCCTTATAGGTTCACTTTGTTGTCCTTCCGTTTCTCAGGAACCCGTGGACGCATCAAGTTGAAATTAACATCAAACACTTATTTCCCGAGCTCCCGATATGAATAGTTTGTGTTCACACTAGTTTGTTTGCTTACGGAACCCTCGTTGCGCGAGTCAGTCTAGCACTTGTCCGGTTTTTTTTTTAATCTATTACATAAGTAAGATCATAATTACTTTCGAATATACTATTTAATATCTACTAAATAGCTACATATTAGTATAAGACCGCCCCTTTGTACTCTAATATTTGAAATGATTACTGTCTCATCTGTATTTTATTAATGGTGTACAACAAAGAATATTCTTTTATTACTCTAAAATAGACTTGACATGGATCCTTACGCTCAGGCTCTTGCCCCGTCCCGGGATAGGCAGAGACGATTGAGCGTCATTTCCATGTTCTGTTCTGAAGGAAGGATACGTCAGAAGAATCCGAAACCAGCGGGCTTGTATCGTGAGCTTCAAGATTCGTGAAATATATCAATCTTACCTGTAGGCTCCATGCCATCGGTGATAGAGTTCCCGTTGATGGAGTTCCCGTTGATTTCTGTAGCCACTTCATCATCGAGGTGAGTCTGGCGTGGTAGCGCCCTGCAGTTATGGCCGGTGCTGTTGCAGACATAGCATAGCTGAAAGAAAATAATTGAGTTAGAGAGAGACTTTAAGAAGGGTATGAGCTAAGAGAGGTAGAACATGGAACGGGGGAATTACCTCCTCAATCAAATTACTGCGGATAGGCAGTCTAACTAGCATAATGCTATACCCTCGACGCAAAAAGGGATGGTGTATCTTTGTCTGTATATGGCATCATAGCTCCTAAATAGATGGACTAAATGGATGTATGGATATATCGTAGGAGAGCCATGCTTCGGCACGTATGGGCCGGCTAGACCGGAGTGATACCACGGCCTCACAGAAAACCGGCAGTGAAGCATTGTTCATTGCTTTCACCGAGCGAATGAGGTTATCGGATCCCCTAACCGTTCCCTCCTCCCCTCTCTCCCTCTTCCACCCGTTCCCTACTCCCTACCTACCTACCTTAAAGGCCGGCAACGCTTGTGCGGCACTTGTGACCCTTGAGTTGAAGGTGTCCATGGGCGGCGGTAGTCATTTACCATCAGGTGACTACCGTCGTACCGTCTGCTCGTTTGCCCCCTAAACCATAAAAAAATGGACAGATTTTAATTTAGTTTTTCTTGTTTGAAAGGTGACTTGATCGAGAGTGTTCTGCTTGGAGCTATAATTCAAGACCAATCCTTGAAGCGATGTAAGTAACTTGTGTTATCTCTTTCCTTCTTATCTACTTTTCTCTTTCATTATACTCCCAATTTTGCACAGCAATGGATTTGCCACCTCCCTTATTATTTATTTATTTAAACTTCCTGCAAATACATTGCTTATGGCGGAATTAATGCCGTAGGCATTTTCTACCAGTCAATCTTTGGGTCATGCAGAGACGTGTGTGGCAGGTGTGTATTTAAAAGTCATAAGATAAAAATACTAAATGAATGTGTTATAACATACATATATACATACATACAAATAAAGAATAAAGACACATTAAAGCATTATTCCAATAATAACTTATAATAAATAACACATCTCACACACGGCCGTCTGATCCCAAACTGGGCAGAGCCTATACTATGGTAACCAGTCTGCTGATAAACATACTTATATATTTCTAAATACATACATATTATAGATAAATTAAACCCAAGACCACAGATTAAAATGATCGTGCTCATCACACAACTATTTGTCCTGGGTGGGAAACGCACCCACGACCTCGCTCAGCAGTCAGGATCACTAACCACTAGACCAACAGGTCAGATGGCGCTGTCTACTACACAGGCAGAAATGAGAATATTATTTTAAAAGTTTTTATTTAACTTGTAAAGCTAAACTTGAACAACTTCCCGATGTCCGATTGTTCTCAAATTTGATGTACATGTGTATGTGTAATACAATAATATGGTACCATGGAGATAGATAGATAGATACTCTTTATGCACACCATAAATAGGTTACAATTAAAAAGAAATACATTAGAAACAGCAGTACAATAGGCGGCCCTATCGCAGTCTGCAATCTCTTACAGGCAACCTGTAGATGGACTATACAGTTAGGAACAGGTAATTTGTGGTGGACATTTGTCTTATTAGCACTTGAGTGTTCTGATGATGGAGCCGGAAGACGGCCATAGGAATTTCTGAACTAGACAAGATAAACCAATCGAGTTTGAGTATTGATTTGTCTTGAGGAGTGCTTTTTTAAACATCAAATCTACACTAAAATAACACTTAGTGTGTATAAAAGCTTGTTTAAAAAAATAGGCGGTCATGTAACTGCCGACAGAAGTGAAAACTTGAACGAAACGACGAACTTGAAACGTCACATTAGCAGGTTGGTGACATTAATTAATAAGGAGCTGACAGAACTCAATGTTTAGATTAGCGCCCTCTAATGGATCTATATATGTATTATTAGCGTGACGGTCAGTGCTTTTTCCCCATAGCAAAAGTGCACAAACGTGCTTAAAGAAGTTTTTAGTTGGTAATATTTAGTCAAGTTAAAGTTGGTACATTTCTTAAAAAAAAATGTGAAACCAGTATTTTAGTAGAAAACCTACAAATCGAACCAATAATAGAGAAATAATTCAACTCGTAGTTTCCGCAATAAAACAAAAGTTATAAAAATATATTGTGAATTGCTTTATTCATATATTTTTTATGCTTAGAAATGTTGCATCTGCAGAAATGGCCGGTTTTCGGTAAGAGAATATTGCAATTTTATAACTTTATCTTTAACCACAACATTTTATTGTATTAGTCAGAGGTTCAATAGCGGAAATCCATTATAAAAACCCACAACTCCTCAATGATAATCACCAAACCTCAACGAGATGAAATATTTGGTTACCAGGTGATAACCACTAAAGTACAGAAGTCCTACTCATTAAAGACCTATGAATAAGTACTTTCTGAATTCGCAATTAGGTACAAATTAGCTTGCAATGAATAAAATCAACATTCCATATTCAAAAATATTACCCGTCGTTAGTTCCTGTAAGCTATTATGTGTCAAGTGAGTGCACGCTAGAGTTCTTTTTGTTTTGACCACGACTTGTACTCATTGAAGTCGGTGATAGTTTTTTAAAAGTTAATTATTAACCAACTTCAACAAAGAAGGAGGTTCTCAATTCGACTGAGTTTTTTTTTGTTTGTTACCTCAGAACTTTCGACTGGGTGAACCGATTTTGATGATTCATGATGATTTGAAGCTGGTGCCTCCCGTGTGGTCCCGATTTATTATCAATCAATTCAGGTATGGGATCCCATTGGATACCCCTGACTTTTGCATACACGTTATGCAACATTGCATGGTTAAACAAGGAATTGTCCATTAATCACGTGAGGCTCAAAAGGGGGGGAGTTGGTTTGGAAAATATCACGAAATATCACAAGGGGGAGCTGTAGTGAGATATCACGTGTATTTATTTTTCTTAGAACGCACGATTATATCTGTATTTAAAGATATTTTGAAAATTTTAAATATATTTTAGACTAAAAAAAATCACGTGATTTTGGCTAGAGGGGTGGGGTTAGTCTAAAACCTCACCACGCATCACCAGGGGGGATTAAAAGTTGCAAAAAAACATCACGTGATTAATGGACAACCCCTAACAAGCTTAACAAACAAAAAAGCCCATATTCGCATTTATATTATTCGTTAGGATACTATAAATGAATATTCATTATCCTGTAAAAATTGCGTGTACCTGTCTATAAATATATCCACTTTACTAAGGAGAAATATCATCATCCACCGCGCATATTCCCAACTGAATTGGGATCAGCTTTTGGACTAACTAAGATACGGCCGAACTTCGATATTTTACGTGAAGCGACTGCCATCAGACCTCCACAACCCAAGTGCTAGGCGATATCGAAGTTCTGTAGTTACCAAGGAGAAATAAAATTTCTTGGTTTTAATTTCTTTTCTTTTGCGTCTGCAGGTCTTCACCTACTACTATTCCTTCATACAAGTGAATCCTTTGTACTCCTGACAGCTAACATCGAAGACGTTAAAAAACTCGCGACGAAGTTCGTCTCAGAATCTCTCGCAGACAAAATTGCTACATTCATAGCAAAAGCTGCTCAACATGTCATTACTCAGCCATCAGCAGAAGTCCAAAGAGATGTATCAGAAGAAAATAAATATTATAACGTAAAACAACCTTCTTCTAATGAATTTAGAACTGAGCAAAAGAAACCAAGAAAGATTCATGCTAAAAATGGTAAAAATAATGTACATTTAGACCAAGGCCAAACATATGCCCACAGACAGGAAAATGGACAATTATTAAGAAAACAAAAAACTTTTAATAAAATGAATAATCGTGATGTTTCGCAAACTAATTCAATTGAAAATAATAATATTGATAGTCCATTAATTAAAACATATAATGCTGTTCTCGATTTGAATCTAAATCCAGAAACAAATCAAAGAGCAGATGGAGTGACAGAGAAAGAAATTATTAACCACAAATATAACGAATATAAATTATTGGCGACAAGCGGTAATATGCTTCTCACAAAAGTAATAAGTCACAAAGACTCCAATGAGTATCACAGGTACAGGAAGAAGAGTAAATAATTTTTTTAGCAACTAAGACTTTTATTTTTACCTAGCATAACATCCTTGGTATGAAATACCTATAGTTAATTCATGTCAGCCCTCTCTCTTACCAAATATTAGCTTTATTGATCAACTAACTGTTCCCCACACGGTTTCGCAGAACCCTAATTCTTTTCCGAAATAAAAATGGCCGATTGCTGAGAACCACCATTTAAAAACAGCTCAAAAAATCTACATCCGCCAAAAAAGCATACAAAAACTGTATAGATGTAAGAAATGGATTCCTTCACTTCACTTCATTGTCTTGGTGCTATAGGGTGCGACTTCTTGGTCGTATTTCTCTAACTTTTTCAAGAACACTGGACAAACAAATGGTGGTGTACCACTGAGCATTAAATGTCTTTTGTTCTTCAAGTGGGATCGTGCAGACAGGACCCGTCCGGGAGAAAAAAAACGCAATAATTTTTTGCCTACGTTTCTCGCCTGCCTTAATTTTGTTGGTTTGCTATCACCTTCGAACACCCATGCAGAAGACCATTGCTTTCTTTCCGGCATGTAGCAATATATCCATGTTTCATCTCCTGTCACAATGTCATAGACAGCATTTGAACGTCCGTGATCATACTTTAACAACATTTTTTTACACCAATCAACATCAACACCAGTCCGTTTTTGTTCTAGGGTTCCTGAGGAATCCAACGGCAACAAAGTGTTCTAACTTTTAAATGTTGATGTTTGAATGTTTGAACTTTTAAATGTTTGAGTTTGGCTCATGCCAATCCCCAAATGTCCTCGAATCTCCTCATAGGTGACACTCCGGTTTTCTTCAATTAGTTGCCTGACAGTAGCCAAATTTTCCTCAGTGATCGCAGTTGAGGGCCGACCTTCACGAATTTCATCATGGAGAAAAACACGGCCACCATCAAATTCTGGGTACCAACGCTCAATGAGGTGCTTCCCTCCCAAAAGCATTTTGAAAACGAGCAGTGCAGTCTTGCGGAGTCATTGAATGGCTCATGGCTCTAAAATCTTTTCGCGTTAATTCCATTTTTGCTACGGACGACGAACTTCAACTTGTGATAAAAAACAATTGACACGCGATTTCCCGCCAATTTTATTTTAATCAATGATTGAGTTTCTTATGTTTAAAAAATATAACATTCGAAATTCAAACATTTATGAGCGGCCAGGAGCGCAGAATTTTTATTTTCGCAACAAAGAAGATATTTTCCTTCCCCACGGTCCCGTCTACCTCTATAGCAATTCATCAAACTTGGTTAAGTGGTTTAGATGTGAAAGCGTAACAAACAGATATATAGGCAGACAGCGTTACAGGCACCTGTAACTCAAGAGTCACAAGTGCGTTGCCGCCCTTTAAGATGGGAGTAGGAAAAGATTGGGGGGGGGGGGAAGGACGGGAACAAGGGAGAGGGAAGAGTTAGTCGCGCAGTATCTATGTCTGTAAATTGGCGGACCTTCCTTACTGCATATGCTGCAGAACTTAGCCGCTTCAAAAGAGATGGTAAGTGAGGGCCCCGAATCTAGCGATATCCCTAAGAAAACAGTTTCATTTACAAACTCTAACTTTTGCTTATTTAATAAGATGTCACATTCACTATGTTTAACGTTAGGCAAAGAGAATCTTACACATTTAGTTTTTTTCCCATTTAGCACTAAACTAGCAGCGCCCCGCGGTTTCACCAGCTTAAGTCCCGATCCCGTTTGAACATCGGGATAAAAAGTAGCCTTTATGTTAATCCAGGTCTCCAGCTATCTACATACCAAAATTTCATTGCAATCGGATCAGTAGTTTTGGCGTGAAAGAGTAACAAACATCCATACATCCATACATCCATATATCCATATATCCATACATCCACACATCCATACATCCATACATCCTCACAAACTTTCAGGTTTATAATATTAGTAGGATTGTTGGTAGTAAACCAATCATGTACTCGATGAATAATATACGATATGATTTATAACTATAAATAAATTTGCGGTAGGTTGCAACCTCGATAGCATTTACTTACGTTCAGATGCTCTTCGGGGACCATCACTTCTCCACACATTGTCTCTGGATTGCACTTGTCTATGCAGTGTGATCTTCCACCTCTGACGAACACCTGTCGCGTGGGGCATTTCCTGAAACAATATAGAAATAATAATACCTTGAGACACCTCACACGCGGCCGTCTGATCCCAAACTAGGCAGAGCCTGTACTATGGTGACCAGTCTGCTAATAAACATTTCTGTCAAAAAGTATCGGGAATTGATAATATAATTCTAATTCCAAATTCAATTCAAATAATTATTCTTTGTGGTTAAGTTGGCACAACTGTTTTCTTTATTGGCGTGAAGTTTGAGCAGTAACTGTCATTTAGTTTGTTTTTAGTACTCGATTATGTAAGCTCTACTCAGGAGTGTTTTGCGATTTTTATAATGGATAAAAACATGGAACGAAAAGAACACTCTTGATCAAGTCGCCTTAAAAAAAAACCGCACTTAAATCGGTCCATTCATTTCTGAACTACGATGCCACAGACAGACACACAGACAGGTCAAACTTATAACACCCCTCTTTTTGCGTCGGGTGTTAAAAACTAAATTTCATTAAGAAAATAATGGTACTTAAAACGCGTTCGTTTAACGGTACATCATAAACATCTGTCGGTCTTTATCATAATTATTTGGAAACTGTACAATGTGTTTTTCCTCCATTGCTAAAACGGCGGGAAAACAAAAACTGACAGGAAATATATCTGGCAACAATGAAATGACGTTTCCAAATATGGACGCGAGATTTTGAATTTAGAACGAATAAAAAATCCTACATACAAGTGGAAACACTAAAAATCTATTTAGTAGGGTAGATTCCACCGCGAACTTTAAGGCATTCCACTTTGCTACCCCAAAGGGGCGGCTTGTTGGGGCAAAGTGGAATAAACCTAAACAAACACCCAAAAACACTTCTCAGTGGGCAAAAATACTACCGATACAACTTCGTATGGAAATTTATGACAGGCATGACAAACACAATGAGTTCGGTACCCTCAAGCATATATCCCTGAAGGGTTAGACAGAGACGTATTAAATAACTACATTTTATTAACTGTAATTTCATCCCGACCACGTAATAGGCAACAAGCCTACTCCAATCAACCGGGCAGTTTGGGAATGGGAAAGATGGGAGAATTGCGAATATATTGAAAGGGACAGGTAGGTATGAAGGTAAAGGATAGTATTATAGCTCGAGCAGATCTTATTCCCTCAAATACTATTTGTTTATTTATTACTAGCAGTTCCTGCTCGCTCGCTCGCTCGCGTGTACATATTTATATATTTTGCGCGGAACCCTAATTCTTTTTCCAAACTAAAATTACTACTACTACTATTACTACTAAATTACTCCTTATAACACCAGCTATCTGACAGTGAAAGTCCTGTGGAAATCGGTCCACCCGTTCCGGAGATTAGCCGGAACAATCAGACAGACAAAAATTTTAAAAACTGATTTTTAACCAAAGTACAAATGTTATACAACCCACTCTAGACTACATATTACATAATAATTACGTCTTAACATCTCCCCCAAAACTAGCATCTACTTTTAATAATTTCTATGTAAATCAAAACAATACCATAACAACGGCATACGACAGTAAATCATCTCTCCAGTCTATCTAAAATCCAAAAAGCATTTTCTTCTGCCCTGCAGATAGATGTGAAGTACTTAATATAGTTAAAAAATTAAAAAATAAAACTAGCTACGGGCACGACTCTATACCCATCAAAGTAATTAAATAATGTATTAATTTCATCGTTGACCCGCTTGTGTATATCATAAATGTTTGAAACGGGTGTATTTCCCTGTACTTTAAAAAAAGCTCTCATTAAACCTCTATACAAGAAGGGATCGAGACACGACCTAAATAATTACAGACCACTGCTACAAAATTTTTCGAAAATATTTGAAAAGGATCACAAAATTTATGGATATTAATAGCATTTTACATGTCAACCAATTTGGCTTAAAAAAAAAACAAAACAACATCTTTAGCTGTATATAAGTTATTTAATAAGATTTGGCAAAGGATCGATCAGAAGAAGCAATGTGTTGCTCTTTTCATTGATTTATCAAAAGCTTTTGATTGTGTAAAATACGATATTCTGTTAAATAAGCTAGAAAGCATAGGTATACTCGTACGTGGCATAGCATTAAAATTAACAGGAGATTATTAACATAATAGAATGCAAGCAACTATTATCGAAACATATAATGAATCGACCAAAATGATGGAGTTAGTTCAATCTAAATTTGAAAATGTAAAATTAGGGGTGCCTCAAGGTAGCATATTGGGGCCCCTATTATTTCTAGTATACATAAACGATCTTCCAATTACAATGAAATATCTCGAACGAAAATTTTGATGCATTACACATTCAAAACGAAATTAACATAACACTGAAAACAATAATAGATTGGTTACAATCAATAAATTTAAAAGGTAATCTGTCGAAAACCTATATTGTCCAGTTCTCTAATTATAAAAGTAAGCCTGCTACATTAAATGTCAATATAAGCGGTATAAAGATAAAAGAAGAAAAAAACAGTCAGTCGCAGGACTGCACGTCAGAAGTGAAAACATAACTTCACAATGTATTTGCATATACATACACAAACACACACATCTGTATATATATAATTAGGTTAAAAATAAAAACAAGATAATAATATATCTAAATGTATACATAGGGTACACCGCTCATAAATGTTTGAATTTCGAATGTTACAGTTTTTCAAATATAAGAAACTCGGCTCCGTCTTACGAATTTTCGATCAGGGTCACGTGTCCTGACGCGAGTTTAACATTTTTTACCCATCCCAAAAAGTGCACAACGCCGCTAAAGAAGTTTTCACTTCAAAAATTTTTAATTTAATAGGTATAACAGTTGATCAACATCTAAACTGGAAGGCTCATATTGAAAAAGTAAATAAAAAGATTTCAAGTGTCTGTTATGCGTTATCAGTCCTTTTAGAAACGACGAATGTAAGTGTCACAAGAAGTGCTTATTTTGGAAACGTATATCCACTTTTAACGTACGGAATTATATACTGGGGAAACTCCACAAATGGAGAATCCACCTTCATTCTCCAGAAGAAATGCATTAGGACGATTTATAGCATGCATAGTATGGAATCTCGCAGAAATATCTTTAGAACAGAAAGATTATCACCGTCAACGATTACCACCTGTTTAATGAAATAACTCCAGTCCATCCCAAGGTTGCCTGGAAGAGATTGCTTTAAGCGATAAGGCCGCCCTTTGTACACTATTTATAAGATACATCTTCTGTTACATATTCTTTGTAAAACCCTGGTGTACAAATAAAGTGTAATCTATCTATCTATCTATTATGAACATTAACGGGAATTTAATTTAAGAGTTCTGTTTATTCTTAAGAAACAATATGCAATACTTCAATTTAAAATCTAAATCTAAGAGAAATATTCGAGAACAATATAAATATAATAATATGCTACCTTCCATTAAAAATATGTTCTATTATAAAAGTGCATATGTAACTTTTCTTTTTTAGTGACGGGGTGGAAGATCCTCATGGATGTCCGCCCTTGGGGAGGCGAAGGGGTCTGTCGGACTCTTACCGACTAAAAACCACCCCGGTGTTCCGCTAATTGCCTATGATCGGGGGAGCGAGAATCGCCATTGCATTCTTCCACAGCCCCCGGCAACCCCCAATAGGCGACGTCGGGAAGCCGGGTCCCGTCACCCGTGGGTCGCACTCCTCAGAGAAAAGTATATATATAGTATATATAGAATATTTCCGGAAAAAATAATTTGTTTTGTGTTGTCGCCACATCAAAAACTCTTATTTATTTTATTAAAAATAGGGCCAAACTACAATAGATGATAACACAGTTCACTATTTAATAAAAATAAGTTAATAGATATTATTTTGACTGGTTATACCGGTAACGCAATACTATTGGTTGATGGATAAATATTAACAAATTGTGGGATTATAAAAGGGTAGCAATATGTTTAGAACGATTGACTTGAGTGCAAACAGAGGTACGAACAACTCGGCCGTTACTGTTAGTTAGTGATTTTCATAGTTTATATCAGTGGTTGTGAGACTGTTTCTTACATTTGTATAATTAGTTTTAAGAAATTATCAATTATTGCATATCTGATATAAGTAGACTGTTGGGCCTAAAAACTGTAATGGTTTTCATACAATAACAAGTATGTGCACAGTTATGCAATAAATATAATCTTAATCTTAGGCATAGGTATTGTACAAATAACTGAATAAGCTTAAAACAAATATTTTGTATGAGTATTGATAATAATAATCTTTAAGTCAAAATGGCTGTTGCCGGTAAGCTCTAGTGTATCAATAGAAAAACAAGGAAAAAGTATTTATTTTTTTATTGTTAAAGGACCTTTATTGTTATCGATTTTAATTGTTTCAATAATAAATAACGCTTGAAATTCAACCTCTGGAAGGCCACTGGGTAATAAAGGAATGTTGTCAGCAGTAAAAAATCGAACGTATCTGTCGATAATCGTGATACAATTGTACTTAGTACATCATATCAGTTCGCTTAATCTTATCTACAAGATAAAAATCCTTTTGCAGTACATTTTTTTACTTCTCTAAATCAGTATGTGGACCAGGAAAAATAACGAAATAAAAACGTAAATAAACGTATATGTGCTGTGAGTGATTTTGTGGTTTTATATAGCAGTATATATACAAATAAGGTACGTAATTCTGTGTATAGAATGAAGTATAACCTTTAATTAAAATAAAGATGGCGGAATTGTATAGAACCTTTTTGCAAGGATTACGCGGTATACAGACTTAATTTGCTCGAAGATTCTATATTTGAATTACGAGTTTTATTTTTTTTATGTATGTATGCAACGGAATCTCGCAAATTCCATAGGGACTCACCTACTTTTGGATTTCCATATCATAAAAAAGTAATTTTTATTCTTACTATAATTTTATTATTACCAGAGTTTGCCTGGTGGTCGAAAATCAACCATTATTCATCGATTATATGTTGAGCTGTCATTGTTACACGATCCGTACTATGACCGCTGAGTTATTATTATTAGCGTAACCATGACAGGTCATCACACATATATACTCGACGCGTGTAACTTGATGAAGCCGTTTTTACGTAATTTTTAAATTTGTAACACATGTAGGTTAAAATATTTAGCTTTTTGCACTTCTTCTTTCACGCTCCTCCATTCGTGAAAGATTAATTACAGTAGAGGAGGCTCCTGACTTATGTGAGGATAGTAGCAAGTGAAGGTCTACCAGGAAAGGAGAAAGGTGTGAGTGTATGTTAGTAGGTAGGGCGCTACATAAGTTTTGTCGTATGCAAACTCGATATCATAATATTGTGATATAAGTCATATCCATAACCTCTACGTTTTATTTAAAAAAAAAAACAAATTTGGAGGCAAGGGATTGTTCGATTTTTAAATTAATTTTCTAAATGAAAATGGCGGGCTTCTCTCGTTATGATGTTCGTATTATTATTTTGTAAAAATTTAAGCGAGGCATAACTAAACAAAATTTTTTCTTGGAAATGAGTAATGCATTGAGGGAAACTTGGACATTTCTAAGAACCATAGAACGGTACCACCGTTCTATGGTTCTTAGAAATGTCCAATTCAATCGCGGTAATTGTAACTTGGAGGTTAATGCAAGATCCAGCATGTATGTATGTGTATGTAACATATCGACAGATCCAGGAAACCCTCAAGTTAAGTGCACCATCTTTTCACCGGATCTTCATGACCATTTGAAAGTACAGATACTTTGTTCACTCTGGATATCGCACTTGATGACTGATGCGTTGAAGGAGCAGCGTCTCACTTGATCTCCTGATATGTTCCAAAAAAAATGGGCAGTCATGGGACTGCCGACAGAAGTGAAAACTTAAACGAAACGACTAACTTAAAACATCACATTAGCAGGTTGGTGACATTAATTAATAAGGAGCTGACAGAACTCAATGTTTAGATTAGAGCCCTGTAGTGGATCTACATATGTATTATTAGCGTAACGGTCACGAGTTCAGTGCTTTTTCCCCATAGCAAAAGTACAAACGTGCCTAAAGAAGTTTTCACTTCAAAAATTGAAAACGGTCGATCTAACCACGTGAACTCGATTGTTATAAGTGATAAAACCTGGCTGTATTATTTCGACGTGCCTACGTACTAAATCCCAGAGTAAAGTGTAGGTGCTTTAAGATGAACCACCGCCGGTATCTGTAAAAATGTCTCGATCCGTAAAGAAATGAATGGTTTGTGTATTTTTAGTAAGAGAGGAATGTGGACTACGGTTGTGCTTGATAAAGGAAAGACTGTTAGTGCTGCATGGTATACAGAGGAATGTTTACCTCAAGTATGAGAAGAAAGAGAGTATATCCGCAAGTATGATATGAGCCGGCAAAACTAAGGATTATTTGCACCAAGCTGGAGTCAAATGGCTAGGACATGTATAGTCTGGGTTTAGCGCCATGCCACTTTGTACTATTCCCGTATGTAAAAAACTGTAGGGACGGTAGTTTACGAGCTATAAAAAGCTAGTTGGTCTAATGGTTAGTGACCCTGACTGTTGAGCCAGAGGTCGTGGGTTCGATTTCCACCCAGGACAAATAATTGTGGGATGAGCATGATCATTTGTTCTGTGTCGGGGTGTCTTTTTATCTATAACTAGCAACCCGCACCGGCTTCGCACGGGTGGCAGAGACATCTTCAACAATCATCAACATATTTCAATCAATTTACACAAAATCTTAACAAATTATACACCTTAACCTTCCTCATGAATCACTCTATCTATTAGTGAAAACCGCATGAAAATCCATTTAGTAGTTTTTCATTTTATCGCGAACAGACAGACAGACGCGGTGGGGGACTTTGTTTTGTAATATGTAGTGAAGACGGGCTGGCGTTCGTGTCCTAGTGGCCTCGCCAGTCACAGGAAATACAGGACATTTGGGTACGCGACCCCAGCCTTTGCGAGCTACTGCAGTCTCAGTCCCGTTCCCCATCCGAGAATTGCGGTATCCCTTACCCTAGGTTCCTCTCCCTAACCATTTTTCAATGTACAAATATACCTTCTTCTTTCTTTCCCGTCTTAAAACGACTACATTCCTAAGGAGAGTTGGCGTCAGGCAGGCGGTCAGCCATAGAATAAACCAGTCCTATATTCATAACCCTTTACAATGTTACACATTGGCCGACCCTAATGAAAGTGAAAGGAGGATGATGATATATGACGGGCCTGTTTATCTACCTGGTTCGATTGTCACCCAGGACAAATAATTGTGTGATGAACACGATCGCTTGTTCTGTGTCTGGGTGTAATTTATCTAAAATATGTATGTATTTAGTAATATATAAGTATGTTTATCAGCAGTCTGGTTACCATAGTAGAGGGTCTGCCTAGTTTGGATCAGACGTCCGTGTGTGAGGTGTCTCAAGTCATTATTGTTATTGTATTTATATGTACAAAAATTTACAACATTTTAAGCAAATTATCACATATTTGTTTGTTAAACCCGTAAAGTTTTATTGTATTATTTAATACATAATTGACGAACCTCTCACGTACAAAGTCGCGGGTAATAGTCTAGTAAACACATACGTTTAGACGCATAAACATATCGATTTGTTGTGACAACATTTCGGATTGAACGACGTTGGCCCATTTTATTTTCTTTGCATGTAATGCCATTATTATCGGCCAGAAATAATATTTGGCTAGAGCTTTATGGATATAATACAATTATCAACAAATCCGAAACAATAAATGTTTTATTATCTTCCAATCTTTCAAATTCCATTTTTATCTACAAACTATTTTAATAAGCATTTTGAATTTTGCGCTTTATTGCTGTATGTAGGCCTCTCCTAATGGAGAGGCCTATTTACGATAGGCTGATTGATTGATTAATTCAATCAACCAAACGCTATTCAAATATTTCATGCAATCAGCTTTTCACCTTCAGCATCATCCAACATCAGTCTTGCTAAAGCGGTGCGTAAAATATAATTCCCTAGCGCGCGTGTTCGGCGTCCCTACCCGCACCTAGTACAATGCCGCCGCATAAGTAGACGTACATTGCGTAGCGCAAATAAAATTTATCATTACAAATCCCTAATCTTGAATATTTATGATGACTTTTGCATCATAATAACTATCCATAAAAAATCTTTTATAAAAGACTAGCCGTTTCCGCAGTTTCTCCTGCGTTTATTGTCACTGCTCCGCTCTTAATGGTTGTACCGTGATGTTATATAACCTAAAACCTCCCTCGATAAATGGGCTATCCAACACTGAAAGAATTTTTCAATTTGGACCACTAGTTCCTGAGATTATAGCAATCAAACAAACAAACTCTTCATCTTTATATATTAGTATAGATTATGGTTACGCCTTCGCTTAGCGAAATACCACTCAGTGATGAATCGTGAAATCTTTGAAAATATAAACACTACAAACTTAACATTTAGCAGGTAGATTCCTCATAGGGAGTAAGAAAAGATTTTTGAAAATTCTACTCCTGGAGTTATGAAAAACGGGGTAGAATTTTTAAAAGGTCACCTTTTTGAAATAAGTCATTAAAATTTTTGGGAAAGCCCCTTGAAGGTGAAAAAGTTTTTTTTTTCTTTATGGTCATGGTAGTAATGAACTTGAATAGTTTAACGTAAATAGTGAGGACCATAAACAACAGATAAGATAAAAAAATACGTAGTGTGTTATCGATAATAATACTCTTTAATATTGTGTTAATTGTCTCACATTCTCTTTAATACACCTATCGTTACTATTTTGTATATGTACTATGTATAATGAGCATGTATGTATGTATGTATATGCGTGTTCAGAACCAATAGACTACAAGCTATGCCAGGCTAGGTCCACTCCGCAGTGTAGGTATAAAACTACAAGTACACGGCGAGGTCCACTAAACGTGCCGATATCTAGGGGGCTGCCGCGCGCCAGCCGGGCGTCTTAAATTGGGACTTTATTGTGTCGGAAAAAGCACTGAACTCGTGACCGTCACGCTAATAATACATATATAGATCCACTTGAATAATCTAAACATTGAGTTCTGTCAGATCCTTATTAATTAATCTTTAAAAATATAATTTATGTACTTTTTGTGTGCGCAAATCATATGGCAAAATAAACAAAAACATAATTGTAATTAAGGTGAAAATTAATAACGCCTATAGTGTTCAACTACCTTTATTCAAAATTTCGTCCGAACGTACGAACACTTCTGATCGGCAACTCACAATTACTTATTAACAATTTTTGAAGTAAAAACTTCTTTAGGCACGTTTGGCACTTTTGGTATGGAGAAAAGCACTCAACTCGCGTGACCGTCACGCTCAGATGACAGATATGTCAGTTATGTTTTCAATTCTGACGTGCAGTCCTACGAGTAACGGTTTTCTTTAATTTAAATAGGACCAACCTTGTGTCCAATCAATTCAATTAAAATGAAGTGAAAGTTTCTTTACGCACGTTGGGCACTTTTGGTATGAGGAAAAGGCACTGAACTCGCGTGACCGTCACGCTCAGACACATATACGCAGCTATATGGGTGTGTGTTTTCACTTCTGACGTGCAGTTCTACGACTAACAGTTTTTTTTTATTGAATTGACTGGCCTGTTGGTCTAGTGGTTAGTGACCCTTACTGCTTAGCCAGAGGCCGTGGGTTTAATTCCCACCCAGGACAAATAATTGTGTGATTAGCATGATCATAATTCTTTCACTATTACTGCGGTACGGCAGTGGAATTCCCTTCCCCATTATATCCGCGATAGTCCTTCCCTGACTGTTTTTAGGAAAATAATCAAGGACTTTTTTCTGTCTCAGCAATAATCAGACTGTTAATTTGTTTATATGTATATATATGTTTAACATATTATTTAGTGTATATGTGGTGTCTTAGCGGACATAATGGAGCCTCAATTAAAACCCAAAAATACTTTAAAACTGTGTTTAATCAAAAGAAAATGAATTTTTAACAATTTGATGTTTATCGTGCGGAGATTGGTTCGAATGTTTTTTTTGTAGGTAGGTTGCACTAACAAAACAATGAATAATTAAGCGCCTAATATAGTGTTGTCGGGCACACATTTATTTTGCATTATGTCCAGTTTATCGTAGGGGTGAACATGTGGTAATTTATGTTTGTGGTATTATATTGCGAACATATAGGTACTTGATATTCTGTAGGTATACATTATGTATTTATAGTTTAGGTTTTTAATTTTATGTTTATTTAATTCCCTTTAACGTTCACACTTTGCCTCTATTTTTTTCTTTTCTATCCTCTCTTCACTCCCGAGGTTTGCTGGCAGAAAACTCAACTATGGGTTAAGCTTGCCTTTGTACATGCTATTTTCCTTCCTGTACTTATAAAATTGTTGTTTTAGTGTACAATAAAGAATATGAATATAAATCATTTGCTGTGTCTGGGTGCAATTTATCTGTAGTATGTATGTATTTAGTAATTTATAAGTGTGTTTATTAGCAGTCTGGTTACCATAGTACAGGCTCTGCCTAGTTTGGGATCAGACGGCCGTGTGTGAGGTGTCTCAAGTAATTTTTTTAAATAGTAAAAAAATTGGTTTACAAATTGCGAACATATTGCGTAACCTACTCAACAACAAAATCAGTCGAAATGAAACCTCCTCCTTTTTGTAGTCGGATAAAATCGTCATTTATTAGGATAGATAATGATGAAGATTATATATTATACAAAACATATCTTATCTCAACAGGAAAAAGTATACGAATATAATGTAAAAATTGGTACACTGTGTTTGTCGGCCGAAAAAATAGATATGTATCGATAGCAGATGATATTGGTATTGGTATAGGGCTCTGTTTCGGAATTTAGACTCATAAGCGGTCCATTATGCGTTGAGGTAGGCTGACTAGTTGATCCGGATGTCTTAATAAAAGCTGTTCCCGGATCCCTCCTACTTAAGGCGCAGTACGGCACACCGTGTGGTTTTAGTCGGTTCGATTCCGACACACCGCCCCACCGAAAACCCCGGTGGGGTGACGGCCCGAGGGGGTTTCCACACGCACAAAAAAAAAAAAAAAGGCTGACTAGTTGAGCCAGCCTAGCTCCTTCCAGAAGCGCAGAAGCATCCCGGGGCATTCACAGGCGTTGAGACAGCCTCTGCATAGAGGACTGTTTGTCGCATTGATGGTGAATAGGTGTCGATTTAGGGCCAGATGGCCCGTAATAGTGTAGTCTGCAAGTCAAACGTGGTGAGACTTTCGTCAGCACCAGTTTGGATTGCCTACAGTTGTGCGTTTCGGGAGTCCGTTGTCTTACCCATGAGCGAAGTTGACTAAAGGGAAGTGGCAGCAGTATAGTTGGACCTGCTACTGACGTTGCAGATGATATCTATTAATCTTATTATATTAGTAACTAGCAGTTCCCGCGCGGCTTTGCTCGCGTGTATATATTTATATATTTTGCGAGGAACCCTAATTCTTTTTCCAAAATGAAGATAGCCTAAGTTACTCCACTACTTGTAACACCAGCTATCTGCCAGTGAAAGCTCCGTGGAAATCGGTTCACCCGTTCCGGAGATCAGCCGGAAAAAACAGACAGGCAAAAATTATAATAACTAATTTTTATTTAGACACTAGCAACCCGCCCCGGCTTCGCACGGGTAGCAGAGACAGACATCTTCAACGATCATCAACATATTTCAACCAATTTACACAAAACTAACAAATTATATATTTAAACCATCGCTAATCGCTATCTAAATCGCTACATCGCTCTATCTATTGGTGAAACCGCATGAAAATCCGTTCAGTAGTTCTTCAGTTTATCGTGAACAGACAGACAGACAGACTCGGTGGGGGACTTTGTTTTATAATATGTAGTGCTAGTAAATCGTGCAATTAACTAAATGAGTTTAAAAAAAGAACATTATTTTGACATTACAAACAGACACTTCAATTTTATTTACTTGTATTGACTAAAACCAGGCCAGGTCCACTCTGCAGCACTCTAAGAATGCTTATCAGCAGCCTGGTTACCATAGTACAGGCTCGTATCAGACGACCGTGTGTAAGATGTGTGAAGTTATTATTATTTCTCTATATTTATCTTAAATCTAATAAATTACATTTTTAAATATGTATAAAACAAAATATATGCATATTTAAAAATATTAAAAATAGTAGACCACCGACATAGGGTACAGGGACCTAGACACCGGTGGTTGGAGCTCCAAAGACAGGAACCTCCTCACTAAACGGGCCGTGTCGAGGAGGACAGTGTTCGGCATCAGGCTCTTAATCTAACGTGAGCCTCTGAAGGTCTTGGTTGAGGCTCTTATTATTATTAATGCGGAAGTAACTCTGTCTGTCTGTCTGTGTGTTAGCTTTCACGTCTTAACCTCGTCCTGTCGATGGTGGCGTATGTGTCGGGTCGTTCGGCTTCTTTTGATATGGTTGAAGTGGACGATGGCTGGCGCGTGCGTCATGCTCGTGAACGAGTGCCGTTGGTTGGGACTGGTCATCTCCGAACTGCTATTACTTACATATAGTAGTAGTTTGCGCGACTGTTTATAGTTTAGAACAATACGTTACATTGTCCTCACATTTAACTTGCGCATATAAGCAATGTAACCAGTGATATATGTAAAAAACATGTTGAAAAAGAGTGTCCTTGGAGTTTCTTGCCTGTTCTTCGCCACAGGATCTACGAATTGGAACAGGCAACTAGCTTCACGACTGACTTAGTCTGACTGACTACTACTTCTGACAATTCAAAAATACCTATACCATGGTTTACCTATATAATGGTTTCATTTAAATAAATGATTTTGATTGTTCATTGTTTTTTTTTAGGGTTCCGTACCTCGAAAGAAAAAAACGGAACCCTTATAGGATCACTTTGTTGTCCGTCCGACCGAACGTCTTTCTGTCTGTCAAGACCATTTTTCTCAGGAACGCGGGGAGGTATCAAGCTGAAATTTATACCAATATATTTATACACATAGTCAGGTCTATTTTCCCTTAGAGTTGTGAAAAAATCAAACTTCTAAGCCAACGCAATCAAAAGATACAGCCGTTTATGCCGCAAATTTCTGCAAATTGTCGACACTCGCAAGGGAAAACATACCCGTGAATTCAGAATCTTGAAATTTGGTACGAAGCAACGTCTTATATATAGCACAGATAAAGGAAAAATTGCGAAAACCGTAAATTTTTAGTTACATCATTTAATAAAAATATTTTACGGAAACCTCGGTGCGCGAGTCCGACTCGCAGTTAGCCAGTTTTTTTACGACTCCAAAGATCATGAGATTTTGCATGCATAGTTAGAGAAAAGGACATACGGTGGCTTTCATCCAGGGAAAATGAACTCTTCCCGACGGACATCTAACTTTAGAATTTAATGAGGCGAAGCCGCCGGCAAAGCGTTATGTTTCTAAATAAAGGGCAATCTAATCTATTTATCGTGTGCGTGACTGATTAAAGGCATTGGCTTAATAACAATTGTACATAACAAACACTACTATTTTCACATCATTTGATGGATGGGTTTGATCCCCACTCAGTGCAGTCGGTTATTTTATTTATTTGGGAATTCAAATTTAAAAAAACCGGACCTTCAGTCCTGTCCTGTCAAAACCTGACAACGTGTATGCAAAATTAAAAAAGTAGTGGCGTGAAAACGTAATAAATGAACTCCATTCGCATTTATAATACTGGCTTTTGTTCGCATGGAACTTTTGTTTAAATCTATCCCACGGGGATCGTACACTTTTCCTGAATGAAAAGTAGCGTAAGTGCTATTTCAGACTAAACTCAATTCTGTGCCAAATTTCATACAGATCTATGCAGCCGTTTTTGCGTGAAAGACTAACAAACATCCATCAAACTATCGCCTTTATAATATTAGTAAAATTAATTACAAAGACTAAATGATTTTGAATTGGTACAGTTAGTTACCCTCAAAGGTAACCTACCATAGTATTTTCACTCTTGTGGTATCACAAATTATAGTTGCATTTCGCGTGCGTGCATTAAAAGACGTGGTGAGTGGAGTTAAGTGCCCGCACTTAAGCGGACCGCTGATGTCATAACAACAGTCGTTTCCGGGCTCTCTCCTACTTTACGCGCAATATGGCACACCGTATGGTTTTCAGTCGGTTCGATTTCGACAGAAAACCTCGGTGGTGGCACGGGTCAGGGGGGTTTCGACATCCTAAAAAAAAGGTTGCCTCAGCGTCTTCACATCGCAACGTTGTGTACTGCTACCACGCTCAAGCCAGTTGAAACGCGAAAACAAGCGTTTGAAAAATGTCTTTAGGGCTGTGTTGTTCTGATGACGGGCGTTGAGCGCGCGATTTTCTAACGCGCCTCAACAAAAACACGCATTTTGTTCAAGTTCTTAACATGCTAACGCGCGTTTTTATCCGACTCGTGTTCGACTTGACGCGCGTTTTGAGATCATTGGTTTGCCGTATATTCGTCCAAATTAGCGCGCGTTTTAAACACGTGATGTTAATAAAAGGATTTCGACATTTAAATAAAATTCCGTATACCTCTTTTCCATATCATGATTTCGTTTCATACATGTCACGCAGTTTATTTTTGTTTTGTTGTACCCGTATTGATAGAAAAATAAAAATCTATTTTCATTTTCCGATTGTATGCTCATTTTCAACGAAAAAGAACTTGCACTGAACCTGAACTGCGACAAAGCCCGAGAAGCGCTCGCCATGTGATCACTTTACAAAACCCAAACGCACGTTCGACGCACGGCCAACGCCCATTATTTGAAAATAATCTGAATGTTATACAGGGTATAAATGACATCGTACCGAATAAATTTTTTGCTTAAAAGTGAAAAAAAATCTGTGAATACCCCATTCGGCCAAAAACTGCAAACTGCTTCGACGGCACCGTGCGCTGAAGATCATTCACCATACCGCACAGTACGCGTATTGCGTTACACTGCGTAGTTCAAAATCAAACTATTGACTGTAAATCCTTAATCTCGCATTTTTATGATGAACTGACTTTTGCATTGTGATAAGTATTCAAAGAAAGACGTTTTTGTAAGTTATTCGAGACGGTGATACTTAAGCATATAACCAAGTTCAAAAAGGTTCTTCTCAATTCCACTGTTTTTTTTTTGTGTGTATGTAACGCGATATCGCGGTATAATTGAATTGGTTGGACTCAAGGTTGGTCAAATTTAAATTTGAAGAAAATATTCCACATCTAATGGTGGAAAATTACTGAAGGATTAAGAATATAGATTATGATTTAGATGCAGAGGCATTGAAGTCAGAAATACTTAAAATTTTTTTTTATTCCAGATCATGTCTAAGTACCAGGGTTATCCATACGTAAATCCTATTGTCAATGATGTGCCAACCATCGACTCAGCTACCGCCTCTCAATGGGCTCACCTTCCAAGGAAACCACTACAGCCATCAACCCCAGGAGCCAGCGGCAGTGGGGCTGGATCCTCCAGGGTAGGTTACAGGTTTTGTCCTTTAAATTTAGGTCTGAAACCGTCAGGATTTGTATCATTTCGTCCATCCGTGGAAAGAAAATCCATTTGGTACGTTTTGAGCCAATCTCGCTTAGACAGACAGACGCGCGGAGTATTTTGTTTTGTAACATGTAGTGATAGTATCTGTATCCTGGCAACTGCGCTTCGATCGCATTTCTTTTGAGGAAAGACAACTAATACTTAACAAGCAAAAGCTTATCTAAATACAAATTTTGATTCCAATCGTTAAAGCCGTTTCCGAGATACACGCAATGTACATGCTGAGCGGTGACCAATTTCAATAAGTGACGTGCAAGTGCAAGCTAACGCCCATATTTGACTCATGCAGAGGTATTTTTTTAAAATTAGAAAATTATAACCTCAATTTTATCCTAATTTGTATCAAAATATAGTAAATATTGTAAAAACTTAAAATGAAAGTTGCACCATCTGTGAAAGTTACCAGAACTAATATATGGATAATTAGTATACAACAGTAGTATCGCGCAAAATCCACAGATGGCGTAAATCAGTCGGGTAAAAAGAACTCGCGGTCCGCATTTTTTGTTGCACTAACAGTTTTTTCCATCTCGCCGCCGCGGTCCCGAACGTCTAAGGTGTAACGAGCGATTAGAAATTTCAATCCATTATATAAGACATTTTATTGATGTATAGTACCATATTCTGTAATCAACAATTAATAATTCACAGGGTAATCCTTCCTCAAGTGGCTCTCGACCCCCAAGAGCCCAAAAGAAACCTGATGACGACAATCCAGTGGTCTACATCGATCTACCGAAGCCTAATGACAGTGAAATAAGTACAAGCATTCAGACACCAAGTACAGAGCCAGAATATGTACAGGTAAGAGCTTCTCAAGTTTGAGATGATGAAGCATTTTATTAAGGATTGTGGGAGAGCCATGCTTCGGCACGTATAGGCCGGCTCGACCGGAGTGATATCACGGGCTCACAGAAAACCGGCGTGAAGCAATGCTTTCTCGCCGACTGTGTGTGATTACCGGAGGCCCTAACCACCCTCCCCTCTTCCCCTACCCCTACCACCCTTCCCTTACTCCCACTCTTCCTCTACTCTCACCTTAAAGGCTGGCAACGCACTTGTGACTCTTGAGTTGCAGGTGTCACCATCAGGTGACCCGTCTGCTCGTTTGCCGTAAAAAAAATACATAGAAACACCCAAGCCAATGCAAAAATTTTAAATACCCTGCCTCAAAAATGTCTTCAACCGCAACGATTGGAAACGAGCTGATGATCTTAGAACAGATTTTCTTGAATTCTAGCTAAGAACAATTTCGATTTAGTCACCTTTCAAACGAAAAAAACTTAATCAAATTAGTCCCATCCGCTTAGGAGCTATGGTGCCACAAACAGGCACACAGATGCACACATACACACGTTAAACTTATAACACCCCTTCGTTTTGCGTCCGTGGTTAACATTATATTTGCACCGAGCAGGAATCTAAAGCCGAACCCCACGATGGCATTAAAATGCTTTACCGTTTTTCTAAAAATTATCTACACTTCTTCTCACTGCATTACCTTAACATCTTTTCCAGGATACCTTTCTTTACGACCCATTTGACAACAAAAGAATTGACGTGCCAAGAGACGATTCCTCTTCCGCATCAGATACCTCCTACAACGGCAGGACCTCACCCATCACAAGCCAACTTCAGTCTAATAGTCAAGGTTCAAGCAGCCTCGGACCATACGGTAAGCATATTCTTCCAAAGAACTCCAGGGAATTAGAGGGCTCGGATATGTTAGAAGACTTGGACTTCTGACAGGTATGCATTTCTAACCTGCTCAAGGCATTGCTAGCACTCACCAATCTACCCGTATGAGCAATATGCTTTTCTTATCATTGCTTCCTCTTCTTACATTTCCCAAAGCGCCCATTTGACGGCAATAAGCTTGCTCCTTATTTTGTGAGTGGGTGGACAAACTGTGGGTGTTTAATACGACTCTGCCTGAATTTTTGGGGGTACAGGCGTCAGTGTATGTATGTATAGACTTCCGGTTATGTTGATGACAGCTCTATGCCCGTATATGCTAATGTCCGTCCGACACAAAGGGAGATGTCGAGATGTTTCAACCTTTTTTTTTTTTTTTGTGCGTGTGGAAACCCCCTCGGGCCGTCACCCCACCGGGGTTTTCGGTGAGGCGGTGTGTCGGAATCGAAACGACTAAAACCACACGGTGTGCCGTACTGCGCCTTAAATAGGAGGGATCCGGGAACAGCTTTTATTAAGACATCCGGACCCCCCCTGACGCCTGCCCGCAGAAGCGCGGGCACCACCTTCACGTAAAAACCTCTCAATTAGGCGACGTCCAAGCACACGCGGACGCGGGTGGAGGGGAAAACCCGTCCCATCCACCCGCGGCCACACTCAGGGCGGCATGAGGCGCTGGTAAGCGCGCCTCCGCCTCCCGGTTCGCCGGCGGCGAATTAGGTCCGAGTGGAGATCGTCCTCATGGCCCCGTTCCGCCGCCTCCTTCTGCGAGATGACGTCCTCACAAAAGGTCGCGACCGCGGTAAAATTCCTGTCGCTACCGGCCATGGAGCGTATGACGGCCGGTAGCGAGAGATCCCCTCCGACGACTGCAGTGAGAGCCCGACGCTGCGTCACCCAGGCGGAGCAGACCGCCAGCGTGTGCTGAGCTGAATCCTCACTGCAGTCGCAGTGGTGACAGGCGGGACTCAGTTCCCTCCTAGCGACCGAGTGCAGGTACTTCCCGAAGCAGCCGTGCCCGGAAAGAACCTGCGTCAGTCGGAAGGATTGGGTCCCGTGCTGCCGCCCTGCCCACTCGACGATGACCAGCTGGAGCGCCTCCACGGCGGCAAAGCCAGCACGTGGAGCCTC
Source organism: Callimorpha dominula (assembly GCA_949752705.1). Lineage (NCBI taxonomy): Eukaryota > Metazoa > Arthropoda > Insecta > Lepidoptera > Erebidae > Callimorpha > Callimorpha dominula. Next base: position 3,667,136 of record OX457020.1, read on the forward strand.
CAGCCGGGACGACCAACGATCCATGGTGTCTCGGCGAGCGGCCTCACGCCATTCGCGTACCTCTTCGGGCGGGGGCGGACTGCCGCTTTCCGCCCGGAACTCAGCCGTTCGCCGATATACCTCGGCAAGCACTTCCTCCTCCAAATCCCACGGGGGAGTCCCGGCCAACGCGCACGCCGCCTCCGTCGACACGGTGCGGTATCCGCGTATGGCTCTAACCGCCATAACCCTCTGTGGGCGCCAGAGGCGCGCCCTATTCTGGGCGGTCAGAGCCCACACCGGTGCACCGTACAGTGCCATTGACCGGACAACCCCCGTGTACAGCCGTCTCGTAGTGACACTGGGTCCGCCCAAATTGGGCAAGAGTCGCCCAAGGGCGGACGCAGCACCGACCAGCCTTGGAGCAAGCTGCAGGAAATGCTCGTCGAAGCGCCACCGTCGAGGATGAGGCCCAGATATTTTATGTGGGCCTGAACCGGTACGAGGACCGAGTTGACCTCGATAGAGGCGCCAGGGGGTGGACCACGACGGGGCCCATGAAATAAAAGGACCTCCGTCTTATCCAGGGCCACCCGCAAACCCAGCGCCTTGATACGCCCGACCACCAGAGAGACTCCCCTGGTGACCAGGCGCGCCGCCTCCTCAAAGTTCACCCCCCGGGCTGTGACTAACGTGTCATCGGCGTAATAGATTACTCCGAGCCCGGGGGGGAAGTCGCCTCGGAGGGCCCAATGTTCCACAGGAGTGGTCCAAGGACAGACCCCTGCGGAACACCGCACGACATGGGCCGACGACGCAAAACTCCATCTCGGTCCTCGTACATGACGGTACGCTCCTCTAAATAGTCTGCCACCAGCCGCCCCAGGTACCCTGGCACTCCGTGATAGTGGAGTGCTTCCCTGATGCAGCTGAACGGCAGACTATTAAATGCGTTGGCGATGTCCAACGACACCGCCAACAGCACGCCGCCACAGCTCACTACCTCTTCGGTCACGGCCCTCAGGCGCAACACAGCACCGACCGTCGAACGTCCCGCTCGAAAACCGAATTGGGCGTCCGACAAATCGGGGCCGACCCCGCCAAGGTGCCGGACGATGCGGGCAGAGAGGACCCTCTCAAACAATTTACCCGCCTCGTCCAGCAACACGATGGGCCTGTAGGCCGCGACCGAGTCGGTAGGCCGTCCCGGCTTCCTTAAAAGAACCAGCTTCCCGCTCTTCCAGCAGTCATGGAAGCGCCCGGACGCGAAGCTAGCGTCGAACACCTCCCCGAGGTGGTCGAGGGCAAGGGCCAACACTCGGGCAGGGATCCCGTCTGGCCCGGGGGCGTTGTTCTTGGAACGGATCCGTAGAATAGCCGCCCCTACCTCCGCCTCCGTGACGGGCGGAACACCATCCTCCTCGTTCTCCCCGTCGTTTCCGGCCAAGGGGGCCATCGAAGGGGATACGTGCTCCACCCGTTGCGGGAAAAGGCCCTCAACCACTTCCTGCAGAAAGTTGGGCTGAAGAGTCTCCGTAAGGGGGGGGGGGGGGGCGACGCACGGAGATTTTGTTGCGCTGCGCGATACGGGCGTCCCCAGGGGTCACCATTGAAACCTTCCAGCATCTCCTTTCTTTTCTCCTCTTCGGCGCGGCTAATGGCCAGCTTCAGAGTTTTCCGCGCCTCTCGGTACTCCTTCTTAAACCTGGTCCTCCTCCCCCTCTTCGCGGCGACGCCGCCGGCTGCGAGTGTAGGACCTCCGGGCACGAGTACAGGCCACTCGGATGTCCGCCAACTCCTGGGACCACCAGTAGACCTCCTTCCTTGGAGGCCGACGGCCTCGGATGCGGCCGCATCGCAAATCTGCCTCGCGAAAGCGGCCCGCCCCCATGTCTACCTCCTCAGTCAGAGGCTGCGGGGACAGTCAAGAGTAAATGATGGCTGCCTCCTCTAGTAGGTCCCTGTCTAACTTCGTAACAGCCCACCGCGGGAAGCGGGAAGAACGCCGTCTACGCCGTCCGAACTACTGGGGTCCTGGGTCCGGGAGAGCTCGAATCGGATGTAGAGGTGATCCGAGAGCGTCTCAACCTCTTCCAGGACACGCCAATTCCTCACTCGTGTGGCGAGAGCAGGGGTAGCGAACGAAAGGTCCACTATCGACCCCCCCTGTTGTCGCACGCACGTGTTGGTGGAGCCTCTGTTTAGAAGACAGAGGCCCACCGAAGCCGCCCACTCATCTACGGCTTCGCTCCGTGCGTCCGTCCTGGGGGAACCCCACGCAACGGACTTGACGTTAAAGTCCCCCAGCACTAGGACGTGCCCAGACGCTAGTCGCCACATCGAGGTCTCCAGATTATTGAGGAAAACCTCGAAGTCACTCAGACTCCGGTTGGGGGAGAAGTAGACACCATATGTGGTGATCCCCCCCCCCCATGCAGCAGCAACATATCCATTACCCTTGTCTCTTAGCGACAAGGGCAATTTGGACGGGGAGGAACATAATAGGGCTCCGAGGCTACGGCCACACCGATCGACCACTCCGCCATGGTTTGCAAGAAAAGGTCTTGCGCACCGGCAGAGTGGTTTAAGTTCGTCCGGACAAGGAGGCTTGAGACTTGGTTCATTTATTGGACCATCTCTACAGCCTCCTCCACGGCGACGACGTTGACGCACGAGTGACACCGGAGGTAGCCTGGGTTGATTGGCTAGCCCCCGATGTTTGCTGAGAAGCGCGGGGAGTCTTGCAGCTCCCCTGCCCCATCTGGTGATTGGCGGGCAGATTGCCCACCGCACACGCCGGGCAGTGAGGGGCAGCGGAACATTCCGCCGCCTTGTGCCCTGGTTGACCGCAGCGGAAACATAGTCCACTGCAGTCGAAACAGTTGAGCATTTGGCGCGGGTGTGTCCCGACCCTAGGCATTTGAAGCACCTCATCGGTCTCGCCACGAGGACTGTGACTCTGGCGTTCACGAAACCGATGAGGACCTTGCCGGCGTCACCCATAATTTTGGCTGACGCTACGGGACAGCTGATCCATACCGCGCCAAGGCCCCCTGGACCAGGGCGGATGGTGCCGACTCTGATACTGTCCGCGTTGCATCCCGTCTTCTCCTGAACGGCAACGCGGACATCCTCCACCGTCACAGAGTCATCCAAGCCCGAAATGCGCAGCTCAGCTCACTTGGTGGGTCTGGCGATCTTGACGTCACTAATTAGGGTTTTAACGACCCCAGATACAGCGGAGGATGAGTCCTTAAGGGCCTTTACAAAAGAACCCTTAAGGTTCGTGGACTTGGTGGCCACTTTATGAATTATGGCCACCGCCGCGTCCGCTCTCTTCTGTATGGTTACCGGTGTTTGGGGGGCAGAAACCCCTACCACCGGCTCCCGAATCTTCGGCAGGAGATCCGCAATCTCCTCCTCCGCTACAATTTTGCCCTCCGCTCTGGCTCGGGCGTAAGTGCCCGACCTGGAAAAGGCGGAACCTGCTGGAGCTGGGACCGGCGTGCGCGACCTCGACCTCCCTCTGTGGCTAATTGCCACTTTAGGTGGCAACATGTCTTGCGACGTGTCACCATCCTCATCTCTGGAGCGTCTGCGCTTGCGACTCTAGGTGTCGCGGACCTCCAGCTCCATCTCTTCGGCTGAGTCGGCCGTCAAAGATCGCACCGACATTCTTCTGCTCCCAGGAGTCAAATTGACTTCTGGGAGCTCCACCGAACGAGTCGTCTCACAAGAGACTTCGTCGTCGGTCGACGAAGGTTCTCACGCCAACCTCTTGCTCCTCCTTCTCTTCTCCGTCTTTTTTTTTACGTCCGTTTTGTTTTTTGTTATTGATAATAATTCGTTTTCCATATTTTAACCCACGAGTTGGGGAGAACTAAAGGTCAACCCGGGCAGAGATCCCCAATACCCGGGCAAGCGAAGGTTTATGCCCAACCGAGGGGTCCGCAGGTGCCCCGGCTGGGAGTGTGCTTGCGACTGAACTACCCATCAGCCATACATCCCCTGGTCACGCACCAGAACTCAGGATTCGGGGTGATTTTTTAGAGAGGTTTTCTTCCTCGCAGTCCGGGCGGCTAAGCCAAGACCCTCGTCCCCAATCGGAGTCGCGAGACATGGCCACGATTCCTTTCGGGATTACGATATGCCGACGGTGGCACGAAAATGAAATCTTCCCATGCCTGCTCGGTGGCAGTGTGAGTGCACGCCGAGCCCGTCTTTCTTCCTCCACTGCTGACAGCAGAGAAACTCCGACCCATGGAAGGGTCCTTCCTTCATGATTTTTTACCGAGGTTTTCATCCTCATAGCTCCGAAGAGCGAAGAGCCAACAGAGGAATCGGCAGAAACGCCCGCTCTGTTGGACCAAGTCTCGACCGAGTGGCCGAAGAAAAATGGTCTCCTCTCCTTGCTAGAATATTAGCCGTTGGCGATCACGCCGTCCTCAAAAACTGAGGAACAAAAGGCAGCGTCATCGCCAACGTCTCCAGTGCACCACGTGGAGGTTTTCTAGACGGCACCCCAGATGTTTCAACCTACAACAACCTACTAATCCTGCATCGCGCTATGAGAGTTCTCGCGCCGATTAGTATATATACAACTTCCCAACATCAACCGTTGGGCCGCGGCCGGCCAGGCATGATCACCTCGCCTGATCGGAGGATCCTCCCTTTGTGTTGGAGGGACATGACACCTGTTCCTCCACACCGAGCGTGCAAGCGAGAGCGCGGAACAAGCGATAGGGAGGCACGATCGGCCTAAGCGTTCGGCTTGTGACGTTGCTTGTGGCTTGTTTTCTTATGTCGTTATCACGTAAAATTATCGTCCGTATACCGACTTTACAGACAACCATTTTTTTTATCTGTGCTAACATAAGAAAACGGTGTGAGTGGAAAGAAGATGAAGTGACAAGAATTGAGAAAGGAATGTTGGGATAGATGAGTGAAGACAATCATCATCATATATTTCAGACAGAACAAAGGAAGTAGGTAAATGAGGTAAGGAAAACGGATAGGGCAAGGAAGCTAGGGTAAGGGATGCCGCAAGTCTCGGATGGGGAAACGGGAGTGAGACTGCAGAAGCTCGAAGAGGCCGGGGTCGCAAGTGAAGAGAATGAGTGAAGAGCGAATGTCTAAAAAAATTTAGAGGGACATCGTTGAGTGGGCGAATCGGTGCATGTAGGCCCCGAACAACCTACATTGTCCAGAACCGCAATATACTGGAAAGGGAGAGGGAAAAAGCACCCGTGACCCGTTTATGCAAGGTCTGATGAATGTTGACGATGCCTAAGTTGTATGCCAGGATTGTGGTAAATTGCACTCTGTCATCTCTGCCTTTTGTCGTAAACAGATTTTTCTTTTCTTACTCAAATACAAAAAAAAGTGTGAATGAATTTTCAGGTGGGGCATCCGGTTCAAGGCCGTCTCCTCAAATCATCCCATCGTTCATGGAGAAGGAGTCTTATGTCTACGGAGGACATGGTTCTAATGGTTTCCCACTATCACCAATACCGGTATCGGAGTTCCCTGAGCCTCCTCCGGCGTACACGGAGGTTGCTGCTTCAAAACCAATCCCTCAGTCTCCAACACCAGCCTCAGAACCACCAAGAACGCAAGTCATCGTTCCTGTTCCGGGTATGTACAACGATTTCGTCCATACTAATAACCGAAACAAAAAATAGAATGATCAGTAGGCATATGTAGACATATGTAGACACTCTTCCTCGTCTATCGGAAATATCGGGCGTGTTCATGTTTAATGTTGCGGGTAGACGTGAGGAGAATAAAATCATGATTTTCACAGTAATTTTACTGCACTTATTAAAACACAAAAATATACTTTGAATTAGATTCAGATTTGGATAATTATTTTTGTTTTGGGTAGAGTATATTCATTGAGGAAGGGGAAGAAGGAAGATAGGCTATTGACACTTGTGCATATTACACGGTTAAGTGACACTACAGAGGTCAGTCTCAGGATGGGTGACCATTCTGAGACCCTCCGTACCTCGAAGAGCACGTTAAGCCGTCGGTCAATGTTGCCTTACGAACATCCGTGGCATTTATTACGGGTAGTTGGAGCCCTAAAAAGTCCGACAACCTGGTCTAACTACAGAACTTCGATATCGTCTAGTACTTGGGTTGTGGAGGTCTGATGGCAGTCGCTTAACGTAAAATATCGAAGTTCGGCCGTATCGTAGTTAGACTGAAACCTGACCCCAACTTAGTTGGGAAAAGGCGCAGAGGATGAGTTAAAAGTGCAGCTAATTTAAAGTAATTATTTGCTTTTCAGATCCAGTGAGTCCAGTGGGGGTGATGAGCTACAATAGGAAGTACTTAACATGTCAGCATTGCGATAAGGATGTCCACACTCTGGTCATCAGAGAAAATGGATGTTCGACATATATAATAGCTATGATTTTGTTCTGCATATTGTAAGTATAAAACATAGTCATTTCCCCCCCTTTTATACCCGTAACTAATAAATAAAGGCTTATACACGATGTTACAGAATGGTGTGGTCATATTTTAGGGTCGTGTAGTAGACCCCGTGAACAACTTAAAACGCTTACAATTTAGGGAAAATTCGTGATTTTTTTTTTATTTGGAACTGACAAATTGAACTTGGAAATTGACTGACATAGCTCATATTTTGTATGAGACACGGTTGACATGAATGAGACTATGGGTATTTGATACCAAAGATTTGTCCAGATTTTTTTGAAAATGTCTGAAAATGTAAAAAAAAAACAGTCAGTCGCAGGACTGCACGTCAGAAGTGAAAACATAACTTCACAATGTATTTGCATATACATACACACACATCTGTATATATATTATAATTAGGTTAAAAATAAAAAGTAGGTAATAACATATCTAAATGTATACAGAGGGTACACTGGAAGTTCTGCGCTCCTGGCCGCTCATAAATGTTTGAATTTCGAATGTTATATTTTTTTTAAATATAAGACACTCGGCTCCGTCTTACGAATTTTCGATCAGGGTCACGTGTTCTGACGCGAGTTTATTCATTTTTTACCTATCCCAAAAAGTGCACAATGCCGCTAAAGAAGTTTTCACTTCAAATAACATTGAAATTGACATGAAAACTCATAACACGTTGTTTAGAAATAAACACCAATACTATGAGAACCGTTTTCCGAAGCACCAAACTCCAGCCGAAAATATTGGAAAAAAATGTTTGTCAACTTTTTTTTTCTTCACATCTAACAACATCTTTTCAATCTTAATCAACAATCATAACGCTCCTAAAATTTGATCATACTGTATAATATGATCTAGAGGTAACCCGTAGCCCGTACTCCACTGTGTGGTCGCCTGCTGTCAGGCGGCCACACAGTGGAGTACAGGGGTTCTCTGAGGCTTCCGTTTTAGGGTATACGTAGTGTAGTTAGTACGTGTAGTTTCATGCCGCGTTTCAATAAACAAAAAACGATTCGCTTTGCTTACGGACGGTGAAATTTTCGTTGAAAATTCCATTCAAATTCAAATTTACCGTCCGTAAGCAAAAACGAATCGTTTCTTGTTTATTGGAAACCGGCATCAGTCGGTTCGATTACGAGATACCACTTCACCGTTAGCTCCAGTGAGGTGATGATCCGATAGAGTATCTACACGATAAAATAGGCAGTCATGGGACTGCCGACAGAAGTGAAAACTTTAAACGAAACAACGAACTTAAAACGTCACATTAGCAGGTTGGTGACATTAATTAATAAGGAGCTAGCTGACAGAACTCAATGTTCAGATTAGCACCCTCTAGTGGATCTATATATGTATCATTAGCGTGATTGCGTTATTGACGTTACGAGTTCAGTACTTTTTCCCCATAGCAAAAGTGCACAAACGTGCCTAAAGAAGTTTTTACTTAAGAAATCTGTTAAAAACCTGTTAAAATGTGCAAAAGTACATGTTTTCTGCAACTGATTCATACAAAAATAAAATGATTTTTCTTTAAAGACAGCGAAACAAAGATGTTTATGTTTACATTTAGTTGTTTTTATTTTCAGCATGCCCCTAGTCCTGATCATCGTCTTCTGCGACTGTTTAAAAGAGAAGAATCATTACTGTCCAAACTGCAACAAACTCATTGGTTACGAGTTACCTGTGATTGGAACGAACATACATTTTGTCCAGTAATTCAGACTAGACGAAAGCTTATGACGTAAGCGTCGTGGATAAAAAAAAATTCTGTCAAGTTTTTAAACTCAGAACAGTTTTAACTGTCAGTACTGTCAGAGGGATAGCTGTCATTATATACAGGATGTTACGGAAGGGTGTGATCATATTTTAGGGTCGTATAGTAGACCCTATAAATAACGTAAGGCACAAAATATTTTAAGAAAAATTGTGATTTTTAATATAGAAATCAAATTTTGAAACTTACAATATTTATTAAGGCACTGTAGGTAATAAAACCTAACGATTTTAATAGAATATCAATCAATCAATCAAAATCATTTATTTAATTAAACCACTATGGGTATTTTTGAATTGTCAGTAGTAGTAGTCAGTCAGACTAAGTCAGTTGTGAAGCTAGTTGCCTGTTCCAATTCGTAGATCCAGTGGAGAAGAACAGGCTAGAAACTCCAAAGACACTCAATATCCAGGTTTAACCGGAAATGTCCGTAAACAAAATTATGAGGTGTCTTTGGGACACCGGGTTGGAACGCAGCTCCTTTCGCTATAATCTCGAAATTATAATTGCGCCATCTGTGTGTCCTAAGCAATATACGATAATTAATATACAAGATATTACAGTAGTATCGCGCAGAATCCACAGATGGCATAAAACTAAAATTATAGTAAGAAGTGTCGGAAAAAAGTCTTATTACACTTTTTTCGGCCTCGCTCCCATCCACTCAGAGCGTGCAACACGCGATAAGGAACTTTATTGCAAAAAAGAAAAAAATAAGTTGTTTAGGAATGTGAACCTATAGAGCAAAAGTATTCTCTAAAAATTTTTTTTTTGGTATTTTTTTATTTTAAATTATTTTTAGACTTATTATCGGTTTTACATACTATTAAGTAAACTAAACTTTTCTGTAACAAGTTTAGTTAAACAAAGTGTTTCAGTCATGTAATACATTATCTTAAAATACTCAGAAAATTGTCATCCGCTTTTATTTTAAGGTTGTCATTTGTTTTACAATCATCAAATCAACATTTAAAGTGAATAAATTGAACACTAAAGCCTGACGTCAGACCTTGTCATTTCATACAAAATTGTACTGAACTTTTCGTTTGACGTATAATAAAAAGATACTGATTTGACTCCTGATGTTCCTGTCCTAATGTAGCCTCCCCAATCACTCGACGGACTACTGCAAACTCAGTCCGGTTCCCCATCCGAGACTTGCGATATTCTTTACCCTAGCTTCCTCGCCCTATCTGTCTTCCTTACCCCAATTTACCTTCCTCCCTTGTCCTGTTTGAAAACGACTACATTCCCAAGGAGGGTTGGCGTCAGGCAGGCGGCCGGCCATAGAAGAAAAAAGGCAAAACGATAAATTTTTTTGAAAAAAAAGTGTGAGTGCAATTCACACACGGCAGAAATGAAACTTCAGAAAAGTACGAGAAGATGAGAGAATGAGAAGTAAAAAGTAAAATAAACACAAATCATTTTCTAATGTTAATAAATTTAATATTAGATAATTTATATAAATGTTATTAGTCAAATTAACACAGATGTGTTAAATAATTAAACATAAAATAATTAACCAGCGAATTTTAATACGCAAATGCACAAAAATGATACACCACGTTGTCTATGACGCATTTTCTGAAGGCTTCGTAGTCAGTCGCAAAGACAAAGATTATAGGAAACACTGTATACTTTTATCGTATATTCTATCTCATGCTCTCGCAGGCTAAATCCAATTTATGAATATGTTTGTCTCTTTTCAAAGATTATGGGAAACACTGTACACTTGTATTCTATTTCATTCTCTCGCGGGCTATATTCTATTTATTATTGTATGTCTATTTCGTTTCATCGAATTTTCAAATCACACCGATTTTAAAGAAGTTTCACTTCCAAATATTTTTTTTTCATTACTAAAAATATATTACTTACACATTGTGCCGACCCTAAATAAAAGTGATACAGGAAGATGATGATGTTTGTTAAGCTACGAGTAATGGGTTTGTGTGTCAGCTCCGACTCACGACTGGAGTTTACAATTTACTGGAGTCTCTCTCTCTCTCTCCCTCTCAGTCTCTCTCTCTCTCTCTCCCTCCCCCCCCTCCCATCCAACATCCCCCTCCGTCCCCCCTCCCTCCCACCTTCCCCACCCCACTCGACCCCCTTCCCCGCCCTCCACCTCTCGGCCCCCTCCCCTCCCCCCCTTCCTCTCCCTCCCCCCTTCCCCCCAACCCCTACCCCTTCCCCCCCCCCCTTCCTCCCTCCCTCCCCCCAACCCTCCGTATATATTCTGTATATATTTACACATATATATAACATAAAGGTATACACATATCTACTTACATGCGTCGAGAATAAGGAGTAAACTCCAATAAAGCATAAAAAAGCACAATAAAGCGTTACGCTGCCCTCCGATCACTAAATTTTACTCTTCATATTTTTGTCATACCGGGCGCCTTATATGCAAATCGATTCTTAAGAAGTAAACTCCAAAAATCTTAGCTCGCGGGCAATAGCTTGTCTAAAATATTGTTTATCTACAATAATGTTAAGTTCATTGTAAATATTGTAAAGGTAATTATTACTAAGTTTATTTTGTTAGGAATATTTTTATTAAGTCGAGACTTGTACGTACTTTATGACCGCTCAATTGTCTTATAATAATATTAGAATTTATTATTTAAGTTACTGTTATTATATATTTTAATATAAATATTTATTATAATCTGGTTTTCTTTTCTATTCGGATCCTGTACTAGTAAGTGAGAAACAGAAAAACGTACTGGAAACAAGATATCACACGAAATGTAAAAAGGCTTTTTGTTAAATTGTTAAACAAAAAAATTACGCCCCACTTGCCCAGACTACGGGTATCGAAATTATTAATAAGCGCATTTTTTCACTATTTACCCAAAAAATAAAAATGCGTGGTAATAGAAGTGGCCATTTTTTATCGCTAGGTTGACTGCGCTATTTCGTATTTGCCTAAATACCTACCTAGTTAGACAGTGATTTCTTAGCTACGTAATTCAAAATCAAAATCAAAATCATTTATTTCAACTAAACCACTATGGGTATTTTTGAATTGTCAGGAGTAGTAGTCAGTCAGACTAAGTCAGTCGTGAAGCTAGTTGCCTGTTCCAATTCGTAGATCCAGTGGAGAAGAACAGGCAAGAAACTCTAAGGACACTGTAATTACTTGGGACTATAGCTAATTGAATTTTTTTTTTATTTTCAACCGACGCCTAGCTACTACCTTTGTGGGCAAGGTGGGTACCTTGCCCGCAAAGGTAGTGCCGACGGAAAAAGTTGTATAAATATTACTAATGTAGATAATATAGCGTAGGATACAATAAAATTGTTTACTTTTTATTTGATAGTAAAATCACACAACAAAATCACTTACCTATTCAATTTGATTGGACCACCAGTTTTTCTAACTTTCAATGCTTGCTCCCAAAACTTTACTGCTTCTGGCAATATCGTGTTCTGTAAAGTAAATAGAATAAAATTAAATACTAGCAGCGCCTCGCGATTTCACCCGCGTAAGTCCCGATCCCGTGTGAATGACGGGATAAAAAGTACCCTATGCGTAAATCCAGGTCTCCAGCTATCTACATACCAAGTTTCATCACAGTCGGTCGAGTAGTTTTTGTGTGAAAACATTACAAACAAACACACAAATGTTTCCTCTTTATAATATTAGTTTAGATATTGTTTTTTTTTTATGGTATAGAGGGCAGACGAGTAGACGGGTCAGCAAGGGCACCTGCAACTCAAGAGACACAAGTGCGTTGCCGGCCTTTGAGGTAGGAGTAGTGGAAAGGTGGAAGAGGGGGAGAAGGGGGAGGGGGAGGTTAGGGCCTCCGGTAATCTAAAAAAACACCGACTTCAATGCATCTAATTCATGATAAATTGTACTGTATTCTTCATGCTTTAGAGATGAAATATTTTCTTCAAAAACCTTGAATACAACCATTTGAATATTGACTGGCCTGTTGGTCTAGTGGCTAGTGTGTGGTCTAGTGGCTCTGACTCAGCAGTCAGGATGACTGCTGAGTCAGAGATCGTGGGTTCGATACCCACCCAGGACAAATAACTGTGTGATGAGCACGATCATTTGTTCTGTGTCTGGGTGTAATTTATCTATAATGTATATGTATTTAGTAATATATAATTATGTTTATCAGCAGTCTGGAAACTATAGCACAGGCTCTGTCTAGTTTGGGATCGCGTAACATACTCACAAAAAAAAACAATATTAAGACGAATTGAGAGCCTATTTAAAGTCGATTAATATAAGGAGGGTGATGTTTTGCAATTCTCACTCAGTATGTCTGTCGGTGAGTCTGAAATCGGGCTCAGTAGGCGGCAATGGGAATCCGCCTCCTATGCGAGACTAAAAATATATTTTTGATAAATGTTAGTCTCATGCATTTGTCCCTGAAGCAGTATGCAAAACCTTATTTTTTGTGTGGAAACCTACACGCCATTACCGATTACTATTCCTAAACAGAGCTATCTTATCACATCGTTGTAATCTGTGGTTAATGTACATGATATGAAAGAAAAAATAAAGGATATCGGTGCCGATTCTATTGTACACTCGACTAAACTAAAACCTGACTTAATTTCTTCATATGAAATCAACCTAGTGTTCTTCGCAATAAGGTCTATTTGTTACTAGCATCTATTTCTCAGCGCCACTAAATTTCACTAAAACCTGTCAACGTATACTCAACTTTATTTCCACGCAGCGAGAGTCTCCATTTATCCAATTGCTGTATAAAAACTTGTTCAAAACGAACTAAGATGACGTTATTTTATTCGACACCTACGAAGACGCTTACTAAAAACACAGAGCAAAAGAGATGGCATTCAACGGATAGCGGCTCTTGCAACGTGGTATTAAAGTTTATTTAAGCGTATCAGACTTTAGTCGACAAATAAATTGCTTATTTCGATAACGACATACGAGTATATGTTACCTACATTTTTGCAATTTGAAATAAAACCTTGTTTTGAAGTGTACAAGGTTTACATCTTATCTAAAGAAAATTTTGTGAATTTTAATTTAGCGACTGAAGTAACAGAATTGGGACCATTACCGGTAATACATAGCCGGTCTTTAAATATTAAAATTATAATTTAATAACACTAAAACACACGCCAATATAGAACTTGGACCTGTCAAAACTAATCATATATGCCCAAACTCGAAGGATTAACTAATGAGCAAAGCAAGCAAGCCACTGAAGAGTTAAACTATCCCCTTCCTGGCAACATCATCAGATCAACTTCAAGGTGCCAAATTATAGTATTATCATCCAAATTACATATATATTTACGTGGGAGAGCTTCGGCACGTATGAGCCGGCTCGACTCCGCTCGATACCACGGCCTCACATAAAATCGGCAGTGAAACAATGCTTGCATTGCTTTTCGCCGCGTGAGTGAGGTTACCGGAGGCCCTAACCCTTTCCCTCTCCCCTATTCCCGTATTTCCCCTCTCCTCCCCTCTAATCCCTTTCTGCCGTCTTCCCCCCTCTCCAACTACTCCTAACTTAAGGGCGGCAACGCACTTGTGACTCTCGAGTTACCGGTGCCCATGGGCAGCGGTAGTCATTTACCATCAGGTGACCCGTCTCCTCGTTTGCCCCCTATACCATAAAAAAAAAAATCATACAATGTTTTATTTTAATACGACAATTAGAAGTATGTTAAACTTGTTTAGGTTGAAATTGACTTATTGTTGTGTAGTGTTGTTATTGTTCACATACTTAGTTACAAGCTAATAAACGCGTGTTAAAAAAATATTAACTTACATTGATCATATAGAATTTCTCTTCCTCTAACCTGTAAATAAATAAAATCAGCATGATCAATAATGTCACGAGGAAAAAGAAGGAGGTGCTAGGGCTGTAAAAGTAACGATTAAAGGTGTTCCCGTATGTATTCGTTACTTCAATAATTAGTACTCGACTGATAGTTTTTTTTCCAAGTTTTTATGTAACTTGCAATGTTTAGTTTGGGTCTAATCTTGCAACCTGAATGAAAATCACTTGTTCTTATCCTATGGAGTTGGTAATTTATATGTTGGTTCAGTTCCGACAACAATGCATTTTTATGATAAGCATGGCCTAAATCTGCACCAACAAACATCCATCCATCCATCCCAACTTTCACATTTATAATATTAGTGTGATGATTCTCTCTCCCTCTCTTTCTCATTCTCTCTCCGTCTCTCTCTCTCTGTTCAATTGTATTTAAAGAATATTGTAACTCACCTATAGACGGAATGGTCATATACTATGCTTATTCTAAGGGGTTGGTCTATGCTTCGTTTCTTGACAATATGTGCTGGCTCTATGTGTACTCCTCGGATCACCTGTAAATAAAAATATGTATTTAATCACAAATAGTAACACCTAAATATTTATATTTACAGTAATATTTGTGACACACCTCACACACGGGCGTCTGGACCCAAACTAGGCAGAGCCTGTACTATGGTAACGAGACTGCTCATTGTATATTAATAAATACATACGTAAACTACATATTAAAAAACAATGCCCAGCCGCGTCTGTCTGTCTCTTCGCGATAAACTGAAAAACTACTGAACGGATTTTCATGCGATTTTCACTAATAGAGTTAGTGATTCAGGAGGAAGGTTTAGGTTTATAATTTGTACCCGTGCGAATCCGGGGTGGGTTGCTAGTTATAGATAAATTACACCCAGACACAGGAAAAATGATCATGCTCATCACAAAATTGTTTGTCCTGGTAGGGAATCGAACGACCTCTGGCTTAGCAGTCAGGATCACTAACCACTGGACCAACAGGCCCGTCAATACTTACTATACTACTCCGTCAACAAAGTACCGGGAAAAGGTGAATAAAACACAAAATGTTAACTATTCTTCCAAATTTATTGTATAGCATTCAAACTAGGCCCCTTCAGAAATAATACACTTACGCCAACGAATAATCCAGTTATCAAAACATTTTTTTAATGCATTTTCCGGAATCGACTTCAGTTCTCGCCGCGAATTCTCTTTGATAAGTTCTATCGACTAAAAACGGGTACCTCAAAGTGGTAATTTGAGTTTTGGAAAGAGAAAAAAGTCGGCCAGAGCCATATTCGGTGAATACGGTGGTTATTCGATGGTATTTGTTGAGGTTTTGGTCAAAAACTCGTTCACAATTATGGCGTTGTGCGATGGCACGTTGTCGTGGTGTAATATCCAAGAATTTTCTTTCCTCAAATTGGGAATTTTTCGACGGAATTGCTCTCTTAAACGCCGCATAACGCTCAAATAATATTCTTTATTTACAGTCTGACATTCTGGTAAAAATTCCGAGTGCAGAACACCTAGATAGTCAAAGAAAACAGTCAACATGATCTTGACTTTGGACAACTTTGTCGTGGTTTTTCGGTTTCGGTTCAGTTGGAAGTCGCCATTCCGATGCTAGTTGAATAGTTTGAATGTCAAACTCGTAAACCCATGTCTCATCACCAGTAACAATGCCTTTTACGAATGTAGGGTCGGAATTGACTCGTTCTATCATTTCAGATCTTTCGGGACTAGTCAAGTGGCAACCTGTTTCATGCCCAAGCGATCGTATGAAATTGTACGAATCGATTCATGAGACATAGAAAGTTCAGCGGCTATCTCTCTCAAACTTGAATGAGAATTTTCAGTCACAATTTCTTTCACTTTAGCGATGTTAACTTCAGTTGAAGACATTGATGGCCGACCAGAGCGAGGCAAATCTTCCAACAAATCTCGACCGCTTTTGAATGCACTGTACAACTCACATGCACGAGTTTTTGATAAAGTCGATTCAATCCTTTCTGTAACATTTTCAGCGACTCTGAACATGAAATTCCATTTGTAATGCAAAATTTGAGACAAACTCTTTGTTCGATATTTTTATCCATTATAACAATCGCAAAACTGCGCAAAACACTCTTGAGATGAGCTTATAAAATCGAGTACTGAAAACAAACTGAATGACAGATATCGTTTAAACTTCGCGCCAATACAGAAAACAGTTCTGCCAACTTAACCACAAAAATAATTATTTGAATTGAAGATGGAATTAGAATTAAGTTATCAATTCCCAAAACTTTTGTGACAGAATGTATTTTGATACAATTTATTCAATCCATTAGATAGATTTGTAAAGGATGACCCAATAAGAGTGCACGATTTAATTTAAAAATAAAATGCATGTTTTTTTGAGAATATTTTTATAGCATTGTAAAGTAGACATGTTCCGATTATGTATGGAATTAAATATCCGGCATATGGCCCCCTCGGCTCTGAACACAGGCTCTTGCTCTTTTCATGAAAATTTAAATGAGATTTTGACAAAGATGTGGCTCTATCTCACCGATGACGCGTTGGATCTCGGCTTTGAGGTCAGGAATTGTTTATGATTTAATCACATAGACCTGAGATTTCAAAAAACCCAAAGAAAGAAATCACGCGATTAAAGCGCACGATTTTGGCGGCCAATTGGCATCGGGATTTCGGGAGATGATTCGGTCTGGAAATCGTTGCTTCGATAAATCGATTGTTCCGTGCGTGGTGTGGCAGGTGGCGCCATGTTGCTGAAACCACATGTCATTCAGATCCATACGAACCAGTTGAGGCAGGGCTACATCACTCGCTCGAGGTCGCGTTTTATATACCTACCAATTTAGCTCACCGTCCACGGTAAAAGTGTCAGTAGGAGTGTCGCCCCTACTGACACGCGTAGCTGAGAGCACGCACGCACTGCAGAACGTTATTCTCCGTAAATAAAAACAAAATGTCACATCGAACTTATTATGAAGTGGAGATGTTTTGTTATTGCTAAATGTATTTATTATGTTAAATTGCGTTATTGCTAGATGTTAGTGATCTGTAATATCCTTTAAAAATAGGTTGCAAAAATTATTTTAGCTATTACTTTTTTGTCAATATAATATAAAAATACTTTAGGTGTTTAAATTTATTTAAATTTTAATTTTAATGTTGGCTGTACTAATAATAAATAATAGTTATCTTCTCAACAAAAAAATAAATGTTACTTATATATACATATATATATTCTATACAATGTTGTACTAAATCAGGTTTTGAGTGATTGGCCAGAGTAATGTTGTAATAAATGTAGTCTATAAAACCGTCAATAATAAACCCATAATTTCTACGGTGACGAACTTAGTAGGTGTAGGACTGCGTATTCATTTGTTGTAACTTGTAGGCAAGGCGAAGTGACGGCTGCTTCTTTCACACAATATGTAATATAGTTAGAAATATAGTGAAAATAACAATAAAAGCTCCTGAAATGTAAAACATATTGAGAGCGCCACGGATTGAGGTTTTAATTTGAGTAGGTAGTTATTTGTTTATATTTAATACTTTTGTGTAACATAGTATGTAACAAAAGTATCCTACTAATATTACAAACGTGAAAGTTTGTGAGGATGTATGGATGTGTGGCTGTATGGATGTTTGTTACTCTTTCACGCAAAAACTACTAAACCGATTGCGATGAAACTTGGCATGTAGATAGTTGTAGACCTGGATTAACACATAGGCTACTTTTTATCCCGATATTTCCACGGGATCGCGAGTTACGCGGGTGAAACCGCGGGGCGCTGCTAGTTAAATTATAAGAGTATCTTTCTCTAGTCTACGCAACAGCCATTACTAGCAAACCGCCCCAGCTGCGCACGGGTAGCAGAGACATCTTCAACCATCATAATCATATTTTAACCAATTTACACAAAACCTTAACTACTAATTACATACCTAAACCGTCTTCATAAATAGCGTTATCTATTGATGAAAACCGCATGAAAATCTGTGAAGAAGTTTTTAAGTTTATCGTGAACAGATAGACAGACAAACGCGGTTGTGTAAAATGTAGTGATGTAGTGATAGTGATGTATATGTCTACAGCATCAACATTTTATGTTACTATCGAAGGTTTAAGGATTTTAATTACCTATAAAAATTAAAGATATAAATTTCATAGGAGAAATAATTTTATTTATCATTATATAAAACTCAACACCCATAAATTTTATTATCAAGTGTGTGTTCCGTTAGTATACTGCGAAGCCGTTCCTTTATAATTAGCTTTACTGGTTACTGTTTAATACGGAACACAGTCCAGTAAACTGCCATCTATATTTTTTGCGCTGTTTTGACGTGAAAATAATTATCATATATATGTACAAGTTATCAGTTCAACAAGAAAAAAAATTGTTTGAATGAAACTTATTTTGAGTCGGCGCCAAATAAAATTTTGATAATTAATCAGTTTGTTGTTTGGCGCCGACTCAAAATAAGTTTATATAAAATTAGATAGTTTATGTAAATAAGCTCAATACTTAAGACTTAAGGTTTATTTATTTTTTGCTTTTTAGTTATTTTCGTCGGTTTAATTTTTTGTTAAAAAGATTTTATTTAAGAAACCGAATGCATAATAAACATAATACAGATAATTGTTTATTATTTAACTGGAAAATAAATTGTAATTGATCACATAATCAAAGCACTGAGAGCACCTTTCCTCGAAAACGTCAGTGCTCATAGTACAAAAATGGCGACAATTTATGATGTCATATACTTCCCTAGGATACTGCGGCAGTATACTGTCAGTCCATAACGGAACCAAATTATCCCCAGTAAGAGCACTGAACAGTGCTCGCAGTGTATATCGGGACATACCCCAAATAAATAATTTATTTCATTATTTGTGTACTTTGTACAACCCTAGAGTGTCCGGCAGTTCGGCTACACGCACAGACCAATGTCGCGCGGTGGGCAAGGCGTTCTCAACTTTCGAAAAGCGTAAATAAGATATATTTCTGGTCGCAGCTAACGTCAGGTATTATTATTTAAATTTTGTAGGCTATTATAACGTAGGTATTTTGAGTTTTGTATGGGAGTATATATCTGTTACGAAGTAACTATTATCTTATCTGTGGTTGAGGCCACAAGAACAAGTTAGCATGTTCCTGTAACGAATGCCATTCACAGTTACTGCATTTTTGTAATGGGTTTTCACAATGATAACGCGTTGTTCAGTTGTGTAGCGCTCATTTTTTAATAATCGGAACAATCGTTGATGCCAGACGCCAGATGTCGAATATCAGAGCTAAAACCTCAAAAAAAAAAAATGGGGTGAAATTTAAATCGTGCACTCTTATTGAGACACACTATATATGGCGATAGGAAATTCGTTCCAACCGGATCCAAAGTCACCACACGAGTTTTTTTTCTGGGTATAAGGTACTATATGTACTCTTGACAACGAGTATGCAATATTTCATGATGTTAGTAGTTCAGGCGTCATTAAAACAAACAAACAATCGCATTATTTTCTAATATTCGTTAAGGTTAAAGACTATGAGGTCATTTAAATCCTTGACCACAACTCGTCTGTAAATCTTCCTTATGTACAGCCTCGTGTTAATATATAACCAATAATTTATCCTTCTTTTGATTTGCTTCGACACGTATGGGCTAGCTCGACTGGAGTGATACTTGGTGTAGCGAGTTTATAGGTAGATTTCGAAGAAAAGTCTACCTATTGGTTATGTACCAGTTGTCGAGTTTCTAAAAAAATCTTCACAGGAGGTCTACTTTGGATCCCTAGACCCCAAAACAACCGCCAGTTAAAAAGTTTATATATATGTATGTATGTATGTACCTCAATTTTACCGGCACGATAGAGGTCGCAATTACGCACCGATTGCTTTCAAACTTGGATGAAAAACCGCACACGGACGCTCACCGGACGCCCTCTGAAGTAGGATCAATCCTGGGAAACCCTCCCCCACTCGCGACATTTATCGCATTGCACCGCATTCCATTATTCGCGTTGGAATTGACGACAACACTGAAGCAAGGTCCGCATTATTTGTTTTTTGGATTCCAAATTGCAGGCTCAGCAGCCAATAATTCAAGACTTTTTTGTATTTTTCCTTCGATTATTAACCGACGAAAAAAAAAGGAGGTTCTCAATTCGACCGTATTATATATTTTTTTTTAAGTCTGTTCAGCCCTCACTCCGTTATTTATGAACCGATTTTGATTATTCTTTTTTTGTTAGATAGGTTATACCTCCAGGGTGGTCCCATGTCAAGGAAGTCAGGATCTGATGATGGGATCCTGATAAAATTGAGAGGAGCCCTCGAAAATTGTAGGAACGAATAGTGTTTCTGTTTACTTTTCATTACTTTATCAGGTATTTGCGTTTAGAAATCATCACATCATGTAGCTGAGGTGATGATGAAAAAAAAGCATAAAATAAAAATCTTTTTAACAAAAAATTAAACCGACGAAAAGAACTAAACAGCAAAAAATAAATGAACCTTAAGTCTTAAATATTGAGTTTATTTACATAAACTATCAAATTTGTTATAAATTTATTTTGAGTTGGCGCCAAATAATAAAATGATTAATTACTTACGTAGGTACATATAAAATTTTGAAAATTAATCAGTTTGTTGTTTGGTAGGTTATGTAAATAAGCTCAATACTTAAGATTTAAGGTTCATTTATTTTTTGCTTTTTAGTTCTTTTCGTCGGTTTAATTTTTTGTTAAAAGATTTTCATTGGGGCAGCGGCGGTGTTGAGTATATATTTTAATACGAGTATATGTTTTTTTAATGGTATAGCGGGCAAACGAGCAGTCGGGTCACCTGATGGTAAGTGACTACCGCCACCCATGGGCACCTGCATCTCAAGATTCAAAAATGCGTTGCCGCCCTTTAAATTGGGAGTAGGATAGTGGAGGAAGGGGGAGAGAGAGAAAGGTTACGGCCTCCCAAACCTCACTCACTCGGCGAAATACAACGAATCATTCATTCACTGCCGGTTTTCTGTGAGGCCGTGGTATCAACGAGCCGGCCCTCCCACTGTTCTACTCAATTGGCAAATGTGTTACGCCTCTGCCTGCCCAGTAATACAGATGTTAGTGTATGTATGTAATTGTACAAGTAATGTATTTTTATAGTTCTAAACATATAAAACTTAATGGCTATTGCTTGAAATGTGTTCGTTTCAGTAATGTTTTCGGTCCATTCAAATATTTGGTGTTTTGCTTTGTTGTGTAAGTTTTATTTCTTGTGGCAGATGTAAAAAAATTGTTTTGGATGTTTTAAATTGATTTTATTGTATTAAAATGTTTTGGATAAGAATAACATTTAGATCAGCAGAGTACTGCAGGACGAAAAACGTTCCGATATCTCTTTCATATTCTGGCACATTTTGTGATACATCTGTGTATACTAATAAACGCGAGAACTTTGATTGCGCGACTTAGGATCAGTAGCTACTACGTAGTTCGGCTGATCTTCGCTGGATGGCGTTGAATAATGTTTGCTGTTGACATTTGTGTTCAAGTTTCACGAGGCAGGAATGGTTGTGACGCAGAATGATTCAAATGTAGGATTGTCTAATTTGTAGTATCTATGGGTTATATCAAAAATCATCAGCACTGTAGGTACGATTCTCTCATGGGAGTCTATGGGACAATTAGATAGGTATTTGATTAATTTACAGACAATTTTTCTGAGTCTGGCCATATTGAAGTCTCTTGGACAGTATTTTCTAATTAGAAGGATATCTTATTAAGAATACTAACTGGCTGTAATTCAAGGAAAATTGAATTTAAGTTTATTTATAGGGTCTGGCTTATGCACCGAAGAAACCAGAAGATTAAAAAATACAAGCGAAATAAAACCCTTCCTAGACAACCAAGATGATAACTTAATAAAAAACAATGTTATTGCTATGATCCAGAGCAGAATGAACAAAGATGATGTTAAAAAAAGTTTAGATGACTTCACCATGGTCAGACGAAAAACACATTTCTCTATTCCGGGAATCATAGAAAATGGTAATGACGTAAATGTTGAAACCGGTAAAAAAAATATTTATCCAAAATATAGAAGCAATACCACTAATTCTATTTATTCAAATCATGAAGCAACTCCAACATATTATGAAAATAATAACAATTTAAATGAAATTAATAATTATGCAAAAGAGGTAAACTCCAAAGAGAATGGCATTGAATATGAAGATCTCATAGATGTTAAGGCTAAAAATGATATGGATTTTTTGTTTAATAAATATAAAGAGAATAATTTTGAAAATGTCCTCACCTATGATCAAGAGACTGAGCTATTAAAAGTACTAAGAAAACAAAAAGAATTATTAAGAAATATTAAAGAAACTGAAAAGAAAAATACGAAAAAAGCTATTGTTAAGAATGATAAGGCTGTAAAAAATAAAGGTGGTAAGGATCCAAAGGGTGATATGAATAAAACTACTAAGAAAGATAAAACAGTTGAAAAGAAAGATATTAAAAATAATAAAACTGTTACGAAGAAGGGTAGTAAATATAATAAAACTGTTACAAAGAAGGGTAGTAAAGATAATAAAACTGTTACGAAGAAGGGTAGTAAGAATGATAAAACTACTAAAAAGAAGAATAGTAAAAGTGATAAAACTGATAAAAAGAAGAATAACAAGAACGTTAAAGCAGACAAAAATAAAGACGGTAAAAAAGGAAATACCGAAAAAGTCAAAAAAACACCAGTCACAAAGAAGGGAACAAGCAAAGTCACTAAAAAAGACACTAAGACCACCAAAAAGCAAGAAACTAAAACAAAAAAAAAGTTAACAAAGAAAACAACAAAGAAAAGTACTAAAACACCAGTAAAAAAGGAAAAACCAACAACAAAGGGTAGGCCCGAAGTTATAGACTTTTACGACATCGTAGCTGAGGTCGAAAAAAAAAAGGAATACGCAAAACAATTGCCCAATTACACACCTTTCACTTTCGAAACGACTACTACCCTACAAACTACACAACCGACTACAACGACTACTGTAACTACGACAAGGCATTCGACCGTTCTAACTATTCTGAACGAAATCGACGTCAGATCCGCTTTGAGGAACGATCCTTACGTCAAAAGAATATTGAAAATGGCGAATAGAAAACGTCAAAGGTATTTTAAGAAAGCTTTAATTAATATTGTGAACTAAATCCTTTTAGATAACATTGACAGATTTTGTTGATTTTTGACTAATATATTTCTTCTGATTGAAATGTAGTAAAAGTTTAGTAATTTATTTTGTAAATATTAGACATCGCCTGGTGGTAGAGTGTCGACCATTATTCGTTACCATTTCAATGTTTTTGAAGTGAAACTTCTTTAGAATCGTTGTGACATGAAATTTGATGAAACTGAAGCACCACGATAAATTTCCTACGATAAGGTTCCTATAATCTTTGTCTTTGCGCCTGCGTACTACCAATCTTTGTCTTTGCGCCTGCGTACTACCAATCTTTGTCTTTGCGCCTGCGTACTACCAAGCCTTCAGAAAATATGTCAATGTAAACGTGGTGTAATTTGTGTACATTTGCGTATTAAATTTATTTTTATTAACCGACGAAAAAAAAGGAGGTTCTCAATTCGACCGTATTATATATATTTTTTTTTTATGTCTGTTCAGCCCTCACTCCGTTATTTATAAACCGATTTTGATTATTCTTTTTTTGTTAGATAGGGTATACCTCAAGGGTGGTCCCATGTTAAGGAAGTCAGGATCTGATGATGGGATCCTGATGAAATTGAGAGAAACCCTCGAGAATTGTAGGAACGAATAGTGTTTCTGTTTACTTTTCATTAGTATATCAGGTATTTGCGTTTTGAAATCACACATCATGTAGCTGAGCTGATGATGAAAAAAAAAACAAAAAATGATTAATTTTCAAAATTTTATATGTACCTACGTAAGTAATTAATCATTTTATTATTTGGCGCCGACTCAAAATAAGTTTATATAAAATTAGATAGTTTATGTAAATAAGCTCAATACTTAAGACTTAAGGTTTATTTATTTTTTGCTTTTTAGTTCTTTTCGTCGGTTTAATTTTTTGATAAAAAGATTTTTACTACAAGCTTTTAAGTGCAATGTTTGTTTGTATGTATGTGTGTTCGGCACGAATCTTGGAAGCTAAATTAGAACCACTTTCCCATGTCCGATTGGGCTCAAAGGTGTACACATGTATCTTCCGTGACAATACAATAATATGGTACCATGGAGATGCTCTGATGATGGAGTCGGAAGACGGCCATAGGAACTTTTTAACTAAACAAGATAAACCCATCGAATTGCGACTCGATTGATTCGTTTCGAGAAGTTACTAGTACTTTTTAAAACATCAAATCTACACTAAAATAAAACTTGGTTCGTTTAAAAATGTTTAAAAAAATAGGCAATTATGGGCATAAACTTAGTATACTATCGTAAGTTTATGGTCATGGGACTGCCGACAGAAGTGAAAACTTAAACGAAACGACGAACTTAAAACGTCACATTAGCAGGTTGGTGACATTAATTAATAAGGAGCTGACAGAACCCAATGTTAAGATTAGATCCCTCTAGTGAAACCTAAAGGGTACTTCCCGTTAAACTAGAATATGAAATTTGGTAAGAAACAAGGTCTCAGCACAAGTAAAGGGAAAAATCCGAAAGTCGATAATTTGTTGTTAATATTGTTCCCGGAAATGGCTCTATTATGTAAAACCATAGTGTATCATCACGCTTTTTATATACGGTACTAATTTTGAATTGCCATACTCTGTTACGATAATGTTCAATAACGCAATCTATCACAAAATAAAATGTTTGCAGTTTCACTAAAACAATACGTAGGTAGGTAGCTAGATTTTGTTAGTGCATTCTTTTTATTCGTACCTAGATTTCTAGTAGCATTGTTTTTATCGTGGGAGAGCCATGCTTCGGCACGTATGGGCCGGCTCCACTGGAGTGATACCACGGCCTCACAGAAAATCGGCAGTGAAACTATGAAGCCATAAGCCTCCCCCCACCGTCTCCCCACTTCCACCCTTCCGCCATCTTTTGACGATTGAATAAATTGTATCAAGTAAATATTGTAAAAAGTCGAAATCCTACTAATATTATGAACGTAAAAGTTTGTGAGTATGGATGTATGGATGTTTGTTACTCTTTCACGCCAAAACTACTGAACCGATTGCGATGAAGCTTGGTATGTAGATAGCTGGAGACCTGGATTAACGCATAGGCTACTTTAGATCCCGATATTCCCACGGGATCGTGACTTAAGCGGGTGAAACCGCGGGGCGCTGTTAGGTATGATCATAAATTTAAAACACTCCTGACTCGAAAATAGCTTAAACGATTAGAAAAGAGACGATGATCATCGAACGGCTGAACAGGTTTTCTTGAGTTATATCTAAGAACACTCGATCAAGTCACCTTTTGAACAAAAAAAAACGCACTTAAATCCGTTCATTCGTGGGAGCTACGATGCCACAGATAGATACACAGTCACACAGACCTACAGACACATCAAACTTATAACAACTTTTTGCGTTAGGGGGTTAAAAATTGCGCCATCTGTGAAAGAGTTGCCCTAACTAATATACTGAAAATTAGTATACAAGATATTACAGTAGTATCGCGTATAATCCATAGATGGCGTAAAAATAAAATAAATTAACTCGCGGTCAGCATTTTTCCTTGCGCTAATACTTTTTTCCGGCGCCGGCCGTTCAAGTTATACTGGTCAAAGAATTTCAGAACGGTCGAAAACTCTAGCTATTTTTTAATTGTTATATTCCACGAATCTAACATTTAAATTCATGAGAACTGTTAAATAATTTATTTCAACTATAAGAAACCGTACCTCCCCAGTAATTAAACGAAGATAGTCGAACACACGACGCAGTATTTATGGAGTAACCGGTTCGTGCAATTTTAATATAGCTATCGATCGTGGACGAAAGATGCCACCAAAAAAGCAACATAACTTTTGTAAATACATACATACGTAGTGCGGTACATAAGCTTTCTTGAATACAAACTAGATGGTATAATATTGTGATATGAAGTCATAACCATAAACTCTAATTTATTATTAAAAAAAAAACAAATTTAGAGGCAAAGAATCGTTTGTTCGATTTTTAAATTAATTTTCTAGATAAAAATGGCGGGCTTCTCTTATGACATTCGTGTTATTATTTCGTATTACTTTAAGCGTGGCTTAACTAAATGAAACTGTTTAGAGGAAATGAGTAGCGCACTGAGGGAAACATGTCCATCTCTAAGGACCATAGAACGGTGGTATATTCAATTCAATAGCGGCAATTTTAACTTGGAGGATGATATAAAATAATTGCAGTAAAACCGACGTGTGACATATCGACAGATCGAGGAAACTCTCAAATTAAGTGCACCAACAGTTCATCGGATTCTTCACGACCATTTGAAACTACGGAAACGTGTTCACTCTGGGTACTGCACTTGATAACATATGCGCTGATAGAGCAAGCGTGTGACTTGGTCTCGTGGTCATTATATTAATACGTGAAGAGAATTCTTTATACCCCTTTTTAAAAAAAAATCGCGAACGTAGTAACGTGAATTTGGAATATTTACAGATTATATATAGAAGAAGTGCAGAAAACTAAAATTTTTAAACAATATGTCTTACAACTTTTAAAATTACGTGAAAACGGCTTAATGAAATTACACGCGTCCAGTATATGTGATTACCTGTCATGGTAAGTAAGTGTATACAATGACAGCTCAAGTTATACTGGCCTACGAAAACACCACGGTCGAAATTCGACCATCACGCGATCTCTAGTATAAATAAAATTGTAGACGGCCGATCTAACTACATGTGATGTGATGAAACCTGGGTGTATTATTTCGACGTTCCTACTACATCCAAGAAGAAAGTGTGGGTGTTTGAAGAAGAACCACGACCGACATTCGTGAAAATGTCCCGATCATTAAAGAATGGTTGCTGTATTTTTACTACTATTATTATTATTGTCACCCATGGTCATCCCACTGCAGGGCAAATACCTCCCTACCCTCCTTCAACTCCTCACGGTTTACAGCTTACTGCTGCCAATCTTCCTAATACGCATTCGGTGCATCCCGCCATCTCTTTCTGGGCGGTGCATCCTGCCATCTCTTTCTGGGCGGTGCATCCCGCCATCTCTTTCTGGGCGGTGCATCCCGCCATCTCTTTCTGGGCGGTGCATCCCGCCATCTCTTTCTGGGCGGTGCATCCCGCCATCTCTTTCTGGGCGGTGCATCCCGCCATCTCTTTCTGGGCGGTGCATCCCGCCATCTCTTTCTGGGCGGTGCATTCCGCCATCTCTTTCTGGGCGGTGCATCCCGCCATCTCTTTCTGGGCGGTGCATCCCGCCATCTCTTTCTGGGCGGTGCATCCCGCCATCTCTTTCTGGGCGGTGCATCCCGCCATCTCTTTCTGGGCGGTGCATCCCGCCATCTCTTTCTGGGCGGTGCATCCCGCCATCTCTTTCTGGGCGGTGCATCCCGCCATCTCTTTCTGGGCGGTGCATCCCGCCATCTCTTTCTGGGCGGTGCATCCCGCCATCTCTTTCTGTGCGGTGCATCCCGCCATCTCTTTCTGGGCGGTGCATCCCGCCATCTCTTTCTGGGCCTGCCGCTTTTAACGTTATATGGGTGCCACTCTTTTTTACTAAGAGACGAAGATTGGCTACGGTTGTTCTTGATAAAGGGAAGACTGTTACTGCTGCATGGTATACAATACGGTCCGGGGAAAATCTAGAACACTAGCAGCGCCTCGCGGTTTCACCCGCGTAAGTCCCGATCCCGTGGGAATGTCGGGATAAAAAGTAGCCTATTCGTTAATCCAGGTCTCCAGCTATCTACATACCGAGTTTCATCGCAATCGGTTCAGTAGTTTTGGCGTGAAAGAGTAACAAACATCCAAACATCCATACTCACAAACTTTTACGTTTATAATATTAGTAGGATTTCGAGTTTTTACAATATTTATTATATTTTGATACAATTTATTTAATCATCAAAAGATGGCGGAAGGGTGGAAGTGGGGAGAGGGTGGGGGGCTTATGGCCTCATAGTTTCACTGCCGATTTTCTGTGAGGCCGTGGTATCACTCCAGTGGAGCCGGCCCATACGTGCCGAAGCGGATCGGATCGGTCCAGTAGTTTTTATGTGAAAACGTTACAAACATACTTACATACAAGTCTTTCCTCTTTATAATATTAGTATAGATGTACCAACAAACATTTCCTATGAATATTGCATAACCTTATATAACATTACCTGTTTTGTTAAGAAAATTCTTTAAAATATTCAAATTTTATACAAGTGTTCGTTTATAAAAAAAAACAACGTATTTTATAATCTATGGTAATTTTATTAAAAGTAGCTTTCAACTTCAATGCGATTTTGTCACTTGAGCATATGTTCGCACGAAATGCTGAACTATTGGTCCCTGATATTATGAGACATGTTTTATGGATTCCCGGGGGCATTCTCAACACGTCGTCACCGTCATTAGTGATGCGAATCGATAATAATATATCGAAGTATCGATTCTATAAAGGCAGATGTCGCCTATACAAATTAAAAATAGAACAAGTTCGATAAAGTTGACCTATATTCAACTAAGGCGTGTAAGCCTTTGCTCGCGATTGGAAATCGTGACTGCAGTCGATGAAAAAGCAGAATTTACTCACAATACTACTTTTTTTACACGACAATAATTGTGCAGTCGACTAGTGAAATACCTAGAGACAGAATTAAATGGAATGTTATCGTCTCTGTCTATTCCCAAAGGGAAAAAGGGTTATTTTAAATACATATGTATGTATGTATCAATATAAATAAATTTGACAACGACGATTTGAAAACTTCTACATTATTAACATTAATATCAATACAAATAAATAAAATTGAAGTGTCTGTTTGTAATATCAAAATAATAGTTTTTTAAGCTCATAGTTAAATTTGCACGATACCTATGCCTAAAAATCAGTTTTTTTATTTCTGTCTATCTGTTTATTCGGTCTAATCTCCGGAACGGGTGGACCGATTTCCACGAGACTTTCACTGGCAGATAGCTAGTGTTATGACGAGTAGCTTAGGCTACTTTTATTTTGGATAAAGAATTAGGGTTCCACGCAAAAATATATAAGCGTGCACACGCACGCGAGCGAAGCCGCGCGTGAGCTGCTAGTAAATAATTCTAATTGAATTGAAACTTTCTAAATAGAAAGAATAGTTAAATTAACAAATTTTCTTTTGGAATTTAACCGTGTGTGACTCCATTAGTATTCCATTCCACCCTAGTAGAGCAAACCCATCACTCAAGCTGCAACTGTACAGGATTTACGTTCCATATAATTACTTTTTAATAATTATTTACACTGAAACACCACCCACGTAATTACTATCTTACTACGCTTGTGGCTCCTCGGGCACTTCACCGTGAGTAATATTGCACAAAGTTTCAACTCTTGCATGAGAAATTGCATTCAAATCCATTAAATAGTTTCAGGAAATATCTAATACCTAAATTTAAATATTCTGTACATTTTAATATATTTTTGCGTCGAACACTAATTTTGTTTCAAAATAAAACTAGCCTAAGTTACTCCGTATAACAGTCCCGTGGAAATCGGTCCAGCCGTTCCTGAGATTAGCCACAACAAGCAGACAAAAATATTAAAATTGATTTTTTATTCTAAGTTACCATGTAAAGCTGTCATTATGACATTACAAACAAACACTTAAATTTTTTTTTTCTATTTTTTTTTTAAATCTATTTTATTTATTAGATCTCTCTCTCTCCCATAAACAATGTTAGTGGACATCAACGACGAACAGGTGTACTGAATTATGATCGAAATTCAACTTCCAGGCGAACTTTCCCAGTAAATATTCCAGAAGATTTATTGGTATTTATTTACCATTGTAATGGCTACCTAGGTGAGCGCGCATGTTCATCAATCGACCTTTCTAATCTTAGCGTTTGAAAGTGGAATTCGAAAGTCAAAAATGTAATCATGTAGAACATCATTCGACAGCTTTTTTCATAATAATAAAAATATAGTTTGCAAGTCATTGGTGTAACGAAATTCTTTCGATATAGTGGATACATCACTATTGAATCATCATTCAACGCTTGCATAATAAATAATAATCGATCGACTACATTTATTAACATAGGCATCTGTCGTTGACATTTTCAGCCAGAGGCAAAGGTCGCGCATATATTCGGCCTTTGATTGAGTAATACTTTCTCTGTGGTATTTTATACAATGCATTTGAAAGTCAATTGGTTTTCTTTTCGTCATATCGTTGCATAATAAAATTTTAATATGGAATTAAGTTTTTGGAAACATTTATTTATTTTAATTCTTAAAAGCCTGGTACGTAATTTAATCGTTATATCATACCATACCATACCATGTCAATGTGTAATGATTAAACATCGGTCTTTGAATTATTGGTCGCGAATTCGAATCCCACAAAGTGAACTACCAACGAAAACCCTCTGCTTATCACATCATAAAGCTGTTACCGGTTTTCTATAAGCATTCAAAACACCGGTAGTGTCACTCGCGCGTGATAACATATCCCCTGACAAAGGTAGACCTTTGTCAGGGGATAGTGATAGGGTCGCTAGTTCGGTTTACGGTCACTAGGGTTTTAGTGTCACTAGGGATTTAGGGTCTCTAGGGTTTTAGAGTTACTAGGAGAAATACAACACTACACTAGTAGTACACCAAAAGTATTTCGCATGAGTTTTAAAAAGTGGTATCCATTTTGAATACAAAATAAATAAAATTACAAAGAAATACCCATGATATTGGAATGTGTGAATATCAGAATATGTTAATAAATTGCTAGGGAACCTGTTTTGATGAAAAATTCAATAGACGGGATTCAAGCTAGGGATTCTAGCGGACAGACCCAGTTCACAAAGTTTTTTCTTTTATTTTTTGTGTAATGGAATAGGCGTTTGTCTTAAAACTCACATGATGGATAGAGACGAATTTTTAACTATTATTTATTTCCTTTTGGATAGTTAACACATTATTAATGCACTGAAAAACAGCACGCACACTAGAAGGATTGACCAATGACCCCCATGCTAGGAAGTCATCCCATCCATCTACAAAAATTGTAATGTGTTTATGTTGTTTTAAAAGTGATTTCTGTTTAATAATGTTTGAGAAGTTTAATTAGTGGATAAGTGAGAGTGGATGTGTGATAGGTAATGTGAGTGTGTGGCGGTGCATATGTAAGGTTATGTTTTAATCAACATGTGCTACAAAAAGATAAAGGCGTGTAAAATATACGTTAATAGTCTAAAGTCGAAAGTCTAAAAAATTACAACTCAAGTTGTACTGGCCAACGAAATAAACACTTAAATGTTAATGATTTTGTGTCGAAATTCAACCACCAGGCGATTTCATCTTCATGGGTTCATAGGTTCTTTTAAGAATATTAACACAAACTCAAGCACGTGCATAATCCGTTGCACCATTGAAACCATTCGCGACAATAAACAGAGGCCGTCAACTGTGTCACTGTAATTAATAGTGGTGAGCACAAGACTGCCCATAAGTTATTTTAGTAATAAAATACTTTAGTAGTTCAGTACTTCTGTGTTAAACATAATATGTACGAGTTATAACAATCAGAAAATTCATAAAAAAATACAGTTTAGTAAAACAATAAAAACACGCCATACTGGCGAATACACTCTGATATTTCATTAGAATTAAATCCCGCTGTTAATATCCCTCATTATTATTTATTGCAGTCAACCTAGCTGTTTTATGATAAAAATTGGACATTTCGATTACCATGCATTTTTATTTTTGGATAAATAGTAAAAAAATGCGCTGATTAGGAATTTCGATACCTGCAGTCTGGCCAAGTGGGCATAATTTTTTTTTAAGCAAATTATTAAAAAAGTAGCCTTTTTGTTTATTTCGTGTTTTAACTCGTTTCTAATAAATTTTTTTCTCCATATGTGCCTAAAGCATTTTTATTCTCCATTAAATTACCTACAAAATGAAACCTGTTCAAAGCTGACTATGAACAGGTTTCATTTTGTAGGTAATTTTACTGATAAATGCTTTTGTTTAAAAAGAAGCGTTTTTATTCAACATCTCATAACGTAGAAGTTTGAAACTTTCTGAAATTGTAGCTTGTGATGATACTAAAAAGTGCTATAAATTTCAGTGAGATCAGTTTTAAACTTTTGAAATTATTAACGATCATTTTATTTTTTTAGCCTTAATTGCAAAATGCACCATTTTTTTTCTAAACTACTAAACCCAGTCGGAGCAGCTTAGAAAATCCAGAAACCATTTAAATTTATGAGCCCGTTGGAATTTTTTAGAAATATCGATTTTATAACGACATTTTGAGGTATATACCTTTTTTTTTCATTATACATTGAGCTGGACTCGAAGGAACGACCTCTGACGTTGAATCAACCGCCGCGCCACTGGGATCGTATCCATATAGGACTATAGCACGTATATATATGGATATAAAACCTAGATTATCTTGCAAAAAAATATATATGACGTGGGAACAGTCACCATGATTATAAGTGGATATTATATAATAAGGAAAGTGTTATAACGAGTCAACCAAAGACACAGATTTACTTCTGTAAATCACGCGACGTAACGATTCTAGGAAATTGTGCTCTATGCTTCCGTGTTCTGTATGGTTTAATAGACTACTAGTACAAGTAGCTGGTTTATTTTATCTTATAACTTTAAACGAATAATTTCTGTATATATATATATACAAAAAATACAACAATCAAGACACAATAGCCCACTAGCAGGCTCATCGGCAGATACAGGGTTATCCATTAGTTAACACACACCACGTTTATTTAAATTCACTAGCTGCCCGGCCACGCGTTGCTGTGGCTAAATAATTTGCAATCAGAAATGTGACTATAAATTGAGATAAAAGCTATTCTATCTCTCAAGTTAGACCAAACTGCACACAGTGTGCTAAAATTCATTTAAATGGGTCCTGTAATATAGAAGTCCATCGCGGTCAAACAACGTGACATGATCCTCGGTCCTCGGCCGCCCAGGTACTCTATAATAATAATAACTTGAGACATCTCACACACGGCCGTCTGAGCCTAAACTAGGCAGAGCCTATGGTAACCAGGCTGCTGATAAACATACTTGTTTATTACTAAATACATCCAAATTATGGATAAATTTCACCCAGACACCGAACAAATAATCTTCTTAACACACAATTATTTGTCCTGGGTGAAATAAGTAGATAAACACAAATTGTTCAGTGTCTTTTCTCTTCTGTTAATCAACCGATTTTCTTTGTTAGGTTACAAGGGTTTGACAAGCTTTTTTTCTAGCAGTAAAAATGTTTTTGGAACCATTTTCTTTTTCCCTACCTTTGTATGTTATCAATATAAATAAATTACGGTTGAAATTAAATGTCTGTTAGGGGACCACATCTATATTAATAATTCGGTCAAGGGGTACGGTGGACTCGATTGAAACCTTACCTGAATAATAAAACAAAAAAATAATGATTTCGAGTCGACAACATATATTCGCAAAATTCGGATTGTGGAGTATTTTGTTAAATTCTAATGGTGCAAATGGTAGTCGCCATATTGGCCACTCGGATGCCATCTTGAGTTCGTTAAGGCCGATTCACACGTATATCTTGAGTTCGTTAAGGCCGATTCAAACGTATATCAACCGACATTTTGTAAAAGATTGTGTATTATGAATTATGAGTCACATTTCACCCGAGCGAAGTCGGGTTTTCATCTAGTGTTTATTTAAAGAGGGCAAAGATTAGGTTAGTTTTATTGGATATAAATTACTGGACCCCTGTAGTTTTTGTGTGCTACGTAAAAGGGGAGAGCTTGATCACGTCTATTGAGAATTTTCTAATGGAAATACTCAATATAACTTTAAGCGTCTAAGGAATAAAGAATGTTTGGGTTAAAACAAACAATGTTACGTCACTGTGATGCAGAGTTCAGACGTCCCGGCAAGCCGGACTGCTTGAGCTATTTTTCAAGTGAAATTGAATTGAAATTGAAATTCGATGAAACGAAAAACTCACACTAAAAAGAGACAAACAAGACAAACATTAATAAATAGGATTTAGTCTGCGAGAGAATGAGATAGAATACAAGTACACAGTGTTTTCTATAATCTTTGTCTTTGCGCCTGCGCACTACGAAGCCTTCAGAAAATGCGTCAATGTCAACGTGGTGTCATTTTTGTGCTTTTGCGTATTAAAACTCGTTGAGTAATTAATTTATGTAAATTTATTTAACACATCTGTGTTAATTTGACCCATAACTTTTATATAAATTATCTAAATTAAATTTATTAACATTAGTAAATTGTTTGTGTTGATTTTACTTTTAATTTCTCATTGAGCCTACGAGAGCGTAGGCTACTTTTCTTAAAAAAGTGTGTCTTTCAAACATCTTTTTTTTATCTGTGCTTACACTCCCCAATCTATCCGTATAAATAATATTTAGATATCCCTTGCCTTCCATTGCTTTCCGTTTTGTATATCTCATTCTCTTATCTTTATCATTCCCAAAGAGCCCGGATTACGGCAATAGGCTTGCCTTCTATTACGTGTCTTTTTATTCTAGATTTTTCTATGAATAATGTTACGATAGCTAGGTTCGGGATTAGTAAGGTGCATCAATTTATTACCAAAACAGACACAATTTATTTAAATAATTAACAAATTTAATAACACAATTATAATTAATTGTCAGTATTTAAATTATCACTTGTACTATGCACATATATTTCTTTTTCTCTAATCACTTGTTCACTCGCTGATCGCTCAACTAGAACTCAATTAATACCTCAATGCGTTTATTTCATAGAGTTTATAATATTTCTCGAATTTTCTAATACATTGTGGGATGTTTTATAATAGACTATTTCAATTTAGGTAATCGTAACCCTCTATGAGTTCCTATATTCGTCAAAAGATTTCGCCTGCGGGTTAGACTTCCGTTACAACAATATGAATAAATTTACAAAAAATGTTTATCCGTGTTCTAGAGCTCATACTACAAGTTATGCTACAGAATCTGACTTAAGTCTTACATAATTATATGTTTAACTAATTACCGTTTGAGTAAATAATCTTTATTTAAGCATTTTATTTCTTACAGAAATATCCTTTCCAATGAAACGAAACTACATGAGTACAGATTACCATAACAATACTAAAGTGATTTACGAAACCCACAGTCGACACCTACCTGTTCTAGTAACATTACACACACAATTATATCATAAAAATGACAATGCTGTAGTTGACAGTCGAGTCAAATTAGTGTCTCTTTATTAAACGTCAAAGTGTGAAGTGTTCAGAACGTACAAACAACTTGTGACATCATACTTTACTATCGTCAAATCTTTTCTTTCTAGATTGTCTAACTCCAATAAAACATTTAATTTCATGAGGACTGTCAATAAGTATTTATTTTTAAACATAGGAAAGTACCCCACTACTAGAAACTACCCTATAATAAAGAGATTCTTGATTGATTCTTACACAATGACAATGACAATATTTTTGTATGGCGCAGAAACGTGGACAGTTCGTCTGAAAACCCGACGCAAAATTTATGGACTCAAAATGTGGTGCTGGCGGCAACTGACGGATCCCTTCGATAGCTTTTGGGACCAAGGTCTCGATCCTGGAAGAATTTAAAACTAAAGAGAGATTATCGTCAACTGTGCAAATACGGATCCTGAAATATTTTGGACACATTGTTCGAAATCAAGACTCCATGGAACCACTCTTAGTCGAAGTCGAGTCAGTCTAGCGGTCACGGTACGCGCTTGACAGACATGGTAAAAGTTGCAACACTAACCTCCATAGTCCAGTAAAAAAAAATCTATGTCTTCAGTGTTCCCGTAACGATGAAGACCGCAGCAAATGGAGACACATCGTGAGGGATGCATTATCCAAAAAAGAGTATCATCACGAACCCACGACCACTCTGTGAAGAGTGAACGACTGAGGAGGAGGAGTTTCTCTACTCAAGTAAGGTTCCAAAATAGTAGTTTTACTACGTCGCGCCGGCATCGTCAGAACAGATAAAACTATAGAATGAGTATAAAATTAGGGCTGTGCGACCTGAATTGCAACTTTATCGTGTCGGAATAAGAGTCGTTATTTAATTAAATGATTTGGACTTCTGTACCATTACTATTATGTATTCTGTGCCCATTGTAAACTTTAGTTTTGATTCTAGAAAGCTAATTGTAAGAGGGCACTGAATATTATTTTTATAAGTATTCAGTATTTAGATTCGTATACGTATGTTTATAGAGATGAGAAGAGTAAACTAAAAAGTTACTGCGACTCACTTAGGAATACTACGAGTACAAAAAAACGGCCAAGGGCGAGTCGGGTTCCGCTCCATCGTACAAGAAAGATCGAGCAAAAAGACTGAAAAACACGTTTTATACACATTCTGTAAAAAATTCAACTGTCTACCTATTACGGATCATGAGATACAGCCCGCTGACAGACAGACGGACGGACGGACAGCGGAGTAATTAGTAATAGAGTCCCGTTGGTTGCCATTCGGGTACGGAACCCTAAAAATAGCCGTGTACCACGCAAGTACTAAAAATTTAATAACAAAAACCTTGTTAGTAGAACGATATAATTGAATTAAGGACCCAGACAGTTTATAATATTTCTATAGTGAATAAGATATTAAGATTGATATTAAAATCTTTAATTATTTCTACAGAAGAATTGAAATATTTCATAAGAGAGACATTTCTTTTGAAAGATCAATTCTGAATTTAATTTTAAAGTGAATAATAGAACACCATTCCTATTCTTTTTGGTACACTATTGTCTCCTATGAATTGACATTTTGTATTTAAAAGTAAAGGCAAAAATGTGTCCTTTCAGGCATTGTTGTTATGCTTGAATTGCCATCGGATATTAAAAGAGGAATGATTTCAATTACGAAGAAAAAAGGACAAGTCTGGTGAAGGCGGTCCCTGTAAACCATAGACATTTGCAAAATCGCAGAATCGGAGGCCCAACCACAGCACCAGTCGTGGCCACAAGAGTAGCCCCAGTATTTATTGAGCATTTTTTTATGGTATAGGGGCAACGAGCAGACGGGTCATCTGATGGTTAATGACTACCGCCGCCCATTTGCACCTGGAACTGAAGAGTCACAAGTGCTTTGCAGGCCTTTGGTGGGAGTAGGGGAAGAGAGGGAGTGGGGGAGGGGAGAAGGGGGGTAGGTTTAGGGCCTCACAATTATTTCACTGCCGATTTTCTGTGAGGCCGTGGTATCACCCCGGTCGAGCCGGCCCATACGTGCCGAAGCATGACTCTCCCACAGTAAAATTCTTATACGTCCATGTATGAAAATGATGTAATTTTATATATTTTTTTCAATATAATAATTATAACTGACAGTAGTACCTACTTTTTTAATTATTATTTTTTGCATTACTTAAAGAAAATTGGTTACTGCAGTTATTAAACTCGGCTTTTTATAGTTACAATTGCTATGTTTTGTATGCAAGTCCTATAATGTTTTTTATCTGATCTGATATTTTATGCTTATGTTGTAAATTATATTTTGTTGAATATTCATTTAAGTGTATGTACCTAATGTAATTATAATTGTTGTATTGTAATTGTCCAGACACAATTGTAATCAATGGAAATAAATAAAATGTGTCTGTGTGTAACGTCAAAATAATAGTTTTCATTAAGCTCATACAGTTATTTGCAGACACACCTATGCCTAAAAATCAGTTTTTAAATTTTTTTTCTGTCTGTTTGTTCCGGCTAATCTCCGGAACGGGTAGACCGATTTCCATGGGACTTTCTCTGGCAGATAGCTGGTGTTATAAGGAGTAACTTAGGCTACTTTTATTGAGGAAAAAGAATCCGGGTTCCGCGCAAAATATATAAATATGTACACGCAGCCGCGCGGGAACTGCTAGTAAATAAATATTAAAGACTAGGTTTTTGCAATTGCCACAGTTATTACCCAAGGGAAGTCGTGTTTTAAGTAGAAAAAAGTATAAATTACGACAAAATGATTCCCTAGCGCTTTGCCTTACGGCGAAGTCCGTGGTGAACGAGCCAGCTTTTAATTTAATTAAAATTTTAGCTACGATTTGGAACTCTTTTATAGAACATCAGCACGTAACATACACAGCCTTAGTTTAAATTAAAAAATAGACGTGTAGACATAATTTGAAACTTTTGATCATAATAAAGTTTTGGTGTATTTCATTGGCCTGTGTAACTTGGACTGTCACTGTATAGACTTATGTAACATTACAGATCAACATATATATTGGACCATTGTAGCTTGATATAGCTGTTTTTACGTATTTTTTAAATTTATAACACTTATTTGTTTAAATATTTTGTTCACTTTTTCTAAACATAAACTTTAAGTAGGCCAAATTTCCCATTCCTCGGTTTGAAACTTTCTTAAAAATACGCATAAATACACCATTCACACGGCCGTCTTATCCAAAACTAGGCAGAGCCTGTACTATGTTAACCAGACTGCTGATAAACATACTTATATACTACTAAATATATGCATATTATAGATGAATTACACCAAGACACAGAACAAATTATCATGCTTATCACACAATTATCCCGGGTGGGAATCAAACTAATGACGTTTGTCTCAGTAGTCAGGATCACTAACCACTAGACCAACAGGCCCGTCAATAAAAAAACAGAAGTGAAAATGCCCTTATGGTTCTTTATACCAAAGGTGCCCTCAAAATGCCTTAGGAAATTTTCACTTTAAAAAAATGCTTATGTAAACCATCTGTTTTAATCTTCGATCAAGAATTGGCGTTTTCATTATTAACCTCATTTAACCACCTGTTCACATCATAAAACTATTAATTTCGAATAATAAATAACATATTGTGTTTGTTGTCATTATGGCCAGTTACTGAACAAAACAAAATGGCGGCCACTTTGCATGATAACTCTGCCCTTGTCTACGATGTCGTCTTAGATGTCCTGCTAATCATTTCAAAGACTTTGACCCTACATTAAATGTAATTGTTTCTCATAGGATTACTTACATATATAAAGAGAAACTTTAGATGAATAATCTCGGATAAAAATAAGTAATTTGTTCTCGTCCGTTATTTATTAGGTTAACGAAATAAAAACGTTTTTTAGTTACGTTGGTTTCAAAATTAATCAATAGATGGCGATGGTGGTTTTATTAAATAGTTTTTTAATTATATTTTTTAAGAAGTTTTTGATATAGCTGTTCAATTACAAATGCGACTAACTTTTAAAGTTAGATGATTAGCGAAGTTCTAGATTTCGAAAGACAAGCCAATAGGACTCGTGTTGTACAGTACGGTAGGGTTTAACTTTTGCCGCTGATAGGCGTACGTAGCGTTTTTTTTTTTAATTTTTATAGTTGGTTTATTGGTATAAACATGCTCGATTATCGAAATCCGACTACCCTGAAAAGCCGGACAAGTGCGAGTCTGACTCGCGCAGCGAGGGTTCCGTAAGCAAACAAACTTGTATACGTCCATCTCGGGAATCAATTCTCAAAGACTTTTGACCGTCTTTTTCGAAAGATAAACATAACTTTGCGGTTGCGATGTACGACGCACGTGCGCAAAATATACGTTTGTATATCACAAACATTTTTTTTATGTGACATAACAAAAAATTAACGACTTTCGGATTTTTTCCTTCACTTGTGCTGTCAGACCTTGCTTCTTACCAAATTTCAGATTTTTATACACCTAATAGGGATTATAGACCTAAGTATCTGGTATAAATTTCAACTTGCTAGGTCCACCCGTTAATGAGAAAATCGGTGGTGACACACGGACAAGAGAGTGATCTTATAAGGGGTTCCTTTTTTTACCTTTTAGGTACGGAACCCTAAAAAAGAATAACTTTAGAGTACCAAGTAATTCGGTTTATCTTCACTGGATGGCGTTGTTCTATATTTCGCAATCACCTGTTATTAGCTAATAACATTCTCTGTGAATTCGAAATTTTAAATTATTATTAAGCTATGATCATCACAGCAATTAATGCGCTGACAGATAGAAAATTGTCTCAAGAAAGAGGTCTTAACAATATTTCTTTTTAAATCAGTAACGAAGGCTAAAAAGCGTTATAACCGAATTATGACCGCTCTATTTCGTGTCAATGGATAGAAACTCAATGTCAATGTCGTCACAGTTCTTCAATATGGCGGTCAACAAACTTTGTTATTTTTTTTAATTTCTCTTCATTCAACTCAAATCGGTTCAACTCAAGTTTGATTCTCAGTAAAATATTTGTCTGCATAAATATGTCCATTTGCGGTTGTCATGTATAATATGGAAATATTATTTAAATTAAACCAATTTAGGTGAAATAAAATGATTTTTAATTTTTTTTTACAATTTTATAATTACACTGCTTATAAGTGAATAAGTATATCTATATATATATATATATAAATAATAATAATAATAACTGGACACATCTCACACACGGCCGTCTGATCCCAAACTAGGCGGAGCCTGTACTATGGTAACCAGACTGCTGATAAACATACTTATATATTTCTAAATACGAGTACATACATATTATAGATATATTACACCCAGACACAGAACAAATAATCGTGCTCATCACACAAATATTTGTCCTGGGTGGGAATCGAATCCACGTCCTCTGGCCCAGCAGTCAGGATCACTAACCACTAGACCAACAGGCCAGTCATTCCCTCAAAGAGTCAAATGAATCCCTATTTCCGTTGGTCACGCCATAACTTGAGAACAACTCAAGCGATTTCATTCCTCTTTTTTTTTATGTTTTCTAATACTTTGTAGACGGTTTTTACGGAGCGAAAAATTAATTAATTTGTATAGATTTCACCAAAATTTTCAAGCGAACGAAGTCGCGAGCGACAGCTTGTGTCCAAAGGAATCTAAGTACGTTTATCTGTTTTCCTACCTACCACCTATCCACATTTTCAAGTCGGTCAAAACGCATCTAAATTAAGGAAATGCTCAACACAATTTCCTGTGAATGGGGTAACATATGATTATACTTATATGACACTACATTATGGTGATTTCGTATCTGAAAGAGCGAGGAATGATGATATAAGAAAACGGTGTGGGTTGAAAGAAGATGACAAGAATTGAGAAAAAAATGCGAATGTGAAGACTGAATGTCTAAATACATTTAAAAGGCTCGAGTGAGTGTGCGAGTCGTTGCAGGTTGGCCCCAGAAGACATATAGTGGCCAGATCAGCAGTATATGCTTAAGAAGGCCTTAGTTGTAAGCATCAATTACCAGCGAGTGTGTATTGTGTGTTTTTTTTATATATGGACTTTATCTCGCGTGTAGAGTCAACGCAGCGATTGGTCTGATGGATCTATACTAATACTAGCTGCCCCGACAGACTTCGTTCTGTCAAAAGTTATTGATTGACGACAAATGTTTGACAGCTGACATGTGTTTTGTATATTAAATAAAATTTTGATAATTAATCAGTTTGTTGTTTGGCGCCGACTCAAAATAAGTTTATATAAAACTTGATAGTTTATGTAAATAAGCTCAATACTTAAGACTTAAGGTTTATTTATTTTTTGCTTTTTAGTTCTTTTCGTCGGTTTAATTTTTTGTTAATAAGATTTTATTACGCTTTTCTCTCCATAAGAACCTTCCTTGTGCCTTAACAAAAATATGAAAAAAAATAGCCGAATTGGCCAAGCCGTTCTTCAGTGTTGCGCAACGAGTAAGCAACACATTTGGCAATTTATTTTCATTAATATAGATTTATATATATTATAAAGCTGAAGAATTTTTTTGTTGGATGAATCGCGCTAATCTACTAAATACTGGTTCGAATTTAAAAATTCTTTTACTGTTGGATAGCCCATTTATCGAGGAAGGCTATAGGCTATATTATATCACGCTACGACCAATAGGAGCGGAGCTTCAATGAAAAATGTTGTAAGAACGGGGAAAATTTATCTCTCTCTCGTGACTCGGACAAAGATACGGTCAGCTAGTGTGGAATAAGCGCTAGCTGTGTCAGGATCTTGGCAAATGGTGTTCTATCGTCGCTGCCAACCCCGAACAAGAATAAGGTGTAATTATATGCCATTATTCTTAGTCTACTAATTACTGGCCGCGGCTTTGCTCATGGTAATATAGGTTTTGCTAATAAATGTACGTGTCCCATGCGAATGACAATATTTATCGGATCAAAGGCTCCCTATATCCTTTTCTGTAGCACTGATAGATTGAACGTGATTGTCGGTTGAGGAGTTAAGGAGTGAAAGCGTAATTAAGACAAAGAAACTTGTTATTGTTGAAACACCAAAAAGTCGAACTAAAGGCTTAGACTGCTTCTTTTTGGTTCGAGTAGCCATGGTGTGGAATGAACTGCCTGCGTCTATTATTCAATTATCCAGTCAATTATAATCCTGGAGCTTTCAAGTGTAGAGTGAATAGGTTTCTCTTGGATAGACGTGTACCATCTGCGTCTTCATGGTCACTTTCCATTGTTGGAGTTGGAAGACAAACTGCTATGCCATTTAATGAAAAAAAAAAAATGTCAGTCGTAGGACTGCATGTCAGAAGTGAAAACACATTTACACAGACACA
Source organism: Callimorpha dominula (assembly GCA_949752705.1). NCBI lineage: Eukaryota > Metazoa > Arthropoda > Insecta > Lepidoptera > Erebidae > Callimorpha > Callimorpha dominula. The sequence goes on from OX457020.1 coordinate 3,709,904, forward strand.
TCTATATGTCATCATGACAATATATGTCATCTGAGCGTGACGGTCACGCGAGTTAAGCGTTTTTCCCCCATACCAAAAGTGCCCAACGTGCCTAAAGAAGTTTTCAAAAATTGATGCCATCTACTAGTGACATCATCATAAGTACATACAGTTTCCGGTATCCCTGGATATTTCGTGTCGTTAATTTTGTCACTACGTATTTAGTTCACAAGTTTATTAAAGTAAAGATAACACTTCCACAGACAAATTAGTATATTGTTTTCACTTTTATTAAAGTAATGTTATAGTAAATATTTTTAAATAATTAATTAAATGGAGCTGACAGAACTCAATGTTTAGATTAGCGCCTTCTAATGGATCTATATACGTACTATTAGCGTAACGGTAACGAGTTCAGTGCTTTCACCCCATAGCAAAAGTGCAAAACGTGGCTAAAGAAGTTTTCACTTCAGAAACTTACATTCGTAATTATATTAGTTATGATTATGCTATGATCCTTAGGCTGTGTGATATGCAATCAGGAAGTACCTAGTATCGCATAATAACATCCGTAGCGAAATAAATAGGTGAGCAAGTGCGCTGGCGCACGTGTTAATGACCTTTAAAATGTCACTTTTACGAGCCGGTGGAGTATTGTCGCGCACACAAGTGTTTTGGGAAAGATTTTTCATTATTATTGAAGTGAAAACTTCTTTAGGCACGTTTGTGCACTTTTGATATGGGGAAAAAGCACTGAACTCGCGTGACCGTCACGCTAAGATACATATATAGATCCACTAGAGGGCCCTAATCTAAACATTAAGTTCTGTCAGCTCCTTATTATTGTCACCAACCTGCTAATCTGACGTTTTAAGTTCGTCGTTCCGTTTGAGATTTCACTTCTGTCGGCAGTCCCATAGTCCCATGGCTGCCTTTTTTTTATACCACGTGGTGACCGTTTGGCCAGTTGATGTCCCTGTCTTAGTAGTCTCTCTAATCACGGGACGGACATTCCAGTACGCGACCTCGGCCTCTTTGGGCTACTGCAGGACTATGGGACTGACCCGTTTTCCATCCGAGACTCGGCCTATCCGATTTCCTTACCCCAATTTACCTTCTTACTTTGTCCCGTCTGAAGACGATTACATTCCCAAGAAGGAATGGCAGACAGTGAAGTCTTAGTACTAGGGTCCCGTTTTAACCCTTTGGTGCGGCACAGTAAAAACCACAAGTAATTATAAAGCTCTGTGCAATGCCAGAAAAGGCACCTCATGTGCATTACTAGTATTATGATGGACTAGCCGTCCACAGTTTCACCTGCATTTATGGTCACTGCTCTGCTCTTTTTGGTAGTAGCGTGATGTTATATAGCCCATAGCCTTCTTCGATAAATGGGCTATCCAACGCTAAAATATTTTTTTAAATCGAACCAGCAGTTCCTAAAATTAGCGCGTTCAACCAAACAAACAACTCTTCAGCTTAATAATATTTGTATAGATTGATTGCAACGTTAAATAAAGTTGGAAAAAGGGTAGGACGAAGATGATGACGTGGTAAGCAGTTACCTAACTCACAGGCCTTTGTACAGTGCAGTGCAGTAATATATATTATGTTAGTTATATCAGTTATATGTAGAAAAAGTAAGATAAAAAAGACCCGGCAGCGCTTATTTATGTAATTAAAAAAAAGTTAAAATTTTAACCCTTTTACGTCCTTGATCTCTTAAATTACGATACTGTTTAATAATCGAGATTTTAAAAAAAGGGAAGTTTATTAATCTTTACATAAAATAAAACACATGTAGGGTTTTTGTATGCTAAAACATTGGAAATGAAAAACAAGTTAAGTACTTAATTTACATAAAAATTGTAATTCAAAAAATATATGTTCAAGAAGTAACCCTCCACACATTTTAAAGTCCGGAAAGAGTAGGTAATTAAAACGGTAGGTATCGATATTTTTGTATGGAGTGATTTATCTGTTACGTAGTAAATACTTAGTAATCTGTGGTTATATGCTGATAACGTGGTTATACTAGACTACTAGTAATACTAAGAGCATAAAATAAATGTAATAAGTATTTTGTTTCCTTTCCCGCTTCTTGCGCAATATTATATTCCTGTATGTATGTACTTATTTATGTATGTATTTATATTTTGGGTATCTCAGAAACGGCTCTTTGATGATTTTTGATATTTGATCTTTGACTCTTTGTACATACAGATACAGTTTTGCATTTTAAGTTCAACTGTAAGTTGTATTTCCTGTAAAAACGCAATTTTACAAAAAAATATTTAAAAAGTGTGTGTGCAATTCACACATGGCAGAAGTGAAACTTCAGGAAAGTAGCCTACAAGAGAATAAGAAATAAAAAAATCTTTTTAACAAAAAATTAAACCGACGAAAAGTACTATCAAATTTTATATAAACTTATTTTGAGTCGGCGCCAAACAAACTGATTAATTATCAAAATTGTATATGTACCTACGTAGAAATGGACATGGCTCTACGTCAGTGATTAATCATTTTATTATTTGGCGCCGACTCAAAATAAGTTTATATAAAACTTGATAGTTTATGTAAATAAGCTCAATACTTAAGACTTAAGGTTTATTTATTTTTTGCTTTTTAGTTCTTTTCGTCGGTTTAATTTTTTGTTAAAAAGATTTTTATTTTATGATTTTTTTTCATCATCAGCTCAGTTGCATGATGTGATGATTTAAAAACGCAAATACCTGATAAAGTAATTAAAAGTAAACAGAAACACTATTCGTTCCTACAATTTTCGAGGGTTTCTCTCAATTTTATCAGGATCCCATCATCAGAGCTCTGACTTCCTTGAAATGGGACCACCCTTGAGGTATACCCTATTTAACAAAAAAAGAATAATAAAAATCGGTTCATAAATAACGGAGGGCGGGCTGAACATACATAAAAAAAATATATATATATACATATATACACTCGAATTGAGAACTTCCTTTTATTTTCGTCGGTTAAAAAGAAAAAAGAATGACAAAAAAAGTTATTGTTCAAATTAACACAGATGTGTTAAATAATTAAAATAAATTAATTCTAATACGCAACTTGTATTCTATCTCATTCTCTCGCAGGCTAAATTCATCGAATTTCTGAAGAAGTTCCACTTTTTGTTTTTTTTTTATGATATAGGGGGCAAACGAGCAGACGGGTCACCTGGTGGTAAATGACTACCGCCGCAAATGGGCACCTGCAACTCTAGAGTCACAAGTGCGTTGCCGACCTTTAAGGAGGGGAGAGGGGGGAGAGGAGGGGAGAGGGAAGGGTTAGAGCCTCCGGTAACCTCACTCACGCGGCGAAAAGCAATGCAAGCATTGCTTCACTGCTGGTTTTCTGTGAGGCCGTGGTATCACTCCGGTCGAGCCGGCCCATACGTACCGAAGCATGGCTCTCCCACGATTAACTCACTTAAAAAAATTGTAATTTTACAAAAAACTAGCGAAGCTCGGACTCCCAGGTACTTATAATTAATTGACCTGCAATATGTTATTATTTGATAGCATTTGTGGTTGGTAGTGCCATAATAATATACCACATAATTCTATTATTTTCCTGTGTACTTATTAGTCCTAAAGCTTATTCCCTGATAGCATTTGTGGTTGGAAGTACCATAATAATATACCACATAATTCTATTATTTTTCTATGTACTTATTAGTCCTGAAGCAATTACAACGGTTGCGGTTTGTTAATCGGCCATGTTTGTTATAATTGCTTTAAAAATACATCTATAAAGGGCTGTTTCAATGCGAAGCGTGTGTATATGATACTTAAGATTTTTCAAAAACCGCCTTATTACCCACGACGGCACCGAGAAGGATATGCGTTTAGGGTGAGAGATGTTTGTTTGTTTGTGCAAACCAATGTTGCCATATGTTAATATACAACCAAAGAATATCCACCGGGGCCGCCATTAAATGAATTAAAGTTTTGCAGTTTTATAGTAACGTGAATTGAAGATGTTTTACGAGGAGATATGTAATATGTAATACAGGATATCTTCATTATAGTTGAAATTTGAAATAGAGATGGCAGCCCCCGATGGATATTCTTTGCTTGTTTATTAAGATCATAGGTAGTTGAATATGTTATTTATTATTGCCACATTCAACTATATCTTCGAGAAACATATAGGCAAGTAAGGAAGTACCATGAAAACTGATACTCCATTGTTTATATGACAGACTTCGCGAGAGATCAACTCTATTATAAAATGCTTTTTACGTTTATTATCTTTCGTTACATAATCTGGTTAAGTCGGGAGTTTTTAAATTATTTTATCCTTTTTCGATTACGTTTTAACGGTCGTGGGTTTTTTCAAAATGTTATGGTTTTTTTTTTAAAAGGCTGGTAGTCGTCAAGTCATCGTGTGAGACTATTCGTAAAACACACCTTGAAAACAACCTGAAAACTTTCATCATTTAAATTTGACTAAGCTGCTGGTTTAGTAGTTAGTGATTCTGACTGGTAAACCAGAGGTCGTGAGTTCCATTAACAACCAAGACTAATAATTGTTTGATGAGCATGATGGTTTGTTACGTCTGGGTGTAGTTTATCTATAACATGTATGTATCTAGAAATATATAAGTATGTTTATCAGCAGTCTGGTTACCATAGTACAGGCTCTGCTAAGTTTGGGATCAGACGGCCGTCTGAGATGTGTTGAAGTTATTATTAATATAAAAATAACCTTTTTAAATTACTTTTTTGCGTGATTGTACCCTTACTTGTAAGGCAAACCAGTTTGTCCTCCATAAGCATATGTTGGACACACAATTTTATTTATTTTAAACGTACTTCCAATACAAGAAGTAATTTAAAACGGGTTTTGAAGAAAAAAATGTAAATAAATAACTTTGACCACTTCAAGCGTCAACGACAATAATGTCTAAGGTTATCGGCGGCTGTTTACATCGCAGTGGAAATAAAATTAAGTAGATGGCGTCATAATACTTAAGCATCTATATTTTATGTCTTTCTTGTGAAGACAAGACAGAGAAGGCAAGAGCCTTCTCTGTCTTGTCTTCACAAGTTTTTGAAGTGAAAACTTCTTCCACGTTTGTGCACTTTTACTAATAATACGTATATAGATCCACTAGAGGGCGCTTATCTAAACATTGAGTTATATCAGCTCCTTATTAATTAATGTCACCAACCTGCTAATGTGGCGTTTTAAGTTCGTCGTTTCGTTTAAGTTTTCACTTCTGTCGGCAGTCCCATGACTGGTCGACGAAAAAGCGAAGGAATTTTTCAAGTCCGCCCGTATATACTTTTTTTAATGTATGACATCGCATAACTTTTTACAGGGTACTCCGACATTGATATTTCTGTTTGTATAGTATAGGGTATACTACGAAGTTGATCTTATTCAAATGTCAATAGCAAATTTCAACCCTAAGAGTAGAAAATAGGGGACGAATGATTTTCACCTATTGACTTTACATCTGTGAACCGATTTTGTTGAAACTTAGCATTCATATGTAGTTCTAATGATGACGGAGACCTGTAGTTGGTTTGATGATGGATACGGAAGCCAGTCGAGGGAACTCCTTAACGGTTTATAGCAGCTTCCTCATTTTTGTTCTTAGTAATCCATCTTAATGAGAAATTTAAACATATTAAAAGATTGTTGAATATCTGTTGTTTTAATATTTATAACAAATAACAATTAATAATTAAAGTAGGTAATTATATTATATATACCTAGATTAGGTAAGTAAAAATTTTATATTAGCTGTTGCCTGCAGCTTCGCTCGCGTGTACATAGTTATATATTTTTTGCGGAACCCTTCCTCTTTTTGACAAATAAAAGTAGCGTAAGTGACTTCTTATAACACCAGCTATCTGCCATCGAAAGTCCTGTTTATGATGAAGTATAATATTTTCAGTACGTTTATGACGAAAACAAAAATTGTCAGAAAATCAAACCCGCCGTTTCTTTACGACTTCGACTAAAAGGTGTTTTAACTTTAACGGCTTAACAGTATACCACAGACATGATTTTTTAACCGACTTCAAAAAAGGAGGAGGTTCTCAATCCGTCAGAATCTTTTTTTTTTATGTATATTCACCGATTACTCGAAGACGCCTGAACCAATTTAGAAAATTCTTTTTTTGTTTCAAACGGTATACTTCCCAGGCGGTTTCGGAAAAATCAACAACTATCTAAAAATTGTATACATGGATAATATTATCGTTTACTCCGAAACATAGCTATCTCATTTGAGCAGTGCGTTTAGTTGGCCTACCCATATTATATATATTTTTTTTAATGTTATAGGGGGCAAACGAGCACACGGGTCACCTGATGGTAAATTATTACCGCCGCCCATGGGCACCTGTAACCCAAGAGTCACAAGTGCATTGCCGCCCTTTAGACAACGAGTGAGTGTGACAGGTGAGTATGAATAGGGGAGAAGGGGATACAGGGGAGGAAAGGATGGGAATAGGGGAGAGGGAAGGGTTAGGGCCTCCGGTTTAAACAAAATACAATTTATCATGATTTAGTTGGTGATACTTTTTTTTAAAGATAATTATTTTAAGTATCTCTATGTATGTACGTACTTATTACGCTATAGCATCGGTAATAACATCGTATCCAATTAAACAATGCAGTCTACTATACATGAGATAACAGAATTTAATGGTGGGAGAGCCATGCTTCGGCACGTATCGACCGGCTCGACCGGAATGCCACCACGGCCTCACAGAAAACCGGCAGTGAAGCAATGCTTGCATTGCTTTTCTTAGGCCCTAACCCTTTCCTCCCTTCCCCCTCTTCCACCCTTTCCCTACTCCCACCTTAAAGGCCGGCAATGCACTTGTGACTCTTGAGTTGAAAAAAAAATACGAATTTTGTATCCAATTAACAAACAAACTGGCAGCCCTAGTCAGCCATGACCCCGTGACGTTGCAGTCTCATACACAAATCCAAGTAAGAAGTTTACAAAATTAGGGAAATGGTTTTTTCTCATTGTTAATATTATTTACTGGCTCTATATACATAAGACACGGGTGATCCTGTGTCTTACGAGTTTAATTTTTCATCTAATATACGGAATCCTAGAAACTATTCCAACATTAACAAATAAATTGTATGAAACTAGATTAAGGCACAATTTGATAGATTTACTGACCAACAAAACAGCTTGTTAATTTACATACCTAATTATTGCTGATATTTATGAGTAATTAGTGCAATGAAACTGGTTTATCGAATGATTTCGCGTAAATAATAATCGTTATAATCGTTTATGATTACGCATCGCAATCGATTCGAGCACTTTCTTTATGTTTTGAAATTGGAACGTGAAATGTCAATTTCAGTAAACATAATTATCTATGGCTGCAGAAAAAAAGCAGTGAATGATAAAATTGGTGTAATTGTCTATGGTCATGGAAAAAAATTGGCGGGTTATTTTATTGGTAAATCGTGAACAGCAAAGGTCAGTACGAACTTATCTGACCTTGGACTGTCAGCTAAACCACAGACCGTTGGGAAATCGTCCCATTTTTAACCCCTCACGCTAAAAAAAAGAGGTGTTTACGTGTGTCTGTATGTCCTATCATAGCTCCTAAACGGATAAAACGATTTTTATTTAGTAAAGGATGTCTTGGCCGAGAGTGGTCTTAGCTATAATTCAAGAAAATCTGTTCCGACGTTCAACGATGCAATTGCCAAATCATTCTATTTCTAAAAAAATATGTATCATATTGACACGGTCACTATAAAATGTTGTAAGTTAACAAATTAGATCTCGCAACTGTTTGTGGTAGAAAAACTTGCGAGACTTGGGTTTTTTATTTTACGTTTTTGATGGGATCTCAGTTCTTTTTGTAGGTATATTAAAGGAAATATTGTTAGTCAATGACACTATACCCACCTATATCACCTATTCACGTACCCATCCATAGATTTAAATAGGTAGAGTGACGAAATTTTGTAACCTGCAAAAGCAACTTTGTAATCCTATATTTATTTTACAGGAATACAAAGTTATTTATGCAGATTGAATACCCAGAAAACGGGACTAAAAATTGCGGTAAGTTTGAGTTTTTCCTTTATTAATAGGCTAAACACTAATTGTGTTCAAAATTAGAAGCTGGTGTGTCTGCTAGAAGTACCTTAGAATTTTAATAACTGGTGAGTAAGTCAGTGACAAAAGTAACGAATTTTGACTTCCAAAAACCACATGTAGGAATAACCACATGTTGCGACGTCAATAAAGACACGTCACATCTACATGACATAGATGACACATTGTAGACATAGAAATCATAGACTAAAAAATTATGTTTGTGAAGTAGGTTAATAATAACAACACATTTTATAGACTAAGGTGACAAAAAAAAAATGTGTGTATCAGCTCCGACGCACGATTGGAGTTTACAATTAACTGGAGTCTGTCTCTCTCTCTCTCTCTCTCTCTCTCCATATCTCCATATCTTCATCTCTCCATCTCTCCATCTCTCCATCTCTCCATCTCTCCATCCCTCCATCCCTCCATCCCTCCATCCCTCCATCCCTCCATCCCTCCATCCCTCCATCCCTCCATCCCTCCATCCCTCCATCCCTCCATCCCTCCATCCCTCCATCCCTCCATCCCTCCATCCCTCCATCCCTCCATCCCTCCATCTCATCATTATTTCTTTCTTCTTTTCTTTTCAATAGTTCTTAAACTAGTTTCAAATTTATTTTGATTTGAGAATACACCTAGTTCCATTCCAGACTTCTAGATTTATCCGCATCGAAGTTACAGGGGGTCAAAAATGTCCTGAATGGCTTCGGGAAAAGAATGATACGACTGAGCCTTGTTGTTATTTTTGCCAGCTATACTCGACAATAGATGGCGCCCGCGGTTTAGCGCACTGAACTAGTGACTGTCACGCTAATAATACATATGTAGATCGACTAGAGGGCGATTTTCTAAACATTGAGTTCTATGAGCTCCTTATTAATTAATGTCACCAACCTGCTAATGTGATGTTTTAAGTTAGTCGTTTCGTTTAAGTTTTCACTTCTGTCGGCAGTCCCATGACTGTCTATTTTTTTTTATTACACGCTCGTCCAAAAATTAATCAACACTAACCAGTTTCGTTACAAGTTGAAGATGATATCTTTACATTATATATGTGAATTTCTCCAAAACTGATTAATTGATTACATTACTCAAGTGAAAATAATTGCGCTAATTTGCTTTCCAATTCAATTTATCATGTTCAGATGTGGAGAGCATAAATTTCACATATCAATATGCTAGTTAATATTAAGGTATTTGTATAGAAGCTGTGAGAAAATACAGTGTTACGAGCCTTGGTTCGGGATTAGATATATACCAATTTATAACGAAATAGACACAATTTAGTTCAATAATTCGCAAATAACACAATTACAAGTCACAGTTACAGTAATTCTCACTATTATTTACCTGTACTATTTGCAATTATTCGCACTTGTTAACTCGTAGTATCGCTTAACTATAACTCACTCAATTCCGCAAAGCAACTCATGCAGTTCGTGAACCTTCCCGAAAACTCGAAGCCCCTCTGGAATCTTTAATTTAGGTAATCATTACCATCTATGATTTCCTCTACTCGTTAATAGATGGCGCCGAAAACAATTTATATTATCTATATATAAATAGGCAAAGACAAAACACGTAAGAACCATTTTATTGTATCTGTCAAAAGATTCCTTTTTTTGACACGCATTTCTCAGTTTCCCTTGTAAGGCGCCCAATACACGGTAGGTTTTGCTGTTAGTTTTGCCACAATCAAAACGGTGATTGACGAATAACCGTCTAATGCAGTGATTGACGGTTGCATGATGAGATTTTAATGTCGATCTTATTTTATCAATCACCAACGAACATGATCATCATGACGTTGCATGAGCGTCTAATGGACCGCTAACTATGTAAACTTTTGAAAGTCAATTTTAATCTACTTCTAATTGTGGTATTGTCATGAAACTTTGTATTTATATGTAGATTGGACGACAATTCTATAATTTTGACATCTTGGAGCTGATCTGATGGATAAGGGAACTCTTCAGTGGCTAGTAGTAAACCCCTCGAGTTTGGGCTTATATGATACGTTTTGAGGAGTCCAACAGTTTGACCTAGGTAACAATGGTCTGATGATGAAGCCGGAAGGTGGAAGGTGGAATTCCTTTATTCCGGTTCGAATGAAATCGTATTTTTAAGTATTAGTATGCTTGTTATTCGCCGAGTGAGTGAGGTTACCGGAGCCTTCCCTCTCCCCCTCTTCCCCTACTCCCACCTTAAAGGCCAGCAACAAACTTGTGACTCTTGAGTTGCAGGTGCCTATGGGCGGCGGTATCCACTTACGATCAGGTGACCCGTCTGCTCGTTTGCTCCCTATACCATAAAAAAAAGGAAATACATTGTTATGTTTTACAAATTTTTCTGACGGAATTATTTGTTAGTATAATCATTAGTACCTGGATGACCGAGCTCTGCTCTTTTTTTTTTACGTTTTCTGAAAATTAAACCTAGCTAGATCGATTTATTCGCCCCCGAAACCCCCTGCATACTAAATTTCATGAAAATTGTTGGAGCCGTTTCCGAGATTCAGATTATATATATATATCCTACTAATATTATAAATGTGAAAGTTTATGAGGATGCATGTATGTATGGATGTTTGTTACTCTTTCACGCCAAAACTACTGAACCGATTACGATGAAACTTGGTATGTATACAGGCTACTTTTTATCCCGATATTCCCACGGGGTCGCTGAAACCGCACGTGAAACCGCGGGGCGCTGCTAGTTATATATATATAGGAATGTATATAAGAATTGCTCCGTTAAAGGTATTAGATTAGATATGAATGCGCACCAAATAAAAAAATATTACGCACTCAGCGGCCTGTGAAATTATAATTACAAAAATTTACTATTTTACTAGATAACAACACATAATAACATTTGTTTTATTGCTAAATATACATTATTACAAGTGCAATAAAAAAAATTTTTTGTGTAATAATGATTTGCATACAATAAAGTAGTTGCGGAATTTTTATATAAGGACCCCGCGGTTTTACCCGCGTAAGTCCCGATGCCGTAGGAATATCGGGATAAAAAGTAGACTATGTGTTAATCCAGGTTTTCAGCTATCTACATACCAGTTTCATAGCGATTGGTTCAAAATTTTTTTTGCGAAAGAGTTACATACATCCACATATCCATACATCCTCACAAACTTTCACGTTTATAATATTAGTAGGATTGTCATGCACTGAAATGATGTTGGAATGCGGCTCAGTAAAATATCTACCAATACAAATAAATGAAATCTTTTTAACCGACGAAAAAAAAGGAGGTTCTCAATTCGAGCGTATCTATATTTTATTACTTTATCAGGTATTTGCGTTTAGAAATCATCACATCATGTAGCTGAGTTGATGATGAAAAAAAGTCATAAAATAAAAATCTGTTTCACAAAAAATTAAACCGACGAAACGAACTAAAAAGCAAAAAATAAATAAACCTTTTAAGCTAATTTTTTTGACAAAAAGTTTTTATAATTTAGTTTTTTGTGGCTAAGGCAATCAACTACAGGTCTTCGTCATGTTGTAATCAGTCGTCATTAGAACTACACAGGTGAAAATTCAATAGGCGAACAATCATTCATCCCCTATTTTTCTAACCTTCGGGTTGAATTTTTTAATTGAAATGTAAATAGGACCAAATTCAAACCATACCCTATAGAATAAAAAAATAATTATGGAAATCGGACTACCGTGTAAAAAGTTATGCGTGAGCATACATAAAAAAAAGTAAGTCATCTATCTAGCGGCTATTAAAAATTGATATGAAATGTTCGGCGTATCAGTGAACCCTAATAAATGTCAGGCTATCATCGTTGGAAGTAGCTGTAGTATGAGCCAACTCGACTTAGCTTCAATCCCACCACTTACTTACGATGGCATTGTCATTCCATGCTGTGAAAGTGTGAAAGACCTCGGATTGTATATTGACACAACTCCAGTGGCATAGCTAGGTAACCAAAGGCCGTGGGGCAAAAAATAAACTAGGGACCCAACTAAACTATTGAAAATCGTTTGTTCCGTATTCGTCGTGTTCCGAATTCGACGTACTCCAGATTTCTCGTAATCCAGATTCGTCGTACTCCATATTCAAGTACAGTGGCGGCCCTAGCTACATTTTTTGACGAGACCTCAAAGTGGCGCCCCTATAAATTCAAAACCTTAGTGTTCCTACACTATGCAGCAGTGGTTATAAATGGTGTTAGATATATCTAACAAATAAATATTTAAGGTGTATCTGAGCAACAAGCAGTCTTTCGTGGTTGACATAGCAGTTGTTCTGCTCATCCGCTTAAAAAAATGTTGTCCATCCTCGCTTCTATCACTCACGACTTAAAAAATAGATCTAAATTTATTGAAATATTATTTTATTGTTGGATAGCCTATTTATTGTGAGGGCTATGCTGTATAACATCACGCTAAGACCAATAGGAGCGGAGCAGTGACCATAAACGCTGGTGAAACTGCAGGGACGGCTAGTGTATTATATACTATGTATATATATATACTAAAAACTTCCAGAAATTATGTAAACAATCATGAAAATTGGCCTTTTACTTTTTAAGAAAATGGTGGACATTATTATTATTATTTTAAGTGACAAGTGCTGCCTCGACCATTTCTGGTGTTTTGTGGCGCACTTTTGCTTTACAGTTCACTGCTCAGACTTATGACTTCGAGAAACCTCCAGATTCTACCAGCAGTGATTGTAAGCTAAGCCAGAGGTCGTGGGTTCGATTCCAAGGACAAATAATTGTATGATGAGCACGATAATTTGTTCTGTGTCTGGGTGTAATTTATATATATCAGTTTATCAGCAGTCTGGCTACCATAGTACAGGCTCTGCCTAGTTTGGGGGCAGACGGCCGTGTGTGAGATGTGTGGAGTTATTATTATTGTTTGTATTTCCTGCGGTTGCATGATGTGCATCCCTAGGTTAATACTTCGGTGCCGCGTTAGTGGGCCACAAGAGCATAGAATAATATGTATGCAGTTCCTTCTGCCTCTTGACAGAACCTGCATATTGTGTTCTCGCCCAACTTTAGGTTGAACATAATATGTTTGTTCAGTTTACAAACACGCATACATACGGATCGATCCTCCCATTTTGAAGGATGTTCTATAGAATAACTTTTTTGACGTTTAGAATTGCACGGGTTTTTCATGGAACCGAAATCGGAATCGAACCGAAATCGCAATTCTATCGAAATTTCGGATATGTATTAAAATTTTATGAATTAATTATTACTCATGTGTTTTAATTTTTTTACTGAAACTTGCAGCCGCGTCTTGGACGTTTGTGACAGCGGATTCAAATAAATATCGCGGTATTTGTATGGAACCATTGCCCGCTCTGCTTCCACCCCGCTATCACTGTGGCTCCACAACGAGGCTTCAAAATATGTAGATGAAAAATATTTTCTTTTCATATTTTATCATATTTTCTTCAAATAATTTACCTTCGATATTCAATTTCGACGAAAATCTCCGATTTCAAACGAGATCCAAAGGTCAAAGGGTAATTTTAGATAAAATCACCTATAAGGCGATTATACAAATTGAGGAAATGTCCATAAAAAAATGTTTTTAGGGTTCCGTATGTCAACCGGTAAAACAAAACCAAAGATGGTGTCCGTACATCTGTCAAAACTAAAATCGTCTCGTTTCTAAAAGTTTACAAAAACGAGGTTCTCAATCCGACTGATTTTATTTGTGTTTCTTTTACCGTTATATTTGCCAATTACTAACCAATTACAATTTTTTTTTAAGTGAAAACTTTTTTAGACACGTTGTGCAATTTTGCTATAGGAAAAAAAAACTGAACTTGCACCGTCCACGCTAATAATACATATTAGATCCACTAGAGGGCGCTAATCTAAACATGGAGTTCTGTCAGCGCCTTATTAACGTCACCAACCTGCTAATGTGACGTTTTAAGTTCGTCGTTTCGGTTAAGTTTTCACTTCTGTCGCAGTCTGTTCCATGACTGCCTATTTTTTTTTGAAGACGACCCACGCATTATGAATAGACCTGTGTCTATTCATAATGCGGGGGGCTTCACAAACATTCAAATAACGAACACCCGGACTAGGAACAACTAATTGTGGATCACACAAATTTTTCTCCAGTGTGGGATTTGAACCCATAATCCTCGGCGCGGCATAGTGGCAAGGTGACCATTTAAACCACTGCGCCATGCGTGCAGTCATACAGTAGGGTTCTGTCGATGGAGGCTCCTAGGTACAAGACCTTCGGCATTCTAGGGACCTTTCATCTAAAAAAGTACTGATCCCGAGAGATAGAATAATCACTTTTAAGCGAGCTACGCCGCGGCCAAAAGCTAGGAAGTTCTAACATACTCGTAGTCCTATATAATATTTTTATTGAATTTCCTACAAAACGAATAGATTTCACGCTTAGTTTCAACGCGTAACATTCATTATCTACGTTTGCATGGAAATAAAAACGAAGTGCGCAGAGACTTAAGAACTATTTCAATAATTATAGCTTAGGAAAAGTTTAAAAACTACAAAAAAGTTCCATTGGTAACCCAAGCCCAATAATAATAATAATATTAACTCCACACATCTCACACACGGCCGTCTGACCCTAAACTAGGCAGAGCCTGTACTATGGTAACCAGACTGCTTATAAACATACTTATATATTTCTAAATGCGTGCATATTATGGATAAATTACACCCAGACACAGAACAATGATCGTGCTTATCACACAATTATTTGTCCTGGGTGGGAATCGAACCCACGACCTCTGGCTTAGTAGTCAGGGTCACTAACCACTAGACCACCAGGTCAGTCCAATCTGTTGGACTCCTCAAAATGAATCAGATAAGCCTACACTCGAGGGGTTTACTAGTAGCCACTGAAGAGTTCCATCCATTCCAGTATCCATCTCTTAGCATCATCAGATCAGCGACAACATGCCAAATTAAAGTGTTGTCATCCAAAGTACATATATAAGAAAGTCTCACAAACACTGATATACACTATGAAAATCACTAACTAACAGTAACTGCCAAGTTGTTCGTACCTCTATTCGCACTCAAGTCAATCGATCTTTACTTATTTCTACCCTTTTATAATCCCAATATTCGTTATTATTTATCAATCGACCAATAGGATTGCGTTACCGTTATAACCAGTCACAATAATGTGTATTAACTTATTTTTATTAAATAGTGAACTGTGTTATCATATATTATAGTTTAGCCTTATTTTTAATAAAATAAATAAGAGTTTTTGATGTGGCGACAACACATACATACAACGTTTTATTTCAATATAACAATAATCAAAAATTAATACAAAGATACAAAAAAGCTGATGATCTTCGAGCGACTGAACAGATGTTCTTGAATTATATCTAAGAATACTCGATCAAGTCACCTTTTAAACAACAAAAAAACTCGTAAGTCGTAAGACTGCACGTCAGAAGTCAAAACATAACTGACATATGTCATCTGAGCGTGACAGTCACGCAACCTTTAGGCAACGTGCATAAAGAAGTTTTAACTTCAAAAAACCGCACTCAAATCGGTTCACCCGTTTGGGAGCTACGATGCCACAGTTAGTTACAAGTAAAGGCAATAAAAACGTGTTAAAAATATGATTACCATTCAGAAAAACCTTGTTTCTTAAAAAAAATTTACCGAAAACTACAAACCATTCACAAATACATAACAGGTATTTTAAGGCGGGATTCTTTTAGACTGCGTGGAAGAAATACCTACTCTTATATGTAAAACAGATAAGTGCGCGTAGATTCGCGCCCACAGTTTCCAACAAACTTAATTATATAGATATTTGATACTTATTACATCCCGAAAACCGTTGCTCTAATCAACCAACAGAAATTTATATATGTTAGGTATGTTGGTTTCTAACAAATTTAACATTGTAATGGAAAATAATGTTTTCCAATACATCGATGTACGTCGAGGTCAATCCTCCAACTGCAAATGTAAATTTGTAATCGGAAAAAATTTAATTGTCATTTGATATACAACTTTTATACTTCGGTGTCAGCAGGAAGTAGTTTAGTCAAAGTATTTGAGATAAATTGGCGGTATTTTGTGTGCATTGACTTGAAAAGTTTCATCGTTTTAAGGCACAAGGGATCGTAGATACGATATAAATTTTTGATACCTTCTGGTTTTCTTTTTGAGATACGAAGCAATTAATCCAATCAGATATCTAAGTTATCAGTGCAGGGGTTGCTTTACATCAAGTCGTCAGGGTTGCCAAGGGTGATGGCCAGACTCTGCTAAGGGCTGATAGATTTCCCTTCAAAAAATATGATGTCAAGGACTCGGTTTTAGTCGGTTCAACTCAACGATCGATCTGAAAGGTCCACACTGTACATAAATGATCTTCAAAACAAAACTAATCCAGATTAAAAAAATAAAACACGGTCATTCTACTTATATACTCTATGACATCACGCACTAATGGCGGTCAGCCACAACTGTCAAAACCGTAAAAATTACAACACCACAATACATTTGTCATACATATGTAATATAACTTTACAAAAACCTTCACGCGATGTCGTTTTAAAGTATTTCATCGGAGTAATTTGCGTAAAATTTCTTTGTTCATTGTTATAAAGAGTATTTAAATGACAAGATGTTTTGTTATTACTTACGCTAATATACTATATTAATGGTTATTACAAACGCCTTAGTGATATATTATCTGTCAGTCAATCTTTTAAGAAAAAAATATGGCGGCCGCAGTACAAATGACAGTACAATAAGTGATGAATATGTGAAAATGAATACAGAGAAAGACATTAATTTCTTTAAAAAATTAAGTGATTTTTTTTTTAATTAAACGGTTTTATTGTAAACAAAGGTAATAATTATGTATATAATGTACTAAAAGCTAAAAAATAATTCAGTAGGTCCTACGTACCAATCATCACACCACTCTTCTCATCATTCTAAGGCTCTAGGATATTGATCAGACAAAAAAATAAAATCGTTGGGCGTAGCGTAACTTGAGTAAAATATGTAAATAGCATTTACAATGATGTTAAATTGATATAAATTTCACACGTCCAACGATTTTATTTCTTTGTCTGATCAATGCCCTATATTAATGAGGAGAGTAGTGTGATGACTGGTACCTAAGACCTACCGAATTATTTTTCCGGGTAGCAGAGACCTCCTTATGCTTGTCCTTCCACAAACAATTTTGAGCCTGAATATACGAGTAGAACTGCGTGGTCTGCAGTACTGCCTTGCATTTTTTGGACAGTGGAAGCCCATGACAAAATGAAGGGCAAAATCCTTCTTTCAGTCGTCCCATAATTGAACTTTGCTGGAAACTGTGTGGTTTTAGGGTGAATAAGGTGTACGCAGTAATTCCAAAGTCGATGTGAACTGACGGTACATCTGTTTGGTAGATTTGGGTTCGACAAAACTGAGGCATAACAATTTCAGCAATGTAGCCGATAGCGTCGTTTACCAATCCTTTCGATACGTCAATATTTGACCGTAACATAACTTTTGCTCCTACCAATATTTCAAGTTCTGTTGGTAAGCCTCCAGCCTTGTTTATGTCTGTGGGTATTATATTAGCTAAATTCAAATTATCTGTATTTCGTGTGGCATCAATTTGCTGTTCCTGTGCTTTTATTTTATAAATTGGAGCAGCCTTGTTTCAGAACAAATTCAAAACAGTAGCGTTGTGATCGTTTGCGCCTTGTCTGTTGCAAACTTTTTTATAACTGTATCTTGAATAACTCTTTGCATCAAAAGACTAAAATGATGGCCGGTTAGCTCAACGATTCTCAAAGCATTTAATATATCAATAAAAGTATCATAACCTTGCTGACGCATATTCTCAGTCACCTAACAAAGCGTGAACAAACGCCACAGATGATAAATATCTCTCTCTCTCTCTCTCGGGGCTTTTTAAACGGGGCTCGTTGCTAAGTGGTAACCAAGTAGGTTAGCACAAAACAAAATTAAGTAATCCTACCTAGGTCAGTCTTAGGATGGGTCACCATTCTTAACTAATTGAGACCGCTCCGTGCATCGGAGAGCACGTTAACCCGTCGGTCCCGGTTGCCATATGAACATCTGTGGCATTCGTTACGCGTAGTTAGAGCCCTAAAAAGTCCGACAACCTGGTCTAACTACAGAACTTTTATATCGCCTAGTTCTTAGGTTTTGGAGGTCTGATGGTAGTCGCTTCACGTAAAATATCGAAGTTCGGCCGTATCGTAGTTAGACTAAAAGCCGACCCCAACTTAATTAAGAAAAGGCGCGGAGTGTGGTCTTAAAGTTGGAGTCTGGCCTATGGTTTAGTAAGCGCCTAACGACGTACACAAAATTTCAATAGGTTTATCCGATCTTGAGTTAAGGGGAGTCTGAAAACGGCACGAAAGACACAACGATTTTATTTATTTGTATTGATTGATGTTATGACGTTATGTTATGTGTTAAATAAAACACTTCCATTTCACAGCGAATTGACGTCTCCATATTGCACATTAACACAAATCGATATAAGTAGACACGCATATATTCAGAGCGTGGAACTCGCAATAAAAATGCCGCGGGACTACTGAACCGTGTGCTATCTGAAGATACGTGCCGCCATTTCTAACCGACGAAAAAAAAGGGGGTTCTCAATTCGACCGTATAATATATATATATATTTTTTTTTTATGTCTGTTCAGCCCTCACTCCGTTATTTATGAACCGATTTTGATTATTCTTTTTTTGTTAGATAGGGCATACCTCAAGGGTGTTCCCATGTCAAGGAAGTCAGGATCTGATGATGGGATCCTGAAAAAATTGAGAGAAACCCTCGAAAACTGTAGGAACGTGTTTCTGTTTACTTTTCATTACTTTATCAGGTATTGCGTTTAGAAATCATCATCATCATGATGATGAAAAAAACCATAAAATAAAATCTTTTTAACAAAAAATTAAACTGACGAAAAGAACTAAAAAGCAAAAAATAAATAAACCTTAAGTCTTAAGTATTGAGCTTATTTACATAAACTATCTAATTTTATATAAACTTATTTTAAGTCGGCCCCAAGCAACAAACTGATTAATTATCAAAATTTTATTTACATTATCTAACAAAAAAAGAATAATCAAAATCGGTTCATAAATAACGGAGTGAGGGCTGAACAGACATAAAAAAAGAAAAAAAAATTATACGGTCGAATTAAGATCCTCCTTTTTTTTCGTCGGTTAAAAATACTGACGACCTATGTGGCGAAGCGATAGAGTTTTCGACTGCGGAATCTGAGGTCGTGGGTTCTATTCCCGCTAGGTGGAATATGTTTGTATGCATATGTCTGTTTTCATTGACGTGGAATATAATATGTATTTATAAAAAAATACCGTCCAAGTGCGAGTCGGACTCGCGCGCCGAGCGTTTGGTAAAATATTTTTATTATATGATGTAACTAAAAATTTACGGTTTTCGCAATTTTTCCTTTATCTGTGCTATAAGACGTTGCTTCGTACCAAACTTCAAGATTCTGAGTACACGGGAGTACCCTGTAGATTTTGATTCCCTTGCGAGTGTCGAAAATTTGCGGAAATTTTCGGCATAAACGGCTGTATCTTTTGATTACGTTGGCTTAGAAGTTTGTTTTTTTCACATTTCTAAGCGACAGTAGACCCGAGTATTTGATATAAATTCCAGCTTGATACCTCCCCGCGTTCCTGAGAAAAATGGTCTTGACAGACAGACAGACGAACAACAAAGTGATCCTATAAGGGTTCCGTTTTTCCTTTCGAGGTACGGAACCCTAAAAAAGCCATGGGTATGTGATTATATATTTTTATGCCCATATAATAAGCATTTCTTTTCAGTACCTGAAGTCTAATTGTTGACATAGTTTTTCTTTTCGGTTCAGCTACCTTCCTTATCACAAAATTTCTCGATTAATTCTACAAAGATAGATACTTCTAGGATATACATACAGGGCAATGGCAAGATTCCAAACTACCGAAATAGGGGCTTACAGCTGTCAAGAAAATCCACATAGAACGTACACGTTTTTTTTGTGTCTTGAAAACCTTTTCAACCTCTATCGAGTTATAGAGGTTACATATGCGTGGTAAGCTGTCTTTGCAGCATCCATTCGGAACGTTACCCTGATTTTGCTTTAGGGCGAAAACAAAATTAAAAAGAAATATAATTCGAGTTCAGACATATACCAGACAAAGAACATCAGTTAACAAACGTGATCTACGGTTATAATTAAAAACACACAATTTGTTTTTGTCATGTTTAATTTTAAATTATTTTACTCTTGTGTATATATGTATTGCTAGGACTGACTGCATATATATTTTCAATTACTTTTATTATTTACTTATTATCCATTTCAAATGGTGTGTGTTATTTAAGTACGCCATGATTATTTTAACAAAATCAAAATACCTCCTATATCAGCACTTTTCATACCAAACTCATCATGGATAATCATCATCATGAATGGAAATCATGGATATGATTTCATTTATTTATTGTCGACTAGCAGCGCCTCGCGGTTTCACCCGCGTACGTCCCGATCCCGTGAGAATATCGGGATAAAAAATATCCTATGCGTTAATCCAGGTCTCCAGCTATCTACATACCAAGTTTCATAGCAATCGGTTTAGTGGATTTTGCGTGAAAGAGTAACAAACATCCATCTATCCATCCAAACTTTCACACTTATAATATTAGTGGGATTAGTGAGATAGGGGGATTAGTCCATCCAAAGGTTGCCTGTAAGAAATTGCTCTCAGCGATATGGCTGGCCTTTGTACATATTCACCTGATGTGTTACTTGTAAGATTTTTTTATTGTTGTACAATAAAGTTAATTTATATTCTATTGAGTTATTTTCAGCTGGATCGCACCAGAAGCTGGAAATCCAAGAAGATCTTTAATTTTATGATGATGACTTTTGCATCGTGATAAGTATTCACAGAAAGACATTTCTAAAAGTTTTTCGTTACGCTATAACTTACACCCTTTAATGTGGGAGAGCCATGCTTCGATATGTATGGTCTGGCTCGACTCCGTTCGATAGCACGGCCTCACAGAAAATCCCGGCCCGGCCCTAACCGTTCCCTCTTCCCTTTTCCCGTCCTTCCCCTCAACCCTCTTCACACTCTTCCACCCCTCCCCATCTTCTCCTGCTCCCACCTTAAAGGGCGGCAACGTACCTGTGACTCTTGAGTTACAGGTGCCCATGGGCGGCGGTAGTCACTTACCATCAAGTGACCCGTCTGCTCGTTTGGCCCCAATACCATAAAAAAAAAACCTGTATGGCATCACGCTACGACCTTTAGAAGTGGAGCTGTGATAATGAATAGACGTGAAACTGGGAACAGCAAGCTTAGCATTTGTATGCGAACATTCATATAGCTTGGTCATCATCCAAACACTTATAAATTCACTAGCTTTCACCGACGATTTCACACGCACGCTATCATTGCGAAAATTTACGAGTATAAGCAGCGGTAACCACTTACCATGAAGCGGCCAGATGCTTGTTTAAAAACTCAGCTGTATTTTTATACGACAAAGGTGGCAAACAAGTGTATGGCCTGTAGGTAAGCTGTTAGCTTTGCGTTATTTGTTACATAACTACTTTTGCACAAAGATTCACTCCTTTTCTTGGACCATCTCTTTATAATAGACTAGCTAGGTTAATTCCAAATTTCCCTAAGCTCACTAAAATAAAATGTAAGAAAACCATTTTTAAATAACTTAAAACCTTAGAGTATGATGCCACCGAATCTTTTCTAGACACGATTTACGACTTGGCAAATGTGTGATATATCATCCTACCATAATTGTAACCACTACTTACCTAATATTGTTTTTGCGCATTTCTATCTCCACATTTATGAAATTTCTAATTTAGTATATTATTAGCACTGATGAACAGTTACCTCCTGAGATACAGTCTCAACAAGTTCAGAAGATACGGAACTACATTGTTGAGAATAGCCTAAAATGAACATAATTTACGTGGAGACACCATATTTTTAATTCATAATGTACGTTTGTGCAACCACTTTTATAAATTTAATTATATTATATTTAATTTATAAGGCCTATTTGGAAATAAAGAATTTGATTTGATTTGATAGACGTATAAAGAAATAGTAACGCTATTGGTGTGGCAAATGTTTTATAGACACCGCATACATTAAACCTTGTGCATGTTTCGTTAGTTATTTCTATAAAAAAAATAATATATGTTTCCGTTATTTCAGTATTCTAGATGTGGCCCAGGGGTCGAAATTTGACCACAATTCATTAATTTTTTTATTGATGACACTAAAAAACTAAAACAACACGCTTAGATAATAAATAAATAAATAATAATAATCTTTATTTGTTCAAACATTAGTACAATACATATCTTACACTTATTACATCAGTTAGACTTAGACAATTGTATCTCTGGCCCCCACACTAGGGTACCCTATGTCGTGGGTAAGTTTTATAATAGTATAAAAAATAATAGAAGATAATGTGAGTGAGCGCGTGCGTGCGTGTGTGTGTGTGCGTGACTGTGTGTGTGTTCGTCATACATGTGAGATAACGACCCTAATTAAAAAGTAACAAAGAGTGCCACTCCATCCAGCTCCTGGCTCCATCATCAGACCAACGTTACTAGGTCCAATCTGTTGGACTCGTCAAAACGAATCATATGAGCCCAAATTCGACGGGTTTAGTAGTCACCGAAGAGTTCCACTGACTACCTCCTGGCTCAATCATCAGATCAGCTCCAAAATGTCAAATAATATAGTGATCCAAACTACATATACATACAAAGCTTAATTTCGATGCGTCAATTAGAAGTAGGTTAAAACTGACTTCCAAGTTTTGTTTACATAGTTAGTTAGGGGTCATCCATTAATCACGTGTATTTTTAGCAACTTTTTGACCCCCCCCCTCCACCCTAGTGACACGTGGCGAGGTTTTATACAAACCTCTCCCACTAACTCAAAATCACGTGTATTTTTTTAAGTACAAATTATCTTAAAAATTTTCAGAATACGTATTATCTCTAAATACAGATATAATTTAAAGCTGGAAAATTACGCACTCAGAAATCGTTGCCTGGCAAAGCCGAGTCACGGTCACGCTACGCTTTCCGGTTTAGAAATCGCGGGTTCTACGTCAAAAAAACATACACGTGATTTCTTACTAAACCCCTCCACATTGTAATATTTCGTGATTTTTTTCAAACCGAGCCTTTTCGAGCCTCACGTGATTCATGGATGACCCCTTACAAGTAAAGCTAATAAAAAATCCTGTTAAAAATGAGTAACCCCATAGGTGTGGCAAATAATTTATAGGCACCGCTTACATTAGACTATGTGAATGTTTTGTAGTTGTTTATAAATTTAATTACTTTATTATTCATTGTCAAATTATAATCATGAATCAATGTGATATTGGGTGAAAGAGTTGTTACTCTTTCACGTAAAAACCACTGAACCGACTGCGATGAAACTTAGTATGTAGATAGCTGGAGAGATGGATTAACGCATAGGCTACTTTTTATCCCGATATTCCCACGGGATCGGGACTCACGCGAGTGAAGCCGCGGGGCGCTGTTAGTATAAAATAATTGTAACAAGCACGATCATTTGTTATGTATCTGGGTGTAACTTATCTATAATATGTATGCATTTAGTAATATATAAGTATATTTATCGGAAGTCTGCTTAGTTTGCAAGTTATCATTAAGTTATTTTAATATTTCAACAAATTATTAACGGTAATCCAGCTATACAATCAAGCTTGAACACAGTTTATGAATACATTTATAGTTGGTTGATCTTGTCAAAACAGTGAAGACTAGATTCACAATATTGTTGAGAAATAACTGCTGTGTTGAAGTTGCTGAATTAAATACTTGAAACTATGATTTATACATACTGTAGTAGTTAGTTCCTTTGATTGACACCTGAAAACTGAGTACTTTCGAAGAAAAATTCACCATATATACACCAAATACCATGTCGACACCAACTGCTGGCAGATTGCTAGAGGCTGCTTTGATAATTCTGCCTTGCAATTTATTGGTGTTGTCGCCACATCAAAAACTCTTATTTATTTTATTAAAAATAGTACCAAACTATACTATAATAGATGATAATTGATAACACAGTTCACTATTTAATAAAAAGAAGTTAATAGACATTATTTGGACTGGTTATACCGGTAACGCAATACTATTGGTCGATTGATAAATATTAACGAATAGTGGGATTATAAAAGGGTAGAAATAAGTGAAGATGTAGTGACTTGAGTGCGAACAGAGGTATGAACAACTTGGCAGTTACTGTTAGTTAATGATTTTCATAGTTTATATCAGTGGTTGTGAGACTGTTTCTAACATTGGTAATTGCAGTTAATATTCATAACAAAATCTTATTACTTTAAACGAGCAATTCTTGTGTGTATGTATTTATTTATTTATTTATAAAAGATACAGTTACAGAATACAGACCCAGTAGTGCTTAAAATTACTTTTATATGATAACATATTTAAATGTACACTCTAATTACTACCGTATACAGCTTCCATGATGTAAGTGAAGATTATAAAAACAAAAATTTTTATTGTATATTTATATTTCGGGTACTATCTCGGAAACGGCTCTAACGCTTTTGATGAAATGTTGTATACAGATGCAGTTTTTATTAGATATTAATTACACTTACACAAACACACTTTTTACACACTAACGCATACATAATTTCAAAGTGTTTGAGTTAATGCTTTTATTAATGTCACTCCTCATAAAATTTCCATACCGAAGGCCTTGTATAACAATCGATTCTTAAGGAGTAACCTCCAAAAATGTGTGGGTGGGGTTTACTATCTATCCTAGATAAACCACGAAAGCTTCGCTTATCGTAATCCATTAATTCCACTAACGTAATATTAACGCAATAGATAAAAATAACAAGATGAAAATATACGATAGAACACAGCTAATTATGAAATCTAATAAAACCAATATGGCTGACACTCGCCGCTTGGCGCGAAAGTTGACAGGCGTCAGGCCTATTACAAAAAAAAAACCGGACAAGTACTCTATAGGTTTTGATTTACCTGCGAAATGTTGGCGTCGACTCAAAATTAGTTTATATAAAATTTGGTAGTTTATGTAAATAAGCTCAATACTTAATCATAATCATATCATAATCATAAATCTTTATTGTAAAAATGTGGTGAATTATATGTGTTTTGTTATGTTTTGGTTCATGTACATTTACCATTTCTATTTATGGCATACAATATTCAACTTATATCTAACTTAATTAACTTATTATAAAATCCAAGGACATTACAAACAATAAAATACAATACAATTTACTTATTCTTTAAATATTCCTCGAAAGAGTAAAAACAATTGTCACATAGCCAATGAAAAACCTGTTTTTTAAATTTGGGCATGGGCAACTCCTGTACCCCTGGAGGTAAATGATTACAAATCCGCACACACATTGCATAACTGTTGCGACTACACAGGTCACGTCAGGTTAGGACTTAAAAGTTTTATTTATTTTTTGATTTTTAGTTCTTTTCGTCGGTTTAAGTTTTTGTTAAAAATATTTTTTTATGATTTGCTGGCGGCTTTGCTTGCGTAAAAGTAATGTTTCCATTCCTCGGGATAAGTACTGGATGAAACTGCCCCGAGGACACGGCGCTTCACACGCTGGCGGAATGCCCAGCCTGGGCATCTTGATGAGATCACAGCGCTGACTACAGCGCTGTGATCTCGTCGTGGTAGTTGGTGCTGCGGGTAGTCTCTCGCTCCGAACCGTGTTTCTGGCCATGGTTCGGAGCGAGAGTGCATGGAACGCCGTCGCCTCTTTCTGCGACGTGGTGATGTCCGCAAAGGAGGCGGCGGAACGGGAGAGAGAGCGGAATACGACTCTCGTCGCACCGAGTGACGGGATCCGTCTAGGGTGAGACGGGTCAATGCCTATCGGGGGTTGCGGAAGAATGCAATGGCGATTCTCGCTCCCCCGATCATAGGCAAGTAGCGGAACACCGGGGTAGTTTTTAGTCGGTAAAATTTATCAAATGGCTGATTTCTTCTGTAATTTAATGTAACAGAAACACAAGTAGGCACATTCAGTACCTAGTGTTATCTCCTCTCGCTGTCAAAACTGCCTCCATCCGTCTGGGCGTACTTTATATTAAATCGTCAATAAAACTTTGTGGCATTGGTCCCATTCTTCTACCAACGCCCTTTACAGTTGTCTTAAGTTGGTTACTGTTGGCATTCTTTGTTTAATTCTGTCCTCCCAGTTGATCCAAGATTTGCACTATCGGGTTTAGATCTGGTAAGCGGGCTGACCATTCCAAAACTTCGATGTCGACCTCTTGAAGGTATCCCAAAACTATGGCAGCAGTGTGGCAGCTTTATCATGCATTAAAATAAAATGATCTCCTATGTATGGAACAAAAGGCATCACAATTTGTTCTAAGGTGTCCGTTTTCTATTGAGATCCATTTTCCACTATGTGTAGCTCCGTAAGTGACCCTAAGTAAATGCCGCCCATGACTGACCCACCAACGTAAGGTTCTCTTCCGACAACACAGAGCGTATCTTCCCCCTGGTCATCTCCACACTTTGACCCTTCCATCGTCCTTCCCATCCTCTTCGTGATTCAAGACCTGGACTAGTCAGTGAACAATACTTTTTCCCCAGTCATTGTCATTCCAATTACGGTGAGAGTGAGCGAAGTTATTCCGAGGTACACGATGGCCTGTGGTAAGAAGAGGCCATCTGGCAGGTACGAACGCCGCTATATCAGCTGATTTAAGTCTTCATCTTATGGTTTTAGTGCTGACCTCTTTATATGGTCTGTAAATAACATCACGACAATGAATTTTTGTGAAAAAAATACACAATTATTAAATTGTCGTATAGCGAAAAAAAAAAAAATTAAACTTGGAAATAAAAGACGATTAAAATCTTTTTTCAAGTTACATAATGCTGATGTAGGTGGCCAGTGCGTATGGAGAACATGATAAACATCAACGAACCTTTTTTTTGCGTTCTTCTAAATATGTCCATGTGTGTATATGTAATATGTAGTGCTGTGGATATGTAATTTGCAATAAAATAAACTGCACACATTGCTAAATTTTCATTAAAATCGGTTATTTAGTTTAGGACTTAATCGCGAACAATCAACGTGACACGAAATCTTTAAAACTATAGATTTTGTAACTTATGTGTCACACAGACAGTTCTTAGTTATAGTTGGTAGATGGGGCTGTTGAAGTGCTCCAGATTTTTTTTTGTTTTTTTTTTTATGGTATAGGGGGCAAACGAGCAGACGGGTCAGCTGATGGTAAATTACGACCGCCGCCCATGGGCCCTGTAACTCAAGAGTCACAAGTGCGTTGCTGCCGTTTAAGAAGGGAATAGGGAAAGAGAGGGAAGACGGCGGAGAGGGGATTTAGAGGGTAGGAGAAAGGGAGAGGGGAATAATGGGAATAGGGGAGAGGGGAAGGATAGGAATAGGGGAGAGGGGAAGGATGGGAATAGGGGAGAGGGAAGGGTTAGGGTCTTCTGTAACCTCACATACGCGGCGAAAAGCAATACAATCATTGTTTCACTGCCGGTTT
Source organism: Callimorpha dominula (assembly GCA_949752705.1). Lineage (NCBI taxonomy): Eukaryota > Metazoa > Arthropoda > Insecta > Lepidoptera > Erebidae > Callimorpha > Callimorpha dominula. Next base: position 3,737,664 of record OX457020.1, read on the forward strand.
TCTGTGAGGCCGTGGTGGTATCGAGCGGAGTCGAGCCGGCCCATACGTGCCGAAGCATGGCTCTCCCACGTAAGTGTTCGTTACCACAGACCATAGATTTGACATTAATTGCCTCTTGGCATCTTTCAGAAAAGAGACTTGACAACGTCAATAGATGCGAATTCCTTAAAAAGGGTTCTGTTTTTGAATGTTTCATAAGTAAAACTGACCTTTTTTGCTAAGAGCGGAAATAGCAGCCGCAGTTTTGATCTTAGTCACACACAAAAAAACCCTGTTGCACTACACCATTTTCCCGTTCCCATACAGTGTGGAAAGCCAAAAAATGTTAATTAATTAAATAGCACTTCTCACGAAATTTTTCACTGGTAACCTTGTGCAAAAAGGTAAATACCGATTTCGGAACTGGCAAGCCATTGTTATAGATACATTTTCTACGGTGTAGTAACACAGCCTTGGAGTCTTGGCTTGTTGATTTTTATCGTTGGTTATTGAAATAATATTAAGTACGGTATGAATTAGTTCGTTCGCTTTTGCTCGCGATAGTAACGATTTTGTTGATTACAGTAGGTTCTTTATTTTGAAACACTGATACTTGTATTCTATCTCATTCTCTCGCAGGCTAAATCCTATTTATGAATGTTTGTCTCTTTTTAGTGTGAGTTATTCGTTTCATCGAATTTCAAATCACAGCGATTCTGAAAAGGTTTCACTTAAAAAAAATATAATAGGAAAACCATAAACTAGTGTCGTAAAGTACCTATACTACGTTTATGAGGGAAGCAAAGACAAAATACTGCCAAAACTTTAAAATTAATTATCGCCACAGTAACTCTATGTGGATTGGATCCTTTTCTTTACACGACATCCAAATAATCTATTGTTCGCCAACAATTTGCGCGGGAAACGCTACTTTTGTCTTATTTTATGACATTTGACCTACGCCATATTGGTTTTGTAATCACGTCACGACAAACAGATATTTACCTTAGAGTTAGTTTTGCGTTTGGATGTTGCAGTACATTTAAATCGATGGCCGTTGCCCACATTTTTGACGAGTTTTTAACGATTTCAAACAGGCCAGTAGGTGCCTTTGTAATGTTATCGATTTTTTTTTAAAGTGTCATGTGACACTTTGTTGTAGTCTTTTTAATTAAGTTTAAAATCGATTATTTTGTATTTATATCGGTTGTTTTAATTACCTTATTAACCCTTTGTAAACGATATTTGCATTATTCCCTTTTGGAGCTAAAATGACTAAGCTACTCGCAGAGATCACTCTGGAGCACAATGTCATCTATCGAGCGTAGATGTATATAAACTTATCCTACTAATATTACAAACGTGAAAGTTTGTGAGGATGTATGGATGTATGGATGTTTGTTACTCTTTCACGCAAAAACTACTGAACCGATTACGATGAAACTTGGTATATAGATAGCTGGAGACCTGGATTAACACATAGGCTACTTTTATTCCGATATTCCTACGGGATCGAGACTTACGCGGGTGAAACCGCGGGGCGCAGCTAGTTTATAATATTTTTCCTAATATCATTATATTAATACGCAAAGAGGATTTTGCGAACGTAGTAACGTGAATTTTGCAATATTTTACAGTTTATATATAGAAGAAGTGCAGAAAGCTAAAATTTGTAAACAATATTTGCTATAAAGTTAAAAAAATTGGAAAAATGGGTACATAAAGCTATAAGTGTCCAGTATAAATTTTGGCTTGTCATGGTACAAAAGTCTATACAATGACAGGTTCAGTAATATTGGCCAATGAAATAAACCATGGTCGAAATTCGACCACCACGCGATCTCTAGTTATACTAGAGTCAAACTTTAATATTGAATTTCATTTTTGTTTTTTTTTTATGGTATAGGGGGCAAACGAGCAGACGGGTCACCTGATGGTAAATGACAACCACCGCCCAGGCACCTGTAACTCAAGAGTCTTGTGTTTGAAAAGTGTTGTTTTCATCCTAAACTTTAGATAAGAAGCTTTAATATTCAAATTCTTCTTGCAAAACTGATGAACTTCGTATATCAACTTAGAACTCGTAATTTCACACCAAACAGGCCACGCCGGAGTGCACTTTTTAGTAAAGTGATTGTTGAGTCATCGGCTCAACGAGGCAAGCGGGCGGATCAGGATCGGAAATTGAAGTTTATTTTTATTACTTAAAATTAATTTTTGCATGAAACTTCTTGCCGCTGCGGGCGGTTGGCTCCGCCCACTTGCGCTTGGCTACCGAGGCGCAACTCGGCCCGCCCCGGAGCGGCCCGTACGGTGTGAATCGTACTTTGAAGGATTTTTTTAAAAAAGCTCTATATACGTGTACATTTATTTCTAGCCAGAAGCAGGTAAATTAATTTTCGTGGTTTTTTGAAAATGATGGACATCTATACAACCACTCATCACTTATTTTACCCCCTTAGGGGTGAAATTTCCAAAAATCCTTTCTTAGTTGATGCTTACAACATAAAAGACATACACAACTGCCACAGTTTCAAGATTGTAGCCCCAACGGTTTAGGCTCTGCGTTGATGAATCAGTCAGGACAAGTAATCAATATTTTTATTTGTGATCAATACAAATACCTTCTAGTATAATAATAATATTTATTTATTGTATGGATTGCGGCAAACTATAATAGATGTTAAAACAATTCATTGTTTAATAAAAATGACTTAATAGACTTATTATTATGACCGGTAGCGCACGCTATTGGTCGGTCTGGCTTTGGTGGTGTGATAATAATGCATGCATTACAAGTTGATAACGATCTCTTCAGTGCTGATTGAGGTACGAACAACATAGCAGTTACTGTTTCTTAGTGAATCTGATAGTTGATCAATAGTGGTGAGCTTGTTGCTAACATACCGGTCTATTTCCAAAAGTTCAGTAGTCAGTTAACTAAACAGATATTTTTAAGGATTACGTCTACCCGCAATCACTTTTCTTTATCTTTAGTTCCTATCAAAACTCAACAAAACCAATAATGGAACGAGATGACGAATGAAAATAATATTATAGATAATATATTCACAGATGTTGTAATTAAAGATAAGAAAATAATAAATCAGTTAGATTCTGATCATTGCGGTCAACAAATTTATTTTTACAATAGGAACGAGAAAGTGGCAAAGAGAAATATTGTGGCAATACCTAAAACTGCCAAACGTTTTGAAAATTTTAAAAATAAACTAGAGATAGCTTACAACATACCATTTTTAGATATAGATTCCAACCCTAATACTTCCTTCAATGTTTTTTTTTGATACATTTTGTTCAGAATTTAATTCAGTTTTTACACCCAAAACGATTGTAGTTAAAGGTAATGCCACATTTAGTGAATGGGCTACTATAGGTTTACACAAGAGCAGAAAGAGACTTTATGAGTTATATGATGAAAGAAATCACAATAATAGTGAACAATTTCACATATATGTCAAAGAATACTCTAAATTGTTTAGGAAGCTTTGCAAATTAGCAAAGTCTCGTTTTCTGAGTTCAAGGATTAAAAGTAGCGATGATAAGGTTAACACCACTTGGAACATTATTAATAGTGAGACTAGAAAGCAGCACAACCAAAGCAATGAGTTTAGTTTGAAAATTAACAACAAACAAGTAACGTCAGATATAGAAGTAGCCTCTGTTTTTGAGAACTTTTGTACTAATATTCCTGTGTCAACTACTAAATCTTTGAACTCCTCACCAGCTCTTGCAGAATCAATTTTGAAGGAGAATGTTGATAGGACTGACAGTGTATTTAGGTTTCTACATGTCAGTCCTTCTGAAATTATCAAAGCTTTCAACACGCTAAATCTAAAAAAAACAGCCGACCTCTGGGGAAATTCTGTGATCATTACAAAATCTGTTATTACTGTAATTGCTAGTCATTTATCATTTATATTTAATCAGTGTGTAGATAGTGGTGTATTTCCTGATCTGATGAAATCTAGCAAAATTATTCCATTGTTCAAATCTGGCAGTACTTCAGACCCAACTAACTTTAGACCAATTTCTGTACTACCAGTATACAGTAAAATTTTTGAAAAAATTGTTTATGATCAAATGCGAAGTTTCTTTAATTGCCATAATTTGTTACATAATAAGCAATTCGGTTTTACAAGGGGTCGCTCTACAAGTGATGCCCGGTGTAGAGCTTGTAAAACATATATTTGATGCCTGGGAGGATGCCCACGATTTTCTAGGCATTTTTTGCGATTTATCCAAAGCGTTCGATTGTGTTGTTCATGAAACTCTGATCAGGAAATTATATAACTACGGTATCAAAGATACGGCGCTGGATCTCCTTACTTCTTATCTAAGTAATAGGATTCAGAAAGTCGATATTAATGGCAAGCTATCTCCAGGGTCTGTGGTAAAAATGGGCGTTCCGCAGGGATCTATACTCGGGCCATTTTTGTTCTTAATCTACGTTAATGACTTACCTTATATTGTTAAGAACAACCACGAAATAGTATTGTTTACGGATGATAGTTCACTCTTATTCAGGCTAAATCGTATGTGTACAAATTTTGACGACGTAAACGATGCTATTTCAAAAGTGGTTTGCTGGTTTACTTCTTAATGGAGAAAAAACTAAATGTATCCGGTTCACTACTCCAAACGTTAAACAGGTGAAAACGACTATACTACTTAATGAAGAAGAGTTAGAACTAGTTGATACCACAAAATTCTTAGGCATTACTCTTGATTCTAAGCTTCAATGGGGCCCTCATATTGATAAATTATCGAATAGACTCAGCTCAGCAGCATACGCAGTTAGGAAAATTCGTGAACTGACTGATGTTGAAACAGCCGGATTAGTTTATTTTAGTTATTTTCATAGTATAATGTCGTATGGTATTCTACTGTGGGGGAATGCCGGGGATATTCAATCTATCTTCGTGCTTAAGAAATCGTGATTCACTGAGGCAGAAATTTAAAGAAATTAACATAATGACGGTAGCGTGCCAATACATTTATGAAAATGTAATTACCTTCATAAAAATAAAGATCACTTCTGTAAAAAAAGTGATATACACTCTTTTAACACGCGTAATAAACATAAACGTGTTGTACCTGCCTCTAGGCTCCAAAAAATTAACAAGTCGTTTCAAGGTCAATGTGTGCGATATTATAATAAAATCCCAGATAATATTCAAATGTTAAGTATAAACAAGTTTAAGTCTACAGTAAAACGACAGCTGGCATAGCTGTCGTTTATTAAGGGCTATTACTCAGTAGGCGATTATATACAGGATAAAAACGCTTGGGATGGAATTGTAATAGAAATCTAATGTGAGCTAATATGTTTCTTATTTTCCATCTCTCATGTTTTTCTTTTCTTCTTTTTAATTTATTCCTTAATTTTCAGTTTCCCTAGTGTCATATTCTTTTTCTAGTTTATTCACTTTTAATTTTAAAAACATAATAGCACACAACAAAATGATGTGATATTTACTGAATATTGTTGAAACTGTCTGGTTTTTCTTTTTTAAAAGAGTGGCCGTGAGTTTGTTTGCCCGATTTCTTCTCACAAGGCTCAACCATTTGGAAACGGGCGGTTATAGATCGAAACAGGCAGATGTGATATTATGTTATCCATTTTGTTTTCTTTAATCATTTTACATTTGACGAAGCAAACTATTGTTGCGCTGACTCTGTGTGTGTTGATCTATAATTTTTAATTATAATTGATGGTCAATTTTATGAAATAAAGATTTTTTTTTAATTGAATTAATTTTGAAATTCGTCAACTCGTCCCAATGAGCGGAGTTTGTTTTGGGACGAGATGACGAACGACCCAAAATTTTTAGAGAGTTTTTTTTTATTGCCGCTATTACAACTATTTAGAACGAGACAATTATTTAAAAATATTCTATAATAAACCCTAAGATCTCTTATGATAAATAAATGCTTTAAAATAAAAATATTTGGCAAAAAATGTGTCAAAAATTTACGAATACTTTCTTCAAGATAATTACAAAGGCCAAATTATCTATTCGGGTCCGCCCCCACTTTACGGTAGGAGAATTCCTCTCATTAATCAGATGTTTTTTTAGCAACTTTTTAACTAGAGTACTTTGGTGCTACACGATATCCAGGGTATGAAATAAAGAGTCGGAAGGTGGTCATAGGAACTTCTGAACTAAACAAGATAAAAAAATCGAGTTTGGGCTCGATTGATTCATCTTAAGGAGTAATTTTTTACACATCAAATATATAAAAAAAGTGTGTGTGTGCAATTCACACATGGCAGAAGTGAAACTTCTAAATTAATTAACCAACGAATTTTAATACGCAAATGCACAAAAATTATACACATGAATGACACAATAAGGCGCATAGACACGTGCTAGCATACGAAGATTAAAGGAAACACTGTATTATTGTATTCTATCTCATTCTCAGGCAGGCTTAATTCATGAATGTTTCTCTCTTTTTTTTTAGTGTGAGTTTTTCGCTTCATCGAATTTCAACAACGATTTTAAAGTAGTTTCACTTCAATAAAACTTAGTTTGTAAGTACAAAAGCTGGTTAATACCTATCCTTTGTAATTTTTTGTACACCTGACAACATAACATAATTTCATGTCGATCAATTTTGTAGTTAAGGTGTGAAAGAACAAACAAACTGACTTTCGCAACAGCCCTTTCGTAAATAAGATGATCGTAAACGTGAAAATAGAGGCCAAGTTCTATATAATTATCAATCATTATGCAAACATGTCGAAATAAGGCCAAGTTCGACATCATTTGAATGTTGATTTGTGTGTAATGCTACTTTTTCCCGCCACTATTCGTTCTGGATTTTGTTGATGTCAATTTAAAATTGGAACGTTGACGAAAAATTTTTGAACGACGATTTTAGGCCCTTGCATTACTCGTTGAGACACGTTTTTTTTTTCATGTAGGCACCTCACACATAGGTGTTTGATCCCAAACTAGGTAGAGCCTGTACTATTGTAACCAGCTGTATTGTATTGTAACTGCTAGACAAAAATACATATATTTTTGTCTAGCAGTTCCCGCGCGACTTCGCTCGCGTGTACATATTTATATATTTTGCGCAGAACCCTAATTATTTTTCCAAAATAAAGGTAAGTTACTCCATATAACACCAGCTATTTGCCAGTGAAAGTCAAGTGGAAATTGGTATACCCGTTCCGGAGATTAGCCGGAACAAACAGACAGACAGACAGAAATAGGTAGGCATAGGTATCGTGCAAATAAATGTATAAGCTTAAAAAAAATCTATTATTTTGATATTACAAACAGACACTTTACGACCTATTCTCATACCTACTTAATATACAAAAAAAAAATTGAGATCGTACGAGCCGTTTCAGAGGATTTCGACCACAAACACCGTGACACTAGGTTTTATTTATTAGAAGATTTACCACATTGAAAGTCATTTTCAATTGATTTCGCAAATCCGAAGAATATCGAATGGCATTAAAAAAATATAAACTATTTAATAAATATTCACAATTGGAATTTCTCAGCAATTCCTGTTTTACTGCAACGTTTACTAGGAACATTTAAAACGGTACATGAGTCATAAAAATAAAATATTAAACCGCCAACCGGTACAACTTATGGCAATGAACTTGACAGTGTGTATAATCTGTATAAAAATTGCCGCAAATTCTAATGTCATTGTATTGTCGATCCTACTAATATTATAAACGTGAAAGTTTGTGAGGATGCATAGATGTGTTGATGTATGGATGTATAGATGTTTGTTACTCTTTCCCGCAAAAACTACTGAACCGATTGCGATGAAACTTAGTATGTACATAGCTGTAGACCTGGATTAACATATAGGCTACTTTTTATCCCGATATTCCCACGGGATCGGGACTTACCGCGGGGCGCTGCTAGTAAGAAATAACAATGTTTTATTATTTGTTTCAGTAGTTTTATAACTGGTATACAATATGGATTTTTAATTTATATATAAATCCATCCTAATATTACAAATGCAAAAGTAACTCTTTCTGAACTAATTTTGATGAATTTTTGGAGGATTTTTTTTTTTTGGGATACGCAAACGAGCAGACGGGTCACCTGATGGTAAGTGACTACCTCCGCCCAACTCGAGAGTCACAAGGGCGTTGCCGGCGTTTAAGATGTGAACAGGGGAAGGGAGGGAAGGGTTAGAGCCTCCGGTAACTTCACTCACTTGGCGAAACACAACACTATCATTGCTTCACGCATGTTTTCTATGAATCCGTGGTATCACTCCGGTCGAGCCAGCTCATACGTGCGAAAGTAGAGATATAGGAGACCTTAAAAGGAGATAGGTTACTTTTTGTCTCCAAAATTAAACTTGAAAGTTTTTAAAATGCGGATGAAACGTTTTTACGTGGGAGAGCCATGCTTCGGCACGTATGGGCCGGCTCGACTCCGCTCGATAGAACGGCCTCACAAAAAACCGGCAGTGAAGCAATACTTTTATTGCTTTTCACCGCTTGAGTGAGGTTACCGGAGGCAGGGCTACATCCTGCTTCGGGAAGTACCTGCACTCGGTCGCTAGGAGGGAACTGAGTCCCGCCTGTCATCACTGCGACTGTAGTGAGGACTCGGCTCAGCACACGCTGGCGGTTTGCTCCGCCTGGGCGACGCAGCGTCGGGCCCTCACTGCAGTCATCGGAGGGGATCTCTCGCTACCGGCCGTCATACGCTCCATGGCCGGTAGCGACAGGAATTTTACCGCGGTCGCGACCTTCTGTGAGGACGTCATCTCGCAGAAGGAGGCGGCGGAAAGGGTCCGGGAGGACGATCTCCACTCGGACCTAATTCGCCGCCGGCGAACCGGGCGGCGGAGGCGCGTTTACCAGCGCCTCATGCCGCCCTGAGTGTGGCCGCGGGTGGACGGGACGGGTTTTTCCCCTTCACCCGCTATAGTGGCCCCCCGCGAGGAGGCGGCGTCCGCGTGTGCCTGGACGTCGCCTAATTGAGAGGTTTTTACCCGAAGGTGGTGCCCGCGCTTTTGCGGGCAGGCGCTAGGGGGGGTCCGGATGTCTTAATAAAAGCTGTTCCCGGATCCCTCCTACTTAGGGCGCAGTACGGCACACCGTGTGGTTTTAGTCGGTTCGATTCCGACACACCGCCCCACCGAAAACCCCGGTGGGGTGACGGCCCGAGGGGGTTTCCACACGCACAAAAAAAAAAAAAAAAAAAAAGGCAGGGCTACATCACTCACTCGAGGTCGCGTTTTATATACCTACCAATTTAGCTATCCGTCCACGGTAAAAGTGTCAGTAGGGGCAACAACGCGTAGCTGAGAGCACGCACGCACGGCAGAACGGCATTCTCCGTAATAAAAACAAAATGTCAAATCGAACTTATTATGAAGTGGAGATGTTTAGTTATTGCTAAATGTATTTATTATGTTAAATTGCGTTATTGCTAGATGTTAGTGATCTGTAAAATCCTTTAAAAATAAGTTGCAAAAAATGATTTTGGCTATTACTTTTTTGTCAATATAATATAAAAATACTTTAGGTGTTTATTCTTTACTCGGCATTGCCGCGTGGCTGTACTAATAATAAATAATAGTTATCTTCTCAACAAAAAATAAAGGTTACTTATATATATATTCTATACAATGTTGCACTAAATCAGGTTTTGAGTGATTAGCCAGAGTGAAGTTTTAACAAATGTAGTCTATTAAACCGTCAATAATAAACCCATAATTTCTACGAAAGGTGACGAACTTAGAAGGTGTGGACTGCCAGCGTATTCATTTGTTGTAACTTGTAGGCAAGGCGAACTGACGGCTGCTTCTCTCACACAATATGTAATATAGTTAGAAATATAGTGAAAATAATAATAAGAGCTACTGAAATGTAAAACATATTGAGAGCGCCACGGATTGAGGTTTTTATTTGAGTAGGTAGTTATTTGTTATTTAATACTTTTGTGTAATATAATATGTAATACAAAAGTATTAAATTATAAGAGTATCTTTCTCTAGTCTACGCAACAGCCATTACTAGCAACCCGCCCTAGCTTCGCACGGGTAGCAGAGACATCTTCAACAATCATAATCATATTTCAACCAATTTACACAAAACCTTAACAAATTACATACCTAAACCTTCCTCATAAATAGCTCTATCTATTGATGAAAACCGCATGAAAATCCGTTGAGTAGTTTTTGAGTTTATCGTGAACAGATAGACAGACAAACGCGGCGGTATAAAATGTTGTGATGTAGTAATAGTGATGTATATGTCTACAGCATCAACATTTTATGTTACTATTGAAGGTTTAAGGATATTTTAATTTCCTATGAAAATTAAAGATATAAATTTCATAGGGGAAATAATTTTATTAATCATTATATAAAACTCAACACCCATAAATTTTTGTTATCAAGTGTGTGTTCCGATATGCACTGCGAGCACTATAAGAACTGACGTCAATTTAGTATACTGCGAAGCCGTTCCTTTATAATTAGCTTTACTGGTTACTGTTTAATACGGAACACAGTCCAGTATACTGCCATCTATGTTTTTGGCGCTGTTTTGACGTGAAAATAATTATCATATAATTATAGGTACAAGTTATCTGTTCAACAAGAAAAAAATTTGTTTGAATGTAGTTATATTTAAAAATTTAATATTCAAGTCAATTGTCAATTGACAATTACTCGCATAATAAAAGTAAGTTTACTTTTTATTAAAAGAAAATATTGTTTTTTAAGTAACCGAATGCATAATAACTTTATAACCGAATTATTTAAATGGGGCTATGTACGGTAAAAGTGATGAACATATTGCGACAAATAATTGTTTATAATCTAACTGGAAAAAAAATTGTAGTTGATCACATGATCAAAGCACCGAGAGCACCTTTCCTCGAAAACGATAGTGCTCACAGTACAAAAATGGCGACGATTTATGACGTCATATACTTCCCTAGGATACTGCGGCAGTATTCTGTCAGTCCATAACGGAACGAAGTTATCTCCAGTAAGAGCACTGAACAGTGCTCGCAGTGTATATCGGTACATACCCCAAATAAATATTTTATTTCATTATTTGTGTACTTTGTACAACCCTAGAGTGTCCGGCAGTTCGGCTACATGCACAGACGAAGGTCGCGCGGTGGGCAAGGCGTTCTCAACTTTCGAAAAGCGTAAATAAGATATATTTCTAATAATAAGATATATTCTATTGATTGCTATTATAACGTAGGTATTTTGAGTTTTGTATGGGAGTGATGTATCTGTTACGAAGTAACTATTATCTTATCTGTGCCGGAGGCCCCAACCCTTCCCTCTCCCCTATTCCCGTCCTTCCCCTCTCCCCTCTTCCCGCGCTTCTCCCCTCTCCCCCTCTTTCCCTACTCCCATCTTAAAGGGTGACAACGCACTTGTCTCTCTTGAGTTTGGCATGTGGACCTTTCCATGTGGTCACCTTTTTGGTCCGTTTTTGATCTTGAAGACGTTATATCTGTCCAGCCCACTTCCATTTTAATGATAAAGCATGCGGCATAAAACCTGATGACTCGTGGCGACCAATTTTTAAAAAACTTGGTTTGTTACCGCTTCCGTTTTTATGTTTGCGAGATTTGTATGTTTGTAGAAAAAAACAAAAGGCTTTTCAAAACCGCTAATGATATTAATCCCAGAAACAGAAGAGATCCCCTTAAACTTGTTTTAAATGATATTCGTGGGTCCACAAAATATGATAAAAACTGTTTAGCTATGTGTATACGTATATATAATAAATTACCTAGTAATTTTAAAACATTAAACAACCTAAAAAGAAATTGTATGAATGGCTCATCCTACTAATATTATAAACTTGAAAGTTTGTGAGTATGGATGTTTGTTACGGGAATGGTCAGCCCGCTCACCAGATCTAAACCCGATAGAGCAAATCTTGGATCAACTGGGAGGACAGAATTAAACAATGCTAACAGTAACCAACTTAAGACAACTGTAAAGGGCGTTGGTAGAAGAATGGGAACAATGCCACAAAGTTTTATTGACGATTTAATATAAAGTATGCCCAGACGGATGGAGGCAGTTTTGATAGCGAGAGGAGATAGCACTAGGTACTAAATGGGCCTACTTGTTAAGTTAGTCCCGGTGCCGTAGGAATGTAGCGTATATGTAGTAGTTTTGTCGTGAAGGACGACAAAACTACTGAACCGATTGCGATGAAACTTGGTATGTAGATAGCTGGAGACCTGGATTAACATATAGGCTACTTTTTATCCCAATATTCCCACGGGATCGGGACTAACGCGGGTGAAACCGCGGGGCGCTGATAGTTGAACATAATTTCTATTCCGAAAAAGAGTTCATTGATAAAAAGTTTTAAATAGTTAAAGAGCATAAATTAGATCAATATTATAAACAATACCTACTTGTAAAATTTGCATGTTGTGTACACTTCTCAATGTAAGACCTTTTATACCATGTTTTATGGCATAAGCATGTCCTAATGCGACTGTGACTTTCGTAAATTTTCTGATTTTTGTGTGACGTATTCTTTGCATTTTTGTAATACTTAGCATACTACACTCTGTTCCCCACTGGTACGCTACAATTTTATTTTTATCTGTTGGTTGAACTTTCAAGTTTGGCAGATTAAACATGGCAGTAGACTGGAGTTTAAAACTTTAGTTTTTATGTTTGCGGGCATGTTGCTTTTGAATATTTCTTTCAGACCCTACTTATTCCACGTTAGCTGTATATTCCGCTCCACTTCCCACTCATTGTTTCTTCGGTCGAAGTTAATGTGTTATACATATTGGTCTGTGTATTTGAGGGGTTCGCCTCCTACAGAAATTGGGCTTTTAGTTCTGTTGGTCATGATCATTGTTTTTGACAGGTTCTTTGCCAGCCCTACTATTTTACTGGCTTCATTTAATTAGTCTATCATAAATTGCAGTTCCGTCTCTATCTTTGATAGTAACACCAGATCGTCTGCAAATCATAAGTGGCTTAGGCACGTATCTTCAATTTTTATACATTCTTTCCAGTCAAGCTGACTAATTATCGATTCAAGTGTAGCTATAAATAGGTCCCCTTGTCTTACACTTATTGACAGGAAACCATGGGCCGGCTATCTCTACGCTTATTTTTTATGTTGCTACATTTACTTGGCATTCAATTTCAGTGAATCCACCGATTTTAATCCGCACTAAGGTAAGAAAATCTTTAAAATTCAAACAATTATTTAATTAGACTTACTTTTGATGTAGACTTCAAAATTCAGGCGAGGGAAGCGTCTGACACCACGCGGTAATTTGAAATTTCTGTTTTGTATTTGAACACAATTTGTATTTCGTCGGCAATTTGGACATCAAATGTAATGTCGGGACAATCTAGACGAATCCCGACCACCTTATGCGACTCTGACCTGCTGGAGCCATCGCTTACACTACCCAATCCATCGGTATAAGCAAAATCCCTTCCCTTCCCTTTTTCCCAATATCTCAAATTAATATCCCAATTTTCCCATCTCTAATTCCCAAAGTTCCCGGTTGACGGCAACAGGCTTGCCCCGTGTTGCGTGGGACCATTTTATATTTTGTATGTTTAAATATTTCGCATTGCATATTATGTTTTCTATATATTTTACACTAACTGTTGTCCGAGACTTCGTTCGCATGGAAGTTCAAATTCCACGGGGACCGTACAATTTTCTGGAATAAAAAGTAGCCTATATCCTTCCCTAGGATGTAATGTATCTCCCAGTGAAGTTTCATTACGATCCGCTTAGTCGTGAAAAGGCCAAAAACAAACAGTTACTTTCGCGTTTATTATATTAGAATGGATGTGTTTTCGTGTGCCTATTACAAATACTCACACGGAAGGACCTGCCTGACCTCCACAACGCAATCATATGACATTACCCACACCTCTCATAACATACTATCGCAATCTGACTCCTTTTCATTCATGGCACGTGTGAGTACCTACACTGATGCACAAACATAAAAAAATAAAATACTAAAAATATCCTTCAACGATTCGACAAGAGAAAGCAGTAATATTTATTCTGTAAAACACATCATACAACAAATAAAAATAATAACATATAAAAGAATATAACATTTTCTTGACATGTCATTTATACATGACACTGACATGTCACATGACGCGTCAATGCCACGTATGCGACCAAGTTTCTTTGAATGTTAATTACAAAAAAAAAACTTTTTATGTTACTGAGGGTTGTACGCCGTGCCCTAGAAAATAGTTGGACTCTCAGTATACACTGCGACGGACAAATGCGACCTTAGTACTGATTTTCAGTGCCCACCTTAGTTGTCGACTTGACGCCAACAGCCGCAATTGCCATCTGATGATGAAATATAAATGTAAAAGTATTAACCTTTCCTACTTTTGGATCAATTCCAGCATGGTAAGCGAAAATTATAACTAATTTACATTTGCGGACAGTCATAATTGATACGTCATAATAATTAGGCACGATGATCTTCGACAATGACTGATGATCTTCGACAATGACTGACGAAATGGTCTTGAATTATAGCCAAGGACACTAGATCAAGTCACCTTTGAAACAAAACTTGTTTGTAGAAGTCAGTACTTATTGCGTGCGTACATCTATGGGTATGAATTCATTAAACCTCATCCATTACACTATCGACGTCAACCCACTCCTAACGCAAGCGTTTACCTTACCTGGAAGGGTTAACGAGAATACTAGTAATGTATGATATGAGCATGACCCATGTATTTTTTGGAACCAGACCAGACGCTCGGCGGATAGGGGCTAGACGGAAAAAAGTGTTAGCGTAAAATCCAGACTGCTGAATTAATTTATTTACGCCATCTGTGTATTTTGCGAGATACTACTGTTATTTGATGTTGGTTGTGTACTAATTATCCATATGTTAGTTAGGGTAACTTTCACAGATGGGGCAATTTTAATTTCAAGTTTTTACCATATTTACTAAATTTAGATACAATTAATTCTATCCATTAAATATATATTATACAAGCCAAAGGAACTTCGTTACAACCGGGTGCCTCAAAGACACCTCACTTTTTTTTTTTTATTGCATATTGTGATTTTAATCCAGTAAGGATATAATGTCAACCCCGTCGAATCTTAACCGAAATATAGCACACATTTACTTCAAATTACTTATAACATAATTACGTCATTGTTAAACTACTGCAATGAGATGACATAATGTCTTGGCTACATCTTTTACAGTCAATAGAAGTTCTTTCATAAAAGCCTCACGTCAGTTTTATTCCTGTCACAATCGATCAGCAAATGTTTTTACCTCTTTAATTCTATTACATACATGACTATACGTATGTTCTTTTAAATCTATCTGTATCCTGTGGTACGACTCACCCTTGATGATTTTCTGAATTATAGTTATCACACGATACAAAGAGTTCGCCCAACAATAGATAAATTAGATTTTCTTTCTCCAAAGACATCCAAAAAACCAATTTCAATAAAAATAATATCACCGCTATTCACTTTTTTTATCCCGCCAAATCACTTTCGCTATTTGACGTTGATAATGGCGCGAATATCTCACATCGATGTTACGTAAGCAAAAGTAACGTTTCGTTTCATCTATGGAGAGTGAAAGTGGTTGTCTATGCTCTATTGTGTTGTATCTATGTATATAATTGTTGTAATTATACAATTACGGTGTAGTTCGCGATGTACAACATAGTCCGGCCGGTGTTACATGAAAGTTTGTTGTGTTGCTATGTTTAAAGAGTATTTTATTCTGATTAAACAGAGTGTTTTATTTAAGTTAAAAAAAAACTGTTAATTGTAAACACACATCTATATGTCATCATGGCAACATGTGTCATCATGACAATATAATATATGTCAAATGAGCGTGACGGTCACGTGAGTTCAGTGCTTTTAATGCCTGCGCTAATAATCCTACTAATATTATAAACGTGAAAGTTTGTGAGGATGTATTTATGCATGGATGTGTAGATGTATAGATGTGTAGATGTATGGATGTGTAGATGTATGGATGTATGGATGTACGGATGTTTGTTACTCTTTAACGCAAAAACTACTGAACCGATTGCAATGAAACTTTGTATGTAGATAGCTGGAGACCTGGATTAATATATAGGCTACTTTTGATCCCGATATTTCCACGGGATCGGGACTTACGCGGGTGAAACCGCGAGGCGCTGCTAGTACATATATAGATACACTAGAGGACGCTAATCTAAACATTGAGTTTTGTCATTTCCTTATTAATTAATGTCACCAACCTGCTAATGTGACGTTTTAAGTCCTTCTTTTCGTTTAAGTTTTCACTTCTGTCGGTAGTCCCATGACTGCCTATTTTTTTTTGTCCAAATGTCAGCTGCCTCTTAAGGAAATTATCCCCAATTCGCAGTAGAATTTAAAAACGTACATTTAATTCGTGGATACTTTTAACATTTAATGACTTCCTTTACGAGGTGCTTGATGAAAAATGCAAACCGATTACTAATCAGTTTTGATTTGGTCATGAATGCTCTAGTTTAGTTACTTTTCGAGTGTATTGAAGATACTCGGAAGCCCAGAAAATCGGCCCCTCTGATTGACGGTGTTAAAAAACTGTACAATCTCTAGCTCTGCACACAACCTACGCACATAGAGTTTATTTTACAACTAATTGACATACCAATAAACTGGCTGTATGTTTTGCTACCTTTGCTCTCAGCTATAAAGATTCATAAACATTTTCTCTATGCCTCGTTATTGAATTCTGCGAAACGATTATCATATTCCTGAAATTAATGTATGGCGAACATAATATATTATATTTCATTGTTAAATCTTTATTAAAGCTATACATATTTTTCGGATGTTTTTTCAGTTACTTCTATTATTTAATTTGCAAAATGAAATATAATATACCTAATCATGATGCCGAGGTATTTTTAGAATGCGAGGGCGAGAGTGAAGAAATTACCATACGCTGTGATCGAGGTACGACCATGATGGGAGGTAGGGTGAGGAGATTAATTCGATGAGCGAATATCTGGAATGTTCACTCGTTTCTGTTGTCCTCGAGTTACCGCTAAAATATGTAAAATTATCTATTATAGTATATATATATATATTTTACGTGGGAGAGCCATGCTTCGGCACGTATGGGCCGGCTCGATACCACGGCCTCACAGAAAACCGGCAGTGAAACAGTACTTGCATTGCTTTTCGCCGCGTGAGTGAGGTTACGCAGGCCCTAACCCTTCCCTCTCCAATAAGCCCGTCTTTCCCCTCTCCCCTTTCCTCCCCTCTAATCCCTCTCTCCCGTCTTCCCAGCTCTCCCCCTCTTCCCCTACTCCCACCTTAAAGGGCGGCAACGCACTTATGACTCTTGAGTTACAGGTGCCCATGGGCGGCGGTAGTCATTTACTATCAGGTGACCCGTCTGCTCGTTTGCTTCTATACCATAAAAAAAAAAAAGAATTTTCAAGATTTTTGTGTAACTGACAATGATGGGGATGGAACTATTATTAATTGATATAAAAGTTTGTTTATGACGTCGATTGCAAAATTTTAATTACTTCGATCTCATTTCAAATATAGTAATCATTAACATTTTGCTCCTATGCAAGGGAGTACCTAAGATAGACTAATTTTAGTATTATTTATTTTAGTTTATATACACTAAGTTGTTTAAGGCAGTCATGGACAATAAACAAAGGTATAATAATTTTCATTCGGTAATAAATTTTCCACATTTTTTTAGTAGAAAGTAATTTTCTTTAAATCTTATTTTGTAGAAAATAAATTTCTTCTAAAATTTATTTATGTTAGGTCAAAGACAGTGTTATCCATACTATATAATTCGTGTGGCAATTCAAATTTATCCCATGGGAACCGGTTTCTGATAATTTTTCTTAATTTTTCGTTCCGTAAGAACCTTCTACAAAGTATTAGAAAACATAAAAAAAAGATGAATGAAGTCGATTAAAAGTTCTCAAGTTACGACGTGAACAAGGGAAATAGGGATTCAGTTTTAGGGTTCCGTACCTAAAGGGTAGAAACGGGACCCTATTACTAGGACTCCACTGTCCATCTGTCTGTCTGTCACCAGGCTGTATCTCATGAACCGTGATAGTTAGACAGTTGAAATTTTCACAGATGATGTATTTCTGTTGCCGCTATAACATCAAATACTAAAAATAGAATAAAATAAATATTGAAGTGATTACATACAACAAACGTGATTTTTTTGCCGTTTTTTGCTCGGAATTAATAAGGCTACCGGTAGACGCTTGAAATATTAACAGAATATTATAGTGTTTAATGTTGTATAGATTTAAAAACCTTCAAACCTTCAAGAAATGAATGTACTCCTTTCTCAAAGGCCGGCAACGCACTTAAGACTCTTGAGTTGCAGGTGTCCATGGGCGACGGTAGTCACTTACCATCAGGTGACCCGTCTGCTCCTTTGCCCCTTATAATATTAAAAAAAAAAAAAAAATTATGGTACGGAACCCTTGAAGTCCGACTCGCACTTGGCCGGTTTTTATATATAGATATCCCTTTCCTTCTAATGCCTTCCCCAGTCACCTATTTTCCCCTTTCAATATACTCCCATTTTTTTTTTCAGGATTTATATCCTATACTCTTTCTTGTGCCTCTGGCAATGTTTAATTTCATGATGTCCGAGTGAGTAGTTGAGCCATGAAATCGTAACAAACACACAAACGTCTGCTCGTTTGCCCTCTATAATATATAAAAAAAAAAACAATAATAACTACAAGAGTACAAACTTTCGCGATTTGTGGACAAATTAAAAAGAAATACCTTTATTGCGTTTAGTTGTTCAGGTTTTATAACTAAAGCACTAAACGCGTTTAAGACCCGTTTGATTAACAACGTTTCGATTTATTTTACCGATCATGGTTATTGATAGACTGGCGTCAACTCAGCGTCGCCTTCGTGAAGATTGCTTATTAAGGCTTAAGGCTTTGCGAGTGTATACAGGTGTAAGTATTGCGCACCGAAAACCGAAATACAAAATAGTGGATTTAAAATCTAATTCTCAGTTCAAAATAGTTGAGATTTTCTGCAGAAACATTCCCCTTTTTAACCGACGAAAAAAAAGGAGGTTCTCAATTCGACCGTATAATTTTTTTTTTCTTTTTTATGTCTGTTCAGCCCTCACTCCGTTATTTATGAACCGATTTTGATTATTCTTTTTTTGCTAGATAGGGTATACCTCAAGGGTGGTCCCATGTCAAGGAAGTCATGATCTGATCATGGGATCCTGAAAAAATTGAAAGAAACCCTCGAAAATTGTAGGAACGAATAGTGTTTCTGTTTACTTTTCATTACTTTATCAGGTATTTGCGTTTAGGAATCATCACATCATGTAGCTGAGCTGATGATGAAAAAAACCATAAAATAAAAATCTTTTTCACAAAAAATTAAACCGACTAAGACTTAAGGTTTATTTATTTTTTGCTTTTTAGTTCTCTTCGTCGGTTTAATTTTTTGTGAAAAAGATTTTTATGTTTAATGTCTTGTCTGAACTGTCATCACAGAGTTGCCAGTTTACACTTCGAGTTGTCCATCTTAAGGTTGTCTGGAAGAAATCGCAACTAGCGATAAGACCGCCGATTGTAACATTATTCAATGTTTTTCATTTATGTTGTAACTTTTCTATGGTGTACAATAAAGAATATTGTATTGTATTGTATATAATTTAACTATACAAAGTACCTGCAAAATTAGTTTTATTTAAATACATAGGCTGCACTAAAAGTATCGGGAATGGAATATTTCCACTGTTTCTGTCATATTAAAATCTTTTTAATTGAAAACTCCTTGGTTTTAACAATCGAATACCATTTATTTATTTAAAAAAAGATTCTCGGTCTTATCACAAGGTTTTGTCAAACTTGTTTAGTCGTTGAGAAAATGGAATTGACTCGAGAAAATTCAAGACTTATTATGACTTTCGAAGTGGTTTAACGCAAAAACAGTGTGTTGACCGAATGATTTCTGCATTTAGTGATGAAGCCCTATCCAAAACCACAATTTATCGCTGGTTTGCTGAATTTCATTGTCCCACTCACCGCTCCGACTTCGTACATTCTACCTTCTTTGTTCAATCTGTCCTGTTATGGAACGCGCTCCCTCTCGAGATCAGGATGGCAAAAACTCGGCTTACCTTCAAATACATGTTGCGGAGACATGCCTTATCAGATTCTTTTCAATCTTAGACTCCCTCCTTCACGAGTTTATATTATATGTATATGTGTATTTATTTATGTATTATATGTAATAGTATCATTATCACTTAATATATATATATATATATATGTACAGGTGTATGTATTATATTAGCATGTAGATTGATTATAAAGTATCGTGGGTACTAAAATAATATTATATCTAATTTAAAATAAATATCTCTCAAACTCTGTGCATCTACCTTGTTTTGTCTCTGCATCGCCCAAAGGTCGACTGGGAGAAAATGCCTACGGCATTAAGTACACCTTTGACACATTTTGTGCATAATGTATTATTAAAAAAAAAAAAAACAAGAAGCTGTGGACGCCTACAGAACGGCCATTTTGGAGACCCCAACTTCCGAATGGAATGGTTGCTTCAATGATTGGTTCCATCGTATGGAAAAATGTGTCAAATTTCGCGGAGAATACTTCGAAAAGCAATAAATACATTTTTAAATAGTAATGTTGTGTCACTTCCTTGATTCCCGAAATTTTTAGTGCCGCCCTCGTATAATAACTATTTCAGAAATATTTAAACATGAATATATTATTATTGACAATGTATGCGAAGAGTGACCTTGGACGACATACCGTCTTTCAAAAACCTTTTTGACGTGTACTCAAAATAATTTAAAATTTAATTTAAATAATGCCACTACTGTAATCTGTAAAGCTGAAGAGTTTTTTGTTTGTTTGTTTGTTTAAAGGCACTAATCTCTGAAACTATCCGTTAGATTTGAATAATTATTTTTGTATTGGATAGAGTATTCATTGAGGAATGTTATAGGCTATGTAACATTACGCTACGATCATTAGGAACGGAGCTGGGACCATAAACGCAGGTGAAACGGCTGGTAAATCTATACGAATAAATAAAATTGAAGTGTTTGTTTATAATGTCATAATAACAGCTATTTACTAAATGCATTTTTTTGGAGTTTACTCCTTAAGAATCGATTGGCATATAAGGCGCCCGGTATGAAAAAAATATGAAGAGTAAAATTTAGTGATCGGAGGGCAGCGTAACGCTTTATTGTGCTTTTTATGCTTTATTGGAGTTTACTCCTTATTCTCGACGCATGTAAGTAGATGTGAAATGTGTATACCTTTATGTTATATATATGTGTAAATATATACAGAATATATAGAGGGAGGGAGGGAGGGAGGAGGGAGGGTGGGAGTTAGGGAGGGGGGAGGGTGGGAGTTAGGGAGGGTGTTAGGAAGGGAGGGAGGGAGTTAGGGAGGGTGTTAGGAAGGGAGGGAGGGAGGGAGTTAGGGAGGGTGTTAGGAAGGGAGGGAGGGAGGGAGTTAGGGAGGGAGAGAGAAGAGAGAGAGAGTAAACTCCAGTCGTGCGTCAGAGCTGACACACATTTTTTTTTTTTATATATTATAGGGGGCAAACGCACACGACTACCGTCGCTCATGGACATCTGCAACTTAAGAGTCACAAGTGCGTTGCCAGCCTTTGAGATAGGCATCTGAATGTGAATTTTTGGCTGTCTGTTCCGGCTAATCTCCAGAACGGGTGGACCGATTTCCACGGGACGTTTACTGGCAGCATGTGTTGTACCTTTGAGTTGAGTAACTTTTATTTTGGACAAAGAATTAGGGGTCTGTATACATGCAAGCGAAGCCGCGCACACTGCACTGTGTTTTACGAGGTTACGTACACTAATTTATACAAATTTTAAATACATTCAGCTGAATAAATACATGTATAAGTACATCACGATTTTATGCCACGACAAAAATACACGTAATTTGAAGATTACACATAATTTTTAACCGACTTAAAAAAGGTGGTTCTCAATTCGACAAAATTCTTTTTTTTTGTTAACCCCCGACGCAAAAAGAGGGTTGTTATAAGCTTGACGTGTCTGTGTGTCTGTCTGTGGTATCGTAGCTCCCAAACGAATGGACCGATTTAAGTGAGTTTTTGCTTGAAAGGTGACTTGATTGACAGTGTTCTTAGATATAATTCAAGAACATCTGTTCAGCCGTTCGAAGATCATATACCTATAATGATTTTCAATTTCAAAAACCCTCAATTCCAATCACATCCAATCAAGGACTATCTAGCCTACTTAGTAGCTTAAAATCGAAAATATACCCACACTAGCAACCCGCCCCGGCTTCGTACGGGTAGCAGAGACATCTTCAACATATTTCAATAAATTTACACCAAATCTTAACAAATTATACACTTAAACCTTCCTCGTGATCACTCTGTCTATTAGTGAAAACCGCATGAAAATCTGTTCAGTAGTTTTACAGTTTATCGCGAACAGGCAGACGCGGGGACTTTGTTTTATAATATGTATGTAGTGATAGTTCCGACAGACACTCAGCGGCTTAATATGTAATAAGTTGTCTGGTTGTCTGGTAGAGATTGCTTTAAGCGAGAAGACCGCCATTTTACCTAGCTTTTAAATTAAATTTAAGATCTATTGTAAGTTTGTATGGTGTACAATAAAGAATATTCTATTCTATACTCGCGCGTCCTGTGTGACGTTGCACTTACACCACATATTTACCAGTATAATGTAAAATTGTTGAATAAATCATCTGGACTTCGACAAACCCCTCAATAATTATAAACTTTATAAAAACTATGTCACCCACTTCAATGATAAATTGTAATAAACTGTGTTTTTCATCCCTTTATTGTCCACCCTTGGAGGTGGAATATTTTGCTTCAAATTTAAATGGGATCCACCTTGAGTATAACCAATTCAAATAAAAAAGAATGTCTGAAATCGGGTTACAAATGGAGAAGATATCGCGTAATAATTTTAAAGCACTTGAAAACCCCTTCAACGATTAGAAAAGAGCTGATGATCTTCAAACGGCTGAACAGATTTTCTCGAATTATATCTAAGAACACTCTCGATCAAGTCACCTTTCAAACAAAAAAAAACGCACTTAAATCGGTCCATTCGTTTGGAAGATACGATGCCACAGACACACATACCCCTCTTTTTTGTCGGGAGTTAAAAAAGGACGATTTCAAAAATAGTTGAACAATTTTCCCACTATCCCACTAAAATTATAAACTAGCAGCGCCCCGCGGTTTCACCCGCGTAAGTCCCGGTACCGTGTTAATACCGGGATAAAAAAAGCCTATGTGTTAATCTAGGTCTCCAACTATCTACATACCAAGTTTCATCGCAATCAGATCAGTAGTTTTTGCGTGAAAGACTAACAAACATCCATACATCCATACATCCACACATCCATACATCCATACATCCTCACAAACTTTCACGCTTATAATATTAGTAGGATGTGAAAGTTTGAATGGATGGATGGATATTTGTTACTCTTTCACGTAAAAACTACTGAACCGATTGCGATGAAACTTCGTATGTAGATAGCTGGAGACCTGGATTAACATATAGGCTACTTTTTATCCCGATATTCTTATGCCGGAACCTACGGGGGTAATAGTATGAAATAAAGATATTAAATTGGAATTTCCATTGTAAGGATTTAGAAGCTATACTACACTACATCTTCACTACAGTTGAAACGAAACCACACGGTTTTCCCTGGAAATACCAAAAGACGATTTGTATCGAATGGACTTGTAAGGAAAACCACAAATTTCTCTAGAAACTGGTGTCTACTTCAAATTAAATTGACGCATAAAATGTAATGACAAAATAAAATCTTTATAACAAAAAAAAATGTGTGTCAGCTCCGACGCACGACTGGAGTTTACAATTTACTGGAGTCTCTCTCTCTCTCTCTCTCTCTCTCTCTCTTTCTCCCGAACTCCCTCCCTCCCTCTCTCTATATAGTCTGTATATATTTACACATATATATAACATAAAGGTATACACATATCAACTTACATGCGTCGAGAATAAGGATTTAACTCCAATAAAGGATAAAAAGCACAATAAAGCGTTACGCTGACCTCCGATCACTAAATTTTACTCTTCATATTTTTTTCATACCGGGCGCCTTATATGCAAATTGATTCTTAAGGAGTAAACTCCAAAAATTAAACCGATGTAAAGAACTAAAAAGCAAAAAATAAATAAACCTTTTAAGTCTTAAGTATTGAGCTTATTTACATAAACTATCTAATTTTATATAAACTTATTTTGAGTCGGCGCAAAGAAGACTTTGTTAATTTATTTTTTGCTTTTTAGTTATTTTCGTCGGTTTAATTTTTTGTTAAAAAGATTTTATTTTATGGTTTTTTTCATCATCAGCTCAGCAACATGATGTGATGATTTCTAAACGCAATACCTGATAAAGTAATGAAAAGTAAACAGAAACACTATTCGTTCCTACAATTTTCGAGGGTTTTTCTCAATTTTTTCAGGATCCCATCATCAGATCCTGACTTCCTTGACATGGGACCACCCTTGAGGTATACCCTATCTATATCGGTTCATAAATAACGGAGTGAGGGCTGAACAGACATAAAAAAAAAATATTATAAGGTCGAATTGAGAACCTCCTTTTTTTTCGTCGGTTATAAAATCGAAAGTAGTCAAATGATTGAGATGAAATACTACACAACGAGCGAGTTTCTATGACTGACTGCACGCATTATGCAATGGTTTTAGTAGTCGCCTGCCTTGCCACTACGCCGCGCTGAGTGTGAGAGATTCCCACACGGGACAAAAATTTGTGTGATCAAATAATTGACCCGAGTCTATCCAGACTCTCAGTTCTTTATGTCAGTTGTTTAAATGTTTGTAAAGTCCCCCACGTCACAGGTATCATTCCTTAAACGAAAGCAGTCTTTAAAAAAAAAAACTGTCAGTCCTAACTGCAAGTCAGAAGTGAAAACACACACACATCTATATATATATGTATCTGAGTGTGACGGTCACGCGAGTTCAGTGCTTATCCCCATACCAAAAGTTCACAACGTGCCTAAAGAAGTTTTCACTTCAAAAACTATTAGTCGTAAGACTGCACGTCAAAAGTGAAAACAAAACTTACATAGATACACATCTATGTATCTGAGCGTGACGGTCACGCGAATTCGGTGCTTTTTCCATAAAGAATTGTTCAATTAAAAAATATGATTCAGCATCATTAAACAAAATAGTATAACACTAATGAATTTTTAATTCTTTTTTAACCTCTGACTAAAGGAGGGATGTTATAAGTTTAACGTGTGTTTCTGTGTCTGTCTATAGCATTGGATCCGCGAACTCGGACATTACAGTCGAATGCACTATTTACTAAAGTCCGTCCATCCACAGGTTGGATGAACCTCTATAAAGCTTTCTTTGACGTTTTTAGGGTTTTCTACCTCGAAAGGAAAAAACGGAACCCTTATAGGATCACTTTGTTTTCCGTCCGTCTGTCTGTCTGTCTGTCAAGACCCTTTTTCTCAGGAACGCGTGCAGGTATCAAGCTGAAATTCATATCAAATACTCAGGTCTATTCTCCCTAGGAGCTGTGAAAAAATCAAACTTCTAAGCCAACGATAACAATCAAAAGATACAGCCGTTTATGCCGCAAATTTTCGACACTCGCAAGGGAATGAAAACTTACAGGGTACTCCCGTGAACTCATAATCTTGAAATTTGGTACGAAGCAACGTCTTATAGGACAGATAAAGGAAAAATTGCGAAAACCGTAAATTTTTAGTTACATCATATAATAAAAATATTTTACGGAACCGACTCGCACTTGGCTGGTTTTTTTTAACCAGAACCAAAAACGTAAATCTTTACGTCCAAAGGTTCCCTGGAAGATGTAATTGAAAAATAGAATTGCAAAATCTTCACAATTTGTTGTTTTTGAATACCAAACAAGGTCCCTCGAGATAGTTACGTGTTAGAAGCAATATCATGATGTAAGTTCCTTCAAACAATAGATGCGATGATCATGTGAACCTCGGCAGGAAACTTTAGCAATTAATTAAAACGGAAATAAGTTGTAGACCAGTGTTGCCAACGTTTGAAGTTTTATCCCTACATTTGATGGAAATAAAGTAGTACTGGGGTCGTTCGAAGAGTAGTTGTTCAGGTTTTGTTCATCCGACTGATGGTAAGCGATTATCGGTACCTTTAAACACTTTAACTATAAATTACGTCACAGGAATTTCATGTTTTTTGGCAATACCTCGTCCTTGTCACAGCTGGTCACATTTGTACAATCCTCTCTGGTGTGACGTCACATATTTTGGACCAGCAGTTAAAAATTATTATTGCGAGTGAGAACTCGTCAACAGTAGATGAATAAATAATAATAAACAATAGCCTATTACGATTTTTTAAGTTGTTCTTTTTTTACAATTACCTACTGGTTTGTGTTTTAACACTTGAGAGTTTGTGACGTAACTAAGCTTATGACCCCCGCACCTTGTCACATTATGTCACACTTCGTTGACTCCCCGCCCCATTATGTGACGTAATTTATTATAACTAGAACTACAACCACCCCATAAAAATCTAGCAACAATATTCGATAGCAGTCAAACCGAGGCAGCTACAGGATAGAGAAACTAATAACTGGATGCATCTCCGCCATTTTGTTGAAAATCGTTGTATCTGGCAACTTTGAAGAGTTATATGGTGCCGTTTTGCAATATGGCATTATTAGTTCCGATCCAATAGATCCTTGCCGCTCTACACGCATGTATTTCAAGCATATAATATAAATGTGACATAGCATACCATGTTACAGATTTTAAATAGTCTTATAACCTTCAAAAATTAAGGATACAAAAAAGAATTGTTCAAAACCGATTTGTGATTCCAGAGATAAGTGTTTAACCAAAAAAAAAACGAAAGTTTAGTATAACTAAAAACACACTTTAATTTCATCCTCAGCGCCTTTTCCCAACTGAGTTGGGGTCGGCTTTCAATCTAACTCCGATACGGCCGAACTTTGATATTTTACGTGAAGCGACTGCCATCAGCCCTCCACAACCCAAGTACTAGGCTATATCGAAGTTCTGTAGTTAGACCAGGTTGTCGGACTTTTTTAGGGCTGCAACTACCTGTAACGACGAATGCCACAGATGTTTGTATGGCACCCGGGGCCGACGATTTAACGTGCTCTCCGAGGCACAGGGGTCTCAATGTGTTAAGAATGGTCACCCATCCTAGACTGACCTGGCTTGTATTACTTAACTTTGTAATGTGTTAAGCTACTCGGTTACCACTTAGCCACGAGCCCCTCTAAAAACACACTTTAATGGCAAACCAAGTTAAAAAAAATTTTCACCATCCACTTCTCAGCTTCATCCTCAGACTAGTGTAACCAAGACCAGTCTGTTAGACTCGTCTTAACGAATCATATGAGCCCAAACTCGTGGGGTTTAATATTCCACTGTCCTACCCCTGGCTCCATCATCAGATCAGCTCCAAGTTGCTAAATTATAGTATTGTATATACATACACAGTTTCATGTAAAACTTCCAAGTAAAACTAATAAATGCGTTTTAAAAAGAAACATTCAGCTTTATATTTAATAATATAGATCAAAAACTAGCAAAAAGGGTGTCCCTCCAAAATTCAAATTCTCTTCACATAAACGACTCACGTTGCAAGTGAAAAAATTTGTATCATTTTCTCTATGGTGCGTTCTCACGGCGCGAAATGCAAAACTGTTTGGTAAAAACGCTATCGTATATCTAACGCGGTAAGTTTCCCGACGACACTGTAATAATCTATAATATCTTGAATATGGGACGAAAATTGTTTGAATACGGAAACTACATTATGAAGTAAGTAATCTGTTTTAATTCGTTCTCAGCCAATACTTGACAACTACAATGTATATTCAACTATAAGGTCTAATTAAAGAATATTGTTTTGCTATTTAATAATAATATAAAATCTTTTTATTTTGAGTCGGCGCCAAACAAAAAACTGATTAATTATCAAAATTTTATTTGGCGCTGACGCAAAATAAGTTTATACAAAATTAGATAGTTTATGTAAATAAGCTCAATACTTAAGACTTAAGGTTTATTTATTTTTTGCTTTTTAGTTCTTTTCGTCGGTTTAATTTTTTGTTAAAAAGATTTTATTTTATGGTTTTATTCATCATCATGATGATGATGATGAAAAATGATGATGATTTCTAAACGCAATACCTGATAAAGTAATGAAAAGTAAACAGAAACACTATTCGTTCCTACAATTTTCGAGGGTTTCTCTCAATTTTTTCAGGATCCCATCATCAGATCCTGACTTCCTTGATATGGGACCACCCTTGAGGTATACAGACATAATAAATATATATATTATACGGTCGAATTGAGAACCTCCTTTTTTTTTCGTCGGTTAAAAAATGATTGGATATATTAGAGGGCTCAGACTTCCGACAATAGTTAGATTGGCAGACATGCACCTTGACTTTTTTTTTTTTAAGTGAAAACTTCTTTAGCGGCCTTGTGCACTTTTTGATGGGTAAAAAATGTTAAACTCGCGTCAGGACACGTGACCCTTATGTCCGTCCCCATTGAAAGTTCGTACGACGGAGCGAGTTTCTTATGTACAGCGTCAGAGAGACAGGGACAGAGAGAGAGAGAAAAGAGAGGAGAGAGTTTAGGTTTTCATTTTTCGATACTATAAACTAGGTCTTTGAGTATTATTACAGATTAGCAGCGCTACGCGGTTTCACCCGCGTAAGTCCCGATCCCGATGGGAATATCGGGATGAAAAGTAACCTACCCTAAATCTACGTACCAAGTTTCATCGCAATCGATTCAGTGGTTTTTCGTAAAAGAGTAACAAACATCCATCCATCCATCCAAACTTTCACATTTATAATATTAGTGGGATATAATATTAGTGGGATTATTCTTTACCATACCTTCCTTCAAACCTTGCTGTAAAACAATATCCGCTCTAATACGATTACACTCAAACGACGTACAGAAAATCGTCTGTTTTAGTCACCCTTGGGAATCCCAACAAGATACGAGCTGGTCAAAGTTACACCCCAATACGTGCTACTTAGGTCGATCGAGGGGCGTTTAGTTCGTGCATTTAAATTTGAGAGAGCAATTAAATGATTACGTTTCGAGTGCAGTTAGTTTAAAGATGAGTTTGGTCGTGAGGTGACGCATCTGTCCATGACCACGCGAAGATCACGACTGTTCTGTAGAATAGTGGCGCTGAATAATTTTATTTGAATGACCTCTGATTTTATCTTATCTTTAGGTAGACGGATATCCGGAAATTTAAAAAATGGATATTAGTTACGTTGTTTCTTGATATTGTGGATTTAACGAAATAATATATTAACACCCCTGTTATCAATTTCAAAACTGATATGTCTAATCTAAGTTACAGGAGTAATGATCTTAATTTTGGATCCATAATTATAGTCCAAGAAACTTGTCAACGCTTGTAATTACATTTATAGCATGATTGATTTTGCTAAATAAAAAGGACTTCCTAACGGTAAGAGCAGCTGTCTCCAAATTATGTTTTTAAATTGCTAAGGTAATAAACAAAAATACGACCTGCTAAATGAAAAGTGGTTACCGCAAAGTATTTTTCACGTTCACATTGTTTTTGTATATCACCTTAATATTATAATGATTGTTATTTTACAGCCACCGAATACTACCATTATTGCGATAGTACAATAAACCTTATAGCTGGCTTACAAGTAGGTACAAATATCCGGACAAAAAACCGGATATTGGTGTCATCTCTATTTCCAAGACGGTAACAATGGAATGAATATTTACATAATAATATGAACCGGTTTTTCATCAACATTCGTAATAATTTAGCAATTTGGACATTCTAAGGCCAAGGCATTATAAGACTTTTCAATAAATATGTGACACCTTAAGACACCTCACACACGGCCGTATGATCCTAAACTAGGGAAAGCCCATGCTATGGTAACCAGACTGCTGATAAACATACTTATATATTACTAAATACATACATATCACTACATAGTATAAAACAAAGTCGCTTTCTCTGTCCCTATATCACTATGTATGCTTAAATCTTTAAAACTACGCAACGGATTTTGATGCGGTTTTTTTTAATAGATAGAGTGATTGAAGAGGAAGGTTTATATGTATAATAACATCCATTAAATAGTGGAGATATACTGTTATTTTGGAGGTTTCTAATGTGAAGTCGTAAATAATTACATAACTACTGGATCGATTTTAATCATTTTTTCAGTGAATGACATAGGCTATATATTTTATACCCGTGCGAAGCCGGAGCGGGCCGCTAGTTATAGATAAATTACACCCAACACAGAACAAATGATCATGCTCATCACACAATTATTTGTCCTGGGTGGGAATTAAACCCACGACCTATGGTTCAGCAATCAGGATCACTGACCATTAGATCAACAGGCCCGTCCAAATGTCGACTTTATTGGGTGATGAGCGGACCAAATAGGGCTGCGACGTAGATAGTAGCAGACATTAAGATGACGTCAGGAGCAGCTTCTATGAACTGGATAAAGGTAAGGTACAGTGATAAGGTACCCTAGATTCCCTGTAAAAAGAGAAAGTTCCCCTGAGGTCCTTAAAGACTATTCTTTCCCCGGCAATAGACCCAAACGCAATGGAATACCGTATGATTTTAGATGGTTCGATTTCTACATACGTTTCAATGAAAAACCTTAGACAACAGTTCGACTGCGCGTCATGCTCGTCATTGGTTGGGGCTTGAGGTGACTGGATGACCTTAAATTCCCTTTCATATGGTCTAGAACTAGACTCAGTGTGGTCCAGTAAGTCGTTAATTTAATACTCGTTGCTGTATTTAATGATAAAACAAGCTCCGTTGTCACGAGGGATAACAAAGCAACTTTTGGCTGCAAACAATTATTTATTAAACCAACAAACATCCCTCTGGGTTAAAGTATGATCATAGCAATTTTAATGGCAAAATACTGTATAAATGGCAAAAGACTGTTTTACTTTCATTCAGTAGAAGCATAAGCATACCTAATACACAACGAAAAATATATATATATAATAGTAGCTGACCCGGCACACGTTGTTTTGGCATATTCATTTCTTCTGAATCAATGAATATTTTGGTAGTCAAATAAAAAATAACTAACTTATTGTGGGGATGGGGTCTATGACTAAAAGAAGAATGGAGCGCTGTGGTCTATTGACGGCCTATAAAAATAACAAAACACCAGCCATTCATTTTCTTAATTCAAAGTACTTCATTAACTTAACTGACATATTTAAAGTTTAACAGTGGGAGAGCCATGCTTTGGCACGTATGGGCCGGCTCGAAAGGAGTGATATCATGGCCTCAAAGAAAACCGGCAGTGAAGCAATGCTTCGTTGAACTTCGCCAAGTGACTGAGGTTACCGGTGGCCCTAACCCTTCCCTCTCTCTATCTTCCCCCTATGTCTCCATCTCCCCACCTTAAAGGCCGGCAAGGCACTTGTGACTCTCGAGTTGCAGGTACCCATGGGCGGCGGTAGTAACTTACCATCAGGTGACCCGTCTGCTCGTTAACCCCCTATTCCATAAAAAAAAAAGTTTGACATCAACTTGACGACAATCGATTATTATAATCGATTATAACAATCGCACTTTCTATTTTCACTGGGTTAAATAATTTAAAAAAATTGTACCAATGAAAGTAAAAATACTAATATCGCTATTAAAAAAACAGGGTTTGATTG
The DNA here is from genome assembly GCA_949752705.1 of Callimorpha dominula. Classification (NCBI taxonomy): domain Eukaryota; kingdom Metazoa; phylum Arthropoda; class Insecta; order Lepidoptera; family Erebidae; genus Callimorpha; species Callimorpha dominula. The sequence continues at coordinate 3,769,537 of OX457020.1, forward strand.
TAGAGGGTTGAAAATTCAGGGTTTATATGTATTTTCCATTGCTTTATCATAAAAAAAAAAAAAATTATCTAAAATTTAAAAAAAAAATTTAGGGGTGGACTAACCTTAACATTTAGGGGGATGAAAAATATATGTCCGATTCTCAGAGCTACCTAATATGCACACAAAATTTCATGAGATTCGGACAAGCCCTTTCGGAGGAGTTTAACTACAAACACCGCGACAGGAGAATTTTATATATTAGATTTTTAACCGACGAAAAAAAAGGAGGTTCTCAATTCGACCGTATAATATATATATATATTTATTTTTTTTATGTCTGTTCAGCCCTCACTCCGTTATTTATGAACCGATTTTGATTATTCTTTTTCTGTTAGATAGGGTATACCTCAAGGGTTGTCCCATGTCAAGGAAGTCAGGATCTGATGATGGGATCCTGAAAAAATTGAGAGAAACCCTCGAAAATTGTAGGAACGAATAGTGTTTCTGTTTACTTTTCTGTAAGTCTGTGGTATCACTCCGGTCGAGCCGGCCCAAACGTACCAAAGCATGGCTCTCCCACGATGGTATAATATATAATTATTTTTTAGAGTTTCCTTAAAAAATAGAAATTAATCCGGTCCTTCGTCTCCCTTCAGTATGGTTGATATGTGTGATGGCTAACGCGTGCGTCATGCTCGGGGATGGTCATTTTGTAACTTGTCTATTGGTCTAGTGGTTAGTGACCCTGACTGCTGAGCCAGAGGTCGTGGGTTCGATCCCAACCGGGACAAATCATTGTGTGATGAGCATGATCCTGTGTATGGATTTAGAAATATATAAGTATATTTACCAGCAGTAACCAGAGTACAAGCTCTGCCTAGTTTGGGATCAGACGGCCGTACGTGAGATGTGTGAAGTTATTATTATTATTATCTCCTGACTGCTATTATTTAAATATAGTAATAATGACTGCATGGATAGCGCAATGGTTTAAGTGGTCACCTCTCGACTACGCCGCGCCGAGTGTTGTGGATTCAAATTCCACACGGGAAAAAAAAATTGTGTGATCCACAAATAGTTGTCACGAGTCTGGGTGTCCGTTGTTTATATGTTTGTGAAGCCTCTGCAACACAGGAATAGTCCTAATGCGGGTTTTTAAAAAGAAAAAAAAAGGCAGTCATGAGACTGTCAACTTAAACGCCGGGAAACGACGAACTTAAAACGTCACATTAGCAGGTTAGTGACATTAATTAATAAGGAACTGACAGAACTCAATATTTAGATTAGCGCCCTCTAGTGGATCTATATATTTGTTATTAGCGCGACTGTCACGAGTTGAATCCTTTTTAGCCATAGCAAAAATGCACAAAAGTGGATAAAGAAGTCTTCATTCAAAAAAAAATATTGAGCGGCTTTATATTTTATAATAATATATTACATTGTTCTCAAATGTCATTTGCGCTTATAAGCAACGTGACCAGATAACTGTGAAAGACATGTTGAAAAGGAACGTCCTTGGAGTTTCTTCTTGCCTTTCTTAAGCAGACTATATACCTCCTCCATATCAATCAATCAATCAATCAAATTATTTATTTGTAAAACAGGTATTTACAATCAATGTGGTCTTATAAATAAATGTTATTCCGCTATGTTTTGCCATCAAGACATACAAATATTAACATTATTTAATTTGTTACATATTACAATTAATAGGATATAATTACAATTTTACTAAATAACATTATGCATTATTTTGAAAATGTGATTTTTATTAATGTCAATTATTACATTGAATTATATATTAGGAAAATATAAGTGATAATAAAATAAAAACAAGCAAAAAATCAAAAATTACAATAGTCTGTCATTTCAAAAGTCATATATACTATAATAGCATTTATTAACAAGTAGTTGATGTGTGATGATCCATAGGATCTACATATTGGAACAGGCAACTAGCTTTACGACTGACTTATTCTGACTGACTGGTACTCCTGACAATTCAAAAAATACCTTAAAAATGCAAATATGTAATGGTTTTCAGGGTCTGGATGTGGAATCTTTTGGGTGCCTTGTTAGAAAACCCTCTCACATAGCACTCTGGGTTGTGCTTCGGATGTTCTGCGAGGTGCTACAGTATCTGGATTCTTACGAAGCGGATGAGGAAAGTAAAAACTCTTGTAATTGTTTCGACTGTGACAAGATCGCCTTGTCGTGACCTCGGCTGGGCAATTTACCTGAATCACGGTAATAAGGTTTAAATTTTCAATCATGTTTTACGACATTCAAGTTTAGAGATAATGATGGCTTGTTTAAAAGAAAAACCGTAGTAATAAGCGTGAGTACGTACAGACGTATCTTGCCTTCTGATAATCATAGATTAAAAACCTCCAACTCGAAATTCCCTTCAACGATTACATAAGAGCTGATAATCTTCGAACGGCTGAACAGATTTTCTTGCATTATATCTAAGAACACTCTTGATCAAGTCACCATTCAAACAAAAACACTGCACTCAAAGCGGTTCATCCGTTTGGGAGCTATGATGGCACAGACAGACACACAGATACACAGACACGTGAAACTTATAACACCCCTCTTTTCCGTCGGGAGTTAACAAATCAACGACTTTCGGAGTTTTACCCGATGACGGCAATTCCATTGTGATTTTTAGGGCTTCAACTACCCGTAACGAATGCCACACAGGTGTTCGTATGGCAACCGGGACCAACGGCTTAACGTGGCAAGGCACGGAGGGGTCTCAATGTATTAAGAATGGTCACCCATCCTAAGACTGACCTGGCTAGTATTACTTAACCTTGTAATGCGGTAATCTACTCGGTTACCACATAGCCACGAGTTATATAATTACGAAACGATAAAATATTTCAGACAAATATCAAGACAGTTACAAAAATGGTCAAGTTGAAGCCGTACATACGCCTAATAATACATAAGGTATGCGGCCCCTTAAAACTGTCTGTCTGTCAAGACTCTTTTTCTCAGGAACGCGTGTTAATTTCAACTTGAACGCGTTCCTAAGAAATTGGGTATAGACGTCCGTCTTGACTAGACCCTTTTTCTTCAGATGGACAACGAAGTGATCCTATATGAGTTCCTTTTTTCTTTTGAGCAACAGAACCCCAAAAACAAAATCGTGGACAAATAATTATCTTATCTTCGAATTATTATGTAGCTAAGAACAGTCTCGATGAAGTCACCTTTAAAAAAAACAAAGCTAAATCAAAACCAAGACATGTGCGAGTCCGACTTGCGCACCGAGGGTTCCGTAAGCAAACAAACTTGTATGTAGGGACATAGTTCGTTTATCTCGGGATCAATTCTCGAAGATTTCTGTTCGTTTTTTTTTCGAGTAAAAAACTTAACTGAAATGCAATTTCTAAAAATACCCTCCCATACTCCCTCCCTCCCTCCCATACGTCACAGTCAACTGTACAACTGCAAAATTTAAGTTTGTAATCACTTTTTTATGCTATTAAAGTACCTGGGAGACCGAGCTTCACTCGGCAGTTTTTTGTAAAATCTTTATTTTTTTTTTTTGTAAAATTGCGATTTTACAGTAAATACAACTATGGAGTTGAAGTAATAAGATGAACGACTTTCAGATTTTTTCCTTTACTTGTGCTGTGAGACCTTGCTTCTTAACAAAATTTCTTGAAATGGCCAATGGAAGGAACCCTATAGGTTTTTGATTTACTTGTAAAATGTTTAAATTTGTTGTACACATACAGACGGACAACAAAGTGATATTATAAAGTTTTATTTTGAGGAACGGAACTCTAAAAATTAGTAAAAAAAGTTTACATTAACTTAATTATTTTACTGTTTTAATAAGTACCTTTCCGTTAACAACAAACAAACAACAAAAAAACAACATTATAAATGATAATATCTTCAAATCTTGCATAAAATCATCAAGATTAAAGTTAACAACAAAAATAAATGGCCATATTTATTCATAGTCTCTCCATACAGAATGTTTTCACGCAGTTACAATAAGAATGTTTTAAAAAGGCTATCCCATCTTTAAGTTATGACCGTTTGAATTTCTAGGTATTTTTGTCTCCGTTTTTTCATAAAAGTAAGTGGAATTTAAAATCTTTGACTTTACACGTTCCACCTGCTTTTATCAGAAACGGAGGTAAAACTACCAGGAAATTCAAACAGTCATAACTTGTAGACGGGCGGTTTAAAAAAAAACTGCATACTAAAGTCGTACTTTTCAGTGATTTAAGTAAGTGTTCCATTTTCAAATATACCCTGTATATTCGAACTGATAAATCTTATAAAATCTTATTCATAGACACACCTGTTTGAGCTGAGGCACAGATAAGATAATTGTTACTTCGTAAAACGACACGACATGTACTTAATCATTGCATTAAGTCAATAACTTTTTGATCGCCTTGCGTTTTATTTGATGAACTCATATTTTCTTTTTTGTTTATTACATTAGAAATAGATGTGTTGTATTTTGTAATTTTGAGTATAGGCACAAGAAAATGTGATCCGTGCTCTATGTAATCATAGTAAAAAAAAATTACACCTTAATTCAGGAACAAATTGTAAAATAAATACAAAATACCGCTTAAAAGAAGGAAAAACTCGTAAAACTAATTGAATTACGTACTTATATATTTTGTAATCCATATAACACGACTTCTATAACAAAGTAATCCGCTCAGGCATGAATACTGAGTCGATAAAGTTCAATACCACAAAAGACCTTTGTTAGTTACTGTCAGTCTAGAACTAGGTAGGTCAGTTGGAACCTGTTTTGTGTTGAAACATTCAAATTGTCTATGCTTTACATAGAATAAGAAGGCGTATAGCGAGATTCTATATTTAAATTCCATTATTTTTGCAATAAATTGTTTTTATAAAGAAAAATTATTCTTTTTCGAATAACTGCCGCATGGAAGAAGTTTGACGTTATAGAGGAGGTTTTAATTTTTTAAGGAGCCACTTCCATAGACCTACCCTGCGTTGGTCTAGGTCACGTGAAGGTTGAAAGCTTCCACAAGCATTTGACAAAACCGTGCCCGCCAATAATGTCTATCAGGTCCCCACCTTACCTGGTCGGAAGATCCTTCGTTTAGTTAGGATGGATGTCTTAACCATCGGTTCCTCCACACGTAATTGGCTACCAATATAAACCCCTCTTCTGGTAAAAATTGGAGATACCGTAACATAAAAGCTGTATATTGTTCGCAAGACGTGATGGTGGGCACATTAGATTACCACACAGGGAAAACATAAACAGGAACTATATACACGCATGCGTCAAAAAATCCCTCTGCATCATCGCCGACTGGTAGCGTTCCCATAAGGACGGTAGCAATGCTAATTCTATGGTCATGTGAAAGAATTAGGAATTAAACATAATTATATCGAATAATAGGCTTCAAATTAACAAAATTGAACGGGCCTGTTGGTCAGGTGGTTAGTGATCTTGACTGCTGCTCCAGAGGTCTTAGATTCGATTACCACCGAAACACACAATAAATATCCTACTAATATTATAAACGTGAAAGTTTGTGAGGATGTTACTCTTTCAAGCAAAAACTACTGAACAGTGAATTGTCGGACTCGTCAAAACGAATCATATGAACCGAAGGGTTTACTACTAGCCACTGAAGAGTGCCACTATTCACCTCCTGGTTCTATCATCAGATCAGCTCCAAGTTTCAAAATTATAGTATTGTCAACTAAAAAAAAAACACATACATGCAAAGTTAGATTTGGGTACAACAATTAGAAGTAGGTTAAAATTGACCTTTAGGCGTCCATTAGACGCTCATGCAAACGTCAATCATTACCAAAAGTCATGATTGACGGATGTTCGTTGGTGACTGATGAAATAATATCGACATCAAAATCTCATCATGCAACCGTCAATCACTGCATTAGACGATAGGTTACTCGTCAATCACCGTTTTGATTGTGGCAAAACTGACAGCAAAACCTACCGTGTAATGGTTTGTTTTAGCGTGTTATTAAAAATGCGGTAAGTAATTTATGCCGCACATTTCGATATTCATCAGTAAATCAAAATATTTGGCATTTCCTGTTGACCTAGAATCGTAAAATGTGCTTAGAAGCAAGGTCTCATAGCTTAAATAATGGAAAACATCCGAAAATCGTTAGTTTTGAGTTACATCACACAAAAACCGGCATAGTGCGAGTCGGACTCGCGCACCGAGGGTACCGTAAAATATTTTTAATATATGATGTAACTAAAAATTTACAGTTTTCGCAATTTTTCCTTTATCTGTGCTATAAGACGTTGCTTTGTACTAAATTTTAAGATTCTGAGTTCACGGAAAGTACCCTGTAGGTTTTGATTCCCTTGCGAGCGTCGAAAATTTGCGGCATAAACGGCTGTATCTTTTGATTGCGTTGGCTTAGAAGTTTGATTTTTTTTACAGCTCTAAGGGACAGTAGACCTGAGTATTTGATATAAATTTCAGCTTGATACCTCCACGCGTTCCTGAGAAAAAGGGTCTTGACAGACAGACAGACGGACGGACGGACAACAAAGTGATCCTATAAGGGTTCCGTTTTTTCCTTTTGAGGTACGGAGCCCAAAAATAAGTTATTTCCGATTACAAACTTACATTTACAGTTGAAAAATCGACTTCACGTATATATGTAGATGTAATGGAGAATATTTTGAAGTGAAAACTTCTTTAGCGGCGTTGTGCACTTTTTGGGACGGGTAAAAAATGTTAAACTCGCGTCAGGACACGGTGACCCTGATCGAAAATTCGTAAGACGGAGCCGAGTTTCATATATTTAAAAAAATATAATATTCGAAATTCAAACATTTATGAGCGGCCAGGAGCGCAGAACTTCCAGTGCACCCTATGTATACATTTAGATATGTTATTACCTACTTTTTATTTTTAACCTAATTAAACCGTGAAATCGTAGAATAGAAACTCACTGCCGCATTTATACTAATATTATAAAGCTGAAGAGTTTGTTTGTTTGTTTGCTTGAACGCGCTAATCTCAGGAACTACTAGTTCGAATTGAAAAATTATTTTAGTATTGGATAGCCCATTTATCGACGAAGGACTTTATCGTGGCCTGTAGGCTATATAACATCACGCTACGACCAATGGGAGTGAAGCATCAATGAAAAATGTTGCAAAAATTTATAAATGCGGACGAAGTTCCGCGGGTCAGCTAGACTCAGCTAGTGTAAATGTAAATATTACTAGCTGTCCCCGCAGTTTCACCTGCGTTTATGGTCGCTGCTCCGCTCCTATCAGTCGTAGCGTGATGTTATATAGCCTATGACCTTCCTCGATAAATGGGCTATTTAAAACTTAATTTTTCAATTCAAACCAGTAGTTCCTGAGATTAGCGCGTTCAACCAAACAAACAAATTATTTTTATAATATTAGTATATATATAAAATTGCATATGTTACTCAGAGATTATATCCTTACCAGATCAGTAATTCCGGAGACTACCCCACACATTCAAACTCACAAACATACCACCCATAGTAAATGCTGTGCTTAGTTTGGGAAGGCAGGCCCTTTCCCCACTTCAGTATAGGTTAAGCGATGGAAAGAGATGCAACTTATTTTTAATTAGCGACGATGTGCAACCTGAACTGCACTTTATTGCGTTGCAGATAGAGTCGCTATTTATTTAAATGATTCTGCGGAGTGAGTCTTCTGCACTGGACTGCGCGGATGGCGCAATGGTTTAAGTGGTCACCTCGCCACTACGCCGCGCCGAGTGTTGTGGGTTCAAATCCCACACGGGACAAAAATTTGTGTGATCCACAAATAGTTGTCCCGAGTCTGGGTGTCCTTTGTGTCCGTTGTTTGAATGTTTGTGAAGCCCCCCGCGACACAGGAATATTCCTATTGCGGGAGTTGTCTTCTTAAAAATAAAAATAACAAAAATAATAAAATAACTTGTACTATTATATATTCTGTAATTCTGGTATAAACAGCGCTGTGTAATTTGTCCCAGAATATTATTATTATACATATATTAATTAAAGAAGTATATAGATAACTTTAATTAACTTGCTAAAGGTTAATTAAACCCACGATTCCAGCCATAAATGAACTGTCAATGGGGTTTTCCGCCCGGTTTTGGCAGGTAGTTAGAGAATTTTACTTTATAATTTCATAACTTTTGCCACACTCGCGTAACGATAGATTTGCCAATGAGTATTAGTAATGCATGAAAGCGTAATTAACAAGCAAACAAACTCAAATTCGCCTCTAATATTAGTTAGGAAGAAACCGTTAAATGGTATAAAAATACTTTGTTGTGGTTGAAATGAAAACCCATATTTCTATCCTACTAATATTATAAACGTGAAAGTTTGTGAGGATGTATGGATGCATGAATGTATGGATGTTTGTTACTCTTTCACGCCAAAACTATAGAACCGATTACGATGAAACTTGGTATGTAGATGGATTAACATATAGGCTACTTTTTATCCCGATATTCCCACGGGATCGGGACTTACGCGGGTGAAACCGCGGCGCGCTGCTAGTTACTTATATTAGCGTGTTAACATATCTAAGTTTGGTTAAGCAGTGATTGGGGTTAGACACGAATAATTTCGCCACCATTAAAGTTAAAATACTTCTTGTGCCTTCCGAAACCATCTTTCATAATATGATTTATATAAAACTTGAACAGATTAAACTTTTAATACGTCTCAATGCACTAAATAGTTAGTACATTGCATTTTTTTAAATGGATGTTGATGCCATTATGACATTCCAAATGGCGGCAACTAAAATTTTTTTAAGTTTCGCTAAAAATTATTTATAAATTTTTTTGAATCGAGATCAACATTTCGACTTTTTTCATAGACTATTATGATTTTTTGTCATAGAGTATAAACCGCGGGTTCTACGAGCAATTATTTTATCTGTGAACGACAATGCCGCATATCGTGCTGTCGTGCATTTACAAATACACTCGAGAGACATTTTGTATCCTGCTTTCGCCAACCAGACGGCACGAGTCGGTAGTTTTATATACTCGACGTTATTAAGTCGGTCAGTAGGTATATTTAAATACACTGAAAATTGTCATCTGCTTTTATTATCAGGTTTTTATTTATTTTTAATCGACAAATCAAAGGAGGTTCTCAATTCGACCGCATATATATTTTTTTAGGTATGTTCAGCCCTCACTCCGTTATTTATGAACTGATTTTGATGATTATTTTTTTGTTAGATAGGGTATAACTCAAGGGTGGTCCCATGTCAAGGAATTCAAATGTCTTTATTTGTGAGACAAAGGTACATTAAAGGTCTTACAGTACATTTAAGGTATATATACAGTTCTCAATGTCCTACCAATGCAATTGGTGTATTTTATTTCTATAAAATCTATAATATTATTTAACCGATAAACTGATAGTGGACTATACAGTAGTGTAAGTATATAAGTAGGGAATATTAATTATGATATCAACTGACCCCTGTCAACTTGTTATCGGTTAATGACGTAATGGATTTGGTTTGTGTTTGCAATCACTTGTTTATATCAGTGTTTCCCAATTAGTGGTACCCAACAGCAATCAATGCGTAAGAAAATTAAATCATTATAAACATTAGGGAAACAGCAATTGTCAAAATATATTTTTAATCAGTGTACAGTTGATTTGTTATAAAAATCCTTTTAACAAAAAATTAAACCGACGAAAAGAACTAAAAAGCAAAAAATAAATAAACCTTAAGTCTTAAGTATTGAGCTTATTTACATAAACTATCTAATTTTGTATAAACTTATTTTGAGTCGGCGCCAGACCACTAACTGATTAATTATCAAAATTTTATATGTACCTACGTAAGTAAGTAATCAATCATTCCGTAAGCAAACTAACTTGTACATAGGTAGTACGTCCATCTTGGGCATCAATTCTCAAAGACTTACCCGTCTTTTTCGAAAGACGAACTTAACATTACGATTGCGATTTACGACAAAGTCAACAATCCAACCGCAAAATAAGTTTATAATCACAAAAAATGTGTGCTGTCAGACCTTGCTTCTTACCAAATTTCATGATTCTAAGTAAATGGAAAGTACCCTATAGGTTTTCGACCTAAAACATATTGGGTACTTCCGGTTGACCTAGAATTGTCAATTTTGATTAAAAGCAAGTTCTTACAGCACAAGTGAAGGGAAAACTCCTAAAAAAAAAAATTAAAATTAAGGTAAATTTTGGTTCTCTCAGTTTTCGCGAAAATTTTAATTTGCTCATATCTTTTTATCGTGTTGACTTAATTTATAAATGGCAAAGAATTTAACCATATCTATAACGTAAGATTTTAATAAACGATCACAATGGCCACTGATCAACAAGATATCATTAAATAAATAAAAGGAAAAACATGACGGCGTTAAAAAATTCACATGTCACGCTTCGACACTTACTTAGCTCTTGCTGTGCTCAGCAGTGACCACAAACGCAGGTGACACTGCATGGACCAGCTAGTATGAAATGAAGTTGTAGTAAAAAGCAACTGACATATTTAGGAAATATTTATTAAAACCGACCAGTGAAATGGCTGTCATTTTAGTCTTCGCAATGGGACATGTTACATGAATGAGACTTAAGTTCTCAGTTTTCTGTTTATAATTTTCGACTTTGATGGCGGCAAACACTACGCTAAATTGCATTCTACTTAATTTAATATTCACAAATAGTTGTGTTAATCGAAATAAAATTGATCAAATCGCGAAGTTTGTTGAACCTGGTAAGTAGTTCGCCAAGGATTCCATGAAATTTGTCAGGAGATGCACTAAACCGGACAGGAAAGAATTCTGCATCATGGGTTTCATCGGCTTCTTCGTGAAGCTGATACACATCCCCATCAACAACATTATTGTCGGATCATTGGCTGTATAGTGTACTTTCAGATGTAATTGCTATTTTAAGGCTCCCACTCTAAATACATTTCATTTACAATATTGTTTATTAAAAAATAAATTATTTCAAGACTAGCAAACTTTTGACCGGGGCTTCGCCCGCGTGGGCCACGTTTACCACGATAAAGAGTGTCCTATATGTTAATCCAGGTCATAATCTATCTGTGTGCCTCACCACGTTTAACATGTAGGCTGCTCAGTTTCAATCGACGAAACATCCGAATAGTTGTAGGAACATGTATTCACCATTATTGCGACAGACAGATGTCTATGCAGACGGGACACCCGTCTATGCAGAGGATGTCTCAACGCAGAGGAAACGGCCGCGTTATCCTGGAGTGCGAGAGACTGGCCACACACCGGGCAAGAATACTAGCGGAAGCGAGGTTGCTCCTAGAAGCCTGTGAACGCCCCATGAGGCTTCTATGCTTCTGGAAGAAGCTAGGCTGGCTTAACTAGTCAGTTTTATCGGAACGTCTAATGGACCGTTTTTGGGTCTAAATGCGGCAATAGAGACCTCTAAAATCATCCAAATTTATTTAGTTTTTGCGCGAAAGACTAACAAATCCTCCATCCAATCATCCATCCTCAGAAACTTTCACGTTTATAATATTAGTAAAAAGTAAGATGATATGAATAAAGTTTATCGGTCGTTCATTATATGTAGGTACTTTATAAATATTATAATGAGAACATCTGATATCACAAACAAAATTATATAAAACGAATAAAATTTGTTTAAAGTAACTCCTTGCAAAGTAGTTGAATATTGTGTTAATTTTTATTCTCTACTGGTTTTATGCTCATGAATATTGATTGCGACATTTATTATTTGATTTAACCCAAATCTTCTTTGGTACTTTCGATGGTATGTGTCATGTACCTAAATATGAATATATACCGTATTATATAATTGGATAAATATATAATAAATGATAATTTGTCGGTACGCCACGTAGGTAGGTACACCGTTTTTTTACTTGCCATTTGTACAATATAGGTAGGCCTGCCATCACTTAAATTGCCGACAAGCTCTTCAAAAATCCTGGACACATATGTCTGAAATCGAGTTTCTTTCCCGGACACCTTAATTAAAACGCCGATGAATTTTTTTTTATTAAATTATTGTTTATATTATATTGTTCATCTAATAATTATAAATTGCCCCTACCACAGTGTCCGGGTTTTACCCGGACGCTCCCCGGACTCCCTCTAAACTAGGACAAATCCGGGGAAACCCGGACGGATGGCAGCCCTAAATATAGGTGATATACATAATAATTTTTACATCACAGCTCGGTTGAACAGATTTAATTAAATATTTAAGCATAAGAATAATCTTTGTTACGTAAATGGATATCAATTTGCGTCAGATGTTTAAAATGTCCATTAGATGAATAATAAAATTGAATTTAAACTAGTCATAGCAATTAAGTTTCCAGTCATTCAAACAAGATTATGTGATTAATTCATGTTCTTTCCCTTCTTGATATTAGTAGGTATCTATGGAATTTTATTTCTTAAAGAATTTCCAGTTGAAATGATGCATCCGCCATTTAAATCATACCATAAACAATGAAAATCTTTGTTGTAACTAATTAAGAAGGCAAATTTATTCCGCCTTTTATGGCATTGCAAACTTAAGTAAAGATGTGACTATAAAATTTTAGTTAAGTTAATATAAATACTTTTGTTGCGTTTTTCATGCAATTCAAATGTACCGTGAACAGACATACTTACTGCATCATTAATATAATTTGACAAAATTGCATACCACTTTCATTATTTTGCGTGCTGCAGGCAATAAGGTAGGTAGCACATGATAAATGCCTAATAAAATCCATAAATTAAAAGTTTCTAAATTTACTGTTACATTTTTTTTTCATAAATACCGTATCTGAACGTTTCTTTCCATTTATGCAATTGGCTGAATGTAAAAGCAACTTAGGCTGATTAGTCGAACTTCCAAAAAAAATTTTTTTTCTTTCTTTACGTACATAGTAATTCAAAGAAAATAGAATTGACAGATCAGTATTGAAAGTAAACATTGAAAGAAAGAATAAAAGAAACGTATTTACGTCATTCGGACAGTGTAATATAATAATCTAAAAGACAAACAGGTTTATTTAAGAAAACAATGACTTAGAAAGGATTTAAAGGAAACAATATGCTCCAGTTGGATCTGTAATGTACGTCGAGAGTGGTTTAACATAACCTAAAAAAAGTTAGATTATAAAGAAGTGTTAAACATTATTCTTTATTATTACTCACTTCGTCTGCTTTGGGATGTTCGTGTGTACAATGTACATGTTTATGTTCACTGATTGAGTAGCAAAACACGACATTCAAACACTGTAACAACACTAAACACAACAGAACACTAACGTTTGACTGCATTTTAAAGATTAACAGAGATATTTCACTCACTAAATGTAATAAAAATTGTTTGTTTACATTTTAAAACTCATGGAAACTAATTACACGCGTAGTCTTCGTGAAATTCGCGACGTAACTAACTATAAAATGAATGAATACATTGAATAGATAAACGCAAAGTGAAGTCAGGCACGATACAACAGCTGATGTCAACCAGCCATTTAAATCCTAATCTTTATCTCTTTCCTTCACACGTAGGTTATCTTTGACACGAAAGAGAAAGGAGAGTTTGAGAATGGCAGTGAATTGATTTAGAAAAGCCGCGGTTTAGATAGTGTAAAATGTTATCTATGTTGTGAAGTTCATTGATTTTCTTTCGATGATATGCTAATGCAATTACGTAACAACATTTTTACAATCCTTTTATATGTCTGCGGAGTTAATTTTATTTTAAACCCATATTATTTGTTTGACGCCGTGTCGTTGATTAAAGCGGCCTCGTAATCGATTTAAGAAACACTCTCGCTGGTATATGCAGCTTGAATTTATTATCTATGTAACTTAGTTTTGCTTATCTAATTACACGCTAAAAGACTGTCATAGATTTAGATTGAAAGGGATGCGATTTGAATGCCGTTCTGAAACACATCGACAGAAATATTTTGCAATATTTATTTTTCCATTAATAATGTGCATGTAGGTCCATAAGTAACTGTTTTTTTTTATATATGCCTTACTTAGAACCTATCACTCGTTTTTTTTGTCTTGGACTCATTAAAAGCATCAGCAAAACATAAATTTAAAAATCCCACCAAAAATTTGAAAAAAGCTGATGACCTTCATGGCTGACCCGATTTTCTTGAATTATAGCTTAGAGTCACCTTTCAAACAAAAAAACTAAATCAACAGCGGTCCAAATCCGATTACAAATACACGGATACACATTTTAACTCCCCTCGTTTTTACATCGGGGGTTAAAATATAATAAAATCTTTTTAACAAAAAATTAAACCGACGAAAATAACTAAAAAGCAAAAAATAAATAAACCTGTCTTAAGTATTGAGCTTATTTACATAAACTATCTAATTTTATATAAACTTATTTTGCGTCGGCGCCAAATAAAATTTTGATAATTAATCAGTTTGTTGTTTTGTTAAAAATATTTTATTTTATAGTTTTTTCATCATCATGATGATGATGATGAAAAATGATGATGATTTCTAAACGCAATACCTGATAAAGTAATGAAAAGTAAACAGAAAGACTATTCGTTCTTACAATTTTCGAGGGTTTCTCTCAATTTTTTCAGGATCCCATCATCAGATCCTGACTTCCTTGATATGGGACCACCCTTGAGGTATACGCTATCTAACAAAAAAGAATAATCAAAATGAAAATAAATAACGGAGTGAGGGCTAAACAGACAAAAAAAAAATAAAAAAAAAAATATTATACGGTCGAATTGAGAACCTCCTTTTTTCTCGTCGGTTAAAAAGGATTTGAAGAAATAAAAACAATATCTATCAGGTTGTTATTGTTAGGTAAGACCTTAGATTATATCGCACTGCTACTACGAGACTATCAACTCAAAATAGGGTAAATTGGAGATAATTCATTTTTCATACGTAAAAATCAATTCCCTACGCGTCAATAAATATAAAATTATAATAATAAATGTAATAAGCCAAATTTTTCAACAAAACAACTAAAATAATTCATATTATTTTTTTATTCGTTCTGATATTACAGTATTAACTCCAAATTTGGAAATAACTTGATAACCTGCAGTCATTTAAATAATTCATTAATACAGAAATCCCTTAATTTTAATCTATGAACAGTGTCCACTTTTTATAATCTTTAACAGGAAGCGACTAATCAGTTTTCTGTCGTTTCTGAAAAAAGCTACATTTGGAGTTGATACACTCTTGTAATAGCAGTGCGATATATAGGTCCAGCTTGGTAAGACATTAACACTGAGTTTTGTATTGTATTTGAAGTGAAAACTTCTTTAGGCACGTTTGTGCACTTTTGCTATGGGGATACAGCACTGAACTTGTGACCGTCACGCTAATAATACATATAGAGATCCACTAGAGGGCGCTAATCTATACATTGAGTTCTGTGGGCTCCTTATTAATTAATGTCACCAATCTGCTAATGTGAAGTTTTAAGTTCGTCGTTTCGTTTAAGTTTTCACTTCTGTCGACAGTTCCATGACTGCCTATTTTTTTTTGCGTGTTGAGAAATCTTTTTAGTGTCTAGTAAGTTAAATATTCAACTGAACACCTCCAACGGCAATAATGAAAATTATTTCAATGATAAAACGACGACTGTTATTTTATTGTTTAACTTTAACGTTACCTACTATTTATTTTTGTTGGTTAAATGTTGTATTAGTCCATTACATTAAACAAAGCTAATGAATATTAATATGATGTAAAACCAATTTAAGTAGAAAATTTTTTAATTTTTTAATGTTTTTTCCAAGTTTAGCATATCGATGGCTATTTTCAAACTACGTAAAATGGTGTAGCCAGCGGCGGAATTATACATTTGCCGCCAGTAGGCTATTAAAATTTTGCCGCCCCTACCGGTCGGTCTATCTAATTTGATACCCCAGGACAAGACATCCTACTAATATTGTAAACGTGAAAGTTTGTGAGGATGTATGGATGTTTGTTACTCTTTCACGCAAAAACTACGAAACCGATGGTGATTAAACTTGGTATGTAGATAGCTGGAGACCTGGATTAACACATAGACTACTTTTTATCCCAATTTTCCCACGGGATCGGGAGTTACGCGGGTGAAACCGCGGGGCGCTGCTAGTAAAAAATAATGTAGGCCCCTAATTTGCCGCCCTAGGCTTCAGCCTACTCAGCCTGCTGGTAAATCCGCCACTGGGTGTAGCGATCACGATGCAATCTCTCGTTTTTTACAATTGTTTTTTTTTTATTTACAACTTGCTCACTGGTGACGCTTCTGGGAGAAGTGATGCTAGTGAAAAAATAAGATTTATACCGCGGATCTAAATACGTCGCTATTCTGCGCCCCTCTCAACCATCGTAAACTTCCAATCTTATTTCCGTTATAAAAGTTACGAAAACAGAAGTAGAAGTAGGATGTGAAAATGCGCGCGGAACTTCCCCAGTTACGGAAGCAGAAGCGGAGGTCTGTTCCATCACTAATTGACAGACTATTAGTTCAGTTATTCCCTAACAGATGGCGCCGTGTGTCTCAATTTAAGCTCACGTAACAGTATGTATGATGTTTATTCTTCTTTTGAGATGTTCCGACTCACTCTACATTTATATAAACATATCTTTATCTATGTCTGCTAGCTTTCATTTCACTGTGCGTGTAGATAATTGGATAATTACTCTGCTCAGTACCCTAACAACTTTCTAGTCGTAAAGTATCTGCGATTAAACACCGTATATAGATCAGAAAGTTATGATTTCTGTTAGATTTCGGACTGTTTAGTACTAGAAAGAAATTGCTACCTACGGAAGTAATGACTTGCTTATAAAATGGCACTTTCAGACCCTATAACTCGAGAGCTGTAAAAGATTTTTTCAGGAAAGATTTAAAATTGTGTCTATTTGGTTAAAGAACATCTATAAATTACGTCACACGTTAAATGTAAAGGGGGGTCAACGAAGTGTGATATTGTGTGACAAGGGGTTGGTAGGGGGTCATAAGCTTCGTGATCTCACATGTCAAAATCTAAAGTATTAAACACATAACAGTACCTGTAAACGAGAGACTACATAAGCTACTACACTGTTAGTAAAAAAAAATATAATTATAGAACTAGAAGATATGTGACGTCACACCAGGGAGGGGGCGGTCCACAAATGTGACAGAGGGGGGGCCAAAAATTATGAAATTCGTGTGACGTAATTTATGGATGGCCCCTTACAATTAATAAAAAAATTGGGAGCACATTAAAGGGAACTGTAGGTAAGAACATAAGTAAAGGGATTCTACTCACTCATACGGATGGATTATCGAGTGTATTTTTCTTTTTATGTTACAGGGTGCAAACGAGCAGACGGGTCACCTGATGGTAAGTGACTGCCGCCACCCATGGGAACCTGTATCTCAAGAGTCACAAGTTCGTTACCGGCCTTTAAAGTAGAGGAAGAGGGGGAGGGGGAGAGGGAAGGGTTAGGGGCCTCCGGTACCCTCACTCACTCGGCGAAAAGCAATGAAATTATTGCTTCACTGCCGGTTTTCTGTGGGTATCACTCCAGTCGAGCCGGCCCATACGTGCCGAAGCGTAAACGGAACGACAATTAGAAGTAGGTTAAAATTGATGTCCCAAGATTTGTTTACATATTTAGGTGAAACTATTTTAAGGGTGTTAGAAATTGAATGACGTAAACCTGCCCAGCTATCAATTTATGTTACAAATCAAATATACTAGAAAAAGAAAGAAGAATATGGTTTTTTTGAGGATTTCAGTTGTGCCAATCTTTTTTAGGGTTATCAAGGTAAAAAAATGTGTTCTCTTTAAAGTTTATTAGGTGTCTGTCTGTATCTGGAAAGAAAAACGCATGATGTGCTTTGGGACACTCGGTTAATTGTATCAAAATATAGTAAACTAGCTGTGCCCGCGACTTCGTCCGCGTGGAATAGTGTATTAATATCGAATCAACAGCCCAAAATATAAGTTTCAAGCTTCTAGCTCTAAATATGACGATACTTTCATACAACTTTTCATCCCCACCTTTCAACCCCTTTTTTCACATTAAAACGTAGCCTATGTCCTTCCTCAGGCTCTACACTATTTGTGTACCAAATTTCATTTAAATCGGTTTAGTAGTTTTGGCGTGAAAGGGCGACAGACAGAGTTTTATAATATTATTAGTATACTAGCAGCACCCCGCGGTTTCACGGTGGGAATATCGGGATAAAAAGTAGCCTATATGTTAATCCAGGTCCCCAGCTATCTACATACCAAGTTTCATCGCAATCGATTCAGTAGTTAGGCTGTGAAAGAGTAACAAACATCCATCCATCCATCCATACATCCTCACAAACTTTCACGTTTATAATAGTAGAAGGATGAGTATTAGTATATTGGTAAGGATAGTGTAAAAGTTCAAAACTAAAATTACGCTATCTGTGAAAGTTGCCCTAATATAAGGTTAACTAGTTTATAAGATATTACAGTAGTATCACGCAGAATCCACAGATGGCGTAATAATAAAATAATCAACTAGCAGTCAGCATTTTTCGTTGCGCTAACACTTTTTGTCGTCTTGCCGGCCGGACCCCGAGCGTCTAAAGTGAACGTGTGAACTTCATTCCAATAACTTTATTTCTACAAAAAACAGCAGTCCAATTTTTTCGGTGCCTCTGATAGAAAGCGGGCTCTGAGCATGGGTCCGGCTCTAAGATATACAGGATGTTAGTGAAACGCTCCCGAAAACGAAGACAGACGATAGTATTAATAGTACCTTTGATGATGGAATGGGAAAAAAAATCAATCCCGATGATTTTTATTTTTTTAGCATTTTTCACGCTCCATCATGGTATTATAGCTAAATGCAACGATAATTTCATAAAAAATAATCAAAAACAATTGACGTTAGGGTCAACGGACGCGCGGGCGTTGAACTCGCACGGCCTTTTGCGCCCGCGCGTCTTTTGACCTAACATGATGGAGCGTGAAAAATGCTAATAAAAAAACTGTAAAAACATAGTTCTTTTTCATCACGATTGGTTTTTTTCTGATCAAAGGTACCATTAGTACTATCTTCTGTCTTTGTTTTCGGGAGCGTTTCACTAGCACCCTATATATATATACTCGTAGATAATAACAACTAGCTGTGCCCCGCGGTTTCACCCGCGTAACTCAGATGCCATGGGGATATCGGGATAAAAGTAGCCTATGTGTTAATCCAGGTCTCCAGCTATCTACATACGAAGTATCATCGCAATCGGAAAACATCCAAACCTCCTCACAAACTTTCAATTCTTTTTTAAAATTAAATATCTTCACTACATATTATAAAATATAAAACAACGTCCCCCGCTGCGTTTGTCTGTCTGTCTGTCTGTTTGCGATAAACTAAAAAAATAATGAACGGAATTTCATGCGGTATTCACTAATAGACAGTGATTCATGAGGAAGGTTTAGGTGTATGATTTGTGCCCGTGCGAAACCGGGGCGGGTTGCTAGTGTTATATAAATGTATGTATATAGAGCCTTTTAACAAATCGCTAGTGTCTTGAAAACTCCCATTACGGACACAACCGTCAACAACGTCTGCCCTCACGCGTCTGCCTCTGCCTGCCCGCGTTCCGGACTCGGGTGGCTCACGTCACGCGGCGATGAGCGATGTCCCCCCCTCCACCGCACCGCACAATTTTATATTAATTTTATATCGTCGTAACTTTTAAAATATTTGACCAAATTACCTACTTTAAAAGGCAAAGTTTATCTACTTTGAATATAAGAAGCGATAAAAGTATTTATTTTGATAAAAATCAATTCGTTACTGCTAAATATGAATTGGAAATAAAAAATAAAATTTTCTTGTATTTATGGTTCACTATTTTGGTAATAATGGCTTACACATAAAAGATAGATATATACGCGGACTTTTTTGTAGAACTATTTAAGAGAAACAATCCCACCGTACATTATATTCGTGTAACTCTTACAGTTTTCGCAACGCACGCCAGAATAGCTCGCAGATGACAGATTGTTTTTAGACTTACTTAAAACTTATCGTTATATATTAACCAATATACACAATATCTTCATAAATTATAGCCTATGTGTTATTCTGATATATAAGCTATATTATTGTAAAGTTTTATTAAAATCCATACAGTACTTTTTGCATTAAAGAGTAACAAACATCCATACATCCTCACAAACTTTCACGTTTATAATATTAGTAGGATAGGACTAGTAGGACTAGTAGGATAACTTGAGACCTCTTTACACACGGCCTGATCCCAAACTATGCAGAGCCTGTCTATAGTAACCAGACTGTTGATAAACATACTTACAAATTAATAAATACATACCTATTACACCCAGACACAAAACAAATGATCGTGCTCATCGCACAATTATTTGTCTTGGTTAAAAATGGAAGCCACGACTTCCAGCTCAGCAGTCAGGATCACTAACCACTAAACCAACAGGCCGTATATAGTAAAAACTCATTCCTCTAATGGGACGACCAGAAAACCTTGAAAAATTATTTCTGGCAAGAAGCGGGCCTTTGAAGTGAACGACATGTTTGGATTCGCGTCTGTTACTGTGCGCTTCACGGCCATTATTTAACAGATGTAAACAATAGGCAGAGATACAAACGAGGTAATTGTATATTTAGCACGCGTTGGCATTATTGTCAAAGTTACGTAAGGAAGCGTGTTTGTAATACGCGTATGGACGAGAAAGTTGAAATCGGTGGGTACATATTTAGGTATGCCGTAATGTATTGGTTCTGCAATATGTCAATATAAGTGTTTAAGAATGGTTTCGGCTTTTTAATTTAACACTTAATCTCTTTTTGTAGTAGTGGTGTTCGATGTTTTTGATTCTATGTGGTGGCTCCCTGGCACAGTGTCGTAAGAACCTTATTTTTGTTGTGTACAGTTTTCATTTAAAAAATCAAAAGATTTCATCATTTCAAATGCAAGAGTAGAACTCCCGCACTGATATTTATTGTAGTTTTTTTTCGTAAAAAATCCCGAAGTTTCACTTGGAGCGCCTGACCAAAAATGCTTCGGCACGTTATGGGCCGGCTCCACCGGAGTGATACCACGGCCTCACAGAAAATGGGCAGTGAAGCAATGATTTCACTGTTTTTCGCCGAGCGAGTGAGATTACCCCTCTACCCTTACTCCCATCTTAAAGGCCGGCAACGCACTTGTGACTCTTGAGTTGCAAATGTCCATGGGCGACGGTAATCACTTACCACTTGACCCGTCTGCTCGTTTGCCTCCTATCCCATAAAAAAAAAATAATAATAAAAGCTATAATTACTTCACTACTGTCAAGCATAGTGAAGCGCGTTACTTATAAAATCACTCCTAATTGCTAGTAGGTAGATACCACTAGGTTTCCCTGTGACTCCGTTCTTCTATTCTGAAAATTCGTCGTATGTTTATAAATAAAAAACAATAAAGTCAAATAATTTATTCATAAAACATCAGTCACCAAAAATACACCAAAACTATGAATGCACTAAGCTTTACCGATGAAATATATCAACAAATTAAATAACGCATACAAATTCAAGTCTTATGTGTAGGTATTAAGGTACTGTCCTGTTCACCGCTCGTTTTAAGCGACATTTTAAAAAGGAGGTTTCTCAATTCAACAGTTTTTCTCTTGTGTATTCCAAGTGATATTATAGCCATGATCCCATTTAAATACGAAAAAAATATTCCACCTGTAAAGCGTGGATTATTGATACTTCTTTTTAGTTAGGTTTCTTACTCAGAAACAGCGTCCAATCAGTAACATGATGACTATTTTTAAATGGCTGCATTATAATAATTTATTTATATGGCTTTATTTGTCGCTAAAAACGGTCGCCAAATTACAGTGAAGCTACACCTTAAAAACTGTAATTGATGGTTTAACACGGACATTGAGTGAGTGGGACAAGGATCATTCAGCGTGGCTAAAGTCGTCACCAAGGAGTAAATGTATTAGTATGCCAATGATCGAAGCGGCCATATTGTGAAACCATATGAAAATTTCAATGTTGACAAGCACCACTTTCCCGCTTTTACTTCCCTGTCAACGTCATCTATGCGTCAAAAGTTTTATACATGGTTCCCAGGTTCTAAATTTGGATACAATCTTGGTATAATTCGGTTATCTCATGTATCCTCTTTGGATAGTAAATTACCTTGTATATATATTAGTAGCTGGCTTGCGCAACTTCATCCGTGCTTGTAAATTTGCCCCATTTTTCATTAATGCGCCGCTTCTATTAGTTATTAGTTCTTACGAAAAGTGCAATAACTATGTTAAAGATGATTTCGAGAAAAAAGCGTTCAAAGATTTTATTTTTGTGTTGTTTGTACCTCCATCTTGCAGTTATGCTCAGTATTAAAGCCGGCTTCGTCATAGATACGCAAAAACTGTCTAAAGAGAATATATAGATCTCGTTCTGCTGATTCCGATTATGTACTTAACTCAATTCCAAAACGAGTTATTGCACTATTTGTAAGGACGGCAGCTTTCCTCGCTAAATGGGCTATCCATCACTAAAATTATGGAATAGGTCTCAGGAACTACTGGTTCCTAGCGAGGTCAACCAAACAAACAAACTCTTCAGCTTTATAATATTTGTATAGATTGGATGTAATGCCTTTATGGTCGAATACTTAGTTAACTATAGGGAATATTATTTTACTCCCCAAATATTTAATATGTGGGTAGTAGGTTTCACTTTGTAAATTTTAAGACTCGGTAGTATTTACCATTGAGTTTACTGGCAACCCTAATCTTTGACGCAATTCATTTGCTACAATGAATAAAAGATGTGTTATGTTAAAGATATAATTTATTTAAAACTCTTATTTCAACACTATATATACCTACTAGAACATCCCTTTTCGTTTTTTAACAAAATATAGAAAAATGGTTTATGGAAATTACCAGAATACAAAATATACCCCTGAATAATGCGGCTATCGACATATTAACACTCTTATAGTCATATCATTTGCAATGCAAAATTAAATCCATGCTATGAAACTTTGGCAACCCCGATCATTTTCGAAAAAAGCACTACAAATGAGATGTTAGTTAAGCATATTGAAAATAGATGGCGCCATAAACAATAAAACATTAATTTGAAATACTACCTTCAATAATCATTATTTTCGATGGGTACCCCCATCGAAAATAATGATTATTGAAGGTAGTATTTTAACATAGAAATTTGTAGAAGATTGATGGATGTAAGAGAAGCAAAGGATTTATTTTGGTATTGAACAAAGTATGACTTTGTTGTCTCTGCTTATCTCTTTAGAAATACGGCGTAGAGATAAAAAAGGAAATAACAATTTAAAATAATGATGTTTTAAATCATTTATTTTAATTATAGGCAACTACTATTTTCGAATAAAATCTTTCACGAGTGGTATTCATATTAATTAAGTATATACGCATAGGTATACCGAGAGGGGAGGGCACACACACTCGAGTAATACAGTATTTCCTTAATTATCTACTTGAAACATGCAAATGTATGCGTATTTAATATATGAGCACGCCATTGGTCTAGTCAAAGACATCTTGCATCGCTGTAGCTACGATCAACAGACGTATTCAGACGACATTCTAAATAACGACTTACAATGACATATTTATTGAGTTAAATAACGCAAGAACATCACAATAAACTTTAGCGACACAAACACATTCCTTGAAGGATACGCCCACGGTACAGTTTTCTAGCCACGCCCCGCGGTATAGTTTGCATGGTACCGACTTTACATATCATTATTCGTAGTCTGCGCCTCCAAAAGCTATGCTCGTCTTATAAAAACTCACGCATGTTTCTAGTTTCTTTTTTAAATGAGAGGGGTTGAACCGTTTTCAATTCTTACTAACTATGAGGTAACAGGGGCTACGTCTGTGGATAATTCGCTGCCGCACATCTTCCGGAAGAACGCTTTGGAGGCAGAGCATCTTGTACTCACGCAATGAGGACATCTGAAAATATAAGAAAATTTACACCGAAACCTTTTTGTCGTGATAAACCTCTAGCGCCATCTACCGAACTGTTTAGTAACTTCTGGTCTTGTATCGCGCAATGAAACTTTGCCTAACCTGATCGAAGGATCGTTCCTTTGTGTTGGAGATATATACCCCATTTATAAATAATGTGACAGACAACCTCTGTGGCGCGGCGTTATGTATTTGACTGTAACGTCTGAGTAACGTTCCGGGAATTGTTTGTATATTAATAAGACAAGGAAGAAAAATACATTATAGTAATGTATATCCGTGTTCTAGAGCAATGTGTACTTAATATGTACTAGGATATTGAAATTGTGCCCTTCGGGGGAAAAAAAAAACTTGCAAGTAAATATATTATTCTTACCTAGTTAAAAGGGGCTCGTGGCTAACTGGTTACTGAGCAGGTTAGCACATTGCAAGGTTAAGTAATACTAGCTAGGTCAGTCTTAGGATGGATGACCATTCTCAACATACTCTATATGTCCCCCCTCTATGTGACCCCTCCGTGCCTTGGAGAGCACGTTAAGCCGTCGGTCCCGGTTGCTATATGAACATCTGGGGCTTTCGTTACGGGTAGTTGGAGCGCTAAGAAGTCGACTCCGATATCGCCTAGTACTTGGCTTGTGGAGGTCTGATGGCATCGCTTCACGTACAATATCGAAGTTTAGCCGTTTCGTAGTTAGACTGAAAGCCGAGGATGATGATATGCTTACCTGGTTAAAAATTGCTTAGATACAGATTGTTTGCTTGTCAAATGTTTGGCAACAACGTCTGCTAAAGCTGCTATGAATGTGGGATGGTCGTTAGGGGTCGCTGCACGCTCTATTTGTGTCACACCAGCCTGGAATATAACATTATTTATATTACTAGAACTCTACAACAAAAAATATTATTTAAAAATTTATCCGGATATATCCAGACATTCTATCAACATCCTTGGTTTTTATTTCATTTTTTTTTAAAGAAAGCATACCAGCAACGTGGGTCACACATTACTAGTATTCTTGTTAACCCCTCCAGCTAAGCTAAATGCTTGTGTTAGGAGTGGGTTCACGCCGTGGTGTACTACACACTGGGTGGTGTTCGAACCCGCAGCCACTTGATCGCAATTCAAACGCCTTAGCCATTACGCTACCGCCGCTTCCAAATAGCTACATACAGTTTCATTCGTAGCAGAATCTTCTCTCTCTAGAAATAAATAGCCTACCAGTATTCTTTCCAGTTCATATAGTCAAATGAAAAGTAATGTTATGCATAAAAAAATTAGGGTTGAATTGAGAACCTTCCCAAATTTTTGTCAGTAATAAGACTTCTGTAAATATAATTGTTAGATCTTTCTGATATTAACAAGTATTTTAGGGCCATATAATAGACATCGTGAACAACGTCAAATGCTGATAATTTTATTTAAATTTGTAATTGTAGAATAGAATAGAATAATCTTTTATGTACACCATAATACATTAAACTACAATGATTGATCTTAATATTAATGTTATGTACAATGGGCGGTCTTATCGCTAAGAGCGATCTCTACCAGACAAACTTAGGATGGATTTAGTGTCAGAATTAAGTGGTAGTTGTCGGTGTACTACATATATACACATACATATACTTAGTCTTATACATAAGTATTGTAATTTAATTCATAAAAATAATATTCCTTAAGAGTGGCGTGGCGAAATTAACTGTAGGTAATAAATGCTAAGGCTGTTGATGGAATATCCGGATATATCCGGGTATATCCGTAAAAAACTAAAATTATGGCTTACTCAATTATTTATCGGATATACATAACAATCCTTAAATCTGACTATACCTTTCTGTACTACGTTATATAGTGGTAATCACCAGTGGCATGTGTCCAGTGTGAGAGGGGCCATCCCGGCTGTTGCCAGTTCCAGTGACAGGTATAAGACCCTGACCTGCTGGAGCACACTCCCCAATCCTTACCCAACTTTCTCGATTAATATATTCCCATCTGTTGATGGCAATAGGCTTGCCCCCTATTAGGGCCATCGATAAATTACGTCACGAATGTCATGATTTTTAGACCCCCCCCCCGTCCGTGTCGCAGGTGGTCACATTTGTTGAACCCCCCTCTCTGTATCCTGTCCCTCCCTATTTTTTTTAGTAAAAAGTATGATTGTAGTCTTTCGTTTACAGGTAACGTTTTGTGTTTAATACTTTAGATTTTGACATGTGACGTCACGACCCCCACCCCTTGTCACACTTCGTTGAACCCCTCCCCCCCTTAAGCTGTGACGTAATTTATAGATGGCCCCTAACGTGACTGCGACAAAATAGTATTTAGCAAAATGTATTTGTTTAATTCATCTCTGCCTACCCCTTTGGGGATACAGGCGTGAGTCCTACACGTGTCAATATCTTACCTCTTTAGCAATATCGTTACAATATTCAATGTCCAATTCGTGTAATGTTTCTATATGTTCGTTGACAAATGCGATGGGTACTAAAATGATGTATTTCTTTCCTTGTTTGATGTATGCCTGTAGATAAAGGAGAAAGAATTTTTTAAGTTTGACTTACAAATAATATAATTGCACTTTACAGGGTGTATCTGATAAAGGAACACTTACTTGATTAAATAATTGAAAGAACATGACTCTAGCATGCTGTTACAAAAAAAAAAGCGTGTGTCAGCTCCGACGCACGACTGGAGTTTTACCTCTCTCTCTCTCTCTCTCTCTGTCTCTCCCTACCTCCCTCTCTCCCTCTCTCTCTCTCTCTCTATCTCTCTCTCTCTCTCTCTCTCTCTCTCTCTCTCTCTCTCTCTCCCTCCCTCCCTCCCTCCCTCCCTAAGTCCCTCCCTCCCTCTATATATATATTTACACATACATATAACATAAAGGTACACATATCTACTTACATGCGTCGAGAATAAGGAGTAAACTCCAATAAAGCATAAAAAGCACAATAAAGCGTTACGCTGCCCTCCGATCACTAAATTTTACTCTTCATATTTTTTTTTAGGCGCCTTATATGCAAATCGATTCTTAAGGAGTAAACTCCAAAAATATTGTAAAAAAATTATTAATAGTACAAAAAAACTAATAAAACACGCTTTTATAGAAAATCCAACTAAAAAATAGAAAATATAAAAATAAATTTGAATTAAGAATAGTGTAAATAAAAAATAAATGTATATTATTGGAAAAAAGCGTGGGGTGCATATAGTGTCAATAGTTATAATTGACACTATATGCACCCCACGCTTTTGAAACTATTATTTCTTTTTTAAATCGAATTATTGTATTGTCATCGGTCTTTGACAGGTGTGCAACTTTTGAATGAAATCTGGCTGTTTAAAGTGGGTCAAAATCGCGTCCTAAGGAGTCGGTTACAAACAAACATACAAGTGAAGCTAATACAAAGCGTGTAATTATAATAAACTATCCATTTAACAGTTATCAACTGTTTGAATTTCCCGGTATTTTCTTATTGTTTTGGTTAGTTTTAATGGATTTTCTCAATAACAGATTGAATA
The DNA here is from genome assembly GCA_949752705.1 of Callimorpha dominula. NCBI lineage: Eukaryota > Metazoa > Arthropoda > Insecta > Lepidoptera > Erebidae > Callimorpha > Callimorpha dominula. Next base: position 3,797,085 of record OX457020.1, read on the forward strand.
ATTAAAAAAATAAAAAAAAATATTCTATTGAAAATCTGTAACTTTACACATTATACCTGCTCATACCTGTCATAAGAGAAACCGAGGTGATAATAGCTGGAAACGGTCATAACTTCTTAACAAATAGTTTTTTTTTCAAACAATGTATTTGTTCCATTGTCAGATGCACACTGTATATAACCACTATAGGTCCAGCAGATACTTCAATTCGATGTATTTTTAACCATCTAACAATATTTTTCTTAATATCTGTGTTACACGACATATGCTTGTTTTAAACACCAACACAGTAAACATATAATGAATGACACGTAAAGCTACCTATCTCGGTTGGTGCTGCTGAAAGTATATTTCAACTTGCAAAACAAAACAATTCCTAGTAATTTATTTATTGATGGTTTATTAATGGCCATAATTTAACAGCTTACCTTAATAGCATTATCAGTATACGGCTGTAGCCACGGCAGTGGACCCACTTTGGACTGCCAGACCAACCTATAGGGGTTCTTAACCATGAGCTGCTGCATGGTGGCTGCGACCGTCGCGGCCACCTCGTGGGGGTACGTGTCTCCGCGCGACACGGCCTGTATGTACATGTAGGAAACATAATTAGACTAGAATTAATTATTGTCGCGGTCGCCTAGATTAAGACGAGTGGCGCCATCTGTTAACGAGTAAAGGAACTAGTAGTATTGTCGCTGTTTAAATTGGGATGCGTGGCGCAATCTGTTAACGACTAGCGGAATCAATAGAATGTTCTACTATGTTCTACAAGTTTTAAAGGGGTGTTGAATCAGACATGATATAATGACAAACTATATAAGGTAGTCGCATTGCGGTATACATGCATTCTAATTATGCGATACGGGCGAGTTAACAACCGAAGAATAGCGAACAGTAGAAGTGAGTATAAGTGAAGAGCCATGCTTCGACAGGTATGGGTCTGTTCGACCGGAGTGATACCACAGCCTCACAGAAAACCTGCGTGAAGCAAGGCTTGCGGAGCGGAGGCCCTAACCCTTCCCTCTCCCCTCTTCCTCCTACTTTAAGGGCGGCAACGCACTTGTGACTCTTGAGTCGCAGGTGTCAATGGACGACCGTAGTCACTTACCATCAGGTAACCCACCTGCCCGTTTGCCCACTAACCCATAAAAAAAATATATAAGTAATTAACTCACTTTTAAAGGTAGACTGTGCGCAGTGAACAGTATTAGAACATCGTCTCTGACTTGAGGGTTGAAGAGTTTGAGCTTCTCATCTATTCTTTCAGCGAACACCTTCGCCAGGAGAGGGTGTGTTGGCCATCGTTCTATTATACTGAATTTTATGTTATCAGGTACTTTTCTGAAAAGAAAAATGTTATAGAAGTGTGTGGTCATGACTGGTCATATCTTAGGGTCTATCGTAGATTCGTGACAGAAATCTCATTTTCAAACTACTTGAAAAATGGTCGATAAAGCTGGTATTTCGTATGAGAGAGGACTGATATAAATGAATCTTTGGGTATATAAAACCAAGGATGGTGATGGAATGTCCAGGATTTTCTGAAGATGCATGCTGGTAGGCATTGCAACCTGCATTTAGGAGACGGTGCATCTTAGGCTTTCTATGAAATTCTATAGATCCTTTCACAGCATGTCACTGATAGACAAATACCTTCATGGTAGTATAGTTTAGCCAAGGTGTAAGTGAGATACTTTGCAGGTGGACATATTACAGTTTTAACTACTTCGATTTTTTTTTTATTTAACGTTAGCATAGACGGAAAGCGGTCACCCGAACTTGAGCTTGCTAAACCACGGGTATTAGTCTCACGTTCGCAACAAGGTAAGAATATTGAGATTTTGTATTTGTGTTAGTAAAAAATTTTAACCAGTCAAAAGTACTTATAACAAAATTAGTTAAAAGTAGTACTTTGTTACGCAGATTCTCGACAATAGTACTATTGACTTAAACTAGAGTCAAAACTAGTTCTGCCTGCCAAAACTGATTTCGTCAAAAGTAGTTCAAGACTAAGAGCTTCAGTAAAAACCATATTAAACCACAAATTTGCAGACAAAACTACATTTGACCAACCTGTTCAGTCAAAACTAGTTTTGCCTGCTTTTTTATTTAAAAATCTTTTCATCGGTTAAGAGTTTCAACTGTTACACAACTAATTTGTAGGCAAGTCTATACATAATTTAAACCTACCTATTTTTGTAAAAGTCAGCTATGGCGTTTAAACTAGACCCTGTAGTTGCGCAGCTGTATTGAGGGTACTGAGAAAATATGACTGCCCGTTCGATCCCATCCCTGGAAAAGGAAAAAAATAAGAAAATAAGTTTGTACAATTGTGTCATCATTATCATCAGGGGTCATCCATAAATTACGTCACTTGTTAAGGGGGTAAGAGTTCATCGAAGTGTGATACTATGTGACAAGGGGCAGAGGGGGCATAATGTTTGTGACGTCACATGTCAAAATCTTAAGTTTTAAAACACAGAAAATTAAATTGTAAACAGTGTCCACAAGATGATTATTTTCATTATTGGGGTTTGAGATAACTTTATTCCTCATAAGAATATAGTTATTCACTTATAAGAGACATATTCTAACTGGAACAATAAAACTATTGGACGACTAGCACATTATTAGATCTTTAATTATTACAATTTATTATTTATCTCTCTACATATATTCTGTGTGTAGAATTGCAAAATGTGTGACGTCACTGCAAAATATGTGACCTCACACTTGGAGGTCCTACAAAGATGAACACTTGTGACAAATGTCATGAAATTCGTGTGACGTAATTTATGCATGATGCCTTATCATCATCATTACCTTTTTTTTGTTTATAGGTTAGCTTTAGGTAATGTTTGGAAACAAGCGGCGGTAGCATAATGACTAAGGCGTCGGCCTTGCGAACAAATGGTTGCGGATTCGAACCCCACCCAGTGCACTACCGACGTGATATTATCCTGCTCCTCCCAATACAAGCGTTAACTGGAGGGGTTAACAAGGATACTAGTAGGACCCACGTTACTAGTATTTTTAATTAAAAAAAAACTTTTATTAACACGCGTTTATTAACCACCGACGCAAAAACGACGGGGTGTTATAAGTTTGACGTGTCTGTGGGTGTGTGTGTCTGTCTGTGGCATAGTAGCTCCCGAACGGATGAATCGCTTTTGATTTTGTTTTTCTTTTGAAAGGCGAATTAGTCGGGAGTGTTCTCAGCTATGTTTGATGAAAATCCGTCCAAGATGGCCGCCGCCACAAAATGGCGGATTACATTTTTTTTCACAACTCCCTCAATATGGGTATCAAATGAAAGGGCTTGACTAGTAGAATACTAAACACTATGATAAATTTCAAATCCAAGATGGCCGTTCAAACTATTTTTATTATTTTGTCGGGGGAATTTTTAAATTTTTAATGTATAGTTATATAGCTTCACTTGTAACAATGTAAACAAGTCTTGGAACTATATTTTAACCTTCTTCTAACTGTGGTACCGTAATGACACTTGGCATGTATATATAGTTTCGGTGACAATACTATAATTTGGCATCTTGGATCTGATCTGATGATAGAGTCAGGAGGTGGATAGAGGAACTCTTTAATGGCTACTGGTAAACTCCTCGAGTTTGGCCTCATATGATTAGTTTTGACGAGCCCAGCAGATTGGTGAATCCAGGAGGTGTATCATGGAACACTTTGTCTACTTATCAATAATTTAACGAATTTCGACCCCTGGGCGCCCTCTACATGCTGTTAAACGTTACCTGACAGAATCTTCTCGAAGTACTCACTTCTCAATCTGTTCAAACGTGTCGCTGGTGTATGGCGGTACATATCTGAATGCTACGTAATGTTTGAATGGTGCCATCGTGAGAAGCATCTGGTCTAAGGCCGATGTCAACAGTTCTCCTGAAATTGAAAATTCAAATATCTATATAAAAAAAAACATTAATATTCGTTGCTAAGCGCATATCTTGATTCGGTAAATTTTTGGTTAAATATGAGTAACAGTTCGAATAAGGTTTAAGAGAAAAAGAAAATACCGGCCAAGCGCAGTCGGACTCGCGCACCGAGGGTTCCGTAAAATATTTTTATTACATGATGTAACTAAAAATTTACGGTTTTTGCAATTTTTCCTTTATCTGTGCTATAAGACGTTGCTTCGTACCAAATTTCAAGATTCTGAGATCACGGGAAGTACCTTGTAGGTTTTGATTCCCTTGCGAGTGTGCGGCATAAACGGCTGTATCTTTTGATTGCTGTCCCTTGGAAGTTTGATTTTTTCACAGCTCTAAGGGACGGTAGACCTGAGTATTTGATATAAATTTAAGCGTGATACCTCCACGCGTTCTTGAGGAAAAAAGTCTTGACAGACAGACAGACCTTCAGACGCGGACGGACGGACAACAAAGTGATCCTACAAGGGTACCGTTTTTTTCCTTTCGAGGTACGCAACCCTAAAAATTATTAAATTTGGCCGAATTTTTTTTTTCATAAAAACTAAACAAATTTGGGTTAGTTAATATATAATACATAATTTTCATTTAAAAAAAATCCGGAAACGGAAACTTATGTTCCGTGGCGGTACTGCATTCAACTGCAACTTCAGGGGAGGCAGGTTCGATTGCTAGTTAGAGCACATATTTGTATACATGAATATGTCTATGTATGTATCTACAGTGAAACTTGGTTAAGTGGGACCTGGATAACTGAGAAACCTCAATAACTGGAACTCATGCTGAGGTCCCAACACTTTGGCACTGAATAACCTCTGTTAGTGGGACGAAGCAAACCCCTAGATCTGGGATTCGGTCTTTCGATTTTATCGTCATAGTTACCTCTATAAGTGAGACAAATTTGCAGGTCCCTTGATGTCTCCCTTAACCAGGTTTCACTGTATATATAAAGAATCCCTGTTTCCCTTAGTCACGCCATAACTTGAGAACAACTTTACCAATTACATTCATTTTTTTCTTTTGTCTTCTAATACTTTGTAGAAGGATCTTACGGAACGTAAAATTAAGAAAATTGACCAGAAAATCGTTTCCCGTGGGGTAAATAAAAAGTCCCAAATGACAACAACTAGTAGTATATATATGAACAGAAAAAAAATGTATGTAAGTATATTTCTGCTAAACAACCCAATATGAATATTGACTGGCCTGTTGGCCTAGTGGTTAGTGACCCTAACTGTTATGCCATAAGTCGTGGGTTTGATTTATAATATTAGTAGGATCATATCAATAGGCAGTGGAGAACCGAGATCCAAGCGTCGAAAGCTTATTTACTAGAATAATAATAATACCTTGTTTATTAGTCCATTTGAGGATAGGAGAACCACCTCCAATCTCCATGTACTTTTGTTGAACATCAAAAGTTCTCCTCGCTGCTATCCAGGGTCCCAGTCTGCTCTGGACCGGCAGCTGTATCATATCACGGTCTGTCATGATGCGGAGCAAGTAACCGCCAACCTGGTAGCAAAAACAAAACTTTGTTAAGATCAAAGGAGAATTACATATTAATTAGAAGGGTCTGTGCTGTCAGGGATGCTGTATTTTTTTTTTTTAACTTTATATGAAATTACTTTTAAAAAAATCTATCCTAGCAGCTAATAATGAGTTTCCTAAAAATTATTGTATAAGTAGTGTACGACTGAGACTTTGAGACTTCGTTGGCATGGAAATTTTGGTGTATATTATGATTATACTGTGTTTTGAATCGGCGCCAAATAATAAAATGATTAATTACCTACATAGAGGAGCCTTATCCATTTCTACGTAGGTACATATAAAATTTTATTAATTAATCAGTTTGTTGTTTGACGCCGACTCAAAATAAGTTTATAAAAAAATTATAGTTTATGTAAATAAGTTCAACAGTCGAGACTTAAAAGGTTTATTTATTTTTTGCTTTTTAGTTCTTTTCCTTGGTTAAATTTATTGTTAAAAAGATTTTTATCACATTTATGTTTTCGATGGGATATGTCTTTTCATTCTTTGTCTGCATTCTACTCGATTGTGTAATTAGCTATGATAAGAATATAATGATCAATTGACTATTTATCTTGAAGCGGTCTGTTCTATCAAAAAAGGTTATCTTCAAAACTGATATGATATATATATAAAAAAAAATTAAATGCTGTTTGTTGAAAAAAGCATCATTTGAGAATGACTAGGTCTGTGTGACTGATATTATTTTGTTCAAGTTTGTAATACTCTAAATATATACTAATATAATAAGACTGAAGTTGTGTTTGTTTGTTTAAACACGCTAATCTCTGAAACTACCAATCATTTTAGAAAAATTATTTTTATATATGATAGCCAAATTCAACAGGAATATTATAGGCTATGTAATATCACGCTACGACCTTTAGGGGTGGAGCATAAACGTACGGACCATAAACGCGGTTGAAACTGCAGAGAACGGCTAGTAAGGTATAAGGCGTCCATTAGACGCTCATGCAAACGTCAATCATTACCAAACTTCATGATTAACGGGTGTTTGTTGGTGATTGATGACATAAAATCGACATTAAAATCTCTTCATGCAACCGTCAATCACTGCATTAGACGATAGGTTATTCGTCAATCACCGTTTTGATAATAGTTGTAAAGGGAAATTGGATACAAAGATTGCAAGGAGAATATAAACATTTTATGGTAACACAGATTTCTTGTACGGCTGAATGAAATTTGATTAAATTTGGCACACAGATAGGTTGTATCCTGGACTAATACATAGGTATATAGTAACTTAATACATACAGAGTATTAAAGAAAGCCTAAATAATAACAATAACTTGAGACACCTCACACACGGCCGTGTGGTCCCAAACTAGGCAGAGCCTGTACTATAGTACACAGACTGCAATTTCTTTTTTATATATTGCATCAAAATATAGTAAATATTGTAACAAATTAAAATTGCACCATCTGTGAAACTTGCCCGAACTAATATATGGATTATTAGTATACAACAGTAGTATCATAAAATAAATCAACTAGCATTCAGCATTTTTCGTTGCGCTAATGGGGGCAGCGTATGAAGTAAAATATAAAATGTAATAGAAATCATCAGTAAAACATAAAATCTAATTACCTCTTCAGTCGTTTCCGGTCCACCCATATTAAGCATAATAATGGCCGTCTTCGGTTTCTTCATAGGATGTGTTGTACTAAATGCGGCAGCCATCTGTGGCAGCACGAACTTGTTTGAGCGACCTGGAGCAATTAACATTACATAAAGATTTAATAATATCAGAAATGGGCTTGAAAGACCTCATTATTATTTTTTAAAACCCCACGTAAAAAGGAGGGATGTTATAAGTTTTATGTACGTGTCCATGCACCTATGATGATTGATTTTGCTTACAAATTGTTTCTTGATTATAGGAACAGGGCATTACTGAAGAAGCTGCTGCGGGACTCTTCTTCTTACTCTACATGTGTACCTGATAGGTTTCTTATAAAGACCTAAAAAAAAAACGAAAAACGGGTTCTGTTTGTCTAAATTACACCCGATTGTGATACTTGCGGAGTCCTTGATGATGTCCAACACATATTGAAGGATTGTGTCAAATACCAGCGTCAAAGGAACTCGTTGATGTGCAAATATAATCTTAATGTGTACAATGTAGGACTTTTCATTAATATTCTGAGTAACCCTACTACAAAAGCCGCGTTAAACCTACCACAAATGCCGCGTTAGACCTATTTGAGATATATGCACAACAACAACAACTTTTTTGTCTCCTATCGTAACATAGTTAGTTTCTTAGAATACTAACATATTACTCTGTAATAAAAGTCTCTAAATAAATAAAGATAAAAAAAAATAAGTTATCCAAATATAACCCAAACAAATGCTGTTAAAATAACATTTCATATAAAGCATTTTTAAATTTTTCATATATTATAAGTAAAAACAAGGATTCCGGGTAATTATGAAAATATGTTTCCTTTGCATTTTCTTTCTAAAAAAAAGGGGTTGTGAAATTTTTATGTAACTCCTAAAATATTCTTACGAAAGAAATTCTAAAATATTACTAACATAATAATGTCAAAACAGCAAAGGTAGCTACGTACGTAGAACAATACCAATAAATTATCATAATTAAAAATTTCCCATAATAGGTGAAATTCGATGTAAAATTATTTAACTACTTACATATTAATGATAGCATTTTGTAAAATTACGAAATTTAAATATAGGAATGTCTGAATTAATCTTGTTTACTAAGCATCCAAATTAATTAAATGCGATATAAATCTTTTTTACGATAATTTTCCTATTAATCCATATTTACTCGCCGGAATCTAATCAAATTTGACAGTATGACAGTATTATAAATTGAACGAACAGTCTGCTTATTCATTCATTCGTGAAAATAGGGACGAGATACCTCGGATACCTATAGAGGTATTATAGCTAGAGGCCACAATCTGGCGACGGCGGGCGATGTCCTTCGGTAGAAAGAGAAAGAAGACAGCAATTTACATATATCTCTCTTGCACCTCATCGCTGATTTATCTACAATATCTCTGTTTTTATGAGTAACCGTTTCATAGAGAAGGTAGGATAACCGCATCAAAAAACATTTTGCTTTTCTCAAAGTCAAGTCTTTGATTTTATATTTTTTATGAAAACTTCTTTAGGCGCGTTGTGTACTTTTGCTATAGTTAAAAAGCACTAAACTAGCACCATCATGCTAATAGTATATATATATAGATCCACTAGAGGGCTAATCTAAACATTGAGTTCTATCAGCTTCTTATTATTAATTAATTTCACCAACCTGCTAATGTGATGTTTTAAGTTCGTCGTTTCGTTTAAGTTTTCACTGCTTGCGGCAGTCCCTTAACAGCTTATTTTTTTTTAACTATTAATAACTATAAAATGGTAATGCTGCTGTGTATAGGTGTATAGGTTTTGTTTTGGACCTCTGATGACATATACTCATAGGTACATATTCATGAAGAGGTGCGGAAGAGATACATGTAAATATCTATCTTCTTTCTCTTTCTACCGAGAGTCCACCGACCCAAATACAGAGAATCCAATACCTTCCCGCCTCCAGATATAATACTGCTATGCGGATACGGCTATGCCCGGCCCTCAACAGCTAAACAGATTAAACCAACAATGTACTACTAAATTAATATTTAGAATGTCTTATTGGTATTTTCCTCTTTTTCCTATACGTACAGATAAATATAATATTTTCAATGAATAGATTACCTATATTTATCTGCAAAATTAATTTATTTACAACTTTCTTTGTAAATGCACACACGTAAGAACGAGTGAAGGAAATCTAAAAAGCACTGAAGGGAAGAGAATGAATAATTTTATTGTCAAGTCAATGGTGTATTTACATCCAACGTTAAGTATTATTTTTGTGATTATAAAGTAACCTTCTAATAAAAGTGTATTTTTTATCTTCTTAAGCTCAAATACTGAAAATGTCTTGTCGCAACGCTTCGCATGCAGGCAGCTGGTATACGGAAAATGGTAAGTACCTAAATCATAAAGTTTTTCTTTGTTTTTGACTTCATTATTTTTATCTCTATAAGAAAACAAAAACAGCACATAGATGTAGGTAGATACTGTTATTATTTTAAAATTTTCTCGAGTTTGAAAAGAAAGTAGATTGTCAGGGCATTGAAAAGTCAAAAGGTTAGTGACCTTTTCCACAGTTCATTTTTATGAATGTAATTATATGCATTGTGCTGCAGCATTAAACGAATAAAATGCAGTATTTTAAATTTGGTAGTCGTATTTGGTAGTAAGTCGAACAAGGTGCCAAATGCTTTTTAGAACTAGATTGTGATTCGGCCTGTTAAAGCCTTTTCGCATATTAAAATTGAAAAGCATATCGACAAGTAAATTGTAAATGTCTTCTGATTATAAATAAAATTGAATTTAAACAATGATTTATCTATACCTTTTAACCTTTTTCACAGTGTCATGATATGAAAATATTCATCTTGACCTATGCTCATAAAAAGTCCTTGATATTGTAATTGTAACGTTCAGAAATTGTCATGCTTCTAATTTATATATTTTATTATTGTTTCCATAATGATTATCCAAACAATGATTAGTTAACCAAAAACATTATATTCATTTTAAACATTATAATTATTGATAATATTTATAAACAGAATAAGAACGAAAAATCTCAGTAACTTTTAATAAAATTTCAATTCAGAACGAAACCGGAAGTTTCGGTTACCATGACAGCTTTTTAAAAACAAACGTCAAAACTAACATCTTCTGTATTCTTTTCGTAAAAAATATATTTATCAGTAAAAAGTATAAAATAATGGCTGATAGAACGAAATCAGCAGCTATCGGAGCTAAATCGGTTAAACCGAAGCGACCGTCAACAACCAACGTCGCTACTTCATCCCGGACGAAAATAACTCCAAAAGATAAAATGCCAACAAATCGTACGAAAAAGGATCATGATACCACAATTTTGAATAAGGAACAGGTTCTTCCAGACTTCGATGATGAATACCGCCAAATTGCTTATGGTCGCTTTATGCGCGCTATGTTAGAGGAATGTTTGGTCGAAGAAAAAATTGAGAGGGAAGAGACGCAAATGGATTTGCAGATGGCACAATTAGCTGAAAGGTTCCAAAAAACCATGGATCAGTTAGACAAAACTAATAGACGTCTGAAAGACATATCGTTCGTTGTAGAACAAAAGAGGTGAGTCATTTGAATGTTATTGATACAACCCTTTATTGCTGGATATAAACACACAAGAAAATGTATTACTATTTTTACACTCTTGCACATGAAGATTGCGTCGGTTGTAGCTTTGTTGTTATTCTGGCAATAAGATTTAAACATTAATTTAAAGGAAAATGAGTAATTCTCAAACAAAGTAAAGATTTTAATTTTCTTTTTGCTTCATGTAAGGCACAATAATTAGTGATGAGCACTAATTTAAAACTTTATAGATCAAATAGCAAGCCACCCTGGCCTTGTAGAGTTGAATTAAGATATAGCTTTAGGCACTCAGAGATAATCTATCTATTAGTGAAGAAATATCAAAATAGGATTTGTCATTTCAATTTCCCTACATCCAAACATACAACTTATAACTCTTTTTATATCGCAGTATAAGAACCTGATGAAAGTATCTACAAAAAAGTAAAAAATCGTTTTCTTTTTTCATAACACGGGTCACAAAGTGCTCCTTTATGAAATGCTAAAACGACATAATTGTAAATGCAATATTTTACAAAATAGCTAAGGAACCACAAGGAACTAAGTAAATTCTCAGAGTACTTTTGCTCTCCTGTAAAATTAAGAAAATGTAGATATGTTCATTTGGTTACACATATAGAAATATAGATAATTATAGTTTTGTAAAACTAAAAAAACAGGTTTAAAAGCAAACTGTATTAAAAAGTAATGAAGAGATATCCACCTCTTGGCTTAATCATATGACTATAGTTACCAAGCCCCATCTTTTGGACTTATTAAAATAAATCATATCATATTGTGAGAGAGCCATCTTCTGCACGTGTGGGCCGGCTCGACAGGAGTGATTCCACTGCCTCACAGAAAGTTTCGCTAAGTGAGTGAGGTTACTGGAGGCCATCCTTCCCCTACTCTCACCTTAAAGGCTGGCAACGCACTTGTGACTCTTGAGTTGTAGGTGCACATGGGCCCATTGGCTCACTGCCGGTTTTCTGCTCTCCCACAATTAAATTATAGTATCGTCATACAAACTATATATACATACATAGTTTGATTTCAAAATGACAATTAGAAGTATGTTAAAATGTACTTCCAAGATTTGTTAACATTGCTAGTTACAAGTCAAATATTTATTTGCACCCTAAATGATAATCTGTGAGTGGGACATTTTCAGATTTAATTAGTGTAGACCATTAAAGCCATTGTATTGACATTTGCTGAGAAATCTGCTTTAAAAGCAATATGAAAAGTTCTGCTAATTATCACGAAATAAATGAAAAATCCACCTTTACACACTTGTTCTAAAATTACTTATAGAATATATCTCTTAGTCACGCCATAACTTGAAAATGACAACCAATTTCATTCATCTTTTTGAAATGAAAACTTCTTTAGGCACCTTGTGCACTTTTGCTATGGGGAAAAGCACTAACTCGTGACTGTTAGCTAATTTAATTTTTTATTTATATTTCTAAAAAATGAAATAAAAAAATTATTTCCAATAATACACGCATAGATCCACTAGAGGGCGCTAATCTAAACATTGGGTTCTGTCAGCTCCTCATTAATTAATGTCACCATCCTGCTAATGTGATGTTTAAGTTCGTCGTTTCGTTTAAGTTTTCTCTTCTGTCGGCAGTCCCATGACTGCAAATTTTTTTTTTCTCTGAAAAATTAAGAAAATTGCTCAGGAAATTTGAGAAATGTAGAAAACTTAATGATTATTTTAACTTTGCGCCTTGAAAGTTTGAATTGAATATATAGTTAAGACAGTACAACGTCTGTCAGTAGTTACGCATAATTATGTAAGCCATTAATATTGCAAGTCAAACTATTTAATTAAATAGGCAATCCTAGAATTTTCTCTTTCCTTCTCTAAACATTTATCTTTCACTTCAGTCAGCTTCAAGAAAATATCTGTTTCATAATCAAATACTAATACAATTTATTAACTTTTCAGTTTATATGACCTCAAAAACAATGATTGTGAACAATTCTATCAAATGACAGACAATTCCAATGCTGAGACACTACTAAGAGATCTATCAGCAGCCGAGCAACCTATATTAGACAAAATTGAACTCTGCAATGTTGATTTTGGTTATAATAAAGCTTCAGGTCATACACAGCTTTTAGATGCAGTTAACGATGCTATTGAAGGTTTGGCAAATATTAAAAAAGAATCTAAGCTTGATATGCAGAAGTTTGAAGAGTATGAACTTTCTAAGCAAAATATTGAAGAGTTACAAAGTGATAAATTTGACTTAGAAAGTTTAAAGTCTGAGTTTGAAGCTAAGTTCCCGAAGTTTAGTGAACGGTTGATCCAGGAGGCTTCAGAAAAGATTGCCAGGATGATTGAAAATGACGATGAAGCTGATGATGATGATTGATGAGTTATGATAAGTATATAGCATAAGTAGCTTGAATATATTAACATAATTGTGTTGTTCCTGCGCGAATGCTAGATCTGTTGTATGTTATGAAAATTTACTATGGTCTGTGGATGTTTTTAGGTTATTTATTACAAATAAATGTTGTAGACAAATATTGTTTTTTATTTACATGCCTGTATGCAAAGTTTCATAATGATCGGTTGAATTGTTAAGGCGTTAAAACAGGTACAGAAGTCGCACTCCGCCAAATCGCTTAAATAAATAGCGACTCTTGTTCCGACAAAATTAGGTTGCAATTCAGGTTGCACAGCGCTTATTACCTACACTTATATTCACCTAGAAGTTGCCTCTCTTTCTATCGCCTAACTCTTATCTGTTCTGACGAAGCCGCGACGTTAGTGTTATCTTTTTTAAGGAATTAATTAATCTGACTTTATGACCAGTACGTTATGTGCCTATTACTCTATTTTTGTGAACAAATAAACCTAAGCAAGGTACTAATAACTCGATAACTAACGTGCGGCCCGGCCGACGCGCGGCAGCCCACTGAGTTTTGGTACAATTAGTCGACCCTGCCATGTACCTGTAGCTTTGTACCTACACTGCGGAGTGGCCTGGCCTGGTATTAGTAAAGATAGTTGGGATAATAGGATGGTGTTTAAGGCGCTGGTAGTCTCCAATCTAAAAAAGGAGTAGTAGGCACATAAGTTAGTGGTAATTCAATATTCAGATTATATAATTTAAAAAAAGACAACCCTAACGTCGCGGCGTCGTCAGAACAGATAAGAGTTACGCGATAGAAAGAGAGGCAACTGGTAGGTGAATTGCAACTTTATGTGTTGGAACAAGAGTCGCTAATTATTTAAATTGTTTGGTGGAACGGGACTTCTGTATAGCAGTACTGTTATGTATTCTGTGACTCCGTGGGATAGGAGCAATTGGCTTTAATTTAGCTCACAAGATTCTCATAGATCAGCTCATAGCTCAAAGAAACAAACATCGGTAGTTAAGTAAAAGCTTGTAACTATTAGTCAGCAGAAGGTAATGTGAATATTATATATTGTTTAGGTAACGAGTTATCCCGACAGTTGGACCTTTGGCTATCCAAAGCAGACCTCACCCATGGACCAGCAAGAGCTATAATTGCGCCGTAAGTGATAATAATAATAACTTGAGACACCTCACACATGCCGTCTGATCTCAAACTAGGCAGAGCCTGTACTATGGTAACCAGACTGCTGATAAACATACTTAATACATACATATTACAGATAAATTAGGTACATCCAGACTAGAGTGTTCGTGGGAGAGCCTTGCTTCGGCACGTATGGGCCGGCTCGATATCACAGCCTTACAGAAAACCAGCAGTGAAGCAATGCTTGCATTGCTTTTCGCCGCGTGAGTGAGGTTATCGAAGGCTCTAACCCTTCACCCTCCCCCCCTCTCCCCTCTTCCCGCTCTCCCCCCTTTTCCCCTACTCCCACCTTAAAGCACAAGCCGGCAAACGCACTTGTGACCTTTGAGTTGCAAGTGCCCATGGGCGGCGGTAGTCATTTACCATCAGGTGACCCGTCTGCTCGTTTGCCCCTACACCATAAAAAAAAACCGGCCAAGCGCCAGTCGGGCTCGATCTGTGCTATAAGACGTTGCTTCGTACCAAATTTCAAGATTCTGAGTTCACGGGAAGAAACCTGCAGGTTTTGATTCCCTTGCGAGTGTCGAAAATTTGCGGAAATTTGCGGCATAAACGGCTGTATTATGTTTGTAATATTTTTGATTGCGTTGGCTTAGAAGCTTGATTTTTTCACAGCTCTAAGGGACAGTAGACCTGAGTATTTGATATAAATTTCAGCTTGATACCTCCACGCGTTGCTGAGAAAAAGGGTCTTGACAGACAGACA
The DNA here is from genome assembly GCA_949752705.1 of Callimorpha dominula. NCBI lineage: Eukaryota > Metazoa > Arthropoda > Insecta > Lepidoptera > Erebidae > Callimorpha > Callimorpha dominula. The sequence continues at coordinate 3,812,104 of OX457020.1, forward strand.
GACCTTCGGACTGACGGACAACAAAGTGATCCTATAAGGGTTCCGTTTTTTCCTTTCGAGGTACGGAACCCTAAAAACATGTCTGGTAAACTGTCATATCCTTATATATTAGTGATATATAATAATTATATCCATATAATAGTACTTGTATTTAACCCCCGACGCAAAAAGGTTGTTAAAGCGTGTATCTGTGTGTCTGTCTGAGATTCTGATCACCGATTCTGAGTTAGTTTTTATCTTGTTTTAAAATTAACTTGATCGTAAGTGTTCTTACAGAACGTACCCATTGGTATTGGTATTGGTATAGGGCTCTGTTTCCGCATTTAAACTCATAGGCGGTCCATTATGCGTTCGAATAAGCTGACTAGTTGAGCCAGCCTAGCTCCTTCCAGAAGCACAGAAGCCTCCTGGGGCTTTCACAGGCGTCTAGGAGCGACCTCGCACCCGCGAGGATACGTGCCCGTTGTGTGGCCACTCCCTCGCACTCCAGGATAACGTGGGCGGCCGTTTCCTCCGCGTTGAGACATCCTCTGCATAATGGACTTTCTGTCGCACTGATGGTGAATAGGTGCCGGTTTAGGGCCAAGTGGCCCGTAATGGTTCCTACAACTATTCTGATGTCAAGTCGGTTAAGACTGAGCAGTCTGCAAGTTAAACGTGGTGAGATCTGCGTCAACACCAGTTTAGACTGCCTACAGCCAGGTGTGTCGGTCCAGCGACCGTTGTGCGCTTCACGAGTCCGTTGCCTTACCCATGAGCGAAGTTGATTGAAGGGAAGTGGCAGCAGTATAGTTGGACCTGCCACTGACGTTACAGATCCTTTTCTTGCAAGCTCATCGGCGGCGTCGTTCCCGAATGAATTACTATGCCCTTTGATCCATTGAAGAATTATTTCATTGGCAGAGGCTAAGCGCTCTAGCGTCTGGTGGCATTCATAAATGAGACCGCAGTTCATGGTGTTGCCTTCAGGATGGCCATACTGTCTGACAGGGTACGTTCCCTCAACTATAATTCAAGAATATCTGTTCAGCCGTTTGAAGATCATCAGTTCTTTTCTAACCGTTGAAGGGATTTTAAGTTGTTTTTATTTTATTTTAGTATTTTTTTAAATCTTAAATTTATATTTGGATTTTTCGCCAACCTCACTCATTCGGTGAAGAACAACGCAACTTTGCTTCATTGCCGGTTTCCTATGAGGCCGTGGTCTCACTTCAGACGAGCCGGCCCATACGTGCCGAAGCATGGCTCTCCCACGATTAGTGTACCTTATAGTAACATTTTGTTAAATCTATCAATAACATGATATTAACCAAATAATTTAATGTAACCGTCTCGACCGGAGACGCTAGCATGTGTACAAACCCGGCGAACGCGTTTGGCTTCCGGAGGATGCGCGCAAAAGACAGCACATCCATGTCATCCACTCCGATCTTCCCAAAAGCTTTTAATTTTTAAATCTTGGTTAATTGATTATCATTGTTATATAAAGTTCTATTGTCGTCTTTTAATATTGATATTTATTCTTCAGACACGCGGGATATTCGTACTGCGGAGCGTGCGCCGGCTTCGCGTACAGACAAGTCAGCCCTGTTGTTGTGTGAGTATCTCTTGATTATAGCGCTGGGACGTCAAAGTACGAAGTTCTGATAGAGTGGTTGTGGACACTTAGCACACACGGAGTGCAGTGTTAGACACACTACAAACTGAGTTGTTGAGACAACTTTGTGATACAAATCTACATTAATAATTCGGTCAAGGGGTACGGTAGACTCGATTGAAACCTTACCTGAATAATCTTATATATAAAATTCTCGTGTCACAATGTTAGTTACCATACTCCTCCGAAACGGCTGGACCGATTCTTATGAAATTTTGTGTGCATATCGGGTATGAGAATAGGTCATAGGCAATGTTATTTTTTGGGCAATTTTAATTTTTATGAATTTATATGGCAAAACAACGTTTGCGGGGTCAGCTGGTAAGACATAAAAAAATAATGATTTCGAGTCGACAACATATATCCGCAAAATTCGGATCGTCTAGTGTTTTGTTAAATTCTAATGGTGCAAATGGCAGTCGCCATATTGGCCACTCGGATGCCATCTTGAATTCGTTAAGGCCGATTCACACGTATATCTTGAGTTCGTTAAGGCCGATTCACACGTATATCTAACTAAATTTTGTGAAAGATGTGTATTATGAGTCACATTCCCCCGAGCGAAGCCGGGTTTTCATCTAGTTATTCAATATTTTTGTACTGAGTGATATCAAAACTAAAAACAGGTTTCTCATAATTTTGATGAAAGATTCCACTGTGAAATTGGATGGTGATGATAGAATCACCCTATATGTAGGCCATGAGCTCTGAAACTGATGAACCGATTTTAATAATACTTTCATCATTATAGAGCTACTTTATCCAGAAATAACACAGTTTATACTTTCTTTGTTTAATACGTTAATGAGGCTAAAGCCGCCAGCAATGCAAAGATGAATGGTCTTACTCGTTTATTAATTTTGTAGTTTCTTTCATTTAAAAAAATAGAATGCTTTAAATAGATTTCTCGTGTTTAGTTTTGAAACTTGAAATAATAATTATTGAAATAACATACAAATAATAAAAGAAGTGTTTTTCAAACAAGATATTAATTTACCTAAGTAATAACTCTCGCGGTCCGTGGAATCCTTGCTACACTAGTGTTGTCGCTTTATCGATATTGTAATTTTTTTCAAAGTCGATATCTATATGAAACTATCGATAGTTTGGCAACACTACAGCACTGAAGTTTAGTATTAACTCTACAAGTACTAAACTTGACATACCATAAACAATTTTTCCTTTTTTTTTTCTTTCAGTAAACGCATATTCATCCTAGGTCCGTCTCACCACGTGCGGTTAGGAGGGTGTGCCCTCTCCTCACTGGACAAGTACCAAACTCCACTCTATGATCTCACTATTGATAAGCAAAGTAAGTCAAAGTATCGATAGTTAGCAGTTGTCTATGGCCGCGTTTTTAGGGTTCCGTTCATCAAAAGGAAAAAAGGAAACCTTTTAGGATCATTTTGTTGTCAAAGAAAACACTTGGGCGCATCAAGTTGAAATTATCATAAAATACTTATGTTTGTTATCCCTTGAAACTGTTAAAAAATCAAGCTTCTAAGTTGACGCAAACGGCCATTTAAGCCTTAGATTTGACCAAATTTGAACATTTCGTTGGTAAATCAAAACCTATAGGGTACTTCCCATTGACCTAGAACACTGAAATTGGTAACAAGCAAGGTCTCACAGCACAAGTAAAGCAAAAACTCCGAAAATCGTAATTTTTTTGTTATATAACATTTTTTTTTTTGTTATTACAAACATATTTTGCGGTTGAAAGTCGACTTTGTCGTAAATTGATGTATTGGAGAGTATTTTTAGAACTGCAAAGTGAAGTTTGTGTTTCGGAAAAACGGGCATAATCTTCGAGGCTTGCATTCCCGAGATTTACGTACTATCTACATACATATTTGTTTGCTTACGGAACCCTCGGTGCGCGAGTTAGACTCTTACTTGTCCGGTTTTTTATTTATTTATATTTATTATCTTGACAGTTTACGCGGAACTAGAAGCGAGTCGGCAGTTCGAATGGATGGACGTGCAAACAGATGAGGACGAACACTCGATTGAGATGCATCTGCCTTATATTGCTAAAGTTATGGAAGAGTAAGACATCCTTTATTTATATAATAACGACCCCCCCCCCGCTAGAAAACTTCACAGGATCACCTGCTAGGCTAAGCTGAAGATTGTCTGAAAATTTCATAAAAATCATCAGTGAACATATATACATTGATTTATATACAATATTGCAAAGCCCAAATGCAAAACCCAAAAAAAGGGAAAGGGATGTCTTTATAATGAGGAGGACAAGTGATACGGCTGTAAAAGAATATTGCTTGTATTGACAACTGAACAATACAATACTTTACAAATATTATCACTTTACATTTTCTTCATCGAAGCCTCGCCTCTTGATAGACAGACCGCTCTGACTGCCGCCTGACAACCGAGTCCTCTTTTCCAATGTCCTATGCTTTGAATTTGTATAATGTAAATTTTACATTTTAACTTGATGGACATTATAACTTGACTCGAACTTGGTGCTACCAGCCAGGACCTCTTTGCCTTGAAGAAGTTTTCGCTCTGCATCGCAGGAGGTCAGATGTTACAATATATAGACTAGGTATTCCTCGCTGTTTTACTGCTCACTGTCACCGCTCGTATCCTAAGAGTCTTAGTGTGATGGTAAAAACCCTTCAGCAAGCATTGAGCTAACAGATGCGATTTCTGTCAAATCTGATTGGCAATGTCAGAGATTAGCGCGTTAAAACAAATAAAGGATTATATAAATAGGTACAGATCGCGAGGTGTGGTGAGCTTCTTCTTCGTGTAACTTTTTGTCACAACCCTGAAGTAACTAGCATATGCATACATACGAAAGTTTTAAATATACTAGTGCAGGGGTCGGCAACCTTTTGAGTAGCAAGAGTCAAAATAACAATTTACAAAATTTCAAAGTTTTTAAAGAGCCAGTTATTCGTCGTAAAAAGAATTAGATGACATTTTTTTTATTTTTTAGGCTTCACATACTAAATATTTTGGGACACCTCATACTTGATCAAAATGTTGTTCGCCGTACAAAGAATTGGATGATTTTTTTTTTTGAGACCGATCAAAATGTTTAAAATGTTATTAATAAATAATATTTGCGTATGGAACTAAAGAGCCACAACTTCACTTCCAAAGAGCAGCAGGTTGCCGACCCCTGTACTAGGGCCTTTTTTCTAACATTCCTACTTATTGCCTTTTTTAACCCCCAACGCAAAAAGGAGTGGTGTTATCAGTTTCAGGAGAGGTGTTTGTATCTGTCTGTGGTATGTATGTCTATAATATGTCTATAAATTCAAGTAAATCTGTTCAGCGGTTCGAAGGTCATCAGACCGGATTTTTGAGTCGGGGGTGTTTTAAATTGTTAATTAATACTTGTTACAGATTCAAAACAGCCTTCACGATAATCCCCATCCTCGTGGGTTCCCTAACGCCAGAAAAGGAAGCCAAGTACGGAGCGATCCTCGCCCCGTACCTGGCTGATCCTCAGAATTTGTTAGTCATATCTTCCGACTTCTGTCATTGGGGGTCAAGGTTCCGGTACACGTGGAAAGACTCCTCTAGGGGTCCTATTCATCAGAGTATTGAGTGGTTGGATAAACAGGTAAGACTTCACGGGGAACTGCCTAAAATTAACAGTTGTGGGGAAAAACCCTTAAGCGCCTCGATTGATAAAAAAAAGGCTTAAACGCGTCCCTTGACAAGAAGCTTAAGCGACATTAGATCTTTAATCTAAATTTTAAATGCCATAATTATGTATTTTCGATAGAAATATAGCAATTAGCAGTTTGAAAGAAATTGTTTTAACGACTCGAATTTCTATGACGGGTACTTTAATATAAGCAATATCTGTCCGTTACATTTGGTACTATGTTTTTAAATGTGGGTCACACATTACTAGTATTGATATAACATTACTAATAATATCTTTATTTTCAAAAAAGTTGTACAATAAATCACATGTACAAAATTGTACAATACATTATAGTAAGTAGCGTGTTGTAACACTGGTACCCAAAATAAGATTCAACTTGTGTTATGGGACCAAGTCTCTCATTAGAACAATATTAGAAACAGAACATGCGTATGTGTGATTTAGTGTTATGCGTGTGGCGACTTCTACATACAGCAAAAAGAAACATCTACTACCTACTAATCCTGCATCGCGCTATGCCACTGCGGAGGAACGGGTGTCATGTTCCTCCAACACCAAGGGAGGATCCTCCGACCAGGCTAGGTGATCATGCCTGGTGAGCCGCGGCCCAACGGTTGATGTTGGGAAGTTGTGTATATACTAATCGGCGCGAGAACTGTCATAGCGCGATGCAGGATTAGTAGGTAGTAGATGTTTCTTTTTGCTGTATGTGGAAGTCGCCACATGCGCATACGCATGTGTGTGTGTGTGTGTGTAAGGGTGAGTATGCGTGTGTGCGTGATTGATGCGCGTGTGTGTGTGTTTTTATTCTTGTATGTCAGTCACTTATATATGTGTATTTGTCTTCTTTGAATAAAAAAAACAATAAAACTCCAATTCAATTTCCAGGGTATGGACATTATTGAGAAGATGGATCCTCGAGCGTTCACAGAGTATCTTAATAAATTTGGCAACACGATATGCGGGAGGCATCCCATAGGAGTGCTTTTACATGTAAGAATTAAATCACATTACTATAAGTAATTAACATCAGTAATGCATACCTCACAGAAAACCGGCAGTGAAGCAATGTTGCATTGATTTTCGCCGCGTGAGTGAGGTTACCGGAGACCCTGACCCTTCCCCTCCACACTTTTCCCCCATCTCCCCCTATTCCCCTACTCCCAAGGTAGGCAACGCACGTGTGATCCTTGAGTTGCAGGTGCCCATGGGAGGTGGTAGTCATATACCATCAGGTGACCCGTGTGCTCGTTTGCCCCCTATACCATAAAAAAATATACATGGACTAGTTAGGTTAAAATAGAATTAATTTCTAAATGTAGATTTTGCCTATTAATCCAGGCATAACTCGGGAATGGCACTTTTTTTCTTAAGGAAAAGTACACTCTGTCCTTTTCTGTACCCCTAACAACGTGTATGGAAAGTTTGATGGTTATCGGTTTAGTAGTTTAGGCGTTAAAATGTAACAAACAAACTCACTTTCGCTTTATCACACGACTGCCCCAAAAATGTAATGATTTTAGGGTTGATGTATGTAGGCGAGTTTTTTTTATTCCCCCATAACTTTTAAATGCCTGAACAGGTGTTGTTAGAATCCTTACATCATCCCGAGTGACACTTAAAATGGCAGTTACTAAATTGATTTTAGGAATTAAACAAAGATATTGGTTTAATTTTCTTATTTTATATATTTATTAGTACAAAAATATTTAAAATATTAACTAATAGTTTGATATACTCCGACCCATTCTTACACACGAAAAACAACCTTAAAAAACCGGTTCCGTACCATCGTACGAGATGTATCCTTTTCATGTTACGCTTTTAATTTTTATTTAATTTTATTATTTGTGTTGTTATAGCGGGAAATTTGAACAGATATCGAGCTGTGGAAGTTTCAACTGTCCATCTATTACAGTAGATAAGATACCTACAGCCCGCTGACAGACAGACAGACAACGGCGGCTTAGTATTAAGGTTCTGTTGGTCCCTTTGGGTATGGTACCCTTAAAAGTCCCAACTTCAAGTTACAAGTTAACTTTTTCCCTTATAAATGACACAAATGTGTAATTTTATTCTTTTCAGGCTATAGCAAGACTACGTAGCCAGTCGAATTCACCACGAATGTCGATGAAATTTCTGAAATACGCTCAATCCTCTCAATGTATGAGCATGCAAGACTCTTCTGTTTCTTACGCCAGTGCTTCTCTCGTTTTTGAGTAAAATATTCGATTTAAGTACCGCATGAATTCGGTTGAAAGGCAAAAAGTGCTAAGCGACAAAAAATGGTGATTGTCACGCCTTATAATGACAATCTTAACAATATAAATGATACAGGCTTTATAAAAAGAATTAATACACTTTTGATACTATACACTACTATATTTTCATATTTTTCTGCTTTGTTATTAATTAAATTAAGTTATTAAATAATTTCAGAAAACTTTGTCGCTTAATACTTTTATTTCAACCATCAAAAGTCGCTTAAGAACTTTTCCTTTCAACCGTGACTTGATTTCTTTTTTGTCGACTAACAAAAAAGTGAGAAAATGAAAGCACCATGCACTTTATAATAAGATTATTGGTTGTCCTTATGTCTGTTGAAAAGACAACCACAATCATCGGTCTTATAGTATTAGGGGTTCATTTAAGTCATTATTCAAATTCAAATTGTTTATTTGCCTGCGTTTATTCAAAATGACGAGTGTCAAAATGACGAGTGTCAAAATGACGTGTGTCAAAATGACGAGCGTCAAAAGACGAGTGTCAAAATGACGAGTGTCAAAATGACGAGTGTTAAAATGACCAATGTCAAAATGATGAAAGTCAAAATGACGAGTGTCAAAATGACGAGTGTCAAAATGACGAGTGTCAAAATGACGTGTCAAAATGACGTGTATCAAAATGACGAGTGTCAAAAGACGAGTGTCAAAATGACGTGTGTCAAAATGACGAGTGTCAAAATGACGTGTGTCAAAATGACGAGTGTCAAAATGACGAGTGTCAAAATGACGTGTGTCAAAATGACAAGTTTCAAAATGACAGTGTCGTAATCCTTCGCGGTGCTGCAAAAGTTTCTCCATTGTGCGCTCTGTCTCAGAGGGACATGAGGCGAAACATTGGCCAAAATATATCTCCTCCTTCTATAATATTTAAACATAGACGTCCATTTTTTACGTTTTTGTTATTTACTAACTTGTATAATTAAAACACTTGATGCTGGCGGAACTCCTGCGCTGATTCTTCGCGCGGGATAGTTTTCAGCCGACCGATAATTGTGGTAATTATCAACAACAAAAATTAAAATTATTTGTCGAATGTTAGGATCGTTTTTGTACGAGTTATAAGTTTAAGTAAATGTCAAATAATTATACCACACTTTAAGGCAACTTTTTTTACTTTGGCCAACATGTTAGTCTATGGTATGTTACATATAGTAAAAAATGTTCGGACTAAACTTTTTAGCCGTTCGAATGACATTTTTTGTGCAATAGAAAAATAACGTTTGGCCTGAATTTCCAGTAAATATTTATTTATTTGCATGTTTTCTCTCCTTTCGCAAACGCAGTCGGATGAAATACTTTTTTAATTTTACTCTTCTCGTAATGTAATATCTTTAACGCACATAATACGTATATTAAGTATATTTTAAAGAAATTTATGTATTTTTAATTAATTTCGATGTAGACTGTCAGTAATTGCGCCATAATCAACTAATACAGTCATTGTCTTACTTAGAAAAAGCTTCGTTTAAAAAAAAAGGGTTCATATTTTGTGATTAAATTAGTGTAGAATGAAAAAGAAATGGAATTCAAAAAAGAGGGTAACTTTAGCATTTATCTATTTAAAGGACTGCAAGCAATTAAAAAAAATATGCTCTATGGTTATCATAGTCAAGGTTGTTATTTTTGTAAAAATATCTTAAATGTGTAAAGTATTTAATGAAAATATAGAATTGAACAAAAGTTTTATGTATTTTTGTCTAATTAAACTTCTAATAATAAAACAGAAATATAAGTTACTAAACATTAATCCACTTATCCAAACATTGGATTCTAATGTAAAAAAAAAGAAGTTGACATTTCAATAAATACTTTACAAATAAAAAAATGTAGTTCATTATGTTATTAAATGTAGCATATAGAAATATATAAGTGTATACTATTAAATTCTTATATAAATAAAATATGTAGAAGCAACCCCATTGACATGGGATCTGAAAGTTGCAAATTACGTCTGTTCATGACATAGACCATGTAGATATTTCTTATCTGGATTGTATACCATATATCCTTCACGAGAAGTATGTATACAAAATTTGATGGTGTTCCGTTGATTAATTTAAGTGTAACAAACAAAACACCCTTTCGAATTTATATTATTTGTTAGAAAAGTCTACCTATTGAATTTGTAAACTAACTACCTATTGAATTTATTGTGTCTGGTGACTTGGTCTTCTAAGGAAATATATAGACAATACTCTCGGTGCAAGTGAGAGGTCCGACGACACAGCTGAGACAGAATGTTTCCCCCGTATATGTTATTTAGCTTTAGTACAACACTCATTGGTTTGTCTCAAATAAAATATTTTTTTATTTTGCAATAACTTTAATAAACACTTTTTGTTTGCTATTATGTTGTTGTTTTTATTTATTACTAACTGATCACCAGGGATGTAATAGAGTTCTGTTACAGTACTAAGGGAACGTACCCATACTACGTGACTCGTTCTGGGGTGGGGGTCTTCAACAACCACGCTTGGTCACAGGGGCGGAGGGGGGCTTAGGTTTTCGTCACGTAGTCAATATCCTCTAGGGAAATCTCGTGCTTTTTCGAGCTATATTCAAATATGGCCCGCAGCGTTTAACGCTTTTTAAACTCGCAGGTAGCAAAAAGCAAGCGTTTAGCGCTTTTTAACTTTCTGTCAGCCAAAAATGATTTAAAACCATATTTATAAATGACTACGTGAAAATTAGAGGGTCTTGGCATATACTACGGGTGGTCACCGGGAGGGTATGAAAAATTGTAAAGAATGGGTCACGGGTATGTTCCCTAACAGTAACCGAAACTATCCGAAATCCGGATATCCGAAAAAAAAATCGATATACAAGTTTCCAATTATTTCGGCAAGGGGGGGCGGAGTTTAAATAAGTAAAATAGGACACACTATGATAGGTTTTTATTAGGTCTATATGACTGAAATAGTTGTAAATTATTGTTATGGTTTAAACACAATTAATAGATATAATAATCACCAAGGCTAATGTTTTTTTCGTGATTTTACCACTAAATGATAACCTAGAAATAAAGCCAAATCATTAACAATCTGTATTTTCCTGTTATAATTCCTCAAATATCTAATATCCGTAATTGAAGTTATCGGATATCCGAAATATCTTTATATCCGAAACCGGTATAATATCTATACAAATTAATCAGACTGAAGTATCTGTTTGTAATGTAAAATTTATAAAATTTTTGCCCGTTCCGTTTAATCTCCGGAACCAGTGGATCGATTTCCACGGGACTTGCATTGAAAGATAGCTGGTGTTATAAGGAGTAACTTAGGTTACTTTTATTTTGGAATAATAGTTAGGGTTCCACGCAAAATACATAAATATGTACACGCGAAATTAATATATTACTGTATCCTGATCTGGAGTATCATAACCGTGAGGAAAAACTACTCCGCATGTCACAACGCACAGGTAGAATCGGTAGAACTTACAACTGTCATGTCAGGTGTCGGGGGTTCGATACCCGCTCAGTTAAAGTATTTGTTTATGTCTATTTGCACTGGTCATAATTGTTTCCACGTGTAATATCTACGTATTTACGAAGAAGTGTCTGTTTACTGTGTGAAAATTCATAGTACAAGCTATGTTTAGTTTAGGTCTAATTAGCGCTCTGTTATTCTTGTTAGACTTTGAGAGATTTAAATGGCAACATTTTATGTTTGAGTTTATACATTTAACATATTTTCTCTACCCTTTCCCTGGACAACCCTGGTCGTAATAGGATCGTTGTAAAGTGTTAAGATATTTTATTCACAAGAATAAACGATAGTAATCGAAAATAAGTATTTTTAGTTACAATAACCTACAGAGAAAAGTTATCTCAATTAATTTAACATGGTAGCAGAGCGTGGTTCAAAAGAATATTAGTAATTACAAAGTTGCGAAAGGCCGGCCGGCACAGCATCAAGACCAAAGGTAAGAAAATGGCGTCCGCTAGAAATTCAGAAATTCTTATTCCGATTTTCGATGGCTCAGATTACAACAATTGGAAAATAAGAGTACTCAAGTATCTACAATTTAAAAAGTGTAAGGATGTAGCCATTCGTAAGAAACAATCGACAGATGATGCTATAAAGTGGGAAGAAATGGATATACAAGCCACCAATTACATATACAGCGCCATTTCGAATAAACAACTTGAGTATATTAGCGATTTAAATTCGACTTATGAGATAATTTGTAAATTCGACGAAATGTACTTGAAGAAATCAACAGCATTGCAAATTGTATGTAGAAATAAGCTAGAAAGTTTAAAACTGAAGAACTATTTAGAGGTTAACCTATTTTTTGACGACTTTGAAAGGGCAGTAAACGAATTAAAACAGGCCGGAGCTACAGTTAGTGAGCAAGAAAAGTTAAATTATATGATTAAAGCACTGCCACCCAGTTATAGCCACATGGGTGACTTGATTGATGTGTTACCACAGAAAGAAAAAACAGTAGACTACCTGAAAAGTAAAATTAAATTAAAAAGTATTGAAGAAAGTTCAGAAAAAACAGATAGTAGTAACCAGTCAAATGTTTTCAAGGTTGAACCTCAACATAAAAAGGGGTGTTTTATATGCGGCAGGACCAATCATTTACAAAAGGATTGTTGGTACAAAAACAATAGAGGCAGAGGTCGAGGCTCCTTACGTTTCCGGGGAAGAGGGCAAAGCAAACCAATTTACCAAAGTAAATACCATAGCAATAACTTCCACACAGAGGTCCATCATACTTCAAAAACGGCTATAGGAGACAATAAAAATGAGCTGAATTGGTTACTTGACAGCGGCTGTTCAGACCACATAATTAACAACGACAACTACTTTGACACCTATGAGACTCTGGAAACTCCTGTACAAGTTAAAGTTGGTGACGGAAGGCTATTACCTGCGACTAAAGTTGGTAATATTAAAGTATACTTTAAAGTTTATGGAAAGAAATCTGAGGTCACTTTGTCAAGAGTATTTTATGTAAAAGACATGAAAGCAAATTTATTGAGCAGCTCAAAAATAACAAGAAATAAATTTTGCATTATATCAAAAGGAACCTTTTCAAAAATTTACAATCAAAGAAGAGAATTAGTAGCGATCGCCAAAGTAGAGAACAACCTTTATGTTATGAAAAGCTATACTGAATGTAAATCTGCAAATCAAGCTAATGTCGCCTCTATCACTGTGAAAGAGAAACTGCACCGAACATTGGGACATATTAATTTCAATAAGTTGAAGACAATGTGTAAAGAACAACTATTAGAAGGAATACCAAAAGAAATTGAAGAAGAATATATGAAGTGTGCTATATGTCTTCAGAATAAAATGCATAACTTGCCTTTCAGAAATAATAGAAGAAGAGCAGAAGATATTTTAGAAATAGTGCATACAGATTTAAACGGTCCTCACAGAACTGTTGGATATCAAGGTGAAAGATACTTTTTGAGCTTCATCGATGACTACAGTAAGTTGGCTAAAGTCTATTGTATAAAGTCAAAAGATCATGTATATGAATGTTTAATGCAGTATGTAAATGAATGCCAAAATTTAACAGGAAAACGGATAAAACAAATAATATGTGACAATGGAACAGAGTACTTGAATGCAAGAGTAACTATGTTTGCCAAAGAAAAAGGTATAATTTTGAAACCATGTCCGGCATATGTACATGAGTTGAATGGCACTGCGGAGAGATTTAACAGAACAATCATGGATATGGCAAGATGTCTTCTGTCAGAAGCTAAAGTTGACCGACGTTACTGGCCTGAAGTAGTAAAAGCTGCCACATATTTGAAAAACAGAACTTTGACAAACACAATAGAAAGAAAAACTCCATATGAAATATTTTTTAAAAGGAAACCATCATACAATAACCTGCGCATGTATGGCAGTAAAGTTTATGTGAGAGTACCAGAGACAAAAAGAAAATCCAAATTTGACAAGAAAGCGGTACTAGGAGTTTTACTCGGCTATACAGATGTTGGATACAAAGTACTAGTGCAAAATAGAGTAATTATAGCTAGACACTGTGACATTATTGAAGAAGATATTACATTTATTGGATTTGAAGATCAAAAGCTAGAAGAAAAATTAAAAGAAAGTATAAAAACACAAGAAAACTATGAGAAACAAGACATTAAAGATATTCAATTAAAAGAAACACATGAATCAAGTTTGACAGGAAGTCAAGAAAGAGAAAAGGAAAATATAACTATGCAAATAAATGAAGACAGGCCGCAGAGAATGATTAAAAAGCCATTGAGATTTGCTGAAGAATATGGCTATTGTGTGTATGCTAATTATTGTTTTATTCCAGATAATTTTCAGGAGGCGACAATGTGTGACGATAAAATAAAATGGAAAGAGGCTATGAATCGGGAAATGGACAGTTTGGTAAAGAATAATACTTGGACTCTTGTTGACAAACCACATGATAAAAAGGCTCTTGATGTAAAATGGATATATAAAAGGAAATCTACCCCGAGTGATGAGTATAAAGCCAGATTAGTAGTTAGAGGTTTTCAGCAGACAGATTGTGTAGATGATACTTATTCACCAGTTGCAAAAATGCAAAGTTTAAAGTTACTTCTGTCTTATTGTTGTCAATATAATTTTAATATACACCAAATGGATGTTGAAACTGCTTTTCTAAATGGTAAAGTGATGTCTGAAGTATTTGTAAAACAACCTTTTGGTTATGAAGATGGTACTAATAAAGTGTATAAATTAAATAAATCATTGTATGGTCTCAAAGAAAGCCCTAGAGCTTGGTATGAATGTGTAAATGATTTTCTAAGTAGTCTTTCTTTTCAAAGAAGTAAATATGATTATTGTTTGTATTTTACAGCTGATGTATACATTTTACTATTTGTCGATGACTTGTTAATTTGTTCAAAAAGTGATAAAATAATTTCAGATGTCAAAAATAAACTTATGAATAAATTTGTAATGAAGGATATGGGCAAAGTTAAAAGCTATATAGGAATTGAAATTGAATATGATTATGACAAGTGTAAAACCCTGACCTTAAGTCAAAAAGCGTATATTGAACTACTTGCAAAGCATTATAATATTGAATCTTCTAGATTACACAAAACTCCAATGGAAGTTAACCTTAAATTAGAGCCATGTGATTTAAATGAAAATATTAAGTATCGAAATCTAATTGGAGCCCTTTTGTATATCAGTTCAGGAACTAGACCAGATATTTCTTATAGTGTTAACTACCTAAGTAGGTTCCAAAATTGTTACAATGAAACCCATTTTAAACATGCACTGCGAGTCCTAAAATATTTATATCTAACTAAAGATTTGAAATTAACATATTCTAAAAATGTTACTGCTAATATGCTAGATTGTTTTGTAGATTCAGATTTTGCAGGGGATGTAATTAGTAGAAAAAGTACTACAGGATATGTAATAAGATTCTTTGGAAATGTAGTTTATTGGAAGTCTAAGAAACAAAACTGTGTAACAAAGTCTTCTTCATTTGCTGAGTATGTATCACTGTCTGAAGCGGTCACTGAAATAGTATTTTTAGTTTCATTAATAAATGATATTTTTAGATTAAACTGCAAACCTGTAAAAATGTATGAGGATAACTCAGGAGCACTTGCTATTGCCAAATATGGAAATTTTACTAAAAATTCAAAACACATTGAAGTTCATTATCATTTTGTACATGAAAATTATAAAAGTGGAGTAATTGATATCGTAAAAGTTTCTACAAAAGAAAATATTGCTGATACATTAACCAAATCACTGGGAACTGTTTTGTTTGTTAAGTTTAGAAACATGCTTTGTTTACTATAAAGTGTATTATACACCCAGAATTCTTAAGTATGTACTATTCATAGATGTTGGTATATAATATATGAAATAATAGTATCTAAGTAAATGCTAGGTTAGAAAATTTGTAGTAGGTATATCTTAATGAGAAGTAGGTAAACTTAAGAAAGATTGTGAGATGATGTCAGGAGAAAATATTGTAAATGTAAGGAGGCGTGTTAGACTTTGAGAGATTTAAATGGCAACATTTTATGTTTGAGTTTATACATTTAACATATTTTCTCTACCCTTTCCCTGGACAACCCTGGTCGTAATAGGATCGTTGTAAAGTGTTAAGATATTTTATTCACAAGAATAAACGATAGTAATCGAAAATAAGTATTTTTAGTTACAATAACCTACAGAGAAAAGTTATCTCAATTAATTTAACAATTCTCCCAAGACATTAAATAATTAAAATCAAAGAGCTTGCCTACTAATACTATGCGGTTCACTCTCATAACATATTGTTACGGAAGCCAAAGGTTACGATTACCTAAATTGAGATGCACGCCATCTTTTGACAATAAATGGAACTAATAGTCTATTTAAAGAATGTCTCACAATGTATTAGAAAATTCCAGAGTGGTTTCGAGTTTTCGGGAAATGTAACTCTATAAAATAATGTTCGGAGCATAAAAGGGCAGTTGCAATGCAGTATTAATTCAGTTCTAGTTGAGTGATACTCCAAATGAAGAAGTGCGAAGTTCAAGTGATAATTTAAATTGTGAGGATTAATTGTTTTGGTAATGAATATTCACATCGAATAAGTACATAAGGGTATTATTAGTGGCGAACCAACCATGATAAACTTGGTGATGTTCTGAAGAATGGATACGTCAGAAGTATCCGAAACCGTAGTGTACTTAGTATCTTGAAGTTGATATGATGATAGAGATATGAGGTGGATAGTGGAACTCTTCAGCGTGGCCACTAATATATCCCATCGAGTTTGACTCACATGATTCGTTTTGACGAGTCTAACATTGGGCTTGGTAACCATGGTCTCATGATGAAGCCAGGATAGTGGAACTTTATTTTAAGTACGTTTTAATTCGGTTCGCCAATAAAACATGTTTTTTAGTTTTACTAATCTATAATTATTCTTATTTGAATGCCTTGAGTGTAAAAAGCACTTGGTACGTACATCTACAGTCGAATGGTTCCGATACGTGCAGAATAATCTGCTGCGCCATCCGTTTATGCCGCTTAGGTGTGGTTTTATATATTGTATTATTGAAGTGTAAACTTCTTTAGGCACGTTGCGTTGTGCACTTCTGCTATGGGGAAAAAACACTGAACACACACCGTCACACTAATAATACATATATAGATCCACTAGAGGGCGCTAATCTGAACATTGAGTTCTGTCAATTCCTTATTAATTAATGTCACCAACCTGCTTATGTGACGTTTTAAGTTCGTCGTT
Organism: Callimorpha dominula; assembly: GCA_949752705.1. NCBI lineage: Eukaryota > Metazoa > Arthropoda > Insecta > Lepidoptera > Erebidae > Callimorpha > Callimorpha dominula. The sequence goes on from OX457020.1 coordinate 3,828,938, forward strand.
TCGTTTAAGTTTTCACTTCTGTCCCATGACTGCTTTTTTTTTTTACTTATAAATCGATGAACGCTGGCTGCACGAAAAAGCATAACTCATTGTCACGTTCCGCCTGAGCCGAGCGTGCAAGCGAGAGCGCGGAACAAGCGATAGAGACGCAGGATCAGCCTAAGCGTTCGGCTTGTGACGCATCTATCTCACTTCCACTGTTTTCTTATGACGTTATCACATAAAATTATCGTCCGTAAACCGACTTTACAGACAACGTACCGGGGCAAGTTGCTAGTCGGCTATAAAGAGGTTTAACTATAGCTTTCCCATGTAGCTATTAAACTTCATAAAGAAATCCTCATTTTAAAGTTGTAAGATTATGGTTCTGCCATCTTTAGTTCTGTCATAGTGATTGTCAAAAACCTGTTATGAAATCACGCGTGTATTGAAAATTTTCTGTTTAATTTACCTGACTTTATCAACAAATGGATTGGGTAGAAAATGGTCATAAACTAGTTAAATCTGAAAGACACAAGTCTTGGTACAAAGTTGATATTGACGGTGATTTTATAACGAAGAACCAACTCAAATTTATTCCCAAAAAGAAAATATCCCAGTTAATATTGAAGAAACCGAGCAAAGTAACCCCAGCTTTTAAGATAAAGAGTGAAATACTTAATATTACACCAGATTGTAAGCCCAAATCTGTGGAAAATGCTCATCACACGATATTCAAATTAAGCATTCATTTCTGCATATCGATGCTCATGTTATTAACTGCATATTGTGGATTTTCATATGTTTTACCAACAAGAGTTGTATTAGTTAATTTATCGTATATTATACGTGAATTTAAAGATACTGAGCACGTATAAAATACCTATCCATAGTCGATACAAGACACAGTAAACAGAACGAAGCTTAAGACATGGAGGCCAGCTACAGACAAAATGCTTCTAATGACATTAGGGCGGACAGATCTTATAACCGAATGTCACGACAGATGAGAACCTCGATAACATCAATGGCGTCCACAATTTTAGATGTTGGAGTGAATGTTATTCAATACACTTATGTTGTTATATTGATCGTCATTGGGTTCCGGTTTGTTCTAAACAAATTTTAATAAGACTTAATAGTAATTGTTGCCGTCCTTGTATTTTCATTTCAAAGTGTGAGAGAATAATAAGTAGGTAATTATATATAATTTACACGCAAAATGTCTTTTCTTTGTTTTGTATTGAGATGATGGTTATGAGATATAATATGTGAGGGGTATAGTTGCCCTAATAGTAGGGATGGTGTGTCAAGCGCAACATTAAAATAAAGCAGACAAAAAAAACGACCACATATTATATACCAAAATAAAATACGCCGGACATTGATGGATTTGCTTCTAATGAAAGGACTATATCAGGTGGATTTAGGCATTTTTTGTACCTTAACTATTGTCGAATTTACATCAATATGATTTTCCAGTTTAATGTATTATTAATTAGCAGCGCCCCGCGGTTTTGCCCGCGTAAGTCCCAATCTCGTGGGAATATCGGAATAAAAAGCCTATATATTATGTTATTCCAGGTCTCCAGCTATTTACATACCAAGTTTCATCGCAATCGGTTCAGTAGTTGTGGCGTGAAAGAGTAACAAACATCCATCCATCCAAACTTTCACATATATAATATTAGTGGGATTGAATATATTATATAAATGTATGTATACAGAGCCTTTTAGCAAATCGCTAGTGTCTTGAAAATTCCCATTACGGACACAATGTCTGCCCTCACGCGTCTGCCAGCGTTAAGGTGGCTCACGCCACGCGGCGATGAGCGATGTTTTCCCCCCCGTTGCCCGCAGTGCGCCCAACCGCCCTGCTCACGCCAGACCGTACAATTTTATATAGTCGTAACTTTTAAAATATTTGACCAAATTATGTACTTAAGACAAAGCTAGTATGGTATTCCTTGGGGCATTGCTTAAATGTTATATTTGTTGAATTAATAATAATGTTGCCAGGTGACTAAATAAAAACTACTAATTATTACACTCGTACAGAAACTAAATAGCTACGTCCATTTTAATATAAATACCACACTTCACGCTCGGCAAACAACATTACAAATTACAATAAAGTTTAGATATAAATTTAGGACGCACACGTTTCAAATCTTGGCATTATAAAAAAAAAGGTACCCACATAACTTTGACCGATTAAACACAATTATTTATGCATTGCTATATTGCTACAAGTACTTACTAAAAGTATACCAACGCCAGAGGCCGAAAATCAGTGGCTTACTCTGTAGAGAAGAGATTAATGATAGACATAGCGCGTTGTAGAAACTTCAAATCGATGCAAATAAGACTGTAATATGTACACATACACATATAAGATTGCGCATTCAATCGAAAATTCATCTCAAGAGGTGCTTGTCTAGAACCTTCGAAGACGTTGGACTCCCAGGTTAGGTTCTACCGAGAAAGAGGATAATCACGTTTTAAGAAGCTCTGCTTTTCCGCGTGTCCCTCGAATTAGCAGAGAGTATTAGGTACAGTGAAAAACAATTGGGAGGCGGACGGGTTCACTATATCTAGATCTCAGATCCGTGGATATGAACTTGCCTCATGGTGGTGCCTACAAACCGTTACCCTGACTGGGAACAGAGCTTCTTTGAGGCCGCTTGGAATAGAGGCGATAGAGGCAGCCTGTCACTCGCTTCTCGAAAGGAGATTTTGTCTCTCATCCAAGACGCAGGCGATGTAAAATTAAAAAAAAAATTCAAAAAAAATCCGGTAGAAAATTCAAAAGATTTTCGACTCAGAATGATGATCTGAATCCACTATTTTAGTATTATTTTTCTAATTTTAATAAGTAATACTATTATTATATTTTAATAATTTTAATAAGTAATAAGTAATAAATAGTTATAGCAGTTAAGAGAGGCCAGGGATAAAAAAAAAACAATTTAGTAAAATATAAATTTTATATGAATGTTAACAGTTACATGATTACTAGGTATGTTATAAATAAATGATGACATTTTAGAAATAACGTAATAACAATTTATTTCTAATAAAAATAAACATTTCTTTTGGTTGGAATTTCTAAACTTAAAATTATCTTCTGTAAGCCATTTGAACAAAATATATAAGTACTATAATAAAAATTAAGTTTGCAAAGAGATGAGCAGAAATTACAAAATTGATGCACTATTATTTGGGAAAAAAACTATTGATTTATAGTTTTTGTCGGTAGGTAACTAGACAGAATGTTAATTACATAACTTTTTATATGCCTGACATTCAGTTGGCCAAATTTAGAACAAATATAATACATTTATCATGTGTAGTTCGGAAGAATTAACTCGAGACAAGATAATTTTTCAAAATTGCAGTCGCCAACCAACACATAAAGTATGTGTTGAAAAATTGATACTTTAAGCAGAAAAAAATGTTAAAATAAAGACTAAAATATTCCAATGAGAGACTAAGAAATCTTTAAGGGTTTTTCATTTCAAATCTTAAGCTTTGAAAAAAATTGTACGGTGAAAATATGTAAGGACAATATATTTCTAAGAAATTTTCATTTAAACAGATTAAAAAAAAACAAATGATTGTTCATGGCAATGATGACATTGACATTTAAATCCTATGATAAAATTACTTTTTTTATACCGCTATGGTATACAAACGGACGGCCTAATGCTCGGGTTAATACAAAAAATTAAAATGTCAATTACATGTTTTTACCCCCAAATAAAAAGTTCTGAGTGTTTGTGGCCAGTTATTTGGTATTTTTTTAGATATTTATTGCCGCATTGCTGTGCTTAAAAGACCAAAATTCTAATATTTATTACAAAAATATATAGAAACCAATAGTTGTGCGCTTTTCATAACTTCGAAATCCCATCAAAGGTACTATTTAAAATATAAAAAAATAACATAGTGAAGATGAAATGAAAACATAAATTAAATATTTTGTATCATACGAAGACAAGTATATAAACAACTTGTCAAATGTTTTGGCCCAATTTAGTACCTACTTTAACCCAACATTATGTCCCAAGATACTACTATTTTCCTGAGTAGGTTTAATGGAAAAAAAATAAATTCTGATAAATAGCATTGAGATATGAAAAGCAAAATATTTAAAACAAAAATCAAACATTGTTCAAGGAAGGTACTTTTTTATTTGTAAGAATTTAAGAAATATCAAAATAGCGTTTTAATTTGTAACGGACGAAAAATTTTGTACTTATAGTACTCAGTAAACTTCAATCCGTCTATAATTGCTAAGTTCATATACCTTTGCCTACACTAGCGCCACCCCTGTCGGTTTTTGAGCTATTATTTATGGACACTTTTTCGGTTTGGTCTCCATACAAAATGGGGCTCCTTAAATCAACTCTCCAAGCTAGCAACGGATGACGTTCAACTTATTCGTTCCATGTTATCTGTCTGTAAGATAGATTTTAATTCAATAACAATTTTGAGCTCGACTTTTCATGCTAAAATAAAGTTAAAACAATAAAAATATTGTAAAAAAAAATTAAGGGCGCTCCTTGATGTATTATTTATTAAATAAGACTGCTAATGGGCCATAATGACAGTATTCTTTTGTTAACTTCTACAAGCCCTAACTACTTGTATTAAGATTTATCCTTACCTCTCTTCTTCTTCAATTTAGAATTTAGAAGAATTATTACAGAAAACCCGTTCAAAGATGATTAACAATAGAATTAGTACTTTCCTTTTTCAAATAAATGAGACTAAAACGCCGCGTGACGTATCAGGGAGATCCATATACAATAGCTGGAATTTAGTAACTTTAGTAAAAAAAGCAAACAATCATAAGTTGCATTTACTAAAGCATACTTTAAACTAAGAAAGTACCGTAATAACTATAGTAAACAGTTTCTCGTTTAAAAAACAGTTTCTTAAATAGAAACCGTTATAGTAGGTTTCTTCCGTTACTTTAAGTTATTATTCTTCTATACCGATTCAGTTTGTGCACAACTCGTTTATACATTGTAACAATATATACAGTACGAACAACATTGGTAAAGATACTAAAAAGCGAAATACAATTTTAGTTTGTCCAGAAAGAGAGTCGTCACGGCCAAAAATGGAACAAACGTCGATTGAATACGGCAACTGTGTAGCAAATGTCGAACATGATGACATTTCTTTTTTTTTGTAGTGCACTTAACAATTTTGATACTTTAAACATTACCAGTAAGATAATGAACTGAGTACCAGTCCCACAGTGTATGTACACAATGGTACGATGCCTTGTCTAGCTTAATCACTGATCGCTAATTAAAGTTCGGTAGTAAATGTCTTTATTCATATCGTGGCGATAATCTCCTGATAAATTTTAAAACAACCTTTTAAAGCAACGAATCCCTCTCTTAACCCTCCTCAATAACAATATATCTTTGTCCAAGCGAAATCCATCCGGTTCCACTGGTCTTCTCGTACATTTCTTCACTTCATGTAGTATCTGTGTATGTATCATCTAATTAAATAATTGGTTTTCCTGATTCACAGCATCGCGTCTCTCAATCAGCATTTTATTTATAAAACAGACGTTTTATGTTTGTAACCGCGTTCTTTTAAAGTAAATTATTCTTAATATCAATAATAATCCTTAATTAGGTTTCATAACTTTTTAACATAGAATTTAAAAAGCACCTAATTATTATAAATATGTATTTATACGGAAATTAACGCGATCACGAAATAGGTATTAATATATTTAAAGTTACATAATGTTCTACAGTTAACACGGAAACAATAAGACAGGTTTAAATGTTACTGTATTATAGAATTGTATATTATTGTGTCTAATATTAGGTACACATAAGGTGGTTCATTGTTATGCAAAAGAGCGCCTCTCGCCATCAAACGTAAAAGTTTGGCGAGTTTAGAATTAAGAAACACCTCTGTATTATAATTTCATTACTTAAATAAATAAAAAAAAAATATATGTTGCACTGGCCTGGTCTAAATGTCAGGCAATTCAGAGGCATGTTAATACCTATTTCCTGATCGCGTTAATTCCCGTATAAATGCATAATTATATCATGGAAAACGAAAATTTAAAAGTTAGTACACCTAATTATTATTCAAAGTATCAAAATTTTACTGTCACGCTATATAGTGTAGCTCGTTAAACAGAAAACGTTATTAGGCACAACTGCTCCGTCAAATCCCATGACGGCTCTCTTTTCGAATAGACTAAGCGCTTTAATTAATAAAATTGAAAATTTATTCGGATGTTTCGGCCTGCATTCACAATAGTGATGAGATATATAAAACATAAATATTAAATAGTTTTTGTAACGGTTTTATACGGTTATTATACTTTATATTCTGAACTAGTTATTACTATTGCAAATTAAAGATGGAGCTAGTGGAACATAACGCTCGCAGTAAAAATTTAGTATTTCCATTTTGGTAATAAACAGATATACGTAACTATTTAAAACATGGTACTTCGAAGTAACAATTATCATTGAGAACAGATTTTAAATCAACTTTGTTTGTACTATATTAAAATTACTAAACGAATGTTTTAAATATCTATCTTTATGATATGAATAATAAAAATATTCCTAATAATATATTTAATGAAGTTATTTTTTTATGAAATACTGAACTTAATTAGGTTAAAGTCCGTGCAATGAAAACTCGCATGAATTATGTTATCATTTTAGTGTTCGTCATTGACTATCGTGTATGGCTACAGGGTACAAATTATCTACGTATGAACGGGAATTAACGCGATCACGAAAAGGTATTACATACCTCTGAATTGCCTGACGTTTCGACCAGGTTGCACTGGCCGTGGTCACAGGCTGACTGGCTCAGCGGTGCACGCCCTCCGTCGCCGACATCGTGAGGTAGAAGGTTCTGGAGGCAGAACCTTATGTAATACCTTTTCGTGATCGCGTTAATTCCCGTTCATACGTAGATAATATTATATCATGGAACGCGAAAGTTTAAAAGTTAGTATAGGGTACAAATTTCGTGGTACAGGGAACAGTGACTGTTCAGGACTATTTTACAAATAAAATATATTTTAGTTTTATTTCTACAAATAATAGTATGTCAGTTTTATTATGAAACTAAGGATATACTTTAATAAACGTAAAACAGTTTTTATATTAAGCAACTGCATATTTTGTAGTGAATAATTTAATGTGTTAATGGAATAAATATATTAAACTGTATTGGAAGTAATTTCATCTTTCCTATTAAAACAGAGTATAAAATAACCCAACCGTATGTACATTACACACTTTCATGTGCTGTTGTAAACTATGTATATTTAAACTAAAATAAGAAAGAACGTCAAAAAATGATATAATAAATTTTACTTTGTGCTAATAATCGCGACAATCAATACGCATAAACTTACAAAGAAGTCTTATCGATTTTCTTTCATTTCTCAACACACCTATAAATAAATAACCGTTATTTAAATAACATAGTTATTTCGTATTGGAGTTATTTTATGTCAAATTTAATATGTGGTTATTTGAGTTAGGGATTGTTTCTTTTTAGTTAGCTATTTCATTTTTATAATAATTTTGGGCTGTGAAAATAGCTATACGTTTATTTCAATGCAGAGTTATTTCATTAACACATTTCATTTTTATACAATCACAATAATTCTCTAACTCCATCAAACCAAACCATAGTGTATTTTTTTTAATTATTTAGATATACGCTACAGTTCCGGTGTTACATTTATTTCGATTATAAAAAAATAGTCCCAAATTTCTTTTAATTATGGTAAATAACAGAAGATATGTAACAAAATGCATATTTTTACTTTATATACATATACAATTAAACTATTTTTGTCTATGCGCGATTAAGAGCCGTTGCCACTCGTTGATGGACAATCTGAAAAAAAAAATAGTTTATTAAAATGCAATATAATTATTAAATGATTGAATGAATGGTGGGGAATTTAAAGTATAAATTAAATAAGCTATATCTACAATATAAATATATGTGGACTTAATTAATGAGTAAATATAGTAACGTTGCGAGCGTCAAATTAAGACGGTGGCGCCATGTTTTAACGAGTAGCGGAACTACATTTAGACACACGGCGCCATCTTTTAATAATAGTCAGTTTGTAGAATGGCCTAGAAGATTCCAGGGGGATTTCAAGTTTTCGGGAAGTTCACGAATTTTCCATAAGATAAGGACACCGGTATAGAAAGGCTCCGGAATCCGATTTTTAGTTGAGTTCTAGTTTTGCGATCAGCGTATAATAAGTGCGAAGAATAGCGAGAAGTACAAGCGAATATTAGTGACAAACTGTTATTATTGTATAACGAGTTATTTAAATAAATACTCTCTATTTCGTAACATGAATTTATGATGTATAAAAATCATAACATATTTAGAAATTTCAGCTAAATCACTTATTGGCGGCTGTTGGCTACACATCTTCTTATTCTTCTTTAGCCATTTTTAACCGCTAAGGTGTCCTTCATTTTATGCTATGTATCTCGGTCTTGAGCAATTTCTAACCACTTTGTTCCCGCCAGTCTTTTGATGTCGTCATACCAACGCATCTCTGGTCTTCCTTGTGGACGTTTCTCGCCCCACGATCCTTGCTTGCGGGTAACATAGCCAGCCCACTCCCACTTTAATTTTGCAACCTGTTTAGTAACATCGCTCTCTTTAGTCTGTTCGCTCACTGTTACTTTACGGCTCCACATAACGCTACTAAGATTTGACCACACATTTTTATATCACTCTGTATATTACTTACTGTAGTACTAATACAGTATTTATTTATGAGTAGTGCTGCCATAGAACCTAAAGTCAGAGTGGGCAAGCACGAGTGATACCGTTAGCATTGAGCAGCTTAGATAAAATTTGTATGTCTACTTTAAATATTTTAATTATTTTTGCTTACCTGCACTACCAGATGGTCCTTCCTGTAAGAAATAAGAAAAATATAATAAGCTACCAAAGCCCATTATTAAGTTTTTGTACGCCAGGGTCACATATATGTGACAAAAATAAATACACCATAACACGGAGTGAATACTTAATCCATTATTTTTCGTTTGTCACCTATATATGGCAATGGCGTCTACAAGCTAATAAATAAATAATATCGTGGTACATACGACACAGCGACATTTAGACCTAAACTAAGTACAGCTTGTACTGTGGGCTCTAGAACACAAACATACATACATACTTAGATTCCATTTTTTTTCTAAATACATACAAACTATATATATATCAACACCCAGACCAATGTATGTACATATTATATAGGCATATAAATAATTGCACTAAATGCGAATCGAACCCACGACCTCACGATGTCAACGACGCCGTGAGGTTAAGTTTATTTTTAATTTATAAACGAGTAAGGCCACGTTCAGATGACGGTCGTTGAACGCGCGTTTTGCTAACGTGCGTTAACAAGAACAAGCATTTTGTTCAAGTCGTTCACATGCTAACGTGCGTTTTGATCCGACGAACAACACGTTTAAATAAAAGTCTACCAAATTTACTTTAATTTCACGCAGTTTATCATTGTATAACATACAAGAAATGAACCCACATTAATAGAGAAATAAATAACTGTTTTAATTTTATGTTTTTACGCCAATTTTCAACGAATATAGATCTCGAACTGACCTGCGACAACGCGCGTTCAACGCCCGAGAAACGCTCGCCATGTAAACACTATACAGAAACTTAACGCGCGTTCGACGCGCGGCCAATCCGTCATCCCAACCCGTCATCAACACAGTCTAATTGTCGTAATAATATGACACATAAAGCACGGGGACCGCTAAATATTATTCCAACACAGTTATCGAGAATATTACAAGCAGAGAAAAAGGCCATCTCAGTAATGTTACTTAAACCGTTTTTTTATGTGCAAATACTATAATAGACAGACAGCTCTAATTCAAAGCAGAAATCTGCTTTACTTAAGAGCGAAGAGCTGAAAGTTTATAGTGAAGCCGAATCTTGAAGTGTTTTAACAGAATTATTATTACACTAACCCATCATATCCTAACAATATAAATAGAATTTTATCAGATTTATTTTCCTCCATTATAAGGGTGCAGTTTTTGAGGTAAGCTAACATAAAAATAAATAAAAATATACCAAAAAAAGGGGGGGGGGGGTGTGGAGTCAGATTTTCAAAAAAATTAAAAGAACACGAAATCTACCTCTGCGGGCCTGCTGCGGGCCCGGTTTTTTTTTATTGTGTTACACAAATAATTTTTGTTATAAATAAATGACAATTATAGGTACATATATACAAGGGCTTACAGATACGTGTGTTGATATTTTTGGGTCGTCTATATAGACCCCGTGAATCACGTAAAGCGCTAACAATTTAAGATGAATTCGTGAATTTGAATACATAAATTCTGAGACTAACAAAGTAACCTTAAAAATCTATACAAATAAAATTGAATATCATGATAATAGCATTTTACTAAATGCATCCGAATGTTTACATACCAAACTCTCATACCAAACAGTCAATTTTTGAAGTTGTGATTTGAAAATTCGATAAAACGAAAAAGTCACACTAAAAAGAGACAAACATATTCATAAATAGGATTTAGCCTGTGAATGAATGGGATAGAATACAAGTATAGTGTTTCCTATAATCTTTAAAAGCTAGCACGTGTCTTTGCGCCTGCGTACTACGAAGCCTTCAGAAAATCCGTCATAGTCAACGTGGTGTATCATTCACGTGTATCATTTTTGTGCATTTGCGTATTAAAATTCGTTGGTTAATTAATTTATGTTAATAATTTAACACATCTGTGTTAATTTGACCAATAACTTTTATATAAATTATCTAAAACTAAATTTATTCTACTTTTCTGAAGTTTCACTTCTGCCGTGCGTGAATTGCACACACACTTTTTTTTAAAATAAATCGAGGAACGATTTCCACGGGAATTTCACTGGCAGATAGCTGGTGTTATACATTAGTCACACCTTTCTGTAACACTCTATATGAGTAACTCTTTTCTAGCAAAGCCCGCAGTTAAATCTTATTACTAAAATAGTATTTTTATTCGACAGACCGGACGATTAGTTTGACATACCATGATTGTTTCAACCCGTGGAAGTTTCCACACGATAAAAAAAAAAAAAAAAATATTTTCCGAAAATATATTTTTTTCCGAAATCTGTTATTTTTCATCACAATTTTTCAGCTATATATTTACGGTTCTAAAATATGACCACACCTGTAACATCTTGTATACGAGGTCTGTTCAAAAAGTATCGCGAATTTAGTATTTTTCCAAAAAGTATTTATTTATTGATGAATATCTATTTTGTCTCCTTCAAAGTAATCCCCCTCGGATATAACGCACTTGTGCCAACATTTTTTCCAATCCTCGAAGCACTTAAAAAAGTCATTTTTCATGATCTTCTTCAGCTCTTCCTTCGATGCAGTCTTTATCTCCTCAATCGTGGCGTAGCGTCGTCCTTTCATAGGCCTCTTCAGTTAAGGGAACAGGAAAAAGTCACAGGGGGGCCAGGTCTGGTAATACGGTGGCTGTGGGACTATTACTGTGTTGTTTTTGGATAAATATTCGCGCACAAGCAACGATGTGTGAGCAGGGGCGTTATCATGGTGCAAAAGCTAGTTTTGTTCTTCCACAAATCCGGGCGTTTCTGGCGGATTGCTTCGCGCAAATTGCGCATAACTTGCAGGTAATATTCCTTATTGACCGTACTACCCTGTGGCAAGAACTCATGATGCACCACGCCCCTGCAATCGAAGAAAACTGTGACCAAAACCTTCACGTTCGACCGAACTTGGCGCGCTTTTTTCGGTCTTGGCTCATGCGGCAGCTTCCATTGGGATGATTGAGCTTTGGTTTCCACGTCAGAATCATAAACCCATGATTCGTCACCAGTTATGGCCCTCTAGAGCACATTTGGGTCGTCACGGACCGAGTCCAACATTTCCTGAGCAATGTTAACGTGATGCTGTTTTTGGTCGAAATTGAGCAATTTTGGCACGAATTTCGCGGCGACCCGACTCATGCCCAAATCATTACTTACAATCGAATTGCACGAGCCAATCGATATGTTTAGGTCCTCAGCAACTTCTCTAATGGTGATTCGACGATTAGCCAATAATATTTTCTTCACTTTATCAATGTTATCGTCTGTTGTTGACGTGCTCTGGCGTCCGGCACGCTGTTCGTCGTTCACATCTTCTCGGCCCTCTGAGAACATTTTGTACCATCGATAAACGTTGCTTTGGTCCAAGGTAGCTTCACCATATACCACAGTCAACATTCGAAATGCGTCCGCGCACTTTATTTGGTTTTTCACACAAAATTTAATACAGACTCTTTGATCCACTTTTGGAACAGGCAAAAATCGAAGACGAGCCAAAACACATCCAAGCAAAACTGCTGTCAAAAATTACCTAAACATTCAAAATGGCCGACCTTGTCCGCATAAGTAAGGGACATGAGTACCAACATAAGGCTACAAAAAAATCAAAAATCAAATATACTTCGCGATACTTTTTGAACAGACCTCGTATATGTATTTATAAATAAAATTTACCAGTCTTCTCGTCCGTTGAACACTCATGCTCTGCTGCGGGACCGTGGAGTCCGGCTGGACACCTAATGCTGAGTATATTTCCCGAAGCATTAGAAGCATCGTGTCTTCTGACTCCCTGAGTAAACGAATCTTTGCCATTACTCTACGTTTAAAATTAAATCACTAGAAGTTTAAGTAAAAAGTGGATAATTATAAGCTAATTACAACTTTAATTAAACACAAGAAATCGGTTACTACTTAGTAAACGTCAATAGCGACCATTCTTTAGAAGCCTGTATAAAATAACGATTTGTGACGTCATAGGTGGCTATCGTCAAATCATTTAATTTAATTAATGCGATCGGTTCGACAATTAAGAAATAATAACAAGCTTCAAATAGTATAGAATTTTTCAGTTTCAAATATGTGGCTTTGCTATGGGGGAGAAAGAGATAGAGAGAGAGAGAGGGAGAACAAATAGAGGAGTTTACTCACCAGTACCCAACATGGCTGCTCATAGCAAAGAGGTACTCGTTGATCATCTCGAGAGGCGCCTCCTGCAGCACGTAGTCCACCCGACGACCTCCGTTCAGTCGTCCCAGTATGTCTGGAGTGGACTGGAAGTACATCTTTTTTATATTAGCTAGCCGACCCGGCAGACGTCCTAACAAAACTTAAATATTTTTTATGAGTTTCAGGAAAAAGGCACTCCAGGTTTTCTCAAAATTCCCCTCCTTTCTGGGCAACTTTTCCAATTTTTCTTTAGCAAAAAACCTTATTCGGACTGTTGTTAACATTCTGGACGTTAGGGGGAGGATCTTCTCCTTTTGTCGGGGACATAACATCCGTTATTCCACAAATTTTTAGTGGAAATATAACTTTAGATCAATAAGCGAAGATAATCGCTTGCCATCAGGCAGGCTTTCTTTTCATATAATTTTATTTTTTGCCATTATCACATATATGTATGTGACAAAAATATTATTTAAATAATTACTATTGTGAAGAAAAAAAAACACGTTAGTCACGTATATTTATGACAAAGGTGTTTAAAAATCGTTAATTAAACAATCTACACAAAAATAGATTAAATACAAAATTATTTTCTCTTCTTACCAACTCCCTCTCTTTCGCTAATTCTTCTTTATTTTCGTCGAACAACTGTTCTCTGTCCAAGTCTTCTTCAACAACCTTAAGTAATGAGAAAATAGAAATACATATATATTGTAGGATATTTTTATTAATATCTACCAACTAAAGATCGCTTGGTGCTTGATTTTTTTTTATTGCATAGGGTGCAAACGAGCAGACGGGTCACCTGATGGTAAGTGACTACCGCCGCCCATGGACATTTGCAACTAAAGAGTTACAATTGCGTTGCCATGGATGTAGAGGAAGGGTGGGAGTTGGGAAAAGACGAGACGGGGGGTTGGACCTCCGGTAACTTCACTCACTCGGCGAAACACAACGAAACCATTGCTTCACGCCGGTCTTCTGTGAGGCCGTGTATTGACTCCGGTCGAGCCGGCCCATACGTGCCGAAGCATGGCTCTCCCACGATTATTCAATACATGTTTAATTACTTGTTACAGAACTTCAACAAAACAAAACTCACATAGCAATATATTTTTGCCATTACACTACTAAGTATGAAAGGCTAGCTTCTAAAAACTACGATACTAAAAGCTTACCTGCCCTATAGTCTCATCAGTGGGCGTGGCCTTCCATTTGTTCCACGTGTTCCGGAGAGACTCCACCAGCTTCTGTTTGAGGTCAGCCCCGACGCGAGCCATCGTGTCCTTCAGCTCTGTAACATCACTTTATTTTTACTACTGTTCGCCAATTAGTCGAAATAATGGTCTAAATTCGACCACAATTATTAGTATTATAATTATCGCCCAGAAAAAAAAGACTGACCAGAGACTGACCCAGAAATGTGTGTGTGCAACTCACACGCGGCAGATGTGAAACTTCAGAAAAGTAGCATACGAGAGAATGAGAAATGAAAAGTATAATCAACACAAATAATTTACTAATGTCAATAAATTTAATTTGAGATAATTTATATAAAAGTTATTGGTCAAATTAACACAGATCTGTTAAATAATTAACATAAAATAATTAACCAACCAATTTTAATACGCAAATGCACTAAAATGACACCACGTTGACATTGACGCATTTTCTGAAGGCTTCGTAAAACGCAGGCGCAAAGACAAAGATTATAGGAAACACTGTCTATTTGCATTCTATTTCATTCTCTCGCAGGCTAAATCCTATTTATGAATATGTTTGTCTCTTTTTTCGTTTCATCTAATTTCAAACCACAACGATTCTAGAGAAGTTTCACTTCAAAAACCATCCAAGAAAAAACCCTGATGTCTTTGACATTTAGTTATTACAAAAGAAACATATAATAATAAGTTTTAAGTAGGTAAAAACCAATTTTACCCAAATGCATTCTCTTCCTTCCTTTGTGATGTGGTATCAAATATGGCTTTAGTTCCTTTAACCGAGGGTTAATTAGAGGCTCGATTCTGTAATAAACAATAATAATAAATTAATGCAAAAAACCTTTACTAACATTTATAATGAGGAAAAAAATGTTTGTTTATGGTTGATCAACTTGGAAACTACTGAACAGATTCCAATCATACTTTAGCCGGAAGTAACATAAGCTAATTTTATTTTAGTAACTAGCAACCCGCCCCGGCTTCACACGGGTAGCAGAGACATCTTCAACAATCATTAACATATTTTAACCAATTTACACAAAACCTTAACAAATTATACACCTAAACCTTCAGTAGTTTTTCAGTTTATCGCGAACAAACAGACAGACAGACGCGGCGGGGGATTTTTTTTTATATGTAGTGATAAGTATTTTTAGCTAGTATATATTAAAGATATATGGTTTTACTCACTTGTGTGTTTTGGGGTCACTAGACTTTTCTCGGCCCAACAGGGGCTGATTGTCAAGAGGTGAAGCGACCTGTCACATTGACACACGTGACTACGACCATATATCTATACTAATATAAAAAAGCTAGAGTTTGTTTTTTTTTAATCTCTCTCAGGATCTAATTGGATTTGAAAATTTTATAGGACAAATCTCCAGGAAGGTTATATTTAACATCACGCTACTACCTTTAGGAGAGGAGCTCCACACGATTAAAAAAAAAAAAGGAGAGGACCTGAAACTGCGAGGAACGATTATCTATAAATATGACTGCAGTCCATCGCCATCTACCGAAGCTAAGCCGAACTATATAGTGTGTAAGTGACACCGTACCGAATCCTGAAATAGTGTATTCCACCATTGTTTTGCTTAATAGTGATATCACAATGAGTAAACAGAACATTTTACCGAAAAAAATCAGTAAATACCCTTTTCGGCCGAAAACTGCAATGTAAAACATTTATGCAATCAGCTGCTTCCACGGCACCGTGCGCTGAAGGTCATTCACCGTACCGCGTACCGTACTACACTGCGTAGTTCAAAATCAAACTATTGACTGTAAATCATTGATCTCGCATTTTTATGATGAACTGACTTTTGCATTGTGATAAGTATCCAAAGAAAGACGTTTTTGTAAGTTATGCTGTCTACATAGTACTTGTATCGCGCAAACAAAGTTGTCACAACAATTACTATATATTTATTCTGCTTACCTATAAGCTATGGGGTCATAAGGATGGAAGATATTGAAGAAGTTCTTGCAAGTTGGAAGGGCGAATTCCGCTCCTAAGGACTCAACGCCGCGGATGCATTCGAATATCGCTGAAAAAGTAAAACATCCGCTTAAATCACTAAAAGGGGAAGACTCTAGCATGCAGTTACAAAAAAAATGTCTGTAAAATAACTATCCGTTTACAAGTTATGACCGTTTGAGTTTCCAAGTATTTTTAACTAAGTTTCTCATAATGAGAAACTCCTTTTATGGGGTTAGGGCCTCCTTTAACCCCACTCACTCGGCCAAACAAAAGTCAAGCATTTCTTCACGCCGGGTTTCTGTGACGGTATATATATAGTGATTCTGTCATCACAATCCAAACTTTGATGAAAATTGAGATTGAGAAACCTGTTTTTTGTTTTGATAGCACTAAAAAAAAAATATTGCGTAATTTGCATCACAAAGTTTGGACAATGAACTCCGTGTGCGCCAAGTGTCCATAACTACTCTATCAGAACTTCCTACTTCGCCGCATGTCATATTTTTTACATTTGACGTACTGACAACGCAGCTGGTGATTTTTTGGGATAAAAAAATATTATTGAATGTTTGACCAATCTATTTTTAAGTTGGACTTAGGTGACCACGCAACTGGAGTTTTTTTTTTGGGATTTTTTGTATCTACTTTTATTTTTGCAAAAGTGCTGTCCTTGAGTGATACCTAGTGCTTAAAAAAAAATTAAAATAAGCAGTCATGGGAACTTAAAACGTCACATTAGCAGGTTGGTGACATTAATTAATATGGAGCTGACAAAACTCAATGTTTACATTAGCGCCCTCTACTGGATCTATATTTGTATTATTAGCGTGACGGTCACGAGTTCAGTGCTTTTTCCCCATAGCAAAAGTGCACAAACGTGCTTAAAGAAGTTTTCACTTCAAAAAATTGGATGGTGATGACAAATTCAAATTCAAAAAAATCTTTATTTCATAAAATTTACCATCAATTATTCGAAATCGTCGATTTAATAAATAATTATTATAATTAAAAATTATAGATCAACACACACAGAGTCACCGCAACAATAGTTTGCTTCGTCAAATGTAAAATGATTAAAGAAAACAAAATTGATAACATAATATCACATCTGCCTGTTTCGATCTATAACCGCCCGTTTCCAAATGGTTGAGCCTTGTGAGAAGAAATCGGGCAAACAAACTCACGGCCACTCTTTTAAAAAAATTAAATTCAGGTTATAACTTACCGATGGGACTCCCTAGAGCATAAAGCGCGGCCGGTTCAAACTCCAACTGTGGGTAGAGAACGCCGGGTCGTCCGGTCCCTGCCGGGCCGGACACATAATGCTTTCCAGACAGATGGCTATCACGCCGATCGTTCTGCAACATTCGAGCTTCATATCATCATCATTATTATTTAAAACTATACACGGCTCAATAGCTGGTGGTTTAAAATGAAAATTTTCTGTATTTGTAATAGCTACCAGGCCACGTGTTGCTATCTCTCAAGTTGCACCAAACTGTACACATTGTGCCAAATTTTATTAAAATCGGTTCATTAGTTTAGGAGTTAATCGCTAACAAACAACGTGACACGAATTTTTTTTTAGATATACACGAAATATTCCACTTTGCCCCACCAAACCGCCTCACTAGTGGGGCAAAGTGCTATGTCGTAAAATTCGCAGTGGAATCTGTCCTACTAAATAGTTTTTTAGTGGGGCAGTTTCCCTAGTGGAATTTTTTTTTGGATTCTGTCCCACTTATACTTTATAGTTTTATTTAAAACACTACCTATATACCACATCTAATGCTGCCAGCCATAGTTACATATTAATTAAATACTTTTACAAACAAATATTATATTATGAGCAAACCTACCTTCACAAACGCTAAACTGCCAACCCTAGTGGGGCAAAATGCACTAAATTTTAAGCTAGTGGAAACTGCTCCACTAAAATCTATTTAGGAAGGGCAAATTCCACAGCGAACTTTAAAGCATTCCACTTTGCCCCACCAGTGGGGCGGCTTGGTGGGGCAAAGCGGAATATTCCATATACACTAGTTGTTGGGCACGACTTCGTTCGCGTGGAAGTTTTGGTGAAATCTATCCCATTTTCCGGGATAAGCCTATTTGCTATTCCAGACTATAATCTAATGCTGTGCCAAATTTCATCCCAGATGCGTTCAGGCGTTTTTACGTGAAAGAGTAACAAACAGCCATACATCCATCCATCTTCACAAACTTTCGGCATTATAATATTAGTAACTATCAGTGCCCCGCGGTTTCACCCGCGTAAGTCCCGATCCCGTGGGAATATCGGGATAAAAAGTAGCCTATATGTTAATCCAGGTCTCCAGCTATCTACATACCAAGTTCCATCTCAATCGATTCAGTAGTTTTAGCGTGAAAGAGTAACAAACATACATCCATCCATCCATCCAAACTTTCACATTTATAATATTAGTAGGATTAGTGGGATATAATAATTATCATTCAGCTTACCTCTCCAATTTGATGACACAGCAGATCATAAAGGATGACGCTACCAAGAGAATGACCTCCGAGTGACACTCCTCCACCGAAGGATGGATTCCGCTTTTTGAACAGTTGGTAAACTCGGTTCAACTCTTGACATACCGTGTTGAGTATTGTCTGTGTAAATAATAATAATATTAACTCCACACATCTCACACACGGCCGTCTGAACCTAAACTAGGCAGAGCCTGTACTATGGTAACCAGACTGCTGGTAAACTGATATATATAAATTACACCCAGACACAGTTTAAATGATCGTGCTGTTCACATATTTGCAAACGAGCAGACGGGTCACCTGATGGTAAGTGACTACCGTCGCCCATGGACACCTGCAACTCAAGAGTCACAAGTGCGTTGCCGGCCTTTATGATAGGAGTACGCTCTTTTCTTGAAGGTTGGAAGGTCGTATCGGTCCGGAAATACCGCAGGCGACAATTTGTTATATAGATTTGTTGTGCGAGGCAAAAAATTTCTGGAAAACCGCACAGTGGTGGATTGCCAATTATCCAGGTGATGGGGATGAAAGTCTTGTCGGCGTTGAACGATGGCGAAACGTTGCGGCCGTTTTTCTGGATGGGAATCGAACCCAAGACCTCCGGCTCAGCAGTCAGGCTCACTAACCACTAGACCAACAGGCCAGTGAAACATGCTGTGCCGACCCTAAATAAAATTGGAAGAGGGTACTACGCAAGATAATTCACCGCGTGGCTTCGCTCGCGTGTACATATTTATATATTTTACACGGAACCCTATGACTTTTGTTTGACGTTACTCCTTATAACACTAGCTATCTGCCAGTGAAAGTCCGCGTGGAAAGCAGTCCACCTGTTCTGGAGATTAGCCGGAACAAACATACAAACAGATAAAAATTTCTAAAAGTTATTTGTTTTGGTATATGTACCTTGTAAACATTCAAATGCATTTAGTAAAATGCTGTTATTATGACAGACACTTATTTGTATAAATACTTTTTTTTTTATAATAAAAAATTGTACTCTAGTAGTGTATGTAGTATTACCTGACAGAAAACAGGACTCGTGTAGAAGAGCACATCAAGCACGGTGTCGTTGGTGAAGTTCCGGAGACGAGGGATGCTGTCCAGCGTGATCTGCGCGAGGCGCCGGTCCACGCCCGTCTCGCCGGAGTGCAGGGCCGCGTGCCAGGATATGGGCAGCACCTGGAGCATGAGGGCAGGGTTAAGAGAGATTACCACTGACGTGTTTTAAAAAATAATTATATGTAACCTATTTTTCATATTGTCACATAAATATAACAAAAATACGATGCACCATAACACGAAATAATCACTTAAAACATTACTTTTGTTAAAAAAAATAATAGTCTTTCATGGACAATCTCAAAACGTTAGGGGTCATCTATTAATTACGCCAAACATTAAGGGATGGTGAGAGGGCCAATGAAGTGTGACTTTGTATAACACGGGTTGTAAGGAGTCATAAGATACGTGACGTCACATCCTTAAAATTTACCAGGGATATTTTTTTGTTCTGATAAACGATGACGATGGTTGAGTGAAAAAAATTATGAAATAGCGGGTGTTCCTTATATTAACAACATTTTAAACGAAAATAAAGCTAATTTTGGAACTGCTGTTTCATTTCTACATGTGAAATTGCAAAATATGTGACGTCACACCAGGGATTCCCCCTGTGTGACGTCACAATGTTCGCAAATGTTTAGAAAAATTCGTGCAACGTAATGGATGGATGGCCCTTCAAACCAAAGACCAAAGCGCGTGTCTTTTGTTAAAAAGATTAATATTTACCTCAACTCTACTCACGATGCCTTGGTCGTACGAGTTCTTGTAATGGGACTGGACAAGTTGTAAACTGGTCGCTCTGAAGTCCTCCACTGCGAAACAAAATGAACACATTAGGCCAGTGATCCGAGATAGACCACACATGTAGTGAATGAAACTATCTTCTGTAAGATATTTAGAACAGGCTCACTGTGGCTAGCACATTGCAAGGTTGAGTAATACTAGCCAGATCAGTCTTAGGATGGGCGATCATTCTTAACACATTGAGACCCCTTCGTACCTCGGAAAGCACGTTAAGCCGTCGGTCCTGGTGGCCGTACGAACATCTGTGGCATTCGTTACGGGTAGTTGGAGCCCTAAAAAGTTCGACAACATGGTCTAACTACGGATTATCTTCTAGTACTTGGGTTGTGGAGGTCTGATGGCAGTCAATTCACGTAAAATATCGAAGTTCGGCCGTTTCGTAGTTAGATTGAAAGCCGACCCCAAGTAAATTGGGAAAAAGCGTCGAAAAAATACGAATATCTTACCAACTTCCTCCACCGATCTGAACCGCATATCACATGCAGACCCTACCCCGTGGCACAGCAGCAACAAATGATCAATGCTGGAAGGTTCTGCGTCTTCGATCTCCGAGTCATCGTGACCACGACGGACGACGCGAGGGCGAGAGCTGGATTGCTGAAAGTGTGAAGGAGACGGTGTTATACATACATACACTCAAGCTTATAGGCTCACCCACATTTTGCTACCGGGCTCTTTGAAATTGGGGAGTATATTGAAAGGGAACGGT
The DNA here is from genome assembly GCA_949752705.1 of Callimorpha dominula. Lineage (NCBI taxonomy): Eukaryota > Metazoa > Arthropoda > Insecta > Lepidoptera > Erebidae > Callimorpha > Callimorpha dominula. The sequence goes on from OX457020.1 coordinate 3,850,317, forward strand.
AAGTTGTTTATATGGATGAACTGGGGAGAGTCAGCAGTGCCTCGAGAAGGTCAGGGTTTCATACTTATGTGGATTGGGTGTTATGTCTGTCCATCACAAAGGGAGGATCCTCCGACCAGGCTAGATGATCATGCCCATGTTGAGCACTTGTATATATACTAATCGGCGCGAGAACTCTCATAGCGCGATGCAGGATTAGTAGTTACTTCGTAGTTCAGCTCGTCTTCGCTAGATGATGTTGAGGTATGTTTTTGCTGTATGTGAAAGTCGTCACACCTGTAACTCGAACTGGCTGTCGAAGGGAAGTCCTAGCTCCATAACAACTTAATATTAATACAGTAATTTCAATAACTTTGGACATGTCCGTTTAAAATAAAAAAATAACTAAAATCATTAAAATTTACATGAAAATTGCATGAAGAAAATATTTTCTGGAAACTAATAAAATTTAAAAAATACGGATTGTGGCTGGCTACACTTATCAAAAATTAACCAATATTTTTAATTAATACCACTGCACACTATAATTTGTACTGAACGGAAATCGAACCTGTGACCATAAACTAGGGAGTCAAATGCTTTACCATTGCTCACATAGGTCATCATAGACGTATTTATGTATTCAAATATTTGCACCGTGGGAATCGTATTGCTCAACCACCGGGGCAAAAGTTAGGGACCATCCATAAAATACGTCACATGAATACCACGATCTTTTAAACCCTTCTTATCACAGATGATCAGATTTTCTTTGCAAATGGCATGTGACGCCATGACTTGCCACACAATGTCCTTTACTGTGTGACATAATTTATGGATGACCCCTTAAATATTTGAGGGTAAACTAACAATTTTCTCTTTCTGTATCCGATACTCTCCAGCGCCATGGACCAAAAATATGAGATGGTCGATCTTCAGAGGCTGGTCGTTGGAAACTCTTATCTTCGGAGGGTTTCGGTAAACACGTTTACCAAAGGAGAACAGCTGGGAGAAGGGATTTGCTGGCTGGATGGGGTGAGGACAGATTAAAGAGGAGATAGGATTAGGTGTATGTGTACCTTTAGGATAAGTGTTAAAAATATATCAATACATCATCAATACACATAAATAAAATTGAGTTGGTAATGTCAAAATATTAGTTTTTTTTAAGTTCATACACTTATTTGCACAATACCTATGCCTATAAATCAATTTTTAATATTTTTGTCTGTCTGTCTGTTTGTCTGTTTGTTCCGGCTAATTTCCGGAACGGGTGGACCGATTTCCACGGGACTTTCTCTAGCAGATAGCTGGTGTTATAAGGTGTAATTTAGGCTACTTTTATTTTAACATATTAAAAAAATACGCCTCATCATGAGTGACTTGAATTAATAAATATCTTTTAGAAAAAAAGTGTGTGTGTGCAATTCACACACGGCAGAAGTGAAACTTCAGAAAAGTAGAATAAATTTAATTTTGGATAATTTATATAAAAGTTATTGGTCAAATTAACACAGATGGATGTGTTAAATAATTAACATAATTTAATTAACCAATGAATTTTAATGCGTAAATGCACAAAAATGATATACGTGAATGATACACCGTTGACAATGACGCATTTTTTGAAGGCTTTTTTTTTTTTTTAATTTTTTTTTTGAAACTATCGAATTCAAAACCGGAGTTAAAAATACATTACCATAAAATTTCATAACGAGTAAAAATTAAAATGAAATAGAAATATCCTCAAATACAATGTTAAACTGGAGCACATTTTAATAAAATAAAGAATTATAAAATGTCAACAATTAAAATGCTAACGAATCTATACCAATACGTTCTTCTGAACCACTGAAACTATTTTGATGAATTTTGGTGTAAGCATACAGCGGACCTTCAAGGAGGACCAAAGTTACTTTTTGTCTCGAATATAAAATGTAACGGTAAGAAAACTATTTCTGAGGGAAAGAAAAATAAATTTTACTCGGGCGAAGCCGCGGGCTAAAGCTACAGTGAATAAATAAAGGTACATAAGTTTCCTTGCGAACTAGGGGGAGGGAGGGGAGGTACTTACCGGTGGTGTGCTGAAAGCATCGCTGTGCAAGAAGTGTACCATCACGTTTGGTCCGTGCATCACCACGACCTCACCGTTGGGCAGCACCATTCGTCTGTGCCATTCGCCTGTTGATATGCCGTGCCAGTATTCATTCTGAAAACAAATGTTAAAATATTAATTTTTAAAACCAAAACTATCTTTAAAAACAAGCTTTTGTGGGTGTGGAGGAATGGATGTTACGTCCCTCCAACATAAAGGGAGGGTTCTCCGACCAGGATAGGTGATCATGCCTGGCGGACCGTGGCCCAACGGTTGATGTTGGGCAATTGCAGGATGCAGGATTAGTAGTTACTACGTGGTTCAGCTTGTCTTCGCTGGATGGTGTTGACATATGTTTTGCTGTATGTGAAAGTCCCCACAATAGGTCATGGCAGGTCAGGCTCCGCATTTTAGGTATTAAGTATGTGACGGGCTCGACTAGTCATGCTAATTAGTCAGTCGTTGCACCTGTGGTCGCACTTGGTGGTGCGCAGATTCCGCATTTAGACTCATAGGCGGTCCATTATGCGTTCAGATAAGGCTGACTAGTTAAGCCAGCCTAGCTCCTTTCAGAAGCACAGAAGCCTCCTGGGGCGTTCACAGGCTTTAAGAGCGACTTCACACTCGCGAGGATATCTGCCCGTTGTGTGGCCACTCCCTCGCACTCCAGGATAACGTGGGCGGTCGTTTCCTCCGCGTTGAGACATCCTCTGCATAGAGGATTGTCTGTCGCATTGATGGTGAATAGGTTTTGGGGCAGATGGCCCATAACGGTTCCCACAACTATCCTGATGTCGAGTCAGTTGAGACTGAGCAGTCTGCAAGTTAAGCGTGGTGAAACCTCCGTCAGCACCAGTTTACACTGCCTGCAGCCAGGTATGTCGGCCCAGAGACCGTTGTGCGCTTGATGATTCTGAAGTGGCAGCACTATTGTACTCGTAGGACCTGCCGCTGATATCGTAGAGCCCATCCTTACCGTACCGTTACTAAGCACAATCTTTTGGTCTCGTCAAAATGAATCATATAAGACCAAACTTTAGGGGTTTACTAGTAGCTACTGAAGAGTTCTACAATCCACCTCCCGGCTCCAGATCAGATTGGCTTCAATTCACGATAATTTCAGCCGACCCGAGCGTCAGCTGTTTTTGATTTATTTTCGTTTCTTTTGGCTTTACTAACATGATGGAGCGTGAATAATGATAATAAAACATTGTAAAAAGATGTTTATTTTTCTTCGGAATCGATTTTTTTCTGACATGACAAAGGTATCATTAATACTATTATTGTCTGTCTTCCGTTTTCGGGAGCGTTTCACTAACACCCTATATATACATAAAATTTCATTTCAATACGGCAATTAGATGTAGGTTAAAATAGATTTCCAATTGTTATTTTTTAATATTTAGTTACACATAAAGGTCGTAAAAGCGCGTTTACCTCTAGTTTTTCAGCTACGGTTTCCGTGTACGGCACATATCTTGGATCCGTTGTGCCTTTGTAGAACCAACTACACCTGAAAATATTCAAAACATTCCAATTAATCCCTTTACGTATATACAATCATAAATTTAAAATAAGCCTCGGAAATCCCTTCAACGATTAGAAAAGAGCTGATAATCTTCGAACGGCTGAACAGGTTTTCTTGAATTATATCTAAGAACACTCTCGATCAAGTCACCTTTCAAACATAAAAAGGCACTTAAATCGGTTCACTCTTTAAACGTACCTTCTCACATTAGTTGGCTTATCGCTCCAGTACACGGGGATCCTCAACCGACCCATAAGGTTGACGTCATACCTTCCACCGTCCGTTGGCACCAGGGTGTTCTCGTTTAAATCCGCTAGAAAAAATTAAATATTAGGATAAAAATATTTTTTTCACACAATAAAAATTTGGAAGCTACGATGGCACAAACAGCTCGCTTCACTCCTTGAGAAAGGGCCCCGGTCGGGTCCGAAACTAGTCGGGCATCCCCGAAATACAAACGTGAGTAAAACCGTATAGTTTTTAATAAATATGAATACCACTCAAGAAAGTTTTTATTGTAATATATAGTAGGTATATAGTGTGGTTTTGATACCAGTACCTTAACAATGTCTTACCACCTCTCGTTTCCCGGCTAAGGTTTTGCCACAGGATATCATAAGACACCAGGTCAAACGCTTTTGACAAATCAAGAAAACAGGCAATTACCGGCATCTTCTTATCTGTGTTGTTCTAGACGGTCTGCTTGAGACACAATACAGTAGTGTCTGTCGATAGACCGGGTCTTTCGGTTTGATTTATGCGTTTCGCCATGTGTGTATCTAGCAGAGAGTCCAGCACTTTAGCTGTTATGGTAGCCAGGGAAATTGGACTATCATTCGAAGGTTCTATTACACCACCCGGCTTATTTTTTACTATAGGCACGACTATGGTCACTGGACTTCATAAAGTCAACTGGTAAGTATGAGTGACTCATGCACAATGAGTAAAACATAGACAAAACTCTCGGCAAGTGCGGACCCGTATACCCTAGATGCTCAACGCTCAAGGTAGATTGACATATTTGACACAAATAACTAAATAAGGTTTACTTAAAACACCGATATTTACTGGCATTTTTCTCAACAAGTAACTAACACGAATAAAATATACATACGACTCAGAAAAGTGCTCTCCAAAGCTCTGGAATCCTGGACGGAGAAACCTCGCCATATTGACTTGTCCTCCACGTCTACGCGATAAAACCAGTGGTGTTTAACTGGACCGTATTCTGGACTTGAGCGATGCTGCAAGTATATAAATATGTCAAAGATTTCAAGATAAAATATAGCTTTTTGTTGACGTAGGAACCCCACGGATCATCACCACACCGGGGTAAGGTTGTATGTTGGACTCGAACCGACTAAAACCACATTGTGCTCTGTTACGGGGTTTTATTCCGGGGGCCTCTAACCTAGAATTGAATCTCGTGAACCCTGGCAGATTTGTAAACCTGTTCAAAGCTTACTTCAAGTGGACGTCGATTAATGAAAAGTAGCCAAACAGAGTTAATTTTAAGCTAATTAAGTTTAAAGTAACTTGAAGCCCATTGATGAAAAAAATTATGTCCTTTAAAACAGTAGGTTGGTAGTTAATTAACTTTGAATGTTTTCGTGGTATGACAGGATCGACTACAAAGAGTAGTTTGGTATATATTACTCATTTTTGACAATATTGTGGGTTTAGATCCTTTTCGTTGAACGACTCCAAGTGTAGTTCTGTTATAAACGCAAATATCTTTATATATTATCAAGAAACAATTTTCAGGATCGCACTAGTCGACATTTGAACATAATTAATAAAATGTGACTTCATACGTCTAAAGTAAAGCATAATATTCAGTATTATGCATTTGCAACATTGATATAAAAATACTAGCCTTTTCCCGTAGTTCTACACACGTTTATGACCCCTGCTTCGCTTCTAGGGGTTGTAGCGTGATGTTACATGGCCTATATACCTTCCTCTATTAATAATGCTTTTTTTGGAATCCAACTGATGGTTTTAGATATTATCGCGTTTAAACAAACAAACAAAAAACCTTCAGCTTTATTCTTTTAGTATACATAACGCTATAGGAATACATATATAAAACTAATCTCAATGAAATTCCTGTTCGTAATTCTTGTAGACAGACAGTAGCGCTAACTAAGCACTTGTAATATGTATGTAAGCGTTAGCGAGGCAAGTCAGTTGTCCGATAACCGCTGTGTCGTGTGCTAGTGCCTTGCCTTACCTCTTTCGTCCTTTTGTAACCTTCTCATAAATCAGTACTCAAACATGTCGAATAAGTAACCTAAACTTATGTATACATAGTAACTCATTGCCTAAATACTTAATCCGTAAAAAAACTGTACACAGTAAGTTTAATTAATGAAGGATTTACATGGTTTTATTTTGATCTTCAGAGTTTTTTAACACCTCCAAACAGACGGATTTATGATTTTTAACATTATGTTAGTGGAGCTAAGATAATTTTTTTTTGTCAATTTTGGCATTAGTGATCGTCGACTAGAAGCTGTTTAGAACGATTACCGTAGTAACAGACACGGTCGAACATGGTACGGTTCCAGAGTAATTTCCCTGAGCTCCCGGTCGAGGATTTCCCGAGGAAATCCAGTATGGGATTCGTCAAGAAAGGAGTGCATAGATTTCTAAATTGTCGACAAGGGGCATGCAAGTCAACTGGAATATCAAGCATCTATAGGCTACGGTAACCGCTTCACACCAGACGGGCCGTCTCGTCATCAGTCTGAGGAGTGAGAAATCCGCGACTCACAAGTACAAATCTTTATAATTTTGGGTAAATCGTGACACTAGTCACAATTTGAGCATCTGTGGACATAACATCCTCTAGGACGACAAAGTACGAAAACCTTCTGGCTTCAAGCAATTTATTGATTTTAATTAGAGGGAGAAACCCCATACATATCGTGAATACAGTGTGTTTTAGTTTAAAATTTTATTCTTCTATTTCTTTCATTTCCTTATATTCTTTAATAAATAGAATGAGTAGAAATGTGACCAACAAATTCACAAAAGAAATAACCAAAGTAATTTTTCTTGTAGACTTGTTTTAGATCCTACATTTTCATTGTAACAAGAAGACATCAAACTTACATTAACAAAATACTAAAAAAAACCCCTACCTCTGTCTGTATAACAATCCCTTCATTTGTCTCTTCATTTAATGGAATGCCATCAAAATTAACCGTCACAGAATTCGTCGGCCGGCTACTGGTCGTTTCCATATTCGGCTCACTGTTACGTTCTTCTGTATTGCTATTCATAGACGCTTTCACTTTGTAACGTTTATCGTAAATAAGTGCAGTGCAATAACTACAGTGATTTAAAGACTCTAAATCTTTATCATCAGTGTCTATTAATACATCTGCAGAGTTATCTCCTTTACTAAATTCAGGCACAACATCGTATTCTACTGTAAAATAGTTAACGTGTCTAATGGTATGGTCGGTAGGTACAGCCAAGTTCTGGACAGAAGTTAAATCTTTGATTAGATCTTCATATTTTTGGGAACTACTTAAATGTTTGTAATGATTTTGGCTCTGACTTAACTCAAAAAAAGACTTTGCGTGTTCGGTTTTAGGGGGGGAACTGAAATAGCTGGCTAATCTGTTAATATTTTCGGAAGGCGCTTGGGGTGTAGAATCCGCAAAGAAATTCATTGGATCTGACAGTACAGGTGCGGCCGTTCTGTTTTCTGTATTTGTTTCACACATATTGATTCCTAAGTTAACAGGAGGGAACAGGGAAGATGGTTCAGGCATTATAGGTTTACTAGAGGCAAAAATATTGGAGGTTTCTGGAATCAATCCTTGGGAACCGAAAATAGATGAAGCTTTTGGCAATTCAACAACACCAGAATTAAAAATAGATGACGCTTCAGGCATTTTAACGATTCCAGACCTAATTGGAGATGTTGTCGACAACTTTGAACTGCCAGGAACAAAGTCTGTTTTTATTTCTTCAGAGGCAATTTCAGTCGATGGTTTTAAAATATCAAAAGATCCGTAATTTACAAAAGACGATGTTTTGTTGTGAGAATCAAATATTGATTCTGATTCTGGTGTTTTGACTGATTCTGGCACGTAAAGCGGCGTCTCAGACCGTTCATCAGTTTTAACTGATTTTTTAACACTGCTTACTACGTGAAAACCAACTGGCATCATACTTTGCGCTGTGGTTACTGATGTAGTAATTTTAGTCTGAGTAGTTGTATCCGGAACAGTTTTCAAGTGATCTTTTTCTTTGACCAAAGCAAGTCTTTTCTTAAACTCTTCTTCGAAACCCGGCGGTATAGTAATATTACTGGGTGAATTTAGTGTGTTCCTATAATGAGTATCTGCTGCATAGTTTCCAGTGTCAAAATAGGACGCCATGGTTATTGGTTGGTTGTGCAATTCATGTAATTTAAGAAATGATTTATTTTCTTCAGCATCAGTCACCTCTTCCATTTTCTTAAACTTCTCTACTCTATTAGTAAATGAATCAAGCTCGCTTTCTTCTGTTTTCTCTCTCTCCTTAAATTCTATTTTATCGTCATCGGTTTCAGAAGGTTCTATGACAAATTCCTCGTATATAGGAAAGTCTTCTTTTGCATCTAATTCTATAGAATTTACATCTAAAACACCACCTTCTTCTTCAGCTGGTGGTGCAGATGGTATACTCATCTGCCTAGGTAATACAATATCTTGGTGTCTAAATTCAGCCTTCAATTCATCGCTAGCATTTGTCGGTTCTTTGTTGTTCTCTTGGGAATCTCCAAAGAATCCAATTGCATTAGGATCGCCTTGGAGCCTTCCAATAGTCTCATAATCATAAGGTTTCAATGTATTGGATGCATAGTTTTCCCCAGCCGTCCATCCATAATTTATAGTTTTAATATCGTCATCTTCTAAAAGTTCAGTAGCTGCCTGCACATTTATAGTTTCTATGGTTTCTTCACTGATGTGAGATATTTCTTCAGACTGCTCAGCATCAAACTCAACTCTTTCAGCACTATTATTATCTTCAGTTAAGGGAACTTCAACAGGATTTGATAACTGTATAGGTGATGTTATATTTTCTATTAATTGCATGGTCAGGTCGTCTTTTTCTATATAATTTTCATCCGGTTTATTTACTTCTCTACAAGTTTCACAAATATTTAGTTCAGAAACATTTTCAATATCCTCTGGTTTAGTCATATCTTTGAAATAGTCAACGTTTTCTTCCCTAACTAATAATGTTTCTGCATTTATATCCAAATCATCAGTTTTGGATTTAACACCAACATTTTCAAATAGGTTTATCTTGCTATCTATCATTACATCACTTTTTTTAGCATTGTCATATTCTTCAAACTTATCATCATTAGAAAAGAAGCTATCACTTGACATTTGAGAACCATACCTGTCGTCCTTCGTTTTTAATGTATTATCGATTTTAACATAGTCTCGAGTTTTTTGCTCTATAGCGTCAATATGTTCAAAAAAACTTATACTTGCGTTTTTGTCTAGTATATCTTTATTTTTTATTCTTTCATATAAAGGTAAACTTATTCCATAACTATGTTCATCGCTCTCTTTAGCCTTATTACCTATAATTGTAGAAAGACCAAATAATGGTACTGATGAAACACCCAAAATAGGTATTTCATCTTTAGACAAAGATTGTAATAAGTTATCTTTTGCCGCACTTTCTTCCTTAAATTTTACGTCATGCGCTATGTTTGGAGTTATATCTGACTTTATTTCTTTTTTTAGGCTATTATCCAGGATTAGCAATGATCCCACATCTTGAGTGCCGTATCCAAAAACATTTGGTTTTACTTTATCATCGTAAATAGATTTTGTTTCAATAACAAAAGATTGACGAGGCATATTACCTTGATTCTCTTCAAATACACTATCCGGATAATAATTAAAACTACTCGATGTTTCAAATAGAGTTTTTGGATCCGTAGTAGCTTGAGGGGGGTCAGACTTGGATTTTTTTACTGTAGTATCTTGGTATTCACCAGGGCATGGTATTATATTCGACAGTTTCTTGAACGTTGAATCTGTGATTTCAGTAGTTACTGAAGATTCAGGTCCAAATATATTGCTTTTTATTACAGACTCAGGTTCAATCTCTAAATTACCTGTATTTGCTTCATGCTTAGTGTCAGTGTATAAAGAACTCAAGTCGGTTTGAAAGTAACTTTTTACCGATAATGTTTCTTCAACAACAGGAATGTTGGCTGTTTGATCAACTACAGTAGATTCAGTTTGTGTATCATTAATATTTATACTTGAATCTTTTGTCTGAATATTGCTTGGCATATTGGTATTACCTTCGGATTTAACAGAATTACTATTAATTATTTCTTTTGTGTTGCCCTGTGAGTATATATTGCTATTCTGATATTGGTTTTGTGCTGGGTCCGAAAAATAATTTTGGTGAGGGTAATTTTGATTTTGATTGACAAATGGTGGATTTTGATGCTGAATATTGTATTGGCTCGAGTTATCATAGTTTACTTTACCATATATATTTTGATAACCTTGACCACTGGAACTATACGGCATGCTCTGCTCAATATTTGGGACGAAAATATCGATGTTACTTTGAGGTTGAGCATGATATTGTGGAGGATTATAGGGTACATTTTCCTGTGTAACGTAATCATCTTTTTTAGTGTTATTATAACCGGGATCGAAGAAGGTGGTCACACTACTGATACTGATCTTATTGATATCTATGTTGCTAAGTTTAGATTTTAGAGACCCAATTATGCCGAAGCCTTTGGACTCTTTTACCTCCTCTTTAGGTTCATAACTTTCAGCAGTCGAAGATCTGCTAAGATCGAAAGTTGTTTTATATTGTTCCCCGTAATCTTGATATGGTATTGTATTATAGTTTGTGTAAGTAGATTCTTGATTCAAAAATGGTGGCATAGACAAATTTGAACCTGGATTGGCAACTGGGTTACCATCAAAATGCGTATAGGAAGCTGCAGTTTCAGTAGGTTTACTTATATCAAATGACGGTGTATTTGTATCGTACTGAAGTTTTTCAGGCGTAAATAGAGCTCCTTGAAATATGCCAGAATCTACCGTAGGTACAATAGGTTTCACACTATTACTTATTGAGCCCATACCTTCGATTGGTCCTGAGTAATACTGTGGCTTTTTCTTTATCATCCTAAAGTTCGATGCACCTATTACCTTAGGTGGTTCAACTAGTGATTTCGGTGGTTGTGATGGTGTTTGGTCTACTACGGTATTGACATCCGAACTAGATAAATTCGCCTCGGAAGGTGTTTGCATAGTGTATAAAATGGGTTTATGCCCTGGATACGAGTTAAGTGTTGAACCCACAGAGAATACTGATACAGTTTGTGAAACGGATGGGTGTGGAGAACATACATTTGATGAGAGCGGAAGTGATTTCGATTCTGATGGACAAGATATTAATCCTAAACTCAGTGGCGGAGATACGATATTTGTTGTAGAGTCCGAAATAACAGGTGTAAATATCGTTGGAGCAACCGTTTGCTTTGTTGATTCAAATATGTATGGTGCTGTTTTATCTACGGGTAAGACGTTCTTTGTAGAATTAGGATCTGGTTGGGAAGGGTACGCAATTGTGGAGCGCGGTGGAGTATTTATAGGAGGTGCCGATCGGGGGTCAGTCGAAGACTGTTGAGATATTTGAGGAGATGAATTCATGTGCCAAACACTAGGAATTTCTTGTTTTAACGGCTGGGAAGGGGGTTTTGTATTTGAGGCAAACGTTTGTGTATTATATGTCAGTACAGCAGCACTATCAGGAGGTATTTTTGGCTCAGATGTCACTGTAGAATCAAAAGTTGGTACAAATATATTATCAGTTAGAGTCGGTTGCATAATTTGTTGTTTCATAACTGGATGATTTGAGCCAATACGACGGGCAACAGATGGCGGTAAAATAGACTTTCCGGCAGGATTTTCTCTACGTTGTGTTGAAAACATTGGTGGTGGGGGTATTTCAGGCATTTGATTTTGCAAATTTATTGGTGGCGGTGTCTCGTCGAGTAATTTGGGGAAATTGTTGTCAGGCATGAACGCATGAAACTGATATGAGCTTTCTTCTGTTGTAGTGTCCTGTACAGGAGTAAATATGTTAACGTTTTCATTATTATCTTTCGGTATTTGTTCATTAATATTACTAAAATGTTCTTTTGTATCCGTTTCTTTGTTTTCTTCATAGGTCCTAAAGGTATCTTCGCTTGGAATAAAATATGAGGGTACGTTTTGCGTCAGTGGATTAAATGCTATTTGCTGCGATTCGCCAGTCGATAGACCCGGTATTTGTGCATATTTTTTTCTGGTTGTTGTTAGTCTGAAGTTTGAAGTACCTGCAACAATAGGAGATACACAATTATTATAAATACTATTAGCGCAGTCAAGGAAGTAAAATACCTAAATTTTGAATTACCATGCATTTTTCGTTTTTGTACGTTTCCAGTACGTTTTTGGTCATATGTGCCCAAAGCTTTTTTGTTCTCCATTAAATTACCTGTTTTTTTTTCAAAGTCCAAAGTCGCTAAATGCTTTTTTTTAACAGCAAATGAAGGTCAAAGTTGAAAAAGAGTGTTTTTTTTTACATTTAATAACTTCGGAAGGACGTACGTAGAAGTCTGAAACTTTGTTATTAAAAAGTGCTGTAAATTTCAAGAGAGATCAGTTTTCAACTGTTAAATTATTAGCGATCAGTTTCTTTGTTTAGCCTCAATTGCAAAATGCGTCATTTTTAGGGTGCCGTACCTCAAAAGGTAAAAAAGGAACCCTTATAAGATCACTCTCTTGTACGTCTGTCCGTGTGTCACCACCGATTTTCTCAGGAACAGGTGGTCCTAGCAAGTTGAAATTTATACCAGATACTGAGGTCTATAGTCCCTATTAGGTGTATAAAAATCAAGGTCCTGAGTCAACATGATAAAAAGATATGGGCTAATTTAGATTTTCGCGAAAACTTGTAAGTACCAACATTTACCTCAATTTTCAACTTTTTTTATTTTTTGGAATTTTCCCTTTACTTGTGCTGTAAGACCTTGCTTTTAACCATAATTGACAATTTTAGGTCAACCGGAAGTATACTATAGGTTTTGGGTCAAAAACCTATAGGGTACTTCCCATTTACCTAGAATCATGAAATTTGGTAAGAGGCAAGGTCTGACAGCACTAGTGAAGATGGCATAAAAAAAAGTTTTTGTGATTACAAGCTTATATTTTGCGTTGCATTGTTCACTTTGCCTTACATCGCAACCGCAAAGTTAAGTTTGTCTTTCGAAAAAAGACGGGCAAAAGTCTTTGAGAATTGATTGACGAGATGGATAAGTTTGTTTGCTTACAGAACCCTCGGTGCGCGAATCAGACTCGCACTGTTAGGTTTTTGTAGGTAATTTAACAACAAAAAAACGACTTTCGGATTTTTTCCTTTACTTGTGCTGTCAGACTTTGCTTCTTACCAAATTTCATGATTCTAGGTCAATGGGAAGTACCCTATAGGTTTTGATTTACCAGCGAAATGTTCAAATTTGGTCAAATATAAGGCTTAAGTAGCTATATCTTTTGATTTCGTTGACTTAGCCTAATTTTTTTACAGCTTCAATTGACCGCAGACTTATGTATTAGGTATTAATTTCAAGTTGATACGTCAACGGGTTCCTGAGAAAAAGAGTCTTGACTGACAGACAGACGGACAACAAAGTGATCCTATAAAGGGTTCCTTATATTCCTTTTGAGGAACGGAAAAAAATCCAACATAAAAATTGAATCAGTTAATCTCATACCTAACTGATTTACTTGTATTTAATGAGGACATTCTAATATAATTTTCTCAGTAAAGCCATCATTCATCGTAACTTCTAACTATTTCACGCAAATGTTTCAGGCGCCTGGGTATGAATGAAATTACGCGCGGTTTTTATTTAGTTTTATTTCATTGAGAAATTATTATTAAAATTTATTACAATTATTAATCTATCTAATTAGAATTTGATTTATCTTAATTCCGAAAATCCCGGCGTGCCAGTGATGTAATTTTAAATCATTTTTTAGGTTGAAAGTTATTTTTCAATATTTTTTTTGCTTAAATGCACCATGCCCATATCTACAAAGATGACTGACCATCTAATCATAATAAGAAAATAATTACATAGATTTATGTAATGATATTCCAATTTAAATTATTTAAATTTATTCATATTTTTTCTTTACTTAAATCAGCAAAATCATTACAGAACCGCTTTAAATTTGCGTAAATCAGACCCAAAAAAAAAAGATTTATTACCGAATTAATAACCTGTTCAAAAGCAGTAACAATAAGATTTGGATATTAGTAAAACTTTGTTCATCAACTAAAGTATAATTTTCCACAGTCATTGAATAAACTGGAACAGATAATATATTAATACATGCGAAACTATAATTGTTTCCTTGTTGCACAAGTTGGCAATTACGTAGACTGGTTCTGCCTGGTCTCTTACGAAGTTGACAAGTGATTAAGGCCTTTAGAATCCTGTTGGAGCTGTCCGATAAAGGAAGCACCGAAACTTCGAGGTAGCATTTCGACAAGCACTTTCGTTTGCTCGCCGCGAAGCTTGTCGGTGCTGCTTCTGTCCTAAGACAGCTTTTGCCAAAGTTGGGCTAGCCAAGTATTGGGAGTAGATGGCTTATTACTGGGGTGGCTGGGTCGATGGTGCTGTAAGTCGCACTGGTGTGGGCCCTGACTGTATGTAATACGCCATATCTGTGGCGGGCAGAAACAGTTATGACAATCAGGGACTCGTACCACACTGTGCGGCCTGCGTACTGGCTGGAACACGGCCGTGGTACTTGGAAGCGGAGGTGCTTCAGAATACCGGGCACAGAGTGGCAGACTGCTTTCAACCGAGCCGAGCCACAATGACTTAACGTTCTGATGCTTTGCACTGACACTCGGTCGCAGGAAGGGAATTGAGACCTGCCTGGCACCACTGTGACTTCAGTGAGGACTCGGCGCAGCATAATCTTGCGGTTTGCTCTGCGTAGCCGCAGTTCCGGGCCCTCACTGCAGTCATCAAAGACGTTCTTTTTCTTAACCTTCTATACTTGTTTAAGGATTTAATTAAATTTCATAAAGCTGAAAAATACAATGTCTTAGTTTACTATTAGTACTGAAATTTTCAAGTTTTGGACCCCTCCCCATCTCCCCATTGTGAGCTCACGTAATTAATGGATGCCCATTCATGAACAAGCGCATAGATGCATTATTGTCGCTATTACAAGTTATCGATCAGCTTGTCACGCCTAGTCATCTTGTAGGAGAAACGTTTGCTTCCTAGCAAGTGCACAAACCAGTTTCAAACCTGCGCCGAGCTGTCTGGCATAGCAATTATATTTTCAATCACAGGCTAGCGTGTTTCCATTACATTTATTAAGACGTTTTTAGTAGCTTCACTATGTCAAATATTACAAATCATGTAAGTCAATTTTAACCTACATCTAACTGTCTGAAACTTTGTAAATGTCATGTGTAGTTTGGATGACAACACTATAACTTGGCATCTCGGAGCTGATTTGATGATAGAGGCCGAAGGTGGATAGTGGCACTTTAGTGGCTACTAGTAAACCCCTGGAGTCTAGGTCAAATGATTCGTTTTGTCTTAAGTTATTTTAGTCAAATATTATAGGAAACACAGATACTTGTATTCTATCTCATTCCCTTGTAGGCTAAATCCTATTTATGTACTTGTATGTCTCTATTCAAAGATTATAGGAAACACTTATTATATTTTTAAAATATTTCTTAAAGGATTTCAAAGGAATTTTGAATTTCTTAAGGAAATTCTAGGATTTAGCCTGCGAGAGAATACAAGTATACAGTGTTTCCGATAATCTTCGTATGCTAGCACGTGTCTTTGCGTCTGCGTACGACCAAGCCTTCTTGTGTCATTCAAGTGTATAATTTTTGTTCATTTGCGTTTTAAAATTCGTTGGTTAATTAATTTAGAGGTTTCACTTTGAATTGCATACACACACTTTTTTTTAAGGCTATTCCTCCTCCCGTAGAGTAATTGCGAGCATATTAGCTAACAGAAATAAAACGGGCTATGGCAGCAGTGGTGTTTTATGGTGGTCTCCTGTATAGTGGAGGTATTCCACAAGGCAGGCGTGAGGGCGGAATCCGGACCCGCGTTCCGGTCTTCCTAGCCGTAAGGCCGTGTCAGTTTCGTCTCGTGCGCGATCGATGTGGTCCTCCTGTACGACCGCCGTTCAACAGTTAGCTCAGAACTGGCACGGACAATTGGAATCTGTCTAATTAAAACAAAGCATTGCGATGGCCCTCGCAGGTGTTGATGCAATGTGACGTGACTCTGCTGTGCCCTATCTACTTAAGCTTCTGTCCCAATGAAGTGAAGAGCTTTAAAACTGCAAATCGAATCGACGATAGAACCGAAGGTCTTCTCAAGTTGCAGTATGGTGGTGTGTTTTAGTCCGTTCAATTTTGGGTCCACGAGGGTTTTCCACAGATCTAACAAACATTCATTCAAAATTGAAAATACCCCTACTGAAATCCCTTCAACGATTTTCTTGAATTACAGCTAAAGCACTCTGGATGAAGTCAACTTTCAAACAAAAAAAACCAAATCAAAATCGGTTCATTCGTTTAGGAGCCATAATGCCACAGACAGCAACACACACACGTTAAACTTATAACACCCCTCCTTTTTTTGTTGAAGTTTAAAAAAGCCTGTGTAATATGTCAAAGAGTATGGAGACCTCACTACGCGGCAAACATTATGTATAGAACGCGTACAAAAACGGTTTCTGTGGCACCTGACTATATTTACAGGTAAAGAATTTTTTTTAACTATTTATAGCAGACGATTGCAACACTTTAGGATGCACACACTGATGTAGCTGACGCATTGTTTTTGTTTAAATTGGTTAGAAACAAGATTGATGCCCCAGATTTGCTGAGTCTTATAAGGTTCCGTGCTCCCTCTAGATATCCTCAGAATAGTGTAACACCATTATGCCCACCATTGAGAAGAACGGTCTCAGGTTCTAACTCGATCATACCTAGATCTCGCAAAATCCTGAACAGTTGTAGTGATTTGATGGATTTACACCTCGATAGTATCGACAATTTTACAAAACTGTTGTCAATCAACTTGCACATGTAAATTTCTAATAATACTTATCTCATTTTAATCCTTATTATGTACTAGCAACCCGCCATGGCTTCGCGCAGCAGAGACATCTTCAATAATCATCATCATATTTCAACCAATTTACAAAAATCCTTAACAAATAATCCTAAACCTTCCCTATGAATCACTCTGTCTATTAGTGAAAACCGCATAAAGATCCGATCAGTACTTTGTCAGTTTATCGCGAACAGACAGACAAACGCGACGGGGACTTTGTTTTTAACCGACTTCAAAAAAGGAGGAGGTTTTTAATTCGTCGGAATCGTTTATTTTTATGTATGTTCGCCAATTACTCGAATACGCCTGCACCAATTTCGGAAAATTCTTTTTTTTATATCAAAGGTTATATATACTTCCCAGGTGGTCCCATTTAAATTTTATCGAAATCAGTCGAGCGGTTTTTGAAAAATCAACAAATATCTAAAAATTGTATACATTGATGATATTTTCGCTTCTTTTACGTTTTCTTTTACTCCGTTTACTTCGTAGCACCAGTGAAGGAAAAGCTGAGGAGCAATAGGTTATCGTGGCATGTACATGTGATGCAGAGGGATGAGCAAAATGTGGTGACAAAAGTTTTATGTTTGGATGTTGACGGGTACAAGAGAAGAGGACGACCAAAGAAAGATGGAAGGACTGTGTGAGAGAACATATGGCTAGAAATGGAGTAAGCAGTGAAATGACGAACGATAGATTAGAATGGAAGAATAAGACATATTGCACCGACCCCAAATAAAATTGGGACAAGGGTAGGCAGATGATGACGATTTTCGTTTACTCCGAAACCTCGCTGTCTCATTGGAGCAGTGCGTTTAGTTGGCCTACCCATATTATATTTAAACAAAATACATCTACTTTCCACTAACAAACACATTGAAGTCGGTGATGCTTTTTTTTTAAAGATATAAATTATGTAGTGATTAAGAGGCCGTATACGAAAATTTGCCAATTTCACTGATTTACGTAGTTTTACAGACGTGATTTTACAGTTAAAATACTATATTTCTATAAGTTTTTATGAACAACATAAAAGATCATTTCAATTTAGATCTAATGTATGAGCCACTTTTTTACTTTTATTATTTAATTTTGATTAATCGACCTCAAAACGGTGACTGTTTGTAAATTTTTGCTGTAAGAGGTTTAGAATATCACATATTTACGAACTGTTTTGAAGTATCAACGGTATAAAAAAATTACAATGTATTACTTTAAAAGTCGTCTAGTCGTCTATACAATATATGTAACGCTTTTTACCACTTTAATATAAAAAAAAATGAGTAAAAAAATGTTTAACTTAGTCAAATTTTACAGAAAATGGACAAAGTTTTGCTTTTGATTTCGGCTGCGTGGAACTTTCATTCATAAAATTACAACAACAGAAATAAACTTCAGTTCAAAATCAACACATTGTCTAAAAAAAAAAAAAAAAATATATGTTAATAAAAAATGTTTTAAAACAACCTAAATCTCGCATTATAATTTATAATAAAAGTAAAAAAGTGGTTGATTCATTAGATCTAAATTGTTGTGATCTTTTATGTTTTTCATAAAACTTATAGACATATAGTATTTTAACTGTAAAACCACGTAAATCAGCGAAATTGGCAAAATTTCGTATACGGCTTCTTAAGAATTATTCTAATTTACGTATAAATGTTTAATGAATTATTGTTGTGTTATATTTTTAGATTTATTTTACTATTATTGTTAAGAACGTGTTATTTTTTTATTTTTATTTAAATCTTTATGCACAATGTGTACAAAGGCGGACTTAATGCCGATGGCATTCTCTACCAGCCAACCTTGGGGTGGTGGAGAAATCTTATAAGGTAGGTGCACAGAAATCACATCCATTCTATCTATAAAATCAATACAAGTTACACACAGTACATAAACAGAAGTACACACTATTACTTACATAAAAAATATAACAAAATAATAATATATATTCAAATCATATATACACATATCCATATAAATGCTTACATTATATTCATACACTATGAATACCGAAATACAGAGTCGAGTAACTAGCGTCCAACTCATTCAGTCATCTCATTGTGAAGGAGATCACGAACTTTCTTTTTAAATATAAGACGGTTTGTGGCCATCCTGATTTCAAGAGGGAGTGCATTCCAGAGGAGAACTGATTGAACATAGAAAGACGAGTTTACGAAGTCGGAGTTGTGGGAGGGACATAAGAGAAGCAGATTATTTTCTGAACGAAGATTTCTGTTATGATTAGAGGACAAGAAGCGGAAATAGGGAGCTAGATAGGAAGGCGAAGATGGAAAGTTGAGAAAAGAAAAAAGAGAAGTCAATGCTCGCAGATTGCTGGCG
Organism: Callimorpha dominula; assembly: GCA_949752705.1. Lineage (NCBI taxonomy): Eukaryota > Metazoa > Arthropoda > Insecta > Lepidoptera > Erebidae > Callimorpha > Callimorpha dominula. Next base: position 3,869,481 of record OX457020.1, read on the forward strand.
AATAGGTAGCCATTTTAGTTGGGAACGTAAAGCAGACACATGGTCATACTTGCGAAGATTGAAAATGAATTGAATGCAGTTATTGAGAAGACGATCTAATTTATTGAGAAGGTCTGCATTCAGGTCAAAATAACACACATCACCATAGTCTATAATAGGCATAATTAGGGACTGCATGAGCGTAGTTTTTGTTTTAGGGGGCAGGAAATTCTTAAGACGATATAGTGTTCGCAGGGTACCAGTGACCTTTTGACTCACGTGAGTAACTTGAGCTCGCCAGTCAAGAGTCGAGTCAATGAGTAAACCCAGGTCCTTGACCACTGGACTTAGAGGTATAATTGAACCATTGAAGACAACTGATGAAATTGACGTAGTATCCAACCTGCTTATCAATGTTTGCTCCCTACGACAATCGCCTGACATTTAGTAGGGTTCACAGATAAGCCAAACCTTGACGACCAGCATTTTATAAATTCTAAGTCCTTGTTGACTTCGGCAATGGCTTGTGATATGTCTTCAACCCTTGCTCAGAATAATCCTCTTGATGTCCCCAGAAAGCACCGGAGAAAATTCGAAGGAGTCAATAGTGGGACTGGTGAGACTGGCTAAGTAGTTCAAGGTCTGACACTTGGTTTGATGATCCAGCGTAGTTGTAGATGAGAAATGACGGTTGATATCATTCAAACCAATTGTCTTCGGAAACTCAGGGCGTTGCTGTCTGCCAATACCCCACGTACCAAGAAATTTCCAGATACCGGAAGACGAAGAATACTCTATATTTTGAAAAATGTGTCGGCGTTTTGTGTTACGTATCACCTGGTTACAGCGATTCCTTGCAGCCTTATAAAGGTTAGATTTGTATTCACACCGATCCTTCTTAAACCGAAGGAAAGCCTGATCCCTCCTTCTCATTGATATTCGAACCTCTTCGGTGATCCATGGTGCCGGCGGACGCTTCAGTTTTACTGTCCTTATAGGAGCGTGGATATCATACAGTCTGACAATAGTATCATTAAAAATATTGATTTTGTCATTTACATCCGTAGCATCTGCCACATTCTCCCAGTCTAACTCAGAAGCATCCTCGCATAGTTTATTGACATTCATACGTCTGAAACTGCGAATTTGGAGAATTTTGGGAGGAGATTTGGGAGGTTTCAGGATATAGGAAAGGAAGATTAAGTCGTGATCCAGGAGCAGGGAGTTGACCGTGAGAAGAGATAAGGTTTGGAGCAGAGGTGAGCATTAAATCAAGCCAGGTGTTATTAACTTGTTATATATGTATGTAAATGTTGTTAATATATGTAAGTTATTAATTTTAAGAACATATACCGTGATTTATTGTGTATGTTGTATTAGCCTGTAAGTGATTGTTACACTCACACATGCTTACTTTATACTATATCAATTATGGTAACGTTTAGTGTAAATTGTTCGCTAATATGAAGAGTATTATTTTTAACGTATGTCAATGGAAACTTACACAAAAACGTCCAGAAGCCGATAATTGCCCACAAGTCATTAGACGCACTCCACTAGTTAGTTCCTTGCTGTATATATTATTTTAGTGAAATGCTTCAAACACAGTTTACTTATGTTATACATACATAAGTTTTTACTGGCCTGTTGGTCTAGTGGTTGGTGGTCCTGACTGCTGAGCCAGAGGTCGGAGGTTCGATTCCTACTCTGGACAAACAATTGTGTGATAAGCATGATCATTTATGTACGTATTTAGAAATATATAAGTATGTTTATCAGCAGTCTGGTTAACATATTACAGGCTCCGCCTAGTTTGGGATCAGACGGCCGTGTGTGAGATGTGTCAAGTTATTATTATTCTCTTTATTCTCCTAGATATACGTATAAATTACATCTTTTTTTTAAATACAGGAGCCTATGTCAAGGTGTAGTCGTTCAGGTCGGACTATCAGACGACCAGTACATTTTTCTAGGGCGGGAGCCATGTTGGTTCCCGGAGGACTCCTTCCTGGGTATACCACCCGGGTCCTCCTGCAATAGACCCACTTGTGACGAAACATCGTGTCGTTTTAGTCGGTTCGATTCCGACATACCATCCGACCGTTAGCTCCGGTGAGGTGAAGACCCGAGGGGGTTTATCAGCAGTGTGGTTACCATAATACAGGCTCTGCCTAGTTTGGGATCAGACGGCCTGTGTGAGATGTGTCAAGTTATTATTATTATTAAATTATCTTTCTGACTTAGGCAGTGACAACAGCCCACCACTTGCTTATAAGTTTACATTCCTTACGAGCATACTCTGTCATTACACCTCCAGAATTAGACATGACTCCTATTTAAGCAAAAATCGCAATATGGCGTGTGTTTATTATAGCATCTTGTTTAACTATAGCACATACATAAATATTTGTACAAATTATATACTGCGGTTATATTCCAATGACCTCCGGTTAAGGTCATGGCATTCCGTACACTGTGAGAAAATGTTGTGTTATGAAATCTGTTACAATCCAACAACATACACCGCGATAATTTTTAATTACTGCCCTAGTCAGGCAACAGCCTGACTAGGGCAATACAAAAACTATCTAGAAAACTTTAGAATTTAGATGAACCTCAAAGCTACGGCCAAACCGGTGCGTCGGCGAGGTGGGACGCGGAACTGAACGTGCAAACTGGCAGGACTACAGCGCGTCGCAGGAACCTCATTTGAAATAGAATATTTAAATTGGTCTCGTTGTTATCTTCAGACTCTGATGAAGAAGACCTTTTACATTCCATTTTGAAATTTGGAATGACAGCGTGAACGTTATCATGGCTTGTGCATGTCACCTTGGCTAACAAATTCTTGAACTCGGTTCACAAATGGCAAAAATATCGCATAACATACACACACTAAAAAAACAGTCGAATTGAAAACCTCCTCCTTTTGAAGTCGGTTAAAAGGGATATAGTATTCAGTACTCACCACAAATTGAGGGTTCTTTCGGTGGGGGGGCTACCTCTTTCACCACATCTTCAGTCTTCATCGATGGCACACTCGAAACATTGGCCAAACCTTGGCTCTGAAACTGATTTAATTCCGGAGTCCTTTGAAATTGTACATCTTCATATTTTTGAGACCCCTGAATATTTTGGAACTGATTTGGAGTCTGGTTCCCCTGAAATTGGACATCTTGGTAGCTCTGAGCTCTGTCATCGGGAGTCTGTTCTCGACTTTTCATACTCCACATATTTGAAAAAGAGCTGAATACCGCGCTTGCTACGTGCGGCAAAACATTTGGTAGCTGTGAAAAATTTTGAGCAATATCTGCCGTTAAACTCTGCTGTACCTCTGATGTCTTATCGTCGTTCAGGTTTATTTCCTCCAAATTTTCTTCAGGTTCTGTTAAATTAGCATTCGGATCAGGGTGGCTATGCAATGGAGCACTGACGTAACGTGTGCCTTGTAACCTCGCAAAATATTCATTGACATCAAAGTCATCTTCAGTCTTTGTAGAGGCTTTCGACACTGTTGTATTTTGTAATTCTGGTTTTCTGTCATAGTAGTGGCCTATTTGGCTATCTAAGTTATAGGAAAAAGTGGAAATAGGAGGCTGGGATGCAAGGATGTTTGAATTGGAGTCGCCTGAAGGAAATATTGTATACTCATGGTCGGTGTTCCCCAAGGTTTGCGAATAGGTCCCCGTATCTGTAACAATACAAACACATACGTTATTTTTCATGAAACATGTGATTTTCATAACATTTGTTTATGTAAATTTGTCCCTTTCATAAACAAGCTTCAAACATTTTTTTAAACTTTATGATTACTTACAAATACCGCATTAACAGTAATTTTTACAAAGTCTATACAAAACTGTCAAAGACTAAACAAAGCTGTCAAAGACTAAACAAACCTGTCAACATTGAAATAATTTCAGACTCAACATTTAAAAAAAGCTATCAATCAGTCGATATGGTCTTATTTTCTTACTTTTATACACATTTTATATACATAATGGCAAAGCGAAAGTAAGAAAAAGAAAACACATATAAACTTAAAAGACACATATGGATGCTATGGTTCTCGATATAGCGCCACTCACGGCGGTTAGATAAAAAGGACATTTGTACTATTTATCTATAGATAACAATATGTATGCAAGTCGTGTAAGTTAAAAGCACATATTTTACGATTACTATATAACTTGAAAGTTACGCCAGACTCATTATATTCCCAGCAATAACCTTGATAGTGTGTGTAGCTTAAGCTTTAAAATTCTTGTAAAAACGGAAATAGTATTTAACGTAACGTGCTGTCATGGCGGACGCGGATTACACATTTTATTTACCTATTTCACATGAATTCTAGGTCTTGGTTGAATTAGTCAACTAGAGAAATCGTCGAGTCAATTATAGAAGCATGTACATACTTATCCTAACTCTACGCAAACGGGTTGAATTTAGATTTACTGTAAATCTTTTTTTTAAATCACTAACAATGGTAAACAGCAAACATATATTTCTTAAAACAGAAAGTACTCCATCAAAAGTATTAAAACTTGCAGACAAAATCAGAAGGCCACTAATATTTCTCCACACCATAAGTGGATGTGACACAGCGACTACGAGTACACTCTTCAAGCAAGGCAAGAAGGCAGTGAAGCTTTAGACAAAAAAAAAAAATTTCTTATTGTGAAATAAAATCAGCACTGAATGATAACATGAATTGTGTTTCTTATCCTGGCTCCTCCATTTTATATCAGTTTAATGGATTTCATCACATTCTATATGAAACCGTTTTTTAATATAACATTTTCATATATTCCACAATTTTAATATGGTCATGTATAACAATTGTTAGTAAATATAGGACTAGTATTATGGTGTGCTCTTGTACTATGTTTAAAATAGTGTTATAGCACTTATTAAAGAACTGCATATCCTGCAGATCCAACTTTAAAGTGGAACTGTACGGAAACAAGTGGTCAACAAAAATTACTTTCGGTCTCATCCAGCGCAAAATTAATTCCTCTTTAACTTTTGTATAGACCACTTTATTGATTTACTAGATGAAAACCCTGCTTCGCTCGGGTGAAATGTGACTCATAATACACAATCTTTTAGAAAATGTAGGTAGATATAAGTGTTAGTCGGCCTTAACGAACTCAAGATGGCATCCGAGTGGCCAATATGGCGACTGCCATTTGCACCATTAGAATTTAACAAAATACTCGACAATCCGAATTTTGCGGATATATGTTGTCGACTCGAAATCATAATTTTTTTATGTTTTATTATTTAGGTAAGGTTTCAATCAAATTAACACGACAGTTTTTATTTTCATAAATGAGGTAAACTGGTCCAACTTTGATGTGCAGTAATAAGGGATAGTGAGGAAAGTGTGTATTTAGTCTCATTCAATGCGCAGAATTTATTGTCCTAAAACTTGTATAATGACCGTGATGTTTTCGACATTTGAGTCCTTTAGGAAATATAACCGTACAACTCATCCCTTTAACACAATTCCACTGGGGGCAAAACCTAGTACAGTTATATAGGGCTACAATTGAGACCATAACAATAAAACCTTTTGTAGCAAATATTTTCGATTTGTCTAATTTTTTTGTTTAACTGGCCTCATATTGTTGTACCAATGGTGCCTTAACAAGAAGTGAAGCTTTCCGAAGACAGATTTCTTTATATATTACATACTAAATAGTCCCAAACCTACCGTTTTGTCGTAGGTATAGTAAAAAGATACTGATTCTACTTGACAGTCATTTACCCATTTCTTGTACCGACCTTTTATGGTAAGCAAATAAATAGCATATTAATACGTTGTCTTCACTGACACGAATACAGAGTAAATAAATTCAAAACGTATATCTTATATTGGTACATATATAGGTAATCGAGAATGCAAACATTACTAAACATGGTCAAACACGTTTGCGAAACTGCCAACTCGTGAGTGCTGTACTTAAAAAAATATTACTTGAAACACAAGGAGGGGCCGATGTTGCATCATCTGAGGTATCTGAGGTAGGGGAGGATGAGGTACTAAAAGATAAAGCGTATGGTTTTTATCCGACTGAAGCAAAAAGGGAGGGTCATGAGTTTGACTTGTGTATATGTCGGTATTAGTACACTTTACGTCGGTAAATTCGTATTGGTGATGCAAGTGTCACTGGATACATTATAATGTAAAAACTTGGTAATATGGTATAGTGGGCCAACGAGCAGATGGGTCACCTCATGATAAGCAACTACCGCTGCTCATGGACACCTGCAACTCAAGAGTCACAAGTGCGTACGTCACAAGAGGGACAACGCTCTTTTCTTAAAGGTTTAAAGGTGAGATCGGTAAGGAATTACCGGTTGTGGGAGGCAAAATGTTTCTGGAGAACCGCACAGTGGTGGAGTGCCAATTATCCAAGTGATGGGGATGAAAGTTTTGTCGCGTTGAACGATGGCGGAACAGTGCGGCCGGTACAACCGATAAAAAATGCAGAGGGAAGCTACATCTCTACGCAACGCTAACAGGTCAAGCCGATCTGAAATATCCTGGCAATCAACGATTCCAGTAATTTTTTCAAATCCAAACCCACCGAGTAAGGTATCAAAATGAAGGGTTTTAAAAAATTATTACAAAAATATACTATGGTATTAAAGATACCATGACTTCTTGAGAACGAGGAGAAAATATAGCCATTTCGATCTTACGGGTTGGGGACCCTGTTCAACTTTCAATTACGTAATACCTGCCATGCATTACCCTTGTAACTGATTACTAAGGCCCATATATACATCTTTAGTTACTATGAGACACATTACTCTGTGCCCTAAAGTGCCCATAAAGTCTTCTTCCGTATCTTACACGAGACAATTACATTATGTATATTATAATTGCTAGTGAAATGACTCGAACAGCACGTAAGTCGTCTACTGTACTATATAGGTTACAATTACGTTTACGAATTAATGTAAGTCCCGAAACGGGTTTCTTTGCTGTGACTGACACAGCACGTAAAACAGTCTTCTGTACAATATAGGTGACAATTACATATGTATATCAATGTGAGTTTTAAAACTGATAACTATGGCTCAATCTTCTGTACTTCGAAGAGCACGCAGAGCCGTCTTACAGGAAACGGCTTGATGCTTGTGATTGTCACCTATAGGGTACAGTCCCGTGCAGGGTCTGTACCCTATAGGTAACAATCACAAGCATCAATAGCTAAGCTTTCTATGTTAACGACACGATTTATTGCAAATAAATCAAATGTATATGTACCAACTTACTTGACGCGCCTTCTAAAGAGAGAGTGTTATTAGATTTCTGATACAGTCAGTAGGGGCGCAAAAAGCTTTCAAGTATATAAAAATTAAACTGTTAGTGACTGATAAGTACTTAATCAATACTTGTACTGTGGTGTGTCGAGTTTCTCTAGTACAGTCGAGCAAATTGTGCTTACAAGTTTTCTACTATCATATTTAAAAAACCTGTGGGAAAAATTGTGATTTTATATGATATTTTTTAACTTTTACTAAGATTGCAACACATTTATTTGGGAATTCATTTCTACCTAGCCTTCGAGCTTTTTAAGAGTGTTATTTTTAGATATTTATCAACGTACTCTATCGAAACGGCCAACTGACATTTAAGAGAAATATTTTAACAAATATCAGCAGTCAGAACTGTATGCTAGCACCGCACACAACGCATAAAGTTGAAAAAAAAACGTCAGTCGTAGGAATGCACGTCAGAAGTGAAAACACACACACACACATACACACACACACACACACACACATCTGTATATATGTACCTGAGCGTGACGGTCACGCGAGATCAGTGATCTTTCCCCATCCCAAAAGCGCACAACGTCCCTAAAGAAGTATTCACTTCAAAAAAAGTAAAAAAAATAAAACTCCTGCTAAATTTGGGTATTTTCTTTCAGTTGGGGTATAAAATAAAGATTAATAAATTTGTCTATATCAGTACCAATATGTTTGAGCAGTAGTTAATGTCGAAAGTGGATATTTCCATCTAGATACTGGATCCATTATAGCTAATACTACAACTTAGTTCTAGGACACGTGGGTTAATTAAGTGGTTTATTGAGATACAAGCGAACGGACGCTGCGTCGATTTAATGTCTATTAAATGGCAAACAAGCACACGAACGACACCCGTGCGCTACCCAATACCACGCTTCCGTCTGATACCAAACTAGGCAGAGCCTGTACTATGGTAACTAGACTGCTGATAAACATATTTATATATTACTAAATACATACATATTATAGATAAACTACACCCAGACACAGAACAAGTGATCGTGCTCATCACAAAGCATTTATCCAATATTTATCTAACAACAAAAATCTTTTTAACAAAAAATTTAACCGACGAAAATAAATAAACCTTAAGTCTTAAGTATTGAGCTTATTTACATAAACTATCTAATTTTATATAAACTTATTTTGAGTCTTCTAATATATAAAAAATCTCGTGTCACGGTGTTTGTGGCTGAACTCGTCCGGCTCCACCGATTTTAATGAGTTTTTTTTTGTATATTTAGAAGGTATGAGAATGTTCATTTATTTTTTTTTATTTTATTTATAACACTTCCTGCAGATAAATTGCATGAGGCGGACTCAATGCCGTAGAATAGGTGGTAAAGTATTTTTCACCCTCCTGCCACCGCGCCCCCAATCCCCATTATTTACTCTTAAAAAAAATTATTGCAACGCATGCTGGGTGCAGCTAGTATTTTATAGATATCTATGACTATCGGAAAATTACAAAGTGGTTTCCTGTTGCCTTATGGCACACACCATAAACTGTAGTGAGCCTTAATCAATTATGTAGCCAGAACCAGTTAGAAGCTATTGACTCACTCCATAAACATAGAAAATAGTTAAAAAATTATCGTTAACTTCTAAGTAACATTACTCAAACTATTGTGTAATTAGGGCACAGTCAAACTGACACGACACAGTTATTAAGGGCGTGGATAGATAAGTTGGGAATGTGTTCGTTGAATGGTCAACATGTTGTAGGCAGGTTGTGAATTGAGAAAAAATTGCAAAAGGATAATCATTTCGCAACATTTGTTTTAAGAACGTGCATTGCATCGCTACATATTTATACAACAAAGTCTCCCGCGTCTGTTCGCGATAAACTGAAAAACTACTGAACGGATTTTCATGCAGTTTTCACCAATATACAGAGTGATTCATGACGAAGGTTTAGGTGTATAATTTGTTAACATTTTGTGTAAATTGGTTGAAATATGATGATGATTGTTGAAGATGTCTCTAATACCCATTTGAAGCCGGGGCGGGTTGCTGGTTTAGAATATTCTTGTGTCGCAGGCGGCTTAACGGACATTTGAACAACTGTTTGGATCACACAATTTTTTGCCAAGTGCGGGATTTGAACCCACAACGTTTGGCGCGGCGAAGAGGCGAGGTGACCACTTAAACCATTGCGCGATCCGTGCAATTGATAATACTAGTATTCTTGTTAAGCCCTTCAGCTAAGCCTAAATGGACCGATTTAAGCAAAAATGATTCAATCCGATGTATAGTCACAAAAACTCAAAATTTTCAGGTTGTGGATTGGATCATTTTTGCTTCTATCGGTCCAAATGCTAAATGCTTTGACGTCAGTAGTCTACTGGATTTGAACCCGCAACCACCCGATGGCAAGTTTAATGCATTAGTCGTATCTAATTGTAAAAGGAATCGGAGGAGTTGTAGCGTACCAAAAACACCTAAGTCTTACAGAAAAGCGCGATTAGGTAGCTATAACTGTGTGTATATACTTTACTATTTCAGCTGATACAAAAAGAAGACAGAGATCCATTGGTTGATGATGGATTTGTAACTCATGCCTAGCCTTTTTATTACCACAGCATTGTCAACCGACCAATGGCGTAGTGTTACGATTATATTAACTATTTTTTATTAAATAGAGAACTGTGTTATAGTTATAAATGATGTGGCGACAAGATATAGGTATACATAACAATGTCTAGAAGTAACACAAAATACTAAAATATTTTATTACGTTTGCGAAGCTCTATGAATCAACCCAAGTTGACACAAAAGTAACATGGACGCCTCTTTTATTTGTGCAGCGCCTTACAACATCCTGAACACATCATGCCCGGCCCTTAGCCAAGCTACTTATCACTCATTATCTGTGCAATCGGTTTCTTTGAACAATTTATTTAGTTTTCAAAGATTCTCGGGAAATCACTTAGTTGTTTTATACGAGGTGGAGCACAGATATTTCTGTTGATTAAAAATAATGATTATACTTAATTTCTATTTCGAGGATGTCCGACTAGTTTCGGGCCAGACGGGGGCTCGTTATCAAGGGGAGAAACGACCGACCTAATACCTTGATAGAGGGCTCCCATTGGGCCCGTAGCTGGTTGCGAAACAGATAGGAATTGTGGACTAGCCTAACAAAACTACCAAAAATGTTTAGATGAGTTAAAAACTTTCTTATTTTGAACCGACTTCAATTCTATGTTCGGCTGTATGTATTTTTAGGATTCCGTTCCTCAAAACGACAAATAGAATCCTTATAGGGTCACTTTCTTATCCGTCTGTCTGTCTGTCTCAGGAACCCGTGGAGGCATCAAGTTAAAATTTACATGGAATACTTTTGCCTGCGGTCCTCTGAAGCTGTAAAAAAATCAAGCTTTTGTGTGAACGTAATCAATACGACCATTTAAGCCTTAAGATTTAACCAAACTTGAACATTTCGCAGGTAAATCAAATAGTTTATGATCCAATTGACCTAGAATGATACAATTTGGTAAGAACTAAGGTCTCACAGCACAAGTAAAGGAAAAAATCCGAAAGTCGTTAATTAGTTGTTATATTTCATTTTTTTTTTTGTGATTACAAACTTATATTTTGCGGTTGGAAAGTTGACTTTGTCGTACATCGCAACCGCAAAGTTAAGTTTGTTATTTGGAAAAGATGGGTAAAAATCTTCGAGAAATACAAGTTTGTTTGTTTACGGAACCCTCGGTGAGCGAGTCAGACTCGCACTTGTCCGATTTTTTTATTTTTGCTCACCGATATTTCCGTCATGTATGGACCGATTTCAAAAATTACTCCAGTGATCATGGTGCAAGCAAAATAGGAAATTACTAGAAAAATCTAGCAAATGATGTATGTTACAATATCCCAGAATATATATTCAATATAATCATATACTAATAGCATTTACGAAAACAAAATCCCAGAATATATTTAGTTTAACCTTATAAAACAGTTACATGAGGAAATTGCCTAAACTACTACCGAGAAGATACGTGTGTCAGAGGAAAAGACAAAATGAGAATCCTCCCTATAGACCAGGGTAGAAGCCTTTAAAAATTATAAAAAATTTAAAAAAAAAAAATAGTAGGATGAAACCCATTGGAAAAGGAGGAGAATATTATAAAAATTAAAGGAAATATAATTTACGGGCGACCTGAGGTCGGGAAGGGCAAGGGGGTGAGTTTTTAGGGGAAAAAAACGGTTTATCTCGATTTTCGGCAAAACTACAAGTACTATCTTTATTTTAATCTGTATCAATCAACTCTAAGACAAAAATAGTAATATTTTCTTTCAAAAATATTTTAGTACAAGATTATAAAATAATAATCTCGTTTATTTTGCACAAACAAATTTAGTTATACTCACGATAAAACTGTAAAGGCATTATTAATTCGATTTTGTCTTTTCAGATTATCAGTATGGATGAATCTGAATGAATCAGTATGAATGATGATGGATGATGTAGTATATATTGATTTGATTTGTTGACTTGATTGTTTTACAGACTTCACAAAGCTTTAACTTGATGCGTCCACGGGTTCCTGAGAAAAAGGGTCAGACACACATATCCTTCAAGGGTTATTTTTTCCTTTTGAGGAACGGAACCCAAAAAAATACATAACATAAAAACAGTGGACACAAAGAACACCCAGACTGAGGTGGGAATCGAACCCACGACAGGGTCACTAACCACTAGGCCAAGCCAAGCTCCTAACTCTACACGCCATAGCCTACAATCTCTAACTCGCATCATAGCGTATAGCGTTCCGCGTGAATCCTAATCTTAAGGTTTCTACAAACCCTACACCTTTTTTTTTGTGTGGAAACCCTCACGGGTTGTCACCTCACCGGGCCAACGGTAAGGTGGTATGTCGGACTCGAACCGACTAAAACCACACAGTGTTCCGTCGCTGGTCTTCTTGCCGAGGGCCTCAGGTGTACCCTAGAAAGGAAATACCTGTGAACCCGACAGACTTGGCCGCCTGTTGAGCACCTTAGTTAAAATGCGTGGCCTGGCCGTTTCTCAAGGACCTAACGAAACGGCCAAGCTACTGTTTAATAAGTATTCTCTATCCTGAGAATTTGGACTTTATTTATTTATTTACTAGCTGACCCTAAACCGGCACCTATTCACTATCAATGCGACAAGGAGTCCTCTATGTAGGAGGAAACGGCTGCCTACGTTGTCCTGGAGTGCGAGAGAGTGGCCACACAACGGGCAAGTGGTCGCTCCTAGAAGCCTGTGAACGCCCCAGGAGGCTTCTGTGCTTCGTGAAGGAGCCAGGCTCGCTCAACTAATCAGCCTATCTGAACGCAGAATAGACCGCCTATGAGTCTAGATGCGGAAACAGAGCCCTATACCAATACTAGCTGACCCGTCAGATGTTGTCCTATCATTCAATTCAAACTGGAATACTATACTAATAATAATTATTTCTATTGTTGTATATTTTTATATTGTATCTGTTTGTAATTTTTTATTTTCTCTATAACATATTGTTTATTATAATGCTTGTTGATACACAAGATTGTTAGTTTTGTTTCCTGGCGCGTAAATAAATAATGCTGATGGTTTTACGCGCGGGAACAGGCGAGATACAGCTGGCCATGTGAAAAACATGGATTTTCATGATAAATGCCACAAATACTTAACGACTACTCTTGCGATTTATTTTGCAAATGCAAGCCGCACTATAAATTGTAACCGTTTATAGTCGAATGGAATTAAAACGTCCTCGCCTTTATGACCAGGGAGCTGGTTAAGGGTTATAATTCGTTCTTAATGCTAACCATGGATTTCCATGATGAAGTCCTTGATTCCGACCGATACAACTAATTAACGCAATGAGAATGTAACGCTACGCTAAAATTATGCGATCTTTATATTATTATTTTTTTATTATGGACTCTATCCCGCGCGAAGAATCAGCGCAGGAATTCCGCCAATGTCAAGTGTTTAATAATTATACAAGTTAAATAACAAAAAAACCGGCCAAGTGCGAGTCGGACTCGCGCACCGAGGGTTCCGTAAAATATTTTTATTATATGATGTAACTAAAAATTTACGGTTTTCGCAATTTTTCCTATATCTGTGCTATAAGACGTTGCTTCGTACCAAATTTCAAGATTTTGAGTTCACGGGAAGTACCCCGTTTTGATTCTCTTGCGAGTGTCGAAAATTTGCGGCATAAGTGGCTGAAGCTTTTGATTGCTTTGGCTTAGAAGTTTCATTTTTTCACAGCTCTAAGGGACAGTAGATCTGAGTATTTGATATAAATTTCAGCTTGATACCTTCACGCGTTCCTGAGAAAAAGGGTCTTGACAGACAGACAGACCTTCGGACGGACGGACAACAAAGTGATCCTATAAGGGTTCCGTTTTTTCCTTTCGAGGTACGGAACCCTAAAAACGTAAAAAACTTCTTAGTGGCCTATTTACAAATCTACATCTTTGTAAACGATATTGGCGGTGTGCGATCTGTCTCTTACTGTCAAACAACTGACAGTTATTTCAAACGTGCTTAGCAAAGAGTATATAACGCTGGGGCTAAGGTTACATTCAAAAGTTTATAATAAAGATAGTCGATAGATAGTAGATAGATAGTAAGAACCTTCTACGAAGTATTAGAAAACATTTAAAAAAAAGATGAATAAAATCGGTAAAGCCGCTCTCAAGTTATAGCGTGAACGTGAGAAAGGCCGGCCTTTATAGTGGGAGGAAGGGGGAAAGGGAGTGAGGGAGGGAGAGGGTAAAGGGGGGAAGGGGAAGGGTTAAGGCCTCCGGTAACCTCGCTCACTCTGGGGAAAGCAATGCAATCATTGCCTCACTGCCTGTTTTCTGTGAGGCCGTGGTATCACTCCGGTCGAGCCGACCCATACGTGCCGAAGCATGGCTCTCCCACTGTTAAAGGTTTAGTTTATACTGATATTATATTCGTCTAAGTTTACTATTGCACTGTTGTATACATGTTTATTTGTTCATTACTTCTATTACCCCAAATAATTTTATTTAACTTATTACTATTAACTATTTTTAAATATTATCTCATTCAATTCACATCCAATCATTAAATGCAAATGATCTGACCAGAACACGTATCATATTTTATTGATATAGTTATCGTCTGCCTGGCCGATAAGCTAACAACACAGTGGTCGAGCCACCTAGTACATCGACATCGTATAACAACACATTGCCTAGAAAGTCTAGATCAGCACACGTCCACATTTTTTCCACCTGCCCCTAAACCGATACCTATTCACCATCAATGCAACAGACAGTCCTCTCGCGAATGTCTCAACGCGGAGGAAACGGGCCGCCCACGTTATCCTGGAGTGCGAGGGAGCGGGGAGCGGCCACAGTGTGAACGCCAAAGTAAAATCAAAATTATTTATTTCAAGTAAACCCATTGTAGGTATTTTTAATTGTCAGGAGGAGTCAGTCAGTATAAGTCGGTCGTGAAGCTAGTTGCCTGTTCCAAAACGTAGATCCTATGGAAAAGAACAGGCAAGAAACTCCAAGGACACTTTTTTCAACATGGTATTTTTTTTCCACATAGTTACTTGTTACATTGCTTATGCTTACAGTATACTTCGGTGCTTCTGGAATGAGCTAGGCTGGCTCAACTAGTCAGCCTTATCTGAACGCATAATATGAGTCTAAATGCGGAAACAAAACCATATACCAATATACAGAGAAATACCAATGCAAACAGACATTTGTACTAAGCGGGAATCAAAACCGCGACGCAGTCAAAGAGAGAAGAAAGTCATCTCTCATGGAACCGTTAATCAACTGTACATAACTGCTGACCCCCTATTCATTAATAGCGTTATACAATCTACGTGGTACTTAACGTAATGACGTATACACGTAATAAGCATTTGTACGCATTACGATAGAGGACGTTGACACTGTCACTTTCACGTATAGCTGTGTACTCAATCTCAGATCCGTTTCAACACTATTCCTGTTGGGTTCCTCGCAATATTCATTGATTGAAGTTGTTATTATTATCCCATTATAATTTACTAACTGACCCGCGTAACTTTGTCTACCTTTGTTAAAATTTTCCCGTTTTTTGCAACATTGTTCCTTAATGCTCCGCTCTTGTTGGCCGTAGCGTGATGTTATATAGCATATAGCCTTCCTCGATAAATTGACTATCGAACACAAAACGAATTTATAAATTCGAACCAGTAGTTCCTGAGATTAGCGCGTTTAACCACACAAACTCTACAGCTTTATAATATTAGTATAGATTAATTACAAGAGATCGCTGGGTGGTCGAAGTTCGACTATAATTTATAAAAAAAAAAAAGTTTTGTTCTATTTTATTAGCCTACTAGCAGCGCCCCGCGGTTTCACCCGCGTAAGTCCCGATCCCGTGGGAATATCGGGATAAAAAGTAGGCTATATGTTAATCCAGGT
Organism: Callimorpha dominula; assembly: GCA_949752705.1. Taxonomy (NCBI): domain Eukaryota; kingdom Metazoa; phylum Arthropoda; class Insecta; order Lepidoptera; family Erebidae; genus Callimorpha; species Callimorpha dominula. The sequence continues at coordinate 3,885,225 of OX457020.1, forward strand.
CTCCAGCTATCTACATACAAGTTTTATCGCAATCGGTTATGTAGTTTTGGCGTGAAAGAGTAACAAACATCCATCCATCCAAACTTTCACATTTATAATATTAATAATAGTAGCTAATGAATGCCAGTTTAAATTGAACTGTTACTGTATAGACTTTTAGTACTATGACAGGCCAACATAAAATATTGGACCGTGTAGCGTTTTGTACCCGTTTTAACATCCCATCCAAAGGTCTCCCAGGTATATAGATTAAATTAGGACAAAGCTGAAGAGTTTAAACACGTTAATCACTGGCATAACCACTCATATTTGAAAAATTCTTAATAACCCAATTCTTAATAAGGGATATAGACCATGTATCATCACGCTACGACCGTTGGGACACGAGCAGTGGTCATAAACGACTGTCATTGAGGTGAACGACTAGTCTAGGCAGGTGGCTAGACTAATGCTAGTCTATATATATAAAAATTAATGTTCGTTTGTTTGTCCTCTATGCGTTCCGTAACTATTGCTCAGATTGTGATGAAACTTTGGTAGGGTGTTCTGGGGACGCCTGCGATGTTTTCTAGCCCAAAAAATCTTTGAAAAAAAATAGGTAGTCATGGGACTGCCGACAGAAGTGAAAACTTAAACGAAACGACGAACTTAAAATGTCACATTAGCAGGTTGGTGACATTAACTAATAAGGAGGTGACAGAACTCAATGTTTAGATTAGCGACCTCTAGTGGATCTATATGTGTATTATTAGCGTGACGGTCACGAGTTCAGTGCTTTTTTCCTATAGTAAAAGAAGTTTTCACTTCAAAAACGGCATTGCAACGCATGCCTGGTGCAGTAACTAATATAATAAGGACAAAGTTTTTAAAGATTGTGTTTGATGTTTGTTACTCTTTCACGCAAAAAACGGCTGAACGGATCTGGACGAAATTTGGCACAGAGATAGAGCTTTTTATCCCAGAAAAATATACGAATCAGCAGTGATACTACGGCCTCACAGAAAACCGGCAGTGAAGTAATGCTTTCATTGTTTTTCGCCGAGTGAGTGGACCTTGATCTTGAGTTGCAGGTGTCCATGGGCGGCAGTAGTCATTTAAGATCAGGTGACCCGTCTGCTCGTTTGCCCCCTATACCATGTACGCGAACGAAATCGCGGGCTACGACAAGTTATTCAGTAAATTAAAACATTCGTGACACAAACATGTGTGGAGTGTATCGATCACACTGACCATCACCTATCTCATGTTTGTGCGAGTCAAGTTGAACGAGTTAGTTTGTACTTGGCCGTGTAGTGAGGCCTTTTATTGTATGTCTTTTGAAAGCTTGTGCAAAACCTTTATAAGGCATATATTATAATTATTTATAGACCTGTTACTTGATAACACGGTCTGCATTTGACTGCAAATATAATGTTGATTGGTATACAGTTTTCAATACAAATAAATAAAACTGAAGTGCCTGTTTGTAATGTCGAAATAATAGTTTTTTTTTAAGCTCATACGGTTATTTGCACGATACTTATGCTTAAAAATATTTTTTTGTCTGTCTGTCAGTCTGTTTGTTCCGGCTTATCTCCGGAACGGGTGGACCGATTTCCACGGGACTTTCACTGGCACATAGCTGGTGTTATAAGGGAGTAACTTAGATTACTTTTATTTTGGAAAAAGAATTAGGGTTCCGCGCAAAACAAATAAATAAAACTTATTTAAAAAAAAAATCAAAGTTAGTATTCATGGATTTTCTTAGTAACGGAATGAAAAATTTTAAAATAAAAAATATGGACTATTTAAAATCTTTAACATTACACATTCCACCTATTTTATGAAAATCGGAGGTAAAAATACCTGGAAATTCAAACGGTCATAGCTTGTCAACGTATAGTTTTTTTTTTTATTCTTATTCTAACTGGTCTTTTCAGTGATTTAAGAAAGTGTTCCTTTTTCAAATACACCCTGTATACAGTTTAGAGCCATGCTTCGGCACATTTGGGCCGGCTCGACCGGATACCACGGCCTCACAAAAAACCGACAGTGAAGCAATGTTTGCATTGCTTTTCGCCGAGTGAGTGAGGTTACCGGAGACCGTAGCCCTCCCTCCTCTTCAACACTTCCATTCTTCCCTACTCCCACTGGCGACGCACTTGTGACTCTTGAGTTGCAGGTGCCCATGGGCGGCGGTAGTCATTTACCATCAGGTGACCCGTCCGCTCGCTTGCCCGTTATACCACCAAAAAAATATTCGGGCCCGCAGAGGTAGATTTCGTGTTTTTTTAATTTTTTTTGGAAAATCTGTTTTTTCAGCATAACTTTTTTCCTATGGAAATTTTTTGGACCGTTTAACATTAATAGTATGCCCATAGTAAATACGAACATTTTTTTAATATGAACCCTAAATCATTCCATCCTTAACTTGGGGAGGGCGGGGTGGGGAACCAAAATTTGTTGGAAAAAAATTCATAGCTCCGAAACTGTAAACCTTTTTACAATCGGTAATATTTTTAAATGAAAGCTAATTTTTTATTTTACTCTGCAATGTAGACATTTAAAGTTTTTAATGCGACTTATATGTTTTTAGATAAAAATTAAAAAAAACACGTAATCTACTTCTGCGGGCCCGATTTTTTTTAACTGGCGGTTGTTTTGGGGTCTAAGGATCATAACTAGACCCACCTGTGAAGGAATTTTTGAAAAACTCGACAACTAGTACAAAACCAATAGACTTTTCTTCGAAATCTACCAAAAAGTTATATCCATTTCCACATAACAGTAATTGTTCTTGACCGCAAGAGTTGTATGTACGTAATCATCATAGAGGCCTTTTCGGTCAACGCGTTGATAATGAAAGCGTCTTGTTACATAAGCTCACCTTTTGAAATCATTACAAAGCATTGATGCTGCGTTTAAAGAAAATAGCTTTATGGTTTCAATGTATACACAGCACATACATACAGCTAAAAAGTACTACGGCCTCACAGAAAACCGGCAGTTAAGTAATGCTTTCATTGTTTTTCGCCGAGTGAGTGGACCTTGATCTTGAGTTGCAGGTGTCTATGGGCGGCAGTAGTCATTTCCGATCAGGTGACCCGTCTGCTCGTTAGGCTGCTCCGAAGGAGTGGGTAGAGGCACATTGTTTTAGTAGTTTGAAACTAGTCTTTATAAATACGATTTTGATTTTGTTTATTTATTTTTAGGGTTCCGTTCCTCAAAAGGAAAAAGGAACATTAATAAGATCACTTTGTTGTCCGTCTATCTGTCATTCCATCCGTCCGTCTGTCTGCGGTCCCTTGAAGCTGTAAAAAATCAAGATTACTAACTAACTCAACGCAATCAAAAGATACGGTCATTAATCCTTTGATTATAACTAATTTGAACATTTCGCAGGTAACTCAAAACCTATAGGGTACTTCCCATTGACCTAGAAATAGACCTAGAATTGACTGGCCTGTTGGTCTAGTGGTTAGTGACCCTGACTGCTGAGCCAGAGGTCGTGGGTTCGATTCCCACCCGAGTCTGGGTGTTCTTTGTGTCCGATATTTGTATGTTTGTAAAGTCCCCCGCGACACAGGAGTAATTCCTAATGCGGGAGTTGTCTTTTTTAAAACAAAAAAACAAAAGAAATATGAAATTTGGTAAGAAGCAAGGTCTCACAGCACAAGTAAAGAAAAAAATCCGAAAGTCGTTAATTTGTTGTTATATCTGTCTGTCCGTGTATCTGTCGAGGCCCTTTTCTCAGGAAGTCGTGGAGGCATTAAGTTGAAATTAACATCTTCTTCTAAGCAATCAAAAGATATGGTCATTAAGCCTTAAATTTTAATGTTATTTTGAATTTGAAAAAAAATATGGTAAAAATAGTTTTTCTAATTACAAACTTTGCTGATGGTAGGTTGACTTTGTCGTACATCAATGTATGGGAGAGTATTTTTAGAACCGCAAAGTTAACTTTGTCTTTCGAAGAAGAAGGGCAAAAATCTTCGAGAATTTATTCCTGAGATGTTGTTACTATGTAGATAGTAACTCCATCTCGGGAATAAGTTCTCGAAGATGAAGAATGAATATGATGATGATGATGATGAAAACTTGCATGTAGATGTAGATACAAGTTTGTTTTCTTACGGAACCCTCGGTGCGCGAGTCAGGGTCGCACTTGTTTTAGTACGCTTTTACTTCCTAACTACCTAACTGACCACCAAGGACATAATTAAGGTCATCTAGACATAAAAATACTGTTTCCGAGAAATATATATATAATAGTTTCACAATTAAAATTTTTATTTTCAAAGAAATACGTAGGTATGTAAAAAAACGGCCAAGTGCGAGTCGGACTTTCGACAAAGGATTCCGTACCATTACCATCTATACAACATTAAGACACTATATTATAACCTTTCAAATGTTTTTACAATGTTAGTACTGTATTCCCTACCAATGTAAACCTAATTCAACACGCCTTACAAAAATGTAATAATTAATTTAGTTTCGACACTCATTGTCTGTCACTTAAAGTTTTATACTGTATGTAATATGAGCTGTTATGACTGTTTGTGCCAAAATAAATAGAAAAAAAAAACCTTATTTTTGTTTAAATCGCATTTGTTGTATGGGAGGCCCACTCAAATATTTATTTTATTCTGTTATTAGTCTTTGCAACAGAAACACATCATCTTTGAAAATTTCAACTGTCTAGCTATAACGGTTCATGGGAAACAGCCTGGTGACAGACAGACAGACGGACAATGCAGTCTTAGTAATAGGCTCCCGTTTTTATTCTTTGGGTACGGAACGAAAGTAAAAATAAGTTCCACAATCCCACCTCCTGGCTTCATTATCAGACCATCGTTACCAAGCCCAATCTGTTAAGACTCGTTAAAACGAGTCAAATGAGCCCAAACTCGAGGGGTTTACTACTAGCCACTGAAGAGTTCCTCTATCCACCTCGTGGCTCTATCATCAGATCAGCTCCAAGATGCACAGTAATAGTACCGAACTACATATACATTGTATATAAGGTTACCTTTAGATACGCCAATTAGAAGTAGGTAAAAAATGACTGCCAACATTTGTCGTGATTGGGAAGAAGTATAATAAAGATAATCTTGTGAGAGCCATGCTTCGGCAAGGCCGGAGTGATACCACGGTCTCACAGAAAACCGGCAGTGAAGCAATGCTTGCGTTGCTTTTTGCCGAGTGAGTGAGGTTTCCGGAGGCCCAAACCCTTCCCTCCCCGAATCTCTCCTTCTTCCAGCCTTCCCCTACTCCCACATTTCAGGCCGGCAACGCACTTGTTACTCATGAGTTGCAAGTGCCCATGGGTGGCGGTAGTCATTTACCATCAGGTGCCCCGTCTGCTCGTTTACCCCCTATAACATACACTCTCGATCAAGTCAACATTCAAACAAAAAAAAAACTAAATCAAAATGGGTCTATACGTTTACGAGGTATGATGCCACAAACAGATACACAAGTTAAATTTATAACACCCCTCGTTTTAACGTCGGGGGTTAAATGCGAGCAAAGGTAATACTTAAATAAGGCGTTCCTCAAGGCAATATCCCGGGTCCTATATTAAAAATAGCTTTCTTAATAAATTTACATTGTATTTGTAATGAGATAAGATTTCTGTTTACTATTGCTGATGCGGTCCAGTTTAGAGCGAGAAGGCGAGAGTGAAAGAGAACGGAGAGAAATAGTTGTAGTACGCGCGGACGGTGTTATGAGAAAAGGAAGAAAGAAATAATTTTTATATATTGGTTTTAAGGGCCCGTGAATGTAAATTTTATCAAGCCGGACGACTGTCTGAAACTAATTTTTTTACGCCTCGGGAACAGAACTTTATCTGGATAAATAAAACCGGTCAAGTGCGAATCGGACTCGCGTATGAAGGGTTTCGCACTATCGTATCAGATTTAATACTATGTAGAGTAGGGGACCTATCTTTAATTTTTAATTTATATTTACTATTTGTTACAGCGGCAATAGCAATAAACATTCTGTGAAAATATCTACTATCTACCTATTACGGATCATGAGAAATAGCTCGTTCGACAGACAGACGGACGGACGGACAGCGGAGGCTTAGTAATAGGGTCCCGTTAGTTACCCTTCGGAACCCTAAAAAGTATCCGAAGTCTTTTTCTGTACCCCTGTCAACGTTTGTTCAAATTTCGATTGAGCAGTTAAGGCGTAAAAGCTAACAAACAAACTCACATTCGAATCCCACTAATATTATACATGTGAAAGTTCGGATGGATGTTTGTCACTCTTTCACGCCAAAACCACTGAACGGACTGCGATGAAACTTGGTATGTAGATAGCTGGAGACCTGGATTAACACATAGGACACATTTTTATTCCGACATTCCTACGGTACCGGGATTTACGCGGGTGACACCGCGAGGCGCAGCTATAATTAATATATTTAAGATAGTCTACGATTTTGATTTCATTACTAATGCAACTATTGAATAAACTTATGGCGAATTTATTTTTAAATATTTTATACGAATTTTATTTTATAATACGTAAATTAAACATTGTATGATGGTATGAGATACGGAGTCAAGAAAATAAATAGTATTTGTAGTTTTTTTTTTTTACTGACTTCAAAAAGGCGTAGATTCTCAATACGACTGAATATATATCCTTCACTCCATTTCCTTTCATTATTATACAGTACACTATTCAAAGTAAACTTTGAATTCTTACACGACACCCATTCAAGGTTCCTCAGATCATCAGAGAATTTGATTTTGAAAATGCCGACGCATTCTACAAATTTCATTGACAAGTAATTCACAGTAGAGGCCATACGTTTGTGGAATGCATTGCCACTATTCATTAGCCGGGCTCAAACACTTCATAACTTTAAGAAATTGCTAAAAGAACACTGCTCGAGTTGCTGAATGGTTTCAATATACGCTTTTTTTTTGTATGTATACCTATATGTAAATGTGTATGTATGTGTATGGATATATGTGTATATGTGTCGATGTATGTACATCTATGACGATGATAATAATAGTTATAATTTTTTTGATTATTTTTTTTTTATTTAAAGACATTTAGGAATGACTCCTGGTCGCAGGGGACTTTACAAACATACAAACAATGGGCACAAAGAACACCCAGACTCAAGTGGGAATCGAACCCACGACCTGTAGCATAGCAGTCAGGGTCACTAACCACTAGGCCAACAGGCCAGACACTATATACTCACACACATTACATATCAATTATATACCCACTATAAAAAAAAGCAAACGTTCAATATATGATCTATATCTGAGAGTTCTATTAATCGCACACTACAACTCCTGATTTCATCCTTATTCTCTCTTTCCATTCACTAGGTGCCTGGAAGAGATCGCAAATCACGATAAGGCCGCCAATTGTACAATGTTTTTCTTTACAATTTTCTTTTTTTTTTCTTTAAGGCTTAAACTTTAGTTTATAAGAATATATACCTATGTATACAACTTGTATCTTTTTTGTAAAATAAAGATTTATCTATTTATTGTTTTTTTTTTTGGTGTATGTCGCGTCGTGTGTCCACGAGATATCTTCGCAGTACGCCACCACTTTCATTTAACGGCTTTTAGCCCTTTCGTTAGGCCGTTAGAACATCTAAGACTAAATTATGTTGAGAATCTACGACCTCTTTGCAGGATACATCTCAAAGAATAGTATCAGTGGACATATTTTTACTGAGATGTTGATGAAATGGTCTTCTCAGTAGATCCAGTTTATAACTTACAACCTTCAATTACCAAAGCGTTTTAAGATTTGATAAAGAAGTTGGGTAAAGCAATGCCTCAATCGTCTAGTCGTCTTTGATAAACATTTATCAATAACAAAGCCGATAATGAAGAGAGACGTGACAAATAATGAAAATGACAATAATAAAGTTATTACTGCATAATCATTACAGGTAAATTACGAAAGAAACCGACAGAGTTAGGATCAGTGAAGAAGTAATCGATCGCGGCAATATTACTCCATAAACCGTCCATGTTATCTGGGGAAAAAGACCATTTATGTTGTTACGAACTGTTAAAGTATGTATTAGTACCTAATCCAAATACGATAAACATGTAAGACATCGTCTTTTTTTAGAAGACTTCAAATACTACTGATGATGATACTTTTTTTAAACGCTTTATATTAGCTTCACTTGTATGTTTGTTTGTTTGTAACCGACTCCTTATCGCGCGATTTTTACCCACTTTAAACGGCCAGATTTCATTCAAATTTTGCACACCTGTCAAAGACCGATGACAATACAATAATTCGATTAATAAAAAAAAATAGTTTAAAAAAACTAAAAAAAACACGCTTTTATAGAAAATCCAACTAAAAAATAAAAAAATTAATTCAAAAAAGCGTGGGGTGCATATAGTGTCAATAAAATGTTTATGACAATTGACACTATACATGCACCCCACCCTTTTAAAATATATATTATATTATATAATATATATAATTGGATTTTCTATAAAAGCGTGTTTTTTTAAACTATTATTTATTTAAAAGATAATTAAGATACTCCATATTTATTTATACATGATTTCATAGTTTGTTTTTTTATTGAAGGCGGTTATTTCTGGCACTACCAGTTGGTATTGAAAAGTCTTGTTTGCCTTATAGGTTATTAGTATAAAATTTTCGCTTTCCCTAATATGATTAAATTTAGATTAATTAGCTCAATACAGCACATCATAATCTACATAGAAAATAAACTATGTCAATCCAAAACAATTTAATTACGATAGTGAAAATTCTTGCTGCTTAAATATTAGGTAATGAATTTAATGATGTTCAAAATATATTCATGAATCAAGCCCAACATCTGGCTAAGTGTACTCTGACAGTGAACAGACGTATGTTCTTCTTTCATTTAAAGATGTTTTATTTCATTAATTACATTATTAATATCATCAGTGTCACATAGTTTCGATTTAGTACCTACATAAAATAGCATAAGCGTTTGGCTAGTCAGCAGTAAGATATGATACTTTTGAAAAATTGTCCCTGACTTCAATCGCCTAAATCATAATAAATTGTAAATAACTTGCAATATTCTTCATCAATCATCAATATTACCCTTAGAGAATATTTATATTATTATTAAGTTTCCATAGGACCAACCTTGAATACAACCAATTCAATTTATTTTTTATTGGTATCGATTCACAAATAGCAAAAATATTGCTTGAAAAAATCATGCATTCAAAAATTTTCTTCAGTTTTTTAATCCAACGCATCGCAGATGTGGGAGCTGTCCTTTTTATAGGACAAGTATTTGTGGTAAAGATACTGCCTCACGTAGATAAACACGTCCAACTGAACAGAACTAACATCTCCTACAGAAGATGCTAGTTCTGAGCATCTCCTCCTACATTCCACCTCATTCTACAGAATGAACTCCATCTCTATCCATTTTGGACCAACTACGACAGGTGTTTAAAAAAAGAGAAAAGTGATACCTCCTTATATGTGTCTACAAACCAGAAATCATTATATTAGTACGTGAAGAGAATTCTTTGTACCCCTTTTTAAGAAAATTTTGTGAACGTAGTAACGTGAATTATGGAATATTTACAGTTTATATATAGAAGAAGTGCAAAAAGCAAAAATTTTCAAACAATGTGTCTTACAACTTTAAGACTACCTGTCATGGTAAATAAGTCTATACAATGACAGCTCAACTTATACCGGCCAATAAAAAAACCATGGTCGAAATTTGATTACCACGCGATCACCAGTATATGTATATTGTAACTAACAATGTAACATTTATTTAAAATGTGATTCATTACGAAACATTTATCTATTAGTACAGCTGTTCTCTAAAATGATTATAATGCAGATTTTATTAAACTCTCAAAGGAAACATATTTAACCTGATTGTTTATAAAAACAAAAGGAAACTATTCTGATAAAGTTAATTATTTAGAAGTACATGACACACTGTAGTAATGGATAGAGGGTCATAGAAATACTATTTGCTTGCACTCACTTTTACTTGCGTGAGATATGCAAGAGCTCTGTACAAATCATCGGCTGTTGGAAAAGTAGAAATAACTTTAGATTATTATGAATTAATCGAAAATGCTTAGTATAACAGAGGTGGTAAGAAGAAACCAAGCTTTTACAACACTCTGAACCCAATTGGTGACTCTAGCGCGTTACAAAGGCTATTGTGGAACTCTGGCAATCTTACTCAGCAGAAACACTCTACTTCACTAGTAGTCTTCTATGGGCTACAGGGGTTTACTCAGTCATACGGCTGATTCAAAATGAACAGTATCCTTCTTCCTACATTACCGCACATTTAATAAATTTTGAATTAATTTATTTTCGCTATGGTTGAATCCATTAAAACCGACAGCGAGGAGTACAGATTTTAAGGGGTCAACAGCGCGCATGCGAATGCCCTGAAGTTGCAAGCGTCCATTTCTAAATACATACATATTAAAAAAAATTACACCCAGACACAGAACAATTGATCATGCTCATCACATAATTATTTGTCCTGAGTGGGAATCGAACCCACGACCTCTGGCTCAGCAGTCAGGGTCACTAACCACTAGACCAGTCCAAATACATGTTTATTTACATATTTTTAGAGCACATTACTAATATTTACTACAGATTAAAATGGCGGGTAGTGTGTCACTGAGTTTGTCAATTTCGGAGCAGGATGTCGGGTAGGGCTTACGAAGGAGTGTCCCTTATCTTGAAGGTTCTAACCGCGGTAATGTAGTCATCTATGTACATATTGTCCATTGTAGATAAAGGTATTTATACTAGAAAGCATAATCAGAAAATAAAGTTTATTTACACTGTTTTTTTTTTAAACTAAGTTTCATCTGCTGCTTCCTCCGCATGGCTTTCGGTTCTCATATGCCCATGTGTAGTATAAATGTAAGGTACTCCCTAAATCTGATCAAAATGTATTCCAAATCTGTTAAGTAGTGAAGATGTCATTGAGTGGTAGACATTGTTACTCCCATAAAGAATAGGACCTTTTCTGATTACCTTTTGTTTTTTGAAAAAAATATTACAAACTTGATGACTTTCTGAACCCTGACATATTTTTTTTCAATAGTCCATAATTTGGGGTCCACAGGAGTACCGACATACCTCTATGGAAAGCACAGTATGCCATCAATACGTTTTTAAAGTCCGGTGAGGGTCAACTTAATCGTTGGTATCATCTCAAACAATTCTTAACAACTACGTACATATATTACATAGCTCTAAATTGCCTGACGTTTCGACCGGGTCGCACTAGCCTGTCACACGCACAGTCAGCCTGTGACGAAGGCTAATGCAACCTGGTTGCGAAAGTTTTAAAAGTTAGTATAATTCTTAACAAGATAAACTATTATGGAAGCAGTATGATTGGCCTGTTGGTTTAGTGGTGAGTGACCCTGACTACTAAGCCAGAGGTCGTGGGTTCGATTCCCACCCAGGACAAACAAATGTGTGATGAGCACGATAATTTGTTCTGTGTCTGGGTGTAATTTATCTATAATATGTATTTATTTAGAAATATATAAGTATGTTTATCAGCAGTCTGGTTACCATAGTACAGGCTTTGTCTAGTTTGGGATCAGACGGCCGTGTGAGCGATGTGTGGAGTATTTTTGTGGAGTATTTAGTACATTGTAGTACTCCCAGAGGGAGAGCAGCTTAGTTTGCTACAATACTATATCCATTATTCATAAAAAAAGCATTATATCACCAGAAAAAACCTTTTGCGCATAAAGTACAAACGTGTTATCAATATCTGCAAATTCCATATTAAAATTAGACCGGAACAGCCATAAAAAGAAAACCAAACAAAAATATCGATATACTGCATGATACCGTCCATTATTGATCATGATATACCAAACACCTGCGCGAACGCAGCCAGTGTGTCTCCGAAATTCGTAAGAGACGGACGTGTACGTAAATATATAAAATAAAAGTGCTGTATCGTGGTTCGAAATAAAAATTGTATGTGTTAGTGAATTTTGTTGCTGTGTGAGTGTGTACAACTTTTATTACAGGAAATTTTGGAGATAGATTTTGAAAGCTCTGTAAGTTAGAACTTTTCCGTAATGGTCATAAGAAACAAAATTTAGTTTTTTTTAAATTTTATTATTTTTATTGACATTATTATTACCTGTTTTAAAACCTAGAGGGCTCGTGAATCCTAACCGAACTATCCTGCTGGGCTTCCTCTCAGTATGGGTCAGGCTGGTCTACTCCAAATCATACAAACAATTCGACCATAGGATGTTATGGTGAAGTGTTCGGTTTTCTCACGATGTTTACACATCTATACAGTTAAAGCAAATGATATATCGTGCAAAATCGCGACAAGGGATTGAATCGTTACCATTGATTCGGTTAGAACATGTTATACTAATTTCATTATATTACCATTCTTATTAATTCTGATAAAATAATAATAACTTCACATCTCACACACGGCTGTTTGAGCCCACACTAAGCATGTTTACAGTTAATATATAGAAGTGCAGAAAGCTAAAAATTTTAAACAATATGTTTTACAACTTTAACAATTACGTGAAAACGGCTTATTGAAATTACACGCGTCCAGTATATGTGATTACCTGTGATGGTAAGTAAGTGTATACAATGACAGCTCAAGTTATACTGGCCAATGAAAAAACCATGGTCGAAATTCGACCACCACGCGATCTCTAGTTCTTTTAAATATATTACTACTTTTGAGCATTATTTTCTTTATGTTCTAACTAGCTGTTACCTTCGTTCGCGTGGATTTTTTAGTGAAATCTATCCCTCGGGGACAGTACATCTTTCCGGGATAACAAGTAAGCTATGTGTTACTACAGATTATAACCTATCTCTGTGCCAAATGTCATCCAGATCCGTTAAGCGGTTTTTGCGTGAAAGAGTTACACGTCAATCCTCGCAAACTTTCGTCTTTATAATGTAAGTAATATGTTACTGATTTAAGTTACAAAAGTTAATAAACAAAGTATAATTTGTACTCTATGGATTATATAAAAAAAATCCTTATGCATATCATAGAGAAATTTACACTTCCTTGTGGCTATGATGCTCAAATTAATAAAACATAGAAATATGTATTACCAGCTCCACCCGGCATGCTTCGCAATAACTTTTACTATTTTTTAACGGTTAATAACTGGGGGTTGGAGCAGGAAGGTGAAAAATACTTTACGACCTATTCTCATACCTACTAAATAAAAATAAAAAATCGATCGAGCCGTTTCGGAGGAGTTCGACCACAAACACCGTGACACGAAATTTTTATATATTAGAAGATTGAAGATTGTAAACACTATGAATCACTACTTTACAAAACAACAAAAGTTCTTATACTCATAGACAATTTATAGTGAATTAGTTGTGTCTACATTCCCATTACAAAAAAAAAACGTTATATTTATATCTCGTCAGGTTTTTAGGGTTCCGTTCCTCAAAAGGAAAAAAGGAACCCTTATAGGATTACTTTGTTGTCCGTCTGTCTGTCAGTCTGTCAAGACATTTTTCTCAGGAACCCGTACACGCATCAAGTTGAGAACAAATACATAAGTCTGCGGTCCCTTGAAGCTGTAAAAAAATCAAGCTTCTAAGTCAACGCAGTCATAAGATCTGGCCATTTAAGCCTTATATTTGACCAAATTTGAACATTTCGCAGGTAAATCAAAATCTATAGGGTACTTCCCATTGACCTAGAATCATGAAATTTGGCAAAAAGCAAGGTCTGACGGAACTAGTAAAGAAAAAAACCTGAAAGTCGTTAATTTGTTGTTATATCACATAAAAAAAATGATTTTCATGTGACATATTTTGCGGTTGGATTATTGACTTTGTCGTACATCGCAACCACAAAGTTAGGTTTGTCTTTCGAGAAAGACGGGCAAAAGTCTTAAAGAATTGATTCTTGAGATGGATGTACTATCTACATACCAGTTTGCTTGCTTACGGAACCCTCGGTGCGCGAGTCAGACTCGCACTTGTCCGGATTTTATTTAAATATACCCTAAAGTACTTTAATGCCAATTTGTACGTCGGGCTTAGTTTGTAACTTAGTGTTGTTATGTTAAAGCAATTGTTGAACATGTTATTCTCTTTAAAATGTCTTCAAGACAGTGTAAATAGCGTTTGTTATGTTTGCGGTAAAATATAATCATCATAAAAAGGAAGAAACATATTCCAGAAGCGGTAACGCAAGCCTTCTTCAATTTCCTCAAGTGCGAGCCTGACTCGCGCACCGAGGGTTCCGTAAGCAAACCAACTTGTATACGTCCATCTCGGGAATCAATGCTCAAAGTCCGTCTTTTTCGAAAGACAAACTTAACTTTGCGGTTGCGATGTACGACGAAGTGAACAATCCAACCGTAAAATATAAGTTTGTAATCACAAAAACTTTTTTTTTATGTGATATAACAACAAATTAACGACTTTCGGATTTTTTCCTTCACTTGTGCTGTCAGACCTTGCTAGTTACGAAATTTCATAATTTTAGGTAAATGGGAAGTACCCTATAGGTTCTCGACCCAAAACCGGTACTTCCGGTTGATCTAGAATTGTCAATTTTGGTTAAAAGCAAGTTCTTACAGCACAAGTAAAGGGAAAATTCCGAAAAATAAAAAAGTTGAAAATTAAGGTGAATTTTGGTACTTACAACTTTTAGCGAAAATCTAAATTTGCCCATACCTTTTTATCGTGTTCATCAGGACCTTGATTTTTATACACCTAATAGGGACTATAGACCTCAGTATCTGGTATAAATTTCAACTTGCTAGGTCCACCCGTTCCTGAGAAAATCGGTGTGACACACGTACAGACAGACGGACAAGAGAGTGATCTTATAAGGGTTCCTTTTTTTACCTTTTGAGGTACGGAACCCTAAAAATTTGTATTACAAATATAATATTTGCTTGAAAAGGGGTACAAAGAGTTCTCTTATCGTATACAAGTCTTCGCCCGGTGGCCGAATTTGACCTTCATTATATTATTAATATTGAAAATTTGAGAAAAGAATGCTTCTAACATGTTTTTTCCATGTGTTTATTAATTGAAAAATTATGTTAAAACTGCTACAAAAAGTTACAGGGGCCCAGTAAAAATGCTGACCTGTCATGGTTCGGCATGTCTATACAATGAGAGTTCAAGATATACTGGTTATTGACATTACTACAAATAAATAAAATAAATAAAATGTCTGTTTCTAATGTCACCAAATTTTTGTCTGTTTATACCGGCTAATCTCCAGAACAGGTGGACCGATTTCCACGGGACTTTCACTGGCAGATAGCTGGTGTTATAAGGAGTAATATAGGCTACTTTTATTTTCGAATAATAATTAGGGTTCCGCGCAAAATATGTACACGCGAACGAAGCGGCTAGTAAAACAATACATTTCAAACTTAATGGGCTAAATTCACCACCAGGCAATCTCAAGTGCATCTATATACTAAATCAAAATCGATGTCTGATAACCAGAGCACTGATAAACATACTTATTACCAAATACATACACATCCTACTAATATTATAAATGTGAAAGTTTGGATGGATGGATGGATGGATGGATGTTTGTAACTCTTTTACGCTAAAACTACTGAACCGACTGCGATTAAAGCTTGATATGTAAATAGCTGGAGACCTGGATTAACACATAGGCTACTTTTTCCCCGATATTCTCACGGGATCGGGACTTACGCGGGTAATTCGCGGGGCGCTGCTAGTTATAAATAAATTACACCCAGACACAGAACAAATGATCGTCCACATCACACAATTATTTGTCCTGGATGGGAATTCGAACCCACGACCTCTGTTTCAGCAATCAGGATCACTAACCACTAGACCAACAGGCCCGTCAAGTTACCTCACGTAACTAACCACACCCTAAAAGCAGTAAACTCGAAATGGAAGCGCCAGTTCTGCGTCTGCCCTGAACTCCACCGCGAGACCCTAAAAGCTGGCGGAGTTCTCTGGACTATCTTTCTAAGATTAACGTAAAAATTATCATTTTTAACAAACCAACAAACAAAGATTTGACATTCTATTATATACTATAGCTTTTCTTGTCACCACATCAAAAACTCTTGTTTATTTTATTAAAAATAGGAGGCAAACTATAAGAGATGATAAAACAGTTCACTATTTAATAAAAATGAGTTAATAGACATTATTATGACTAGTTATACCGGTAAAGCAATGCTATTGGTCGGTTGATAAATATTGTTGAATAGTACGTCTGCTCGTTTGCCATAAAAACAAAAACATTAATTGAAGTAATCTCGTAAGAAAAACCCGTGGCGGTTTCCATTCATTCATAGAAGGGGCTTTAAGCCAAAATAAGTTTAGTCATGAAAAAAAATTTAACAGACAGCTAGGTACTTCCCCGATTTATAATAGATATTAATAACTCAAATGTCCATCTTCTAAAAATAGGTACGCTAAAAATATAACACTATTTGATAAAGTGTGTAAGAAAACCATTAATTAATCTCAATGAAATGACTGTCATAATGATTTAGCTTACCAATTAGATATTCTGTTATATAAATATTATGCATTTTGTGGTCAAACATAATTTTCGTGGCTAAGTGGTAACCGAGTAGGTTAGCACATTACAAAGTTAAGTAATACTAGACAGGTTAGTCTTAGACTGGGTGACCATTTTTAATTGAGACCCCTCTGTGCCTCGTAGAGCACGTTAAACCGTCGGTCCAGGGTGCCGTACAAACATCTGTGGCATTCGTTACTGGTAGTGGGAGCCCTAAAAAGTCCGACAACTTGGTCTAACTGCAGAATTTCGATATCGCCTAGTACTTGGGTCGTGGAGGTCTGATGGCAGTCGCTTCACATAAAATATCGAAGTTCGGCCGTATCGTAGTTAGACTGAAACTTAGTTGGGAAAAGTCGCGGAGGATGATGTGGTTATACATAATTATTTGGCCATCTTCGAGCTACTGCAGCCTCAGTTCTGTTCCACAGCCGAGGCTTGCGGTATCCTTACTCTAGCTCCCTCGCCCATTTTCCTTACCCAAATTTACCTTCTTTTTTTTATCCCGTCTGTATACGACTACATTCCCAAGGAGGGTTGGCATCAGGCAGGCGGCTGGTCATAAAAGAAATTAGCCAAAACCCTTTGCAATGTTACACATTCCGCTGACCCTAATGAAAATTTGGGGGAAAAGAGCAGGAAGATGATGGTTATACATAATTAAATCTCTTTTCACTATACGTCTCCTTCCTCCATCATCAGATCAACTCCAAATTACTTATAATATCGTCAACCAAATCTGTACTAATATTATAAAGTTTGTGAGTTTGGATGTTCAGGGTATAATCTCCGGTACTACTGATCCGATTTTGAAAATTCTTTTAGAGTTGGATAGTCCATTTATCGAGGAAGGCAATAGGCTATATAACATCACGGTACGACCAATAGGAGCGGAGTATCAATGAAAAATGTTGCAAAAACGTGTAAAATTTACAAACGCAAACGACGTTGCGCGGGTCGAGTATATATACAAAGTTTAATTGCGATAAAACTCCAAGATTTATTTACATAGTTACTTAGTTACAAGCGAAGCTAATTAAGCGTGTTCTAGAACAAATAGAACAAACTATTATTAGTCTAGACTATGCTGTGTACCAGGACATTAGACTATATTATTAAACTAACAGTTCCCGCGAGGCTTCGCACGGCTTCCTATTTTCCTAAAGAATCCTAATCACTACATATTATAAAACAAAGTCCCCCGCCGCGTCTGTCTGTCTGTCTGTTCGCGATAAACTAAAAAACTAACGAATTTTCATAATCAAATCATAATCAACGAATAACGAACGAATTTTCATGCGGTTTTCACTAATAGACAGAGTGATTTAAGAGGAAGGTTTATGTGTATAATTTGTACACGTGCGAAGCCGGGGCGGGTAGTTCTTTTTAAAAAATTAAAGTACCATAAGTTACTCCTTATAACACCGGGTATTTGGCAATGAAAGTCCCGTGGAAATCGGTTCACCTATTTCGGAGATAAGCAGGAACAAACAGACAGATATACAAAAAAAGAACAGATTTTAGGCATATGTATCATGCAAATAACTGTATGAGCTTAAACAGACACTTCAATTTTATTTATTCATATTCATTTGCAAGGCAGTCTTTGTATTGTAATATTATTGAAATTTGACAGGCCTGTCATAGATAATTTAAATTTTGTTTGATAGTATAAATATTATGTAATTGATTTTTACTGCTGAATTAAACAGTAAATATTACTGAAGTTGTGATAAAAAAAAGGAAACAATTTCCAAAGCCCTAAATAATGCTACGCCACAGTATCGTTATTTTGGCAAGAAGTTCCTTAAGCACGTTACACTTCAGACGCTCGGCGGCGGCGGGCGAGACGGAAAAATATGTTAGCGTCGTCACGAAAAATGCTGAACGTTAGTTGATTTATTTTATTTACGCCATCTGTGGATTCTACGCGATACTACTGTAATTTGATGTTGGTTGTATACTAATTATCAACAAAAAACAAAAAAAAACTATATTTTAAAAGAAATAAAGCTTGTGTTGAAAAACGCTTATATCATTTTACATAGGGCATACTGAAAGTCCTTCGCGCGTGGCCGCTCATAAATGTTTGAATTTCGAATGTTATATTTTTTTCAACTTATGAAACTCAATCATTGAATAATAAAAAATTGGCGGGAAATCGCGTGTCAATTGTTTTTTATCACAAGTTGAAGTTCGTCGTCCGTAGCAAAAATGGAATTAACGCGAAAAGATTTTAGGCCGATTTTTATG
Source organism: Callimorpha dominula (assembly GCA_949752705.1). Classification (NCBI taxonomy): domain Eukaryota; kingdom Metazoa; phylum Arthropoda; class Insecta; order Lepidoptera; family Erebidae; genus Callimorpha; species Callimorpha dominula. The sequence goes on from OX457020.1 coordinate 3,904,060, forward strand.
ATTTTAAAAGTTCACTGACTCCGCATGACTTCACTGCTCTTCTGTGTCTCTCCATGATGAAATTCGTGAAGGTCGGCCCTCAACTGCGATCACTGAGGAAAATGTGGCTACTGTCAGGCAACTAATTGAAGAAAACCGGCGTATCACCTATGAGGACATTCGAGGACATTTGGGGATTCAAAAAATCTTACATCAACATTTAAAAGTTAGAAAACTTAGTTGCCGCTGGATTCCTCATGAACTCACCCCAGAACAACAACGGACTGGTGTGCTGTTAGTATAAAAAATGTTGTTGAAGTACGATCACGGACGTTCAAATGCTATGTATGACATTGTGACAGGAGATGAAACATGGATATATTGTTACATGCCGGAAAGAAAGCAACAGTCTTCTGTATGGGGTTCGTAGTGACAGCAAACCAATAAAATTGAGGCAGGCGAGAAACGTAGGCAAAATTAATTATTATTACGTTTTTTTTTCTCCCGGACGGCTCATGTCTGCACGATCCCACTTGAAGAACAAAAAACAGTTAATGCTGAGTGGTACACCACCATTTGTTTGCCCAGTGTCTTTGAAAAAGGAAGGTAAAAACGACCAAGAAGTCGCATCCTATTGAACCATGAACATCGCACATCGCGAACAAGACAAAGTCAATTTTGGCTTCTGAAACGGTAGAGCTAGTGACCCATCCCGCGTATAGTCCAGACCTGGCACCATGCGATTTCATTATTTTCCCAAAAACTCAAGATGTGATAAGAGGTATGGCATTTACGGGGCCGGAAGAGGCCGTGATAGATTTCAACCAGCCCGTGAAAAACATTCCCTCAACAGGTCCTCATGTTTTCAAAAAATTGTTTTACCGAATGAAAAGGTGTTTAAAATGTAATGGAGAATACTTTGATAGCAGTAAATATATTGCTTTACATGTAATTTTTTTTATTAATGAGTTATGCAAAACTTTCAGTTAACTAAAAACTAGCTGACCCGCCCAACTTCGATTCGACTTCGACTTGATGCTCCGCTCCTATGGTTGTAGCGTGATGATATTAGCCTTCCTCGATAAATGGGCTATCCAACACTGAAAGGTGTTTTTCAATTCGAGGCAGTAGTTACTGAAATTAGCGCGTTCAACGAAACATACAAATAAATCTTCAGCTTTATAATGTGCAGCTAACATGTTTATGAATAGTAATGACATTGAAATCGGTATTAAATAAAAAACAAATCCTATCAATGATATCGCTTCTAATAAAAAAAAACCCTGCGCATTCGTTATAACAAAATCAATATTTTTTGTCCATAATAAACACCGCAAAACAGCGATACACAAAAAAAGGTTGGAATTTTTATTTACCTGACATTATCTTACAGATAAGTATATTATATTACTAGCAGCGCCCCGCGGTTTCACCCGCGTAAGTCCCGATCCCGTGGGAATATCGGGATAAAAGCCTATGTGTTAATCCAGGTCTCCAGCTATCTACATACCAAGTTTCATCGCAATCGGTTCAGTAGTTTTGGCGTGAAAGAGTAACAAACATCCATACATCCACACATCCATACATCCTCACAAACTTTCACGTTTATAATATTAGTAGGATAACTCAATAACCAAACAGACTTTGTTAATTTTCATATCAAAGGTTCGTGTAAAAATATTCTGGCACAAATTCCATCGCGCTCTTTACATCCAACTCTAGACTCTAATCGTGGAGTTTCAGGTGTCCATGGGCGACGGTAGTTACTTACCGTCAGGTGACCCACTACTTGTTTGTCCCTTATCCCACAAAAAAAAAAAACTATGCATAGCTTGCACTTATGCGTACAAATAAATATACTAAGATATTTTTTTGTAAATACATACATTTTATAACTTAAGAGAAGTCAGGTGACGTGGACCGCAATATACTGGGACCGCGGTCAAAGTCAACCAATAACGGATGTTATCACATATCAGCCAACAGGGACCACAAAACTATATGATATTTATAGTAAGGTCTCATGATCAGAATAGAGAAAAAGTCACGAAACAAAATTTAATTTTTGAAGTGAAAACTTATTTCAAATGTTATATTTTTTTAAATATAAGAAACTCGGCTCGGTCTTACGACTTTTCGATCAGGGTCCTCACGCGAGTTTTAACATTTTTTACTTATCCCAAAAAGTTCACAACGCCGCTAAAGAAGTTTTCACTTCAAAAATCAAGCCGCCTTTCCACCGTAGTCAAAATCCCCTCCTACCCTGTTTGCTTACGTAGTATTTAATTTATTAAAGTAATGTTTGTCAAATTAAAAAAAAAAATCCCTCCCTATCCCTCCCTATACCCCCCTCCCTCCTTCTCTACCTACCTCCCTCCCTCCCTTCCTCCCTCCTTCCCTACCTCCCTCCCTCCTATTCTGTATATATTTACACATATTTATAACATAAAGGTATACACATTTCACATCTACTTACATGCGTCGAGAATAAGGAGTAAACTCCAATAAAGCATAAAAAGCACAATAAAGCGTTACGCTGCCCTCCGATCACTAAATTTTACTCTACATATTTTTTTCATACCGGGCGCCTTATATGCAAATCGATTCTTAAGGAGTTAACTCCAAAAATGTTGCTCAGGTAGTAAACAGTTCTAATCAGGAGTAACGTATGCTTGTTTGACCACACAGTTGTATAAAACGAAAACAATTTAATAACACACGTATTTACGAAACCTTGACACAATTTTCTATTACATTTACATCATAATTTATTTAAATATTTCAAATTAACTTTTCAATTATAAATCAATTTAATATACAATCTATTGGTTGGTTTAGAAATATACAATGACCGCTATTGAATATTTTTTAAATAAAAAACGTGCATAGCTGGTTCGATTTCCGTGTGCAATATTTAGTTACTTAGAACTGCAATAGGTTTGCAATTCTCCTAATAAAAATAGCTTATAACATTCCTCAAATATTGGTATACGTCGGGGTCACCACTGTGGAGGATCGGGTGTTATGACCCTCGCAACACAAAGGTAGGATCCTGCGACCAGGCGAGGTGATCATGCCTGGCGGACCGCGGCCCAACGATAAATAGGATTTAGCCTGCGAGAGAATGAGATAGAATACAAGAATACAGTGTTTCCTATAACCTTTGTCTTTACACCTGCGTACTACGAAGTATTAAGTCACAGTAAAAAGAAACAAACACAATATAACAGGATTTAGCCTACGGGAGAATGAGATAGAATACAGTATACAGTGTTTCCTTTAATCCTCGTATGCTATCACGTGTCTTTGCGTCTATGTACTACGAAGCCTTCTTGAATCATTCAAGTGTATAATTTTGTGCATTTGCGTATTAAAGTACGATGGTTAATTAATTTAGAAGTATCACTTCTGTCGCGTGTGAATTACACACACACACTTTTTTATTTTAATAAATAGATGACTAAATATGTGTGTATATAGAGACCACTTATTCAGTCATAAATATTAAGATTCTATCGTTCTAATAACTTAAACGATTGCTTAAAAAAACGCATACAAAAAGTGATTTAAAACCTATTTTCTTTGACTCATAAAAGTTTTTATGTAACTGAATTGTTTTGTTATACAATGCAATATACTAACATAAAACATTGACTAAATGTAACTTCAATGAAAACGTCACGAAATGAGTACCACATTGAACTCTCTACTCCTCCTCTATTTATAACTTGAAAATTGTAAAAGATATGTAGAAAAAGAGTGTCTTTGGCGCCCTTGCCTGTTCTTCTCCATAGGATCTACGTATTGGAACTGGCAACTAGCTTCAAGACCGACTTAGTCTAACTGACTCCTACTCCTGACAATCCAAAAATCCTACTAATAAACGTGAAAGTTTGTGAGGATGTATGGATGTATGGATGTGTGGATGTATGGATCTATGGATGTATGGATGTTTGTTACTCTTTCACGCCAAAACTACTGAACCGATTGCGATGAAACTTGGTATGTAGATAGCTGGAGACCTGGATTAACATATAGGCTACTTTTTATCCCGATATTACCACGGGATCAGGACTAACGCAGGTGAAACCGCGGGGCGCTGCTAGTACATAATAATTTGTTAAGTATTAATTGGAATAAATGATTTTGATTTTGAAACTATTCTCAACTAAATTCGGGCTGTGTAAAGTATAAAGATTAAAGCGAAACTATGGATTCAAAAAATCTATACATAAATATATGGGCATAGACAAAATAGTTAAGAACCATTTTCTCCTAGAGACTGTGCGGAAAGAGAACCGTCGTAGGATTTGAGGTCGCAGCAGTGTTAAATTACCTTCCGTCGTACGGTTCTCTTACCGCACAGAGTCTATGTTTGTTACTGTTTTTTTTTTAATTTTCCTTTGTTTGGTAGCTGTTGAAGAGCTCTGGTGTTAGCAACAAAAATGGTATGTACCATTTTAAGACGGTTGTACTTTTTTCAAAAAACTATTAGGGAAATGCATATGCGTTCTTAATATTGTTTACTTACAAGTCTTGCCTCAATATGTAGCACACATCCTAAACTTCGCAATCAAGAGAACCGGTCCGCTTTCAATAAGAACTTGTCTCCGATGCTCGCGATAATATAGCGGCATTCTCGGAAATGTACCAGCGTTGTTTTGTTTATTTTGAACGTGGACCAGACATGGAAACGTGGGGATCTTCTTGAATCCGAAATTTACAATTGACAAGGTGTCAATACTAAGGCTAAATTGATGCTTTTGAATCAGCTGCTTATACAGATGGACCCTCAGAGGTTTTGCTGTGAGTAAAAAGTTTGTATAAAAGAATGAAACCCATTATAATTCACTCTAGTTAAAGCTGCGATAGCATAATTCCTCGGACTTGCGATAAGTGGTTCAATTTGAAACGCACCCAGTACGCTACCGAGGTGAACCCACTCACAACTAAATTAGTTAGCTCCACTGGAAGGGTTAACAATATTACTACAGAAAAAGGTACAATTTATATGTCAAGACAGTAGAAGTCAAACAAATCATCTAATCTACCCTCAAAGAGGAGACAGTATGTCAAGCACCAACCCGTACTACCCATCCGAGAGCATGATGAATAGACCATGAGAGGAACCGATTAAAATCACACGGCTTCTTCTACATTAGACCACATAGTTGGTTCCGCTTCCGTTAGTTTATACAGAGATAAAATATACAGAGCAGGAATTCCAGCAGTACAAGAGGTACTGCTAGAATTCCTGCTCTGTATATTTGGCATTCTCTTTGAAGAGGTGAGGTTTGTACCAGTCTATTCACGGATATATCGGAACAATAACTTCTTTCGACGACCAGGTCTCCCGGCAACTTTTACCATCATACTTAGTTACAGAAAGGAGCCGACTGCCAAGCTTCATTAATGGGAGAGGTACCCAAAGAAGAAGCACAATATGTTTTTTCATGATGTGTTAGACCGGTGACATTATGTTTTATCGCTAGGCAGGCATAATAAAAGCCACGTCCGAGTTGGGTCTCGAGGTAGTTCTTAACATATCCGAGGTGGCTCTCATTTCTTGGGGCCTTAGAAGAGACAATCGAGAGGATCTAAGCTGCTGGTTACGTACACCTTGTACGTATCGGCATCGAGCTCTCAATGACCACTTCCATTGAAGTTAATCCACTACTAAAACCATTTTTATAGCTAGTAATTAGTGAACTATATTACGACTGCCCGTTTCGCCCTAGTCGCTTAAAGTGGGCGGCAAAATCGCCCGCAAAGTGCTACGGGAAAATTGTTATATTACAGTGATTTATTCATCTTGTTATTGCTATAACGTTACAGTATTTGTATGCATTAATATGCGTAATACGTGGTTTGCATTGGTCTGGCTATTCCTATGTATAATGTATGTACATATTTACTCTTTTTTTTTTTTTCTTATATTGACCAAAACGATTACAATATATTATTATTAAAGACTAAGCCACTCGCTTAAACCACGCGTAAGTTCGCATGATAATCATCAACAATTATAACATATTTTCCATTAAATGTTTTTGTAAAGTTTTTATATAAGGTTTATTAGTGATATATTTATGAATTATTTGTTCTGGTAAACCATTTACAATGTCAGGTAGTAGGTAACGACATTACTACGACTAAAAACTGTATCTAAATATGTTTATCCTTACAAGCAGTACAAGCTATGTTTGTCGTCATCATCTTCGTGTCCTGGTCCTTTTATGGGCGGCCGACTGCCTGACGCTAACGCTCCTTGGGAATTTGGTCGTTTTAGGACGGGAAATAAAGAAGAAGTTAGGAAAAATGGGCAGGTAGAGGAACCTAGGGTAAGGGATACCTCAAGGTTCGGATCGGGAACGAGAATGAGACTGCAGTAGCTCGCAGAGGCCGGAGTCGAGTACCCGAATGTCCTGTATTTCTTGTGATTAGCGAGGCCTTAGGATTATTATTACATGGCCCAAAAACTGTACATGATGAAATCTGTTGGTGGTACATCTCTGTCAAAGTTTACGGTACAAACGTATGATAATAAAAACAATTGTAAACATCATAAATGGGTCTACAACTTACTCCTACACATGTTCCCGGAACAAAACACAACTGCATACTTAAGTGCGGCCTTGGTATCAAATTGTTATTCTACGGACGGACAGACAGACGTACCGAATGTCTTTATAGATATAAATCTTATTGTACTCTCGTTATGTAGCCTGGGAAAGAGCGTATCCTTGTTGGTAGACATAATATTATAACATTAAATCTAACACATAAAGGGTTTTATATATTAGCTTTTTGCGGTGGCTTTGCGCGTTAATTAATGTAGGTTTACTCCCTGTACTCGCTAATAGTCCCTTTTTTCTGGATGAACGGTACAAGATAGTACATTATCTCCTTTTATGTATCCCTGACAACGTATACGCAAAATTTCATGATGATCAGCTAAGCACTTAAGGCGTGAACGACTAATAAACAAATAAAATCACATTTATAATACTATGAGTAAGGATGACTTCAGAATTTATGAGGGAATTATTTTTACACTAGCAACGCAAAGCTTGACACTGGTGCTATCTATAACAAATTAAGATGGAAGTAGGGCACATCAGATTTCTGCTAAAATTGGAGCAACCTCCAAACACTAGCGCTCTCAAACTCCATGGGACACGGCGATGTACAGCTATCAAGTCAACAGCGGTATCAAAATTGTATCTAAAACAAGATTTCACAGTAAAATTCTACAGCTCTAATTTTAGGTTATTTTTTTATCGTTGCCGCGTCGATCAACCTATCAAAAACCTTAATAACATAATTAGCTATTTCAACTATTATTTATGAAAACTTCTTTAGGCACCTTTGTGCACTTTTGCTAGGCGGAAAAAGCACTGAACTCGTGACCGTCACGCTAATTATACATATATAGATTGACTAGAGGGCGCTGATCTAAACATTGAGTACTGTCAGCTCCTTATAAACTAATGTCACCAACCTGCTAATGTGACGTTTTAAGTTCGTCGTTTCGTTTAAGTTTTCACTTCTCTCGGCAGTCCCATGCTTGCCTATTTTTTTATTTTTCATGTCGCGCGATGTTTTTACCAATGGACATATAAGATTTTTAACCAGTCTTGTTATCGGAAAAACCACATTTTATGCAAAATAAAAAAAAAAAATTGAATAGAATAATTTATTCTACACCAAAGACATATTGCTTAAAATAAATACACAAAGTGGATATGTAAAATGAGTACCCTTATCGCTAAGATCGATGTCTTACAGACCACCATTGGATGGACAAAATCGATATATTAGATAAAATAATAATAATAACTAGACACATCTCACACACGGCCGTCTGATCCCAAACTAGGCAGAGCCTGTACTATGGTAACCAGACTGCTGATAAACATACTTATATAATACTCCAGTACCTGGGAGACCAAGCTTTATTCGGTAGCTTTTTGTAAAATCGTATTTTTTTTTGTATAATGGCATTTTTACAGGAAATACAACTATGCAGTTGAACTGTATCTGTATACAAAATTTCATCAAAATCGTTGGAGCCGTTTCCTAGATTCAGATTATATATATATAGGTATTAGATAGATAGATATAGACATACATTTTAGATAAATTCTACCCAGACACAGAATATACTGCACAAGGTTTTGGGTGACGCTTGCCTGACGTAAACTCTCCTTGGGAATATTATCGTTTTAAGACGGGAAGAAAGGAACAAGGTATATTGAGATAGGGGAAGGCAGCTAGGGGATACCGCAGGTCTTTAGTGAGGAAGGGAGCTGAGACTGCAAAAGTTCGAAGAGACCGAAGTTGCGTATGTACAATATGCCTGTGTTTGGAGGGGCCATTAGCCACAAGTACACAAACTGGCCATGATGATAAACATACTTATATATTACTAAATACATACATATCATCAATACAAAATCTTTTTAACAAAAAATTAAACCGACGAAAAGAACTAAAAAGCATAAAATAAATAAACCTTAAGTCTTAAGTATTGAGCTTATTTACATAAACTATCAAATTTGTTATAAACTCATTTTGAGTCGGCGCCAAATAACAAACTGATTAATTTTCCAACATTTTATATGTTTTTACATTTTATTATTTGGCGCCGACTCAAAATAAGTTTATAACAAATTTGATAGTTTTTGTTAATAGGCTTAAGGTTTATTTAATTTTTGCTTTTTAGTTCTTTTCGTCGGTTTAATTTTTTGTTAAAAAGATTTTTATTTTATGATTTTTTTTCATCATCAGCTCAGCTACATGACGTGATGATTTCCAAACGCAAATACCTGATAAAGTAATGAAAAGTAAACAGAAACACTATTCGTTCCTACAAATTTCGAGGGTTCTCTCAATTTTATCAGGATCCCATCATCAGATCCTGACTTCCTTGACATGGGACTACCCTGGAGGTATATCCTATCTAACAAAAAAAGAATAATCATAATCGGTTCATAAACAACGGAGTGAGGGCTGAACAGATATAAAAAGAAAAAAAAAATAATATTATACGGTCGAATTGAGAACCTCCTTTTTCGTCGGTTAAAAATAAATAAAATTGAAGTGTCTATTTGTAATGTCAAAATAATAGTGTTTTTTAAACTCATACAGATATTTGCACAATACCTATGCCTATAAATCAGTTTTTACAAATTTTTGTCTGTCTGTTTCTTCCGGCTAATCTCCGAAATGGGTGGACCGATTTCCACGGGACCTTCACTGGCAGATAGTTGGTGCTATAAGGAGTAACTTAGCCTACTTTTAATGTGGAAAAATAATTAGGGTTCAATTACACCCAGACACAGAACATATGATCGTGCTCATCACACAATTGTTTGTCCTGGTTGGGAATCTAACCCACGACCTCTGGCTTAACAGTCTGGATCACAGGCCAGCCATGCTAGTTTTGATGTAAGATAGAAGTAAAAAGAAAAAGTAATGAATGTTATGTATTTTCAAAGATAACATACTCTGTCAGGAATAATATATTTATCATAGAGTACCACACCGCAGGTTGCGTCATTAAATGGTTACGAGATACGAATTATAATGATCATGGCGCCTTCTCACGATCACAATAACAAACTTTGATCTCAAACGTTTTGTTATTGGTTTCTTTATACAACATGGTTTTATTAACTACTAGACCTTCGTCTGCGTTGGTAAATTTTCCCCGTTTTTTGCAACATTTTTCATTGACGCTCCGTTCCCATTGGTCGTAGCGTGGTGGTATATAGCCTTCCTCGATAAATGGGCTATCTAAAACTAAAATTATTTTTACATACGGATCAGTAGTTTCGGAGCCTATTCAATGCAAACAAACAAACAAACAAACAATCAAATCTTTCCTCTTTTAATTTTTTTATAATATTAGTATAGATTACTTTTCACTACTGTTTACTGTCACTGCTGCGCTATTAGTGTGTTATTATAAACTAGCAGTTCTCGAACGGCCAAAGCCAAAATAAAAGAAGAAGTTACTCCTTATAACACCAGCTATCTGCCTGTCAAAGTCCCGTGGAAATAGGTCCATCCGTTCCGGAGATAAGCCGGAACAAATAGAAAAAATTTAAAACTGATTTTTATGCATAGGTATTGTGCAAATAACTGTATGAGCTTAATAAAACTATTATTTTGATATTACAAACAGATACTGCAATTTTATTTATTTGTATTGATAAATAACACCCAGACACAGAACAAAAGATCATGCTCATCACACAACTATTTGTCCTGGGTGGGAATCGAACCCGCGACCTCTGGCTCAGCAGTCAAGATCACTAACCACTAGACCAACAGGCCAGTCTAGTCGGTCAGTCTTTCATGCAGTCCATCCATCTTTATTTCGGTCTTCTTCTATCTATTAGCTTTCAGGCTGCCTCATATTATATTCATTCCTCACTTGTCCAAGCTAACCACACCCAAAAATTATATAATCACATTTTTTGACGTGATAACGTCTTATAAATCGATGAGCGCCGGCTGCACGCAAGAAAAAGCATGACTCATTGTCACGTTCCGCCTGAGCCAAGCGTGCAAGCGAGAGCGCGGAACAAGCGATAGAGAGGCACGATCAGCCTAAGCGTTCGGCTTGTGACGCATCTATCTCTCTTCCACTGTTTTCTTGTGACGTTATCACGTAAAATTATCGTCCATAAACCGACTTTACAGACAACCAATTTTTTTTATGGTATAGGGGGGCAAACGAGGAAATGGGTCAATGATTACCGCCGCCCATGGGCGGGTAGGGGAAGGGGGAAAAAACAGGAAGAGGGGGGGGAGAAGGAAGGGTTAGGGCCTCCGGTAATCTGACTCACGCGGCGAAAACACTGCCGGTTTTCTGTGAGGCCGTGGTATCACTCCGGTCGAGCCGAAAGCATGGCTCTCCCAGAATTAAAATATTCTTCTTTATTTATTGGGTCTATATCAGAATCCTGAAGTATGACTACACCTTTTCGTAGCAAAGTTATGTTTTATTTGTGACATTATAACATTATATTAACATATAAACACGCAACATGAATATAAAATTCAATAAGATATTTACTTCAAATTGATGGAGTACGGGGCCGTTACTAAATAGGTACGCGATATGCATTGTAATGATACTGACACATACAGCAATAATTACTTCAGCACCATAGCACCATCTAGCGGAGACAAGCCAGACAAATGTAGTTCACATTGTAACTATTGATACTGTATCGCACAATAAAAATTCTCCCACCATCGTCCTCCGCACCTTTTCCCAACTAAGTCTAACTACGATACAGCCGAACTTCGACATTTCACGTGAAGCGTCTGCCTTCAGACCTCCACAACCCAAGTACTAGGCGATATCGAAGTTCTGTAGTTAGACATTCTGGTGTATCAAAGATAAATTTTGAAGTATTACAGATATTATTGGTGGACAAAATCACTTAAGGTCACGTAAAACGAATAATTTTTTTTTAATACATTATTCAATCCTAGCTGCGCCCCGCGGTTACACCCGCTTAAGTCCCGGTGCCGTGGGAATATCGGGATAAAAAGTAGCCTATGTGTTAATCCAGGTCTCAAGCTATCTACATACTAAGTTTCATCGTAATCGGTTCAGTAGTTTTTGCACAAACTTTCACGTTTATAATATTAGTAGGATTTACTCAGATTACGCTTCGCCCTACGATTTTTTAAATTTATTTAGGATCAACAAACAGTTACATAAATTGGTAAATCTAAGTATGCATATCAAGATTTAGTAATTATGAAACCAACAGCGTTGACCACAGATAAAATAAAGAATGAAAAGCTATCTAAAAATAAATATTATATAACAATAATGCTACTAATTTAAAACAAAACAAAAAAAGGCGGCAATTTTCTACTTAGTTAAAAAGTGGTAGAAATCTCTAACGTGCTATTGAAAGAAATGTAGCTAAGGTATGAGTGATGAGTAGAGATCGGATATTCGGATGCATATTTACCTAAAGTTGAGATGTTGGCTATTATGGAAAGCACTTTTTTATCGAAAGAATCCCGCGATTCCGGGAAATTCAAATTTAAGTGTACCTATACTCCGTGAGATGTAATAAACCCCAGTTTGACACAAATGACACTTGCTATGTTACAACGTATAATAGTTGCTTTTCTCTACTTTTATTGTCAGTGATTTTAGACGAAGCAAAAACAACCTTATTACGTTGATTGAGTACGTACATACTCGAATGTGAAACACCTTAACTTAAAAAGAATTAACTTAAAGTAAATATACATCCGATTAGTTATGCGATAGCAAAATCCCGGGATTTTATTTTAAATAAAAATATACTTAGAAGCCGCTTCCATAATTTGTTATCCAAAAAATAACTTTAGGTAAATATGCATCCGATTATGCGATCTCTAGTGATGAGTTACCCGAAATTTTGTGGCGGCGGCCATCTTGGATTACAATGATGCTGAAAACACATAATCGTATTGTAATCAGAACTAAAGGTAGGTATGTACCAGGTTTCAGATCAATCGATCAACAGGTAGGGGGTAAAATTTCCTAAATAAAACCGTTTAAAAGAACAAGTTTTGCTGTACAAGGCAAAGTTGTTACGACATGTGGCCCTATGATATCTTCTCTTAATGCGAATGTACTTATAAACACAAGTTATGCAAGTGTTGGGTCGTCCATTAATCACGTGACGCTTGAAAAGGGGATTTAGGTGCGGGAAAAATCACGAAATATCACAAAGGGGGTGTAGTGAGATATCACGTGTATTATTTTTTTCATTGAAAGCGCGATTTCTTAATCGAAAAGCAGCGCGTGATTTTGACTCGCCGCCTGTCGCTTGGTAGTCGTCAGTAAGTCTGCCTGTCTACCTTTATCTAATACCTTTAAACGAGCAATTCTTGTATATATGTATGTATATATATATAATCTGAATCTCGGAAACGGCTGCAACGATTTTCATGAAATTTAGTATACAGATACAGATTTGAATTTTACGTTCAACTGCATAGTTGTATTTCCTGTAAAAACGCAATTTTACAAAAAAAGTGAGAGTGAAGCTCGGTCTCCCAGGTACTTATTTTTATGACAGTCAGAAACAATGTTAATATGTCTGGTAATTTTATTGTATTAAAAGATAATATTCTGAATATTTTTAAGATACTTGGTACCAAAAATATCACATGATTTTGGGTAGGGGATTAATCTGAAACCTCACCGCGAATCACGAAGGAGGGAGGGGTTAAAAATTGCTAAAACATTACGTGATTAATGGATGATCCTTGTGTTGTATTGCCGAAAATTTATGGGAGATATGTGATCGTTTACTGACTTTATAAATTCGCGGACGTAATTTTTGTCGTGAGATTATTTATTTTTACGATCAAAATACTTACTTTCATGGAAGAATTAGAGGATAATTAGCAACATATTATATCTTAACTACCGGACATTTTACCGGATATTTTCTTGGGTTTCACATATTATGGGCGTGCCTAGCATTTATTATTCTGTCATTTATTTTCTGACAGTTCAATAAGTGTAGTAAGTCGATTAGTGACGACGTAACGTGTTGCCGTATCGATTAAAAATAACAATCGATATTATTTACAGGGAAGTTTCAATCGATTTGAAAATGATGATGGGGGGGAGGGAGGGAGAGAGACTCCAGTAAATTGTAAACTCCAGTCGTGCGTCGGAGCTGACACACACATTTTTTTAGAGTTTATTTTTTTATATTGTGTAATGGTATAGGCATTTAACATATTATGGGAACGAAGTTTCTTATCGCAAGTTACACTTCAGACGCTCGGCGGCGGCGGCGAGACAAAAAAAAAGTGTTAGCGCAACGAAAAATGCTGACCGCGAGTTGATATATTTACGCCATCCGTGGATTTTGCACGAAACTACTGTAATTTGCTGTTGGTTGTATACTAATTATCCGTTTTACCCGCCTAGCCCCCATCCGCCGGACGTCTGAAGTGTAAGTTCATTGCAAAAAGAAACAAATGTGCAGATCAAAGACATTTAACACACAAACATTTCAGGTGTAAAAGGTTAAATTAATTACAGTGGAGCTTCTACCACCAGCGCGATCTCTAGTAGAAAGAATATCTTCAGTAGGTAAGCCTCAACATGTAAATTGCTAATTACAACAGTTGCTGTCGAATTGCGCAACGGTTGCTAATCGCGACTTTCATACTAATGACACGAAAGTGGAGAGGCCATGCTAATCACACGTCAGATTGTGCAAAGTTTTGAACAAATCATTACAAGGATATGATGGTATATTTTAATACTAGACGTTCGACGCAGATCCTCCCGCGTTTATAATCACTGCTCGGCTTTTAAGGGTCGTAGCGTGACGTTACATAGCCTGTAACCTACCGATATTAATACTCTATCCAATACACAAAGAATTATTCAAAACTGAGCGATAGTTCGGTAAGTGCTTTCAAACACGCAAAAAAATATAAGTACTCAACTTTATTATATACTAGCAGCTCACTCCGGCTTTGCACGGGTAGCAGAGCACACCTATGTAACCCTTACTCATGGATCACTTCGGCAATTGGTAAGAACCGCATTAAATCAGCTGCGTAGTTTAAAAGTTCAAAGCTTACAGACAGACGCCGGTAAGCGACTTGTTTTATACTATGTAGAGATGTGAGTATTGTGTTAATCCAGGCCATAAACTATATGTGTCCATTCCAATACGTTCAGACGTTTTTGCGTGAAAGAATAACAAACATCCATTCTCATAAATTTTCGCCTTCATAATATTAGTAAGATAGACAAGTAATTTGTGTCTAACTACTAAAACAAACAAGCACACAGTAGATATTGACCAAAATAATGTTGACATAGGTGCCGATTCTATTGTACACTCGATTAAACTAAAACCTGACTTAAGTTCTTCATATGAAATCAACCTAGTGTTCTTCGTAATAAGGTCTATTTGTTACTAGCATCTATTTCTCAGCGCCGCTAAATTTCACTAACACCTGTCAACGTATACTCAACTTTATTTCCACGCAGCGAGAGTCTCCATTTATTCAAACGTTGTATATTTGCCGTATAAAAACTTGTTCAAAACGAACAAGGATGACGTGTTTTTAATCTACACCTACGAAGACGCTTACTAAAAACACAGAGCAAAAGAGATGGCATTTAACGGATAGCGGCTCTCGCTACGTGGTATTAAAGTTTATTTAAGCGTATCAGACTTTAGTCGACAAACAAATTGCTTATTTCGATAGCGACATATGTTACCTACTTGTTTCAATTTGAAATAAGACCTTAATTTGAAGTGTACAAAGTTTACATCTTATATGAAGAAAATTTTGTGAATTTTAATTTAGCGAGTGAGTGTAACAGAATTGGGGCCATAATATATGTCTTAATTAATTTATTTCAATAAATGAAATAGTATTATGCCATGTTCAAGATTTTGACTATCAAACAATTGACTGGCCTGTTGGTCTAGTGGTTAGTGACCCTGACTGCTAAGCCAGAGGTTGTGGGTTCGATTCCCACCCAGGACAAATAATTGTGTGTAATTTATCTATATTATGTATGTATTTAGAAATATATAAGTATGTTTATCAGCAGTCTGGTGACCATAGTACAGGCTCTGCCTAGTTTGGGCTCAGACGGCCGTGTGAGAGATGTGTGAAGTTATTATTATTATTATTAATCTTTATTGAAAAATTAACATACAGTAATTATCTAATAATTCATTAACTAGAGATCGTAATTTCGACTATGGTTTTTTCATTGGCCAGTATAACTTGAGCTGTCATTGTATAGACTTACTTATCATGACTTAAGATTTCCTTGCGAGGGTGCACCTGAGGCGCTGGGAGTAAGGACTGTGAACGTGTGTGTGGTTTGAGTCCGTAATACCACCCTATCGCTTTGCCCCGGTAGAGTGATTTGTAGGACACGGACCGACTAAAACATCACATTGTCTATCTTTAATTGTCAGGAAAACTCCGACAAAAAAACTGATTGTAATCTATTCTATTCACCTTTGAGAAACGTTTCTATTCAAAGTGTTATTATAAAAAGTAATAATTATATGTTAATCGTGTAAGAAGGAAAATCGTATTTCCTGTGATAACGGTTTCGTAAAAGAGACGGTATTTTCCATAATTATATTGTTTAATTGCTATAATTTATAGTTTATCTAGACGTGCCTGACTTGAAATCTTGGGGCTCAAACGCAATTTTGTCCGAGATAGTTCATATAAACTAGCTACTCGTATGACAGTGTGGCCACTTACGTATACAGCAAAAACATAATCCAACACCATCTAGCGAAGACGAACGGAACTACGTAGTAACTGCTATTCCTGCATTGCACAATGAAAGTTCTCGTGCCGGATTGGTATATACTAGCTGTGAGCCGCGGCGACAAAAAGTAGCGTACGTGTTAATCCAGGTCTCCAGCTATCTACATACCAAGTTTCATCGCAATCAGTGCAGTAGTTTCTCACAAACTTTCACGTTTATAATATTAGTAGGATACAACTTCTTATCATCAACCGTGGGCCGCGGTCCGCCAAGCATGATCACCTCACCTCACCTTTTGTGTTGGAGGGACATAACACCCGTTCCTCCACAATAGTGTACCCTCGCGTTTTGTCCACAATCCCACAGAAAACTTGCTTCTTGCAAAATAAAAGATAACTTCTGTCGTCCAAATATGTTTATGCTACCTTCTGCCCGCAACTTTGTTCGCGTAAACGTACATTTTATCAATCAATCCAGGTACACCTCATGGACTAGTTCTTTTTACTGGATGAACGGTATCCACTCTATGTCTTTTTCTGTGCCCCCGACAACTTTACGTAAAAAAAGGGAAAAAAGTTCGCAACCAAAAAGTGAACAAACCAACTAACTTTCGCATTTATAATATTAGTTAGAACCAGTCAGGATGTCGCGGAAATCTAAATAAAAGATACGAAAAAAAAAATACCTCCAAAAAAAACCTACTTACAAATCACACAAATAACACTGTAATTGTCGTATGTGCGAATCGGACCCACAGCACTAGACACAGACGCCAGGTGACCTTTAACAACTGCATCATCAGTACAGAGTGCTAACAGCCTTCCTGAACAACGTCCTATCTACTACCTACGACATTTTCTCGAATAAATTTATTTTAATCACACTATTTATATAACACAATGTTCCCTTTTCCAATTTTATTTGGAGTTGGCGCAATGTGCAGGTAATACAAGGTTTGACTTATTTCTTTTATGGCCAGTGGCCTCCCTGACGCCAACCTTCCTTGGGAATGTAGTTGATTTCAGACGGGACAAAGAAAAAGATAAATTAGGGTATTGGTATATGCGGTCCATTATGCGTTCAGATAGGCTGACTAGATGAGCCAGCCTAGCTCCTTCCAGAAGCACAGAAGCCTCCTGGGGCGTACACAGGCTTCTAGGAGCGACCTCGCTCCCGCGAGGATACTTGCCCGTTGTATGGCCACTCCCTCGCGTTCCAGGACAACGTGCGCGGCCGTTTTCTCCGCGTTGAGACTTATTTTGATTGAGATAAATTAGGGTAAGGCACGCAGGGCGAGGAAACTAGGGTAAAGAATACCGCAAGTCTCGGATAGGGAACGGGACCGAGACTGCAGTAGCTCGAAGAGGAAGGGGTCGCGTACCCGAGTGTCCGTCTTGTGATTGGAGAGGACAGGAATATCAACTGTCCAAATTCTTAAATATTTTTTCTGATTGACTAAATTTATTTAAAAAAATCTTTAATCATTTATTGTGTACTCCGTTTTTTGCGTGAAAAAACCCAGCGGTTTTAAGAGTTAACTATAACTATGGTGTTATTTCATGAATATCTGTATCCGAAACATCCCAAGGCAGGAAAAACCAGATCAATTGCCTGTCAATGTAATATAATATTATTAGACACCTTTTTATGATGGTACACGATGTTTTCAAACAAGCATATCTTTGAATCCTTGAAACATTTGCAATACGATTTGTCCGACTTCGAAAAGAAGGAGGTTCTCAATTCGACTGATTTTTTGTCGCCATGTTTGCCATTTGTGAACCGATTTTTATAATTCCTTTTTTTTATTAAATTTATAAGGCTGTACCTACTCAAGGTTGTTCTTATTTACATTTGAAGCAAAGGTGTTTTATGTGTAATTAAGGGTTCATCAATACAGTTTATAACAATTTATCATGATTAATGCTCCGTTCCTATAATCAAGAAAGTAAAATTTCATTGAATTTAAAAGTATACTAGTAACGTGATATAAAGCATCCCCGAAATATTTATTTATTTATTTAAAATTTTATGCGCATAGAGTACAGAGGCGGACTTAATGTCATAGGCATTCTCTACCAGTCAACCTTCGGGTGATGAAGAGAAAACAGGAAGTAGGTGCAATATACACGTGAGTAAAACCGTATATCGTAATTAATAGGAAAAAAGATAGGTTCGCATTTGTATAGGGCTCTGTTTCCGCATTTAGACTCGTACAGTACTCCATTATGCGTTCATATAAGGTTTGACTAGATGAGCCAGCCTAGCTCCTGCCAGAAGCACAGAAGCTTCCTGGGGCTAGACTCATACGCGGCCCATTATGCGTTCAGATAAGGCTTGACTAGTTGAACCGACCTAGATCCTTCTAAAAGCACCGAATCCTCCTGGGGATTAAGACAACTCCCTCATTAAGAATTAGATACTCGTATGTCGCGTTCTCAGGAGAAACCTTACCCGCGAGGATATTTGCGCGTTGTGTAGCCACTCCCTCACTCCGAGTTGAGACAGGAAGGATAGGTTATATGTACCAGCAGATCAGGGTCGCATTTCTGTAACTCGGACTTGTCTGTTGCCAGAAAGACCTCGCTATTTATCATTGCCTGTACTCACAGACAGGGCAAAGTAAAAACGTAGCAAGATCATATTATAAGCTATTAAGGACGAAGAGGCAGACATTGTAGCGGCATGGGCGTACCTCAAAATTGTATTATGTAGTTTAATAATTATAAGTCTTATATTACATGTTTAAGATATTAAAAGTATTTAAAAAACTGCAGCACGGAGCAACAAGGTAGTCAGCGAAACAAAAATATTAATCCACATTTCTATGACATTGTGAGACTGACCTCAACAACACGCAACCGGCTGGTTCGTTACGTAATTATTACTCCACTAGTAGATCGTATAGGTAAGCAAAATAGCACAATATATTATCACTATGTTCATAATATACACATGTAATCTATACTAATGTTATAAAGGCTAATGTAAGTTTTGTTTGTCACGCTTTCACGCTTTAACCACAAAATCAATCATCATTTAATTTTCCATACTCGTTCTCACTGGTACAGAGAAGCTGTTCCAGAGGGATTCCTGTCAAGCTTATTACAGGCTTTTTTTAAGTGTTTTTATTTGAACCTAAGTGAACAGTAAACAACCAGAAATTTAATTAAATTTTATTCAAGCGATAAGTGGCATTAAAATGCATTTTAATTTGACATTTTAAATTTCCGGGAGTAAATTGATGTTAACGCTAGACGCCATGTTGCTCATTCGTCATGACGTCATGTCGGCAGTAATAGTGTATTTTTTTGCAATTTTGCCAAATTTAAAATCAGTAATTTGGCAAAACAAAAATCGGGGATCTTTGCAAAAAAAAATCTATCATAATAGAACTTATTCTGGGTATATTTGTACGGTCTGCCTTAACAATAATTATCTTTTTAAAAAAAGTATCACCGACTTCAATGTGCTTTTTAGTGGAAAGTACATGTATTTTGTTTAAATATAATATGGGTTGGCCAACTAAACGCACTGCGCCAATGAGACAGCGAGGTTTCGGAGCAAACGAAAATATCATCCATGTATACAATTTTTAGATATTTGTTGATTTTTAAAAAAACCGTTCGACCGATTTCGATAAAATTTAAATGGACCACCGGGGAAACAAAAAAAAAAAAGACGTGTGGCACTCGGAGACTGCCGCGGTAAAGCTATTGCATAGCATTTTTTATCAACTTTTTATTTATTTATTTTATTTATGCAGTATTTTTTTCCTTTGTTTTTTTTTTCTTTGATATTAGTTCGTTTAAGTTACCCTTTTTGAGCGTGGTGAACGATAAGAAAACAATTTTTTTCAAAATATTTTTATTATCTATATATCGCACTGCTATTACGAGACTGTATCAACTCAAAATAGGGTAAATTTGAGATAATTCATTTTTCATACGTAAATATCAATTCCCTACGCGTCAGTAAATATAAAATAATAATAATAAATTGTAATAAGCCAAATTTTTCAACAAAACAACTAAAAATAATTCATATTTTTTTTTTATTTTTTCAGATATTCGAGTATTAGCTCAAAAATTGGAAATAATTTGATAACCTGCAATCATTTAAATAATTCATTAATACAGAAATCCCTTAATTTTACCCCAATAATCTATATAGTGGTCACTTTTTATAATCTTTAACAGGACGCGACTAATCAGTTTTCTGTCGTTTCTGAAAAAAGCTACATTCTGAGTTGATAAACTCTTGTAATAGCAGTGCGATATATAAAAGAAAGTCGTGTTAGTTACACTATTGATGACAGGCATGAGCACGGAGCAGATACAAAGAGGAGGTGTTGTAATTAGTTTCCCTATGAAACAACGCGTGACAATTTGCGGGGTGAGGGGGTGTTAAGCTCCGCCCATTTAACTTTTTCCATCTACCAAACAATAGTAAAACTACTCGCATCGTTCTATGTCGATGTTGCTATGTAGTTTAGCTATCTCACGCTAGTTATAGGATGTAAGGGACCGTACTCAGAATTTACTTACCAGGTAGTAGCTTTTTCAAGATTAATTTTTAAACCATCTTGATACAAAAGCGAAAGTTTGTGAGTTCTTTCTTTCTCTTAGCCTTGACCTTATTCCACAGCTGGACAGATTTGGATAAAATTTGGTATACATATAGATTGCGACCTGGCTTAACATTTGGGCATTGGGCATTGCTAGTGTGAGAATAAAAAAGTTTGTGGTAAATCACGAATGATGATTCAAATTTGTTCACTTATTTATTCTTATCTTATCTTTCTTTATTCGTATCTGCTCCGCAGCTGCAGTTTATTTTGTAAATCTAACTTAATGAGCTTAAAATACCTTTCAAATCATCAGCCTAAGTACAATTTATTTCATTTTAATATTTAAAGGACTTTCAATTCAAGATAAATACTCGTATAGTCGTGGGTTGCTAGGTAAACTAATGGGGTTCTAATTACGGCCCTGTCTTTTTGTTCTGTTTATAAATGGTCTTCTAGTTGAAGATAGATGCCAGTCTATTTAAAAAAATTATTACAAAAAATATAATAATAATACTTTGACGGCTAAAAATTCTTTAGGACTGGATGTAGAACACATTTCAGTATCTTCGTATGATTTATTTTACTAATACTTAGCTCTACGTACCTTTGTTTTTTTAGTTCCCATTACACAAAGTTTTGCCATCTAGTGACGAATAGATTTAATTATATTTCAAAAAACACTCCCGAGATTTTACTAGAACTATTTTAATAAATAAAATAAAATAGTTACAAATGAATTGTGATGCCATACATGGCATCAGAGCGTCTATCCGAATAGTTTTTACATGATAAAATACAACACTTCATCTTTTACTCCTTAATACAACGATAATTTACTGATTTTTCGACTTTTCGATACAAACGTACAAGACGAACGCTGACAGTGTACTAACTATAAGCCACGCCCACTGTGATGACGTCAGGACCTAGTTATAATCACGGTGCACAGTTGCTTAGGCCCTCTCCTCTTTGTATCTGCTCCGTGGGCATGAGTCACCAGATTGCGAGGCGAGGAGGGGGATTACGCATGCGCAGTCACGCCGATACAACCAATGCCACCTAGAGGCGAGTTGCTGCACTAAAGAGACAAGCGTGATATTTCAAAAAGTCATTAAAAGTTCTGCTATTTATCGATAGATGGCAAAACTAACAAGTATCACCGCTATGCCGGTCGGAGTGGGGGGTGTCAGGTTATTTTCGTTAGGGAATTTCTGGATTCGGTCTCCACGCTCAAGGCCCGCGATAGAAGCTATGCAATAGCTTAAAAGAATTTTCCAAATTGGTTCAGGCGTCTTTGAGTAATCGATGAACATACATAAAAAAAAGATTTTGACGAATTGTGAACCTCTTCCTTTTTTGAAGTCGGTTAAAAACAGTTGGCCATGGTATAATTTGAAGAATTAAATATTTAAAATTTACTTACTTTTTACTGACGTGATGACGTAATGTCATGGCGACTTCCGTTTCACATATTTGTAGAAAATTTAATTTCAGATTTACTACCAAAACAAACGTTTTCTGTTTGCCTGTTGCCTAAACTATTTTATTATTATGTTTGTTAATAATTACATTCATAGAGTAATATAAGTTTTGCAACTTCGTCCGCGTTTGTAAATTTTCCCCATTTTCGCAACATTTTTTATTGATGCTACGCATTTTTTGTTCTTCGATAAATGAGCTATCCAACACTAAAATAATTTTTCAATTCCAACCAGTAATTCCTGCGATTAACTCAACCAAACAAACAAACTCTTCAGCTTTAGAATATTAGTAAAGATTGATTCAGAAAATCTACATTAACGCAAGCGAAGACGGGGGCAACGAACTAGTACACTACCATAATAACGCTGAAGTTTGTTTTTTTAGTTTTTAATCTATATATTATCTTCAAATATTTTTCTTATTTTGTCATCGGTCCTTGACACTTGTGCAAATTTTCGAGTTGATCGGACGTCTTGAAGGTTGTGAAAAATGCGTTGAAATATTCCGTTACATAGATCCCTTCGAGTTTGAGTTCATGCGATTCGTTTTGACGAGTTTTTCAAATTGAACTCGGTAACGATGATATGATGTTGAAGCCAGGAGTTGGATAGTGGAACTTTTTAGGGTTCCGTACCTCAAAAGGCAAAAACGGAACCCTTATAGGATCACTTTGTTGTCCGTCCGTCCGAAGGTCTGTCTGTCAAGACCCTTTTTCTCAGGAACGCGTAGAGGTATCAAGCTGTGATTTATATCAAATACTCATGTCTACCGTCCCTTAGACCTATGAAAAAATCAAACTTCTAAGCCAACGCAATTAAAAGATACAGCCGTTTATGCCGCAAATTTCCGCAAGTACTTCCCGTGAACTCAGAATCTTGAAACTTGGTACGAAGCAACGTCTTATAGCACAGATAAAGGAAAAATTGCGAAAACCATAAATTTTTAGTTACATCATGTAATAAAAATATTTTACGGAAACCACGGTGCGCTAGTCCGACTCGCACTTGGCCGGTTTTTTTAATTCGATTCTCAATTAAATATTTTTTTTTTTAGATTTACTAAACTATAATTGTTATTAATGTCTAATACAGAGCGTGAAAAAACGGTCACCAATCTGACCTCGACAATTATCGTAAGATCTCAACAGAAATGACATCACGCCGGTATTCCTCGAGGCGTTCAGCAGAAGTATTTAGAATTAACATTTGAATAATAATATTGTAATGTTGCCGACCTGTCTGCCGCACGCGTCCCATTAAGATTGAAGATAGTGGCAGGTAAAAAGCTGTACTCAACTTCAACTGAGTGAGAGGGTTCCGTAAGATTCTTGTTATGGTGTAAGAGAAAACTTACTTAATACGCACACGTATCCGCCAAAGGAGTAGGCAGAGGTCTTTTAAACACCCATATATTGCCAACTAGAAGTTAATCCAACACTTGCCATCCTACTAATATTATAAACGTGAAAGTTTGTGAGGATGTATGGATGTATGGATGTGTGGATGTATGGATGTATGGATGTTTGTTACTCTTTCACGCCAAAACTACTGAACTAATTGCGATAAAACTTGGTATGTAGATAGCTGGAGATCTGTATTAAAATATAGGCTACTTTTTATTCCGATATTCCCACGGCATCGGGACTTACGCGGATGAAATTGCGGGGCCCAGCTAGTTATTAATAAAAAGCCCTTACATGGAGTGATTTGTAAGATTTAATCTTTAATTTATAAATAACTAGCTGCGCCCCATGGTTTCACAAGCGTAAGTCCCGGGATCGTGGGAATATAGGATAAAAAGTAGCCCATGTGTTAATCTAGGTCTCCAACTATCTACATACCAAGTTTCATCGCAATCGGATCAGTAGTTTTTGCGTGAAAGAGTAACAAACATCCATACATCCACACATCCATTCATCCTCACAAACTTTCACGTTTATAATATTAGTAGGATTTATAAACAAACGTTATGTGAGCAGAGAAGATATCATCCCAATTATGTTCCGGCGGCCCACAATTCAGTATTTAGCGGCTGAGTAAGTATGTCATTACAACCGCAGTTTAATTAATTATAGAACAGATGGCTTAGTTCAACAGACTTTTAAACATACAGCAACTCTCGCTGCTAATAGCGTTTGCGTTAATCCTCTTAGGATGCACGTCACATCGAGCGCTCGCTTTACTCAATCTAGTTTAATAATAATAATAACATTGACGGTCTGAGGCCAAACGGTTGATGTTAGGAAATTGGTACATAGTAATCGGAGCGAGAAACTTCATTCCGCGATACAGGATTAGTTGCTGTATCTGGATGCCGATATAAGTGAGTCGCTAAGGAAACCAAGTTTGACGCAAAATAATTTAATTTAAATTTTATTTATATAGTAGAAACCATTATTAATGCATAGGTTGGTGTTCCAAGTTAAAAAACATTAACACTGGATACGGTTAATTTCATATCAATATTTAAGTAAATATACTGTGACAGATATGTGTGGAAATTGTTTAATTTATAAATATGCAAGATAATTAAAAAGTTCATGATCGTGAACTTGGTAATAATAAATAAAATAATTATGAGCAAAAATTCCCCCAAGAACTAATCTACACTAGTAATAATCATAAATTTAAAATACCCCCGACTCCAAAACTCCTAGAGCTGATGACATTTGCTTAATTGAAAAGTTATTGAAAAAGCTTCCGTTCCTATATTCCGCGTACGGACCCCTAAATATTTGGGTATCCAAAAAACAAGGTTCCAACATACTGACATAATGAGTCCTGAGTCATCGCCTCGAGGGCATATGATTACAGTCAAGAGCTTTACGCACTACGACATATTTGGTTAACGACTTTACAATAACATTTCAACATGTATGTATCTACTTAAAGTGTGATGTTACATGTCTAAAATAACAAGATAGAATACTGAATCTTGATGAAAAGTGTTTAATAGAGCTTTTAAATTATTGTAATAAATAGATGTAGTATTCGCTAATAAAAACAGAACAAAAAGTTAAAAAATTAAGTAAGAGTACCACAAGGTTCATTGGTGGTTCCACGCTAAGTACATAAATATACTCATGTCTGTATCCTAGAAGGGTTAGGCAGAGGTGTTTAAAATCACGTGTCTACTAAATATGTCCTACTCACGTAATAGGGGGCAAGTCTACTGTCGTCAACCGGGCACTTTGAGAATTAAAGATCAGAAAATCGAAAGTATATTGAAATGGAAGGTTAAGGATATGGCTTATAAGTATGGATTGGGGAGTGTAAACCAATAGCTCCAGAAGGTCAGGGTCACATATGTGTAACTCGAACTGGTTATTGCCGGGCAGTTCGAGCCCTCTTACAGATTCTATAACAAATACTTTACTTAATTCAGAAACTACTATTTTTTGAAGTGAAACTTCTTTACAATCGCTGTGATTTGAGAATTCGATGGAACTAAAAAGAGACAAACATATTCATAAATAGGATTCAGCCTGCGAGAGAATGAGATAGAATACAAGTATACAGTGTTTCCTATAATCTGCGTACTACGAAGCCTTAAGAAAATGCGTCATAGTCAACGTGGTGTATCCTTATAAATTATTTATGTTAATAATTTAACACATCTGTGTTAATTTAAAGTTTTGCTTCTGCCGTGTGTGAATTGCACACACACACACTTTTTTATACATTTGTAGTAAATAAGACACAGGCGCTATAGCCGCTTCAGCTAGCTTGGTTAAGCGGTTACCACCGCCTGTGTACATACGCAGAACGTTAAGAACCCTATCATTGTTGAAAATAAGAAATGTTACTCTTTGCTAGTAGTGCTGCGTCGTCTTCTGTAGAACACGGGTACTAACCTCGTCTAACTGCTCTTGTCCAAAGCAGAAAACTTTTGTACTTCACCTCCTATTTTCACATTTATATAGAAGATATACATAGTGTGAATGGGAATAGACTTCTGACCCTTACTATACCGTTCTAAATGTTATGAGACAAAGACCCATGATTTGCTTTTCTGCCCTTAGTCAAATAAGACTACTCACGCTTATAATACCAAATAGGATGTTATGGAACAAAGGCTCATCATGTTTTCTTTCTTCGTCTGAGTCGTAAAATATCTTCTTTGTTTATCGCCTATAATATAAATTATCTGTGTACGCTCCTTGGAGGGTACTTGTATCCTGGTACTGATTCAAGTATTTTACGGTTCCGTTCCTTAAAGGAAAAAGGAACCCTTATAGGATAACTTCGTTGTACATCTATCTGTCTGTCAAGACCAAATTGTATCAAGATAAAATTAACATCCAATACTTAGGTCTGTGGTCCTTTGAATCTGTAAAAAAATCAATCTTTCTAAGCCAACGCAATCTATATTGATATTATAAAGCTGAAGAGTTTGTTTGTTTGGTTGAACACGCTAATCTCAAGAACCATTGGTTCAAATTGAAAAATTATTTTAGTGTTAGATAGCCCATTTATCGAGAAAGGCCATAAGCTATATAACATCACGCTACAACCAATAGGAGCGTAGCAGTGACCATAAACGTAGGTGAAACTGCGGGGAAACTCACTATCACTGCATATTATTAACAAAAAACAAAAAATTAAACCGACGAAAAGAACTAAAAGGCAAAAAATAAATAAACCATTGATTAATTATCAAAATTTTGTACCTCCGTAAGTAATTAATCATTTTATTATTTGGCGCCGACTCAAAATAAGTTTATATAAAATTTGATAGTTTATGTAAATAAGCTCAATACTTAAGACTTAAGGTTTATTTATTTTTTGCTTTTTAGTTCTTTTCGTCGGTTTAATTTTTTGTTAAAAAGATTTTTATTTTATGCTTTTTTTTCATCATCAGCTCAGCTACATGATGTGATGACTTCTAAACGCAAATACCTGATAAAGTAATGAAAAGTAAACAGAAACACTATTCGTTCCTACAATTTTCTAGGGTTCCTCTAAATTTTTTCAGGATCCCATCATCAGATCCTGACTTCCTCGACATGGGACTACCCTTGAGGTATACCCTAAAAATACTGAACGGATTTTCATGCGGTATTCACAAATAGACAAAGTGATACATGAGGAAGGTTTAAGTGTTAAGATTTTGTATAAATTGATTGAAATATGATGATGATTGTTGAAGATATCTCTGCTACCCGTGCGAAGCTGGGGCGGGTTGCTAGTATTACATAAAATAAACATTTTGCGATTACAAACTTATTTTTTTTTCGCTTGGAAAATTAATTGTGCCGTGTAACGGAAAAGTTAAGTTTGTCTTTCAATAAAAGCAGGCAAAAATCTTTGTAAAACGATTTCCGAGATGTTTAAAGTATCTACAAATTAGTTGTACGGAAACCTCAGAGCGTGAGTCAGGTTCGCACTTGTTCAGTTTTTTTTTTTCTAGTTACATGCTAACCACAAGGTTATCTGTCCTACATGTTGATTGAAGGATTGTTACTAGTGGGAAAGACCCGGTTACAAAACTGCTCTGACTGCACGGATGACGCTGTGGTTAAAGTGTTTGCCTCGCCAATACGTCGCGTCGAATATTGTAAGTTCGATTCCCACACGGGGGGGAAAATTGTGTGATCCACAAATAGCCCCGGGTCTAGGTGTGCTTTGCGTCCGTTATTTGAATGTTTGTAAAGTCCCGTTGTGTGTGTAATTTTCTTTAACATCTCACACACCGCCGTCTGATCTCAAACTAGGCAGAGCCTGTTCTAACCAGACTGCTGATAAACATACTTAAATATTTCTATACATACATATTATAGATAAATTACACTCAGACACAGAACAAATGATCATATGCTCGTCACACGATTGTTTGTCCTGGGTGGAACTCGAACCCACGACACTGTTGGTCTGCAATCAAGATCATTAACCACTAGCCCCTACACTTATGCAGTTCTTTTAAATATCTTTAAAAAGAAATGACTGGAGCTAAGATACCTCTCAGGAGTTCGACTCCTCGATTAGTGCACTCTTAAGAACCACGATTACCTAATATTACGTAATCACTAAGGGTACTCCGAAATTTAATGAGCATTTTGCATTAACCGCGCGGCCATCGCAATTATTTTATGATTGGTGCGCTGACGTATAATTTTCAGAGTAAAACATGCTTTAAAAGGTCTCTGGCGAACACGAAGTTTGGGCAAAGTTATGCTTCTTCAGATAAGGAGTCGAGTGAATCGAAAATGTTTTGATCAATACAATTAAATAAAATTGAACTGTCTGTTTGTAATGTCAAAATACCAGTTTTTTTTTTTTAAGTTAAAACTTCTTTATGCACGTTTGTGCACTTTTGCTATGGGGAAAAAGCACCGAACTCGTGACCGTCACGCTAATAATACATATATAGATCCACTAATCTAAACATTGAGCTCTGTGAGCTCATTATTAATTTTATTGTACACCAAAATGATTTTGAAGAGTAGAAGCACAGCAATGTTTTGTGGTAGATACAATTGGCGGCCTTATCGCACTGAGGCAATCTCTTACAGGCAACCATGGGAAGGAGCGAACATAGGATATCGATTTTAGGGCAGTATGGTGTACGCTCCGTAGGTATATAATATAAGTTAAATAAAGATGACGTATCTTACATATAGTGTAAGAATATACATACAAGAGAGCAACAAACAAATAAATACATAAGCAAACATAGGTATAAAGATTCACATATAAATCGAATAAAACATACAAATACAGGACTATACTACATTAAGTCAAATAAGAAGATAACTAGGCAATTATAATATGTTGATATCACCCAGGTAATGTTCTTTTACCAGTTTCTTAAAAGCAGGCAGTGACTGTGCACGTCTTACTGTCTAATTAATGTCACCAACATGCTAATGTGACGTTTTAAGTTTGTCGTTTCGTTGATGTTTTCGCTTCTATCGGTAGTCCCATGACTGCTTTTTTTAATACCAGTAGTTTTGACAGCACATATGGCGCAATGGTTTAAGTGGTCACCTCGCCACTAGGACGCACCGTGTGTTGTGAGTTTAAATCCCACACGGGACAAAAAATTATGTGATCCACAAATAGTTATCCCGAGTCTGGGTGTTTTTTGTGTCCGTTGTTTAAATGTTTGTGAAGCGCCAGACACAAGAATATTCTAAATGCGGGAGTTGTCTTTTACAACTAAAGAATAAAGAAAGAAAGTGACTTGTGCATTTCCATCCCATCTGACGATCTTCCTCGAGTGAAAAGTAATGATCATATTATTTTTCGGCCACTTAGAAATGCTCGATATAAATAATGTTTTTTTTAATTGACTATATTCCCTTTAGGAACTAAATTCTAAAATCCGCCGCGCCGTAAATCAAGCACTCAATATTGATATTAAACGGTCAGCAATGTCTATACATAAAAAAGTAGGCAGTCATGGGACTGCCGACATAAGTGAAAACCTAAAACGACGTGTCGCGTCACCGAAACTTTGAATAAAGGTTTTTGCTATTGAGCACTACAGGCGTTATAAATTTTCACCTAATTACAATTATGTTTTTGTTTATTTTACCATATGAATTGCGCACACAATAAGTACTTTATTGAACTATGGATCAATATATGTATTATTAGCGTGACGGTCACGAGTTCAATGCTTTTTCCCCATAGCAAAAGTGCACAACGTGCCTAAAGAAGTTTTCACTACAAAAAACCTCCCTCGGCCGAGAGCTTTGGCTGTTCTAGTCACCAGCAGACTGTTCTAGTCACCAGCAGACTTTAGATATCTTCAATATTGTGGAAGTAATTCAA
This sequence comes from Callimorpha dominula, assembly GCA_949752705.1. NCBI lineage: Eukaryota > Metazoa > Arthropoda > Insecta > Lepidoptera > Erebidae > Callimorpha > Callimorpha dominula. The sequence goes on from OX457020.1 coordinate 3,934,175, forward strand.
AACGCGACCCTCCTCTAGAATCAGTTAGCGTCTCTTTTAACTTTATTTTATTTTTCTTTGCAGATCAAAAGATAAAACAAGTTCTTCAAAAGAAAATGTACTAGAATTGCAAACAAAATGACGTCTAAAACATTCCTGATTCTTCTCATCACCAGTCTCTTAATTTCAAGTTACTGTGAAGAGGTATCAGAAGAAATTAAGAATTTAGACGAAACTGAGGAAAACTTAGAAGATACAACATTTTATTCAGAAGATGATGACGAATATAGAACTACAACTCTACCGCCGCAAGAAGATGAAATAAAAAATAGAAGAATTGACCATGAAAACCCTACAGATGAAGATATTAAGAACCAAATAGACCGTTTGGTAAAAAAAGAACTTGAAGCTAAAGTCCTTCAAAATAGAGAAGAAGGTATACTAACAGAAAGAGATCAGAGTAATCATAAAATAGACATAGATGAAAGTGAAGAAAATATTACGGATGCTGTTGAAATTACACCGTCTAGCTTGAACAATGATGTTGATGAACAATCAAATCTAACCAATAATATTGACATACTAGCAAAGGTAAGTTTATACTTTGAAGTTAGGGCGTAGATCGTCAGTGTCACCTAGATTAAGAATAACGAAGCGTTCTCACTTGGCAATTTGTCTGTAAAAAAAAATCCGTGAATTTGGTTTGCTTTGTCTGTTTAACAAAATTGGTTGAATATAGCTGTAGCATCATTAGTGTGAGGGTGAATTGGAGGGCTTCCCTCCCCGATAACTATTTTTCTAAATTTCAAACTTGATCAGATACCAAGCCTTTTTATTTTCAATATGGGGTTCTTGAAAATGATAAAGAGCTAGTCATCCTAGAAAGCCCAAACCTCCGTAAATGACCGATAATCTTTAAGTGAGCGGTAGGCTTGTTTGCCACCTTAGTAGTATACTGATATACATAATTTATTAAAAACAATGAAGTAAGCTTAGTTAAGCTTGATTACCAATTAAAACTTAGTGGGCCTTAAGCTTTGTTGTCTCGCTTGCCAGAAGGCTCGCTCACTAGTAGTATAGACATAATAATTATCTTTAAAAAAAAAGTATCACCGACTTCAATATGCTTTTTAGTGTAAAAAGAGGTACTTTGTTTAAATATAATATGGGTTGGCCAACTAAACGCACTGCGCCAATGAGACAGCTATGTTTCGGAGCAAACGAAAACATCATCGATGTATACAATTTTTAATGGGCAGTATACCCTTTGAAACAAAAAAAGAATTTTCCAAATTGGTTCAGGTGTCTTCGAGTAATCGGTGAACATACATAAAAAAAAAAGATTCCGACGAATTGCGAACCTCCTCCTTTTTTGAAGTCGGTTAAAAAAATAAGCTAAAAGTTTGTATTGCTCCTTTTAACAATTCTTAGAGGTATAATTCACTTTAGTAGTCGTCTTTACGTGAGTAATCGGCTTTCAGTTAGCAAATGGAAGGCCGCAAATCAGTCGCAAATTGTACGTCACACTTGAATATGCTTTACACCGGAAACTACGGCTAGACAGCAAATTCCTGTGTCAAAATCATTGTTCGTGTATTACATTGTATATGTGTTAAGATGTAAAATAATTCACAGATAGATTCATAGATATGCTGTCACCGATTCTCATCTTCGAGACAATAATATCCTGCATAATTAGTGCTTAAAGTGTTACGTCTATTTAGTGGGATAATGTCGATTAAATGGGCAGATCAGTTGATTTGAGTTCTAGTCATAGTCGGAGAGTTTATGAAAAGTAATCGTTAAGAAACCCTTAAATTATTCATTCTATTGGTATTATTTAAAAGTGCTTCAATGTCATCGAGTAAATCGGAGTTGTGGAATTATGCGTTACTATACATTAGTTTATACTTTGGTTAACAGTAAACGCGAATAATTTTATTATGAATTTCAATGACTCTAAAAAAATTGAGCATGTATACATGTGTATATCGTGGGAGAGCCATGCTTCGGCACGTATGGCCCGGCTCGACCGGAGTGATACCAAGACCTTACAGAAAACTCTTGTGATTCTTCGTTGTAGGTGTCCATGGGCGGCGATAGACACTTATCATAAGGTGACCCGTCTGCTCATTTATATCCCATAAAAAAAAACCAAACGGATTAATGTAGACAAATTTTAATAACTAAATAATATGAATAAAGCTTATAAACCACTAACTATAATAAAGATTCAGTTGATAATAATGTACATTTCAGACAGAAACCATACCAGTGCAGACTACAACCAAAGCCTTTGAAGAAGAGTCAGTACCAAAAATGCAGAACTCCAAAGAGATAGAAACCTCTGGACCGAGGATAGCGAAATCAGACAACGGTGAGTATTCTTACGCAAGTTAATTTTGTAGGTTAATAGTCCAGTATCCAATCTGGACACTAATATAACCCCTTTCAGAGGGAATTTGAGGAATCACTTCCGAGATATTCCCAAGGGAACACAGTATTAAGTTATTGAAGAATGGTTTTTAAATCATGGGCAACGTAGAGTTGCAAGCGTCCATAGGCTACGGTAACCGCTTACATCAAGGAGGCCGTACGCTTGTTTTCCACCGATGTGGAATAAGAAAATAACATTTATCAATTAAGTGGATTAAATTAGACCAGATATCTTATTTCTTATGTATATTTCTATACATAAAAAATAAGATATCTGGTCTAATTTACGGGTCATTATCTCACCAGAGCTCATGGTGATATGGTATGACGGAATCGAACTTTTTACTTATTTATTGAGGAATGGCATAGGCGTTTGTTTTCCAAGTCACCTGATGGAAAGTGACGATGAAGACGAAGATGGCACACCCCTATCCAAGAGAAACCTATTCACTCTTCACTTGAACGCTGTAGGATTAAATTTGATTGTAAAAAATGGACGCCGGTAGTTTATTCCACACCTTGGCGACTCGAAACAAAAAAGAGCTGTCAAAGCATTTAGTTCGACTATTTGGTGTTTCGACAAAGAAAGGATGAGTAAAACCACAAGTTGTTCCATCACAGGTGACCTTTTCATGTAACCTATTCAATCCGGATCAATTCAGCCATTTTTTCTTTTTTCTTGAAAGAGTAACAAACATACATTCATCATCGCTAACTTTCGCTTTTATAACATTAGTAAGATTTTTCTTCTTACAGATCCAGACCGAAGCTTCACACCAACAGCTATAAGTCCACCACAGTCGACCAGATCTATCGTCCGCGGATGGCTGGACGACAGCTGGATCCGATCGCCGGTGGGCATCTTGGTGCCTCTGAGGGCATCGGCGCTGAACAGAGCGCTGGCCGTTTGGACTGACCTGAATACCAGCACATTAAACCTGTCTCGAGTTTGCTTCATGGCTTATGATGAAAACGGTGAGCATCTATTTTACCTGAATCTCACATCAGGCAGGGCACGGTGTATTATCTCAATTTGAACCAACATAGTCCAAGTCCAAGGTGTTAGTGTGTGGCAACATAGTTCCTAATCGGATGGATCGATTTTGATTTAGGTTTTTATGTTTGAAAGGTGGCTTCGTTGAGAATGTTCTTAGCTATAATTTAAGAAAATCTGTTCTAGAATTCGAAGATTATTAGCTCTTCTCTAATCATTTAAGGGATTCTCGAATAAAAATTTTGAAGGGATTTTAGAGCCGCGAGTATTTTAAATTTTCCTATTCTATTTACGTATGTTGGAAGTATAACAGTTTTGATCACAGATTTTTTAATATTTATAGGTACGTATTGTATGGCTATATTATGATCTATTGAACAATGACGGACTGAAATTAAAAGGCTATAAAAAACAAAAGCAATTAACCTTAGTGGTCACACATATGAAGGACGTATTTAATGACTTATCGATCGATCGTGGGTTCCGGGTTTAAAACAGACCCTTGGACATTTTAATTACGTACTGGATCATAGAAAGATTATTAAACGTAAAAACGGGACCTTTTTTTTTCGTGTAAAACCCCCACGGGTCATCACCTCACCTGAGCTAATGGTGAAGTGGTATGTCGGAATCGAACCGACGAAAACCACACGGTGTTCCGTCACAAGTTTGCCTATTGCAGGGAACCCGGGAATACAATAAGAAGGAAGCCAAAACGGGACCCTATTACTAAGACTCCACTGTACGTCTGTCTGTCTGTCACCACGCTCTATCTCATGGACCGTGATAGCTAGACAATTTTCACAGATGATGTATTGATCTGTTGCCGCTATAACAACAAATACTAAAAACAGAATAAAATAAATATTTAAGTGGGGCTCAAATACAACAAACGTGATTTTTTTGCCATTTTTTGCTCGATATTAATAACGGTATTAATATATTATGGTACGGACCCTTTGGTGCACGAGTCCGACTCACACTTAGCCGGTTTTAATTTATATTATTACATTTAATTACTTATTAGCTACTTATCGTTATTATTTTTGTATATTATGTGGTTTTTATAATCATTACGCAAACTCTCACTTAAGAGAGCAGGCAGAGTCATTTTGGTAGCTCAAATATAAAAAATTAAAACTCTCTTTGACAGAAATCTCTAACACACTCTAAAACTCTTGATATAAAAATTTCACAATACAAATAAATTGCTATTCGGTTAATAGAAATAGCCGAATTTTCAAAAGTGCATTGTACCTAGTTAAAATTACTTATGCAGGACGTCTACTTCGCAAAATGTCTACCGGTCTCAAAATGTATCTTTCTCATAATGTTTCTTTCGCAGAATGCCTCTTTCGCAAAATATCGCTTTCGCACGATGCCTCTTTCGCAAATCAATACATGTAATACTAAAATTATCTCAACTTGTAATACTAAAGTAAAGCTAAGATCCAAAATTAAGACATTAATGAACAGTTTACCTTACAACTTCAATAAATTATTTTTCTTTTAAAAATAATATTTTAATCTAATCTACTATCGCGACATTTTGCAAAAGGGGCATTCTGCGAAAGCGATCATTTGCGAAAGAGGTATTCTGCGAAAGAGTCATTACGACAATGAGACATTTTGCGCGAAGTAGAAGTAGTAGTAGTATTGTAATTGGCGAGTGCTCTAGCTGGCGTAACTGATAGCAATTGCTTATATACATAATAATCTTACCGATTTTATCTCCATTTAAAATATATATTCATGCGCTCCTTCTTACCTGTAAACAAAAGCAAATTATCATAAAATAAATGATTTATTACGAGCTTATAATGGAAGGCGTCACTCAACAAATAAAATCCAAGTTAAGGCTATCTATTATCATTAAAATAACAATGACATCAACAAACGCAAGGCCCTAATCATTAATTCTCTGTTCTTGGTCAATCTGTTCTTCATCTTCGTCAGTTCTTCTCAATACAGGGTATATATGACAATGGAACACTTACCTAAATCAAATGCAATGAATATTTTTCAAGTATTAATATGTTGACCTAGTATTGACAGAGGCTGCTGGACTGTTGTCTTGCATTATAGAGACAACGATTATGATTTTAATATGTAAATTATTAATGTTTTGTATAAACTGTACAATTAAACATGCCTCACTCCTGTTCTGTTAGTTTATTTTCCGGTTATAAGTAGATTTAAATAACAAAACGGTGTGACGAAAGTGTCACCAACACAAGTGTTTCAACATCAAAAAAACATATTTAAATGATACAAAACATTGACTATCGAACAATAGTTTTAAGCCATAAATTCTTTAGTTTACGGAATATTTCGTATGTGTTACATTTTTCCTTTACTACAAAATGGAAGGTTACGAACGATAAAGTTACTAAAACCCCCTTTTTTCCTATATAAGTAGATACATAAGGTTTTAATAAAGACCATAGACAATGATCATGACCTTAGAAATTATCAGCAATATTGTCACGACTTCTAAAAAAAAACTCAAAGTAGGATCACGAAAGGAAGGCAGGAAGGACATGTTGGCGTCCTGCTCTTTTATTCAGTTCATGTAATGACATTATGTAGCGATATCAAGATATCAAGTTCACATATGAACGGGCGAAATGGCGGGAGTTACATCATTACCATAGACAAGAGTTAACTCTTAGATCAATTGAAAATGGTCAGTGGTTACAAGTACCAATCAAATAGATAGATAGATACACTTTATTAGTGGGATATTTTTAACAGTTAGTGTTACAATGGACGGTCTTATCGCTGACTGTGATCTCTTACAGACAATCTTCGAATCAATTAAACTGGAAAAACGAATAGATGTTCAACTTCCAAAACAATACCATAAACAAAAAAGTGACAACCCTATCTCTTCTTAACCACAGAGCTGTGATAACTCTATTGGGTGCAAAAAATAAAATACGCACGTTGTTTCTACAGTGGTGGAAGATCTTACTAATATTATAAACTTGAAAGTTTGTGAGGATGTATGGATGTTTGTTGCTCTTTCACGCAAAAACTACTGAATAGCTGGACACTTGGATTAACACATAATTATGCTTCTTCTTATGCCGATATTCCCACGACATCGGGACCTACTCGGATGAGATCGCGGGGCGCAGCTTGTAGGAAATGAAAGACACAATGGGTTTCTGCCAATTCGAATTACTGACTACACTATCACCTCGTATCTCAATAGGAGAGGATAGCGAAGGGAATACGTTGTCGTTAGGGTGTACGTGTCATTAGGGTGTATGTGTGATTAGGGTGTATGTGTCATTAGGGTGTATGTGTGATTAGGGTGTATGTGTGATTAGGGTATATGTGTCATTAGGGTGTTGTGTTATTAGGGTGTATGGGTCATTAAGGTGTATGTGTCATTAGGGTGTATGTGTCATTAGGGTGTATGTGTCATTAGGGTGTATGTGTCATTAGGGTGTATGTGTCATTAGGGTGTATGTGTCATTAGGGTGTATGTGTCATTAGGGTGTATGTGTCATTAGAGTGTATGTGTCACCGAACTAAAAGCTTGATTACTTACTACGTGTATGGTCACTGCTCCACTTTAAGGGTCATAGAGTGATGTTACAAACTTATAACGTTCCTTAATTAATACTTTATCTAATACAAAAAGAATTATTCAAATCGGATTAATAGTTCCAGAGATTAGAGCGTTTGAACAAAAAAACTCTTCAGCTTAACTTTATCATTATATTAATACGTGAAAAGAATGCTTTGTACTCCATATTAAGAAAAATTCGCGAACGTAGTAACGTGAATTTTGGAATATTTACAGTTTATATAGAAGAAGTGCAGAAAGGTAAAAATTTTAAACAATGTGTCTTGCAACTTTAAAAATGATACGTGAAAACGGCTTAATGAAATTACACGCGTCCAGTAGATATTATGTGATTACCTGTCATGGTAAGTAAGTCTATACAATGACAGCTCAAGTTATACTGGCCAATTAAAAAACCATGGTCGAAATTCGACCACCACGCGATCTCTAGTTAGTATAGATATATGTATGTCATGTCATGTTGTAAAACCAACGTAAATGATGTATGTCTATTGACAAAATATTGTCAATAAAAGAAGTAAACTATTTTTAGAAGGTATTGTGTCATGTGTTACGTAAAGGAAATTAACACTCGTGGCGTAAGAGTGTTTTTTTAAACACAATAAAAACTACGCGATCTGAAATAATAATCTCTTTATATATTAACTAGCTGCGCCCAGCGGTTTCTCGCGGTTCGATGCCTTGGGAATATCAGGATAAAAAGTAGCCTATATGTTAATCCAGGTCTTCAGCTATCTACATACCAAGTTTCATCGCAATCGCTTCTGTAGTTTTGGCGTGAAAGAGTAGCAAACATCCATACATCCTCACAAACTTTCACGTTTATAATATTAGAAGGATTGATACATAATATATAAATAGATAATACTGGACCTACTATGAGAGGACCGTCTATAATGCGAGTATTTAATTTAAACTAGCAGTTCCCACCCGGCTTTGCTCGCGTGTACATATGTATATGTTTTGCGCGGAACCCTAATTATTTTTCCAAAATAAAAGTAACCTAAGTTACACCTTATGACACCAGCTATCTGCCAGTGAAAGTCGCGTGGAAATTGGTTCACCCGTGCCGGAGATTAGCCGGAAAAATCAGACAGACAGACGTAATTTTTAAAAACTGATTTTTATTGTCATAGGTATCGTGAAAAAAAAAAATAATGAGCTTAAAAAAAACTATTATTTTGACCTTACAAACATACACTTCAATTTTATTTATTTGTATTGATGAAGTATATTGGATAATCAGCTGGAAAAATATTACAAAATGGTATACTATAACAGTTTCAAAACATTTTTCCGTAAAACCGAAAAACTGAGGTTTTTAGTCATACCTATACCATTCCTTTCTCTATATATGTTTTGATAATTAATTAAAAATATTTTGTATACGTATAATAGCAATAAAATCATTCGATTAATAAAATAACTGCTTCCTAAAAGCTTAACTTTAGTCATAAATACATCATAAATCGAACCGAAGTATCCTCAATCAGAAACTTATGAGAACAGACATATTCATTAACTTCAGCTACACGATCGGAGATTCAAAGAAAGTGTCAGTCTATTTCCATACAGTCGTAACACCCAAGCAAAAAACGGCTACTCAGTTCTTTTAGTATTTTTTTACGAACCAATCGTCTAGTTTTTGCTTGACCACCAAGTGGGGCGTAACGGTGTAGATTTACATAACCAAGCAAGGTTACGCCTTTCCAAACTTTAAATAAATCAATAGTTATACTTTACGTATCGCTGCAATTAATCAATGTGATACACATTTTTATGTGTACCAATAAAAAAAATTTCAACATTAAAATTCTACTCTAACCTTCGATCACTTCAATTACCACTTATGGGACGTAGAACATCAAATACTCCTTAAGAATTTTAACGGGATACCACAGGGGAATAGCCTTGAACCAGCATCAAAACTTACAAATAGCTTAAGCTGATAGTATTATAAGTAATACGTTACATCTTTTAGTAAACGTAAGTTATTAATTTGAGTGTTAATGGCAATATTAAAATTTTGGTTGCAGGTATAAGCTGGCGATCAAAACACAATCTACATCCGACGTCATACGGGAACCATGATAAGACTGTAACAGAGGCTCTTTCAAAACTTCTACTTAAATACCAGGTAATGAACCTTTTTTTTAAACAAATGAAGCCTTACAAAATATGTCTTTGAGTATTTTTTCATTGAGAAAAGCTTAAAAAACTGGAGGGTTATAGCACATCGTCTTGATATATTAGTGGTGGTGTGTTTTTGTCTCCCAACGCAGAAAAACAAATGTTATAAGGTGATTCCGTATCAAGCTTTATATGACTGCCTTTAGCATTAAGATCTTAAATAGGTAAACCGATGTTGATATTGTTTTTTATGAAAACTATGTCCACTGCGATAATTTTTAGCCATTTTTCACCAAAATCTGTTCAGCCGTTATTAAGAAGATCATCCCTTTTCTGATGTTCTTCTTTCGAAAAACCAATTCAAGTACTAGTAGAATAGTCAATTATTCTTATCTATCATCTTACTCAATAACCATTAATAGAAAAAAAAACATCTTCTGGACTGAACATATCTTAAATTAATAAAAAACTATATGTTACCCTAGTTACCCTAGAATAAACTCTGAATTGATATAAAATGCTGCCTATTCTGTGTTCACTACATACCATCTTAATTTCCATCCACTGACACCAGGGAGTTGCAACCAGCGATTCAAGAAGCGACGGCACCATGCGAGCTCTGTCGGGTGCAGCAAAGCTGGTGCCTTACGACAGTGCACTGTTCGTGATCACTGATGGAGGAGCTGGAGACGGAAACCGACTGGCGCTGGCACTCAGGGCAGTGGTGGAGAAACGGTTGAAGGTGAGACCGAAGTCGTTTTAAGGTTTTCAGTAAGATAATCACGAATTTTGAGCAAACATTTCATGTTATTTGAGGTGTACGTGTTCTTCATCGAAAAGAAAATACCAGAACCCGTTTCGGATTATAATGTGTCTGTTTGTTTGTCAAGATCTTTTTCTCCGGGGCTAATAAAAGTATCACCTAAATAATCCGACCATAACCCCTGGATGGCAATCACTGGAAAAAGTGCTCTCGGGCAAAATTATTAGGCATATTGTCGATTGCGAATGCGATATCTAGATATATTCATATAACAGTTTGTTATTGTCGCGCGATCAATATTGAGCTCTATTAGGTATGTCCTGAGAATTCATATTTATATAAATATTTTGTTACAATAAACCATCTGTTCGACTATTTAATCTGTGTTACTAGGCACACAAAATGCCATAAGTAATTGTAAATAAATATTATTTGATATATTAATACTTAATACCGTAGCGTACAGTATTGATTGCACAGTTAAAATAATACCATTCTTTGCAGTATGAATTAGCAAATAACCAGAATGGTGACTGGTTCCTATTTTTTAGCCCGATTCCTCCCCTGGGGTTCTGTAAACGCATGGTAAAATACAACAACATGCAAGAAATGTAAGTTATTTATTTACTATAGACTTGCGATCAAGTGGTTGCGGGTTCGAACCCCACCCAGTGCACAACCGTCGTTAACAAACTCCTGGATGGTTGGCTGGAGGGTTTCATAAATAAGAATACTTGGTAATTTGTGACCCACGTTGTAGTTATTCTACTTAAAAAAAGGTAAATTATCTCCTATCTGTTAAAGATCGTTAATCAGTTGACCAGTTACAATTTGAGCAGAAACCAATGAGATATAAATCTATGATGATACCTATTTATAGCATATGATCCCTCGTTTTTTTTTCATTCTGGGTTACCAGCACTATTCCTAATTACGACGCTCAGCGCGACGGTAGATCATTCGACAGCATCCTCAGGGGTTAAGGTTTCAATTCTCGCTGTGCACATATTTGTATACGTTAATATATCTATTTGCTTTGGTCTGCTATTTTTTTTATATAGATTTTTTGGGCCTTGGGGGCGTCCCCAGAACACCGTACCAAAGTTTCATCACAATCTGATCAATGGTTTTGGAAGGCCTAGAGGACAAACATAAAAGCATTGATGTTTATTAATTAGATATGTGTATATTAAAAAACAAAGGAAATATCCTAGTATGTCTATCAGCGTAGTGGACTCCACCATACAAGCTATGCTTATTTTGGGTCTAGGAAGGGCTGTGTATACATCCCAGAATATATGTAGGTATATGTAAATGACATCATTTTTGTCACCAGGTCTACACATTATGGACGAATCCAAATTATCCAGATGCAGAGAACGAACAAAGTCTGCTTGCTCTGAAAAATATATCCAAGCACACGGAAGGAGATGTCATGCCATATCCACTGCAAGTTATTGTAAGTATTTTGAGTCTCCGAAACCCAGGTAATATCGAACACATGGAGGAATAAAAATAAGAGGAAATGTCACAATTAAGCGGAGATCCGCAACATTCACTTTAACACTATTTGCTACTCGATTGTTTTGGCCACACTGGTCCCTCTACAAATTGAGTATAAAGCCATGTTTGTTTTTAATACTTGATTATTTTTTATTTTATTTATAACCTGCCACGCACATCTGTGTATCAGCCAAAAGTTGACTGGTACTGGCATTAAGTCTGCCTCATGCAATGTATCAGCAGGAAGTGTGAATATATAAAAAAAACTATATAGGTTTTTAAAACAGAAACTCAATCAAAAAATTAAAAAATCGTCTAAAATAGGAGACAACAATTGTTTAAAATTTTTGATATAAAAATTTATGCCTATCATTTTGGGAACCTCGTAAAATACAAATACTATTAAAATTATACTATTAAGCTTCGTTTGTAAAGTAAGAGATCAACATACATCCGTCTCATTCAATCACAACTCGTTAAAAGCAATAACCATCAAAGAAATTATCAGAAAATGATAAAAATAGCTATTAAATATTAGAAAGTAATATTATACCGAAGTTAATGACACCCGTGTAATAGTTAAAATTCTTTTAAAAAACATTAACAAGAATAACAGCTGCTATACAAATTTAATATGTTAATTCACATAGAGAAAGTATTTATCGCCGGTAACCGCTTGCCACAAGGAGTGTGCTTCTTTGCAACATTAGTAGTAACCATATAGAAAAAAGTGAAGACAAAACATTTCTCTATGTGTATAACGATTTTCTTTTATAGTAGCGATTGATGCGCTCCAGTGTTTCAATAATTACAGTTTATTAAAACAAAAAAAAAAGTGTGTGTGTGTGTGCAACTCACACACGGCAGAAGTGAAACTTCAGAAACGTAGCCTACAAGAGAATGAGAAATAAAAAGTAAAATCAACACAAATAATTTACTAATGTTAATAAATTTAATTTTAGATAATTTACATAAAAGTTATTGGTTCAAATTAACATAGATATGTTAAATAATTTACATAAATTAATTAACCAACGAATTTTAATACGTAAATGCACAAAAATGACACCACGTTGACATTGACGCATTTTCTGAATGTTTCGTAGTACGTAGGCGCAAAGACAAGGATTATAGGAAACATTGTGTATTCTATGTCATTCTCTCGCAGGCTAAATCCTATTTATGAATGTTTAGGTTTTTCGTTTCATTAAATTTCGAATCACAACGATACTAAAGAAGTTTCACTTCAAAAAACGATTTATGGCGAACCGAATTAAAAAGTGAAAAAGAGTTCTCTATCCACCTCTTGGCTTCATCATCAGACCAACGTTACCAGACCCAATGTATTGCGACTCGTCAAAACGAATCATTTGACCCCAAACTCGAGGGGTTTACTAGTAGCTAGTTAATGAATCACGGTCGAATTTCGACCTCGAGACGATTAAAGACAAGGCGTTACATATCCATTGAATTTTACAGGATGTAGATGGCTCTACTAATTTAACTGAATTGGAGCAATGGTCATATTTATACAAGCAAGGAAGGCGTCCAAAACTGATTCATGATGCAACAGCAGACAAGTTTGATGTAAGTACTTTTACCCTCTGAAATAGTATTCACTCTTTAAATATACTCAAACAAATTACGATCCTCAGAGCTATAGAATAACGTTCAAAATGCGTCTCAAGAGGAGCCATGCCTAACTTGACTGTCATTAATATGCACGAACTTTAATTTCTGGTAGATCATCATTAAAACAGTATTTCTTTTTGGGAACATAAAAAACACTCAACTGAAACTGTAAAAATCTTATATCTATAAAAACTTCAATGTTTGTTTGTTCGTATTTTTGCATTGCTAAAATTTTGCATATACGTTACCAGGGATACAGCAACGGACATAGGGAATACCTGATGGTAAGTGACTAACGCCGCCCATGGGCACTTGAAGAGAGGGAGAGGGAAGGGTTAGGACCTTCGGCAACCTGACAACAAAGCATTGCTATACTATACTGCCGGTTTTCTGTGAGGCCATTGTATCGGCCCGTAAGGGCCGAAGCATGGCTCTCCCACTAGTAATATGTAGATGATACGTAAAAAACACTGGAGCTAGGAGATTTTTTTTTATGGAATAGGGGCCAACGAGCAGACGGGTCACCTGATGGTAAATGACTACCGCCGCCCATGGGCATCTGTAACTATATATACTATATATCTGTAAGAGTCACAAGTACGTCTCCGCCCTTTAAGGTGGGTATAGGGGAAGAGGGGGAGAGGGTGGAAGAGCGGGAAGACGGGAAAGGCGGATTAGAGGGGAGGAGAGGGGAAGGACGGGAATAGGGAATAGGGAAGGGTTAGGGCCTCCGGTAACCTCACTCACGCGGCGAAAAGCAATGCAAGCATTGTTTCACTGCCGGTTTTCTGTGAGGCCGTGGTATCGAACGGAGTCGAGCTGGCCCATACGTGCCGAAGCATGGCTCTCCCACGTATTGCTACATACGAGTACTCATTTGGCTTCAAGTTTTCACGCTTCATTAATTAGTCATTGACACCCATACTGCATCAAACTTAATATTGAAATAACAGCAACAATCTTTGTTGGTTTATATCTCAGTATTTTACTATTCTGCATTCGTATGTTTAACATAACCCGATAAATAATTTTTGGCCGAAAAAAACTTTTGGACGTTTGATGTGAAACAGTCCACGATAGTAATAGGATTGTTTCCACTGCTTAAAATATATCATTTAACTAGCAGCGCCCCGCGGTTTCACCCGCGTTAGTCCCGATCCCGTGATAATATCGGGATAAAAAGTACCCTATGTGTTATTCCAGGTCTCCAGCTATCTACATACCAAGTTTTATCGCAATCGGTTCAGTAGCTTTTGCGTGAAAGAGTAACAAACATCCATACATCCATACATCCACACATCCATACATCCACACATCCATACATCCACACATCCATACATCCACACATCCATACATCCACACATCCATACATCCACACATCCATACATCCATTCATCCATACATCCTCACAAACTTTCACGTTTATAGAAAGAAAGAAAGAAAATACATTTATTAGCCACACACAATAAATAATCATGGAAGAAAAAAAAAATTGTACCAAACTAAAGAAAAGAGTTACTTCCAAAACAACAACATAAAATAAAATGTGTAACTAAAAGGCCACAGCTCAGCCTATGCTATGGCCCATAAAAGTGACCACAGCGCTGATTTTCAGCTGAAGCCCAAAGACACCTCACGGACGTGTGCACAGTTGTAATTCTATACACATACATGTGATAATTACATACATACATTAGTTACATAACATATAGCCTGTACATAAAATGATAACATCAAATAAAATATGCAATTTGTAGGAACGACTAGTATCAAATTGCCAATTTTGCCAATTAAAAAATAGGAAGAGAGAACATATTCAATTTAATAAATAATAAGAATTTAAGATTAACATAGATTAAGAGGTGTAATTTAATGTTTAATAAAAAATGCTGGATTTTTGCATGGTTAAAAACAACATCTTTACTTTTAATTTAAAAGTGATACAACTAACAAGGTTACGAAGCGGCAGCATTGTGTTGCACTATATCGGAAACCACCCCTAAACGCTGTAGTTCTGTGTCTAGGTATGTGTAGTAGAACAGACCCTTCTCTACTCATGTACCTTTTGCGCTCAGCCATCCAGTCCAGTTTGGTTTTTACAATATTAGTAGGATGGTGATCAGTGATCATACAATAAAAAAATACAATGACTTTCAAAAATTAGATTAGTCAAAGTTCATGACGAAAAGCGATAATAATTTTTGAGTAAGCAAGTATTGAAATCTCCCATTACTGATTTGACATTTGAATTGTTATTTGACAGCAACAATTCTTACCGGATTCCACATAACCTATATATATTGCTATAAATACCAAGATTTGTATGAAAATAATACCGATTGTCACCTAAAGTGGTCATCTGTCTAACGAAACATTCCATTGAGTGTTGAACTACCATCTGCTACTGAATCAAGAAGTACATAACTTGTGTTACTGAATACAACATTTGCTGTATTTTGTAAATTTGATGCAGATATTTATCTACAGTCCAGAGTCATCTTTTAGTATAAAAATGATAAAAGAGGTTCAGTTATTGACTAAACACTATTTCACAGTTGCTCGTGGTCCGCCGTGGAGCTGGTAAAGTGATATCTCTGGGAATTCCAGTGGAAAACGGAGTGACTGCCCTCAGGATATTCATTGAGGGTGCCGTGGAGCATGCTGTGCTGTACCCGCCCAATGATGGTCAGTATTTATCTTACCAAAGAGTTATACATTTGAAACAAGAAAAACCTGTTCCTAATCTAAGTTAGTTCGCGAGGTCGCTCTTAGAAGCCTGTGGACGCCCCAGAAGGCTTCTGTGCTTCTGAAAGGAGCTAGGCTGGTTCAACTAGTCAGCCTTATCTGAACGCATAATGGACCGTCTATGAGTCTAAACGCGGAAAAGAGCCCTATTTCAATACCCTAAATTACTTTAAGTTCCTCTGAGGAATCTTAGTCGAACAGCACGTGCTACCGGAGTTTCTTTAAGACTGGTACTATTTCCTAGCGGAAAGTAGAAAGTATTTCTAAGTTTCCAGCACTTTAATCTATTAGATTTATATGGATGTCACAGATCAAATGATTTGTCTAGTAGTTCTCGTGGCATAACGCATTTGTAAGATCCTGGGAATATTTCCCGTTTTGGAGAGATTAGTTATTATTTTTACTGGAAATCTAAAAATGTGTGAATAAACTCAATTGTAGGTATCACACAGGTACACATCTGACTACCCCTTCGAAAATTAATGTATACCTCTTTACTATTTTTTTTTTTTTTGGTTGAACGCGTTGGTCTCTGGAATCAGATCTTAAAAGGTATTTTTATAGTTAACTGCCCAATTTTTGAAAAAGGCTATTTAAACATCACGCTGCAACCCTTCGGAGCGGAGTAGTAACCATAAGCGCGTTTAATAGTTAGTTTAATAAGAAGTGAAATAAATTATGTTTACGAAGCGGATATCATCAAATCATAAAATTGCCTTGAGAACAACTCCCGTCATTACATATCTTCAAAATGAATAGACCTAACGAAAAACTCATGACATATCCAACGTTCCCATCATAATAAATATCTTCAACCTTGTACTCACTAAAGGTATTAGCTGAACAATACAAATTGCTGTAGAAAATTACGATAACTTCAATAAAAATGTGATTATAGTTATTATGGAATAGCGCAGTTCCGGCTGGCACAATAACAGTTGAACAGGACGTAAATAATTACCATTGTATACCTTTATAATTTATTGTATATATATTTTATGCCACTAAAATTTCAAACAAGCGTGCAACTCGTCTAATGCTGTGGAAATCCCATACAAAATGTAAATGATAAAGTATTAGGGGAATGGGGATATCAGAATCTTTGAAGTTATTGTGCATCCGGAGGAATTCTTTTCTCGAGGAACAAGGGATAATGTTATTCTGAGACAATAGGAAGTTCCTCTGACCACGCAAAGTTATCAAACCTGGAGGGCAGCGGACAAGCAAATGATTTCAGTAGGTTCTAAGGGTTTAACAACAGGGTCGCTCCAACTTTAACAGTGTTTTTCAGCCTTCTTGGTAACTTCTCTTGTATTCTTCAATTGCCGCCCTGAAGGTCTAAATAACTCGCGATCTTCATGAAATAGGGCCTCGTGGGAAAATATGTCGTCCAGAATTAACGCAGTTGTAGTGGCTATTAAGCTTAACTTAATTTATTTTGAGGGTCCTTAATAAAAGAAAAAACCCTGTACGTATGTAGCATGAGAACTTTGATTGACAAATAAAGGACAAATTAAGATTGAAAGTGTTCTAAGTTAACTCCACATAGGTTAGCTCCTCTTCGGCCAGATGTTGAAGTAAATTTTATAATTAATCCAAAATCATAATTTTCTCTATCCAGCTCTACAAATCGACTTGTACAACGTGACGTCGGTGTCCGCGTTCTCCCCATCATCGAGGACTGAAGGAGTATCACCGAGGGACGTGTATCTCGAATTTCCTGGCAACATCTTCGACTTAGATACGTAAGTATTATAACTTTCTGCGGGTCTTATTACCTGCGGTAGCTTTATAGGTAATAAACCGAACTATCAATATAAAGGGTTCTACTGTCTACGTCCTGGCTTTCATCAGACTTTAAACAGTAAAAGCAAACTTATGGCTATTGAACTCATCAAAACAGATTGTATGACCTGAAACTCGGGGTTTATTAGTAGTCACTGAAGAGTTCTGCTATGCACCTCCTGGCTCCATCATGAGATCAGCTCCAAGACACCAAATTATAGTATTGTCATCCGAACTAAATATACGTAGGTAGAAGGTTTCATTTCGATACGACAAATGAATGAAATAATAGACTCTAAAAAAATCAGATGCAAGAAGTCCCAGGACTTCGAGACACCCAGACGGGGACCCAAACCCTATTGGTTAGCTACAATTTACTAATAAAAGCGTTTTATATTCATAAATTTATAATGAAATTAAAAACTCGAAAATTTCTTCAACGATTACAAAAGAGCTGATGATCTTTAAACGGCTGAACAGATTTTCTTGAATTATATCTAAGAACACTCTCGATCAAGTCACCTTTCAAACAAAAAAAAAAAACGGCCATTCGTTTGGGAGGTACGATGCCACAGACAGGCACACAGACACGTCAAACTTAATATACACCTTTTCTTGCGTGGGTTAAAAAGGGACAGCGACAGTGAACATATATCAGTATTTTTAAAGAAGCTATGGCACAAGCTATGCCTAGTTTGAGTATAGATAACGCTGTCATCTGTCACCGTCATTCTCAGAATGTCAAAAAAGTCTTCGAATCTCCTACAGATTATCAGTGCTCCCAGCATCAGAGTCAGCCTTCGTCGGCACGTGGCACCTGAGCGTGAGGTGTGACACTTGCGACTACAGACTGTGCGTGTCAGCTAAGACACTTATACACTTTGAAGCCATCGCTGAAACCGCAAGTAAGAACATTTTAATATTTTTTTTAATAGGCGAGAGCAACTGAGGAGAAGTTCTAAAAGAGATCTTACTTCATTAACACTATAGAATGTACGGATGATGGAACGGTTAGTGTTAAATATGGGTCAAAACTTTGTGTGATCGACAAATAGTTGTCCCGAGTCTGGTGTCTGCTTCCGTTTGAATGCAGGTAAATGCCACCGTGACTAAGGAATCATTCCTGTTGCGGGAACCGTCTTCGAAAAGCGCTGCTACGCCAGTCTCCAGAGTTTAATGGATGACAAAGGGACACCACTCGTGTTTTGCGATTTTATAAAAACAATAGGGCATGAATTACCAGTCACGTGTAAAGTTTTGATTATTTGAAATTTAAAGCCATATTTCACCAACTTAAAGACAATATTTTAATGACTTTTGAACTGTATTCTAAGAAAAAGGTCGTCAATTACGTACCTTCTCAACTACACGGTTTAGAAATTGCGCGTTCAACGAAAACACAAATACACGTGATATCTCAATACACCCTCCCACTTGTGATATGTAATAACTTTTGCCGAACCGCTCCCTTTTGAGCCTCACGTGATTAATTGACAATATCCTAAAGTTGAAACATATATATATGTTCAATAGTATTTGAGTAGTTATAATATTAACAGGATTAAAGCACTAACTTTTAAATAAGGTAATATCGTATTATAGAAACAAAAATGACATTTAAAATAGTATTTCAACAGCTTTAAAAGAATGAACTAAGAATAATTTAATCAATCACAAAGTCTTAGATATTTTAATCGATTTGTTCCGTTCACGTTGTATATTCGCTACAGTGAATGTGCCAAAACGTCTCTATTATAATGTGGGGATTAGAATGCCATCACGATACTCATTGGATAAAAACCGTCATTTCGTTATCTGTGCCAATATAATTATTGTTTGGTAAGAATTAAAAAAAATACACTTTTTAATGGCGAACTGAACTAAAAAGTAAACCACTGATCTCCTGGCTCCATCATCAGAGTATCGTTACCCAATCTGTTGGTAACGTCAAAGCGAATCCAATATGAGCCAACACTCAAGGGGTTTACTAGTAGCCACTGAAGTGTTCCACTATCCATCTTCTTGCACCATCAGATCAGCTCCAAGATGCCAGATTATAGTATTATCATCCAAACTACATATACATACACAGTTTCATTTCGATGCGACAATTAGAAAAAGCTTAAAATTAACTTCCAACACTAAAAAGAGACAAACATATTCATAAATAGGGTTTAGCCTGCAAGAGAATGAGATAGAATACAAGTATACAGTGTTTTCTATAATCTTTGCGCCTGCGTACTACGAAGCCTACAGAAAATGCGTCATAGTCAACGTACGAGTAGTGTATCATTCACGTGTATAATTTTAGTGCATTTGCGTATTATAATTCGTTGGTTAATTAATTTATGTTAATTATTTAACACATCAGTCTGTGTTATTTGACCAATAACTTTTATATACTGCCCTGTTGGGCTAGTGGTTAGTGACCCTGACTGCTGAGCCAGAGCTCGTGGGTTCGATTCCCATCTGAGTCTGGGTGTTCCTTGTGTCCGTTGTTTGTATGTTTGTAAAGTCTCCCGCGACACAGGAATAATTCAATGCGGGAGTTGTCCTTAAAAAAAAAAAAATTTTATCTAAAATTAAATATATTAACATTAGTACATTTATTGTGTGGATTTTAGTTTTTATTTCTCATTCTCTCTTAGCCTACTTTTCTGAAGTTACACTTCTGCCGTGTGTGAATTGCACACACACAAACTCTAATATATAAAATTCTCGTGTCGCGGTGTTTGTAATTAAACTCCTGCTCCGGCTTGACCGATTCTCATGAAATTTTGTGTGCATATTGGGTAGGTATGAAAATAGGACAACATCTATTTTTCATACCCCTAAATGTTAAGGGTACTCCACCCCTAATTTTTTTTTTTTAATTTTTAGATATTTTTTTTTTATGATACAGCATTACAAAATACATACAACCCTGAATTTTCAACCCTCTGCGATCAACCCCTGTTTTTTAATAGCGATATTAGTATTTTTACTTTCATTGGTACAATATTTTTTAAAGTATTTAACCCAGTGAAAATAGAAAGTGCTATTGTTATAATCGATTGTAATAATCGATTGCCGTTAAGTCGATGTCAAACTTTTTTTTTTATGGAATAGGGGTTTAACGAGCAGACGGGTCACCTGATGGTAAGTGTCTACCGCAGCCCATGGGCACCTGCAACTCGAGAGTCACAAGTGCCTTGCCGGCCTTAGGTGGAAGTAGGAGAGGAGGGGAGATGGGGAGATAGGGGGGAAGATAGAGAGAGGGAAGCGTTAGGGCCACCGGTAACCTCACTCGCTTGGCGAAGTACAACGAAGCATTGCTTCACTGCCGGTTTTCTGTGAGGCCATGATATCACTTCTTTGGAGCCGGCCCATACGTGCCGAAGCATGGCTCTCCCACTGTTAAACTTTAAATATGTCAGTTAAGTTCATGTAGTACTTTGAATTAAGAAAATGAATGGTTGGTGTTTTGTTATTTTTATAGGCCGTCAATAGACCACAGCGCTCCATTCTTCTTTCAGGCATAGACCCCATCCCCACAATAAGTTAGTTATTTTTTATTTGACTACGAAAATATTCATTAGAAATAATTAATATGGCAAAACAACGTGTGCCGGGTCAGCTAGTATATATATATATATATATATTAACATCACGATACCACCCTTTTTAGAAGTGAAGCAGTGGCCATAAAGGCGACACTACGGTGACCGGCTAGTCATGAGATAAACGAATTTATTAAGATAAACGAATCAGGCCATTGAACCTATCATTAAGAAGTTTTTATCATAAAATAGTTACCACGCTGCATTTCTTTATAGCCACAAAAAGTTATAATCCGTTTAGCAGCTGCTATGAGATGAGAATAAAAAAAAAACACTCTAAAAACATTTTAACCTGTGAGTACATAACTTTTTTATTAGAACCGAACTAATTTAATAAAGGACCAAGCAGTTAATTAAAACGTGTACTAAAAAAAGTCTACTAAATATAGCAATATTTTTATAACTTAGAATGTGATAAAAGTCATAACATTATGTTTTTATTGATTGCCATTTACAATTTTGGCTACAACAATAAAATATTACTCGCTAATTAATCTGTTAAAAATAGGACGCAAATAAAACGTGATCTTGTCTAGGCGTACCAAATCAAAGAAACTAAAATAGAATTATGAGCTTTGTGCTCAGACCTTAAGACCATGTCCACAAGACGGGCGTTGAACGCACGTAAACAAGAACATTTTGTTCAAGTCAATATTCAATAATAGTCAATAGTAGTAATATAAGTAGTAATATCAATTCAATAGTAGTAATATAAACAGTCCGTTTACCACTTTTCACATAGCATGAGTTCGGTGACACTTTACTTTATACATTTCACGCAGTTTATTTTTGTATAAAATAAAAATATAAAATACACACAATGAACCCGATTTGATATGGGAATAAAAATCTGTTTTAATTTTCTATCTTTACGCGCATTTTCATCAATACAAAACTCGAACTGAACTGCGACCACGTGCGTTTAACGTCCGAGAAACGCTCGCCACATGAACACTGTACAAAAATTAAACGCGCGTACGACGCGCGGCCAACACCCGTCATATAAACATAGTCTTAGTTTATGTAACAGACAAAATAAAAGAGACGACAAAAAAACCATATAACTCATTTCATTACTTACCATGGTACATTTATGAGACCAATTCACGGGCAATCGATTATCGTAATCGAAGCAGCTGGTTTTAAATACTAATTAGTAGGTATAAAAAATAATTCGGTAGTCTAAAAAACTATTAAAGTAATATTAAGTCATTTTGATAACCATATATTGTGTAGGTACCAAGGTGAAGAAAATTCAATTACCCACAATGGACCTTCGAGTTTACCGTATCCAATAATAATATAAATCATCAAAATCGAACCGCTCATACATACAAATTTCGTTTACATAGTTAGTTACAAGTGAAGATAATAACAGTGTGCTAAAAAATAATATCAATTAAATTCATAGTCACACAAACAAACATCAATAATGTAAAAAAAATATACGCACAGTTAAATCAAACAATGAAAATCAAAAGGACATGCACAACACTGTAAGGGTTAATTCAATAAACCTGATAATCACGAAATAATCAATATTGTAAAGCCTTTTAAAACTCTTATAAATACCGAATTGAATACGCCCTTATCGCATGCAAAATATAAAAAAAATATAACCTCTAAATGTCACGTTGACAGCTCCCGCCGGTAAGATGGCTTCGCACCTTTTGTGAGTCAAGGACACTCTTGCAAACAGCCAGATTCCAAATTTAAATGTCGTATTCTACCAAACACAGTTTAACCAGTTCTTTCTTATATTAATTTACGAATTATGAATTGCGAAAGGTAATTAATCGAATCGATTAAAATGGCGAAAGTTTTGTTTAAAATTATGTTTATCTCAAAAATAATCAAGACACTAGGTAGTTAATGATTAGCCAGCATTTCTTTATTAGGTAGAAGTTTTGTCATAAAGGCGTAGAGATAATTTAATTTGTTTGTTGCAATAGAAAAGCTAAAGCAAGAGATTATAGAGCCAAAAGATTAAGTTTTTAAAAAACCTATATTTTGTTTTTTGAAACAAAAAACTTGAAAATATAAAGGAGGTTGTAGAAATTCTTAGTATTATTGCAAAAACTGTCAAAGTCACGTCATATATTATATTGATCTAGACTCATCATAAGTCATAAAAATAAATAAAGTCAGAAACTTCAAACAAAGATGGCATCTGTCGAAACCAGTTTAAAGTAGAGAAGCGCACCAATGGCCGCTTCGAATTTTAAATTGTATTTCTTTTTAAATTGGTTCTTGTTTATGGTCCAGAATAAAAGCGTTTGGACTTTTTTAATTAACTCATTTTTCGTCTGTTAGTTCGTTCTACATTTGATCCTACACTTATACATTTACGATGCACTAATTCGTTAGTTTAAATTTTTTTTTAAATACATTTTATTTATTGTATATTTTACGTAAAACGTATCGAAGTTCTAATGAACTTTAAAAAGATTTTACAAATATACATTATCTATTACATACTTACGATGTTTCTCACATTTGCTAATTATTTACAACGCCTTTCCATTACCTAAACATTATAATGTCAATTGATTGATTTCCTAATATTATTTATTACTACGGATGAGTCCACATTCATGTAATCTCATTCCCGAAAAACACAAGAGCTCCCATAATTCGCGCTCAACTGGAAAAGAACCTCTAGTCTACAAGACTTTCAAACTAACTGTACCGCGCAGTTTCACCCGCATCACGCGGTCACTGCTGTGATTCTAATAGTCGTAGCGTGATGTTACATAGCCTATAACGTTTTTAAATGTCCAACTTGACCAAAATAATTTTACGGTAGTTCCAGAGAATAGTGCGTTTAAACAAATGAACAAGCAAAAAACTGTTTTGCTATATTAGTATACTAGCTGTGCTTATGTGCTGTAATTATTTAGGCTAATTGACAATACTTCCATACCACTTTTTATCCCCAGCTTTCAACCCCTTACACCCTTTTTTTTCGCATTATAAAGTAGCCTATGTCCTTTCTCAGGCTCTAGACTATCTTTGTACCAAATTTCATTTAAATCGGTTCATTCGTTTTGGCGTGAAAAGGCGACAGACATACGGACAGACAGACAGAGTTACTTTCGCATTTATATTATTAGTAAGGATTTTTAAATAGTATAGTTGTTTACTCATCAGCCCAAGCCTTGTACTACGCAATTCAAATGAGAATAGGAATTACTTTCCGCCATATTGTGATGTCATAGCTGTCAATTCGAACCAAGTGGGTACGATAAGCAAACATTTTTTTTTTTGGATCAGATATTTTTTCTATTTAAATTATGGACGACTACAAAAAGCTAAAGGTGTCCAGTATACATGTTGACCAGTCATGTACTGAAAGTCTATACAATGACTGTTCAAGTTATACCGGTCAAAAAAACACAACCATTCAAAATTTTATAAATTATGGTCGAGTATCGACCAACAGACGATCCCTAGTTGTTTTTAAAGCTATGAAATCAATAAATTCGGTAACACTAGTGCATAAAAAGTAAATAAAAAATAATTTTTTTTTTTTTATTTATTTAAAACTTTATGCACATGGAGTATAGAGGCAGTCAACCTTCGGGTGATGCAGAGAAAACAGGAAGTAGGTGCATTAAACATATTATAGTTCATTAGGTAAATATGCAAACTAAATATCGTTCAAAAATACTTAAAGTATACAGAATGAAATACATATCATAAACATACATACAAATATGTACACAAACATAATAAATACATATATATCCATACTAGCAGCGCCCCACGGATTCACCCGCGTAAGTCCCGGTACCGTGTTAATATCGGGATAAAAAGTAGCCTATGTATTAATCTAGGTCTCCAAATATCTACATACCAAGTTTCATCGCAATCGGAACAGTAGTTTTTGCGTGAAAGAGTAACAAACATCCATACATCCATACATCCACACATCCATACATCCATACATCCTCACAAACTTTCACGTTTATAATATTAGTAGGATATACATATAACGATTTAGAGGATAAACTATGGGCAAGTTGATTCTGTTAGTTGTTTGAAAAAGTTCTCGTTTACTACAACTTTAAATGAGTAACAATTGGTAGCCAACCTGAAGAACAGACTGTACGAAGGGAGAAGAGCCTACAAACTCTGAGGTGTGAGAGGGACAAAGAAAAAGAAGATTTTTAAGAAACGAAGTTTTCTATCAAGATCACTACTTAAAGACTGGAAATATGAAGTTAAATAAGTTAGGGAAGATGGGGAATTAAGAATGGTCAACAGGGCGGTGAGGGCTCGCAACATACGGCGCTGACGAATAGGCAACCACTTAAGTTATGTGCCAACCGTACTTTTCAAGTGACAGTTGACAGATTACGGTCATTGACATTCCTATTCCTGTTTGAACGCATTGTAGACATGTCTAAGTTATTGATATCGCCATCATACGATCTATACATAATAAATACATAAGTAAAATCTAGTTTCGTCATTATTCGTTCGAAACGTCGAACAATTCACGTCAAATTTAAACATGAATATTTTAAACAACTCAGCAGTTTTGTTTTCTTATTTTTGTACCTATAGAATAAAACAATGATTATTTAAATCGTATCATTGGCCATGTATCATTGGCCATGTATTATTGGCCATGTATCATTGACCATGTATCATTGGCCATGTATCATTGGCCATGTATCATTGGCTGATATTTTTTAACCAACTTGAATCAATTATTATAGTTGTCGTACACGTACGTATAGGTGGGTTCGGTACATTTTTGTAGGAAATACTAAGTCATGACGTCACGCTTTACTGTTGTCAAATTGTTCACTTTTAATGTTAATATAACGGTTAATATAAAAAAAAGCCTTCAAGTAAAAGTGCACGACAATGATCACAGTATTTTAAGTTATTTTATTGGGCGACTTGGCGAAATAACTTATTTTGAGCATAGGCATATACGCGGCGAACGAAGCCGAAAACTAGCTCGTAACATATTTCAGTTGGTAAATTACACTTAATTATAAATTCGAATTCATCAACATAAATTTGATTCAACAACAAAAAAAAATGTGTTAATCACGACACGACCTTGGTTTTAATCTAAATATAAAAATGTTACAAACAAATCTATTATTGCTATGTATAATAAATATGATAATACATGCTAGAGATCGCGTGGTGGTCGAATTTCAACCATGGTTTTTTCATTGGCCAGTATAATTTGAGCTGTCATTGTATAGACTTACTTACCATGACAGGTAATCACATATACTGGACGCGTGTAATTTCATTAAGCCGTTTTCACGTAATTTTTAAAGTTGTAATACATATTGTGCTTTTAGTGCTTTCTGCACTTCTTCTTTAGATAAACTGTAAATATTCTAAAATTCACGTTACTACGTTCGCGAAATTTTCTTAAAAGGGGTACAAAGAATTCTCTTCACGTATAGTATACCTAATAATATGTTTGATGATGATGGTTCCAACCGATTTCGGCCATGGCGACCACTTCGACCCCTAGTCGGAGAGATAGCGCTGGTGCGCTCGAAGATGGCTTATGTAACCTATCTTCGCGGCGAAACACCGTGCACAGTGAGGGCATGTGAGTACGCCATTCTCGTAATGATATGTTATGGCAGCAGGTGGCCGAGCCGGTCGCGTTTGGTATCAAGATCAGCTTTACGCAGAACCTCGAACTCGCGTACCTGGCTGTTCACCATCCTGCGCCATTCTGGCCG
This sequence comes from Callimorpha dominula, assembly GCA_949752705.1. Classification (NCBI taxonomy): domain Eukaryota; kingdom Metazoa; phylum Arthropoda; class Insecta; order Lepidoptera; family Erebidae; genus Callimorpha; species Callimorpha dominula. The sequence goes on from OX457020.1 coordinate 3,961,065, forward strand.
CTGTGCTGCCAAACGTTCCCAGCGAGATGGGAATAATATGTTTACAAAAAAAATATATATACAAATACACGTATGATATGCTAAGTTTGGGTGTTGGGTAGATATCGATGTCGTAGGATATTAGCTGTACTAATATTTGAATGCTGAAGCGTTTGTTTGTTTAGTTGAAGCACAAACTCAGGAATATACAACAGTATTATTAATACTTCCGATTATAACTCCATGGATATGTTTCACATTTCTCTACCCAAGTTTAAGAAATTAGTTCACGATTATCAAGTTCCTACCTTGAGTAATTGATAACAAATAAGGCAAATTCGGTTAAGTATATATTTTTTGGAGTTTACTCCTTAAGAATCGATTTGCATATAAGGCGCCCGGTATGAAAAAAATATGAAGAGTAAAATTTAGTGATCGGAGGGCAGCGTAACGCTTTATTGTGCTTTTTATGCTTTATTGGAGTTTACTCCTTATTCTCGACGCATGTAAGGATATGTGTATACCTTTATGTTATATATATGTGTAAATATATACAGAATATATACGGAGGGAGGAGGGAGGGTCGAGGGGGGAGGGGTGGGAGGGGAGGGAGGGAAAGAGAGAGAGAGAGAGACTCCAGTAAATTGTAAACTCCAGTCGTGCGTCGGAGCTAACACAGACATTTTTTTTTCTTCTTTGTGTTCTTGTATATTTGTTGTATGAGTTGTTAAACTAATTTACTGGAACCTCATTATGCTTATTTGTGTTTGGAATGTTTATGGCTAAAAATGACAAACCTCGTTAATTTTATTGTATTGTATCTTTATTGCATTTTTGTTTGGCGCTAAATGATAAATAATTTGTGGAAACTGTTTTGGATAATGTTTAAACTACTTGTATATTATTATTGTTGTATATTGTATCTGTTTGTTTCCCTAATAAACTAAAAATAAAACTACTGGATCGAATTGAAAAAATATTTAAATGTTACATAGCCCATTTAACGAGGAGACTATAAACGGGGAAAATTTATCTCTCTCTCTCTCTCTTATGCGACGCAGACGAAGTTGCGCAGGTCAGCTAGTCTTCTATAATTATAATACGTGAAGAGAATGTTTTGTACGCTTTGTACTTTTATGTAGAAGTGCAGAAAACTAAATTTTTTAAACGTATCGTAGGATAAAAAATGCAAAAAACAGTTATTTGTGAACTTTGACCTTGAACTTTATTTGTACACATATACAATAGCATAGCTTGATGAGAACTTTTTAATTTGCTTTTTAAAAGAGAACTCCCGCATTAGGGATATTCCTTTGTCGCTTGGGGCTCTACAAACATTCAAACAACGGACACAAAAAACACCCAGACTCGGGACAACTATTTGTGGATAACACAATGTTTGTCCCGTTTGGGATTTGAACCCACAACACTCGGTGTAGCGTAGTGACGACTTAAACCATTGCGCCATCCGTGCAGTCAAGCACTTCTCATGATTTGTTTATAAATAATGCTGTTTTAACATAGGTACAAATTTTCAGCTGTATGCGATTTTTTTCAATCTTGACTGTCTACCTTGACCGGATTATAAGACTGTTTATCGTTTATCTATCATTTAATTAGTAAGTTGGGCTAAGTGTATATTTTTTTTAAAATCTACTTTAATCACTATCTAATCTCATCGGATTTAGCGGAATCTATGCGGTCAGTAGATCCTCCTAGAAAGGGGAATTCCCCTTTCTAACTATAAAAAATCGCGATATGGCTTAAATACTGGCAAGACTGACAGTTAGTTTTTAGTAAACCCTAAACGCTTAATGAAGTTACAAGGATAGAACAAAATAATTACGGTACTAATTTATATTTATATGATTTTACCATTAGGCATATATAACGCACTGCTATTACAAGAGTGTATCAACTCAAAATGAAGCTTTTTTCAGAAACGACAGAAAACTGATTAGTCGCTTCCTGTTAAAGATTATAAAAAGTGAACACTGTATATAAATTATTGATAAAATTAAGGGATTTCTGTATTAATTAATTATTTAAAAGATTGCAGGTTATCAAGTTATTTACAATTTTTGACTTAATACTCTATTGTCTGAAAAAATAAAAAAAAATATATGATTTATTTTTAGTTGTTTTGTTGAAAAATTTGGCTTATTACAATTTATTATTATTATTTTATATTAATTGACGCGTAGGGAATTGATATTTACATATGAAAAATGAATTATCTCAAATTTACCCTATTTTGAGTTGATACAGTCTCGTAAAAGCAGTGCGATATATATATATCCTTAATCATTTGCTATAAAGAATTGTCATAATTGTAGGACAATAACTTAAAACACCGTTTCTTTCAAAATACCTTCACAAAAACCTGAACAATAACTAATTCTCAAATCAAAACTATATCTTTAAATAAGCACTGTATTAAAACTGCACTGTAATATTACATAATAATAATAAACTGATAATAACACTATATATATTACACACATTTAATGAAATTTATATTTTAAACATTAAACACGAGTATATCGAACAAAATATAATTACGAACTAAATACGTCAAACAAAATAATACGATAAGATTAACATTAATAGGGTTGACAGGAACATACACACCCACGCCAGCATCCCCGAATTGAACGCCCTCATTTTGCCAAACTATAATTTGGCAAAATGTGGGCAAAACACAGGTTATAAAAGCCATGCAAGAAGAAAACCTATTGCCGTCAACCGGGCACTTTGGGAATTAGAGATGGGAAAAGGGAAAGATAGGTATGAAAGCAAGGCAATGAATAGATTGGGAAGTGTTAATAGTTTTTTTCCTCCCTTTAATTAATTACGGTCATATTCGACCTATGGACTACTACAAGTATTAAAAATAGATACGACGACAAAAAATGTTTATCTAATCTTAAAATTACATATGTTGTTATATATAATATATTAACTACTTTATTACTCATTACTATTAATAATAACAACAGTTTCGTCGGACTTCATAAACGGGAGAAGGTATAATGTTTGTTTCTAATAATAATAATTTGACACATCTCACACACGACCGTCTGATCCGAAATAGGCAGAGCCTGTACTATGGTAACCAGACTGCTGATAAACATACTTATATATTTCTAAATACATACATACATATCACTACATATTATAAAACAAACGCGTCTGTCTGCCTGTTCGCGATAGCGACTGAAAAACTACTGAACGGATTTTCATGCGGTTTTCACTAATAGACAGAGTGATTCATGAGAAAGGTTTAGGTGTATAATTTGTACCCGTGCGAAGCCGGGCGGGTCGCTAGTTATAAAACAAAGTCCCTCGCCGCGTCTGCGTCTGTTCGCGATAAACTGAAAAACTACTGAACAGATTTTCACGTGGTTTTCACTAATAGACAGAATGATTCATGAGGAAGGTTTTGATGTATAATTTGTACCCGTGCGAAGCCGGGGCGGGTTGCTAGTTACAAATAAAATACACCCAGACACAAAACACCTCTGGCTCAGGAGTCAGGATCACTAACCACTAGACAGGCCAGGTCATTTTCTTCTTCTCGGAAACAACGTAACTGATTTTGGTTAGTGCCTGCACAAAAATTCTGATATGATTCTTCTAACAAAGCCTCTCATCCAAATGAATGTTCAGAAATTGAATGGTCTCAACCTGCTAAATCGGGACATTCTCCGCCATTTTACACAGCGCTACCTAGACCCAAACTAATATTAGTGTGAGAGCCATGCTACGGCACGTATGGACCGGAGTGATACCACGGCCTCACAGAAAATCAGCAGTGAAGCAATGATTGCATTGCTTTTCGCCTCGTGAGTGAGGTTACCGAAGGCCCTAACCCTTCCTTTTCCCCTCCTGGTTCTCTGGAACCCTTCCTCTATCCTCACCTTAAAGGCCGGCAACGCACTTGTGACTCTCGAGTTACAGGTGCCCATGGGCGGCGGTAGTCATTTACCATCAGGTGACCCGTCTGCTCGTTTGCCCCCTATACCGTAAAAAAAAAGCATAGCCTTATTGTGGGTTCTATAACACAGATAAACATACATGGACCTTTTTTTCTAAATACATTCATTTTATACATAGAAACGAAGACAAAACCAGATCAATACCAACAGACATATTTCTGCGTAGAAATATTTGCTCTGAGGGTGAAGCAAACCCGGGAGCTGAACGTTCATTGAATAGCAATTCACAAACGGTTAGTGCCAACTGCCAACCCTAAGGAAATGCACGTTGAATCTTCATAAAACTAAACACGGAAGGCCGACATTGGGCCAAAGGTTATCTACTGTTATCAGCGGCGGAGCTACTGAATGATATTGAAATAATACGAGTGATAGCTTCTTTACAGCCACGTTATTATCTTTGGATTTGTCGCGACTTCCACATACAGTATTCTTCAACATAATTTAGCCAAGACGAGCTGAACTACGTGGTAACAAAGTTCTCGCGCCGATAAGTATATATAGAACTTCCCAACATCAACCGTTGGGCCGCGGTTTGCCAGGCATGAACACCTCGCCTGGTCGGAGGATTCTCCCTTTGCGTTGGAGGGACTTAACACACAGATTTATGAAAAAAAAAACTCGCACACTTATGTATTTATAGAGTATCTAAGCAGCGAATCTCCAGGCGGACTGATGGAGACCGCGACCAGGCAAACGTAATGTAGGGCGCCCTGTGCCACGATGGACCAACGTCTTAAAGAAAGTGGCTGCCTAAGACCGGGATAGTTGGCGCTCCTTTTGGGAGGCCTTCGTCCAGCAGTGGACGATGTTGATGATGATGATGAAGCAGCAAGTTAAAGTAGAGCGACGCTTATCGATGATTTTATTATTTTCGGCCTAAATTATAATTGCGTAGATTTTGAAGAAGCTTTAAATGGCGTATGCAATGATAACAAATAAGTAACAAAGACTACAGTGATCTGTTACTAACAAGTGAGTCGAGTGCTTAAAAAAAATAGGCAGTCATGGGACGTGAAAATAAATACTTATAGTAAACTAGCAGCGCCCCGCGGTTTCACCCGCGTAAGTCCCGATCCCGTAGGAATATCGGGATAAAAAGTAGCCTATATGTTAATCCAGGTCTCCAGCTATCTACATACAAAGTTTCATCGCAATCGGTTCAGTAGTTTTGGCGTGAAAGAGTAACAAACATCCATACATCCATACATCCATACATCCACACATCCATATATCCATACATCCTCACAAACTTTCACGTTTATAATATTAATAGGATATTGTAAACAGTCAAATAAAACTTGCGCGATCTGTGAAAATTGCCTTAACTAATATATGGATAATTAGTATATATCAAACTACAGTAGTATCGCGCGCAGAATTCACAGATGGCGTAAAAATATTTTTTTAAACATATGAAACTCGGACACATTTTCGATCAGGGTCACGTGTCCTGACGCGAATTTAACATTTTTTACCCATACCAAAAAGTGCAAAATTAACGATTACCATCTTTTCATTTCAGATAAACTCAAATTCCACATATCAGGGCCCGTTGCCAGCGTGAGAGAATCCCAGCTGGTGGATGAATATGGAACGGAATTAGCGAAACTAACATTCAAGTAAGACCATTTGACATTGATATAGGTAGAGGAATAGAGGCTTATTCTCCTAACTTGAACATTTGTATAATATAACAATGGCTTAGTAAAAAAACACGCTTAGATGGCGAAACCAATGAAACAGTAAAAAATCAAATGACCGTCCTACTAATATTATAAACGTGAAAGTTTGTGAGGATGTATGGATGTATGGATGGATGTTTGTTATTCTTTCACGAAAAAACCACTGAACCGATTGCGATGAAACTTGGTATGTAGATATCTGGAGACCTGGATTAACATATAGGCTACTTTTTGTCCCGATATTTCCACGGGATCGGGACTTACGCGCATGAAACCGCGGGGCGCTGCTAGTTACCAATAAATCTGTTAAACTCGTCGTCATATGAGTCTAAATTCGAGGGGTTCACTAGCAGCCACTGAAGAGTTCCACTATCCACCTCCTGGCTCCACCATGAGATCAGCAATAAGATGCAAATTATAGTATTGTCACCCAAACAACATATACATACAAAGTTCCATTTTGATACGACAATTAGAAGGGGGGGGGAAGAGTGGGAAGAGGGGAGAGAGGAAGAACGGGAATAGGGGAGAGGGAAGGGTTAAGGCCTCCGGTAACCTCACTCACGCGGCGAAAAGCAATGCAAGCATTGCTTCACTGCCGGTTTTCTGTGAGGCCGTGGTATCGAGCGGAGTCGAGCCGGCCCATACGTGCCGAAGCATGGCTCTCCCACGTAAAGAAGTAGGTTACAATTTACTTCGAAGACTTGTTTATATAGTTAGTTTCAAGTGAAGCGAATGAAAGCGTGTTAATACATTCTAGAGATCGCTTGGTAGTCGAATTTCGAGCATAGCTTTTTCATTGGCCAGTATAACTTGAGCTGTCATTGTATAGACTTACTAACCATGACAGGCAATCACATATATTGGACGCGTGTAATTTCAATAAGCCGTTTTCACGCAATTTTTAAAGTTGTAAAACATATTGTTTAAAAATTTTAGCTTTCTGCATTTCTTCTATGTATAAACTGTAAATATGCCAAAATTCACGTTATTACATTCGCGAAATTTTCTTAAAAAGGGGTGCAAATAATTCTCTTTGCATATTAATATAATGATTATTTAACTACAAATTATTGCCATTTGTATAAAGCTAATGTAGCACACACATATTAGCTACTAACAGCCTCGCAGCTAACTGACCTCGTTATTTGAAAATCCATCCTCTCGTTGGATGAACCGAGAGTATAAGGATTTCTAAATAAAACAGAAAGTGAGATAAAATTGTCAAAAATTGCTTCCTCATATTCCAGCTACCAATCAATTGCTGGAGAAGGTCAAATCCTGGAGAAGGACCAAAACATTGAGCTGGTAGCAGACGTCGACCTACCGCCGGCAAAGTCTTCCAAGATCTACACCAAAATCCTCGGGAGAGATGTGAGAGGTAATTCCAAAATCAATTAATGCTGTGAGGGCAAAACTGGCAGAAGATCTGCTTTCCGACAAATGGAGTCGCTAAACATTGTAGTCAACTCCCGTAGCGGTTCGTGGGGCTGCAATCGCCGTCTCCTAGACATCTTATAGACCTCCAGGCTGCAAAAAAAACCCAGAAAAACTTAAAAACAATGTGCTTGATGTCGAGTTAAACTCAGTTCAAGGAAAATCAAGCATAATCTTATTCTACCTGACCCAAGATGCTGTCCATATATACATTTATCACCAAAAAAAACGTTATTCCATAGGACAACCCTTCGTCCGCCTATCCGGACCTCTAGTCCAGCCCGAAGTCCGCCTGGGAAGGTCAGCAGCCATAGTCTTTCCAGACTCTTTAAACGATCTGGAGAGAGCTGAGGAGTTCAACTCCAAAGCGTACAACAATCAGTTGCGGTACAACGATAGTGATTTGCCTTTCAGCAGGATTTCACAGGTAAGACAGTGGTGCCGATTCTGTAACACCACTCTCTAAACTATAATCTGACTAAATTTACTTCATACAAGATGTAAAACTTGAACACTTTGAAACAAGCTCTTATTTCAAAATTAAACAAGTAGGTAACATATGTCGTTATCGAAATAAGCAATTTATTTGTCGACTATAGGCTGACACGCTTAAATAAACTTTAACAGTACGTTCGTAGGTGCCGATAATATAACGTTATTTTAGTTCGTCTTGAACAAGTTTTTATACGGCACTTGAATAAATGGGGACCCTTGCTTCATGGCAATTATACGGTATTTGAATAAATGGGGACTCTCGCTGCGTGGCAATAAAGTTGAGTTTAAGCTGATAGGTTTTAGTAAAATTTTTGCTGTTAAAGAAAAGTTGTGCTGCGAAATAGATGCCAGTTACAAATAGACCTTGTTACGAAGAAAACAAGGTTAATTTCACCTGAAGAAATGAAGTCAGATTATAGTTTAGTGAGTGTGTCATAGAATTACGGCCAGTATTATCCTAACAAATATTAGAAAATTCTAATGTTTGTTTGTTACGCTTTTACGTCTTAACTATTCAACCGATTCTTATCAAATTTTGCATACACGTTGTCAGAGATATAAAAAAGAACACAGGGTACCTTTCATCAATAAAAAAACTACTGTACCCGAGGGACACATGCCTGTATTCTGGGAAGTCTGAGCCCTGTATTCTAATTATAATGTTACGAAAGCCTAAAACGGCCTGCGGGCGCCATCTGTTAACGATTAAGCGGAACTAAATTGAGACCCAGGGCGCCATCTTTGTACAAATAGCTTTTAACTAATTTACGGACGTTTTACTGTGCTGTAGAAGGTTCCAGAGGGGTCGAGTCAGATAGATAGTACGAGATGTTGCAAGAAAGTTCACAAACTTTATATGAAATGTTTTTCGAACATTTTTTGAAGTGAGATTGTGGTATGGACACTTAGTTCGAGTTAAGAGATACTACGAGTTAACAAGTGCAAATAATAGCGAATATTAGTGAGAATGAATGTAACTGTGACTTGTGTTAATTGCGATTTATTTAAATAAATTGTCTATTTCGTAATAAATCTGAGTATTAATGATACAGATGTTACGAGTATTATTTGATCTTTACAGGTGATAAATCAACAAGGAACTTTGCTCACGACCATACAAATTGGTCTAGCTTCCAGACTCTATGGCAGTCCTGGAGACAGATTACAGGTGACTACTACCCCCTCATTGACAGATTAATCATGGCTTCATTTACATAACTGGCTGATTACATGTGTTTCATTATTATATATTTATCTATGCTGAAAACATTATTTAAACACGGTGGCGTCAAATCGCTCCCCTTTGTTTCCATCGAAGAACGTTTGAGGTGACGGACGCGCAAAAAGTATCTACCCTGCATACCGTCGAAATAGAACAGTGAAACTGAAAACTGTAAACTAGGTATAAAACGTTTGTAACGTATATATCCTGGACGTCGTCGCATTCGTATACATTAACAACAATCCAGGATGAACCGTAAACCCTGATGGTGGTGACGGCCTATGAGGGTGTCTATACGCACAATAAAAAGGCTACAACCGTTTCCTTGCCTTCTCTAGCCTGCAGCTATTTTTGTGACGGGTTATAATACTTCATTGAAGAAAAATGTTACTCAGTGCTCTCCTTTAAAAACGGTTAAGTGCTGTTTTTCTCCTGTTTGACAATATTTTTGTAACCAACTATGAAACTGTTCTGTGGTTTTAAAACACACAGACTGTTCGGTGCACACAATTACTCTGTCTTGAAAGACTTTATAAAGTTTTAAGTTTCAGTTTATATTTTCAGTTACACTTCGAAGTGACGAACTACAGAGAACAACGAGTGAGATTCGACTTCGGAGCTGTTGGAGAACTGAGGTTCTTGACTGGCATCAGCCCCAGCTCGTGAGTTAAAAACCACTTTTATATTCTTCACAAATATGGCTTCACATATTTCCTTTTTTTAGATTGCCTGGTGGTCGAAGTTTGGCGATAATTCATTAAAATCTGAATGTTTTATTTTATTTCATTGACCTATTTGTAACAAAATCAAGTATTTTCATTATCAGTTTAACCGCCATTTTAATAAGAGTAGAAAAAATTATCTTCACGTATATAAATTATGTTTATGACGACTATGACCATTATGCAAACCAAATCAAAATCATTTATATCAATTAAACCATTACAAGTATTTTTGAATTGTCAGGTGTAGTAGTCAGGAGTAGTAGTCAGGAGTAGTAGTCAGGAGTAGTAGTCAGGAGTAGTAGTCAGGAGTAGTAGTCAGTCAGACTAAGTCAGTCGTGAAGCTAGTAGCCAGTTCCAATATGTAGAACCTGAGGCAAAGAACAGGGAAGAAACTCCAAGGACACTCTTTTTCAACATGTTTTTTAAAAGTCTCTGGTTACATTGCTTATATGAACAAATTAAATTTTAATGTGAGGACAATGTAACGTATTGTTCTAAACTATAAACAGTCGCGCAAACTACTACTATATGTAAGTAATAGCAGTTCGGAGATGACCAGCCCCATCCAACGGCACTCGTTCAAGTATGACGCTTGCTTGATTTATTTTAAATAAAATATGATTGATTGCATCTTAGTCACATCTTTGATTAAAACATAGGTCTACAGGAAACTAGACTTACAGAGCGTAAAATACAAGCACAATCTATATATAAAAATGATTTCCTATTTCCCTTGGTCACGCCATAACTTGGGAACGACTTAACCGATTTCAATCATCTTTGTTTTATGTTTTCTAATACTTTGTAGAAGGTTCTTAGGGAACGAACAATTTATTAATTTTTATTAAATTTGGATGAACAGCTAGTATGCAATATTAACTCAATACCATCCTGAATCTAGTGTCAACTTTCAGACAAACCATACCCTCGGGACAAACAACCAACGTGATAGTCAGTGTAACAATACCAACTACCGCTCAGCCAGGAGCCAGGGACACCATCACCTTTACTGCTTATGGTAAGATATACAATACAAGGTGTAAGTGACCACGGAACGAAAAACTTATGCAAACGTCTTTGTGTGGATACCTGGATACTTATCTCGTTGTAAAAGTCAGTTCCTATTTTTTTTAGTCTGGAAGAAAAAAGAATTTTCCAAATTGGTTCAAGCGTCTTCGAGTAATCGGTAAACATACATAAAAAAAAAAGATTCCGACGAATTGAGAACCTCCTTCTTTTTTGAAGTCGGTTAAAAAGTAAAAATTAACGCAGTGTTACTAAACAGACAATCATTTTCAGGGAATGAACAGCTTTCAATGGCGGCCTACGTTTATGTCTCCAACTCGGTAGCTATTATTGACACCTTTGCACCAGAAGTAAGGCATAGCTTCCAGGGTACGTGTCTTGGAAGAACTGGAGACGACTGCGCTTCGCACACCTGGGCGGTGACCGTGGTAGCCAGGGATATAGGAGCAGGTAATGTTATAACAGTTTTATGACTGGCATGTTGGCCTTAGTGGTTAGTGACCCTGACTGCTAAGCCAGAGGTCGTGGGTTCGATTCCCACCCAGGACAAATAATTGTGTGATGAGCACGATAATTTGTTCTGGGTGTAATTTATCTATAATATATATGTATTTAGAAATATATAAGTATGTTTATCAGCAGTCTGGTTACCATAGTACAGGCTCTGCCTAGTTTGGGATCAGACAGCCTTGTGTGAGATGTGTGGAGTTATTATTATTATTCTCTTTATTTATTTAATATACACAAATTACATTTATTTAATATAAATACATTTACAGTATAAAAAAAAATACAAATATATTTAAAAATATAAAAAATAGTATCCCACCGGTATCGGGTGCAGGGACCAAGCTACCGGTGGTTAGGGTCCCAGTGACAGAAACCTCCTCACTATGCGTCCCGTCTGCCTTCTGCATCAGGCTCTTAATCCAGCTGCCTAACGTGAGCCTCTGAAGGTGTTGGTCGAGGCTCTTAGCAATTAACCCATAGGCCGAAATGACTATCGGATTGCTGAATCCACATCCCACATGTCGACAATCTCGTGGGATACGTCCAAATATTTTATTTGTTTATCTTTTTCTGCTTTTAAGGGATTGTCGTCATGGGGAATGGTGATGTCAATAATATATATATATTATTATTATTATTATTTAGTATCTTACGTGCGATCTATCGTATTGACGACTTTCATGAAATGGTCGCATTTCATGATTTCAAAACTGACCGTATCGTTTCAAAATTAACGTTTGAAGATACGCCAATTCACGTTTGGCCATTTCGTTAACATAGGATCTTCATGGTACAAAAATGAGTTCTAAATAATGAAGGAACTTAGATATTGGTCTTTTTGAAAACGATATTTCACTGCTCTTATTTTATGTGAATACGTTGACGACATCAGCGCCTCTAGCTGTGAATAATGTATTTATTTTATGATATGATCACTATTGTTTTTTTATTTTATAATATAGGGGACAAACGAGCAGACGGGTCACCTGCAACTCAATAGTCACAAGTGCGTTTGACCATATATCAGGAAGTGATCGTGTGTTTAACTGTTCATATCGTCTAACGCTAATTATTCATTAATTTGGCCAGACCATATCATAAAGTAATCAATTTAAAAATCCGGCCACGATAGTTGTAGTATGTATACTAATCATCGCGCATTATCTCAGCTAGATGGCGCTAAAACAAATTTCAGATTTTACAAAATTTTGATTCAAATGTTTCTCCAGGTCTCCTCCGCCTCTCATCCTCACCTATCGGCTTACTGTACAATGGAGAGTTCACGGCTGGGAGCAGAGAGGAAGTAGTAGCAACATACAGGGCTACTTGCTGCGCACCAAGACTTCTGATCAGCGCTGTAGATGCTTATGGAAATGCTAACAGCTACACGATTGATATTTCTTGTAAGTTACTTTTTGTGACGATATAAAGGTACTCATAATGAGATCTTTTAACCGAATTAAAAAAAGAGGAGTGCAATCAATCAACACTACAAACGTATTTAACCAATATTTTTATTTGCAGGGTACCTAACCGAATCAGCAATCGCCGCTATTGTATTAGGAGTTTTCCTGGCCATCGCACTAATAATTCTGCTGATCCTCCTAATATATTGGTGCGTGAAGAAGCGACGGGAGTCTAGAGAGCTACCTAATTATAATACTAGGAGCTAGTTTGTAATGTGACCAATATATTTTAAAGAATTATTGCTAGAATATGTTTGTAATCAGTAGTTCATGTAGAAATCACATGTAATGGCATAATTAAATTAGGAATAATATGTAAACTTACTTAAAAAGAGAGTCCCGGTATAGCTTTATAAGTATAAGTATTATTATACGAGTGTACCGGTATACCGGTATGACAATACCGGTGTACCGCTATATCGGTATAGCAATACCGATGTACCGGTATGACAATAACGGTGTATCGGTATAGCAATACCGGTGTGTCGGTATAGCGCAATACCGGTGTATCGGTATAGAGCAATACCGGTGTATCGGTATAGAGCAATACGGCTGTATTTAAAAACATTAATAATTAAAACATCCAAAATTAAATATGTACGTGAGTCATGTTCCAATACTATCTCTGAAGATTCTGATAAAATTCCTTTTTAAGAGACGTGATAACTGCAATTGAACTACTGTATTTCATTTACTGTGACAATTCAAAAGTCTAAACGTATAGTGAAAACGTAACTTATGTGATTAAAATTAAGTGATGATGTTAAAAATAAGTTACCTTTATTATTTAATTAATTAACATTTCATATTAAGCTATATTATGTCGCTAGATATTTTTATTTTATTGTGTTAAAGTATAAAAAAGACTTTTCATAAAATAAAGGTCTCTGCTCACTATACCGTAAAATAATAACGTACAAAAATATGTATACATTAGAAATAAAACAATAAGTAAAGGATTAATAAGAAGGACAGCGTTAAAAATGGTCGAGTACGTACAAAAAAATCTGAGAAGCGTGAGTCTGACTCGCGCACCGAGGGTTCCGAACATACTTGTATGTGAGCAATTCGTCCATCTCGGGCATCGATTCTCGAAGAATATTGCCCGTTTTTTCGGAACGATAAACTTAACTTTGACGTTCTAAAAATACTCTCCGATACATCGATGTACGTCACAGTAAATTTGCCAAGCACAAAATAAAAGTCTGTAATCGCAAAAACAACATTTTGCTATGTGATATAACAACAAATTAACTACTTTCGGATTTTTTCCTTCACTTGTTCTATGATATCTTGCTTCTTACTAATCTTAATGATTCTAGGTCAGGGGTCGGCAACCTTTTAAGTCGCAAGAGCCAAAATTACAATTAACAAAATTTTTAAAAAGCCAGTTGTGCGTCGTAAAAAAAATTTGATGACCTTTTATTTTTTTGGCCTCATATACAAAATATTTTGGGACATTCTTGGAGTTGTTGCGGATAAAAGTATGAATCTAAAAAGATATAATAGTTGCGTATGGAACTAAAGAGCCACAACTTCACATCCAAAGAGCCGCATGTGGCTCGCGAGCCGCAGGTCGCCGAACCCTGTTCTAGGTCAATGGGAAGTACCCTATAGGTTTTAATTTACTTTCGAAGTGTTAAAATTGGATAAAATATATGGCCGTATATTTTAATTACGACGACTTTCAAGCTTGATTATTTTACAGCTCAAGGGACCACAGACAAGTATTTGATGTTAATTTCAACTTGATACCTCCACGCGTTCCTGAAAAATAGTGTCTTGACAGTCAGACCAACATACAGATAGAAAGAAGGACAACGAAGGGATCCTTTAAAGGTGCATTTTTTTCTTTTGAGGAACAGAACCCTAAAAATGTCATTAGTACGGATACAGCTAAATAGCTGTTCTAGCTAACTACGCAATAAACTGTAAATTCGCACTATTAAGTACGAAAACTTATTTGATTTCACTGCGGCTCGTGAGCTGAAATTTCTAGATTTTGGGTAGGTATTTTTTATTATTAACTCAGTAAAACTATCAAATTACGTACCACTAAAAGAAGAAACTCTTGAAAAATGTCCATTTATTGACACTAAAACCGTTCATAGACGATCAACGGTTTACACTAACAATTTTTATGGGACTTATCAATTTAAAAATCTGACAAATGGCAAATAAAAAAGGTTATTTTTTAAATTTTAGAAATTACACCTTATCCCTTCCTCATAAATCACAATTCATTTGTGAAAAGCGTATGAAAATCCGTTAGTACTTTTGGAGTTTATCGCGTTCACACAGACAGACAGACGCGGCGAGGACTTTATTTTATAGTAAGGGCCTAGTGAGTTTAGACCTTTTGACATTGAATTTGTAAACAATTTGTTTTATTTTTTTATTATTATTTATTAGTTTTACAATTAATGGCAAAAAATAACGTGTAGGATGGTGGATAGGAAGTCTCCGAAACAAATATTGCACCTTCGCTCAAATAGAATCAAAATTAAAAAAAAATATGCAATTTAACTATAAAATTATAAACATACAGAATTACGTACATACCTTTACAGATATCAATAACAACTTTATTTTTTTCATTTCTGATAGTACGAGAGCTGGTAAACAATTAAGGGTAAGTTCTTGAGACACTATGAAAATTTGTAATAGTCTTCGAAAGATCCCTGAATAATAAAGTCGAGATCTGGCTTAAGGTTAGGGGCCCCTACCAACCCTTGAATTTATTTAAAAAGATTTTTTTAATTAAAAAAATGTTTTAGAGGCATTTTGAAATTTGAGCTTTTTTAGAATTTAAGTTTGAGCTACGCGAAAAACTTACAAAAACGTCTTTCTGTGGATACTTATCAAAATACAAAAGTCAGTATATCATAAAAATGCGAGATGAAGGATTTATAGTCATTAGTTCCATTTGGCGCTACGCAATGTAAGCTTAACAACCGTAGATATTATTTTTGTGCGGTACGGTGAATGACCTTAAACGCTGATTGCATAAAATGTTTAAATGTTGTTTGATTGATTACATTGCAGTTTTTGGTCGTATGTGGTTTTCATAGATTTTTTTTTCCAGTAAAATGTTCTGTTTACTTATTGTCAAATCACTCTTAACCAACAAAAAATTAAGTTATTAAAATAATTATGAATTTTCCGGCAAAAAATTCCAATGATTTTCGACTCAGAATGATGACCTGAATACGCTATTTCAGTGTTCGGTACGGTGTTCCTTCCACCCTGTACAATACATTCTCGATCATATGGCAGGTGAAAAATGCCATCAAATTGAAGCATGTCTCAAGAACCTACCCTTAATTGTTCAACAGCTCTCCTACTAGATCCAATCCAAAAAAAATACCACACCTTTGCAGTTTGATATTTTTATATTTATGACACTATTTAAGTAAATGTAATAATTATGGTACGAGTATAGGTGCAACACAACACAGGGCATAACACAATATTGTGTGTGACAATTATATCAATTATATTAATGCAACTGACCTTGCATTAACAACCTTGATGGTCCATCATATTATATTCTATATTTTTAAGCTCTAAATGGGTCACTCCTAAAAGGAGTCTTACAATTTAAAAAATCACAATGTATTACGGTAATATCTAATCAGATTGCGTCCGCGGCGTCCGCAAATATGTCTGTTATATCTAAAATATCTAACATAAAAATCATTGGACACGTACATTGTAATTCGACTTTAAAAGGGTCTACACTCATGTGAGTGAGGGCACTTAGACTTAAACATTCAGGTGCGTGGGCGCACTTATATTTACATTAGTTCAGCAAACGTCCCAAAAAAAAATAATACAATGTTTTTTAGGTATAAGTACCAAGTAAACATTCAGATGCATTTAGTAAAAAACCGGCGAAATGAGAGTCGGACTTGCGCATGAAGGGTTCCGCACCATTGTACAAGATTTAATACTATGTAGGTACTTTTTAATTTATTTTTATTATTTGTTGTTAAAGCGGCAACAAAAATACACATTTTGTAAAAATTTCAACCGTCTACCTATTACGGATCATGAGGAAGAGCCCGCTGGCAGACAGACAGACAGACGGACGGACAGACAGCGGAGGCTAAGTAACAGGGTCCCTTGGTTACGGAACCCTAAAAAGCTGTAGTTTTGACATTAAAATCAGCCACTTCAATTTTACTTATTTGTATAGATTGATATACCTATTACAAGTCGTTTAAATAGAGAAATTGCATATTCAGTGGTTAACGTTTTTATCCGATCATTAACTAGAGTGCGCAGCTTGTAAATACACTTTTAGTGCTTTGAGAATATGTTCTAATAAATACTAATATTACTTTGTTTATTCAACAAGTATTCAAATTATAATCCCCGATATGTCATTAGAATAGTATCAATGGTTTAGCCGAGAAGTGGTATCAAATTTGCAGAAATAGTAAGTTTGTGTACTCAACTACAGCGATAGAGCCTGAGTAACTCCTCGACCCGCCGCCGCTGCAGTCGAGGACGTAGCCTTACATTCACATAATATTAATCGGATCATCCTACAACATTAAAAATAAGTATTTTCTACTAATACGGGTAGTACAATAAAAAATATATATTTAAATAATTATAGTCGTTTTAAAAAAGCCATATTTTGTAAAAAATCTTTGATTAAATAAACTTTTAATTATTTATTGTGTGTTATTTTGCCATGGAATGCCAAGAAATCACAACAACATTGGACAGTAGAACAGTAAAACTACTCGAAACCCATAACCCTGTCGAAAAACGAGTATAAGAAGGCGTTCTACTCGATACTAAGATACAGTTTGGTTTTTGGACCAGACTAACCCATAATGCTGACCATCAACGGACAGGAATGGAGAGCGAATTGGCTGCAAGTAGATCCTCTTTCAAAAATCACACCGGTAGGGGCAGACGGTAGATACCGTGTGCGAAGACCAGAACACCCGTAACTATTACTACCATCAGACACAAATATTGGGCTGCGCGGAAAAGAAGTCTCTGAATCAACAGAGATGGCAATGCGCTCAGGCTTAATGACTTGCTCACTTCTCGAAAATAGAAAAGTGTTTGATCCATTTGAAATTTGCTGGATCGCCAAACTGGTCAACAGCCTCTCGCTGAAAGAGAACTGATGTAAGAGACACTGAGCACCTTGACTATTGTGACCTTGATGGAGAAGTACGAGGATGTACTAGTAATTGAGTGTAGTAAAATTGACATTCCGTACCTCCTTTTTCAAATTTCCCTATTGTAGCTCGTGGAAGGTATTTTGTGTAGAATATCTTTATGTAAAAGGTTTTTTTGTATCTACTCTAGATATAAGAAAGTGATATGATATTGTAAGGAGTAATTGCTATAGTAACAGCTATATTAACTGATCCAAAACGTCTAAGATGTCTGGCGACTGGTGACGTAGGCAAGAGTGAGAAATGTTAGATGAACACGATTTGATACTTTACTTCAAACACCCAGAGATAAATACATCGGTGATCTCATAAAATGAAGTACATATATACAAAGCTTCCATTAGAAAGACAACCAATAGAAGATGTAGAAAATATGACTCGTAGTGACTTACATATCCTGCTTAATATTATAAACGTGAAAGTTTGTGATGGATGGATGTTTGGATGTTTGTTACTCTTTCACGCAAAAACTACTGAACCGATTGCAATAACACTTGGTATGTAGATAGCTGGAGACCTGTATTAACGCATAGGCTACTTTTTATCCCGACATTACCACGGGATTGGGACTTACGCGGGTGAAACCGCGAGGCGCTGCTAGTATTAGTTAAAGTTCAAAATATAAATTAAAAAGCTGATGCATTCAGATAGAGCAATCAACACAATCTTATAGGCTGGCCTGTTGGTCTTGTGGTTAGTGATCCTGACTGCTGAGCCAGTGGTCTTGGGTTCGATTCCCACCCAGGACATATAATTGTGTGATGAGCATGTGGTCTGGGTGTAATTTATCTATAACTAGCTGCACCCTGCATGCATTGCAATGCCATTTTTTTATGTAGATATTTTGGGCCAGGCACCCTCGCGGGCGTCCCCAGAAACAAAGTTTCATCACAATCTGATCAATGGTTTCTGTTGATAGGTCAGCCGTAAATGATATGCAGTGGACTGTATAACAACTGGTATATTGTGGCTAACAAAAATAAATACAATTAATTCGGAACGACAATAGAAATATGTAAGCGTGAGCCGAGTGTCGTGTTCGGTAGCGGAGTGCGGGCGATGGCCGAACTCCCACGCACCCGGCGACCAGCTGCCGATGCGTGACGAAGACGCCCGAACATCAATCCAACAACAATTTCGGAACGCATAGAAGACAAACATACAAACATTGATTTTTATCATTATATTAATACGTGAAGAGAATTATTTGTACCCCATTTTAAGAAAATTTCGCGAAGTAACGTGAATTTTGGAATATTTACAGTTTATATATAAAAGAAGTGCAGAAAGGTAACATTTTTAAACAATATTATGTCTTACAACTTTAAAAATTACGTAAAAACGGCTTAATGAAATTGCACGCTTCCAGTATATGTGATTACTTATCATACAAGTAAGTAACTAAGTCGTAAGTCTATATCAATGACAGCTCAAGTTGTACTGGCCAATGAAAAAACCATGGTCGAAATTCGACCACCTCGCGATCTCTAGTTTATATAGCTATGTATGTGTTTAGAAATTTATAAGTCAGAAGTCCGGTTACCATACACGTTTGCGATCAGACGCCCTTGTGTAAAATGTGTCAATTTATTATTATTATAATGATCTAATTTTTACACCCACACAGTCTTTCTGACTGGCATTAATTAACTTATTTATTTGGTAACTAGAATACTGTCCTTCTCTCGTTAACGGAGTAAATAAGATCCAGAATTTGCAAATACTTTAGATGAGTGGCGTAGCAAAGTAACTGGAAAAAGGAAGCTATCTGCTTTTCTATGTAGACACGCGGCAGCGTATCAAGCGAAGTTCAAGAAAAAGGAACTGGCAACGCAGAAACCGTGTGTAATATTACACGAACCATTTGGAGCCACTTTTGACCGCTTAAAAACTCATAATCTATTTTACATAAATACTTGATTTATTTATTAAACCCCTTAGATTAACTAGAACCTAAATTTTATAAACACAGCTTGAACAGTCATCAAGATATTTTCGTTTAAAAATCGGCATTTTTATCACTGACTGACATATAGATCAAAAACCTAACCCACTTCCCGATGACCTAGAAAGTTGAAATTTGGTGTCCAACTGGGGATTTGTGTGTATGCAAAGGAAAAAATAAGAAAACAGTGATTTTTTACGATTTAAAATATTTTCCAAACAATTGGAACAACAAAATCTTCAGAACATTATCTACAGAACTTGGCAATAATTTAGATCTCAATTCTTTTGTCGGCGTAGTCGATAACCACGTATATTCTTAATATTGAACTTGGCTCCCATTTGGCTTTTTTCACATTTATGTTTTTGATGGGTTTATTTATTACGCGACTGCCCAAAAAGCGAGTGTAATGTTTTCAGGATTCATATAGGTATGTATGCGAGTTTCTTTATTCAACCAATTTTTTGCTAAAAACCTAAACATATTTAGATGTATGGAGTATCTTTAGAATTCAAACATAATCCCAAGTGACACTGGCTACAATGTGTAGCGCCATTTTCATAGATCATAGATACACACGTGAAACTTATACCACCCCCACTCTTTTCGGTGGGCGTTAAAAATGAAGAATAAGATCTGAAGTTATTAGGCACCTGCTGCAACTCAAGAGTCACAAGTGGTCTTTAATGTGGGATGGATGGGGAAGGGAGAAGAGGGGGAGGAGGAGGGGTGAAGGAAGGGTTAGGGCCTCCGGTAACCTCACTCACTCGACGAAAAGCAATGAAATCATTGCTCCACTGTAGATTTTCTGTGAGGTGTTGGTATCACTCCGATCAAACCGGCCCATGCGTGCCGAAGCATGGCTCTCCTGGCTGGTTTAGGCCCCTTTGGCGTACTATATATACATAATACAAGTATTTATGTATAGTATATGTTTTTTATGAAGATTATTGATATTATTTATATGTAAAATATGAATATAATTACAATATGTATATATAATAATGTAGATATTTAAATTAAATTGGGGCCTGTGAGAATACCAGCTGCTGCAGCTGATATATAATAATGTAGATATTTAAATTAAATTGGGGCCTGTGAGAATCCCAATACCTGCAGCTGCAGCTGACGCAGGTACCCTATTTGGTCTTCAGTACCACCCTAGTCTTAAGTCATATGATTTTTATTGTTATAACTGAAGATAAAATATTTTTCTTTCTTACTTTCTTTCTTTCATTTTTTTTTTTGCTTTTTAGTTTTTTTCGACGGTTACATTTTTTGTTAAAAAGATCTTTATTTTAAAACCTAGTTCACCCTAATATGAATATCTTACTAATACTATAAAGGTGTAAGTTTGTAAAGATGGATGGATGGATGAATGCATACAGCTGACCATATCTGGATGGAATTTGGCACCGAGATAAATTATAATCTGGAATAGCAAACCGGCTTTTTATACTTTTTATACGGGAAAAGTATATAGTTGCTGTGGGATAGATAACTTTATTGTACACCAGTAAATATTGATTACCAAACGATTTCACGTGAACAAAGTCACAGGCACCATCCAGTAAGTAATAAAATCAAATTTAGAGAAATTAGTCCAACAATTCCGAATTGACACAGTTACCAATATGTTACGTACCCACGCAGTTAACAATAAACAGCATTGAACTCTTATTTATGCAAATTATATATATTTTTAAATCGGAAAAAAATATTTCACCATTTTCTTACTATTATATCTTCAGTTGAGAAACAATAAAGATTTTAGTTTGATAAACTAAACATTAAAATTTAAATAACTAGCTTATTGTAAGCTAGTCATTTCAATTTTAATATTTTATTGTATTAGATGGAATACAGATTTTTGAAAGAGTTACAAGAAGCTTTGTTTTTTTTTTTTAAATTAAAAAATGTTTTTGTTCTTGTTGTCAAAATACAAATAAACTAATGTTTATCATATAAAACAAACAGTAGATTTCAGAATACAATACATATTTTAAGGTGTCTAAATAAGTTTCAGTTTTAACTGCAAATCATGTTTCAGTCACTAATGTTTTCAAAAGTATAAATAATTTACTCACATGCATAGCATCTAAGACTTTTTCCACCTTTTTCAATTGACAACTCATTGAAAAATACAAATCTGGAGTAAACCCATTCCTAAACGGCGCGTTTTTATACGACTTGTACAAAAATGAGGACATAATGAACACTGATGATGATTTCCCTACAAAACAACAGTTTTTCACATTCTGACACTGTTTTACCGCAATAAAAATATTTCTCCTATATGTTACAACGTTTATAAGCTGTACAGAGCTGATAACTGGCAAGAGTTTGTATGAAAAACTCGAAACATGACATTGAGATCGAGAAAAACAATGTCGATTATTTTGGCTTCTTTCGATACACTACGTCATGCGAAACGTGCGGGAACTCTCAATAATGACAAAAATAAATAATAGTACTTACCTGGCCTCGTGATCTGTCCCTGGTTAGGAGCTACAGGAACTAAAACAGCATTATGCGTCAAGTCTTCGATGGATAGACCCGTGACGGCTGTGGAAAGAAGGGGGTTTTTCACTATGTTCCTATTTGCGTAATCACCGAAACTTTTATCTGACATATTGTATGTGTATTATTGACCGGCACATGAGAAAATTTTCACGTTTTCACACATTTGGAGGTCATAAATAGGTAATTTAATTATATAAAGTTACGTGTCACTTGCATATTTTGACAATTTGACAGATGACAACACGTTGATTATTAAATTTGTTTGGCAGGTTTTGAATTTTTATTTTTGTAGTAGAACTTTTTTATTTAGTTTTCCAATACCTACACAAATATCTGATAACGAAGCGAAGCTATGCTCAGCTTTACATTTTATTATAACAAGTTATTTTTATTTTCTAGAATTTCAAATTTAAATAATTTTACTGCTAGCTTTACAAATGCATTACAAACAAAAGAAAACCTGAAAGCTCTGAAATTCTTCTAGCCAGTACCAAGGTTAGATTTATGTAACCAGTATCTACTTCTACCTTATTTATACACGTATTTTTTATGTTGGATAAAACTTATTTAAATCTGCTTACAGTAGTTGTCGTATCTAGACATATTCCGGATCTAGACATAATATTATAGTTTGATAACAGTCACTGTAACTCTGTTGGCTCTCAGAAGAACTAATATACCACTTTAAGTTTCATTAATCATCGTCATAGATGACTAGTACTTTGGACTCTAATTAGTTAACGTCATTCACATTCCATAAAAAAAATATTCGACAGCAATACTGTACTATAATGGGTACGTCTTTGTAAAACTTTTATAATCTAATGAAAAGTTACTTTCTGGAACGGAACGTAAGGCCTTAACGACTTGACATTTACTTTCCTCGTTATCTGTGGTGTGGTATCTTCTGGCAGTTTTGTTTATTTATATTTTAAGAACACATGTTTTCATCAAATAAATACAAATAAACTATTAAGAAAGAAATGTCGGACACCAACGAGCAACCTCCTCCACCGGTTAAGCGTTACAGACGTGAAGAAAAATCATCGGAATCGGAGGAGGACTTGGATAGTTATGAACCGTATGTTCCTGTGAAAGAACGCAAGAAACAACAATTATTAAAGCTTGGTAGGCTTGGACAGCTCACTGCGGAGGCTACTGCGGAAACTAAAAGCTCCAGTGATAATGATCCAGACGATGAAAGTGAGTAACCACCTATTTAATTTGAGATAATGGACAAAAATTCATCTGCTTGTTAAACACGTACATGAGATAGAGATTATATATGTAAAAAAAATACAGACGAATTGACGAACTAGTTTTTTAACGGACTTCAGAAAGAAGAAGTTCTTTCTGAAGTCCGTTAAAAAACTAGTCTAGCATATGTTATACATTTCATTATTAATTTCGGTTTTGTGAATACTAACAGCTAATTACAAACCTCGATTGATTTTTCTTTCATTAGTCAGATATGAGTGCATTGGTTCTTAGGTGTCATAAGAGCCAGCAGTCATAAGTCCATTAGCATCTAAATGTTCATATTCACCTACACAGTTTTATGTCTATGTATTTGGACTAACATTGCTCCATCAATGGTTTGTTCTGGATTTGATTCTACCACGTGACCCATTTTTTAGACTCTCGGTGACCACCCGTAGTATATGCCAATACCCCCCCTTCTCCTCTAGTTTTCATGTAGGCATTTATAAATTTGGTTTTAAATCATTTTTGCCAACAGAAAGTTAAAAAGCGCTAAACGCTTGCTTGTTGCCACCTGTGAGTTTAAAAAGGGCTAAACTCTGCGCGCCATATTTGAATATAGCTTGAAAAAGTACAAGATTTCTCTAGAGGACATTGATTATGTGATGAAAACCCAAACCCCCTTCGCCCCTTTGACCAAGCATGGTAGCTTAAACAAACGGGTCACGGTATGGGTACATTCCCTTACATGATTATGTCCTAGGTATGATATTTCCCTGATCCCAGATGTGATATTTGTTGTTGAGAATATAAACTTTCTATCTCATAAAGGCTTGCAGGCTTCCAATAACAATTAAAATATGTTTTCTGACTGCACTGTTATTTACTTTTAAGTTAAGATTATTTACTTTTCCTGCAAATACATTGCAACAGCACATCAGCATGTTCCTCCACTTTACCTTTGCAGAGATATATGTGTGTGACATGTGTATAATTAATATTTTTGTAATAATTAAAGTGTAAATTAATATATGACTTAAATAAACCTACATACAGATATGCACTATGTGTACATACACAAGTATCTTAACATTGACTGGCCTGTTGGTCTAATGGTTAGTGATCCTGACTGCTGAGCCTAGAGGTTGTGGGTTCGATTCCCACCTAGAACAATTATTTGTTCTGTGTCTGGGTGTAATTTATATATAATATGTACATATTTAGAAATATATAAGTATGTTTATCAGCAGTCTGGTTACCATATTTTTTTTTAAAAGACAACTCCTGCATTAGGAATGTAATATTACTCAACTTTTCCATTAATCCGTGGCTGGCGTGAACACATTGACATGTCGACTTCCGTGTTTTTTTTTTTTTTTTCTTTGTGTCGTTGTTAGAGATAGGTTCACCCTTATCACTATTGTGATTACACAGAAGCTTATGTCCAAACTGGTAGACCATTTTCTCTGTCCACTGTACATGCAGATATAAGACATTATCTGTAAATTGAAAAACCCTACCTGTTTACAAACAAAACTGCAAAAAAAGAAGTACTTTTGTTATACTTGATACACAGCCTCACAAGAAGAATGGGGTCGCCGCTACAACGTGTCACTTCTGGACCAGCACTCCGAATTAAAGAGGATAGCTGAGGCCCGAGCGTTGTCTGCAGCTGAAAGGCAGGCTCGAGAAGAAGAACATATACTTGAGAGTGTAGCGCAAAGCAAAGCTTTGATGGGTGTCGCTGAATTGGCCAAAGGTAAGTTTTTCGTTTTACATAGATTTTTTTTTTTGAGGCAAACGAGCAGACACGTCATCGCCGCCCATGGACACTTGCAACTCAAGAGTCACAAGTGCGTTGCCGGCCTTTGAAGTGGGAGTAAGGGACGGGTGGGAGTAGGGGAAGGAGGGAAGGGGTTTGAGCCACCGGTAACCTCACTCACTCGGCGAAATACAACACAAGCATTGCTTTACGGTCGGTTTTCTTTGAGGTCGTGATATCACTCCGGTCGAGCCGGACCGTACGTGACGAAGCATGCCTCTCCCACTTAAAAAATACACATGAATAGTTTTTTTAGCATGTGGAAATGTCATTAAAATCGGACTAAAACCACACGGTATTCGAAGGGTTATGATGAAAGTCAAGTTATACAGTTACAGAGAGTACTCCTGAACCTGCCAGCTGTCCAAAGGCAAGCCTCACCAAGACTTCTCTAGCTTTTTCTTCTTCATCTAGCCGTGTTACACAGTTTCAACTCTGCTTGTGGCCACTGCTCCGCTCCTAAGGATCATAGCGTGACGTTACATAACTCACTACCTTCTTCAATGAATACTCTATCCACTATAAGAATAATTATTCATATCTGATTGATAGTTCCCGAGATAAGCTCGTTTAAACTAACACTATAAGTGCATCACTTGAGAATGATTAGATCGAATTGGATAAATTTGATAACCAAATACCTGTAGTAGTAAAAAATTTGTTACTAGGCGAAAAAGCATTTGGGAATGTTTCACCGGAAAGTATGGGAAAAAGTTTTTTTTTTTTTTCTTATGGAATGAGGTGTCTTTGGGACACCCGGTTGGAAGGTTCCTGTATATCTGATTGATTGAACTATAAATTAAAATTGCGCCATCTGTGAAAGTTGCCTTATCCAAAATACGGATAATTAGTATACAAGATATTACAGTAGTGCCTATCGCGCAGAATCCACAGATAGCGAAAAAAAAAATGAACTCGCGGTCAGCATTTTTCGTTGCGCTAACACTTTTTTCCCGACTAGCCGACCGGTCGCCGAGCGTCTGAAGTGGACAACAACTTGTTGGTAATATTTTAGTCAAATGCATGCTCCACAGGTATTCAGTACGAGGAACCAATAAAAACATCCTGGCGACCACCGCGTTGTATCTTGGAGCTGCCAGAGGAACGCCACGATAGAGTGAGAAGACAACTAAGGATATTGGTGGAAGGAGAGGATGTACCGCCTCCAATAAGAACATTTCAGCACATGAAGTTTCCGAAAGGTATGTCTAACTTTAAGATAATAAAGCGCTTTTTAACCGACTTCAAAAAAGGAGGAGGTTTTCTAATCGTCGGAATCTTTTTTTTTTATGTATGTTCACCGATTACTCGAAGACGCCTAAACCAATTTGGAATTTTCCTCCATAAAAATACTTCCACATTTAAATTTTATCGAAATCGGTCGAGCGGGTTTTGGAAAATCAACAAATATCTAAAAATTGTATACATCGATGATGTTTTCGTTTGCTCCGAAACCTCGCTGCCTCAGTCGGTGATACTTTTTTTAAAAAGATAACTATGTTAGCTTTATTTGTAACTATTTAAACAAATCTTAGAAATAAATTTTAACCTACTTCTTACTGATGACCGTACCATAATTTGGCATCTCGAAACTGATCTGATAATGAAGCTATGAGGTTGATAGTGGAACTCTTCAGTATTTAATTAGTTAACTCCTCAAGTTTCGGCTAATATGCTTTGGTTTTGACGACAGACTAGGCTGGATAACCATTGATCATGATGGAGCCAGTTGGTGAATAGTGAAGATGTTCTCTTTTTAATTCAATTTACTGTTGTTTTAATTTGCTAAACTATAATTCTTATATCAACTATAAAATAAGACTTCCAACTGAACCGAAACCAAAAAAAAACAGTCAAAATCGATCAAAAGGCATGGTCATGTTGACTGTTTTTTGTGGTCTGAGGTGTTGTGCACTCGAAATTCTTGCCAGAAGGTCAGACTGTAAATAAATAATATTATTTGAGCGTTATGCGGCTTTTGAGAGAGCAAATTCGTCGAAAAAGGCCAAATTTGTGGATAGTAATTTCTTGGATATTACACCACAACAATGCGCCATCGTACAAGGTCATAATTGTGAACGAATTTTCGACCAAAAACTCAATAAATACCAGTTGTTAAACGCATCTATTTCGGTTCTCCCCGCGAATTCTATTTGATATCTTCTATCGACTGAAAACGGGTACCTCGAAGTGGTAATTTTAGTTTTGAAAAGAGAAAAAAAGTCGACTGGAGCTATATCCGGTGAATACGGTGGTTGTTCCACCGTTAGAAGATATCAAATAGAATTCGCGGGGAGAACCGAAATAGATGCGTTTGACAACTGTTTTGATACCTGGATTATTCGTTGGCGTAAGTGTATTACTTCTGAAGGGGCCTACTTTGAAGGTGATACAAGGTGATGAAGAATAGTTAACATTTTGTGTTTTATTGACCTTTTCCCGGTACTTTCTTGACAGAGTAGTAAATCTACATTGACGGCAGCGAAGCCGGAGGCACACGCTAATAAGGGATTAAAAATCCTCCTCACAAGACTTTCCTTACCCAGGTGTTCTCCGTGGATTAGAAGCTAAAGGCATCAAAGACCCCACACCTATTCAGGTCCAAGGCATACCAGCTGTGCTGAGCGGTCGGGATATGATCGGCATAGCTTTCACTGGCTCCGGCAAGACTCTGGTCTTTACGCTGCCCCTCATCATGATGTGTGTGGAGCAGGAGTGTAAAATGCCTTTCATCAAGTAAGTAGAAGCAGTTAACCTACACGACAGAGATCGCTGGTTCGATTCCCTCTTAGAGCAAATATTTTTATGCGTGATGGATTTCTATGTTGTCTGTTGTAAAATATGTTTATTTGTTTTTTGTTATTTTTTGATGCCTTAACAACTGAACCGGTTATCATGAAGTTTTGCACACACGTTGTCAGAGGTACAGAATTCTTAGGCAATCGTCATAAAAATGAAAATCAATTCTATAAAAATGTGATATACATTCTTTTCACACGCGTAATAAACAGAAACATGTACCTGCTTCTAGGCTCCAAAAAATTACCAAGTCGTTTCGAGGTCTTTGTGTGCGGTATTATAATAAAATCCCAGATAATATTCAAATGTTAAGTCTAAACAAGCTTAAATCCACAGTAGAACGACAACTATGCTTCAAGGGCTATTAGGGAACGTACCCATACTACGTGACCCATTTTTACAATTTTTCATACCCCTCCCCCCCTTCGGTGACTACCCGTAGAATATGCCAAGACCCCCCCCTCCCCCTCTAGTTTTCACGTAGTAATATATAAATATGGGTTTAAATCGTTTTTTGCCGACAGAAAGTTAAAAAGCGCTAAACGCTTATTTGTTGTCACCTGTGAGTTTAATAAGCGCTAAACACTGCGCGGTATATTTGAAAATAGCTCGAAAAAGCACGAGATTTCAATAGAAGATATTGACTACGTGACGAAAACCTAAGCCCCCCCTCCGCCCCTGTAACCAAGTGTGGTATTTTGAAGACCCCCCCAGAACGGATCACGTAGTATGGGTACATTCCCTTACTCAGTAGTGGATTATATACAGGATAAAAACGCTTGGGATTGAATTGTATTGAATTCACAGGCGATTTCATATACATAATAAAAATATTATGTGAGCTAATATTATGTTTCTTATTTTCCATCTCTTATGTTTTTCTTTTCTTCTTATTTTTGCCTTAATTTTCAGTTTCCCTATTATCATATTATTTTTTTTTTGTTTATACATTTTTAATTTTAAAAACAATAACAATTTAATGAATATTGTTCAAACTGTCTGATTTATTAATAAGAGTGGCCGGAGTGGAGAGTTTGTTTGCCCGATTTCTCCTCACAAGGCTCAACCATTTTTGGGTACACGATTATAGATCGACACAGACAGATATGTTATTATGTTATTTTTTTTATAATTTTACATTTGACAAAGCAAACTATTGTTGCAGTGACTCTGTGTGTGTTGATCTATAATTTAAATTATAATAACTATTTTTTAAATTGACGATTTCGAATGATTGATGATAAATTTTAGCGAATTATATTGAATTTTTAATTTTAAAATGAAGTGATTTACTGCGTTAAATAACGACTAAATGTGTAGGTATTTATTTTTATAAATTTAGCTAAAATACAATATTTTTTCAAGTCATTGAAAAAAAAAACTAATTTTCTTGCATAAAAAGTTGGCAACCCTAATACTCTCCCTGCTTGTCGTTTGTTCAAGTCAAAACAAATTAAAAAACCAATCATTCTGTTGCAGAAACGAGGGTCCGTACGGTTTAATAATCTGCCCATCCCGCGAGTTGGCAAAGCAGACATATGATATCATACTGCACTTTGTGAAACACCTGAAGATGTGCGGCAATCCAGAGATACGGAGTTGTCTGGCCATTGGAGGTATGTATCGAATCATCATTGATAGGAGTCTAATGATGTGCCGGTCCGTAAAAAGTATATACGCGGATACGAATTATTAGTGTTTAGATCCGCGAATACAGACTTACATTTTTTTACTTCGTTGATGAGACCTTGTACTAACATTTGACGTTAAGTATTAATAACGAGTTCCGTGTTTTATCAAAAGATGGCGTGCATCTCAATTTAGGTAATCGTCACCCTCTACGACTTCCTATAGTCGACAACTCAACATATGACTCAACATACTTTTACGAGTAGCTTATAGAGCTAACATAGAACATTTACTGACAATTTTGTTATGTTCAAGTTAGTTTAGACTTAATTACGTAGGTGTTAAAGTCGCTATTCATTTAAGCGTCTTTGTAGAGTAGATTTTTGTACGTAAACACTTTTTGAAGTGAAACTTTTTTAGAATCGTGATTAGAAATTCGATGAAACGAAACGACACTAAAAAAAGACAAACACAATACAATAAAATTTAGCCTGCGAGAGAGATAGAATACAAGTATACAGTACTAAAAAGAGACAAACATTCATAAATAGGGTTTGGCCTGCGAGAGAATGAGATAGAATACAAGTATACAGTGTTTCCTATAATCTTCGTATGCTAGCACGTGTCTTTGGGCCTGCGTACTACGAAGCCTTCTTGTGTCAATCACGTGTATCATTTTTGTGCATTTGCGTATTAAAATTCGTTGGTTTATTTTTTTAAGAACTTTCACTTCTGCCGTGTGTGAATTGCACACACACACACACTTAATTTTTTTTTAACATTTTGCATCTGTAATAGAAACTGCATTTTTGTCAATTTGCTTAGTACCAGTTGTTTTCTAAAGATTTCGTTCTGACTACAGCCAACATGTAGATATTGAAATCGATGTTGCCTAACCTCATTTGGAAACCGCTGTCAGTTTCATAATTGAAATATTTATTTTTAGGTGTGGCAGTGTCTGAGTGCATGGAGGTTGTACAGAGGGGAGTCCACATCATGGTGGCCACTCCTGGACGGCTCATGGACATGTTGGATAAGAAGATGGTAATGACATCATTGAGATTAAACGACCTCAATTTAAAAGTTTTAGATATTAAGCCAACTGTTTAAAAAGCACTAATTTGGACATACGCGCAATATACGTAGATATTTAGTACAAAGAAATAGGCATTGAAAATCGTACATATTTGGAACTTTTGGAATTATTCACTAAGTTATTGAGAAAATCCATAAAAACTAACTTAAAATGAATGCTTCTTGAGCGGCGTTATGCACTTTTTGGGACGGGTAAAAAATGTTAAACTCGCGTCAGGACACGTGACCCTGATCGAAAATTCGTAAGACGGAGCCCAGTTTCAGCGCACATGTACAGCGTCAGAGAGACATGGAGAGGAAGGGAGGGAGGGACAGGGGCAGGGACAGAGAGAGAGAACTGAACCCGTGACCGTCACGCTAATAATACATATATAGATCCACTAGCTCCTTATAAACTAATGTCACCAACCTGCTAATGTGACGTTTTAAGTTCGTTTCGTTTAAGTTTTCACTTCTGTCGGCAGTCCCATGACTGCCTATTTTTTTTTTAAAGTTAGTTTTCATGGATTTTTTTAGTAACGGAATAAAAAATTCCAATATAAAAATATTGTTATGTTCGTCATTGGGGGATATTCCCCCAAAAGGCAAACTGGGGAGCAGATTTTCAAAAAAATTAAAAAAACACGAAATCTGAACTCTGCGGGCCCGATTTTTTTTCAGTTATTTATGGACTTTATCCTCGAAAGTATAAATCTGTTCCTCAGGTACGTCTCAACGTGTGTCGGTACTTATGTATGGACGAGGCTGACCGTATGATAGACATGGGCTTCGAGGAAGATGTGAGGACCATCTTCTCTTACTTCGCTGGACAAAGACAGACTCTACTGTTTAGCGCTACTATGCCTAGGAAAATACAGAACTTCGCTAGGTAAGAAATATTGTAATTTGAGGATGTTTTAAATGCATGGTTCCCTTTGGATAGATTTCACCAAAATTTCCACGCGAACAGTCACCGGCAACAGTTAGTAATATTATCAAGATACCATTACCGTGAGAGAGCCATGCTTCGGTACGAATGGGCCGGCTCGACCGGAGTGATACCACGGCCTCACTGAAAACCGGCAATAAAGCAATTTGCTTTTCGCCGAGTGAGTGAGGTTACCGAAGGCTCTAACCCTCTCCTTCCGACCCTCTCCGCTCCACCCTAAATGCCGGCAACGCACTTGTGACTCTTGAGTTGCAGGTGTCCATGGGCGGCGGTAGTCACTTACCATCAGGTGACCCGTCTGCTCGTTTGACCTCTATTCCATAAAAAAACCATACTTTAAAATTTACCCGATATTTCGACAGAATTGCTCCGATAGTAGTTGAGGGGAAAAAACTGACCTCTCTCATTTCGACACTTGTTTCGTCAACACTAATTTTGGCTACAGCTGTAAACTTTCTGCATCATTAGACCTCACCTAAGTCAGCTCTGACCGGACCTGGAACCTTAGTGATCATGTTTGCTGTCCAGGTCAGCCCTCGTAAAACCGGTGACAGTAAACGTGGGTCGAGCTGGCGCCGCATCTCTGAACGTACGCCAGGAGTTGGAGCCAGTGAAGGCTGAAGCCAGGACTGTACACCTGTTGCACTGTCTACAGAAAACACCACCCCCAGTGCTTGTCTTTGCTGAGAGGAAGCAGGATGTCGATGCGATACACGAGTACTTGTTGCTTAAAGGTCAGTAGTGCGGGTAAATGATTGCCGGTAGCAGTGATTTTCTCTTCCTTAAGTAGTTGTAGATATCGTACCTTCAACAGAAGTTATGCAAGTGGAAGTTAGGGTACAGAAGATTATTAAGAAGAAAATAAATCTTGCGTTGAGTAGTTAGACGGAGTTAATTACTTCCGACACCCAGAATAGGCAACTAGCAATGTTCGTCTAAATATTCGAAGGCCGGATATCCGGCTATCCGGTTTCAAGGTTGGCCGGATATCCGGTATCCGGTTAAACAGAAAAGAAGAAAGAAAGAAAATCCTCTTTATTTTTCACAAACATTTAACGCACCCAAGACATATTTAAACAAAAAACATGTACCTATACAGGAAAAAAGCAAATGACAAAATTAAAACGAAATTAGCCTTATCTATGGTTGGATAAAAAAGTTTGTACTCTGTGGTAATCTGTCTGTGGATTCTCTAATGTTTTTTTTAAACTATGATTTTTTAAACAGCTATCCATTTTATCTCTACTTCCAAGCTACAAGGTGTTACAGAAGATTGTGGTTATGTTTTAGGAGTATTATGTACTTATAGCAAAAAAAAATTCTTAAAATTTTTATTTTCTTGGTCTGGAATCTAGATAAATTAACTATCCATCTAGATAACAACATTTTATCAATTTTCATAGCATTTACAGTGATCTTTCCATCGACATGCCTTGTATTAAATATCTATAGTTTAATTTATCAGTTAAAATATTTATCAGTAAATTTTCAAGTTTAATTTATCAGTTTTTAAATAACATTTCTATATTATTAATAACCGATTTTCCTGCAATAGGGAATATGCATATATTTATTTTTTATTTTAAAATAATTATTTGCATTATAATAACACCGAAGAAAAAAAACATTGAAAAAGTTCAAATTATTATTTTATTAAACAATTAAAATGTGAAAAATATAAAGCCATTTGCGCGTTCTTTTGGATGACGTCAGCATAGCATAGGCATTACGTTAATTTCAGTAATAATCGCTATTGTGACAATGCAAAGCGCTAAAAAAACCTTTTTTTAGTATTTTCTCGTGCTAAACTGTAAAAACACCATTACAAGTATACACCTAAAGGTTTTTTCCCTGTTCCAAGAGATTCAAAATCGAATTATTAACGCTTCCTCCTGCTATAACACAGAAACAAACTCAAGGGCTGGGGCTTCAAAATGCAAGGCTGGGGCTTCAAAATGCAAGGCTGGGGCTTCAAAATGCAAGGCTGGGGCTTCAAAATGCAAGGCTGGGGCTTCAAAATGCAAGGCTGGGGCTTCAAAATGCAAGGCTGGGGCTTCAAAATGCAAGTATTTTGATAGTAGTTCGTCTTCCAGGTGTGGAAGCTGTGGCAATCCACGGTGGTAAGGACCAAGAGGAAAGGTCGAGGGCTGTGGAGGCATTCAGAAGAGGAGAGAAAGATGTTCTAGTGGCCACCGACGTTGCTAGCAAAGGTAAGAATTTTAAACAGCAAAAACAAATAATTATCAATTTGACTAGTATTTTTGTATGTACTCGTATTTATGTACAGATCGGTCCGATTTTGATGATTTTGACACAAAGCAAAATTGGTTAGGTTTCCGATTTTTATGATTTTTGACACAAAGCAAAATTGGTTAGGTTTCCAATTTTGATGATTTTTGTTTTCGGTTAGGTAAACCTGAAATAGCTTCTGCTCCA
Source organism: Callimorpha dominula (assembly GCA_949752705.1). NCBI lineage: Eukaryota > Metazoa > Arthropoda > Insecta > Lepidoptera > Erebidae > Callimorpha > Callimorpha dominula. The sequence continues at coordinate 3,995,189 of OX457020.1, forward strand.
ATTTGGAATTGAAATCTTTTGCTAAGATAAGCAAAATAGGTAGCATTATGAAAGTTAATATCTCATTACTTTAATGCGTTTATTAAAGAAATAAAAAAAAAAACCACCGGTTGCGGGTTCGAACCCCACCCAGTGCACTACCGACGTAAACCCACTCCTTTTTTTTTTGTGCGTGTGGAAACCCCCTCGGGCCGTCACCCCACCGGGGTTTTCGGTGGGGCGGTGTGTCGGAATCGAACCGACTAAAACCACACGGTGTGCCGTACTGCGCCTTAAGTAGGAGGGATCCGGGAAATTAAGACATCCGGACCCCCGTAGACTCCTAACACAAGCACTTAGCGTAGCTGGAAAAAAAAACATTACAAAATCTTGACAGTCACCAGGCTTTCTAAAAAGGTTTTAGGGAGGTTAGGCATAGGATTTTTTTTGCTGGTTATCCTATCACCAGAGTTGTTAAGGGACTCTGGTCGTAAGTGTGAATAGGACTGGCAATACACAGGTTGGCGTTTGTTCAGAGGCAATGGATTTACCAATCTTCCTTCCGTCCTTGTTTACCAACAACTTGAAAAAACTAGGCAGAGCAGAGCCTGTACTATGGTAACCAGACTGCTGATAAACATACTTATATATTACTAAACACATACTATATCACTACATATTATAAAACAAAGTCTATCTGTTCGCGATAAACTCAAAAACTACTAAACGGATTTTCATGCGGTTTTCACCAATAAATAAAGCGATTCATGAGGAAGGTTTAGGTGTATAATTGTTTAGGTTTTGTGTAAATTGGTTGAAATATGATGATGATTGTTGAAGATGTCTATGCTACCCGTGCGAAGCCGGGGCGAGTTGCTAGTCCAAACTAATATTATAAAGAAGAAACATTTGTGTGTATGTTTGTAATGTTTTCACACAAAACCTACTGGACCGATTGCGATGAAACTGGATATGTAGATAACTGGAGACTTGGATTAACGCATAGGCTACTTTTTACGCGGGTGAAACCGCGAGGCGCTGCTAGTTATAGATAAATTACACCCAGACACAGAACAAATGATCATGCTCATCACACGATTATTTGTCCTGAATCAATCACAACGCTTTTTAACCACTAGAACAACAGGCCTGGCAAATATCTCCACTATTACTTCTATGGTCTGTTACAAACAAATCTATAATATACTTAATTTTTGACACCATCTTTTACCAGGTCTGGACTTCGCCAACATCCAACACGTAATAAACTACGACATGCCAGAAGACATAGAGAACTATGTCCACCGCATCGGTCGTACGGGTCGTGCGGGGGGGGAGGGGGTCGCCACCACACTCCTGGGCCGGGCGGCTGATGACAGCGTGCTCAGGGACCTCGCGCATTTGCTCACTGAGGCTGGGCAAAAGGTAGGAGCCACAGCAATAAATATTTTTAAAGTGAAAAATCTTGGGCGGCGATAATGCACGTGATGTTTAGGCACATTTCGTTACGTTCGTTCATCGTTCGTGAGAGAGAAAAAAGATATAACGTAGAGAGAGTTAGAAGGAGAGAGGTGTATATTTTTAAAAAGTTTAATTTCTATCACGTTTACGGGTAAGAAAAAGTATAAAAAAACTATATTTTCTAATATTTTCACCTACATTAACATTGTTACGAGCCAGCGTTCGGGATTAGATTTTAACACCAATTCTTTACGAAATAGACACAATTTATTGAAATAATTGGCAATTAATAATAATTCTCACTTATACTCGTTAGTCTGCTATTCTCGCACTTGTTAACTCGTTGTATTGCTTAACATGAATTATATTACTTCTCTACTCGTTAACAGATGGCGCCACGCGTGTCTATTTATAACATGGTCAATGTGGATAGTGTCTTGACACTGACAACTAATATGTACTGATTGGTGTTCGTTTAGATTCTATAAATGTTCTACATTCTAAAACATTTTAGAATACAAATAAATATAAAATCAAATTTATTTGTTCCAATTAAACCAATTGTCAGGAGGAGTCAGTCAGTATAAGTCGGTCGTGGAGCTAGTTGCCTGTTCCAATACGTAGATCCTATGGAGAAGAACAGGCAAGAAACTCCAAGGACACTCTTTTTCAACATGGTTTTTCTTTACAAAGTTACTTGTTACATTGTTTATAAACATATAATAAAAGACAAATAAATAATTAACAAAATATGTATAATATGTAGCTATACAAATTCTTTAACTTAAACAAAACTTAAACAAACTTTTTTTCCCAAAATGGTTTTCCAGGTGTATATGTTTATTAATAACATCATATTAAAAATGTTCATGTTAAAATCAATGATTTGTTTATTGAAGTGAAACTTCTTTATAGCAACTATTCAGTTGTGATTTGAAATTCGATGAAACGAAAAATATGATTTAGCCTGCGAGAGAATGAGATAGAATACAAGTATACAGTGTTTCCTATAATCTTTGAAAGACACAAACATATTCATAAATAGGATTTAGCCTGTGAGAGAATGAGATAGAATACAAGTATACAGTGTTTCCTATAATTCCTATAATATTTGAAAAGAGACAAATATATTCATAAATAGGATTTGGCCTGCGAGAGAATGAGATAGAATACAAGAATACAGTGTTTCCTATAATCTTTGAAAAGAGACAAATATATTCATAAATAGGATTTAGCCTGCGAGAGAATGAGATAGAATACAAGTATACAGTGTTTCCTATAATTCCTATAATATTTGAAAAGAGACAAATATATTCATAAATAGGATTTAGCCTGCGAGAGAATGAGATAGAATACAAGTATACAGTGTTTCCTATAATTCCTATAATATTTGAAAAGAGACAAATATATTCATAAATAGGATTTAGCCTGCGAGAGAATGAGATAGAATACAAGTATACAGTGTTTCCTATAATTCCTATAATATTTGAAAAGAGACAAATATATTCATAAATAGGATTTGGCCTGCGAGAGAATGAGATAGAATACAAGTATACAGTGTTTCCTATAATCTTTGAAAGACACAAACATATTCATAAATAGGATTTAGCCTGCGAAAGAATGAGATAGAATACAAGAATACAGTGTTTCCTATAATCTTTGAAAAGAGACAAATATATTCATAAATAGGATTTAGCCTGCGAAAGAATGAGATAGAATACAAGTATACAGTGTTTCCTATAATCTTTGTCTTTGCGCCTGCGTACTACCAAGCCTTCAGAAAATATGTCAATGTCAACGTGGTGTCATTTTTGTGCATTTCCGTATTAAAATTCGTTGGTTAATTGATTTATGTTAATTATTTAACACGCCTGTGTTAATTTGACCAATAACTTTTATATAAATTATCTAAATTTAAATTTATTAACATTAGTACATTATTTGTGTTGTTTGTATATTTTATTTCTCATTCTCTCGTAGGCTACTTTTCTGAAATTTCACTTCTGCCGTGTGTGAATTGCACACACACACTTTTTTTTTATGCAAACATTTTCTCAAAAATCTGGACTTTGGCCATCTCCATCCTTGGTATTAAATACCCATAATTTGATTTATGTCAACCCTCTTGCGAAATATAAAAGAAGATTTCTGTTTTTAAAAACACGTATTTTCCTAAAATAGTAAACGACTTACGTTGTTTACCCGCACTATTATAATTATACCGTTCTCATGTAATCTGTGGTGGTACTTATGCGTAAATATAATAACATATTAGAACGTCTCAAACATAGAGAGAGGGGAAGGGGAGATCAGACAAGCCGTCAGTTATATATATATAGCATTTATTTATTAAAAATCTAAATAAGAATAGCGACTGTGAGCCAAAGTGAACACTTCAACTTTATTTTTTACTAGCAAACCGCCCCGGCTTCGCACGGGTACATTATTGGAGTTTTAGCAGGGTAGGCCCACTCCGGTCAGTAGGTATGAAGTTACAGGTACCTAGCAGCGGCGACGAGTCGAGCGAAATTCAGTGGGCAGCCACGCGCCGGCCGGGTAGCACGTTACTTCGATACTCACTCACGCGCTACGTCGCTTCGTCCGTTCGTCGCTTACGAATACGTTTCCCGTATTTACGTAGTTAGATTATATTATTAATGATAATCAGTATAGTTAGATATTTACAAGTTCTGTTTACAAGGTCAAGTTTAGCTATGATAAGTATATTTATTTATTAGGACCACAACAACTGATACACATCTTCTATCTATATTCTATAGAAATAAATAAAATTGGAGTGTCTGTTTGTAATATTAAAATAACCGCTTTTTACTTAGTGCATTTGGATGTATATACGGTACATATACCAAAACAACATGTTTTACAATTTTTATCTGTCTGTCTGTCTGTTTGTTTCGGCTAATCTACTGAACAGGTATACCGATTTCCACAGGACTTTCACTGACAGATAGCTGGTGTTATAAGGAGTAACTTAGTCAAGTTTAGCTTTGATAAGTTTAGGACTACAACAATTTTGTCTGTCTGTCTGTCTATTTGTTCGGCTAATCTCCGCAACGGGTGGACCCATTTCCATATGACTTTCACTGGCAAATAGCTGGTGTTATAAGGAGTAATGTTCCGCGATTTGATTGATACCTAGTTAAACACCTAAAAGAGATAGTTTCATTCCAAGGTACACACTAACGTTATGGCAAATGTCTATCTTCTTAGAGATTAAAGTATCTATGCAGAGATTGTGAAATAAAATAGTTTTCTTTAATATAAGTTACATCTACGTAGGTACTACTAAGTAGGTAAATACCTAGTCTAGGTTTATTTAAAACTTCATTTGTTCACAGAAGTAAAGTAATAGGGTCATAACTGGTTATTAATTAAATATTTAGATTAATTCTTCTTACAGAAGACAACCTTAACGGCATCAGAACAGATAAGAGTTATGCGATAGAAAGAGAGGCAAGTTTTAGGTTAATATAAGCCATTTGGAATTAGCGGTGTGCGATCTGAATTGCACCTTATTGTGTCGCAGCAAGAGTCGCTATTTATTTAAATGGTATTGCGAAGCTGTCCTTCTGTACTAGTACTATTATGTATTCTGTGGTTTTAGTAATGATCCCTAATTTTTTTGAAAATATAATATATCCTATGTCACCCGGGGATAGTGTAGCTTCCCAACAGTGAAAGAATTTTTCAAAACGGTTCAGTAGTTTCGGAGCCTATTCAATGCAAACAATCAAATCTTTGCTCTTTATAATATTGGTATAGATTAATTTAAATTTAGTTTTCCAACATACACTTTATGCTTACGTCTTCCGCCATACTGTCTCTCCGTCTCTTTCACTCCATCCTTCATTTCCTGCTTACCTGCTTAATTAGTATTTTATCCATCTTACATATATATTTTTGTGTCCAGGTACCATCTTTCCTACTGGACATGATTGGAGAGCCAGACGTCCCTGTGCCCGATGGACAAGGGTGTTCGTACTGCGGCGGGCTTGGACACAGGATCACAGGTTATTTATACTCCTATATATATTTCACACCAAAAAAATTCAAATGATAGACTCTTCAACTCCAGCTATTCAGGAAACATCTGACTTGTAGAGGTATAGATTATACACTTTGTAAGTTCGGCGTCTTGAAAAACTTACAAAAACGTCTTTCTGTGAATACTTATCACAATGCAAATGTTGCTCATCATAAAAACACTAACAGTCATTAGTTTGATTTGGCGTTACGCAATATAAGCATTACCAACGTAAACGTAGTGTTTTTGTCCGGTACGGTGAATGACCTTAAACGCTCGGCGCTGTCAGGACAACTAATTGCATAAAATGTTTAAATGTTGTTTGATTTATTAAATTGCAGTTTTTGGTCTATGACTAAAATGTAAATTTTTCCGGCAGAAAATTCCAATGATTTTCGACTCTCAATTATCTGAATCCAATATTTCAGTATTCTGTACACTATCGCTTACACCCTGTGTATAAATAATTTTTCTTTGCCAGTATTCTTCTCATAAGGCCCTACGCATTTTGGAAACTGGAAGTTATAGATCGACACAAACGGGCAGTAGATTTTGGTGTTTTTCACCTAATTTACCTCGACAATCCAGTATATGCTGTGGCGTCTGTTTGTGCCGATCTATGATTTTAACTCTAGCTTCAATTTAACGTTCATAAATGTCACTTAGTGTCTTAATTGAATAAATGATTTTGAATTTGAATTTGGGTTAGATAGTAAAATAATTAAAAAATCTAGTTACAGAATAACTAGATACATACCTTATATACTACAAACATATTGATTCAACTGCAACATCGATCTCTAATTACCATAGAGTTAGAGCACTTATGGAGTGTCCAAAAGAGTACACAACAATCCTATCTCCTATACAAAAAAATATATATTTACAAGTTTATTTCTCTTTTAGAATGTCCGAAGCTGGAGGCGGTACAGAACAAGCAAGCATCGAACATCGGCAGAAGAGATTATTTGGCTAATACAGCTGCTGATTACTAAAATGACCCAGCATCCCATTCCCACTATTGGGCAAACATTACTATCACACTCACTATCCCCAAAAAGAGGAGAAGGAAGCTTGAAAATATTTTTTACTATTACCTGTAGTGAAATTAGAAGACTCTGGGTCGACTTGTCTATGATATCCAGGGCTTAGTTATGAAAACTAACGAAAGAGTAATTTTATAGAGAAATAAACTAAATTGAAGATATATTTTTATTATTAGAGCGACTTGCGTGTACTAAAACCATTTACGAGTAAAGACAGGACAGCAAATACCATAGTGTATGTAATGTCATAAATGTACAGCGCACATTGGTCTAACATTAGTGGGCCATTGATATTATTAATATAAATATAAAGATCTTTGGATCACAATATTTTTGTTACACAAATATTGACAACAGACAAGACGGAATGCATATCAGACATTAAAATTAAGATGTCGGGTTTAAGTTGTGTTGTGACGTGAATTTCGTTTGGCAATGTGGTCAAATCAATACGCCCTGAGAGTGAAGTTTTTAACTGTACATATTAATTAAGATATAAATAAAATAAATATTGTTCTATAATTTTTTTTTTTGTTTAATAATGTGTCCTTTGTCCATCTCACCTTTTTATATCTAGAAGTTCTACTCATAAAGTAATTGTTATAATCAGGGTTGTCGTTGTCAGGTCCTAAAGAATTTTAGAATCCTTTGTTACGAATTTCCAAAAGCCTATGGGGAGTGAAGACTGAGGTAACGGGAGCAGAGCATCTGCCACTCACTGATCGACGATGCACCAAACAATTACCGCGTTGTCTTTGCGCTATTAGACAATTTATGTAAGTAATTTTGTTAAATTTTCCATCAGATGAGTTGGAAGACAACGCCTATTCCAGTCAACCTACTTATCTGTTTTATGAAAAAAAATGGAAATTTCGTTTACCACGCATTTTTATTTTTGGATAAATAGTAAAAACTGCACTGATTAAGAATTTCGATACCCGCAGTCTGGATACGTGGGGGTTCTTTTTACAATTTAGTTTAAGTATCACACGAAATGTAAAAAAGTCTATTTTTTTTCGTTAAATTAAAAAAAAAATGACAAATGACGCCTAGCTTGTCCAGACTGCAGGTATCGAAATTCTTAATCAGCGCATTTTTTTACTATTTATCCAAAAATAAAAATGCGTGGTAAACCAAAATTTAGGTATTTTAGTTCCTTGACTGGGCTATTACACAATTAAAAAAAACCTCGATAGACACACTGAAGCCTTACGATTTTAGGGATTTTAGTAAGACTAAAAAGTTGAAGAGCAAAATCTTCATGGAATTAAGCGATTGATTTTTGTTTTTTCTCTAATTTAATACCGTTAAACGAGCAATTCTTGTATATATATAATCTGAATCTCGGAAACAGCTCCAACGATTTTCATGAAGTTAAGTATGCAGGGGGTTTCGGGGGCGATAAATCGATCTAGCTAGGTTTCCAATAAAGCTCGATCATCCAGGTACTGTAAATAATATTTGCCAAACATACATTTTTTTTATATTAATAAATCTCGGAACCATTTAATTCGCCGTAATCTGAGCGAAAACCCTCCTAATTGACAACGCTGGGAGCAGTTAATCAAAAGTTACAATCAGCAACCTAAATAGTAATCTATTTAGGTTGCTGATTGTAGGCAACGTACAGACGACAGGCGTCGAGCGTGCGTTTTGATTACGACCGTTATTCGTTGACAAAGTTTTGAGCTACTGTCGGTTTTTAGGAACATGGCAAAGGGGATGCAGAGACGCGCGCGCGTCTACCATAGATAATGAAGTGTCCTTTTCTCATTCAATGGTTTCATATCTCATGTCGTCCTTAAGTTTATATAGATACTGCATTCTATTAAGATCATACATATATTACATACTATGTTTATGATTAAGATACAGTTGTCTCAACCAACAACGCACTTTTTTTTGGGATCTTTGTGGATAATTTGATGAAAACGATAGTTGCTGGGTGCACGTGACACGTCCATTAGGGTGTCCCGTCGATGTATGGGATTTTTTTTTTTTGAGCTACGGTTATGCAAGAGGTGTCAAAAGTTGCGGTTTGACACACGCATTACGATTATGATAAAATTTAATTAGATATCAATCATCTTGAGGCCTCTACCGGTCCTTGAAGTTATACAAATTCGTCATTTTCAGGGGTTCCTAACATAAACTATAAATCATACAAAACTAACGTTTAAATTGTTTTTATTAAATCAAAGAGAACAACAATGAGTGTGGTGAGAGAGAAAAAAATGAATAGGTCATTTTATACTTTAAAAACGAAACTGTTTTTTGTGGGCAAAGTAAGGCATTTCGGCGCGAGATTTCAGTTTATTCCTAATAAATCCATCCCGACCTGTGGTATCTGTTGCGCTTTGAGAAGCCTCTGTTACCAATTTTACACATCCTTCCACAGCCTGTGTGTGACAAGGGAAGTCTTCAATAAAGAGGCTTTGCTCTTTAGCCTTAATTAGTTCATCGTCGGAGACGTGTCGCAGGACCGGTGGAGCTGATATTTCACAGTCTTGCCAAAATAGCATATCTATGTAATCTTGTGCTATGAAATTGATTTTCGGTGACTTAAATACTCTGAGACGACAAGCTTTTTTCTCTTCTCTAGCTTTTAATATCCTGCGAGATGCAAGCTCTCGAATATGGTCCCTATCGTCGAATAACATGGCAATAAGCAAGTTTTCTGGATGCGCGAAAAAAGCACATCTTTCGATCACTGAATCAATAATACATCTTTGTCTATCAGGTAAAAATCGGGAGTACATAATCATTTTAAAAATAAGCTTGGCTCCGTGTTTAAATGATGGGTTTTGCTTAATGAGAAACCAAACGGGAGCGTAAACTTTGACCACGTAGTTCACAAGCAGTTCCAAATTATTTGACGACGAAAAAGTACTTACGTAAAGTCTGAGTATTCGATTGGCAGTAGTAGCCATCTCGAATGTGCCATTTTTCCAGGTTGGCGGCTCGCTAGCTCGGGGCAACAGGAACCAGCCATCACAGCATGGCACATTTCGTATAGATAATTTTGATTCGTGCTTAATTCCTTTACTATATTATCAGGTAATTCGAGCAAATTTCCAGTCACTGCACAGAAAGACACTAGAGGTTTACTTTCACAAACAGCTAGCTCTTTTCCAATAGGTCCTGAATATTCTTTTGGTCCAGATGTGCTTCCATCCAGAGACATAAACAAATGGCGAAGCGGTAATTCATTTACGTGAAGCATACAAACACACCATTGCAATGGTCTCTTCAAATAGTTTTCTAGGTATTGAATGACACCTCCTTTCCAACCTGTATTCATAGCAGTACCATCGCACCCTACACAGATCACCTCTTCCAAGTTAAACCCTTGATTTTCTAATAGAGATATGACAGAAGTGACGATCGCTTTGGCAGTCCCACGACTTGGCGTCGTGTGTCCCAAATAAATCGATCCCCGTTCTGTGAGAACTGAAATATGCTCTTCCAAGACTTCTTTACGGTGGTACCTATTACCTATTTTCTCATTTACGAGTGTTTTATCCTTTCGTCCATCAAAGTAGGAATACTTTTAACTACAATAGCATCAATGTCTTGGATGGCCTTGGCCCGTGCTTTTGAAACAGCTCTATGAATTTTATTCTTATCAATGACAAGACTTTGATCTTCGGAAGATACCAATCCTACGTCAACTAAGACCGCCGAAGCGACCGCAGCCGCAGATCGCGTTGATAGTCCATACCGATCACATACCTTAGCTACCGTTGGCAGCACCAGAGTATTCCGAGCCAATGAACTAAACGAAGTCTCATTTCACAAGCACATCAGTATTTTGACGAAGCTCTGTTGCAGGAGACTGTGATCGCTGTGGTCGAGGCGGCAACTCGCGCAACGGAGCAGGATTGGTTTCTTGTGATGTACTTGGTAAACATGCATCCATCAGCTCCAAATTTTCTTGTCTTTGATGTTTCTTTAAAAATCTTGCCGTTTCTTTTGTATCTATACCGCTTATGGCCATTTTTCTATCACTTCTTTGGTCCAGTAAAAAGTCTCTTTCATTTATAGGAACTTTCTTAGGTTTTATGCAGGCACAAACATGAAACGAAGTGCACTTACAAGCAGCAATGTCGAAGAGCTTGTTCGACAATTCTAAAAAGCACTTTAGTTTGTTTTCGTAGCTATGTTGTTTTTTATTTTTGGGATATCTTATTATTGACAGATATTTATCAAAATATGATTTGGTAACACGTTCTTTCACGGTAAACGATGGGAATCGAGGCTTTAGCCCAAATTACATTAAGTTTCTCAGAAACGATTGAAAAGACTTCAGTGTGGGAGGGATCTTTCTAATTCTTTTGTAGTTTTAGTTCGTTTTTTGTGAACAAAATAAATTTTATAACGTCGCTTATCACCGGTAACTCGCGATCTTCAAGTTCTTTATATGGTCCCAATATAGCACAAGTAGTCTCATTTCGTCTTGAACCCATTATTATCTACTAATTTATCACAAGAAAGTACGGAGCGTCACTGTTTCAGCACTAGAAATGAGACGAACTGACTCACAATTGAAGTAGAGAATTTGAGTAAAGCAAGTCAAAACATGAATTTCGCGCATTCGAGCGAAACCTATTCTTAACTGGAAATAACCTGTCGTTACTTGGAAATCATAATTTATTATTCCACTATCATTGTGATTAGAAAATAAAATGACAGTAATGTATAAAGGAAAAAAAAATGTAAGTACTGAAGTGTTACTCGAGCGATTTTTCGAAAAATAAAACTGCCGGTAGAGCCCTCAAGATATTTTTGTATTTTTTTTTATTATTTTGACGATAATCTACAAGTTATAACGCAACTTTTGAGGGGTCTCGTGTAGCGCAATCAGAAAAAAAAATTCGGGACACCCTGACGTCCATGACTGCTTCGCAAGAACCGAGTTGAGATGTTCCGAAAGAAAAGTTAAAAAAATTTGCCTTTTTTGCGACCGGGAACAAAAATAAGAAAATAATGTTAAAAGAATGTATTTATTTTAAAACACTGTTTTATTCATGGTACTTAAATTATACAACAATATAAACCATGATACATTATATGATCGCTATGCGTTTGGTTAAAAAATATCTCTCCATTGATAAAAATACTTATATTAATCAGCTTCGAGATCTCAAACAAGTCTAATTGACCAGTTAGTGACCGAATTTACTACAACAAAGGTATTTATATTTTAACGCAAACATAACTTAATAAATTTCTATTAACGTTACTAGCTGATATACGCGACTTCGCCTGTAGAATCTCTTTCATCCCCTATCAACATCTACAAGTCTCATTATCAAGGTCCCCTCTATTTCTGTGCCAAAATTTATTAAAAATTGTTTTAGCAGTTTAGTTACACATAGAATAATATTAGTTTCGATTACAACGAAAGCAAATTGACACCCTCTAGTTTGCTTTGAATGAAGAATGTAGTAATTCTATAGTCGTTGATATACTTTCTATTCCTAAAAGGCTAGTGTCTGACATGTTATTTAAAAATCTTTCTTTCCACTATTGTCTACAAAAGAGAATTAATATTGAGTAATTACTATCGTTGATTATATTTTTTAACCAAACACTCTTATATATTTAAAAGAACAAAACGAAATTTACATGAGAAATAGTGTTGATTTATTTTTTCTAATATTTCTTATAATTCATGGAAAAGAAAACCATTATATAAAGATATTCAACTGGGCTCGGCGTTTGACCATCTTTCAATTAACTGATTGAATAAGACTTTATTTGGGTGAAATCTATGGTTAAAAATTAGTTGGGAAGGGAACTCCACCATCTTATTTCGTTTTGTCAACCCCCATAACAACTGCCAAGAATAAACCTCAATTAATTGCGATGGACAGCGAAGACATAACGAACTCATTCAACATAAAGTTATTGACCGGCCTGAAGTTGGCGCATTTCGCGCATGGTACAATTACTAACCCAAATATGACTTCGATGTTAATATAAATTTATTCTTAAATAGATTTTAATTGTATTCCCAACTGATACTTTAAGTTTTCATTCTGCGAACCGGTTCGCGGCTAACTTCAGCCCGGCCAATAAGTTTGGGGATTGCTGTACTTCCAAAGTTGTAACAAGCAACCTTCCTATGGGATTCCATTGTTGGGACCGACATACTGAAGGTGAGTGGTGAGTTACAATCAGGTAGGAAATTTATGCGAAGTTGTTACAAACACAGCTTGCCTGATATTAAGATGAAGAGAGCCTTTAAAAGTTGTGACTCTAATTCATCTAAATCTAGACTCTTCTGAGAAGAATAAACATACGACTATGTCAACCAGTGTTGTTGCGGTAGCGATAGTTTCCTTATCAACTATCGATAAGGAAAATAGGTACTTTTTTGATAGTGCTATCGAAAATATCGAAATTTTCAATATTATCGATAGACAACCTTAAATTTATTTATATTAAATGTTGTCTATCGATACTATCGAAAAAGTTACTATTTTTCAAGCCCATAATAGTATCACGATAGACTACAGCTATGGCAACAACACTAATTGTGGGTCTCTTTAGTTGAGATAGAAGATTAAGTATGGGCATGTATCATGCTGGTGGTTTAAATAAATGATTGAACAGTTATCAAATTAAATAGGTTATTAATTATAATAACACTTATGATTTTCAGATTTGTTATTAAAACAAAGTTAACGATTCAACGAAGTATGACTTCACAATTCGTTCTACGGAACGTTGACAACCACATCATATTAAACCTTTATATACATATATTTATGAGTTTAATGTATTTTTAAGTGAAATTAACACATCAAGTGAACACACGTTTTGCAAATAAACAACATCTGTCTAATGGTAAGTGGGCAACTACAAAGCTCCCCCCCACCCCTCAGAACAAACACTACCTATATGCTGGTCTTGCAAAGAAGCACTTCGACTTCTCAGAACACCTATTTACTACGCCGTACGGTTCTCAACTTTATAATATTACACCAACCGATAATCAAACGCCAAGCGAAATAACATTTGAATGGCAAAAAACAAAGCATTTATAATCCATATATTTTAAACAAAAGCTTATTTATATTTAAAAGTTCGACATTTGGTTTATAACATTTTTTTTTTACATTTTTCATATAGATTTTGTGTACTTTATCACATTTGAATGAATCTTGCATCTCACCCGCACATATATACAGGGTGTTTGACAATGTAACACTTACTTAAACCACTAAAAGGACTCTAGCGTGCAGTTACAAAAAGAATGAAAAAAAAACTATCTATTTACAAGTTATGACTGTTTGAATTTCTAGGTATTTTTACCTCCGTTTCTGATAAAAGCAGGTGGAATGTGTAAAATTAAAGATTTTAAATAGAACATATTTTTTTATTCCATAAAAACCAGCTTCAAAAATTATGCATGTTAGTTTCTATGGATTTCCTCAATAACGGAATGAATTATTTCTTATAGTAACGGCCTGCTAGAGTCATGCCCTTTTAGTTATTTAAATAAGTGTTCCACAGCCTGTATAAGGGATTATGCAAGCAGGATAATATTATATAAGTTATTTTAACACAATATGGCTTCTATGAAGTACTGCAAAGTGATTAATTGCTGCCAACGGTGAATGTAATAATATTTTTTTTAATACTAGCTGTGCCCTTGCTCATAACATCACCCATCTACCAGTGGAAGTCCCGTTGAAATCGGTCTATCCGTTCTGTCACATCTCGTCGTAAAACAATATAAAAACTCTGAATATATATTTTAACAGTGAGTTAAATTTAATAGTTATTCTGCACAAGGTATTTTTCTCGAGGGATACTAAAATAAATTTTACGTGAGCGAAGCCTCGGATAAGAGCTTGTAGTGACAAAATGTTCAGACGAATATCCGGATATCCGGCTTCAAGGTTACAATCAAGGTGTAAGGCCGGATAATAGCTATCCGTTTCATCCAGAAATGTGACTCTACTATTACTATAACCCCCAAAATAATCTAATATAAATGGCGGTCAATAGTGACTGCAAAGATGAATCTGTTAACAGTCACCAGCGACCGCAAACATTTTAAAGGTATTTTTATATTATTTATAATAAAGCGAACTAGACCTGAAACTTCAGCGCTTACTAACGATGCGAAAACCAAATGCCGACTTCATTACACACTTAAGTAACAAAATCATACCCTAAATATTTCTTATTTTTTCTTCTGACCCTAGAAGCAACTTTTTTAGGGTCATCATAATCCTCATCCTGTTCAAAAACGATATTATTCTCAATCACCCAATCACCTTCTTCTTTAACAGTCGTAGAAGATAACCTTTTCTTCTTCTTCTTACCGGAATCTTCTTTTGTTCTCTTCTTCGGTCTCTCGTCTAGAACTAAATGTTGGTATTCTTCAACGATATAGTTCTCTGGTTCGTAACTCGTTGTGATCTCAACTCCAACAGTTGGGTCTACATCAGGGAGTATGTAGTAGTTCTCAAAGTCTCCTTGGAGAGTGATCTCGTTCATCTCTGCGGTGAAATGTCTTTTCTTTTTACCAGAAGAACAATGTTTTATGTATGCATACTTTGGTTTGGTGTCATCCGGGAGAATATTGACTGTCCACTCCGTGTTTTCTGTGGCTGGTATTTCTTTTACCTCTTCCATGGTGATTTCTTGCTCTTCTGCGATTTCATATATAAAGTTATCAGAGATTGTGTTGTCGTCCATTATTTGGAGGACTTCGGAGTTCTGGCCCTGGGCTGTTGATGTCTGAGGAATTATCTGAGGACAAAGTATTTTTACTATAATAAAATGTACAACTTTTATCTGGTGGCTAAGGTCCGTGCGTTGGTGATGAATGTGGGATGGATACAAATTTGTAATAAGGAAAAAAGGAAATCCATTTGTGCAAATCCAAATGAAGCGTTAACTGATGACCCCAATTTTCATTGGGGTTGGCGCAATGTATAACATTGCAAAGGGTTTTGGCTGGTTTCCTTTATGACAAGCCACCTGCCTGACGCCCCTTGGGCATGTAGTCGTTTTAGGAGGAAGTTAGTTTAGGAGGAAGGTAAATTTGTTTAAGGAAAAATGGGTAGAGAGAGGAACCTAGGGTAAGGGATACCGTCTCGATTGGGGAACGGGACTGAGACTGCAGTAGCTCGCAGAGGCCGAGGTCACTTGCCCGAATGTCGTGTATTTCCTGTGACTATGGAGGCCACTAGGGCAGGAAGACCAGCTGATAACTGAATATCATGATGAATTAAAGGTTAATATTTTTTTTTGTGGCGCGGCTGTAGATTCAACTGTCAGCCGATACAGCCCGCTGACAGACAGATGAACAGCGGAGGGTTGGTAATAGGGTTTTGTTGGTACCCTTTGGGTATGAAAATCAAGATTGTACTATGGTACACTAAATATTGACTTAAAAACGTTTATCTGTGTTCTAGAACCGATACCACAGATTACTAAGTAGTTACTATGTAACAGACAAATCACTCCCACAAAAATATCGATACATACCGTTTTAATTGCCTACTCTTACCGGGCTTTAAAATATGTGTACGGTTACCTCTTCAATCAAAATGTTTATAAAAAAAGTACTTAACGCTTATTTTCAAATTCTTATGTAGTATACAAAACTCCTACATGTGTTTTATTTTTATGTAAAGATTAATAAACTTCTTCTCTTTTATAAAATGTCCATTATTAAATTGTATGGTCAAATAAATTCAAAATCTTACAAAAAGTTTCAATGAATAATTTGAGGGTAACAAGGGCAAATAGGGATAAAAGTTTTTTTTTTTAAATAACATAAATAGTACTGCCGGGCTTTTTTTTCTCTTACTTTAATTACATTAAATATACTGTACATAAATAACCATGTCAGTTTTCACTATGGTTGTATCACCATTTGTATTTAAAGAATATGCAAATACGATCTCAATTTACAAATTTTTGTAATTAAAAAATATGCGCGCAACCCACTGCACGAGACTGCGTATAGGGTCCGCCGGCGGGCCAGCGGCCGGTAGGTATTTAGCTAGATAGGGCTGTGTAGTACGAGCCAGGATATCATTATTAATGTATTACCTCTATGATCTGCCTGGGGTCCGGCATCTTGGTGATGACTTGCTCCGACTGCGTGATTGAAGCTTCAGCTTTATCAGTTTCCACTTTGACTACCCACAGCTGTTTCCTTTGAAGGTTCTTGAGGGACCTGTACCAAAATTCAAGATTTTTTACCTTCTACACAATCAGGATTAGTTGGGTTTTTTTATTAACTTATCATGCATAACCAAAATGAAAAACATTTTTTATTTTTAATATTGGTTTTACAGAAAGGTGTAGTCAAATTTTAGGAGCGTTATTTGTCGCCGACAAATAGATGCTTAATCTTGATTTTTTTTTCCTTCGGAATGTGCTTCTCCTGGTAAAAGAGCACATTTCTTAACTTCAGATTAAAAAAATCATGTCACTTTCGATGATTTATAGTCTATCTAATCTAAGAAGTACCGTTTGACGTTTCATACTTTTCAAGCCGAAACAACTTTGTATAGGCGTAACTCACACAATTTCATTAACCTTTTCCGTAAAACCATGGAATTATGAAGCTATTTTTATTTTATCACAAGATGGACAATTCCTAATGACTAAATTTAAATTTAACTTTTTTAAACAAAGCAAAATAACTAAAATATACAATAGATAGCTTTTTTTTAGACTTCGTTTCAAAGACACGTAGTTGGGTTCTTTACCGTAGTGTTGCGACTCTTCAAATTCACTTGTATACGAAAAACCGTTTAAATGTACGAACAATCGAACTTATAATTACGAATCTTTTTCAATTCAGGTATCTTTTAGTATTTAATAATACTTAATTTTCAGCTGACATCCAACTGTCAACGAAAACGCATAATTAAAATTAAAAGTATGTAAGTTAATGTCATTTTAGATAAATCTTACTATAACTCGACAACTGGTACAAAACCAATAGGTAGACTTTTCTTCGAAATCTACTTAAAATGGAACTAACATTAATAAAAAATTTAGTTAGTTTTCAATATTATTATATTGAAAACTAACTTCATGAAAATGAATGATTTTAAGTCAAATTAAAATATGTCACCTCTGTTTTAATGTACTTACGTCAACTTCACGCATATTACTTACACCCACTGTTACTGTAAATCTCTGAAATTCAGTAAATTCTAAGATTTTCCAGTAAAATCTAAAATTTACCAATTTACTGTTTATGGCAAAAGTCCGAACTGCTGTTTGCTCATGTATTTGCACAAAAAGTAATGACAGCGGTCAGGACCGAATCACTTCTACGAAAATCAATAATGTACAATGTCGGTTAGGTTAGGATGGAACTGAAAAGCCCGAAAAATTCTCTCTGTTATAAAATTCTGACATTTATCTAAACAGTTTGGTACATACTAAGATTTACTAGTAAAACTTATGATAAACCAATATACGGGCTTTTACTGTAACATACATAAATCTGTAAAACTGTAATCTATTAGTAAATACAAAGAAATTATATCGATATCTCTTAAGAATCGGATATTGCAGTGATCGATTTCTTTGACCCCATGCCTATTCATCAATTTGTCAGAACTGTCAAACGGTACTTCTTGGATTAGATGGACTATAGTTTTAATATTTTTTTATGTTCAAGACATTTATATAAAAATCCGGACATTTCATAAACATTCTTGGCATTTAAATACCCATCGTTGTATTTATGTCAATATGGGTTTCACCCCGGTCACGGGACTATGGACCCTGTTTTTGCCCTAAGAACATGACGAGACATGTACAGTGAATCCGATTCCGTAGTTCGGACCGTTGTTGGTGATACTAAACCCTTCCCCATCACCGTTGGGGTACACCAAGGGTCCGTCCTCAGTCCGTTTCTGTTCAGCGTGATATTAGACGTCCTGTCAAACAGCATTAGAGATGCACATGAGCAGCCTCCATGGCTGCTCATGTATGCTGACGATATAGCGCTGGCGGATGCGGACAAGGGTAGATTGGTGCGACGCGTGAAGGCGTGGAAGGAGTCGCTTGAGAACGGCGGTCTGAAGCTCAACTCTCTTCTCTTGAGAAGAGAAGCTTTATCGGTAAATTTCCAAGTTAAATTTATCAGTTTTAAAATGAGTTTCTTGTATTAAAAACCAGGAATTTTCCTAAAACAATTAGCACTTTACGATATTTCCGGGGTCTACTATACGACTCTAAAATAGCCCACACCTTTTTGTCCTGTATATGTAGATTTTCGTATGCTTTTGTTAGGAGGGTGTTCAGGTCGGTAGTGAACTGCATGGGGTTCGAACTCGCAATCACTTGATGACAAGTCGGACGCTTGGGCATTACTTGTTATCACCAATTTTGATAAATTATAGCTAGCAGCCAATCTACAATCTGATAAATATTAATAACTCCACATAGGCAGGCAGAGCCTGTACTATGGTAACTAGTCTGCTCACAAACATACTTATATATTTCTAAATACATACATATTATATATAAATTATCCAGCTCATCACACAATTATTTGTCCTGGGTGGGGATCGAACCCACGACCTGTGGCTCAGCAGTCATTATCACTAACCACTAGACCAACAGGCCAGTCAAATAAAATTGATACATTATCAAATTAAAGTTATCTTAAACAATTGTTTGTCACGCTGTCACTCCTTAACTGCTAAGCCGATTGTCATGAAACCTGAGTACCTATTATCCTGAAAAAAAAAACGTGTGGAATGTCTCTGGGTGTCCCAAAGACATTCCGACAAATTCCTTTCGCAATGTGTATATTTAATGGATTGAATAAATTTTATCATAATATAGTAAAAATTGTAAAAACTTTAAATTAAAATTGCGCCATCTGTGAAAGTTGCCAGAACTAATATATGGATAATTAGTATACAACCAACATAAATAGATGGCGTAAAAATAAAATACATCAACTCGCGGTCAGCATTTTTCGTTGCGGTAACACTTTTTTTCGGTTAGCCACTATCCGCCGAGCGGCTGTAGTGTATCGTATAGAGCTTCATTTAAAAAATAACACTGGTGCCAAGTAGACCTTAATTTACTCACAAGTATCCAAGCGTGTCCACCAGTTGTCTAACGTTCAATCTAGATACACTTTCAGGCGACTCCTTTTTGATTGGTTCCACGCTGTAGTTGTGCTCCATGCGGATTATTTCGGCCACTGCAAACAAAAACATCAGTTTAGTATGAAAAGAAGACTTTCAGCAAAACATAATTCAGCGCCATCTAGAGAAGAAAAGCTGAACTGGGTAGGTACTAGTGATCCTGAATCGCTAAATGAATCTTCTCGCGATTATTGTATTATATAAAGCTTTCCAATATCAGCCATCCCATTTGAAAAAGAGTGTCCTTGGAGTTTCTTGCCTGTTCTTCGCCACAGGATCTACGAATTGGAACAGGTAACTAGCTTCACGACTGACTTAGTCTGACTGACTCCTACTCCTGACAATTCAAAAATACCTCTTATTGGTTTCATTGAAATAAATGGTTTTGATTTTGATTTGATTTTGAGCCGTTGGGCCGCAGTTTGCCAGGCATGATCACCTAACCTGGTCACACCCATTCCTCCACAACTCCTACAAAGTGCTCGAGATAATAGCTCATTAATTGAGAATACGGTTACTGTGGCTACATTATTACGTGTGGCGCCACCTGGTCACGAGTAGCGGAACTAATGGAATGTTCTAAAACATTCGACAATTCCGGGTGTTTTACGATGTTTTAGAAGTTTAAAGAGGGGTGTCGGAGTCATTCGAATTATTACGAGATTTGTCAGGAAAGTTCACGAATCTTGTGGAACGTCTATGAGATAAGGACGAACTATAGAAGTCACATTGCGTTGTGGACACATTCTAGTACTGCGACAAAGAGTTTAAACTGTGGATTATTGTTTTATTAATTAAAATAAATCATGTCTACTTCGTAAGAAATTGGTGTATTGATCTAATCATGAACCCCGCTCGTAACACTACAAATTAAATATTTTCTTTTCTTATTAAAATATACCCCCGCATTAGGAATATTCCCGTGTCACAAGGGGCTTCACAAACATTTAAACAACGGACACAAAGAACACCCAGAATCTGGACACAACAAATTTTTGTTCCATGTGGGATTTGAACCCACAACACTCAGCGAGTGGCGAGGTGACCACTTAAACCATTGCGCCATCCGTACAGTCATGATACTTACTTAATTAATGAGTACTTCATTAAAATTGTGTACACAGTTTAATTTGAATTAATTTCATAAGTGGATTTTGTATTTTATCCTAAAAATATTAAAAAAATAAAGTTTAAGGGTGCATTCAAACTTAATTGGTTTGATTTGACTACAATATGTTGTAATTGATATTAATAGTAACAACTCCATCGTCACTAATATCTAAGGTATGTTTGTTTAATACAATTTCACGCCAGAAGTACTCAACCGATCAGGGATACAGAAAAGGGAAAAAAACATTCTCTTCTTCAATGCGAGAGAAGCTGCGGACGAATGCTTGTTATTTATAATAGTACTGGATGACACAACAGACGTTGTGCTGTAGAAAGAAAAATAGGCAGTCATGGGACTGCCGACAGAAGTGAAAACTTAAACGAAACGACGAACTTAAAACGTCACATTAGCAGGTTGGTGACATTAATTAATAATGAGCTGACAGAACTCAATGTTTAGATTAGCTCCCTCTAGTGGATTTATATATGTATTATTAGCGTGACAGTAACGAGTTCAGTGTTTTTCTCCCCATAGCAAAAGTGCACAAACGTGCCTAAAAAGTTTTCACTTCAATAATCTGAATGTCAACAAGAGCGCCACCTTACTGGTTCTAACAATAGCTAATAAGCTGTCAGTTGATACCATGATCCAAAAAATGTGTTAAAAATCAGTCAAGCGGTATAAGGGCAGAATAACGAACACACGAACACCGGAATTTCATATGTTTATACTAGCAACCCACCCCGGCTTCGCACGGGTAGCAGAGATATCTCCAACAATCATCATCATATTTCAACCAATTTACACAAAACCTTAATACCAAATTATATAACTAAACCTTCCCCATCCTCTATCTATTGCTGAAAACCGCATGAAAATCCGTTCAGTAGTTTTTGAGTTTATCACGAACAGACAGACAGACTTGGCAGGGGACTTTGTTTCATAATAGGTAGTGACTAGCTGTACCCGATATGCGTTATGCCACGTTTTTTTTGACACAAACCCTCGCGGACATTGTCAGAAGACCCTGCCAAGGTTTCATAACAATCTGATTAACAGTTTAGAAGTGCTTATAGGATAAACATACTTACATTGATTTTTATTTATATAGATAGAAGATATACAGATGTACTAAAGTTGAAGAGTTAGTTTTCTTAACCAACTTCTTATTCTTAACCCAATTCTTTAGGGACGTTTTAGCTAATAAACATCACGCTAATATCATTAGGAACTTAATAGTGACATATCGCAAAAGAGAATCCCCCTCTTGGCACAAAATTTTAAGGAATAATATTGTTTGGTATAACGTTTTCGAATAACTTTTATTAGCATAATTATACTTTGGCATAATGGCAAAGGTTACCATAACTATCATTAGATCTAATTTGTTTTGGCGTAATTTGGAGTTGCATACATTTTTAAGGTATATTATTCGTCATAATTGGGTGTATGTAGCCAATACTTTTATTTAAAATGTTAGGTTAGGTTAGTTTTTTAAATTATTTAATGCACAAGTTCTACCACAGCCAGCAAACAGTAACCACCGTCACTAAATAGTTTGTGATACCTACAACGATGAAACATAAATAAATAATCAGTCTAAGGCTGCTTAAAGCGCCTATGCATTACATTGGAGCAATAATCAATAATGCTAAATAGTGTCCACAACCGTTAGCAGCAGGGTATTATTTTTATTCCAAATAACTAGTGAATATCATTATGCAGTTATAAAATTATGCTTCATTATTATTGTGCCAACAGTATGTATGACAATAAAGATTGTGGCAAAACATTTACGCCTAATAATACTATGCGTAATGATCATGCTGGCTTTCGTTATGCCAATGTAAATTATGACAGTATACAGGATGTATTTGAAAAAGGAACACTTACTTAAATCTCTGAAAGGGATGACTCTATCTTGCAGCTAGCTTTGAAATTTGTTACTACTACTATCTTTATAAAAACTACAGATTAATTAATAGTACAACAGATTTATAACCCTAATCAGAAATACCAACTCTCGCTACAAAATAATAAGGTTCAATCTTAATGGCGCGATAACATAGCACTACAAACTACATTTACATAACGGTAAACATAATTTGTATTGACAAATTTGTACCTTAACACTTATCACGAGAGAGCTATTTACAGTAACTGATATCAGTCGATATTTCCTCGCTGTCATTAATTGTCTTATAATGTACAACGCCGCACGTCACACCAAACGCGCGCGTTGTTAAGATATATTATTATTCTACACTTTACAAACTTGAACGTCAAAAAGAACGAATCAATATGTTGGACTTTAACTACTCGTTACAACTACATATAATACAGATACTGTTCCTGTCTAAATAATGGCATTAAGTACCTTTAGAGGATCCGTTTATGAACTTTTCGAATAACCCTTGATAGGACGGTGCCCTGTTGGTCCCTGGAAGACAGGAACATTTGTCAGTAACTTTACTGTTGTTCAAACAATCAGTGGAGGGACGGGGGCTCTGATTTAAGTCATAGATTAATTAATTAATATTACAACAGATGGTTAACTCGAACGAGATATTCTGATAAAAAGCGCAACTCCCTGCACGCTAATACGTAACTACATGTTATATTTACCTAGAGGTCGCGCGCGTACATGTCAATTGGACGGTTGGATCAACTTTTGTTTATCTGGATATTGAGATTTTTTTAGAATTTAACAACATTTTGAACTTGTGAAACCCTTCCTGCTAAGACATCGGAGTTCGGTGACGCGACGCGTGTATTTGCCGAAGTAATTTCGAATTTCATTTACTGTATTTTTTTTTAAATTGAAATGGGACCAACTTCGAAGTATTCCCTATCCAATAAGAAAGAAATATCAAAATGGAACTACCCTGTAAAGAGTCATGCGTGGTCAAACAATAAAACGGGTTGTCTTGAGGACCTCCTCCTTTTCTGGTCAATTAGAAAATACTATCACAATTAAATTAACTTTTTATTTTCTTTACTAAAAGTGAACTACTATTAGTATAAATTATTAATATCTTACCACACTGCAATCAATTACAATGTATCGCTTGTAGCCAAATCAGAAACTTTGTGTGAATGCACCTTAATGACTATACATATTAGTAAATCCTTATGTAATTAAATCATGAACATACTCCTTTTGCCTTCACGTTACAGTAAGATGTAGCATCGGTTTTTATCTCGCTGGGTTTGTTTGGCTGGCTAAGTCAACAAATTAGCCAACCAAACATTTAATTTCCAGCATCGTTATTTCAATGGAAATATTTATAGTTTTGTTAATATTAATAAGTATCGTTAAGTTGTTTGTTTGTTACTTCATGTTCAGTTCTACTGTTCAGTTTAGATGTCAAGCAATAGCAAACAAAATCAACCAAAAGTATAACGAATTGGGACTTGATTAAATGTATATTTTATCTATATAAATATAAAAGTGAATCCCTATTTCCCTTGGTCACAGCATCACACTATTCTTTTTTTTTTTTGTGTTTGTTATTCTCAGGAGAAGGTTCTTATGAAAGAAAAAATTAGGAAAGTTGCGCGGAAAATTAGAAAATTTAAGAAAACTAAACGACCATATTAACTTTTCTAATGTAACCTTAGCGCTTTTGACATAACTGTCAGTAGTTTGACAGTTGGCGCGACTGACAGAATGCGCGCTGCATTTAATATTCATAGTGAAGACAGGACAACGTCTGTCGGGTGAGCTAGTTTAAAATATATGACAACATTGAAAGTGTCATATATCGCACTGCTATTACGAGACTGTATCAACTCAAAATAGGGTAAATTAGAGATAATTCATTTTTCATACATAAATATCAATTCCCTACGCGTCAATAAATATAAAATAATAATAATAAATTGTAATAAGCCAAATTTTTCAAATAAACAACTAAAAAAATTCATATATTTTTATTATTTGTTCAGACAATAGAGTATTAACTCAAAAATTGGAAATAACTTGATTACCTGCAATCTCTTTAAATAATTCATTAATACAGAAATCCCTTAATTTTATCAATAATTTATATACAGTGTTCACTTTTTATAATCTTTAACAGGACTAATCAGTTTTCTGTCGTTTCTGAAAAAAGCTACATTTTGAGTCGATACACTCTTGTAATAGCAGTGCGATATGTTCAACAGGGTTTACAGGAATTTCATTTTGAGGGTACATCCAAGGTATAAGACTAATGCAATAAGACTCCGAGACAACACCAGGTGGTTTGAGTCGGTTCGAGACCGACATTTCACATTAACGTTAAAAAGTTTAACACTCGTGGGGACTCCAGACGTTGAAAAGGGATATCTACACATGTTTATAATCAAAAAGGTCGTATATGATGAACCATTAAATTTGAACCTTATGTTACGAAATTCTCGTTCAAAATTAATTTAAATTTCATAAATATTCTGCTTACCTTTACTTCCTCACCGCACCTTGACCGCATGAATGGATAAATAATAAATAGTTAATGATTAAAACTTACGTTTCTTGTCAGTAGGAGTCTGCTGAATAGGTGCTGCCGTTTCCTGCTGAGTGAGGAGTTCAGGGAGCATTGGCGAGTCGATCCATAACCCCTGGTTATCCAGTTCGAAGTGATACCTGGAAGAATTTAAACGGGAACTGATTTATATCTTATCCTAGTACGGAGTCCGTCCGTACTCCCTATCACGAAAGACCTGCACATGAATCCTCATACAGATGTATGTACTGAGCGCGAACCGACCCCAGGTCGTAATTATGTTGCAACCTTCTTGCCTTCAACACTGATTAATTTGGCCCAAATGGTAATAAGTAAGTGAAATGTTCTGAAGAACGAAAAAGAAGAGTAGGTCAGTAGTACCAGGCCAGAGCCACTCCGCAGTGTAGGTACAAAGCTACAAGTACACGGCGAGCTCGACTATTCGTGCCAAAATTCAGTGGGCTGACGCGCGCCGGCCGGGCCGCACGTTAGTTCGATCCTCACTCACTTATCCGTATCTAGAATATCGAGTTATTAGTACCTAGCCTAGGTTTATTTGTTCACAAAAATAGAGTAATAAGCACATAATTTACAAGTAATTAAATATTAAGATTAATAAATTCTAAATAAAAAACAACCTTAACGTCGCAGCGTTATCAGAAAAGATTACGCGATTGAAAGAGAGGCAACTTCTAGGTGTACATAACTCTAGGTAATTAGCGCTGTGCGACCTGAATTGCGACTTTATTGTGTCGGTACAAGAGTCGCTATTTATTTAACATTTGATGAGTGAGACTTCTGTACCTTTACTATTATGTATTATACCTGATACCGGTGAGCTTGTATGAAAGGTTTAATGACAGAAGAGAAAGATCGTGAGGTGTTTAAGGATAATCCCTGCCTACCCCAAAGGAAGAAATGCCTGCGTTTATATACATACTAGTTTTTGACCGCGACTTCACCTGCGCGTAGGCCTCGATTACCACGGTAAAGAGTATCCAATGTGTTAAGCCAAGTTATAAACTGTATGTGTGCCAAATTATATCCAAATCCGTTCAGCCGTTTTTGCGTGAAAGAGTGACAAACATCCATCCATCATCAAAAACCTTCACCTTTATAATATTAGTAAGAGTGAGATAACATGTATGAAAATGTGGAAGTGAAGTCTTCTCCAGGTCTTATTTTCTTACCCGCACAGCTGTAAACTGACATGCCTCCAGAGGCATTCACTCTCTTCGTGCATAGCTCCTTCAATCCAGTCCTGGCGCTTGATGTCATTGTCAGACGATATATTGGCACTGGAAAAGAAATAAACCAACTAAATCATCATCCAAAAACTAAATCCTTGTAGAATCAATAAATAATTTTAGTACACTTTAATTTTGTGATTTTTATGGAAGCCTAAATTGACTCTAGGGCGCCATCTATTGACGAGTAGTGGAAGTCATAGACTTCGTAAATATGTTTATCAATAAGAATGTTCCGAGTTCTAGAAGTTCGAACAGTCGAGTCAAGTAGATTGTTTCAGGAAAGTTCACGAATTTTCTATGAGATGTTTTTCGAAATGTATAAATTGCATGGCGGAATGGACATTCAGTTCTAGTTGAGCGATACTGCGAGTTAGAAGTATAGCGAATATTAAAAGTGAAGTGAGAATTGTGTCTGTGAATTGTAATCGTGTTGATTGCAAATAATTAAAAAAAATTGTGTCTGTTTCGTCTAAATTGGTGTATTGGATTATTATATCATGCCTATTACTCCGAACTAATACTATGATAAAATAAAGGTTGTTTGTTAGGCAACAACAGCCAATTCAAGTTATGGTGTACATGATCCTGAGACCTGCTCAAGCTATTTGCTTACCCTCCAAAATCTTTCTGTACATATCCAATATCCTTTACATCCAATTGCCTTTCCTTCTTAAATACCTTCCCCTTTAAATATACTCCCAATTTCTCCATTTTTAATCCCACTGTGACCAGTTGACGGCAATAGTCTTGCCCCTTTTACCTTGTCCGTTTAATACGCCTCTGATTACCCTGCCATGGCGGTGGTGATGCAATAGCGAAGTTTAAGCATTGCATAACCGATATTAATTTACGCGATTGCGCAAATCCTTAATCAGATTATTGAAAGAAAATATATGCGTTGACTACCGTACTAAAGGCGTTACGAATTAATTTATTACATTTTAGAGCTTTCCATTAATAAACTAGGGTCTGTTCACTAGCTATAAGTGAGATAAAGAAAATTAAGGCTCTTTATGAATACTGTAACATGAACTTATTTTTCCGCGAGCGTATGTGCGCCCATGACACGTGTGACGCAGTTATGTGCTGGTTTCTTCTTGCTAAAATCTACTGAGCTATACGCAGTATGAACACGCAATTTGACATAGTATAATCGAGTGTTTACTTTAAGAAATACATGCCAATACGCTAATAAAAAGAATTTATTCGCACGCGTTATCTTGGGTACTTAATCAATGGCACGAGAGCTCTTTTCAGTCATAGTCATTGATTGCCAGTTTTGTACAAGCATTATTCTATAAGGGACCGTAGCGTCAAACTACATGTGGGCGTATTTCCCCTTGAGTGAGCCACGAAGGTGGTATAGGTTAGTAAATTTGTGGGACTATTCTGCTAAGTTAGGCATTAACCGACCCTTATAATATACCCTTGATGTTTTCAGATGCTTATAGAACTCTGTAAGGTCTGTAGAAGCTAGCATGGCAAAAACTATTAGTAATGCTATCTATTATAGCATAATGATAACTGTAATTTTTTTTACTACCCACAGATGGCGATAATCACTTCAACATATTGTGTGTGTATTTGATAAGTACTTCATTGATAACTATATCAAGCTGTTTTAACAAATTTGTATAGGTATCTATTTAAATTCAAATAAATAAAATTGAAGTGTCTGTTCCTAATGTAATTATAACAGCTTATTTCTAAATGCATCCGAATGTTTTCATGGTAAATATACCAAGAAATCTATTATTAAAATTTTTGTTTGTCTGTCGGTCTGTTTGTTCCCGCTAATCTTCGGAACAAGTGCACCGATTTCTACGGGACTTTCACTGGAAGTTATCTGATGTTATAAGGAGTAACATATACTGCTTTTATTTTATAAAAGTAATTAGGGTTCTATGCACAAAATATAAATGTGTGTTTATACCACAAATTACTCAAAATCAAAATGTCAATATTAAATGTGCATGATGCATTTAGTAGTCCATTTATGTTATTATTTATTTATCTATTTAAGGTTTTAGGGGCCTTTCCAGATAGCTTTAAATATAGGCTATATAACATGGCATGTAAATGATAAGTGGGTGAAACCACCAATTAGACATTAGGTAGTAAATATTTACAGGCTCCAATACTAACCCCTGTGGCATTCCAGTTTTTGATATATTTAATCTAAAAATAACTGTCCTTGCATTGGGAACAGGCGTTCTGTTAAATAGGAGAAAAACAACATGAAAGGGTAATTTTTATTTTCCAGGGAAGTCTCTTGTGCTATACTCAGTCAAAAGGCTCTGCACTTACCATCAGCCTCATAAGACAAAAAGAACTTGAATAATTTTCTTTATATCCCAACTATTTTTATTATGTCCCGAAGTTTCATCAAGAATCTATACGCTTCAAGAATGCTCTGGTGGCAATAATTTGAAATTTTATGAATCTTAATTCAAATCTGATATGAAACACTGAAATAGACTTACGCAAGTAAGAATTGATCATGTCTTATCTCTTTAGGGATTAGAGATAGATTAAAAATGTACAGTCATTTGTTATAGACAAGGCAAAGGGCACTGGCAGAGTGCCAATATTTGATTGAGTTACAGTCAACTGTGGAGTAGAAACTTACATTTTTAAAGGTTAATTATTTGACTACCTGTTTTGTTGATGAAAATGTAGCTGATACAAATTTTGATTTATCAGCATATCACCACAAAATGTGATGAATATCGGTCATTCTTTAATGTAAGGTTGTGTCACAGGAGTTAATTGCAGCAAAATTTCTGAATGCATCAAGCTTATGACCTGGGCGACAGTAAAATCGTGTTTTCTAAGAAAGACATATACTGACTTAAAAAGCAAAACCATATCTAAAAATATATAAGAATTGATCTAAATTGGTAAAGCTGTTTTCAAGATACACAAAAAGTATTTATACAAGAATTGCTTATTTAAAGCTATTGGATAGATCACAGATTTTTTAGTTTTATAGACCAACAGAAACAAAAAGTTATTTAAACTAGGAAATTGATATTTACTTAAATATTAGCTACCTAGATATAAATATTTATATCTTTTTGTATTTTTTTCCTACAACTGTAAAACCTCACCATATATCACCAGGCGAGATCAGTCCAAAAAGATACTAAAAAACAAAATGTGATTATTGGACGACTCCTTAGTCTCTTTCGGTGTGTTAAATCTCTATCCATACTAAAATATATGCTCAAGTTGGATGTAGACTTATATTTTGGTTAAGTGCTTAGAAAGCTTTAATCATGCATCCTCTTAACTTTTATTTCACTACCACAGTCAATATTAAATTGACTGACACAGTGTAAATTCAAATTATATCAGAAAACCAAATCCTATACAATTTTAAGTAAGATAATTGTTACATATTATCAATTATTTTCACACAGCATTAGACATCCCGCAAGAAGATGGACTGATGAGCTTATCAAATTGGCGGGGAATCACTAAATTAAGGTGTCAAAAAAAGTTTAAGTAAAACATCTGTGGGAGGATTAAAACTCATTGAAAATAACATAAAACAGACTCCTTCATCAACATACTATATATATTTGTAATTTGCATGTTTAATGGAATAGTGATATAACATCCCCACCAATAAAACTGAAATAATTAACTGCTAATGAGATAACAGAAGGAAAACTAAATGAAACGGGAATAGACTAACTTTATATAAACTTTTTATAATTTCATGGTAAAGAAACAATATTAAATCTGTTTTATAGGAATTTAAGCAGAAAAATACTAATTCGATATTGCACGAATGTAAATATGTTTACAATGCTCCAACTCAGTATTTCGAGGTCACATCTCAATATTGGAAACCATAGACATTCTTGGTAGCACAAAAGATAAAAATAATTTTCATATTACGCTAAATATCGAATATAAACAAACTCACTTGTAAAAGGAGAAGCTGCAGACTACATCGTATTCTAAATTGCAGCCTTCGACCACGCACTTGAGTGCGCTCATTATGGAATAACACCGCGTTACCAAAAATGGACACCTCACGCTCACATCATAGTAACTATATTAAAACTACAAAATAATAACATTTAGCGCCTAAACCAACTTTCAAACAAACTAATTTGATGGATCTTAAGAAAATTATCAATCAAATGTCGAAATTGACGTGCTGTCACGAAAAGTCGAAAATTTTAACAAATGCGTCAAACGCGTGCCATGAAATGGTGATGTAATTCGGCGCCAAAGTGTTCTGGCAACACAGAAGCGTGATTCGATTCATTTGATATGATACATGTAGAAGATAAGTTTAAAATTAAGAGCTCGAATAAAAATGTTGGTTCTACTCATCTTTTTGTGTACTAAAATTAAATTAAATAGCTCGAGCTCCATCTTACCGTCCCTTAAAAACAATTTTAAGAGTTTACAACCAAAGTTAAAGTTAAATATAAATACATCAGTACCTAAGAAATATTATTTTTAAAATGACTGGACATACTACATTCGCAGTTCGAGTAACGAGGAAATATAATCTTGATTTTGAACTTAAGTGAGTTAGAAAAACATTTAAGTACCTACTCCGTTCTCAAATTGAAATGATCCATCTCATAGCTATTAAAATGATCTCCTATGATTGAATTTAGAACAAAAACACCATTTTGTTATTTAGTTTGGTAGCGTAGCGTAAGTATTGGCTAAGGAGTTGGACTTGCGATCAAGTGGTTGCAGGTTCGAAGCCCACCCAGTGCACTACCGACGTGAACTCACTCCTAACACAAGCATTTCGCTTAGCTAGAGGTAATAAACAAACATACTAGTAATGTGGGCTGCTAACCTATGTTGCTAGAATACCTCAAAAAAAAATACAAAGTTATAAAACTATTTATACGACTGAAAGTTAGTGTTTATTGGATAGTTTATAATGTTTTAATTTACGAAACAAAAATACATAAATAATACCTATGCGAATAGCAGAACCTTATACCGGTCATTCTTTTCTCAAATTTATACCTATTACATATATTTTGTGTGCATCTTGCATACAAAAGTACATCAACAAAATAATGTCATTCTATCAAAGGCTTTCATTACAAAAATTAATTCCTTTTATCAAAATCGATTCACATAAAAATCGATTATCTATAAAATTACTTACCAGTTATTAATATTCAGCATAGACAACAACGATGTGTCATTGTCTATGATAGCTGATAATCCTTAAAATTTACTCCTTGAAATAATACAATTTGTATTAATTTAAGTATTAAATTAATAATTAATTAATGATAATTTATATATATTATCAAATTATCGAAAGTATGTTCCTTTGTTTGGTTTTGTTTGATTTAAAATTATATTTATTGTTAACTTATTAATTGGGTCACCATCGACAATTTCAATAGCGGATGTGGCGTAATATCTCTGAAACCAATTATTCTCAATAATATTTTCATTAAATGTAATACGTGTCGGTTAAAGTTTTAAATCTATAAGTTAGGAAATATTTTTATTTGAAGGCGTCACTGCAGTGTCATTTATTTGTCATCATTTTGCCAATATTGTCATCAATTGTCATAACACTGATTGTTGAAGACATGCAGGGCTGCCAGGTTAAATTGAAAACCTAATACGAAATTTGTAGCTGTAATTTGTACGGTCTAAGAGATTATCTAATCTTTTGTTTTGATTTTGTTAAATATAAGTATATTAAAAACACCCTACACTTAAAAAATATGACTTTTAGGAAATCTATTCAATTGCGGCAAATGTTTTTTAAGAGATAGACTGGAGGATCGAGTCTTAGTCGGATACTAGGCTACTGTTACCTTCTACTAAATACAGATACCAGGATTGATCTGAGTCAATAAGAATTTTTTTTTTTTCTTTTTCACTTAAGGGTAGCTCCATTAAAATGAGTTGGAGGAATAAATGACCAATCAATCTTCGAAACTTTTCAAGTACTTATTCCAAACGATAATGACCCGAGTCTTCGAAGGGTTTACTTTGAGTCCGTAGGATTCGCTCCAAACCCTTATTTTAGCCAGATCTTTATTGACGATCTCAACAGCATTAGCGATGTTATCTACTGGTGCCTGAGAGTATATTTGAAGATCATCTGCATGAAGGTGGTAAGTTATAATAAGTGAAAAGTTGATCAGTGATGGAATTTATAAATAACGAAGAGTAAAGGAGATAGAACGCCACTCTGGGGCACACCAACATTTGCATGAGCATTACACCAAGAAGAGAGGGTGTTATCAATGCTATATATTGTCGGCGTCCGCACGGGTGACTTCGAAGCCAATCAATCACCATTGGAGACACGTTAAGTGAGCAAGCTATGTTAATCAGAATACCGAAGTCTACGTATTAAAAGCGTTGGAAAAATCTAGTAGTGTGAAAATAGATACGCTTCCACATTCCATACCGTATCTGATGTCATCCGCAGTATTCACCAAGGCTAAGACTGTACTATGTCCTGGCCGGAAACCTAACTGGAAAGGATTCAGAAAGTTGTTTTTGTGACGTTAGACACTGAGCTGATTATGGACGATGGACGAGACGTTCAAGTAGGTACTTTAGACAGAAACAGGTAAGATTATTGAAGTGAAACTTCTTTATCGACGTATGGGAGAAATTTTTGTAGCAATCGTCACGTTTTTCGGTTACGCGCCATGTTGCTTTTTTTATCAAAGTTTAGTATAGTGACGTAAAGAATATAATGTAATATATTATAATAATA
Organism: Callimorpha dominula; assembly: GCA_949752705.1. Lineage (NCBI taxonomy): Eukaryota > Metazoa > Arthropoda > Insecta > Lepidoptera > Erebidae > Callimorpha > Callimorpha dominula. The sequence goes on from OX457020.1 coordinate 4,028,467, forward strand.
ACAACAATATATTAGTTTTGAAGTTTGGTTTGAAATAAGAATAACAATATATTAATTTGAAAGTGATAAAATAAAAAGACTTATTCAAATTTAAGTGAATTTACAAGAAAAGTGAGAGCGATTATATATTTCGTTTTATAATTTCTTAAGGCTTAAGCCTTATCTACCCCATTTTCGTGAAGTTGCAAATAGTAGAAAAATGATATGTCGTAAAGAAGTTTCACTTCTTACCTGTGTACTCTGGTACACACACACATTTTTTTTTATATAATAAATTAATGTAGGTTGTTTTAAATAATAGAGAATAATAGAATAAAGAAAAGTTACTTTTATAGATTTATTTTATATTACTGCTAAAATGTCGTTTTTTTGTCAGTCATTGCCGTTGGTGGCGTCTCCGCATCGATGGCATGTTTTTATTTGATGGATATAGCTGACTGTTGGCGTTTCAAAGGGTTAAACATCAAGCAATTAAATAAAATTAAGTACTTATGTCAGTCCCTCTTCGTTCATTCCAATTATTATCGATAGGTGGTTTTCTGGCTGTGACATACCTAAATCGAATGCGGACAATTTAGCAAATGTCAAATCCACCACTCCACCTTTAACCTGTGTATCTACACTTTTTTTCTTAAATAAATGTACCTTCTGCCTTCTTAAAACGACTACATTACCGAAGAGGCAGAGGCGTCAGGCAGGCGGCTGGCCATAAGAGGAACCAGCCAAAACCCTTTGGAATGTTTACACACTGCGCCGACTCCACTGAAAATGTGGAAAAGGACAGGAAGATGATATTGAGCGAACTTCATGGTGTCAATGATATTTTATTGTAAAATATAGGAGATAAACAACAGTAATTAGTTGGTTATCGATACAATCTTAGAACCCCTGATTTTTTAAGGTACTTGAGATGAATTTAATGGCTTTCAGTCAGTCAGCGTTAAATTATTACCTTGTGGATATTCAGAAGGATTCGGGTCCAATTTTCTGTTTTTAAAATATTCGTACTCGTTAAATGCGTTTTGGCATGTTTGGCTTGACTTAAAATTTTTTGTCCGAAGATCGAAGACCGGTTCATATCGGGAATATTATCTCGTGTGTATGTTACACAGGGCGACCGTGATCATTAAGACATATTTACCGATTTTTGCTCAGCTTTACATATTGTCATAGGCGCCTCTCTCGCCTCTTACGAAATAAAAAGTAATATTCAATCTGTACGATGCAGCGATGTTAAGTATAAGGAACCCTTCATGTCTGCCTCGCACTTGCCCGGTTTATTTTCGAACTGGTACTTAATAGTTAGTCACATTTCGTTGTTTGTTATTTGAAAAACATTTACTTCTGGAAAAATTACGGGTAAACGATTGAGGATAAATAAAAAAAAAATAAAAAAAAAAATTGTCTGTAAAGTCGGTTTACGGACGAAAATTTTACGTGATAACGTAATAAGAAAACAGTGGAAGAGAGGTACATGCGTCACAAGCCGAACACTTAGGCGATCGTGCCTCTCTATCGCTTGTTCCGCGCTCTTGCTTGCACGCTCGGCTCAGGCGGAACGTGACAATGAGTCATGCTTTTTTGTGCGTTCATCGATTTATAAGACGTTATCACGTCAAAAAAACAAATTTGACTAAGATATGGCTGCAAGATTTTGAAATGTCAGCCTCTGATTATATATAATTAATTAAAGATGTCAGCCTGTCGCCGTTTCAACGGAAACTATTAGGCTCAAGCCACACTGAATTGGCAGCGACGAAACGATCAGTTTTATTAACAAGACATTATAAACTTTATGTACAATGTTACAAGATACAGAAACGCTTGATAGAATGAACAAGGCGTGGCGGAGCGTGGTAGCCAGCCTGTTCGCCCACTCATTGCTCCCTCCCTCGCCCCATAGCCTGTGCGTTTATTTCTTTTTTCCTCCTCTGCTTCAGAAATAAGTGCTATTATGACAAAATCCATATTTTCCAAAACAAAAGTCCTCTCAAGGTAGATTGTAGACTGGCGCACGATAGCGCGGCGCTCGGCCGCCACGCGATCGCGTGAGACGGCGCGAGCTCAGTGCCCTGCTCTCCGCGTCGCTGCTGAACGCTGCCAATTCAGTGTGGCTTGAGCCTTTAAGTCATTATTACTTTATAATGTACTAAAACTCAGGTTTAATAAAATAAAAAACAAATGTCAGTATATAAATTTATTATCTCCTTCACTTAGCAGCGGGTTTGGCCGCTTTGCCGTCCTTCGCTGGCTTCTTCTTAGGCGGTGGTGGAGCTGTCTTCTTGGCAGCCGGCTTCTTGGGTTTCTTGGCCAGCGCCGCCTTGATTGCCTTGCGTCTTTTCAAGCGAAGCTTTTCGGCCTTCACCGCTGAATCGCTCTCCGGGAGCTTAATCTGCAATATACAACAATTAGTAAGGCATTGTAGAGTAAACGTGGGTGTTGGGGTAAAATTATGGTAAATTCAGTATGTGTCAACGTGTTATGAGTAATCATGATTTATCATAACCCAATGCTCTGAAAGAGAATATCATCATTTTGAACGTGTTGTTTTTTTAATTTCTGTAGACTCAAATAGTAAATTTTTTTTTAGCATTTACAGGGGAGGATAAAACTGTAATCATGCGAAATTACTCAATTAAATTAGTGGGCGCCTATAAGTAATAAAAACTCACTCCACGCTTTTCAGCCACCGCCAATGCCTTAGCGTTATTCCTTCTGTCTTGGTCCAGGACAGCTTTCCTTCTCAGCACAGCAGAGAATGGGTTCAACCTCAGCATAGCCTTGGTGTTGGTCAAGGGATTCAGTTTACGGGTGGCACGGACTACACGCTTGCTGCAAAGGAATTGACGATTGTTAAAAAAAAAATTGGGTAAGGGTCAACACCAGGGTTAATGGGTAAAAATCAGTATGTGTCAACGTGTTAGGGGTAATCATGGTAATTCATAACCCAATGCTCTGAAAGAGAATATCATCATTTAATATTTACCGTACTAAAATGTATATAACCATTTGTTTTGTTAATTTTTTTATATTTTTGTATACAAATGAGTTCATAACGATTTTGAAACTGTCTACCTTGGTGTGATGTCGGAAGCTAGAATAAGTAGATAGATATAGACATGGAAAAAATTATCTTAAGAATACTTTGTACAAAATTATTAAGCAGTTAATTATTCTACTAATATTATAAATGTGAAAGTTTGTGAGGATGTATGGATGTTTGTTACTCTTTCACGCCAAAACTACAGAACCGATTGTGATGAAACTTGGTATGTAGATAGCTGGAGACCTGGATTAACATATAGGCTACTTTTTATCCCGATATTCCCACGGGATCGGGACTTACGCGGGTCAAACCGCGGGGCGCTGCTAGTTAAACAATAAATGCAGTAGTAATTATACATACTTGGGAGCGCGGAGCACCTTCCTGATTTCATCAGACTTGAGAAGACGGGTGAGGTCAGTGTTTGCCATCTTGGGCTGGGGCAGGTTGAAGTTCCTCTTTTCCTTTGATGGAGTCTTCCATGATCCAAACAGAGCATCTGGATGTGAAAATTTCAGTTCATAAAAACATTGTACTGTTAGTCGGTTGTAGGTATAGAATACTTTTAAGTATTTGTAGTCAATTATAGACAAAACCAATCAGCATTTCAATTTGTAAATTTATAAATACACAAAGAAAATTTACTGTGAGTATTGTAGTATTCAGCGGGATCAGTATCGCCTTTATATTGTTATTTAATTGTACGCCTCATGTCGACACACTGACCGCCTCGTGACGCAGTTCAATGTTTCCTTTGGGAATATTGATTCTATACCCCTTGTATTCGTAACTTTGATATGTATGGAACATACCAAGTAAGGCTTATAGGGGATGTAGAGGACATTGGTATAACGGTCCTCTAATAACGTCTAATGGTTGCAATTGGGATTATGTATTTGTAGTCGTCAGCATGAGAACTTTCATATCATTAACTGCATGTACCAAGTGCGTTTTTTTTGTTTGGAAGGTGATTGAGTGTTCTTAGATTTAATAATAATATTAGCCTTCATTCGGACAGTTCTTAGATATAATTCAAGAGGGATCAACATTAAGCAAAAATTGTTATTTATATTCCACGAAGGGTCAACTTAGATTACGCGCGACTAAGCGAGCATGTACGAACACTTCATTCTTCTAACAAGCGCAATAACTGTCCAAATTCGATTCCAATATTATTTTAAAAAAATATATAGATAGGATAGATAAGATAAATATTACAAAATGTTTATCTATACACAATATCTGAATTTTCGCACTAGCTTGATGCGCGAGCTACAAGCTACCGTCCGAATATCCGGACTATTCGAGTTTACGTGCCATTGCTCGAACATGCGTGAAGCTGCTCAGGCATGCGTGAGGATGCTCAGGCATGCGTGAGGCTGCTCAGGCATGCGTGAGGATACTCAGGCATGCGTGAGGCTGGTCAAGCATGCGTCAGGCTGCTCAAGCATGGGTAAGGCTTTCGCGCGCGTTTTACACTAAATCTGACTGGCGGTTAAAGAAAATGCTCGAGCATTAATCCGCTCCCTACCGGATCCTAAAGCAAGCAGGGAACACGTACTGACAGACTCGGTCACTCGCACTTAATGACTACAAATAGGCCTATGAAACATGGCATACAATACACTGTTCTGTATAAATAATGTAAGGATACTCACCAAGCCTGTCGAAGGCGGACTGGGTCCAGATGACGAAACGGCCGAGGTGACCGCCGGGGGCAAGCTTGAGGAGATTCAGCTTGTCTACATTCAGCATCTCAATGCCGGGGATGTTGCGGAACGCGCGAGTCAGACCCTGGTGGAAGAGATTATTTTCTATTATTATTTTTTCTTTGGCAACAAGTGTCATACGTTTTATGAGTATTTCGATCCCTACTGAGTAAGTCGTTACTGTGCAAGCCATTCGGCTTAATATTAATTTGTCTTAAGGATTAATTTGTCTAATTATAGATTTTTTTTTGTAAAATTGTAACCAGGTTAAACTAAAATAATTAGAAGAGAACTTAAAACTACCACTTCTAAAAAATATCAAATTTTAAGAAATACAGTTCAAATCTAATTTGAGAAATGCTTGCAATACTCGGACATTTTTTAAATCAAGACAATGCACCGAAAAATTATAAGACTTGACATAATTAATAGTGTCTCTCTAACGACAATTGATATAAGGATGTTGGGGAGTTAATTTAATTGAGGAAAAACATCTGAAGTCATAATGTGGCCTGTAATATTTTCAGACGAAATACTCCAAGAAAAAAAATTGCATTAGGAGGAATTAACGCCACGTTAAAGTGATAGACTAGGGCACGGCCGCGTGACCACAGCTAGTGTGACATTCTCTTTTTTTAATTTAAATACTCAAGCTAACTCCCTAATTTCAAGAAAGGCTTTAGTATTATGTTTCTAAAGAACATGTAGCGACACTTATGATCTACGTCGCGTACAGACACGCGCAGTTCGGTTATGCCGCGTTCATCTAACCCCGGCGGTAGGCAGCTGTAATTGAGGACAAATACAGCTCAAATATAGCTAGGGTTTTATGTAGTTGAAGCTAAGGAATAATACGGTGTACCCTGTTAAGCAGAAAAGATCCAACGAAAATTGTGGTATCCACACAATGTAATATTCTTTTTACATTTTTGTGGATACAATTCGATCAAACTGCCAGGATCTCTTTCGTAGAACGTGCGATCATATGTATTATCTGTATTTAAAGATAATATTTTGAAAATTTTAAATATATTTTTAACTTGGCTAAAGGGAGTCTAAAACCTCACCACGTATCACTAGGGGTTAGGGGTGGGGTTAAAAAGTTGCTAAAGAAAAAACATCACATGATTAATGAACAACCTCTAAACAATATCACTTTTCTATGTGGGTGTTTAATAGTCTGTCTACCAGTTCAGGGATACAGTCGTGAGGTGTATCTATGTTAATGTTACCTGATCCTTGTGGTAGATGATGAGAGGTCCCTTGCGCTGCACACGACGACGGTTGCGCATCTTGCCCTTGCCGGCGCGGAGACGCTGCGACTTGTACACCTAATGGAAACATTATACTATAAACGTGGCAGAGGTTACATTATCTATAATATATGACTGGCCTGTCGGTCTAGTGGTGTTAGTGATCCTGACTGCTAAGCCGGAGGTTGTTGTGTGTGATGAGCATTGAGCATGATCGTTTGTTCTGTGTCTGGGTGTAATTTATATATGTTATGTATTTAGAAATATATAAATTTATCAGTAGTCTGGTTATCATAGTACAGGCTCTGCCTAGTTTGGAATCAAAGGACCATGTGTGAGGTGTCTCAAGTTATTAATATTATTATATTTAATATGGTATGTATTTATTTGGTATGTAAAACCAAAATGTACCATATATTCAATAGCAATGTTGCCAGGTTAGCTTGACATGTTCAGTAGTTTTGGCGTGAAAGAGTAACAAACTTCGATCCATCCATCCAAACTTTCACATTTATAACATTAGTGGGATTCAGTGCTTACTATTGTAAAGTAAAGCATATCCCATTAGCAGTAATAAATTGGAAATGATGTGACTTTCATGTTGATTTGTTTTCCATAGTCTATGTCTGGAATGAAATAATTTAATCCAGATTGTTGTCCATGGAAACATGATATGGTCTCCATTCACCATACTCAAAGATATATTACATCTATGATTATTAAAACGAGTAGAGACGAAATTGTTCCAATACCACAGCAGTGTTACACAAACCATTAAGGTTGCAGAATTTTCAAATGAGAGAGCCATGCTTCGGCACCGAAGTGATACCACAGACTCATAGAAAATCGGCAGGGAAGCAATGCTTGCACTGTTTTTCGCCCGAGTGTGGGTACATGTTAGACCCTAAGCCTTCCCTATCCCCTTCCTCTACTTCCACTTTAAAGGCCGGCAACGCACTTATGACTCTCGAGTTGCAGTTGCCCATGGGCGGCGATAGTCACTTACCATCAAACAGGTGACCTGTCTGCTTGCTCGTTTGCCCCCTATCCCATAACAAAAAAAAAAGATTTTCATATGGTTTTCACTAATAGACAGAGTGATTCATGAGGAAGATTTAGATGTATAATTCATAAAGATTTTGTGTAAAATGGCTGAAATATGACGATGATTGTTGAAAATGTCAAAAAAAACAATTTATGCTTTGCTACCAGTGCAAAGCCGGGCCGGGTCAGTCCATAAACATCTAAGAACCACTCACGAAGGATTAGCAGGCCAGGTCTACTCCGCAGTGTATACCGAAATTGTGCTTTATTTGCAAACATTCAGTGGGCTGCCGCGCGGGTGGCCGCACGTTAGTTGGATGCTCACTCACGCGCTGCAACTTCTAGTTGAATATAACTGTAGATAATTAGCGCTGTTCGACCTGAATTGCGACTTTGTGTTAGAATAAGTGTCGCTATTTATTTAAAAGATGTGGCGGAGTTTCATTTCTGTACATGTACTGTTATGTATGCCGTGGTATTAGTAAAACTATGTGATGCACTTGTGAAAACAAAATTGTGCCGCATCCAGCCTAGATGGAGTAAGCATAGACAAGAATGTTGTATAATAACTAACCTTGAGGACATCAGACCAGGCCTTGATGCGTCTCAGAAAGATGACAGCCTGTTTGGTCTTGTTGATCTCTTGGACCTTGTCCGACACCACTAGGGGCACTTCAGGGACCTTCTCGATGATGTGACCTGGTGACAAAGATATTAATTACATACACACTTGTTACTATTCATAGATGGGATGATATGAATCTAAACCATTCTCGATTCCACCTGAAGCCACACAAAAAAATTCATTAAAACCGGTCCAGCCGTTTAGGAGGAGTTCAGTGGCATACACACATACAGAAGAAATATATATATTAAGATTAACAGAAAAAACGTGATGGTTTCTGTATGTTTGTAACTTGCGCTGTCTGTGTAATGAAATCGTGAAGAGGGTGAAGTATTCTTTCAGTATTGTCCAGACAACCTTAGGATGGTCAATTTACGTGAGTGGTGAAGTTACTTGGAGGCAGTACATTCCCTTGGCCTGCACGGCCACGCCTTGGTGCGCGCGAACATGCACCCTCCACAACACATGTTGCCAAACTCACTCTGACCAGGCCTGCACAGTACGTACCTCTGGCCTGCACGAGCGCGGGCACCCCGGAGGCGGCCACTGCGGCGGCCACGGCGGCGCGGCGCTGGCGCAGATTGACGCGGCGGTGCCAGCGGCGCCACGGCTTGGTGGGCGCGAACATGCGCCCCCCACGACACATGTTGCCGAAAGCACCCTGACCGGACCTGCACAGTGTTTTTCATAGTAGGGTACTTTCATACAACTTTGTTATCTACAAAAATTATGAGATATGTTATCTATTTTTGTATTTGGCAGCAGGATAACAAATAATCATTAAAGTTTATAATAGTCAACTTGATGAGGCTTCCTACTCCTATCGAACACAAAATAAACTAAGCCCCTCAAACACGGCCATAAACTAGGCAGAGCCTGTACTATGTTAACCAGACCACTGATAAACATACTTATATATTACTAAATACATACAGATTATACATAGACAAATTACACCTAGACAGATAACAAAAAATCGTGTTTATCACACTATTATGTCGGAATCGAACCGACGACTGTCGGGCTCAACTACTAGCCATCTAGCAACTCCATTATTAATTCCTCATAATCAATTTTGTAATGTTTAAAAAACATTTAATTTATTAAAGAGTTTTACTATCTGTCTAAAGCATTTTACTTACTAGGTGCAAGACAAACTACAATAAAAATAGTAATTTAAGTCACGTTGCTTGTATGTCTTCTAATATATCGATGCGTCAATTCAAATTAAAGAGACGTCCGCGCTATTAGAAATTTTATTTATCCCGCCATTGTACTAGCTACAGTAATTGTACTATATTAGTTATAAACGGGAATGAAGCTATACCACAGATAATGTAATAGTTGCCTTTCAATAATAAATCAATTATTGGATTTTTTTACACATGAAGAGTTAAAAGTATGCGGAGGTATATGCATAAAAGATGTGAGTATGTAGAGACGAAACATAAAAACGAAAATAATAAGGAATAATAATAAATGGTTTTGCATATTGGAAACACATGTAATGCATTATCTGTAATTGTCTTTATGTCTAAAATCTCTATCAAGCGTCTGGAAATTTAACTATTTTCATTACATATTACAACAGAATGAAACGATAAGTTTTTTTCGATATAAATAAAATTCTGTTTGATTTTTATTTTGAGTGTGAAACGTTAAAGGTATCAGACGTGGGTGCTTGCTAGAAATAGAGTGAGAAAGAGTCGGTAACTGATACTGCACAGCAAGCTATTTGCTGCAACTAATTGGTTCTTACCTGTGGGTACCACCACCGCGAACACGGGGGATACGAGCTACAGCACGACCAGTACCCCATGACTCGGCACTGGTTTGGTGACCTGGTTAACAAATTAAATATTATGTTTTTAAAGAGCATTGAATCTGGAATTGAAGCTGTCATTGTCTACATCAAATTGATTTATTATGGTAAAAGTATTTCTAAAAGATACATCCGTTCTACCGAAATATCGAATAGCGAACATTCAGACAGATCAGACTTTCTAGAGAAAAGAATAAGATGGACTCGCAGTCATTACAACAGCGAAGGTCTCAAATCAACTGAATTTTAAGTGGAATTATTAGTATTGATGTGTAATTCAGTTGGTTGTGGTTTGGTTTTAAATTTTTTTCTTTAATTTATCTGCATCTGGTTTTTTTTGTTAAATAATAGAATTTCAGAAGTTACAAAATCGAAGACTGGCATCTATGTTTATTTCTAAAATTTCATTCACATTTAGAAATTACAACCCAAAAAATCTGATTAAATACAAACATCCAACTTTGGAAGACCACAGGTACATGTAGTAAGGACCTTGCACCCGTCCCCACGATGTGAGTGAGTCCAGAACGCCATGGCTTTACGTCACTTTAGCACTAATCCGCAGTAACACTCAACAGCAATTGGGATCCGTTGAATGTGGACATTTAGTGCAAAACTTATAACCTCAGCAGAATATAACTGTTTGAATAGGAATCTATACTGAACTATCAATACTGGCTGTTCATATGACACGTCCAAAATGTTGAAATTAGGGAATATCATGAAGAAAAATGTCAAATCTATAAAAATGTTTATGAAGTTGACAAGCTATGACATTGTCTTATTGTTATAAATATTTTTATTATTTTACTTAATTAAGTATTGTTAATGTTACAGTAAAGAAAATAATTAAATATAAAAATAATGATATGAGGATTTTTCACACACACATCACAAATATTATGAAATATTTATAGACAACAATTAAAAAAAAAACCCGAAACATGCGAGTCCGACTCCGCGAATGAAGAGTTCCATACCATTATCTATAAAAACAGCAAAAAAATCATGTCTGTTGTATGGGAGCCCCACTTAAATATTTATTTTGTTCTGTTTTAGTACTTGTTATTATGGCGGCAACAGAAATTCATCATCTGTGAAAATTTCAACTGTCTAACTATCACAGTTCATAAGATACAGCCTGGTGACAGAGGTACGGACACCAGAGTCTTCGTAATAGGGTCCCGTTTTACCCTTTGGGTACGGAGATTCTAATTTAAAAATCAGATACAACACTGAATCTATCAATTTGGCTTTAGCCATCATTTATGGTGACCTTCTCTACCTAGAGTAGAATCTAGCTCTTATTCAAGAAGTGCTGCTCTCCTTGACCCATTGTGAGTCAGGTCAATGGCTGCAATATCTGGGACTACTACACACATGCTGTACATTAAGAAATCAAGAAGTTTTTATAATGTAATGGTAAACTTACCGGCCTCCTTGTTAACACAGTATGGCTGTCTGGCATTCTTGGACATAGACACATGTACGCTGTTGACCAGATCAGGCCTGATAGGCGCCTTGAATACAAAGGGGAGTGGGAGCGAGGCCCCAGCGACTGCCTCACTCTTCTCTGTGTACACCGACACAAGTGGTCGGGCTATTGATAGACTCTGGAAAAAATTACAATATTGTCATAATGATTTAACTAACTAAACGAGAAATGGAAACATCATTAGTGTCAAAAATCTCTATTTGGATTTTTTATTTTCATATACCCAGTGACACTTGTGTAATAAAAACAAATCTAACAACTTATCATTTATCAAAATCATCAAATCAGTTGTTTAGTAGTTATGAGAGAATATAGGGACTGACATCTACTGCTCAAACACATACCTCCGTTTCTGGCTGGCCAGTCAGTTATGATAATATTTCTTTGTCTAATTTGCCCGTGTTTAATGAAGTGCTATATAGCAAGTGTAAAGTAGTTCACTAGATACTACAGCATCTACATCCAAACAGCCATAGTGGTGTATTTTGATAAAATTGATTTTTCAAAGTTTGTAGACTATATTAGGCCTTCTATTAGGCAGAATAATCAATTTCTAAATAGTGTTGCTAGTATCAAACGTAAATTCAATCATTATGTTATTTACATAAGTAAATAACACTATGTGCTATTAATTTACGTTTAGGTACTCTGCAGCACAACTTGATTATACAATAGTAGCAGCGCCCTGCGGTTTCACCGACGTAAGTCCCTATCTCTTGGGAATATCAGGATAAAAAGTAGCCTATATGTAAATCCAGGTCTCCAGCCATCTACATACCACGTTTCATAGCAGGTTCAGTACTTTTGGCGTGAAAGAGTAACAAACATTAATCCACCCATCTAAACTTTCACATTTATAATATTAATAGGATATTAGTAGGATTATCAAAAAAAATATGATAGATCCATGTTAATGTTTAATGTTTCATGAGCAAAGATTAGAAATGAAATTGTATTCCTCATGTCGACACATTACTATTTATTGAGTAAATGTAATGTTTCCTAAGGGAATATATTACTTTGCCCCATTATTTGTACCTGAAAGACTATAGCAGTACAGTCAGGAAGAGTAAAGGGGAGCTTACGGTACCTAACAATATGTATCAACTGACTAGTGTCACAATTCCGGTGTTCATCGACATTAAATTTCTAAGGAACATAACCTCAAAATATACACGTCAATTTTTAAAATATTGTTTCCATTTGTAAACCATGATATTTTATAGAAGTAAACTCAGAAGTATGGATTAATTTTCATAAAAGTTACATTTATACAAAATTTCAGCAAATAAACAAGTTCAATGTAGACAATGCAATCTTGGCGTTGCCGTCCAACCGATGCACAAATCAGATCAATGTCGATACAAATTGGTCTAACTTCGTAATAAGACATCAAGCAATATTATACAGATGATGATTTGCAAATATAACTTACGAAACATCAATGAAAACTGCATTTCAAAACGAATTTCAACAAACACGTGTTCCGACCACGGCATTAAATTCCATTTCAAAAATCACTTTCACCACGTCAAATGGATATGATTTCATATCACTTATGGATTATCTCTTTTTTTAAAGCACGTCGGTTTATAATAAACTTACCATTTCGCTATATCAGCGAAGTTATTCCTCCAAAAACACACTATTGGCGGCGGTATAGACCATCCGCCATGCCACGGAGAAATAAAAGACCGGATATCATGATGGTTTTTTGACATTTTTAAAAGGCAGTGACCAGATTAAAATAATAGCTAAATAATAGAGAATGACTGTAGAGTCTGATTATTATAATACTAATGACTGTAAATTTAATATAATAGAAATAATATCCATTTTATTTTGAAAATAAATATATTATCAATCTTTACATGTTTTCAGTACACAGTTAGAAAAACGAATTTCTTAATCGATTCATAAGGTTCACGGTGAGTACAAGTTAACGAAGCAATATTGGTACTTTTGAATCTTTTTTAAAAATATATCAGTAGCGAGAGAATAATAATAATAATTTCATACACCTCACACACGGCCAAAGAGTAAAATAATATAACGTGTACACACGGCCGTCTGATCCCAAACTAGGCAGAGCCTGTACTATGGTAACCAGACTGCTAATAAACATACTTATATATTTCTAAATACATACATATTATAGATAAATTACACCCAGACACGGAACAAATGATCATGCTCATCACACAATTATTTGTCCTGGGTGGGAATCGAACCCACGACCTCTGGTTTAGCAGTCATGGTCACTAACCACTAGACCAACAGGCCAGTCGAATGTACAGATGTGTTAATGTTTTCTGCTTAGTGTTAAAGATAAAGGTCGTTCCATAATCTTCGTTCATACAATAAGTTGTCCCAGACTTTCCGGGGCACTGGAAAGCTTCTTGAGGAAGGGACTTTTCGATTAAGAGACATTAAAGTAAAATTATAATTAAAAAATCTATTACTCATATAGGCTATGATGAGTAATAGATTTTTTGATATATATCCTATGAGCCATAGGATATATTTAATCACCTATTCACCACACCCCCTCTCAGATTCATTTCAATAAGGCATTAGAGGCTCTTAGAAAATCTATTTATTGTTCATTTTATGGAAAGATAGGCATAATTTAGTTGATTAAGCCGGTGACGGAACTCATCTGCACTTCTGCAGAGTTCGAGAAAAGGATGAGACGGTCAAATGTCACCTATAATCTTGATGAGAATTTATTTAATTATAATATTATTAATTTTCAAAGGAAATTAGATCAGCACACATCCGGTCTAAGCACGGAGAAATAATTTTTATCGAATGAAGAAAGGAGTTTAAGGTTAATCTACAGCACCTACAATGAAAACCATAGAAATGCTCAATAACAAAATTGTTGTCAGTATTACAAGTATTTATTGACATATATGATTAATCGCGCTTTTGACATATTGAACCGTCTGACAGGATTTTATTTACATACATCTCCTAGTACTTTGTCTAATTTTCTGAAAACCTAAAAATATTCGTGGGTGATGCGTTTTTTCCAACTTGTAAGAATCCAATAGTAATATGTACTTACCTACATATTATGCACATATTTATGAATAAGATAGGATTATATATAGGTATAATAAGTTTGATTGTTCAATAGGTCGAATGGATGATAACAACGCGCCGAAATGCAGTCACGATCCGGATCCAATTCATCAAGAAATTGCTCAGAACGATCAATCTGTTTCAATTAACTCCATACTATTGCCTTTTAATGAGGTGAAAACACCAACTTCCTTTAACCTGCTTGCAAATACTATTTCAAATTTTTCGACTAGTACCTACTTACGAAATAGCCTTCAAGCACCATTGACGATAAAGGCTTCTGATCAAATGCCAATCACTAACCAGCCCCGTATGGCAAGTGCGGCTTCGCCAATTTCACTCATTTCAAACAGCCCCCAAACCCTATTTTTGCAAGCATTGTCAAAATTAAATGAAAGTTCGTTAAACTTTTCTCTTATAAATTATTTACAATCGAATCTGGGTAAAATTCGCTGGCAAGATGGTGATATTACACCTCCAGATTCTTTAACAAGTGCACCTCCATCTTATTCTTTTGTATTGCGACAAATGGCAGCTAGAAGAAGACCTAGGCTCATGGGAACGTTCATTCCTTCTCCTTCATTTGTTCAACATACTCCACCACCTACATATGCTACAGCATTTGATATTTACATTGACCCTGGTCCACCTCCACCACCTAGAGTGTACACATTTGGTTTCACTTCAATGCCGGTAGTTTGTCCCGAATGTGGGTATTCAGGGATGACTATTACAACTTGTAAAATAACCCTTTGTACCCATCTATGTGCATTTATTTTATGCTTATTCTGTTGTTGGATTTGTGCCCCTTTGCCCTATGTTTTGCGGTCATGTAAAGATGTGTATCATTATTGTAGGAACTGCAGGAATTTTATGGGTATGTATTGTCCAACAAGTCCTGAAACTCCATATCCATCAAGGTGTTAGCTATCATCTCTGGTAAATACAATTATGAATTAATATCAATGATGATGACCAGTGTTTAAATTTCCAACTTATCAAACTCCCGTCTTTAGTAATGTTTTTTAGGTCCCTACATAAATATTTATGGTTGTTTATTTTAGTTTTACATTTTATTAAGTACATTGGGAATAATTTTATAATTATATACGTTTTTTTATAAATTTCTTTATATTATGATAATAAAAATATTGTTTTATTTTGGTATCTTTCTTTTGAGATAAATTGAGATAATTTCACATTGGTTGAAGACGAAGACAAGTCAATAGTCATCATGTTGTGAAAACTCATAGACAATTACTTTTAATTTTTATATGTAAAACAAGAAAATATTTTTAAATGAAATAATCATTTGTCTGTTCTTCATGTAATTTTTTTATATTTTTACTGTCAAAGTAAATTATATTACAAACAGTGACAAATCTTACAGAATGTGATTTTGGTTATAATGCGTTCAATTTTTTCTAAGAAATCCTAAGACTTTAATCATTAAATTGAATTAACATTGTCCATTTCTTAATTTAAAAATTTTGCATTGCAAAAATACTATAAGTAGATCGTAAGTTTTCAGTTAGCGGATCAATATTTAATTATAAATATTAGATTATTAATTCCTAAATATGAATGCGTTCACAATCAACGATATTTTAACGCCCTCTAGCGACAAAATGTCCTGTGTAAAATTAGAAGTCACAGCCTTCCGTAAGTTCCGTGTGTGTTGCGGAAAAATCCCTTTTTGGGCGTCCGACCACATGTGTGAATAGTGAACAAAATATGGTTCTATTATGATTTTATGTTATTAGAAGCTATTTTCCTAGTGTTCAGTACACGACATCGATAGATTAAGTGCGTACGGATCGTTCAGTGGGCCAGAAAAGTTGGAACAAGACGACGGAAGTGCATTTTTTTCGATGTAAATACAGTCTAACCAGGGTCAATCCGGTGTGGTACGAGAGGTTCGCGCATATTTCCCAGCGACCAACCGTGTGTGTGCGCCACTGAGACGTGTGATTTGCTGTATAATTCGACCTTCGCACTGTTCGATCGGGCCGTGTACATCGGGAAAGTTCGTTCGCGATTTGGGTTAACCCCATCATGCCGTCGTGTTAAGGGGCATGGAGGCGCGCTCGTGATCGTCTGTCGGCGCGGAGCGCGCGCCCGGGCTTACATAACGAGGGCAGCGGTGGCATGGCCGCCCGCGTGTCCGCCGAGGGCGCAGGACCCTCTTACGCGTCAGTATTGAACTTTAGAGGGGGTGATAGTAACAAGGAGAACATTGAGGCCGCACCGGGGGAGGTGCCGGACGCACCTCCCCTAAAACAGGACGATGAAGAAGAGGAGGGTTTTGTGCCAGTCATGTCGCATACCCGTCGTCCTGCCAAGGGGCGACGGGATCGTGACCGTAGGGCTCCACCAAGACCGCAAAAGGCTCCTCAAGCCCACACTGAGCCCCAGCCAACGCCAGAGCAGCAGCAGCAGGCAGCAGAGAGTCAACCGAAGAAGTTTGTGGAAGCACCCATTCCTAAAGTCAACCCTTGGCAGGTGAGTGTCACTATAATGTAAACAAAACAATGTCATAACAAGAATGATGCAATAAGCTTCTAATTGTTTTGAATTATGAAAGAAACCTTATTTGTATATATTTAAGTTACATTGTTTTCTTATTGAAGCTATTAGAATGTTCCATCGCAGTGTTTCAACAGGTTTAAACATCAATGGTACATTAATTTTCTGTTTTAATTCAGTATTTAGATTAAGATTTTTATTCAGTACAGGTTATGTAAAAATTTGACACACCATTTGCCTAGTGGCATACCTGTATATAATATGGGATAATTTTATTATTCGCAGCATTATATTGATACATTTTTATATCAGCTAGCAAGGAGTGCAAGAGTTTTATGTGTTCCTCAATATTTATTCCCTAAAACCTCTGCAATAAATTCCTAATGAACTTGTTAAATCATAAATGTAAAAGGTTTTATCTTCGCTGAGTTGATACTGTGTTCTATTGTATTCAATCTCATATTTTTAGGTGATCTGTGCATAATTTTGACCTTGACCAATTCTATTTAGACATAATTTGACTTTGTACACCTTACCGTACTGATGTTGACTTGAACTTTGCTGCGTGAGATGATCATTTCAACCATTATATATATTTAAAAGCCTAATTATTCTTATTCGGTCATTAACGAGTGTAATATTCATATATATTGAAGTATTTTTTTTTATAACACATCAGTGGCAAACAAGCATAACGGCCCCATGATACTTAGCAGTTACCATACCGTATGTTTGTGGTTATGACACCTTCATCTTAAAAAATCATCAAACTAAAAAATTCAAAGTAAACAATGCTAAGTGGCGGTGGCAAAATTAAATTTCTGGCATTTTGTTATTTTCATATAAGTATCTGTAAAACCTATTGTTTTGATATTTTATTATTTCAGTTGAAACTGTGGAATAGATTAAAAATAAACAATAAAAGTAAATTTAATTTTTAGTTACTTAAAAAATTCATTAGATATAGGTTTAGAATCAAAACATCATATTAACTTTTATATACTATTTTTACACATAAAACACACATACAAACGGGAAAATGTTTATATGTACAAAGGCAATATAACCGCAAGCCCTTTCTTTTCTTCAACCTAAACCTAGGAATGATTATAGAATAATATTCATTACCAATTTTCAAAAAATCCTAAAATAAAATTCAATTCTATCATAACCTATAAACCACAACAACACTTATCATAAACCATTAGGTTTTTACAATGTCAATTATAAGGTATTTTTAATTAATATTGCCATTTTCTTTAAGTGCCTATAGGTTTATGTATCTGTATCTTACAAATATACAGCTTCTTAGGGTTGACAATGATGGTGTGGTGTATAGTACACAATAGCTTTTCTCTTTTTTCTTCACTAAAAGCACAATATGTTTTGAATATGACTTAAATTTCCTCGGATGAGTGAATTCGAAACTCTTTAACTAAAGAGATTTCAAGAATTTTTAAATGTTGTGCAACATTTAAAAATGTAATAGTTTGATGATGTATTGCATGATATTTGATAATTACTATGTCTATGGTATAGCTACCTGCTTACACCATTAAACCAGTATTGTGAAACCATCAATATCTATGTTAAATACTGTAAAATTGGGTTGATTATCATAATTAGCATAAGAAAAATAGTTAACATTAAATTTAATTGTAAATGGTGGGTAGTTTGAAACAATAATATTGACTTTTGCTAATAAAGAAGATAGAGAAGAATTCAGAAAATTTTGTATATTGGAATATTCTATTCTCTCATAAATAATTTCACATCAGATAAATTAAGGGATACAGAAAAACATGCTAAATCCCATTTTTTTTCTTTTATGTTCTACTGAGATTGTTGAGTTGTGCAGAACTTAAAGGAGGAAGAAAATAAAAACTGGAAATAACTACTTACAAACAACCACAGTTAAGCATAGGTAGGAAGAACTGTCACATGTATAAACCAAAAATACCCCCAACTCAAAAATCCCAAAATACCCCCAACTCAAAAATCCCTTCAATAATAAGAAATGTGCTGATCTGAATCTTCAAATGACTGTTCAGATTTTTTTTATTGAATTATAGCTTTGTTGAGACTGTTCTTAACACTCTCAATCAAGTCACATTTCAAACGAAAACAAAAACTAAATAAAAATTTACTATTTGTTTAGCACACATAACATCCTTCCTTTTTGCATCATTGGTTACAGAAAGAGGCACCATTTGTGGTGCAAATTTTATAGGAATTTGTAATAACTAAGGAGCGGATTATATGCAACATAAAAAACTTGAAATATGCAAATAAACATGAAAAATGTGTAAAATATGCAAAATTAAAGTTAGAAAACGAAAAAAGAAAAAAGCCAAACAACAAACTGAGTAGCCCCTACGTAGGTAATTAATCATTTTATTATTTGGGACTCAAAATAAGTTTATATAAAATTTTATAGTTTATGTAAATAAGCTCAATACTTAAGACTTAAGGTTTATTTATTTTTTGCTTTTTAGTTCTAACTATGGTTCGAGTTGTTCAATGTAGTTCAATTTCTCCTCGATAGATGGCGTTGTGTTTATTGATGTGAGATATAAATTTGGTAACCAAATCACCTGACCGACTTCTAAAGTTCTTTACAGTATTTCAAAATTATTTAAATGTTTATTTTCAATTGAGCTAAGTTTTGCAATGCCATTATCCACTAAACAAGAAAAGAAAAGTAAAAAGTAAAAAAAATAAAAATACTGCAAAACTTAGCCCACTTCACTAAGGAAAAAATATTTTATGGCTTGTATTTTTGTTGGATCATTTGAGGAATCACAGCTTAATTTACCCTTAAGTAGTCTGTTAAAGTTAGTGCACCAACTGTGAATCACGACATTAATTATTAATTATATTTGTTATATAAGCATAAAGTTTGTTTTTATGATCAGTACATTACAGGAAAGAAAAATTGCAAAATATGTTTACTTTTTTAAATATAGTATTTGTGAAATTGTTTTTATGTGGTTCCTCTTGCACTTTCAATATCCAAATTCACATGTAAACAAAGTCCAGTAAAGAAAGCAGAGTCGATCGTATATGACGGATAGCATGCGTCCAAGGGATAAGCAGGGTTAAACGTTTTAAGAAGATATCACAGAAACAAGCACAGTTCAGATGTAAAAATACCAAAACACAATAGGCAGTTATCAAACTTTGAAACCGTTTGTAAAGAGAGTAACCGAATGAACGTCAATCAGTATTCTGTAAAAAATACCCACAGACTAATTTAATATTATTTAGTTATAAATTACATGGAAGTAATTGTATCGTGTTTATATTCTCTTCAAATTTAATTTTAAGATTTTTTTTAATTTTAAGTGTTTTCTTACGATAATTTATAAAAAATTGTAAAGTGCCATCTATGAACTTAAACTGAAAACTAAGCTTTAGTTTTAGGTACGGTAATCGATAGGTAACAGCACTTTCTATGCATATTTTTGATTGACCCGATTGTATGGCAGTTGCATACCCCTGATCGTGACACTTCAGGGGGCTACGGAGAGATCTGTTGCTGTGTGGCTTTCCTGGCGTTATGTATAAGGTTCCGCATCATGTAAAGTTTATTTTATTATAACTTTAGCTAAAAAAGGGTACTTCTTGTCTCTGGAAATGGTGATAAGGGAGACTAGAAGAATTGAGTAAAATTATCTCTGAGCATCAACCGAGCTATACACCATAGCGAAGCGACTGCCACAAGCACACTCAACCCCCTAAAGATAATGATAGCCAGAGTAAAGGAGTCCCTACATAAATTTTTTTTTTACAAAATTCCTTTACATGGTCAAGGAGTAAGTATAAGTCTTTGCACATATATCTTGTTATTAATGTGCTTTTGATAAGTTAGTGGCATGATCTCATTAGACATTACAATAGGTTATTTATATAAGAAAAATAATGATGAAACGTAATTATTGTTAAGCTGTTATCGCGACTTGAGTGGCATAAAAGCTCATTTTGCCCATATTAAGTGGGGCCAGGCAGTTTTCATCTTGAGAAACATGTTTTTGTAAAAATTAAATATAGACGTAAAGAATCCAATCCAAAAAAAAAGGAGTTACTTTTAGAGATAATTAATTTTAAAGTTGAGGCAGTATTTCGTGTCCCTATTATAATTTTTTATTGGTTTTTGAAGTGGAATCTTCTTTTAGACACATTGGGCACTTTTGGTATGGGGAAAAAGCACTGAACTCGCGTGACCGTCACGCTCAGATGGCATATATACAGACTTGTGTGTGTGTGAATATGTTTTTACTTCTGACGTGCAGTCCTACAACTGACTGACAGTAATTTTTTTGGATTTCATAATAAAACTTTAATAATAACAATCCAAGTAACTTGAGTCTTGAAGCCATATCGATGAAAATAATAAACGGCCACGTGCGAGTCGGACTCGCGCACCGAGGGTTCTTTATTATATGATGTAACTAAACATTTACTGTTTTCGCAATTTTTCCTTTATCTGTGCTATAAGACGTTGCTTCGTACCAAGTTTCAAGATTCTGAGTTCACGGGAAGTACCCTGTAGCCTGTAGGTTTTGATTCCCTTGCGAGTGTCGAAAATTTGCGACATAAACGGCTGTATCTTTTGATTGCGTTGGCTTCGAAGTTTGATATTTTTACATCTGTAAGGGACAGAAGACCTGAGTATTTGATATAAATTTAAGCTTGATACCTCCACGGGTTCCTGAGAAAAAGGATCTTGACAGACAGACAGACCTTCGGACGGACGGACAATAAAGTACGGAACCCTAAAAATGATGTCCTTTAAAACATGTGGGTTGGTACGGTATATCGAAATTATCATGTTGCAAGTTAATTAACTTTGAACGTTTTCGTGGTACCTATGACAGCATCGACTACAAAGAGTAGTTTGGTATACATTACTAATTTTTGACAATATTGCGGGTTGAATCTTGAAACCTTTTCGTTAAACGACGTCCAATTGACCACTGGTCCAAATTGACGACCTGTCTACATAATAAGCACTTCTCTTTTACATAATTCCTTGCTTCACGGTTTTTATATTAAAATTATGATTCCAGTTTTTTTTATTTTAAAATTTGTAATAGATAAATATTTAGTAACATGTTTCATGCTTATCTAATCTAAAGCTAAATAGATTCCCGTCCTGCCAGAATTTTCTCTGTTTTCTTCTGCATCACTATCAACTGTTTAAGTTTCCAGGAGACTATCAAGCTCGAAGTCTCCCACAGTGAGATAATGCTTAAATTTTGAGCCAGGAACACATTAATCTTCTGATCATGTTATAAACCTCCCAAACCTGGTCGTGCTCCTATCTTATATCTCCTTACCTACAGCAATATCAGTCCTTATACTCCGTGGCTGTCTACTTGTTTGCCAGCAGAGTGGTAAAGTAAACATAAGAAATGCACGAGGACAGCCTGTATCCGTGTTCCTCACCGCTCAAGATCTTTTAGTATTTTTATGCAACAGCGAACTCTTTTATTCAGACAATCAACATGCTTCTATGGCTTATACCATTCATACTAATTAAAAAACAAATTACGACACCAAGTTAGTTATGTATTAAGTAAATAATATGATTATTTCAATGTCTTTTGCATGCTATTACATGTCTTAGCTTACCATACGATGGCAACAGCCAAGGATAAACCTCAACTAATTCAACAGTGGGATATGCTTAAAGGCCGACAATACACTAGTGCAAGGGTCGGCAACCTGCGGCTCGCGAGCCACATGGGGCTCTTTGGATGTGAAGTTGTGGCTCTTTAGTTTGGCATACGCAAATATTATTTATTAATAACATTTTAAACATTTTGATTTATCTAAAAAAAAAACAACATTTTGATCAAGTATGGGGTGTCCCAAAATATTTTGTATATGAGGCCTAAAAAAAAATGTCATCTAATTCTTTTTACGACGAATAACTGGCTCTTTAAAAACTTTGAAATTTTGTAAATTGTTATTTTGACTCTTGCTACTCAAAAGGTTGCCGACCCCTGCACTAGTGAGTTGGAAGTGTCCATGGGCGGTGGTTGCCACTTACCATCAGGTGACCCGTCTGCTCGTTTGTCTAACCAGTTCGCCCTTCAATAGATAGAAATCATTACCTTTGCAAGGTTTTTTGAGATATTTTTTTAATAGGATTTATAATGATTTAACAATCTAATGAACTGTCTATTTAAAATGATACGAACGGATAATCCATTTTTTTGCTTATTTAAAAAATGATTCGAAAAGATTTCAAAATATAATGAGACTATATCAGCGCCAATTTAATTTTGTTTTTTAATAAAAGCGCGTAGAGTCGCGTTAATCTCCTTTCAGATTTAATTCAAATATTCTTTTATTAATCATTAGCATCCCGCCCCGGCTTCGCACGGGTACAAATTATACATCTAAACCTTCCTCATGAATCACTCTGTCTATTAGTGAAACCCGCATGAAAATCCGTTCAATAGTTTTTCAGTTTATCGCGAACAGACAAACGCGGCGGGGGACTTTGTTTTATAATACGTAGTGATATTACACCTAATATATTTTTTACCTGACCGTAAAACGGTTTTTGGTTTACTCTTTATAACTTTATTTGGACTACAGTTTTTTATCTGTATCACTGTCTATAAACAAAACTGCAGATTCACTAGTTGTTTCAATAAGTCCTACGTTTATTCAACACGGTAAGAAGCACAAAAAAAAACAAATGTCGGTATAAAAACAGCCATTGGTGCCGATTCTAATGTACACTCGACTAAACTTAAACATTACTTAATTTCTTCATATGAAATCAACCTTGTGTTCTTCGTAATAAGGTCTATTTGTTACTAGCATCTATTTCTCAGCGCCACTAAATTTCACTAAAACCTGTCAACGTATGTATACTCAACTTTATTTCCACGCAGCGAGAGTCTCCATTTATTCAAATGCTGTATAATTGCCGTATAAAAACTTGTTCAAAACGAACTAAGATGACGTTATTTTAATCGACACCTACGAAGACGCTTACTAAAAAACACAGCAA
Source organism: Callimorpha dominula (assembly GCA_949752705.1). Taxonomy (NCBI): domain Eukaryota; kingdom Metazoa; phylum Arthropoda; class Insecta; order Lepidoptera; family Erebidae; genus Callimorpha; species Callimorpha dominula. The sequence goes on from OX457020.1 coordinate 4,052,101, forward strand.
AAGAGATGGCATTCAACGGATAGCGGCTCTCGCTACGTGGTATTAAAGTTTATTTAAGCGTATCAGACTTTAGTCGACAAATAAATTGCTTATTTCGATAGCGACTATATGTTACCTACTTGTTTCAATTTGAAATAAGACCCTGTTTTGAAGTGGTGGTGAAGGTTTATATCTTATATGAAGAAAATTTAGTGAATTTTAATTTAGCGACTGAAGTAACAGAATTGGGACCATTATCATTCTATTATCTATTGCCTGCCTAAATACGTAAATTTTGTTTAATAATTACTATAAACCTTGTGGTACAATAATAATTATAAAGAAATTTTGATTTATAGTTATAGTTTTTATTAGAACCTTTTTAACCCCCGACGCAAAAAGAGGGGTGCTATAAGTTTGACGTGTCTGTGTGTCTGTCTCATCTGACGAGCCGATTTGAGTGCGGTTTTTTTTCCGTTTGAAAGGTGACTTGATTGAGAGCGTTCTTTGTATATCATTCAAGAAAATCTGTTCATCCGTTCGAAGATTATCAGCTCTTTTCTTATCGTTGAAGGGATTTTCGAGTAGGGAATTTAAATTTTTTCATTTTTTAGTTTAAAAATGCCAATAAAAGCATTGAGCAGCAGCAAAAAGTTTATGTGGTCGTATTTCGACCATGGTTTTTTCATTGGCCAGTATAACTTGAGCTGTCTTTGTATAGACTTACTTACCATGCCAGGTCAAGCATATACTTGACGCGCGTAGTTTCATTAAGCCGTTTTCATGTAATTTTTGAACTTGTAAGACCTATTGTTTAAAAATTTTAGCCTACTGCACTTCTTCTAAAGGGTCTTTCAACAAGGACGGGTCGATGTTAAAATTGAATAAAACAAGATGTGTGTGAGATATTAACGAAATTTATTTTTTATTTGAAAGGCCCATTTATGCCATTATGGATGGAATATGACATCGTTCAAATGTCCGCCGCGGCTTCGTATGGTGGCACGAATCCGAGAGGTCCAATTTTTAATGACTCTGCTGCATAGATCCGGCTGAATCTAAGCGATGGCCTGCGTTATGTTGGCTTTCAGGGCAACGGTCGATTGTGGCTTATTGGCTGCGACTTCAGAAAACCCCACAAGAAAAAATCTAGCGGAGTCAAATCACACGATCTTGGTGGCCAATTCACGTCACCTCTGCGAGAGATAACCCTACCCTCAAACCGTTCATGCAGAATGTCCATTGTGTCGTTCGCTGTGTGGCAAGTAGCGCCGCGCCATCTTGCTGGAACCACATGTCGTTCACGTCCATATTGTTCAATTCAAGCCAAAAGAAATGGTTTATCATTGATCTGTAGCGCTCGCCGTTGACGGTGATGGCCTCGCCAACGTCGTTTTCGAAGAAGTACGGACCCATGACGCCGCCAGACCAAAATCCGCACCAAACAGTAACTTTTTGTGGATGCATTGTCACCTGGTGAACGTCATGTGGGTTGTGGCCCATATACGGCAATTTTGCTTATTAACAAAACCATTCATCCAAAAATGTGCCTCGTCGCTAAAGATTATTTTTCGGCCAAAATCGGGGTCCTCTTCCAAGCGTTCCGAAGCCCATTCAGCGAACACACGGCGTTGTCTATGTTCATTAGATTTGAGCTCTTGGGTCAGTTGTATCTTGTACAGATGCAGGCCCAAGTCCCGACGCCAAATTCTCCAAGTTGAAGTCTGCGAATGGCCGAGTTCTTGTGCACGGCGAGAAATCGACTGCCTCGGAGTCTCCTGAACAGTCTCACGTACAGCGGCGATGTTCTCGGCCGATCTGGCGTTCCTTTGACGTAAAGGTGTTGGTTGGTTGTTTACCGAACCGGTCGTCTCAAATTTGGTCACCAATCGTCTGAGAGTAGACTTTGAAGGGCCACCGCGTCTGCCGTAAAATGGGCGCAATGCGCGCGACGTTTGCACTAACGAACACTCATTTTGATAATTATGTTTTATCATTTGCACATGCTGCTTAACCGTGTAACTTGCCATGGTGATTTGGCATCAGTGACTGAATAAGAAAAAACAGATTTGACAGATGCCGCCATAACAAAATGGCCGCCTAATGACCCTTTATATATAAACTGTAAATATTCCAAAATTCACGTTACTACGTTCGCGAAATTTTCCTTAAAAAGGGGTACAAAGAATTCTCTTCACGTATTAATACAACAACATTTTTGTCGTAACAAATCATGCTCTTCATTTAGTTTGAACAATGGTTCCATACTACAATGTTCGTACCTGACTTTTTAAACACGCTTTAATTAGCTTTACTTATAACAGGCGTAACTATGTAAATAAATCTTGGACGTCAATTTTAACCTGTTTCTTATTTTCGTATCTAAATAAAACGTATGTATATGTTGTTTGGATGATAATACTATGATTTGGCAGCTTGGAGCTGATCTGATGGGGCCAAGAGGTGAGTATTGGACCTCTTCAGTGGCAAAATCCCTCGAGTTTTTGCTCATATTGGATTCGAATGGATTCGGTTCGACGAGTCCAATAGATTGAGCTGGTAACGATGGTCTGGTGATGAAGCTAGTAATGATAAGTGGAACTTTATTTAGTTCCTCAAGACTTAAAAAGGTTTATTTATTTTTGCTTTTTAGTTCTTTTTATCGGTTAAATTTTTTGTTAAAAAGATTTTATTAACTTTAATTTCTTTAGAATATTCTTAAGGCTTTTTTGTCAACTACAATAGTAAAATTATTAGTAGTTTCTGTCCCTAAAACATTGCTTCCGCTTGTCATTCATAGATGGCGTTAAAATATTCGTAACAGTTTGTATATGTTGCTAATTAAATGTAAAAAATATTAATTTATGAGCTCATATATGAGCCTCGCCCTTCCTCAAACTACATGTATTAGCAATTTATGATATTATGTATAAGTATATGACACTTGGCGTCAATAGGTAGAAATTGAAAAAGATCATTAAATTTCATTATAATATTTAAATTTAACTAATTACAGGTATTTTTGAATTGTCATTGTGAATCCCATGGAGAGAACAGGCAAGAAACTCCAAGGAAACTGTTTTTCAACATGTTCACATTGTTAATAGCTGACCGTACCCAGACAAAACTTCATTCCACACAAATACATAATTATGTGGAGGAGACCAGAGCCCATAACTATCAGGCTATCACTTAATTAATATATACCACATGTTCATACGAATGTGGCACCATTTTACAAAATTCTAAACTTCGCACCGTCTCTACACAAAATGTTTGCACCAGACGCCGATTACTAGTTAATTTACTATTAATGCTAGCGATTACTATTGTTCTTTAAAAATCCTATTTTGTATGAATATGTCTTCCATCGGTCGAATCAAGCCTGCAACGATTATATTTAAACAATATAATTCTTAAGACACCACTGTATAATGCACACAAGTCACGGGAAGTTATATTCTATTCTCAGCAAAACTCGCGACCACATGACAAAACATGTGTTAATTTTAAGGTTATTTTATCATTATCACAATTTTATCAGCGACCATTTTAATATCTGCAATTTCGTAATCGTGGCAATCGTGACAGCGTGCTATGCGTTATAGACTAAATATACATATTTTCTATGATTCGATATTCAAATTTAGGCGCGAATTGTTTAACGCGCCCCTAACTTTTTTTATTTAAGTGGACATTGCTGAGTAATGTTCGTTTTAGTTTTAATGTTCGTTAATATAGATTGCAGTTTACAAAAAAATCAAAAGATTTGAGCATTAATTACCATTTGGTGGAATAGGAACCAAGTAAAGCCTATAACATACCTTATATATTCTTTCTTTCTCCGATTTAACTTGGGTGAAATCGAACTAAGACGAGTAGCTAACAAACCAGTCACGCGTACGATAAGGCGTATCTTAAGGCAGATTACATGATATCTGTTAGATTGCAATATTCAATTGAGTAATTCAGGTTGTTCACCTACATGCTCACGGACCCATTGTTCTAAATTAAATTACAATTTATAATGAAGTATGGAAAGTTGAGAAAAGGAGGCAGGGTACAATATATTTCGGTACGAATTCTAGCGGACCGACTTATAAAAAACTCTACTAGCGTACCGTTGTATTTCTGCCAGTGAATAGAATGTCGACGAAACTGGACAAGTTTAAGTAAATAATTATTGTTTAAAATTAAATTAAAATAAACAGTAATAAAAAGCATTTTATCAAAAATTAAAAGTATAATAATAATATAAAAAAGTATAAAGTATAAAAAATAAAAAATATAATATCTTGAGTATTGAGCTTATTTACATAAACTATAAAATGTTATACAAACTAATATTAAGTTTAATCAATTTTATCAGGATCCCATCATCAGATCCGTCGAGCGGCAACGTGTTTCATGCCCAAGCGATCGTTTAAAATGGTACGAATCGATTCATGAGACATAAAAAGGTCAGCGGCCATCTCTCTCAAACTTGAATGAGGATTTTCAGTCACAATTTCCTTCACTTTAGCGATGTTAACTTCAGTTGAAGACGTCCGACGGCCGACCAGAGCGAGGCAAATCTTCCAACAAATCTCGACCGCTTTTGAATGTACTGTACCACTCATATGCACGAGGTTTTGATAAAGTCGATTTACCGTATGCTTTCTGTAATATTTTCAGCGACTCTGAACGTGAACTTCCATTTGCAATGCAAAATTTGAGACAAACTCTTTGTTCGATGTTTTTATCCATAATAAAAATCGCAAAACACTCTTGAGATGAGCTTACAAAATCGAGTTCTGAAAACAAACTAAATGACAGATATTGCTCAAACTTCGCGCTAATATAGAAAACAGTTCTGCCAACTTAACCACAAAAAAGAATTATTTGAATTGAATTTGGAATTCGAATTCAATTATCGATTCCCGATACTTTTTTTTCAGAATGTATACGTTGTCATTATAAAGTTTGATTTGTACTTTAGCTTTAATAGTACCTCACCCATACCTCTCTCTCTCTTTAATAGTACCTCACTTAATAGTAACCTCGTGCCCAGCGGTGGGAAAGTTTATAAATACACTGGCGACAATTTATCCTTAAAGACAATATCTTTTAAGATTAATTAAAACTTGTAAGTCATTCTTAACTTTGGTAATCACCAGGGATTTTGTTATATAATCGCAAGAGGTTAACCATCTAAAATATTTAGGAATAATTTATTATTATTATTCTCTTTATTTACTTAATATACATATAAATTACATTTTTAAATACATTCACTATAAAAGAAATAAAAACAAATATATTTAAAAATATAAAAAATAGTGTCCCACCGGTATCGGGTACAGGGACCAAGCTACCGGTGGTTAGGGTTCCAGAGATAGAAACCTCCTCACTATGCGTGCCGTATCAAGGAGGACTGCCTTCTGCATCAGGCTCTTAATCCAGCTGCCTAACGTGAGCCTCTGAAGGTGTTGGTCGAGGCTCTTAGCAATTAACCCATGGGCCGAAATGACTATCGGCACAATGATGGCTAGTGGGCTAGGTCCAAGTATTTTATTTCTTTATCTTTTTCTGCTTTTAAGAGATTGTCGTCATGGGGAATGGTGATGTCAATAATCATTGCTCGGCGCTCTAATCGGTCTATCACCACTATATCAGGCTTATTGGCAACAATAGTCCTGTCAGTGATGATAGATCGATCCCAGTACAATGTTGCACGACCATTTTCGATAACTGGGTCGGGCACATACCTGTAGTACGGTAACTCGACAGCCACAAGATTATATTTAACAGCAAGTTGCTGATGGATTATCCTGGCCACTTGGTTATGTCTATGCAAGTACTCGCCGTTGGCAAGACGAGAACAACCAGAAATTATATGCCTGATGGTTTCTCCGGGACGATGACACGCCCGACAAATGTCAATTGTGCCGTCCTTCAGGATATATCTCCGATAGTTATTCGTCATAACAACTTCATCTGTAATTGCACAGACAAAACCTTCAGTTTCTCCGAAGAGGTCACCGAACCGTAGCCAGGATACTGATGCTAATAAATCTATATCGGGCCCATTTAAGGCCCGATAAAAACGTCCATGCAACGTCTTGCTCTTCCATATCTCCCTGCGGTCTATAACAGTAAGTACTGCTGGTTTGCGCCAGTTCTCTTTTCCTAGAGCAAGCGGAGTGAGTCCGTTGTCAACTGCCACCACATCCCGATACACATCCAGGTCAACGGAGAGGAAGTAGTCTCTAAGGTTGCATACCTCGCGGTTATGGAGGGTCTTGGCATTTAAAAAACCACGACCCCCACATTTCCGCGGAATATACAATCTCATGACCGATGAACGTGGATGGTGCATTCGGTACGCGGTAAGCAGTGTACGAACTCTTCTATCCAGGGCATCTAGTTCAGTCTGAGTCCATCTAAGTATGCCAAAGGAGTAGGTTAGGACTGGTATGACCCAATCATTATAGGCCCGCACCTTATTACCACCTGATAAAAGACTTTTCAATACTTTTTTCAGGCGGCCAAAGAAACGTTCCTGTAACGATTGCTTCATAATCAATTCATTTACACCTAACGCCTGTGTCATACCTAGATACTTGTAAGTTTCGTTGGCGGAAAGACATCTAAGGTGTGTGGAATCTGAGAGTTCCATCCCCTCAGATTCCACAATCCTGCCTCTTTTTACATGCATGACTGCACATTTATCCACACCAAATTCCATCCTCATACATTTACTAAAGGTTTCAGTTACCTCAAGTAATTTTATCAATTCGAAATTGTTGCAGGCAAACAGTTTCAAATCATCCATGAAAAGGAGATGGGATATAACCTGACCTTCTTTCCGTAAACGATAGCCTAGCCCTGAACTCTCCAGTAAAGTGCTGAGAGGATTCAAAGCTAAGCAAAACCACAAGGGACTCAAACTGTCACCCTGAAATATACCCCGCCTGATCTTAATATACTCGCCGTAACCCTGAGACCGCCGACATCCTGGATAGTAGAGCACCGTTCTCCATTGCCGCATACATGCCTTCAAGAAAGTGCATAGAGTTGTATCTACCTTGTACAACTCCATCACTCTTAAGAGCCACGTATGCGGTACAGAGTCATAGGCTTTTTTGTAATCTATCCAACATGTCGCCAAATCCTTTCGATTACGACGAACTTGTTGGTTAATGGTCGTGTCAATAATAAGAAGCTCTTTAGTGCCACGGGCCCCACTTTTACATCCATTCTGAGAGTAAGCCATAATAGTATTGTTAGTTATATGAGATGTTATCTTCACTCTCAGAATAGACGTAAGTAATTTATAAAGTGTGGGTAAACACGTTATAGGTCTATAATTTTTGGGATCCGTGGCACTACCAGACTTAAAGAGCAGGTGAGTTACGCCTGTGGTCATAAAAGTCGGAAGCGAACCTGATTTTAATTGAGATGCCAATCGTACGTGTGAGCTACGGAGCCACTTTAACCAAAAGTTATGCAGTCCGTCCGGTCCCGCTGATTTCCAGTTTGGCAGCGAACGAACTGCATAAGCTATATCAGTATTCGATATTGTTATTGGCTCCATGGTATCAATCGACTCACACGAACGTTCGACATCTCGCATCCAATCACCCTCTGTGTGAGTGACAGGCATCGCCCAGATGTCACGCCAAAAGGTATTCGTAATTTCAGCATCTGGGAAATGTGTGTCACTCGCTAAATCAGGCTGCTCCCACCTTCTATAAACCCACCTCTCATCCCTTTGGAATGAACGATTCTGAGTATATCGGTCCACTCGTTTTTTGTACCTTCGTATACGGTTTGCCCATGCATAAACTTTCTGTTTCAGAAAGTCAATGCGCTCTGTGACTCGCGCTGCATAATTACAGGAACTGATATCAGTTCCCGAAAAAGCCCGGTACACAAAACGCATTACTCTCGGGCGCGTGTTACCCGATCTGAAACAGATAAGCTTGCCAATGAGTGCCCTCGCCTCAGCGATACGACGTTCAATCCTGCACTGCCACGCCGGAGCAGCTAGCTTTGACCGAGTAGCGGTATCATTTTCTGGAAATTTAACACCAGCTACTCGACATGCTGCAACAGCCGCACAGTACAGAATTGAGTGTGTATCACTGAGATCTGTGCTTTCTTCTAAATAAATACCTAATATAGAATCAAGGGCACACACTAGCGCTTTATTTCGTTTATGCATTGGCAAACGCGGTAAACGAGGTCTGTTGTCATAACTCATGGTCCGATATTCTCGAATAGCACCTTCCAAAATGTTCCTTATTTGTTCATTGTACTGAGTACTTACAGCTGGGTAAGGTCGTAGCAACCCAGAAATTGATTGTGACACTTTTTGTGAAGGGGGAGAAGCAACAATGCTATCCTGCAAGTCCAAGCGTAGCCTATCAAGCACGGAGTTATCCAACAAATGACATCGTTGAATAGCCCGTACTTGATCCGATAGCCTTTGTGCCGTAACATTAATAGCTGGTTCAAGTTCCTGAAACAGAGACAACATACGATTACGATACGCAGTGAGGTTAGTTCCTCCCTCTGTAACCACAAAATATGCTCGCATGACGTTCTCGTTGATCGAGGATGTCCATTTCATGCGATGCACATTACCACCGGTAGCGGGGGCCCTATTCGAAGCCGGTGGGCCTCGGGGTCCCAAGCAGGTCGGTGGCCGACCTCTCCCCTGCCGACGTACAGGTGTTGGCGCCGTCGGCGGAGAGAAAAACTCGTCACTCGATGTTGAGCTCGACGCATCCACAGCGGCCGGTATGCTTGATGCCGTTTCCGGGGTCCGGGCGGCGGAGCTGAGGACGAGTCCGGGGATGTTAAGGGTGCAGTCCTTGCTCTGGATCTTGTTAACATTAGCAGTCATATTCTTCTTCTTTTAATTCAATGGCTCCATCGTTTATCGATGATTTCAATTATTATTATTATTATTGCTATCAGTGACATCTGTTTTCTAAACACACAATCAACTTAACAATTCGATATCAAAATGGCGGCATAAAAATTTAATAGCTGCTTGTAACACAATGCTTCCTGTATTAAATTTGTATAAAATTATTGCTATTGATAAGACATTTTATTGAAACATCGTTCAATACCGTTAGGGTTGGCAAATACGTTTTTATTAAGGTTTTTTTTAATTATTATGTACTTTTAAACTAAATATACAGCACATCTAAAAAGTAGTGCACTTGATTGAAAAAAAAATGCTCTGGTACTGGTTCGCTTCCCTCGCGTGTAAAAATAAAAGTTGCCTAAGTTACTCCTTATAACACCAGCTATCTGCCAGTGAAAGTCACGTGGAAATCGATCCACCCGTTCTGGAGATTTGCCGGAACAAACAGACAGACAAAATTTATAAAACTGATTTTTAGGCATAGGTATCGTGCAAATGAGTTAGTAGTTAGTTTTGCACGATACCCAATATGAGTTTTAAATAAAACTATTATTTAGACATTAGAAACAGACACTTAAACTTTTTACACACACATTTATTTGCAACCCTTTTTTTGTGCGTGTGAAAACTGGGGCCGTCATCTTACCAGGGTTTTTAGTAGGGCGGTGTGTTGGAATCGAACCGACTAAAACCACACGGTGTGCCACACTAGGCCTAAAATGGGAGGGTTTCGGGAACAGCCTTAATAAGATATCCGGACCAAAAAGCCAACATCACGTTATTCCCAGGCGGTAACCTGTCCAAGAACTAACCATGCCACCTAATTCGGTGATCGGACAGAAACCGGTGTATTCAACATGGTATGGACGTTGGCAAATTATTTGCAACTCTGGGGCAATCAATGGAACGGCAATCCCATCCCCAGATGTTCTGCCAACCTTAGGTACTCATTAGCAGAAAAAAGTACTGTGGTACTTTTTGTTGGTTAACCGCAGTTTTCTACATCGCAGAGAGTTACTTCCCCAACTGTGCAGAAAAGTGGAAGAAAGTCGATAGATTATCCGGAAGTTAAACCAGATACTTGAAATTCGACACCTTAGACATTGTGAACAGACCAGAACAGCCAGATGTTCTAACGACCTGAAGAGGGTAGCGGGGGTAAACTGGATGAGGAAGGCGGTAGACCGGGTGCCATGGCGTACATTGGGCAATGCCTATGTCCAGAAGCACACTAATTGATTGATTATTGAGTCACGATACGATTATTTTGCAAAGTTGCGAACCCTAGATATGTAAAATCATATTAAGCTGAAAGACCTTGGTTTCAGATTATAAGAATTGACGTTTTGGAAAGCCTGCGTTTTTATTAAAGCTTAAGAGTTTTTTATTATGTAATGCGAAGTGATAATAATGGGTATAAATTTAACTATTTAAAACCTTGAGTTAAAAATGCCTTTGCATTCCACATCGTTCCTCGACATATCTTTCACCGTAATAGCAACAAGGTTGTGGAATGCACTTCCTCTTCAAATAAGAAAAGCTCAATCAATAAACGTATTCAAAGCAATGGTGAAAAGTCACTACCTATACTCATAGCTCCATTAGCAGGTATACTGTAACTGTCAATTGTTGTTTTAATGTTTATGTGCTGAATATTGATAGTATGTATTATCTCAGTATATGATTATTTATATTATTACATCGGTATGTATGTAGGTATATATATGTATATTGTTTGTATATGTTAGTTCTGTATATATGTATTTATTTAGTTGTGTATATTTAGATGTAGTACACCGACAGCTACCACTTACTCCAATCACTATATGCATCCTAAGGTTGTCTGGTAGAGATCGCTTTTAGCGATAAGACCGCCCATTGTACCTAACACTAATATTAGTATTAAGATCATTTGTATTTTTATGTATAAGGTGTACAATAAAGCATGTTCTATTCTATTCTATTTATTTACTTGTAAAGTGCGAATTTGATTTTGTTTGTTTGTTTATTCCGCTTTCACGCTTTAACTGATCATCATGCAATGTTGCATTCACGTTGTCAGAGGCACAGAAAAGGACATTGGATACCATTCATCCAGAAAAAAGTACCTTTACATTAACGAGTACGAAACCACGGACAACAGCTAGTCAATTTTTTTCTTTAAATAATCGTTTGGAAACCCTTTCGGGGCATAACCTCACCGGAGCTAAGGGTAAAATGGTATGTCGGACTAGAACCAACTACAACCACATGGTGTTGCGTCATAAGTGAGTCTATTTCAGGGAGCCCGGGATACCCTGCAGATTTTAACTATCTGATCAGCAGGCGACCACACCGCTGAGTACCGGGGGTCTTACGCAACTCGAGACGAGTGAGGCGCGCGCGTATAACGTCGTGCCACAGTTTCAGGCCTGTTTCTGCTAGGGTAACGGTCAGCCCGACTCGCTACCACCAGGCCAGCGCTCATAGAGGTCGGAATCATTCTGGGCTCTCCGTCGCCCGGTGTGTCTTCTGCGGGATGGGAGAGTGCTTGTCCTCTTTCGTTCCCTTTCCGCCGGCTCGTTGGCCAACATCACCTCCTCGCAAAACGATAATCTGTATAAATTACTTTTCTAATCAAATCAACATCATCTGCAAGCGCGTCCTTAATTTTATCGTGACGGCCATTTTTCGTTAATCCTTATTTGGCAAATTATTCACTTGATGGTCATATCTTTGTAATAAGTGCATATTATCAAGATTACATATATTATGGAAATGTTATATATATAGGGTTGCCACACTTCAACATTTGTTTAAAATAACAAGTACCTCAAAAGTTGTTTATAAGTCAAGGGTTTAATATTTTTTGTACGTTATAAAAGGGCTTCGAAAGCGCCTTCGTCATCGTATGTAGGCAAGTAACAAAGCAATAAATGACTGAACCTAGTTGAAAATTAAAAATAATTGTCTCAACAAAAATATTTTTCCCCATACCTATTATAGATTTAATAAGTCCATAGTTATAGTAAGTTTTCTCAGTGCAAAGGCGAAAAAGAACTCGTATTTACTCTAAGTAAAATGTACTCTGTGTTCACTACTGATATATAATTGACTGGCCTGTTGATCTAGTGGTTAGTGACCCTGACTGCTAAGCCAGAGGTCGTGGATTCAATTCCCACCCAGGACAAATAATTGTGTGATGAGCATGATCATTTGTTCTGTGCCTGGGTGTAATTTATCTATAATATGTATGTATTTAGAAATATATAAGTATGTTTATCAGCAGTCTGGTTACCATAGTACAGGCTCTGCCTAGTTTGGGCTCAGACGGCCGTGTGTGAGATGTGTGAAGTTATTATTATTATTATAATATGACAACGCCAATAATGCAGCAAACTAACTTGAACATTCCTGAAAGACAACAGATGGCACTAATTGCGCAGTCTGAAGCCTTTTTACTGGTGATTAGAGTCACCAGAGTTCAATTGGCTTGGTGTCGGTATGTGTTCATAGTCAGTAATCGCTTACCGCGTCTGTTATCTTTGTTTTAAGTAAGAAAAAACATTTCCATACAATTTCTGATCCGCACTCTGTACTCAACCCTCAACGCAAGGTACCAATCGTTATACTACTCTGCTATTACTGCTACTTTATCCAAAAAACTCGTTCCAATTCAGATACACTCAGTTCCCAAATTGAAGTTGACAAAACGCGCGATCATTTATACCCACGCGATGGTGACGCGATGGAGACATCAAGCATATCAGTTCGTCTCCCTCTGTCCACTAAACGACCTATAGCTTCCAGAATTATTAGTAAATTTGTCCGAAACAAATAAATTTATTGCATCCTTACTACCTACTTTCATTTGTTTCTTGCCAGGTACACAGGTTACAAATTTTTCTTTTGATGGTAATTTTTTTTTTTTTAAAAACAACTTTCGCATTAGGAACATTCCTGGGTCGCGGGGGGCTTCACAAACATTCAAACAACGGACACAAAGGACACCAAGACTCGGGACAACTATTTGTGGATCACACAAATTTTTGTCCCGTGTGGGATTTGAACCCACAACACTCGGCGCGGCGTAGTGGCGAGGTAACCACTTAAACCATTACGCCATCCGTGCAGTCATTTTTTTTGGACCCTAGTTTTCTCCTGGATAGAAATCGGTCACAACAACAAAAAAGCATTTAAATCTATTTAGTGATACTCAGTATTAGGCTTATCATTTAGGCTCGTAGAAGGGCAGCGAGGTTTTCTTTTATACTATGTAGAGAAGATGCCAAATAAATTACAGTATCACAAATCGGAAAGTGCAGTGTGTTCCAGCGGTGTTCGCAGAGTCGTATTTCGACTCAAGTTTACAAAAAAATATGGTTTAAACATTCCAGAAACCGTTTGGTTGGTCGATCTTCCGGAAATATTTACATTCTGGAAAGATCCTGCGAATTATTCAAAACGAAGGGCGTTTAAAAAGTTATTGGACCCTATTTCTTTCCAAAAAGATATATATCTAGCAAGCCCCTTTCCCCGACACTTATGTTGGAGTTAAATTAAGTGGAGCATCTCTTGGAGCAGGGCAGTTTTTGTCTGAAAGATCAATTGATGCTAGCAACTGAAACAGTTGTTTCGAGCTACAGAACCAAACCTTGTTATGGACATACAAGTTGGATAACATTGGCGTACGTCCAACATGTACGTCACGGTATGACAGTTCAACGTCTCCACGACAATTAGGCCCCGATTGTCATCGGTTTCTTGATATATCTTGTAATGCTTACAACCTTCAATACAAATAGGGTGACCTTTCTTTCTTTTGCTGTGAAAGGTCTGATACCTTGATTTAAATCTGTTTTGTTTTCTTTTTTTTCATGATGACAAACGCATCACCAGAAAAATATGTTTATCCGTTCAGTTTTAGAACCCATGGTTCAAGCTACATAATTATGCGTAGTTGGGGTCTAGATAGCGCTGTTTAAAATGCCTCAGGATATTATTACATTCTATACTCATCATCATCTTCCTGTCCTTTTCCCAATATTCATTAGGGTCGGTGCAATGTGTAACATTGCAAAAGAGTTCTTTTAGGGCCGGCCGTCTGACGCCAACCCTCCTTGGGGATATAGTCGTTTAAAGACGGGAAATAAGGAAGACGGTAAATTTGTTTAGGGAAAAATGGGTTGGGAGAGGAACCCAAAGAGTTTTGGCTGGTTTCTTTTATGGCATGCCGCCTGACGCCAACCCTCCTTGGGGATGTAGTCGTTTAAAGACAGGAAAGAAGGAAGAAGGTAAACTTGTATAAGGAAATAGGGTTAGGGTAGGGTAAGGGATACCGCAATTCTCGGGTGAGGAAGATGACTGAGATTGCAGTAGCTCGCTGAGACAGGGGTCGTGTACCCGAATGTCCTGATTTCCTGTGACTGGAGTAGCCAGGAATACCAGCGATACTATTCACCATTATACACAGTTTTTGACCTTGTAGATTAAAAACTCATTATGTACTGTTTCGTGAAATACTCGATGAATAATGTAAGTGTGTGTATTCATATGACTGTGGGAGTGGAATTTCAATCCGGTCGGGAATTTGCGGACTTGTAAAGATCGCTCTGAAGCATTTTCTTGTAAGGTTTCTGTCTGTCTATTTTTAGTCTTAATTTAAAAACATTTTATTCCTTCTTCGTCAGCCTGTGCTTTATACGCTTTAAATTAGCGCTTTATTTTACCGCTTTGTTTATTTATAAATGTAACGGCAGTAGCCGTAGTTTTCACAAACTTCAAAATGTTCGATTAACTTGAAAATTGTATCAACCGATGACAATACAATCCCACTAATATTATAAATGTCAAAGTTTGGATAGATGGATGTTTGTTAGTCTTTCACGCTAAAACTACTGAACCGATTGCGATGAAACTTGGTATGTAGGTAGCTGGAGACCTGGATTAACATATGGGCTATAATATTTTTTATCCCAATATTTCCACGGGATCGGGGCTTACGCGGGTGAAACCGAGGGCCCTGCTAGTACTTAAAAAATTAAGTTTAGAAAAACCAAAAAAAACGCTTTTATAGCGAACCAAACAAAAAAAAGGCCTTCTATCCATCTCGTGACTCCATCATCATTCTGTTGTTACCAAGCACATACTATTAAACTCCTCAAAACGAATCATATGAGCTCAAACTCTAGAGCTTTACTAATAACCACTGAAGAGTTCCACTACACACCTTTTGACTCCATCAGCTCCAAGTCTAATTATAGTATTGTCATCCGATCTACATATACATATGAAGTTTCATTTCGATACTACAAGAAGTATGTTAAAATTGACTTCCAAGATTTATTTACATAGTTAGCTAATAAAAGTGTGTTAAAAATAAAAAAGAAATTATAGTTTTTTGTGTCCGTTGTTCAAATATTTGTGGAGTTACCCGCGACACAGAAATATTTCTAACTAATTGCGCCCCGCGGTTTCACACGCCTAAATCCCGATGCCGTTGGAATATCGGGATAAAAAGTAGCCTATGTGTTAATCCAGGTCTCCAGCTATCTACATACCAAGTTTCATCACTATCGGTTCTGTAGTTTTTGCGTGAAAGAGAAACAAACATCCATACATTATTATAACTACTAATACCTGCATTTCATCACTATGACAATCATTAAATAAAACGTCGTTTTTTTTTCGAGTTGGAAATAGGCTTGTAAGTTTTGAAATGCAACGAACCAACACACGAAAATCGATTTACAATTTTTTGCGCTCTATTACCACAAATTATTAGCACTGAAATAATGAGAGGCGGGGTCAGATGAACTAAGATAGCATGCCAGTCATGATTTCTACTCGTCTGCAAACTGCTCAAAAGCTTAACAAATTTTTTTTAAACAATGACCTAAATATATACTTAATTTAGATAACCCAAAACAAGAAACTTGACGTCCAAATAAACAGAGAACAGAGTTCAGCTATTGATGAATTCCTTTCTCAATATTTTCCTTTATTACTGTTTACTTCTAGTTTTAATAGCGTCCTAATCACATTGGAGTCAGGCCAAGATATTTGACTGACTCCCCATCACGTAACCGGAGTGACTGCGTCAAAATTACATCATGTTTAGTTCGAAACTGATAAGGCAAAAAAGTCCGTAGGATCTTGCTTTCTGTAACTGTATTCTTCAGAATTTATGTGCAGTTTTCATCTCTTACTAGCCATTATTCTGAAGCGGCAGTAGGGTTATGAGTTTATGACTAACAACGCGTCAGACTTGCGACCAAGTGGATTTAGATTCAAACCACACCTAGTAGACTGCTGATATAATTCTTGTTGCCGTAGAATCTTAAATTTTTGCAAGAATTAGGGTGTCACAGCAAAAATGTAGAAAAAGAAACAATTTTATTTTCTACTTTATGTAATACCATGTAGGTACCATATGTTTGCAAACAGTTTTGCTTAACTCATCCACAGATAAAGTTATGTAGCTTTTAGTAGCCTAAATCTATGCAGAGTTTAAATGATATTAATTTAATATAGCAGAAGTCAAAGGTTGAAATAAACCACGCACTTGAAATTAATAGGCTGGTTCCGTAAATTTTGGACTGCAGATAAAGATCGACAAATATACCATGAAGTATTATAAGTTAAACTGCTTTTGCCGTAACTCAGGAGTTAGATTACATGTCCTAAAGGTCGATTACCAGCCGATATTAATAGTATGTTAAATCTTTAATGTTTAGATACATGATCTTGACTGGCCTGGTGGTCAGTGATCCTGACTGCTGAGCCAGAGGTGTTCGTCTAGTTTGGGATCAGACGGCCGTGTGTCGTTATCGTCGTAAGAGGTCTTAAGTAATTATAGTTATTCTTTGATTTAATCATCAGCCTTTTCTCTAAGATTTGATGATGATGAGAGTTTAAAAATTATTTAATATTCTAAACTAGCAAGCTGCCCCGGCTTCGCACGTGTAGCAGAAACATCTTCAGCAATCAGCAACATATTTCAATAAATTTACACAAAATCTTAACAAATTATACACCTAAACCTTCCTCATGAATGACTCGTCTATTAGTGAAAACCGTAATCAGTAGTTTTTCAGTTTATCGGGAACAGACAGACAGACGCGGCGGGGCTTTTATAATATGTAGTGATAGAATCACATTTATTTCACCTTAAAAAAATTTAGATTCCCACCCACCTTCACACACTGAAGGGAAAATCGGTTTGAAAATATGTTTGTACTAATATTATAAAGAGTAAAGACTGCCTCCTGGCAGTCTTAAAACTCTTAAAGTACAATACAATACAATATTCTTTATTGTACACCATAGAAAAGTTTCAACATAAATGAAAAACATTGAATAATGGTACAATCGGCGGTCTTATCGCTAGTTGCGATTTCTTCCAGACAACCTTAAGATGGACAAATGTGATGGATTAGTGCATAGGGCAGTTTGCAGGTGTACAAACTCAGTTCAGTAGCTTATTGAACTATACGAATGTTAGCGAAAATAGATACATAATAATCATATAATATATACCTTAAATACATTTTATAGGTTCAAACATAAATAAATATAAATACTTGAGGTATTGACTAAGAACTAAAAATGTAGTGTAATTGTTTTTTATGACGTAGTACTTAGTTATAGATCACTAAAGGAAGTTGGTAGTAATCCTGTTACATGAACACTTCGTATTCATAGAAGAAGGAGGGTGGAGATATCATTAAACCGAAAGTAAGGTAGTGACGTACGTGAGAGAGCCATGCTTCGGCACTTATGGGCCGGCTCGACCGGAGTGATACCACGGCCTCACAGAAAACCGACAGTGAAGCAATGATTACATTGCTTTTTGCGTGCGTTTTCGCGCCTGCGTGAGTTTACTGGAGGCCCTAACCCTTCCCTCTCCTCTGCTCCCTCTTCCCCCCTTTCCCTACTCCCACCTTGAAGGCCGGCAACGCACTTGTGACTCTTGAGTTGCAGGTGCCCATGGGCGGCGGTGGTTATTTACCATCAGGTGATCCGTCTGCTCGTTTGCCTCCTATACCATAAAAACAAAAAAAGTGACGACGGAGAAAACTAGTCCGAAATAATCTAATACGTTCCAGCTCCAAGTTATTTACAAGATGAATAAGTAAATTGAACCTTAGTATTAAGAATATACAATATGTTATAACATGAATAAACTACATTTTAATTTTCGACCTTGGCCAGTTAGAGGTTGTATTCGCACAGCGTGTGGCGATATCGCTTCGAAGGAGAAACTGTTTGAGTGTAGACATCGCTTGAAAGTTTTAGAGGCAAATCGTGTTCTTGGTTTCTATAGGTCCTTATATACTATATGGCTCTGGCTATACCTCAAGGGTTATACGTATACTAAAACCTAGCCTCATAATATGAACATCTACAAACAAGTTGCCTGTATTGCTTAGCGTGTTGAGTAATGATTTCGCATAAAAAGTAAACACTGCTGTTACTGTTCCAAAAGTGACTTTTAAAATCCTCGGAGCAAGAAAACACATTTTAATAACAAGTTTGAAACGAGGTTTGTTTATTATTACCCCCTTTTTAAAAGTTTTATTGAACACAGTAAACAACAAATCTCTATTTTATTTTTCTCGTGTGGTCATGATTTCTGTAATAATAGTTTATTTGAATTCTTAGGGGGTAGACTATTTAGTGCCTTTATATATATATAGTCTTATGCCTAGGCAACTTCTTTGCCAAGTTTGGCTATGGCAGACCGTAACCTTAGCAACCTTTTAATGACTGTAGGTTTCAGACGATTGAAAACTGTAGGAGTTAGGGTACAACAGGTATTTTTTCCAATTCCAGCCTACACCTTCAAGGGTAAAACACTCCGCCCTATTCGTATATCCTATCCTTCTTTACATATCACTACTAGTGTTTTTTTAATACGCACGCGTTTTTATTATGTTCACTTATAACTAATTAAACCATGTAGGTATACAAATTTTAACCTACTTCTAATTTAACACGCTTTGAATAGCTTCACTTGTAATTACGTATGTAAACATATCTTGAAAGCAAATTTGATCAGTAAGCTCATCTGTCGTCAGATGAGTTTACTGATCAAATTTGCTTTCAAGGGACCAGAAGGCAGGAAGTAGACAGTGGAACTCTTCAGTGGCTACTAAGACATCCCTCGAGTTTTGGCTCATATGATCGGTTTTGACTAGTCGAACAGGTTGGGCTTAGAGACGAAGGTATGATGAATGAGCCTGGAGGTGTATAGTGAAACTCTTTTTTTACTTTATAATTTGGTTCGCTATTGAAGTGTTTTTTTTTAGCTTTTCTAAACTAAATTTATTATTATCTGCTTGTGAATAGGGTTGCCATGCCAAAACTCCACGGGAAAGATGATAGGGTTCACACCGAACAAGTGACCCCAATGGTGTTGCCAGTGTTTCTAACACCATTCACCGCTTACCGACAATTTACCGTTTGCTTGTGTGCAAATTTTATTTCCATCAGTATCTCCTACATCAACCAAGGATATTAATCTTCTATATATTAATTAATACGTGAAATATATTAATTAATACGTGAAGAGAATTCTTGTACCCCTTTTTAAGTAAATTTCGAGGACGGATGAATGTGAAATTGCGAATACTTGACAGTTTATATTTAGAAGAAGTGCAGAAAGTTTAAATGTGTTATGAATTAAAAAAATATGCGAAAACAGCTACAAAAAGCATCAGGAGTCCAATATATAAAATTACAGAGTCTATAAAATTACAGTTCAAGTTATACTGGTCATCATTATGAACCAGAACACTAAGTTAATGAATGATGGTCGAAACCGAGACCATCAGGTGATTTCTAGTATTGATTAATAACCGAATTTCGCCTTGTATACTTTACTAGGTTACTAAAAGATTGCTTTAAAAATAAACAACTTAGTTCGAACGTACATCGCATCCGTATCGTAACTTCCCACACGTAATACGTCCGCTGTATGAAAATAAACTATTCAGTTAAATATATGACGTGTTTATTTAGTGGCCATGACATTCGTGTATTGCGTACGCGCACCGACCGTGATGAAGGATTTTTGATCGTCATATTTTTTTTACCACAAAGCAGGCAAACAAATACACTGACGATGGAAAGTGGTTATCGGTGCCATGTAGTCGTGTCACTTTGGCGGGGATAATCTAGCTGTAGTAATATAATAAAACAAACAATAAGTCTAAGCAGTCACGTCGTCTTGTGCGTGTTCTAACATTTGTATAATGGGTTTTGCTCCGAGGAATTGTTTAACATGAGCGGCATCAGGTTGTTACCGTTGGCAGGGCATTCATCATCCCACCTTGAAACCTAAATGATCGTACAAGGTACGTTTCCAGAGGAGGGCTCGTGGCTAAGTGGTAACCGAGTAGGTTAGCACATTGCAAGGTTAAGTAACACTAGCTAGGTCAGTCTTAAGATGGGTGACCACTCTTAACACATTGAGACCCCTCCGTGCCTCGGAGAGCACGTTAAGCCGTCGGTCCTGGTTGCCATACGAACATCTGTGGCATTTGTTACTGGTAGTTGAAGCCCTAAAAAGTCTGACAACCTGGTCTAACTACAGAGCTTCGATATCGCTTAGTACTTGAGTTGTGGAGGTCTGATGGCAGTCGCTTCACGTAAAATATCTAAGTTCGGCCGTATCGTAGTTAGACTAAAAGCCGACTCCAACTTAATTGGGAAAAGGCGCGGAGGATGAAGGTACGTTTCAGAGGAATTTCCTCCCTCCAACGCTTGGGCTGAGGAATGAGTTCCCTGTCTAGGTTTTTCTACACAGTATGTAGTTTTCCAAGGACTGTACAGATTCTTAAAAGGTCAGCTACGGGTATGTAATCCACCTGGAATTGCAAGCGTTTATAGGCTAAAGTAACTGCTTACCATCAGGCAGGCCGTATGCTTGTTTGCCACCGATGTGGTTTATAAAAAAAAATAGTTGAATTAAAGACATGACTGACTGCCCACCTCTCAATTTGGTATTTATATTTTATTATTTATAGTCAGTAGTAAATAAATTCAGACTCCATTAGATATTATGTGAGTGTTGTTATGACGCATAGTAATAGCCATCGATTTGACCTTGACAATATGGTGTATATATTCACATAACAATACGTAACAACCGGCTTCTAACATAACTGTTTAATAAGACGAGTGAGTCATCAGTTCATCACCCAAATTTTTTATAACATAAATAATAGCGTAAAGTGAAAACTGGCGGTATTTGGCGGCATTCTTGGCTAGTATAACTTGAACTGTCATTGTATAGACCAGTAGTCATTGTAGAGTACCGTGCCAGGTCAACACATTAATGAATGCGTGGAACTTGATGTAGAAGCTTTGTTTTTTCTCTTGAAAAAAGGGGTGCAAAATATTCTCTTTACGTATTAATATCTAGATGGAATAAAGTCTGTTATGTAACCCGCAGTTTGACCTTCGTTTATGATCACTGCTGTTGCAAATTACAGCTATAGAACCCTACAAAGCCTAGCATTCATTTACTAACTTATTCGGAAATTAAAATTAGAATTAGGTCTATATTCTGATACTACAGCCACAGAATACATAATAATACAGGTACAAAAGTGTCACTCAGCCAAATCATTTAAATAAATAGCGACTCTTGTTCTGACACAATAGAGTCGCAATTCGGGTCGCACAGTGCTAATTACCTACAGTTATATTTGTCTAGATGGGAACGGATGAACGTGGTTGACCATCGAATTAACGTGCGGCCTGGCCACGCGTTAGCCCACTGAATTTTAGCACGATTAGTCGACCCCGCCGTGTACTTGCAGCTTTATACCTACCACCGCCTCACAGAAAACCGGCAGTGAAGCAATGTTTGCATTGGCTTTTCGCCGAGTGAGTGGGTTACCGTAGGCCCTAACCTTAGTTCCACCATTCCCTTCACCTATTCCCCCTTTCACCCTTCCCCTATTCCGACCTTAAAGGCCGGCAACGCACTTGTGACTCTTGAGTTGCAGGTGCCCATGGGCGGCGGTATTCATTTACCATCAGGTGACCCGACTGCTCGTTTGCCCCCTATACCATAAAAAATTAAAACAACCCTGACAGAAGTGAAAAGTTAAACGAAACGACGAACTTAAAACGTCACACTAGCAGATTGGCGCCCTCTAGTGGATGTATTGTGTCCCATAGCAAAAGTGCACTAACGTCCCTAAAGAAGTGAAAGTGTCTACGTGTTCACCTCACATGGCCTCTTTTTATTCGCAGTTCCCCCTTTCTTCTTGAAACAATGATTTTTGCACCCTTTCAACTGCTGACGTCAAATATTTTTTGTCATCTCTGGAGCTTCTCCCGCCACTTGTCATGTTATCTTTTTCAACAGTGTTGCCAACCGTACTTTTTCCCACCTCCTACTTTCTTGCCCACTAAAGATTAGAGGCATTCTACTTTGTTTTCTTGAGTTCCGTGACCAATGCTACGCTCCTTAGGGT
The DNA here is from genome assembly GCA_949752705.1 of Callimorpha dominula. NCBI lineage: Eukaryota > Metazoa > Arthropoda > Insecta > Lepidoptera > Erebidae > Callimorpha > Callimorpha dominula. The sequence goes on from OX457020.1 coordinate 4,074,469, forward strand.
CGTAGCGAGATGTTAAATAGCCACTAACCTTCCTAAAGAATGCTTTCAAATCGGCCTGGTACATCTAGAGATTACCACATACTACAAGTTTTTTACTATCATTGTTTTATCCAAAATTATCATGCCTGAATAAAGAATTCTCGGGTAGATCATATTTAATGCTAGCTGTGCCTGCCTCCATTTATATATTTTGCGCATTATAACATCAGCTGTCTGCCAGTAAAAGTCCCGTGGAAATCGGTCCACCCTTTTCTAAGATCAGCCGGAAGATAAGTACCGTGTAAACATTCAAATGTATTTAGTAAGTAAAAGCTGTTAATATTACATTACAAACAGACACTTAAATTGTTTGGGTTTTGGAATCAAGATCCAGAGCTAAAAAGTACGCCTGTATCTTTAACATGAATGTATCGTACAGTTATGATTAATTATACTATTTAACCTCGTCAACAATACGTAACAATGACCGAAGTAAACATTCAATGCATTTGTGTTTCGTACATGCTCAGACACAATTCCATTTTGGTTCAAACATCATCTAGAACAAAATGAGTAAGACTTGTTTATAGGTACATTGTTCATGAATGCCACGACTTGTTACGTTAAAGATTTTGTTTGGAAGCGTCTTTTCTTAGACAATGCTTTTCTTCTCCGCATAATTTTGTTAATGTGACGTACGAAAATGGCTTCTTTCATTAATTCAAAACGTGGTTAGCAGCTTTTGCCGTCGGTTTCTTCAACTTTTTTAATAATTATAGAATATATATATTACTAGCAGCGCCCCGCGGTTTCACCCGCGTTATTCCCGATCACGTGGTAATATCGGGATAAAAAGTAGCCTATATGTTAATCCAGGTCACCAGGTATCTACATACCAAGTTTCGTCGCAATCGGTTCAGTAATTTTGGCGTGAAAGAGTAACCAACATCCATACATCCACACATCCATACATCCTCACAAACTTTCACGTTTATAATGTTAGTAGGATGTACTAGCAGCGCCCCGCGGTTTCACCCGCGTAAGTCCCGGTCCCGTTTGAATATCGGGATAAAAAGCCTATATGTTAATCCAGGTCTCCAACTATCTACATACCAAGTTTCATCGCAATCGATTCAGTTGTTCTGGCGTGAAAGAGTAACAAACATCCATACATCCTCACAAACATTCACGTTTATAATATTAGTAGGATAATCAATACCTATTATTTTGTTTAAGCAAAGAAGTTATTGATTATCCTACTAATATTATAAACCTGAATGTTTGTGAGGATGTATGGATGTTTGTTACTCTTTCACGCCAAAACTACTGAACCGATTGCGATGAAACTTTGGTATGTAGCTGGAGTCCTGGATTAACATATAGGCTACGTTATTTATATTTAGAAAAGTGTGCACGTTGTATTTGTTTCAGTGTACTAACTTCAAAGCAAGATTCGCAACTAGTCCAATTTTGACAAAATTAGTGTCCGTTTTCTGATAACACACACTTCAGCGCACGTTTGACATTGGCAGAAAGAATAGTCGACATCGGCATAGCTTGCCATAAAAAAAATTTAATAGAATAGTCATTTCGTTACGTCCGCGTCGGAATGCTGAAAACATGTAACAAATTCTCAGTTACCGAATAAAACGGTAATCTTCCGATATACTTTTTAACACTGTTGGCGTAAAGCCAAGGCATCCAATTGTAACATATGCAAACAGTGATGTAATTATTAGACGCGCGGTTTGTGACTCGTGACGTTTGTAAATTTTTTTTATGCCAGTCTTATTTTAACAATGGGAGAGCCATGCCTCGGCACCTGAGGGCCGGCTCGACCAGAGTGATAACACGGCCTCACAGAAAATCGGCAGTGAAGCAATGATTTCGTTGTATTTCGCCGAGTGAGTGAGGTTACCGGAGGCCCTAACTCTTCCCTCTTCCCCCTTTCTCCCCCACTTCCTCTACTCCCTCCTTAAAGGCCGGCAACGCATTTGTGACTCTTGAGTTGCAGGTGCCCATGGGTGGCAGTTGTCACTTAATATCAGGTGACCCGCTCATTTGCCCACTATACTACCATAAAAAAAAAATTATGTATACGTGTCACAACACACCCAGACACCCAGGATCGAGTTTAAAAATTGTTTGCTCCTCAAATAGTTTTGAATCGAACCTCGGATACTCCGCGGAGTAGTGACTAGGCGACAACTTTAACCAACTTTGTAAGGACAAAAGCTAATGACTTTCACATATTTCTTAGAGCATACTATTTTCCTAATGCTGACTACAGAACAGCTCATATCTCTCAGTTGCAAAAGAGAATCTGTCGTCTGCATTAGCTTGAGGACAAGACTCTAAAAATGATCTCAGTATGACGGTGCGAGCGACTACCACGATAAGGTTGGATCCCCCTAACAGTCATGGTTCTAGTCCTCTTTGAGACGAGACTCTAAAAGTAATTATTGAAATACAAACGGGTTTCGCTACCAGCTTGTTTTTGTTCACCATAAAGTTGGATTCCCCTTCTGAGAAGTGCGTGATGCCTTGCACTGTTACGAAGGTGTCGTTAGTGTAGCACGTCACAACGACTCCAAAAAGTTCACCTTGAAGTACCCAGTCGTAACCAATATTCGACTTTAGTGGTCCTAATAGCGAGTCCCTGTGGAACACCTTACGGCACATTTCACAGCTCTCTTCTACAACAATTCCGTTTTTATTCCTCTCCTTTCGTGCATTAACAGGATAATAACAAAGTATATTTTTAGGGAAATCATTGTTGTTTTTGTTTAAATTGACGATTCTGGTTAAAAATACTGTTAGCTTTGTAGTAATGTTTACAGTGATAATATACGTAATACATATAAAATTACTATTAAGTCTCTCTATGATTATGATGTACAACGTTCAGTCACAAATTATAGCGTGCCGACGGCTTGCCTTGAAAAGCCTTGAAACTTATTGTAAACATTGTTAAAAATAGTGTTTATTATTTACATTACTGTGCTGAGGCTTTAGTAGCTATACGCTCTGTCTACATACACACTTATATAGGGTCAAATCTTATTCCCGTATGGGGTAGAGACGATAGAACGCCATTTACTACCATCTTGATAAATACAATTTGGCCTCTTCCATATTTATCAGACCCATTCATATACAATCAGCGTTTAAGGGTGATTTTTAATTGGCCCGTTTTCAGCTCTACCTAAAATATATATATTTTTTTTTATGGTATGGGAGCCAACGAGCAGACGGGTTACCTGATGGTAAATGACAACCGCCGCCCATGGGCACCTGTAACTCAAGAGTCACGAGTGCGTTGCCGCCTTTTAAAGTGGGAATAGGGGGGAAGACGGGAGAGGGGGATTAGAAGGGAGAAGAGAGGGGAGAGGGGAAGGACGAGAATAGGGGAGAGGGAAGGGTTAGGGCCTCCGGTAACCTCAGTCACGCGGCGAAAAGCAATGAAAGCTTTTGTTTCACTGCCGGTTTTCTGTGAGGCCGTGGTATCGAGCGGAGTCGAGCCGGCCCATACATGCCGAAGCATGGCTCTCCCATGTAAATATTACAAATTGCTGACTTAATTTCTAGTAGCACTGCGGTACATTGAAGTCATTTGTATTTTAAAAAAGTGTCTCAATTTGACTATTGTTTTTGTGACATATTCGCCGATTGTTCTTAGTTTCTTGACAGGCTAAACGCATGTAAAAGTTTCCAGTTTTTACGCAACTAAGTTGCCAAATAAGCACACGACCCCCATGCATAAGCGGTTGCCAATGCTGTCGTTGTTGGACTCTGTGTACCCTAATTACGAACTAGTACTAGGTTTTTTTGTACTGTTACTAGAACCGAAGTGCCAGTGAGTAAAATCATTTAAATAAATAGCTACACTTGCTCCGACGCAATAAAGACCAATTCCGGTTGCACACCGCTAATCACGGTCAGTTATATTCACATAGAAGTTACCTCTCTTTCTATCGCGTAACTTTTATCTCTCCTGACGTTGTCTCCTGATGTATGGAAAAGGTGAGTTTTGGATCCTTGTTATTATTTACTAGCTGCGCTCAGCGGTTTCACCCGCGCAAGTCCAGATGCCGTGGGAATATCGGGATAAAAAGTAGCCTACCTGTTAATCCAGGTCTCCAGCTTACTACATACCAAGTTTCATTGCAATCGTCGGCAATTTGCGTTAAAGAGCAACAAACACCTACACAGAGTTTCACGTTTATAATAGTAGGAAGCAGCCGACGAAGGACGAAACGACGCGGCTCATGAATGAATATCGAACGCTCACTTAGTTAGTCCGACTTGTCAACGCCGCGACGTATTTATAGGTGCATACCTACAATGCGGAGTGGACCTGTCCTGGTATATTAGAGATACTAGCTGTCCAAAGTTTCTCAGTTTACACTTTAACACGGTCTAGACTGACATTTAACACATGATACCATGTCTGCACCAGAGGCGCTAGAGCAGAACAACTTTATTTACTTTGCTAGGGTCGTTATCGTAGTCGACGTGACGAAGGAAATACCCATGAACTGTTTTTCTTTCTATTTAGACCAAGTAGGGTCTGTTGGTGAGATTTAGTACAACCTCCGCTCTCCCTCACAGTCTCCCTCCCCCCCCCCCGTCCCCCCGTCAGTTAAAATGAGATTTTATTTGATTCCATTTTGAGCTCACTTAATTGAGGTTGCGCGTAATTGGTTTGGGGTTTTCGACTCGCGTCAAAGGAGTGAGCAGTGCCGAGTAGTATCCAGTACATGTATTCATTTACAGATGTACGGGACATTCATAATCATTATATCAATACGTAAGAGAATTCTTTGTACCCCTTTTTAAGAAAAATCCGCGGACGTAGTAACGTGAATTATGGAATGTTTTCAGTTTATTTAAAGAGGAAGTGCAGAAACTTAAAATTTTTAAACAATATGTCTTACAATTTTAAAAATTATCTTAAAACGGCTTAAGGAAATTACACGCGTCCAGTATATGTGATTACTGGCCTGTTGGTCTAGTGGTTAGTGACCCTAACTGCTGAGCTTGAGGTCGTGGGTGCGATTCCCACCTGAGTCTGGGTGTTCTTTGTGTCCGTTGTTTGTATGTTTGTAAAGTCCCCCGCGACACAGGAGTAATTCCTAATGCGGGGAGTTGTCTTTAAAAAAAAAAAAAAAAACTTGTCATGGTAAGTCTATACAATGACAGCTGAAGTTATACTGGCCAATGAAAAACCATGGTCGAAATTCGACCAACACGCGATCTCTAGTAATTTTAATTTAATAAAAAAATGTAATAAATGCTAAAATTATTTCAAGTAATTTTTTTTCGAAGTATTTATTGTTCAACTTGAGCTTTTTAATCTTATTACTATAAACGAGCAATTCTTGTATGTATGTATTTATGTATGTATATTTATATTTTTTGGGTATCTCGGAAACAGCTCTAAGGATTTTGATGAATTGTTGTATACAGATACAGTTTTGCATTTTAAGTTTAACTGCATAGTTGCATTTCCTGTAAAAACACAATTTTATAAAAAGCTACCGAGCTAAGCTCGGTCTCACAAGTACCTACTATATAAATGATGTGTACACTTGTAATTTTACTGCAGACTTCAACATCGTATACTGTTTAAAACTTTTTATGTATTGTATTGGTTTTAATTAACTGTAACTGTGTAATGAAATAAACTAATGAACTAAGAGATTGAATTAAGCATAAAATCGGCCTTGTACGCCATATTTCAGGCGTGTAAATTTATATGTAAATTAGCTGCGCCCGCGGTTACACCTAAGTATTTTTCTTAAATTTTCTAATTTCGCGCCATTTTTCAATTTTTTTTCTTTCAAAAGGACCTTCTCCTGAGAATAACAAACACAAAAAAAAAAGAGTTAGCGAAATCGGTCCAGCCGTACACGCGTGATGTTGTGGTCGTGGACCAAGGGAAATAGGATTTATTTTTATATATGTCGCATTTTTGGTGTTTCTTTGCGTGTTTGCAATACATCGGTGATTAAGTATGAAAAGGGAGTTTTCTCACATTGTGCATAGTCCTGTGCTTAAGGATTCTATATATACATATCATTATATTAATAAGTGCAGAGAATTCTTAGTACCCTTACATTACTTACCTTAGTTAGTATATTTAGAAGAAGTGGAGAATGCTAAAATTTTTAAACAATATATGTCTTACAATTTAAAAAATTACGTGGAAAGTATATCTGATTACCTGTCATGGTAAGTAAGTCTATACAATGACAGCTCAAGTTATACTGGCCAATAAAAAAACCCTGGTCGTCATTCGACCACCACGCGATCTCTAGTAAATGAAATCATACTTTATTTGCAGAAATACGGTACATAGGTTGTAAACAGTCATTATAAAAGAATCAAATATTTGGTCAGTCTGTTCTGACATGCAAAATTTTAAATGTAATATAGATTAATAAATTGATAATCACTCCTGGCGTGTTCTTCAAAATTTTTTTCAGATGCCCAGGACACGCCTGGCGTATCCACAATGTTTCGGCAATATTTTAGACATTAAGCAATATTATGTATTCAACGTAATAGTGTAGCTTAATTAATTGATAAGTTAACCAAGTTTGAAGCGGCTCCTGTTACAATGATTTTTATATTCCACAGAAAATATTTTACATGTCTTGTAAAACAGTTATATTAAAAACAAATTAAAAGTTTTGCACAGGAACTTTTTGTTCAAACTCCAAAAATAATGCGCCAATGAACCACAAATGGTTTACGCTCATACTGCCTATGTTAACACATGACACCCTGTCAAAGAGACTCCATATTGATTCAGAAGGCGGTACACCTCGATGTGGTTTACATAGTAAGAAGGTTTCTGTCTTGTGCTACTTCCCCATATTTAAAGGGTCTTGAAATACAGACAGACTGACAACGTATATACGCATGACGTATTTGTAAACGCAAAAAATTCGACCATCGGGACACAGGTACCAATAAAATTGCGTTCTTTAACTGAGAACCTGCTTTTATTTTCGTCGTTTAAACTTTACAAATATCTCTCCCCCCTCCACCTCTTCCCTCCTTTTCCCTACTCCCACCTTAAAGGCCGGCAAAGCATTTGTAACTCTCGAGCTGCATGTGCCCATGGGCGGCGGTAGTCACTTATCATCCGGTGACCCGTCTGCTCATTTGCCGTCTATCCCATAAAAAAAAAATATTCTTCGACTAGGTTACCATTTCCGGGCCACATGCATTTGTACAATGGGACTGATAACGAATACCGATTTCCTGTGTACCAGTAGCGTTTCTATGGGGAAATGTTTAGCTTACCATAACGCAATACAAGCAAAAAGGTAACTAACTATTAGTCACCAAGATATGTGTATGCGTTGAGTATAGCTTTCGAACGCAACTTGGAGAACAGTTTGTAATAATTATAGCAAATTGTGTTGGAATATTTAAGTAATAACATGTTATAAATATACTTGCACATATTACAGCGCAACCTAAATCCAAACTAAGCCTATCTCGTACTAGGTAGGTATATTTTTTAACGTTCCGTACCTCAAAATGGAAAAGAAACCTTTATAGGATCATTTTGTAGTAGGTACCTTTTTCCTTGGAGTTAGAATTAACATCAAATACTTATGTTTGCGGTCTATTGAAGCTGTGATAAAATCAAGCTTCTAAGTCAAACCGATAAAAAGGTACGGCCATTTAAGACTTAGTTTTTAACCCATTTCAACATTTTGCAGATAAATCAAAATGTATAGGGTACTTCCCATTGACCTAGAATCATGGAATTTGGCAAGAATTAAGGTCTTACAGCATAAGTAAAGTATAAAATCCGAAAGTCGCAAATTTATTGTTATGCAACTTAATTTTTTTTTTGCGATTACAAATTTATAGTTTGCTGAACTGCAACTTCGACAGAAACACTTACTAGATTAACGAATTATCTACATACAAGCTTGTTTGCTTACAGAACCCTCGGTGTGCGAGTCAGGCTCGCACTTGTCCGTTTATTTTTTTGTAAATATGTAGCGTCAGAGAGGTCGTCGTGTGTCGTTATCATTATTTCATTGTATCGGTGTACGTTATTATACTTTTAGCACGATTCTAGGGACCTAAAACCTAGAACGTATTGCATCCATATATAAACTCAGGTGTTTCTCCGTTGGGGGTTGGCAGAGGTAACAGCCTGCCTCTTAATTATATCTTTACATACGTAGATATCTACACTTCACACTTTTCATACAAGCCCGCCTATTTGGTACAATTATTGTGGCCAAAATTACTCCTATGAGAGGAGTTGAGTCCTCGCGCCATAATAGCCAAAAGATTTACGTTTCAAAGCAGATTTAGCCGCAGTTTCTCTTCTATAACAGTGGTGTAGAGCATACAGGAGACCTGTATTAACCACTTCTGCAAGGATCACAAATACGGTCAACAATTTATTCTTTGACTAGTGTATATCAACGTAATGTCATACATTATTATAAATAACAGAATTATAACAGCCATGCTACAAAATAAAATTTAAATATTTAACGCAATTTAAAAGTAAAAATATTTAGCTAGGCAATAAATTGTCACTCGTAACTAACTGATTATGGGGCGGCCTTGAGATAAAACTCTGATAACGGCACCTCGCAGTCATCGATCAAATTGAGTTTTTTTTTAAATTATGGTCTTGTATTACGTTCAGCTATTAATCTCAATTATTTGGACCTAAAGACCGAGAAACGCAGCGTTTGAGTCCATCTACAAGGGTATAATAGACGACCTAGTAATGATTACAGGTCGACGTGAATGTAAGCTTCAAACTAATATTCTTGCAAGTCGATGAAGGAGGCCTATGTCCACTTATCGCTGAAAAGATGATGATAATGAAAAACGTCAATACTACAGTATGGCTGTTCCTGAACTAAAAGTTACTGAGCAGCTTTGAAGTAATCTAAGGAACCAATAGGAGGCACAGTAAACAAAAATGGGAATGGACTGGTCTGCTTGAGGACCAATGGTAGTTGGAGCTTACGAGTCCTTCAAGAAGCGGGACATTTTAGTTACGATGTCAAGTGAAATTTCACATCGGGTGGAGAAATAGACCCAGCAGTTAGATCTGCCCTTGTCATCTAATTCTGCTTTATTTTACTTACTTTACTAAACACGAGCCCCACAAGTCAACAACCGCCTGCAAAAAGTCGACGCCATTTTCATTTTAACGTCAACGATTTTTTATGTAAAAAGGATTTGGCCTTGAAAATAGCGATTTTACGAGCGATTATCATGTACTGATTCTCGTAAGTAACACCACCGGTCTTTCGAGCAGTTATAGGCAACGCCTTGCCTGATAAGCTGGAAACCAGTTCAATAATATTACATAACTAGCAAGTTCCCGCGTTTAATGTTGATTATTCATTTATATTTATGTTCTTGTCAATAGCTTACTAGATTCGTTGACCTTTTTGCTTACTATAGTCCATAGTCTTCCTCGATAAACAATCTATGTACAGCTAATTGCCTTTTTTATCTATCTATTACATAAGCCTATTCAAACAGACATCTTTATAATGGTATAGATAAGCGCTATTATGTTAACTGAGAGATGATTTAGACCCATTATTATTATGTTAATACGTGAAAATAATTCTTTTTACCCCTTTTTAAAGAGAAATCCCGAACGTAGTAACGCGAATTTTGGAATATTTACAGTTTATATATAGAAGAAGTGCAGAAAGCTAAAAAATTTAAACAAATATGTCTTACAACGTTAAAAATTACGCGAAAACGGCTTAATGAAATTACACGCGTCCAGTGTATGTGATTACCTGTCATGGTAAGTAAGTCTATACAATGACAGCTCAAGTTATATTGGCCAATGAAAACACCATGGTCGACATTCGACCACCACGCGATCTCTAGTCTTATTTTAATACAAATCACGAAAGTGTGTCTTATATAGAAAAGTAAATTTGTTTCGTTTATATGTATATTGTGAGCATATTTTGTTTGGTTTCAATTCATATATTATTACTATTATTAGTTATGATATTTGTTAAATAAAATCAATAGGCGTTCTACTTATATGAAAGTCTCCAACTGCAATAGGGTACAACAAATTTGGGGTTCGTACCCCCGTCGTAGAGGTTTTATTACACATTGCATTGTGTTGCCAGAGTAGAAAGAGAAGGGAAGCATACGATGCCCTTAAAATGCGTATCTTTGTCACAAGGGTTACATAAACAAGCGGTTTTTAAATAACGTTTTCTTGAATGAATAAATAAAAACGTATACACATTTCCGTTATAAATTTTGAAAAACTGGTTTAATAAAAAATGCTACTTCCTAGTCCATGCCCCAGATTACTTCCTTACCAAATATAATTACGATCGGTACAGTAGTTTACACAGGCAAAAGAGAGGAACAGACGGATTTTATTACATTTATAACTACAGTTCCAGCGCGGCTTCGCTCGCGTGTACATATTTATATATTTTGCGTGGAACCTAATTCTTTTTCTAAAATAAAAGTAGTCTAAGTTACTCCTTATAACACTAGCTATCTGCCAGTGAGAGGCCTGTAGAAAGCGGTCCACCCGTTCTGGAGATTAGCCCAAACAAACAGACAAACATTTAAAAAACTGATTTTCGGCTTAGGTATCGTGCAAATAACTATATGGGCTTAAAAAAAAACTTTTGACATTACAAACAGACACTTACATTTTATTTATTTGCATTGATATAGCGTCTAAAGACTAAAGTATTCCTTTGTGGGTTTAACAGATCTATATTAATAATTCGGTCAGGGGTACGGCAGACTCGATTGAAATCTTACCTGAATAATAAAACAAAAAAATAATGATTTCGAGTCGACAACATATATCCGCAAAATTCGGATTGTCGAGTATTTTGTTAAATTCTAATGATACAAATGGCCACTCGGATGCCATCTTGACTTCGTTAAGGCCGATTCACACGTATATCTTGAGTTCATTAAGGCCGATTCACACGTATATCTTGAGTTCGTTAAGGCCGATTCACACGTATATCTACCTACATTTCGTAAAAGATTGTGTATTATGAGTAGATATCGGATATTCGGATGCATATTTACCTAAAGTTGAGATGTTGGCTATTATGGAAAGCACTTTTTTTATCGAAAGAATCCCGCGATTCCAGGAAATTCAAATTTAAGTGTACCTTTTGACACAAATGACACTTGCTCTGTTACAACGTATAATGGTTGCTTTTCCCTACTTTTATTGTAAGTGATTTTTTTACGAAGCAAAAACAACCTTATTACGTTGTAACAAGTGTCAAATCGGGCCTATTAAACCCCAGGAAATGTAAGCATTTTGTAAGAGTGCGAGTGAGACGGCAAATTATACTTGCTTTTGCGCAAGTAGCAACGCGACAATACAACTGCATTCGTAAATAAAAATATACTTAGAAGCCGCTTGCATAATTTGTTATCCAAAAAATTACTTTAGGTAAATATGCATCCGATTATCCGATCTCTAATTATGAGTCACATTTCACCTGAGCGAAGCCGCGTTTTCATCTAGTACATACATAAATATGCATATATTCAAACCTATATCAATGTAAGTGGGCAGAGGCGTAAAACGTCCACATTTTGGCGATTATAATTTAGTCCCACTTACGTGATGTGGGCAAGCCTATTGCCGTCAACTTTGGGAATTACGTTTAAAAATTTTGAGTATATTAAATGGGCAAGGTTCTTGCCCTAGAAGGGAAGGTAATGGAAGGAAAGGGGTATTACTTATACAGAAATATTGGAGAGTGTAAGGGGCCATCCATAAATTACGTCACACGAATGTCATGATTTTTGGACCCTTCCCCCCGTCATTGTCACAGGTGGTCACATTTGTGGAACCCCCATCTCCCTGATGTGACGTAACATATTTTGCAATTTTACACCCAGAACTGAAAAGAGCAGATCTAAGATTTTTTTTCAATAAAAGTGTAGTAGCGTAAGTAGTTATTCGTTTACAGGTAATGTTTTGTGTTTAATACTTTAGATTTTGACATGTGACGTCACTAAGCTTATGAACCCCCCCCCCCCTATAGTGTGAGGTAATTTATGGATGGCCCCTAAGGAATAATCTGAGTACGTCAGGGTCGCATACCTGTAAATCGAACATAAACTGATAGCCATCATCAGAGATAGACCTCCATTTCAACATCATCATCATTTTAGCCACACGTCCACTGCTGGACATAGGCTTTTCTCAATTACTGCGTCCACCGTCGACCTGTGATCTCTATAAGGTCATATTTCCGGTCCTCACCGATAACACTCAATTCTTCATAAGAATGAAAATTCCAACCCATTAAGATGACTTCTGGTGCAACAATTGACAGTATCTTACGGCTATACCTATAATCGTCAAATGCTCGTTGTGTGGGAAAACCCCACATTTATAATTAATAGATTTCTTCAAATTCTGATAACGTTAAAGTTTAAACTGACTAATAAGGTAACGTAAGCTTATCTTAATTATACCTATTCTAAAGAGTCTTTGTCTAGAGAGTCCTTTTACGAATGGAGTGGCTTCCCTTTCTTTGAAGTTTGTTGAAACTCTAGTATTCATTTACAGGCTATTAATAAGCTCATAAGTGCGTGTATAAAGTTACTGTGTCCAAATATAACAATTACAATTTTAAGAAAACTCTAAACTGAGTAATGGCTCAAGCGAGAAACACCTGTACCAGTGCATATAAATACTTCTAACCATTCAGGATAAGATTGGCCTGTTTGCTTCCTTCTAGCAAAAAAAATCACGATAAGACAAGAACCATATAATTTAATGCTTGTGAAACGACTGGACACACAAATTACTGATAGAATTACAGATTAGGGCATGAAAGAGCCCTTTTACCTTCATAATATTAGAATGAATTACGTCTAAATAAGTGTTTATATTTGACTCTTATCGTATTATTCAGACATTTTAATATTTTTTTAATTCCAACAAATGGCAGGACAATTATCCAGTTAATTAACTGCTAACCGTCGTCGCCTGCGCAGGTGCCATCTCTCGCGTCGTGGCCCCGACGACATCAGACAAAAACCGAAGAGCGCATCGCTTTTAAATTTAAAATAAGAACGCTGTTCTGTAAAAAAGTGTTATTTCATTGACTATGCTATCCACTCTTTTTCTCCTTTGCTTTTTTATATGTTCGTCTCTATCTGTGTTATTCAAGTATGTGTTTTGATCCATGAAGTAAGTTTTAGTTTTGTACACGCGATTAAAAAACGTTTATCTCCTAGATATAAATGGTCTGTGATAATATGTGGGTGACTGGTTCGGTTGTTCATTCTAATCGTATTCTCATTACCAGATCATTTTGGCACCTAGTTTGGTTGATTTTTAGGGTTCCGTTCCAAATTAGGAAAAGAAGAACCCTTTTTCGTATGTCTGTCTGTGAAGACCTTTTTCTCAGGAATTTGAAAGTGCATCAAGTTGAAATTAACATCAAATACTTATGTCTACGGTCTCTTGAAACTGTAAAGAAAACAAACTTCTAAGTCAACGCAACCAACAGATACGGCCATTTGCACATTTCGCATGTACATCAAAACTTAGAGACAATTGACCTAGAATCATGAAATTTGGTAAAAAGCAGGGTCTGACATCCCAAGTAAAGGAAAAAATCCATAAGTCATCAATTTGTTTTTATATCTGTCGGTCTGTCTCTCAAGACTCTTTTCCTCAGGGACACTTAGAGGCATCAAGTTGAAATTAATATCAAATACTTGTCTGTGTTTCACGTGAAACTGTAAAAATTTTAAGCTTCTAAGTCAAGATACGTCCCTTTAAGCCTTAGATTGTTACAAATTTAACGTTTCGCAGGTAAATCAAAATCAGGGTACTTTCCATTGACCTAGAATCGTGAAATTTGGCAAGAATTAAGGTCTCACAGCACAAGTAAAGGAAAAAAGCCAAAAGTCGATAATTTGTTCACATAAAAAATATATCCTTTAATTAACCTGCTGTAGCCATACTTGAAACAGATAGTGATGCATTGTAATACCTATAATAAAATTCACTTAGATTAAAACAAGCTAACAAGTAATATACCCTGGTCGTTGAACTTTAAATTACACGTTTCGTCTTTTCTTTCAGTAGTTTAACATTAATATAACATTGAACGACAAAATAGATAGTACTTACGTACAGATGGCTTACGCAATGAAGACAAATAAGTATCGCAACTCATGACCAGAGAATAAAGTTCAATTTAACTTAACAACAATCTGGATGAAAAACTGAACTCGGCCGTACATTAGCGGGCAGAAGTAAGCCCTGCACTCAAGAAAAGAGATTTTATTACTCAAACACTGTCAAACAACATCGAGTGCGCTTAACTCTGTATGAATGTAATGGAATATATCACCAATACGCAGAAGTACAATTGATTCAATTTGTTAACTTTTATTTGAATATAGGTTGTTAAAACAAGCTTGAGTTTTGCCCCCAGTTGAATTTCTACCTTCATTTTAATACATTTAAGGCTAATTTTACATATCATAATTAATCAGAAATCGATGAAAACTTACACAATGTTGCTCTAGTTGACATTTCCACACGAACCAACCGGTTTCAATTTGTCATTGGACACGTGTCAAGCAAATTTACACCTTATTTTTACGGTTATAAAGAGCAACGAGATGAATTGTCACGAATAAATGTTGACATATTGGTTCTTGGTGTATGGTATTTGTGTAAGAACCTGGCGGATTGTAAATTGTAATTTTCAATTTAAAAAAAATATTCTTATTATCGAAATAAAGGGCAACGCTTTGAGAATGCTTTGAGACTTTTCACGTTACTTACGTGAAAAGTCTCAAAGCATTCTTGATATATACGTGGCCTTTCCACATCACTTGTAAAAAGAGCACGTCTGCGACCGCTAACTGTGTTAGTCATCCATGTTATTTTGTGAATTGTATTAGGGATAAAGAAAGAAATATCGATCAAGCAATCAATCAGACTATTGCAATGTTCGCCAGAGCTCGCGGTCCTCTGCCTTCCGCATTCAGTCCATCCCAGCTACGTTCTTCAGGTCGTAAGGGCAGGTAGGACGAGGCTTTAGACAGATAGACTGATCTGGCTTTGGGTCTCCTACCTTCCGTTTACCGTTAGGACATGTTTGCTCCATGGCCACCGGGTCATCGGTTCGTCATTCATCATGCTTATTCTGCTTGCAATGTATACATTATTTTTTGTAATCAATATGGATGGTACTAATAATTAGGAGTCGCTGAAATATTTTTAAGCTTGACTCAGATTAACTCTTATAACATTTTTTCTAATAATAGTCACGTGGAAAAGATAACCAATTTATTTTCCTGTGACTAGATGCTATCTGTTCTTAATAGAAATTTATATATAACGTTATGAACATTTATGCGATTTTTATATCATAATTAGCTTCTGATAACTATACGCATATAACCATGTATTTGAGACTTGAATATTAAAGCTTCTCTTTCAGAGTTGCGGTCATTTGGAAAATTTAAGAGAAAAAACAGATATTAAAAATTTATAATTTTTTTTTCAACGTTAGCTTTCGAAACTAACGACTTAAGATATGTAGAGATGTAGGGACCATCGAATTAATGTAAACTTATGTCACGGGACGATTTTGGCAGTCTTATGTCTAATATAATTCTCGCAACATTTTGTCACTTGTACCCCGCTTAATGTTTTCTATACAGAAAACTAGTTTTGATATCAAAACTCGATTTGGCGATCGGTATTTAAAAATAATTGTTGCAGCAAACCGGGCGTTTAATGAATTTTTCATTGTGTGTATATTTAATAGTTCTTATCTTATAAATTACTTGTCCTTGATCGTTAAATTAGAGGGAAGTTTTCGTGTCTCACTTTGTGGTATAACGAATCTGCAGCTTTAATTGTACTCCAATGACCAAAATATATTTTTTAGCGTTACAATTTACTTGTTTCTACGCACTTAAAACAGGATCTAAGAATCTGATTAAAATTCTTCCAAAGTTAGCAGTCGTGTTTATTGAGGAAGTTAATAGAGTATGTGACGTCATACGACCCGTAACACATCTTGTATGTAATCTTCCTGCAGACAATGACGTGTCTTGAATGAAACGCCGGGAAAGCTGCGGGATATCAATACAAATAAATAAAATTGAAATGTCTGTTTGTAATGTCAAAATAATAGTTTTTTTTGAAGCTCATACAGTTCATTGCACGATACCTATGCATAAAAATCAGTTTTTTAAATTTTTGTCTGGCTGTCTGTTTGTTCAGGCTAATCTCCGGAACGGGTGGACCGATTTCCACTTTCACTGGCACACTACTTTAATTTTCGAATAAAAATTAGGGTTCCGCGCAAAATATATAAATATGCACACGCGAGGGAAACGCGCGGGGAAATAGCTTGTTACCTTTATAAATTTATCAGTCGGAATGAAAAAGTTATTTTTGCATTTGATAACCTAATTCTTGACGAAGCATAAACGCTATTAAACATCGCGATATGTTACTTAGGAGCGTATCAGTGACTATAAACGCGCCTAGTTGAGCCAACCTGGATCCTTCCAGAAACACAGAAGCCTCATGTGGCGATCAAAGGCTTCTAGGAGCGACCTCGCATTCGCGAGGATTCCTTTCCTGTGTGGCGCCACTCCCTCGCACTCCAGGATAACGTGGGCGGCCGTTTCCTCTGCGTTGAGACATCCTCTGCAGAGGGGTGTCTGTCCCACTAATGGTGAATAGATGCCGAATAAAAGTGTAGTAGCGTGTGTAGTCTTCAGTTTACAGGTAATATTTTGTGTTTAATGCTTGAGCTTTTGACATGTGACGTCACGAAGCTTATGACCCTCTTGTCACACAATCTCACACTTTGTTGACCCCCCTTAACGTGAGACGTAATTTATGGATGGTCCCTAATGGTTCCTACAACTATTCGGATGTCTAGTTGGTTAAGACTGAGCAGTCTGCAGGTTAAACGTGGTGAGAATCCAGTCAGCACCAGTTTGGACTGTCTGCAGTGGCGTTATGCTGTTGTGCGCTTAACGAGTCTATTATAGTAATATTTAATAAATCAATTAAATATTAGTATCACTGTTATGATAATAAATTATGAAGTATGTTAAACAAATCACTCGGGCGTTAAGTACCAGTGCTGTATTTCTAAGAAATATTAAATATATTATCAGCGTTGCTATGCGTGTGCAGTACTGTGTTAAGGAAAATTAAAAAAAAAACATGTACCGGGGATTACCGATGCACATACCCGCATCTAATTAAGAACCTACTAGCTGTTACGTCTGCTGTCTATTATGTTACATATCTTGTTGTCGCCGCATTAAAACTCTTATTTTATTAAAAATAGGGACAAACTATAATAGATGATAACACAGTTCACTATTTAATAAAAATAAGTTAATAGATATTATTTTGACTGGTTATACCGGTAACGCAATACTATTGGTCGATGGATAAATATTAACAAATTGTGGGTTTATGAAAGGGTATGAATATGTTTAGAACGATCGACTTGAGTGCAAACAGAGGTACGAACAACTTGGCAGTTGCTGTTAGTTAGTGATTTTTATAGTTTATATCAGTGGTTTTGAGACAGTTTCTTACAATCTTTATATTAATACGTGGAGAGAATTCTTTGTATCCTCTTTCCACATTCCTCCGTTCGCGAAATTTGTTTAAGATTTCGCGGACGGAGGAATGTGAAATTCATAATACTTGAAGTTTATATGTAGACGTGCAGAAAGCAAAAACTGTGTGTCTGTCAAGACCCTTTTCCCTAGGAACCCGTGAGACATCAAGTTGAAATTAACATCAAATACTTATATCAGTGGTCCCTTGAAGCTGTATTTTTTACCGACGAAAAAAAGGATGTTCTCAATTCGACCGTAAATATTTTTTTTTATGTTTGGTCAGCCCTCACTCCGTTATTTATGAACTGATTATTCTTTTTTTTGTTAGATAGGGTCAAGGAAGTCAGGATCTGATGATGGGATCCTGATAAAATTGAGAGAAATCCTCGAAAATTGTGTTTCTGTTTACTTTGTCAGGTATTTGCGTTTAAAAATCATCACATCATGTAGCTGAGCTGATGATGAAAAAAAAATCATAAAATAAAAATATTTTAAACAAAAAATTTAACCGACGAAAAGAACTAAAAACAAAAAAATAAATAAACCATAAGTAAATAAGCTTAAAACTTAAGGTTTATTTATTTTTTGCTTCTTAGTTCTTTTCGGCGGTTTAATTTTTTGTTAAAAAGATTTTATATAATAATATTTTAACCATAGAAATTTTACCTATTTTTTTTCCTATTTGCGAAATCTTTTGACCAGTCACTATGTCACAGTTTAAACGATAATGGAAGAAAGGAAAGGAAACCATATCTCGTAAACAAAACAATGAAAGCGTGAAACTAATCTCTAATTACTTCTTTTATATACTGAAAATATACTACTCTGAAAAGTGTCAACCAAACAAATCAGAAATGTATCTTTGTCACCAGGTACGAGGAGGCAGCACGGGTGCTCCGCCCCCAGCAGCGCCTGCTATGATAGAGCACGAGAAAAGGTCACCTTTACAGCCGCAGCAGCAGGGAAGAGTACAGCCAGGTATGTCCTTTTGGCGATCCTAACTAATATTATAAATATGGAAGTGAGTTTGTTTGTTTGTTTGTTACGCTTTCATGCATTAACTACTAAACCGATTGCGATGAAACTTGGTATGTAGATATTGTAGATAGCTGGACACCTGGGTTAACATAACGGCTACTTTTTAATCGACTTCCAAAAAGGAGGAGATTCTGAGATCGTCTTAATCTTTTTTTTTTATGTATGTTCACCGATTACTCGAAAAGCCCTGAACCATCGATTTCTTAAAAATCTACAAATATCTGAAAATTTTATACATCGATGATATTTTCATTTGCTCCGAAACCTCGCTGTCTCATAGGAGCAGAGTGTTTAGTTGTCCTACCCATATTATATTTAAACAAAATACATCTACTTTCCACTAAAAAGCGCATTGAAGTCGGTGATAATTTTTTTTAAAGATAATCATCCCTATATTCCCACGGCATTGGGCCTTACGCTTGTAAAACCGCGGGGCGCAGCTAGTGCTAAATAAAATAAAGCATCCATTTATATCCTGAATCGTAATTAATTTGTCCAACAGAAGTAGTTCCAGTACCTGTGCCGGTCCCTGCGCCCGCGCCGCCAAAGCCGGCGGTAGTGAAGGCGCCCAAACACGCCAAAGTTAACCAAAAGGTGAGTGTAGTACCACTTTCACTGTCCAATAACCTTGGTTTCAGCACGGCGTGAACGGAAGAAATTGTAACATATCAGGAATTTGTTAAGGACGCTCATTAAATTCTTACATGCCACGATATTTATGTATTTACATGAGTATTTCTTTGCAACACTTTTGTAATATACCATAACTAGCAGTTCCCGCGCGGCTTCGCTCGCGTGTACATATTTATGTATTTTGCGTATAACCCTAATTATTTTTCCAAAATAAAATTAGCCTAAGTTACTCCTTATAACACAAGCTCTCTGCTAGTAAAAGTCCTGTCGAAATCGGTCCACCCGTTGCGGAGATTAGCCGGAACAAACAGACAGACAGACAAAATTTAAAAACTGTTTTTTAGGCATATGTATCTACTTGCAAATAGAAAAGAAATTGTATGAGCTTAAAAAGACTATTATTTTGACATGACAAACAGACACTTCAATTTAATTTATTTGTATTGATTAAATGTAATCGCTTGGTTATGTTGCTGCTTAATCAGAACTGACAAGCGATTTCCTCGCTTTTAAACCCCTGACACAAAAATGTCGGCTGTTATTATTATTATTTTGAGTGTTTAGTGCTACATCGACAATTTTTTAGTGTTCTGTACCCAAAGGATAAAACGGGACCCTATTACTAAGACTCCGCTCTCCGTCCGTCTGTCACCAGGCTGTATCTCTTGATCCGTAACAGGTAGACAGTTGAAATGTTCACAGAATGAGTATATCAGTTGCCGCTATAACAACAAATAATAAAAATAAATTAAAAATGCTAGAGACGTTTTTTTTCTCTCTTAGAGTATTAAATCTTGTGCGGAACCCTTCATGCGCGAGTCCGACCCGCACTTGGCCGGTTTTTCTCTTGTAGTGCACTCTTGCTTTACGGTTCACTACTAAGACTCATATGAAGCTTGTTTGGATTTCCTGCGGTTGCATGATGTGCAACCCTAGGCTGATACTTCTGTACCGCATGTGGGGCCACAAGAGCATAGAAAATGCGTCGTAGTTTCTTCTGCATCTCGACAGAATCTGCATGTTGTGTTTTCGCCCAAATTTTGGTTGAACATATATCGCACTGCTATTACAAGAGTGTATCAACTCAAAATGAAGCTATTTTCAGAAACGACAGAAAACTGATTACTCGCTTCTTGTTAAAGATTATAAAAAGTGAACACTGCATATAGATTATTGATAAAATTAAGGGATTCCTGTATTAATGAATAATTTAAGAGGATGCAGGTTATCAAGTTATTTCCAATTTTTGACTCAATACTCTATTGTCTTAACAAATTTAAAAAAAAAAATGAATTATTTGTAGTGGTTTTGTTGAAAAATTTGGCTTATTACAATGTATTATTATTATTTTATATTTATTGACGCGTAGGGAATTGATATTTACGTATGAAAAATGAAATATCTCAAATTTACCCTATTTTGAGTTGATACAGTCTCGTAATAGCAGTGCGATATGTTTGTTCAGTTTGCAGTGTCCGGTAAGGACCCGTGTTACTGCACAGTGTTTGTAACTTTTGAGCTCCAGAAGTGACGGGAGTAAAAAAAATTGGTTGTCTGTAAAGTCGGTTTACGGACGATAATTTTACGTGATAACGTCAAGAAAACAGTGGAAGAGAGAAAGATGCGTCACAAGCCGAATGCTTAGGCCGATCGTGGCTCTCTATCGCTTGTACCGCGCTCTCGCTTGCACGCTCGGCTCAGGCGGAACGTGACAATGAGTCATGCTTTTTCGTGCGTGCAGCTGGCGTTCATTGATTTAAAAGACGTTATCACGTCAAAAAAAACAATGTGTGTGTGTAATTCACACACGACAGAATTGAAACTTCAGAAATAGCCTACAACAGAATGAGATAAATATAATAGAGTAACAGGAGTATTAGGATGATTATAAGGTTTTATTTTTATAATATTTTTACCAAGCTCAAATTAAAAAATATTTTATTAAATAAAAAGATAAAATATTCACACTGTCACATGTGCTAGTATACGAGGATTATAGGAAACACTGCATACGTTCTATCTCATTCTCTCGCAGGCTAAATGCTATTGTATTGTGTTTGTCTTTTTTTAGTGTCACTTAAGACTTCGTAGCACGCAAGCGCAAAGACAAAGATTATAGGAAATAGTGTCTACTTGTATCTATCTCATTCTCTCGCAGGCTAAATCCTATTTATGAATATGTTTGTCTCTTTTTAGTGTGTTTTTCGTTGCATCGAATTTCAAATCACAACGATTCCAAAGAAGTTTCACTTCAAAAAACTAAATTAAATACGGTCCATCAATTTTTTTTTTTAAAGACTGCTAGTAACGTGGGTCACAAATTACTAGTATTCTTGTTAACCCCTCCAGCTGAGCTAAATGCCTGTGTTAGGAATGGATTCACGTCGGTAGTGCACTGGGTGGTGTTCGAACCCGCAACCACCCGATCGCAAGTCCAACGCCTTAGCCATTACGCTACCGCCGTTTAGTGTATATATATAAATGATGTTACAGACAAATTCACGTCATAACACCCCGTTTGCAAAGTATGCATAGAAAGGTTGCAACATACATACATAACATAAACACATAGCAACATTTTTCCATAGCAACTGTTGCTATTTAATTAATGATGTCCCAATACTCAACTGGAGGTAAAACATTCAAATATTGTATTTTTCGAACACGGTTTTCCATTTCATTTAAAAACGTATGTTAATCATTAAACAGATTATAATGGACTCTACAGTCATAGATATAAAGCGTATATTTATTTACCCGGTTGTATATCTCTCTTGCGATTTATAACCACATTATACTGTTTGTAGGGTGACCTTCATTCTACAAGGACATTCCTGTTGCTTAATACTTCTCAACAAATTTTTGCGTTAATATCTCCTTTTTAACCGACGAAAAAAGGAGGTTCTCAATTCGACCATATATATATATATTATTTTTATTATGTTTGTTCAGCCCTCACTCCGTTATTTATGAACCGATTTTGATTATTCTTTTTTGTTAGATAGGGTATACCTCAAGAGGGATCCCATGTCAGGATCTGATGATGGGATCCTGATAAAATTGAGAGAAATCCTCAAAATTGTAGGAACGAATAGTGTTTCTGTTTACTTTTCTTTACTTTATCAGGTATTTGCGTTTAGAAATCAGCAGAACATATACATGCTGAGCTAAGAGAAATTATTAATTACCTAACTAGAGCCATGTCCATTTCCACGTAGCTACACATAAAATTTTGATAATTAATCACTTTGTTCTTTGGCGCCGACTCATAATTAGTTTATATAAAAGTTGATAGTTTATGTAAATAAACTTAAGACTTAAAAGGTTTATATATTTTAAGCTTTTTAGTTCTATTCGTCGATTGAATTTTTTGTTAAAAAAAAAATTATTACTACTGTACAACTACAAATTTAATTATATGTACACAATATGTACATAAATGATATGTACCAAATTTTACGACCTACAATAATTACAATGATTAACGTTTATTGTACATTATTGGCGCCGGCAAAAAGATTGTAACATGCGATATATCATGGTTTAACTCCTCAGATATATTGCTACCGATACCCATTTATCCACAAATCTAATATTAGAAAAAACACAACAACTAGTGAAAACACATATAGTGTGCGTTCTGATATACACTGAGGGCACTGTAAGGTATGGCGTCAATTCAGTATACTACGAAGCCGTTCCTTTATAGTTAGCTATACTGGTTACTGTTTATAACGGAACGCAGTCTAGTATACTGTCAGTTGTCAATTCAAGTCAATTGTCAAATCACATAATAAAAGTGACAGTGTGACAGCCATGTGACAGCACTGAGAGCACCTTACCTCGAAAACTATAGTGCTCACAGTACAAAAATGGTGACGTTAATGACGTCATATATGACGTCGTATATTTCCCTACGATACTGCGGTAGTATACTGTTGGTTTAAAACGAAACGAATTTCTCCCCAGTACGAGCACTGATCAGTGCTCTCAGTGTATATCGGAACATACCCATACATACATCTCTCATCTGTGTCAGTGCGTATTTAGTTCACAAGTTTATTAAAGTAAAGATAACAACACTTCCAAAGACAAATAATTAGTATATTGTTTTCACTTTTATTGAACTAATTATATTTTGAAAGATTAATTAATAAGGAGCTGACAAAACTGACAAAACAAAACTGAAAAAAAAAATGTTTAGATTAGCGCCCTCTAGTGGATCTATATATGTATTATTATCGTGACGGTCACGGGTTCAGTGCTTTTTCCCCATAGCAAAAGTGCACAAACGTGCCTAAAGAAGTTTACTTATGATCCTGGCATGACTTACGCGTCGTATTTTTACTTTTATTACACTTGTCACAGTTTTCGAGTTTATGCAACTTATTACAGCACAATTAAGCGTTTTCGGTTTTTTGGACTGACATTACTACGGTATCAGCGTGGACTGAGAGTGGAGTATCATCGGCTTTTTAATCTTATATTGATGTAGGTGTAGATGCATTGTCTGTTATACCTGTTTTACTCGACCAACTGTAAAACAGACCTCAGAGTTGGACGTGCCAGTTGGTCAAGTGGTTACTGACCCTGACTGCTAAGCCAGAGTTCGTGGGTGTAATTCACACCCAGGACAAATATTTGGGTGACGAGCACGATTATTTGTTCTGTGTCTGAGTGCAATTTATCCGTAATATGTATCAAACGGCCGTGTGTGAGGTATGATTATTATAATTACATAACTAAGAAGATTAACCAATACGATAATATTAAATCGTGGTGATTAATCAGCCTTAATTCAGGATGTAAGTAATAATAATTAAATCCTATCGAATAGAAATAAACGTTCAAATCGCCAAGGTAACAGTAAAATACTTAATTTAATGTTATTAACTAAGACATAATTTTGAATACCCGCGATAGTGATATTTGATACCCGGTACATATGTGACTTGAACGACGCTCCTTAATTGTGCAACTCAGGTGCAGTTACTTATTAAAAGCAATTTCAGGATATCAAATAGAAGCACTTACCACAATACGCAATGACCACCGTATTTGAGAGCTCGGTTCATGCAAAACTACTTACGCTGTTTTTTAGGATGTTTATATATATAAAAAAAAAACAACTCAATCAGCTTCTTAAAGATTGAATTTTTAGCTATAAATTGGTTCAAGACGGGAAATCTTTTTTTGACTGATGTTGTAGTGAGTGATGATTAATTTATACTAATAGAAATATCAACAGTTGATTTTTCAATTTCTTACGTAATATGTAACTCTAAATCCTCTACATTTTCTTATTAGAATCACTGCGATAGCTTCCATACTGTACCAGAAAGAAAAAGTGTTATTTTACTATCCCTAGCGTATTGGCATAGTTACAAAGTTTTAGGACTGTCTCTGAATATTCTCGGATCACGGTCACCAGACGCGTTACTGCGCAAAAACTGGTTCCAATTGAGCTACGTGTCGTACCTACATGTTGTTGTTAAGCTAGTGATGTGCCTTATCGATTCACAATTATGTAATCGATTCAGCCAAATTGTTTACATTTTTCGCATGATAATTCAATGTCAAAGACGACTTTATCATTATCTATTTCGGTGTAGAAGAGACATTATCGTATGAAGTATTTGTTACGAGAGGTTATTTTATATTTCTTATTATCTTGGTTCCTTTGGTATAGAAAAAATAAACGAAGAGAATTGAATAGGAATTTTTTTTTTAATTCCAAGGTAATGTGACTGAGAGTTTTCAGTCGTAACCCCTGTAGTTTTAAGAGGTTTTTTTGTGCAGTCTGGAAAATGTCGCAAAGAGAAAATAACTATGTAAAATTATTTATACTTTTTATTACTCCTTTTAATACTATTAAACCTATAGACGACGTTATCGTACGACTAGTACGATAACGTCATGTATAAAGTCGTAATTTTTATTTATGGCTTTTTTTTTTATAACTTAGACCAAGTTGCATTTAAATTTAATTAAAAAATATTTATTCTAAACCTATTAGATTTAAATGGGCTGACTTTACTCATATCTTTCATGTATGACTAACCTCGTAACATCCAATAAACTTAACTCTAGTAATGCATGACTAACCTCTAAACTCAATAATAAAAGTTAATCCAATTTTTATACTTGCCGTGATTTTATTATACAAATTGGACATACATTTCTTTAACAAATAAACAATTGGAGGTATTAGCACCGGTTTAACAAACCATGTTGTATCGATATCGGGAGAACAGCGTAATCGATGCGCGTCATTGTCAACGTATCGCCTCCCTAGCAGTCGTTCGGTAATCTTTGGTACGGACGGACGCGCGGCCGAACGCGCGATAATCATTGTAGAAACTAATATTTTTAGAAGAAATATTTTTTGTGTGTACGTTGTAGTGGTCATTTGTGGTGATTTAAAACTTTATTGAAGCAGTGTTTATTGTGGTGTTATTTCAGTTTTTGAGTGTGTAAAGTTATTCTTTTTATTGTTACTGCATTCGTTCTGGTGACAAACAGAGTTTTAATTGTTATAACCACATTTTTTTCTATATACGCGATGTTTTTTTTTTCTAGAACTTTATCGGCTATGTGTGATTAATTGGAAATGTTGATAAGAACTGTTTCTGTTTACTGCGCATTTTGATAGATGCATTCTTGGGTTGTTAGGTGCATTAAATATACATTTTTTACTCTTGTTACAGAGCGTTGTGTAACCGTAAAGTTTATTTTACAATTTATAGCGCAAATAAGCAACTTTAATCTGTAGCACGTAGCAAATTATTTGCTCGAAATTTTAGCCGACCGACTATGGAAATCTTCTACGATAATATTACAAATAACAATGGATTGGTGTTTGGTGCGTTTAGAAGCAGCTATATTTTGTTAATTATTTATTTAAAACTTTATGCTCATAGACTATAGAGGCGGACTTAGTCCAGCATTCTCTGCCAAATGTTAAAAGATAGAAATAAAGCGTTACTGTCAAAAACATCTATTACTATATACATGTTTTTTTTTTATATTATAAGGGAGCAAACGAGCAGACGGGTCACCTGATGGTAAGTGACAACCATCGCCATTTGAGATGGGAGTACGCTCTTTTCTTGAAGGTCGTATCGGTCCGAAAATACCGCAGGCGACAATTTGTTTAAGAGGAATTATTCCGTAATAAATTGCTTTCATGTAACTATTGGTTTACGCGGCGCCAGTCTGTATAATTTTTCCGACATCTTGAACAATCGTTGTCGTATTTCAGCAAATTTATACAAAACCTTAGTGAATTACACACTTTAACCTGCCTCATTAATCACTCTATTGGTGAAAACCGTATGAAAATCCGTTGGATACTTTTCGGAGTTTATCGCCTTCAGACATACAGACAGACAGACAAACTGGATATGTAGTGATATAGTACGTAGGGGGTAGGTATAGAACTCCACTCCTATCGTGTATAGCATGATCATATTTTGCCTATACTTTTCCTCAATAAATAAGCTAGCTTACAGTCTTGTGAAAACTGATATAAGGGTGTTGAATGACTTGTTTACTGGACTGGGAAAGCACGTCTACCCGACTGAAGACCTCGTTTAATTATGTTGGGGTCGACAGAACATTTATTTTGACTGGCCTGTTGGTCCAGTGGTTAGTGATCCTGCTGACTGCTGAGCCAGAGGTCGTGGGTTCGATTCAAATAATTGCGTGATGAGCATGATCATTTGTTGTGTGCCTGGTTGTAATTTATCTATAACTAGCAACTAGGCTTCGCGCGGGTACAAATTATACACCTAAACCTTCCTAATGAATCACTCTGTCTATTAGTGAAAACGGCATGAAAATCCGTTTAGTAGTTTTTCTGTTTATCGTGAACAGACAGACAAACGCGGCGTGGGACTTTGTTCAATAATATGTAGTGATTTGTATGTGTTTAGAAATATATAAGTATCTTTATCAGCGGTCTGGTTAACATAGTACAGGCTCTAGTTTGGGATCAGACGGCCATGAGTGAGATGTGTCGGGTTATTATTATTATTATTTGGTATAGGGTAGCTAGCGCCTGAATGTTTTGAACCTTTCTGGGCACAGGTGTCCTTACCATTAGGCCAATCTATTGCTTTTTGTCTAAAGATCGATTCTTAAAAACAAAGTCTTCGGTCTTCAAGCTGAAGCACACGTTGAGCACGCTGACATTTAATAATTTCTCAACTATGGAATGTTTTGTTTCTTATTATTAATACGTGAAGAGAATTCTTTGTACCCCATTTTAAGAAAATTTCGCGAACGTAGTAACGTGAATTTTGGAATATTTACAGTTTATATATAGAAGAAGTGCAGAAAGCTAATATTTTTAAACAATATGTCTTACAATTTTAAAAATTACGTGAAAACGGCTTAATGAAATTACACGCGTCCAGTATATGTGATTACCTGTCATGGTAAGTAAGTCCATACAATGACAGCTCAAGTTATACTGGCCAATGAAAAAGCCATGGTTGAAAATCTACCGCCACGCGATCTCTAATATGAATTTAATCGACTCACTGTAGAGAAAAACTTTCTATAGTATAATTAGCTGCACCCGGCATACAAAAAATGGGGGGTATGGGCAGGAGGGTGAAAAACACTTGCCGGCCTATTCTCATTCCTACCAAATATACAAAAAAAATCATTTAAATCGGTCAAGCCGTTTCGTAGGAGTTCGACCATAAACACCGTGTATATTAGATTAGATAGTAAGTACATTCCTTATTCTACATACTATGATAGAATATAGTAATGTTATTAGTATATTATTAGTACAATAGGCGGTCTTATCGCAACTGGCAGTCTCTTTCAAACAACTGTTTGTCGTACTTTGTTGATCAGAATAAAGGCAGCTAGTTGTGTATTTATTTCTACTATCATTAGACATCTTTTAATAATTTTAATATGTATATTCTGTAAATGTACCTTTTTAATACCGCCTTAGAGTAAATATGATCCTCATATTAAACAGAGAGACGTTATTGTTAGTTTTTCGCTACGCCGAAACTAACAGCGTGTATGGTAACACCACGTTACGACTAACAGGAGCAGAGTAGTAACGTCTAAAATTTATATTTATAACCGTGTACCACACAGCTAAGTAATATCATTATATTAATACGTGAAGAGAATTGTTTGTACCCCTTTTTAAGCAAATATCGCGAACGTAATAATCAGTATATATGGTTACCTGTCATGTTAAGTGAGTCTATACAATGACAGCTCAAGTTATACTGGCCAATGAAAAAACCATGGTCGAAATTCGACCACCACGCGATCTCTAGTTATAAAGCAATAGTTTTGTTTGTTTGAACGCGTTAAACTCAGTTATAAAAATCTAGCCCTCCGTTTCACCTGCGTTTATGGTCACAGCTTCGTTCCTATTAGTCGTAAGCGTGATGTTTTATAGCCTATAGCCTTATAGCCTTACTCGATTAATTGTTCATCCAACTCTAAAATATTTTTTCAATTTGAAACAGTAGTTCCTGAGATTAGCGCGTTCAACCAAACCAACTCTTCAGCTTTATAATATTAGACTAGATTCGATTTGAAAAAATATTTTTAGATACTCCATTCATTGAGAAAGGCTAGATTGTATAAACCTGTCTAAACCCTCCTCACGCAATTATGTGTCTGCCTTCTGATTAAGAGGACAAGGTCTGCCGGGGTTCTCGAGGATTTCCTTCATAGGGTACACCCGAGTCTCTTACAATAGACGCACTTGTGACGGAACACCGTGTGTTTTTAGTCGGTTCGCTTCCAACATACCACTTCACTAGGAGCCCACGTGAGGGAACGGACGCGTGCCAAAGAAAGGTTGTATAAGGATAACACTGGGACTTGTAAAAAAGAGACAGAGCTAGCAAATGTACATATTTACTTACCCCTTTAAGTTTGTCATATGGATTTTCTGATGAGTAAATTGTTTTTACGCAATAGTCATTAATTATTGTATTCGTCGTGCGTCATATTGCCTTACCTACTCGACCTAATGGGACGACGGACCTAAGGATATTAGCACAATACACACCACAAGTAATAAAAATAACTTCACACATCTCACACACGACCGTCTGATCCCAAACTAGGCAGAGCCTGTACTATGGTAACCAGACTGCTGATAAACATACTTATATATTACTAAATACATTTATATTTTAATACCAGATTGTGATGAAACTTTTATAGGGTGTTCTGGGGATGCCCGCGAGGGTTCCTGGCCAAAAAATCTATATAAAAAATGGCATTGTAACGCATGCCGGGTGCAGCTAGTTTTAGATAAATTACAGCCAGACATAGAACAAATGGTCGTGCTCATCACACATTTATTTGTCCTGGGTGAGAATCGGACCCACGACCTCTGACTCAGCACTAATCACTAGACCAACGGGCCTGTCATTTGCTTTTGTGGGACAAAATATTAAACAGACTTGCTATACAAAGCTGGGTGTCGTATTTAAAAGCGCGTCAAAACAAAATTGTTTAACAAAAGCAAATCTCTTATTATTTACTAATAAACCGCAATTGATAACTAAAGTAAGTAATATTAAGTAAGTAAGTTAGATACACTAATTGTATTTCTGTTTTTATAGACTTACTTTTGCAAAGTGTTATCGTAAAATTATTTAAAAATATTTCTAAGCTTGATATACTTCCCCAGCAGTTGTGCGTTGCCTACTATCCACCATCCCCTCCTCACCCCTCCGTTGGACCTCTGATGTCCTTAATGAAGATGCAAAAAAGTGTGTGTGTGCAATTCACACACGGCAGAAGTGAAACTTCATAAAAGTAGCCTACGAGAGAATGAGAAATAATAAAAAGTAAAATGAACGCAAATAATTTACTAATTAATGTTAATAAATTTAATTTTAGATAATTTCTATAAAAGTTATTGGTCAAATTATTTTATTTTATTCAATAGGTTCAGATACAGACAACAGATTAAGATATACAAAGAATGGCCTTAATAATAAACAGTAAGCAAACCTGAAGTCCAGTTACAACTGTACACAACTTTCAAAACAAACAATACTTCGTTTTCAATATAGGTTAAGGTTGGATTTAAATTTGTAAAGAATCAATTAAGTTTAACTGAAATATGGAGAAAAAACAACGAAAATAAATTTAATACGCAAAAGCACAAAAATTACACCATTTTGACATTTTTTCTGAAGACTTGGTAGTACGCAGGCACAAAGACAAAGATTATAGGGACTTTATCGTGATGCTTCTTTTCATCAAATTTCAAATCACAACGATTCTGTGCTGTGTTTATCCTGTAATACCGCAGTCTCCTGTAGGGGAGATCCCCTCGTCCCATAAGGGAGGCTGACTGTAGCAAAAACCTGCATTCCTTTAGTTACTGTGCAATTAAATCTACATATATTATGTGCAGGTCATTCCAGAATCATATTGCACAACAGTTATTACATTTTCCTTGAAGCTGTTGTGCACTGATAGTGCATTGTATCAGTAAGTCACATAATGGTGCCGATTCTATTGTACACTCGACTAAACTAAAACCTGACTTAATTTCTTCATATGAAATCAACCTTGTATTCTTCGTAATAAAGTCTATTTGTTACTGGCATCTATTTCTCAGCGCCACTAAATTTCACTAGAACCTGTCAACGTATACGCAACTTTATTTGCACGCAGCGAGAGTCTCCATTTATTCAAATGCTGTATAACTGCCGTATAAAAACTTGTTCAAAACGAACTAAGATGCCGCTATTTTAATCGACACCTACGACGACGCTTACTAAAAACACAGCGCAAAAAAGATGGCATTCAACAGATACCGGCTATCGCTACGTGGTATTAAAGTTTTTTTAAGCGTATCAGACTTTAGTCGACAAATAAATTGCTTATTTCGATATCGACATATGTAACCTACTTGTTTCAATTCAAAATAAGACCTTGTTTGAAGTGTACAAGGTTTACATCTTATATGAAGAAAATTTAGTGAATTTTAATTTAGCGAGTGAAGTAACAGAATTGGGACCAATACCTCGTTTATCTACTGTTTGTATACCAGCAGACCCGCGCAACTTCGTCTGCAAATTTTCCCCGTTTTTGCAAGATATTTTATTGATGATCTGCTATTGGTCGTGGCGTAATGTTACATAGCCTATAGCCTTCCTCGATAAATGGGCTACCTAACACTAAATAGAGATCGCGTGGTGGTCAAATTTCAATCATGGTTTTTTCATTGGTCAGTATAATTTGAGCCGCCATTCTATAGACTTACTTACCATGACAGGTAATCACATATACTGGACGCGTGTAATTTCATTAAGCCGTTTTTACGTAATTTTTAAAGTTGTAAGAAATATTGGTTAAAAAATTTAGCTTTCTGCATTCATTATATATAAACTGTAAGTATTCCAAAATCCACTTCCTTCAGGTCGTCAGCCATAAGATAAGTCCATAAAAATAGTGATATACAATTTAGGGTACGAATACTAATGACTCGATGAGGAGAGTGGGAGAGCCTGGCTTCGGCACGTATGGGCCGGCTCAACCGGAGTGATACCACGGCCTCACAGAAAACCGGCAGTGAAGCAATGGTTTCGTTGTTTTTTGCCGAGTGAGTGAGGTTACCGGAGGCCCTAACCCTACCCCTTCCCCCTCTCCCTCCCTCACTCTCTCTTCCCGTCTTCCAGTAGGGACTCCCACCTTAAAGGCCGGCGGTAGTCACTTACCATCAGGTGACCTGTCTGCTCGTTTGCCCCTAAACCATAAAAACAATCTCCGGTGTTATAAACTTTCATCGGCTACGGGATCACTCTTTATCTATACTAATATTATAAAGAGGCATGATTTGATTGTTGGTTTGTTTCCATTGAATAGGCTCTGAAACTACTGAACCGATTTGAAAAATTCTTTCACTGTTGGGAAGTACACTATCCCAGGGAGACATCGGCTATATTATATTCTCAAAAAAATTAGGGATCCTTAGGTTAGGTTAGGTTTTCACGGGCAGATTTTTGCAACTCCACGACGAGGCGCGTATTTTGCGTTTTTGGGAATAAAAGCTATTCGAGCCACCCTAACTCCCCGAAGAATCCCAGTAACCCCTTCACGTTACCGACGATCTCGGAGAGTGACCCTGGCGAACCAAGGTACTTAGCCCGGTATTCTGCAACCCCCGGTGATAGCCCCGGTTGCCCCTCGCAGCTGACGCTTGTTGAGCCGGAGTAGCATCTTTGACAACCGGCTGTTGATGGCGGGGAGTGCCGCCCTCGTCTGCCGGCAATCTTCATGGCTTGCCCATATGAAATTATGTTGGTCTCTAGTACGCATCCTTACCTAATTAGGGATCCTTACTAAAACTCCAATAATGTAACCCAAGGTGTACCCGTGCGAAGCCGGGGCGGGTTGCTAGTCATCAATAATCATCATGCATAAAACAATCTATAATAATTCAACATTTACCAGTGACATGTGAAACTCCGTACGTAACTGTCTCTTATCTAGCGATTTTAATACAGTAATGATATACATAGCGAACGTCTTTGTGTTAATATGTCAAGCGACCTTCGTATTCATAATATGCTTACGTCTTATGTAGATACGTGTCACGTTTTATTTACGATTTTAACTGTACTGGAGATCGCTTGGTGGTCGAATTTCGACCAAAATAAAATTTTGTTTTGCTTTATAGGAACGCGGCATACATCGACTTCAGAAAAGGATACCGTAATTCGTTTGACATCTGCTTTTGAATTCTTTTTAGGGTTTTGTACCCGAAGGGTAACCAACGAGACCCTATGGGTGGGACCCGAATTGTAAACCCCCGCTGTTCATAAGTAATAAGTAGATGTAATAAGATGCCGCTATAACAACAAATAATAAAAATAAATTATAGGGGGCTCTTCTACGCGTTTTTTTGGATTTGTATTAAATTTTGTACGATGCGGAAGCCTTCACGTGCGAGTCCGACTCGCACTTTACCGGTTTTTTGTTGTTTAATTTAGTGTATAAATATAAATTATCTAACTAATATTACACATAGAGACACAGCAATAGATTATAGGCTGTAATATCACATGGGCTACTTCTTATCCGGAAAAATGTACGGTTCCCGTTGGATAGATTTTACCTAAATGTCCACGTGAACGAACTCACAGGCAACAGCTAGTAATATTATAAATGCGAAAGTAACTCTGTCTGTTAATCTTTGACGCCTGAACCGCTGAACGAATTTTAATGGATTTACGTATAGAAATAAAAATTACCTTGGAAAAGGACAGGGTACTTTTTGTCGCGCAAATAAAACTTGAAGGGAGTGATATAGGGGATGAAAGTTTTCATGAGATACCAATAATTTCAGTTCGAACCAGTTCTTGAGATTTGCGGCTTCCACCAAACAAACAAACTTTTATCATTATATGAATACGTGAAGAGAATTCTTTGTACCCCTTTTTAAGAAAATTTCGCGAACGTAGTAACGTGAATTTATGTATGTATGTTTATCAGCGTACTTTGTTTTATAATATGTGTATAGATAAATTGCGTTATCTGTGAAAGTTGGTAAAACTAATATAATTATGGATAATTATTATACAACTAACATCAAAGTTACAGTAGAATCACGCAGAATCTACAGATGGCGTAAATAAAATAAATCAACTTGCGGTCAGCATTTTTCGTTGCCCTCATCCGCCTAGCGTCTGATGTGTGACGTGCGATAAGGTACCTACTTCGTTCCGTAGAGATAGAAAAAAAATCGCGAGAGATAGAAAAAAAAGGGAAGTCGCAAACAATAGCTAATCCATCTAATATTATAAACGTGGACGTTTGTGAGGATGTAAGGATGTTTGTTGCTCTTTCACGGCAAAATCTACTGAACCGATTGCGATGAAACTTGGTATGTTGATAGCTGGACACCTGGATTATCACATAGGATACTTTTTATCCCGACATTACACCGGCACCGGGACTTACTCTAGTGAAACCGCAGGACGCAGCTAGTATCACGATAAATATATATCTTTGTTTCTTTCATCATGAAATATTGCATTCACGTTTGCAGAAATTAGGATACCGCGCAAAATATATAAATATATACACGCTAGCGAAGCCGCGCGGGAATTGCTAGTTTGGAAATATATAAGTATGTTTATCGGCAGTCTGGTTACCATAGTACAGGCTCTGCCTAGTTTGGGATCAGACGGCCGTGTGTTACATGTGTGAAGTTATTATTATTATTTAATCGTTCCACGTATTTACTGTACAAGAATCCCGTTAGCAGCATGTCTAGACAACACCCAGATATAAATTTGGCATCCAATCAAATTGTTTATATTTGTTGTTAAAAAATACAGGTCGTATACATGTCTATTTTCAAAAAACATCTTTATATAACTATCTATTTATAGGATCGAGGTAAAGAGTTCAAAATATTGCAAGATATGTCCCTGGTTCTATGATTTTAACTCTATTTATACATATTTAAGTTACTTTACAATCTGTTTGTAATTTAAATTTCCCTTGGCGCATTACGCGTGAACGGCTGAACCTTTTTCGCTAATTCTTTTTTTTGTTGTTTTTACAGTCACTACTTCTTATGAAAGAAAAAGCGCTGAAAATTAGAATACTGAACGACCATATTAACTTTTCTAATGTAACCTTAGAGCTTTTGACATAACTGTCAATCGTTTGACAGTTGGCGCCATTGTTCCATAAGACAGGGCATCGTCTGTCGGGTTGAGCTAGTTGTATTATATTTTAAAGTTTTGATAACATCTATGCTCCATATGAGGACCAGCGATTACGCTAGATTGCGACACTCGTGTGAACGGGGCCTTAGCCTTTTAGATTCGAGATAACATGTCATGTTTAGTTATAAACTTGTTTCACATCAAAGTTCAATACACAACTTATAAAACTTTTCGCAACAATTTGTATTGTGAAATTTAAACTCGAGTTAATTTTATTTTATTACTAAACGTGGTTTTTACGCAATATTACCAGGTTTTGTGAGGTCCTTAACCTTTCAGATGTGTAAGGATTGTCACTCACTGTACCGAGAGGTAACCGCGCGGTTTTTATTTGAGTCGGATGTTCTCCCTAGGTTAATTACGGAATGTCTCTTCAGAATGCAGCATTCGTTATTAATTACTCATTTAAAGTTTCTCTTCAGACATTGAGACATAACGTTGGCAAAATTAGAACTGACTGGAAAAGGCAAACTGTTCAAAGGCAGGCCGCCTTTGAACTCTCATTTTGACCTTGTCTTATTTACCGAAGACATTGTTTGTCACCAGGAACCAATTATTTCGGGTCGGTCCACGGTCCCAATGCTTATTTTACTTTGACACATTTTTATAGCCACTTACTCACTTGTTATACCCACTTTCAATCCGTGCATCTTCTCTTAGGTACTTATACTCCATGCATTTAGTATTTTGTGTCTAATATTTGTTTTATCCCTCTTATCACACGACTTTTCCAAGATAAACTGAGTTTTTTAAATGTTTAATTTCAATATAAATATGCATATTTACAAACGTTATGTAGGCGGCTCACTTAATATTTTATCGCAAGATTGCTGCTGCAAACCGTGCGATACCTCAGTGTGCTTAAGTCTTTACTTCTTAAATTTCTTATTTCTTTATAACCGACTTTCATAATAGAGCTGTAAAATGTGTTACTTATTTGCTGAAAATGATGTATTCATTGATTTTGTTTAAAGTATTGAGTATTGAGTATAGCAGCGCCTCGCGGTTTTACCCGCGTAAGTTCCGATCCTGTGGGAATGTCGGGATAAAAAGTAGCCTATGCGTTAATCCAGGTCTCCAGCTATCTACATACCAAGTTTCATCGCAATCGGTCTAGTGTGTTAAAACATTACAAACATACACACAAATGTTTCCTCTTTATAATATTAGTTTAGATAATAATCGCTTCACACATCTCACACACGGCCGTCTGATCCCAAACTAGGCAGAGACTGTACTATGGTAAACAGACTGCCGATAAACATACTTATTTTTTTTTTTTTAATACATACATATATAGATAAATTACACCCAGACACAGAACAAATAATTATGCGCATCACACAATTATTTGTCCTGAGTGGGAATCGAACCCGAATTTTTCACTTCAAAAACATAATATGTTTAAAAAATAAGAATTCAGTTATTAACAAAATAATTAGTATGATTGTAAGAAAGCGTGGGGTGCTTTTTACTATATTCTTATAACGACTCTACTCTTATAAATACCTACCAATAAACTATTTGTAACATTTGATGATGTCAAGCACCCCACGCTTTTTTTTTAATACACTCGGTTACTCGCTCGAGCAGGATCACGCTACTTTCACGATTGCAATTGACACTAGACAGTGCGAAAGTAAGAGAGAGATGGCAAGTGTTGCGCAGCTGCATCCGTTGCTACGACACGACACACGCGATAAAGATATTTTTTTTTATCTGTTCAAGTAACGCGTTGTCTATGTTTTTGGGAATACAAAATGCATGTAAAATTTACTGTAAGACTTCGCCTCTGCGATTGGAAATTTATCATTATGATTGTGTCGTCTTGATTGATAAGACACAAGTGAAAAAGTTAATTGTGTATGTAAGAGATCTGCAAATGGATTCCCAAGGTCCTCCGCTATGTGTTTGAGTTAGCATCGAGCTGTCTGAAAGACACATCGCCACCCGGCAAAAAAGTGTCATAATACAAAAACAGCTAGTTCGAGAAAACACGACTTTTATGCCGGTGAATTGAATAAAACAGCTTAGTGAAAAAGGGAACCTCACAGAAAACCGGCAGTGAAGCAATGCTTGCATTGATTTTCGCCGCGTGAGTGAGGTTCCCGGAGGTCTAACCCTTCCCTCTCCCGCTCTTACCCCCTCTCCCCCTCTTCCTGCTCTTCCCCCCTCTCCCCCTCTTCCTGCTCTTCCCCCTCTCCCCCTCTTCCTGCTCTTCCCCCCTCTCCCCCTCTTCCTGCTCTTCCCCCCTCTCCCCCTCTTCCTGCTCTTCCCCCCTCTCCCCCTCTTCCTGCTCTTCCCCCCTCTCCCCCTCTTCCTGCTCTTCCCCCCTCTTCCGCACGCACTTGTGACTTTTGAGTTGCAGGTGCCCATAGGCGGCGGTAATTATTTACCCGTCCCATCTGCTCCTTTGCCCCCTATACAATAAACAAAAAACAGGTCAGAAGAAGTAAGTAGTAAGGTCCTGGATGCTTAACAAACAAAAGTATAAATATTTTTTCTTTCTTATTTCATTGTCGATATGAGAGAAAAACTTAATAGGTAAGTCAAGATAAGCCTTTTTAACCGACTTCAAAAAAGGAGGAGGTTCTCAATTCGTCGGAATCCTTTTTTTTTATGTGTGTTCACCGATTACTCGAAGACTCCTGAACCAATTTAGAATTATTTTTTTTGTTTCAAAGGGTACTTTCCTGGTGGTCCTATTCAAATTTTATCGAAATCGGTTGAGCGGTTTCTGAAAAATCAACAAATATCTAAAAATTGTATACATGGATGATATTTTCGTTTACTCCGAAATCTCGCTGTCTCATTGGGGCAGTGCGTTTAGTTGTCCTACCCATATTATTTAAACATAATACAATTTAACATGATTTAGGCACATTATACTTTTTTTAAAAGATAATTATTGTAGTTCAATGGGAAAAAAAGAATGTCCCAAACGGCGTCCGTGAGAATTAAGTAATGTGAAAAATAATAAAACGTCTCTACTGTGTAATTATGACGTCTCTGGTCCGATTTATTACCAACAACACACTGGTGACGATGCATTCAACCTCTGAAATGGTAATTCTGGTTTTGAGTAGAAAAAGTAATGTCAAACAACTGCACTAAACTGGGGAAATCCGCATTCTCTGGGGAAATACAAATTAACGGACACAGTACAGTCAGCATCGAAAGTGGTTCAGGATTCGTTAAGCGTTCTATAAATTTAACGACGAAGTTAAATATTAGTTAGTCGTGGCGAGAGTCATGGTTCGGCAGGAATGGGCCGGCTCGACCAGAGTGATACAACGCCCTCACAGAAAACCGGCAGTAAAGCAATGTTTCATTGTTTTTCGCCGAGTGAGTGAGGGTACCATAGGTCCTAACCCTTTCCTCTCCCCCCCCCTTCTCCCTCTACCCCTCCCCCTCTCACCCCTTCCCCTACTCCCACCCTAAAGGCCGGTAACGCACTTGTGACTTTTGAGTTGCAAATGCCCATGGGCGGTGGTAGTCACTTACCATCAGGTGACCCGTCTGTTTGTTTGCCCCCAAGTACATTAAAATTACATAAAAAAGTAATGGGTTTTTCTAAATGACAAAAGAAAAGATTTATTTATTCTTTACTCCGTTTTGTTTATGTCTTATATCAAGACTTATATCACAAGTTATCATAGAGTTAAGGTGTCACGAAGGAGATACTTTTATACTGTACTAGCTGCGCCCCGCGGTTTCACCTGCGTAAGTCCCGATGCCGTGATATATAAAAAGTCCAACTATCTACATTCCAAATTTAATCGCAATCGGTTCAGTAGTTTTTGCGTGAAAGAGCAATTAACATCCATACTAGTAATGTGCCGAATATCTGTATCCGCGGATATCCGAGGAAGATAAAAGATCTCTATCCGTCCGTTACATTTTGGCGAAATTTTTAAGTTAATTATATTTATTACGTTTATGAAATTTTAAATTTATTTTGTTAGAATGAAATATTAAATATTTGATATAGTGTATTACTAATATTATTGTCAGTTATAATGAATGTATGTATCTTTATAACGAGATCAAATCTTTGTGATATGTATTAAAATAATTATTAAAAGAAAACGCAGTAAAAAGTTGAAATATGTTGTGTTACATTCCTCAACGTCAACTATCGTGTGTCAAAGTCAAGCGTATCGGCATCCACTGAGAAAAAACTTGAGATCCGTATTCGTATCGGTATCCGCGGATATAAATATTTAACAATCCGCCACATCACTAATCCTTACATCCTCACAAACATTCACGTATACAATATTAGTAGGACTAGTAGGATATTAGTAGGATTGAAACCATAAAATATCCGTAAACGTCCCTCACGAGTAATTGGATTAGAACTTATTTTAATTCTTGAAGACTCGTCAATTCAGAGCGGAATCCATTCATTTAAATTTATTTAGAGGTTTTAATGGCTATTGGTATAGGGCTCTGTTTCCGCATCTAGACTCATAGGCGGTCCATTATGCGTTCAGATAGGCTGACTAGTTTAGCCAGCCTAGCTCCTTCCAGAAGCACAGAAGCCTCCTGGGGTGTTCACAGGCTTCTAGGAGCGACCTCGCTCCCGCGAGGATACTTGCCCGATGTGTGGCCACTCCTTCGCACTCCAGGACAACGTGGGCGGCAGTTTCCTCCGCGTTGAGACAGCCTCTACATAAAGGACTGCTTGTCGCATTGACAGTGAATAGGTTCTAAGGCTATACATGATGACATTGGAAACCATATGTTAAAAGTGAGAACTAGAAATACATTCAATAAGTCACAACAAGTAGCACAACAGTTTTATACACATTGTTAGGACAACGTAGACCATTTCTCCGAAGAAACAAACATTGCACGCTCTCTTATCTTTCAATTGAGTGCATGTTTATAGGAGTCGTCATTAAGGGGCTCGTAATCTGTTGCATTCACTGATTAAGTAAACACACAAGGGTTGAGCAATGCAGATGCCGTTTATAAATGACTAATTGAAAATTTTATACATTGGAGCTATAAACGGTATTTTGAAATAACAGTCACATTGACTGCACGGATGGCGCAGTGGTTTAAGTGGTCACCTCGCCACTACGCCGCGCCGAGTGTTGTGGGTTCAAATCCCACACGGGACAAAAATTTGTGTGATCCACAAATAGTTGTCCCGAGTCTGGGTGTCCTTTGTGTCCGTTGTTTGAATGTTTGTGAAGCCCCCCGCGACACAGGAATATTCCTAATGCGGGAGTTGTCTTGAAAAAAAAAAAAATGGTTTGAAAACTTCGGTTCGGTTTTAAAAGAATACTAGTAACGTGGGTCACACATTACTAGTATTCTTGTTAACCCCTCCAGCTAAGCTAAATGCTTGTGTTAGGAGTGGGTTCACGCCGGTAGTGCACTGGTTGGGGTTCGAACCCGCAACCACTTGATCGCAAGTCTGACGCCTTAGCCATTACGCTACCGTAAATTCCAGTTGTGCGTCGGAGCTGACACATCTTTTGTAAACCTTAGTAGAGTACAGGCTTTTTAAGTTTGTTTGGATGACGATACATAATAAGATGCGTTTTCTAGTTAATTCTACCGGCAACTGCCGATGAAATTTATACAATGTTTCAACTCAATCGAATCAAATAAAAGCACTCTTTAAACTGACTTATAACTAGGACTGCCATCCGTCCGGGTTTCCCCGAATTTGTCCTAGTTTAGAGGACTTCCGGGGAGCGTCCGGGCGGGGTTTTCAAAATGTGTCCGGGTAAAACCAGGACACTCTGTGCCAAGGGACAATTATAATTGTTACATGAATCGTTAACAATTTACTTGGTTAACTAAAAATTTATATGGAATCGTCCTTTTATTAAGGTGTCCCGGGAAAGAATCTCGATTTCACCTATGTGGCCGGAATTTTTAAGTTTTTTGTCCGGCGTCGGCAATTTAAGTGATGGCAGGCCTCCTTATAATTATATTTTAGAATACGTTTTTAAAAGTCTTTTTCTCGAAAGTTGAAAAAATTTTAGGGTTCCGTACCCGAAGGGTAACTGTAGCAAGCACATACATAATCGCACGAACATAGATAAGTCACATTTATAGATTAACTTTAGAGATTAAATAAAGCAATTATCCTACACACGCATCACATTAGTATATAAGCCTAATATGTATCTAAAATAAATTAGACTAAATATCATCTCGAGTCTCATTACACTCCTTGCCAAACACTGGCAAAGTAACCAACGGAACTCTATTACTAAGCCTCCGCTGTCCGTCCGTCCGGCCGTTTGTCTGTCTGTCAGCGGACTGTATATCATGATCCGTATTAGGAAGACGGTTTTCACAGAATGTGTATTTCTGTTGCCTCTGTAACAACAAATAATGAAAACACATTAAGGGCTAAAGGACTAGAAACGTGATTTTTTTGCCCGAACTTAATATTTTGTTCAACGATGTATTTTTTGGAAATGCGACACTTCGCCGGCCTTCCAAAAATGACATTTTTAGGCAGAGAAGAGATGCGATATGTAGATTTGTAATTCAATCACATTAATTGCCTGTTATAATATAATATAGTATATATATTATAGTTTAGAACAATACGTTACATTGTCCTCACATTTAATTGGCGCATATAAGCAATGTAACCAGAGATTTGTAAAAAAACATTTTGAAAAAGAGTGTCCTTGGAGTTTCTTGCCTGTTCTTCTCCACTGGATCTACGAATTGGAACAGGCAACTAGCTTCACGACTGACTTAGTCTGACTGACTACTACTACTGACAATTTTTGTAATTGAAATTAATTATTTTGATTTTTATTTATTTCTAATACAATAAACAATATTTGAGTACGTAAATGTAAAATCCAGTTTAGGTATTATTATTAATGTAAAGTAATTATAGTTCAAATTAAAGTGTTTAGATGTGGATGTGGATGTGTGTTAAATTAACATGTTGTATAATATTTTTAAAAGTAGCACTTTCCCGCGTTAATGGTCACTGCTCCGCTTCTAAAGCAGGCCCTAGACGATCATGCGGCATGACATGCTGAATCATCATGCTGCATGAAGGACCTATTGAGAGTCTATCATGCAGCATGATAATTCGCTTGGTATAATCTTTTATTTAGTCGATATAGGTAGTACAGTGAAGAGATTTTCTGCTCTGGTATGGAAATGTCTTTGTCAAAGGCAGATTTATAAATAAATTTATAAATATAAAAATAAAAGGAATTGTCAATCAACTGCCAGCACGTAGTTTGCATGTCATTCGCATCAATCAATACAATTAAACGGTCATGCATGCATGTCAGCACGTAATGCATGTCATGCCGCATGATCGTCTAGGGACCGCTTCAGAGTTGTAGTGTGATGTCAAATGTCAAAATTTAAACTAACAAATACAACATATGCAAAAAGTTCGTATCCAATTGTAATTCCAGAGATTGGCGCTGTCAACCCAAAAACATGTCAGTCGTAGGACTGCACGTCAGAAGTGAAAACATAACTTAATAAATATTCATATACACTCGCACATCTGTATCTGAGCGTGACGGCCACACGAGTTCAGTGCTTTTTCCAAATACCAAAAAGTGCCCAACGTGCCTAAAGAACTTTTTACACACATCAGTATATGTCATCTGAGCATGACGTTCACACAAGTTGTGTTTTTTCGCTTCATAAACTTCAATAACTTTTACAGCTTTATTTAAAACTTTATATTGATAAGTATTTGGTTTTATTTTTGTAGTTAATGAGTTATGTTAAAACTGGACTTTAATAGTCTTACCTTTCACGGTACCTAGTGTATTTGCATGCCATTCGTTTTGAAACGACCTTCCTCATTCAAGCCCGTGACATTTCGTCGTACCGAAATGTCAGAAACCAGTTAGACGCGATTGTATGTTCACGTGTTTGTAATTTGTATTTTTTTTAATCCTATCTTATTACTTTAAACCACCAATTCTTGTATGTATGTATTTATTTTGGTATGTATTTATATTTCGGGTATCTAGGAAACGGCTTGATGAAATTTTGTATGCAGATACAGTTTGGGATTTTAAGTTCAACTGCATAGTTGTGTTTCCAGCAAAAACGCAATTTTACAAAAAAAAAAACGATTTTATAAAAAGCTCCTCGGTCTCCCAGGTACTTGCTTTAAACGAGCAATAATGTATTCTATTCTATTTATGTTCTATATTTCTATTTATGTATCCTACCAAAAACACTTCAACACCCCTCGTTTTTGTCGCCGGGGGTTGAAAAGGAGACATGTTAGGTAATCGTTCGTTTGTCGAATTATGTAATAACTTTGACAATGTTAACCAAGACTTGACATAAGAGTCATATAAATATTTTTAATTAATTCCACTT
Organism: Callimorpha dominula; assembly: GCA_949752705.1. NCBI lineage: Eukaryota > Metazoa > Arthropoda > Insecta > Lepidoptera > Erebidae > Callimorpha > Callimorpha dominula. Next base: position 4,117,893 of record OX457020.1, read on the forward strand.
TTAACTTGTAAATATGTTTTCCTAGTTAAAATTGGATACCGAATTGAACAAATGAACACCTCGAAACCGTAGCATAAGATTGTTCTTTTATCTGCGTGAGATCACTACTGAGGTGTAAATTCGTTATTAGTGTTGTCGCTACAGCTACAGCAGATAATAAAACAGTTCACTATTTAATAATAATAATTAATTAATTGACATTTATTATGCCTAGTTATACCGGTGACGCAACGCCATTGGTCCGTCTGACAAATAGCGGGTAATGGTAGAGTTCTATAAAGTCTAAGCGTGCATTATTATTATTACATATGTAACGATCACTTGAATTCGGATCGAGGTACAAACAACATTGCTGTTACGGTTATTTAGTGAATGTGATAGTTTATAAGCTATAGTAGTGAGATTGTTTCTATCATTTGGATTTCCGTTAGGAAATTCTCAATCTGCTAACTTTTAAGTCGGATAAATATGTCTAGCGAAATGCTGATTATGCCTATCCTTTCAGTAAGTGTAAAAAAATAACTAATAGGTCAATGATTTAAGTAAATTTTTACTGATAATTGTAGAGTGTCATTGGTTAGATTCCCACATGGCATATTTCTGATCAGATTTAGATTTCTGCTTGAATTCCGTAGCCCCCTGTCAATAGAATAGTGTCGTATCTGAAGAAGTGATGATACGGACGGCAAGACACCGTTGGAGAATAGAGTAAAAACAAACACCAATAAATAATAATTCATTACTGAAAAAGCTGGAAGTGGGAAATAAAATATTTATGCTAGAATTGGTGCTATTAATATGGTTGTTGTTATGGTTTGTCAATCAAGAGAGAGTGACACCGCTGGTGTTGCTAAGTGTTTATAGGTACCGGTGACCGGTTAACTTAAGGAACACTATATGCTTGTTAGCCATCTTGACTAAAACATTTATTATATTTTTGAGAGTGTATATTTTATGTTGTTAATTGTTTATTTGTTTAGTACTCACAAGAACAATTAATTAGTCTGAATTTAATGTTTTTATTAAAAAATAAAATACGACCTCTTGCAGACGAAGACTTATTATAATAGATCGCTTATCGTCTGATGCTCAAACGTGACTCAATGAAAATACGTCTTTAAGAGTGAAAAAAACGAGAATTCAGGGTGTATTTACATATAAAATGTATTATGTGTAATTAACATATTAATCTAAATACAACGTGAAGCTAATTTGACTCTTAATAATCTATTTAGTACCTGGGAGACTGAGCTTCGCTCGGTAGCTTTTTGTAAAATTGTATTTTTTTTGTTATATTGCGTTTTTACAGGAAATACAACTATATAGTTGAACTTAAAATGCAAAACTATCTGCATACAAAATTTTATCAAAATCGCTAAAAAAAATTCACCCAGATACGTTCAGCCGTTTTTGCGTGAAAGAGTAAGAAACATTCATACATCTGATAAGATATAGTAGACGCGCTAGTTGAATGCAGAGCTCAGGAATGCGCTAGTCTGTGTTTTTAACTGATTTGAAAAAAATATTTAATGACTAAAGCATAGTCGATAAGTACTGTTATTAAGTTTAATCTTTTTTACTTTCATTAATAATACTGTATCAGCCACTTAAATACTTATTAACAGATATTTTCGATTTTCTCTGGTACACATACTTTTAATTTATAAGTACTATTGAATGGAAATGCCCATTTAATGAATTAGTTATCAGATAAAGTAAGCTCAAATCGAGTGAAACTAAATTACCCTGTCTTACTAAAAACTCAAATAAAAAACTGTCAGTCGTAGGACTACACGTCAGAAGTGAAAACATAACTTACACACATCTGTATGTATGTATCTGAGCGTGACGGTCACCCGAGTTCAGTGCTTTTTTTCCATACCAAAAGTGTCTTACTTGCCTAAAGAAGTTTTCATTAAAAATAATTTACAAATTATTATAGAAATGCCAAAGCCACAACGTATATTCCGTTTGACATTTCTGATCAACTAAAAAATAAGTGGCAGTGGTCGGTTCAGCGGTCGCATATGCATGCATTACGAGTATTATGCATCGCTCGAAGTTTCGCACATATAGTTGTTATACACAGTATATGTGTCAATTTGAAAAAAAAAATATAGACCAACACACACAGAGTCACCCAACAACAGGTTGCCAAATCCTACTAATATTATAAACGTGAATATTTGTGAGTGAAACTTGGTATGTGGATAGCTGGAGACCTGGATTAAGGCTACTTTTTATCACGATATTCCCACGGGATCGGGACTTACGCGGGTGGAACCGCGGGGCGCTGCTTGTGTAAAATAATTAAATAAAAAAATAGATAACAGATCAGAACAGAACAGACAGGCCGTATCCAACTCGTTGAGCCTTGTTGTTCTATCAATTTTTTTGTGATTACAAACCTATATTTTGCGATTGAAAAGTTGACTTTGTCGTATGTCCATATACGACAAAGTTTTCAACCGCAAAGTATGGGAGAGTATTTTTAGAACTGCAATGTTAATCTTGTCTTTGGGAAAAACTGGCAAAAATCTTCGAGATTTGATAACCGAGATGGACGTACTATCTAAATACAAGTTTGTTTGCTTACGGAACCCTCGGTGCGCGAGTTAAACTCCCACTTGTCCGGGTTTTTTTTTAACTGCTTCGCATTATTAGTTACACCTGCGTTTATAGACACTGCCCCGCTCCCATTTGCTTCGTTATGTTATGGCCTAAAAACATTATTTTATGAACTCAAACTTTTCACCTTTTCAATATTGGCATATTGCATATTGACATATTGCATAATATTGACATATTGCAAACACTATTCACACAAACATAATAAACCCATCTGGATACATAAAATTAAAAAGATTTGTAGGTCAAATATGTCTACAATATATTAAAACAGTGTATCAACAAGTCAGACAATGATATAAAACAATTATAAGTATGGTATTGTTCACGGAACAATGCGAAAATATTTTAAAATAATTGATCCCGCATCATTGTATGCGTGTTGCGTGTTAAAAAAAAAGATAGTATCGTTGTTTGACTTGCAGACTAATATTTGTGAGCACGAATACTCTTCCGTGTATATCTATCCTAGCTTGTTACTTGCGACGTTGTTCGCGTCCAATTATCCCAAGGGAACTTTCCAGACTATGTTTCTACCTCTGTGCAAAATTTTATCCAGATCCGCTCTGTCGTGATTGTATAACCAACATCCATCCATAATTTTGCATTTATAATAGTAACTACTAGTGATACTGTGGGTTTAGTGACAGAAACCACTTAATATGCTTTGGATAAAATACATTTGATAGCGTTATAAAGTAGTTGTCAGAGTAATATAAAAACTTTTTAACAAAAAATTAAACCAATAAAAAGAACTAAAAAGCAAAAAATAAATAAACCTTTTGAGTCTTGAGTATTGAGCTTATTTACATAAACTATCAAATTTTATATAAACAAATTTTGAATCGGCGCCAACGTACGCCGCTTACAAAAAACGCGTGATCTTTCATTGCGCGATACAGGATATATATTATGTAGTTTGGCTTGTCTTTTTTAGGTGGCGGTAAAGAGTGTATTGTTGTCGCTACATTTGTGTGAATTGATGTAATGGTATCTCAAATAATACAATTGTTTCTTATATTTATCACAACGAACTAGTTTCCCTGTTCAGAGCTTGTGTTGGCAACCCAGACGTAGATAGATAATGCAAGAATTATGAACTGTATGAAAGCAAGCGTGCGATGTTTTGACTACCTAGTGTGACGTGACGTGCCCTGATCCGAACAAAGACACACCTACATTCAACGTTATACTATAAACTCGATTTTTTAGTTTTTTAAGCGACGAAAAAAAATGAGGTTCTCAATTCGACCGTATAATATTTTTTATTTCTTTTTTTATTTTTATTTTTTTTTATGTCTGTACAGCCCTCACTCCGTTATTTATGAACCAATTTTGATTAATCTTTTTTCGTTAGATAGGGTATACCTCAAGGGTGGTCCCATGTCAAGGAAGTCAGGATCTGATGATGGGATCCTGAAAAAATTGAGAGAAACCCTCGAAAATTGTAGGAACGAATAGTGTTTCTGTTTACTTTTCATTACTTTATCAGGTATTGCGTTTAGAAATCATCACATCATGTAGCTGAGCTGATGATGAAAAAACCATAAAATAAAATCTTTTTAACAAAAAATTAAACCGACGAAAAGAACTAAAAAGAAAGAAATAAATAAACCTTAAGTCTTAAGTATTGAGCTTATTTTAAGTCGGCGCCAAATAATAAATTTTTTTGTTAAAAAATATTTTATTTATAAAATCGAATTAAATCCAATCGAACCGTTCCTCGATTTTTTGATTGAGGATATGCTATAGCATGCACTTTATTTTTATAACATGAGTTCTACAGGCTACAGGGACTTCCTTTCTAGGGTACATATGACGGGCCAGGGCCTCAAGTGTGCCCAAGAATAAGACCCGGTGACAGGACACTGAGTCGTTTTAGTCGGTTCGAGTCCGACAAACCACCTTATCGTTTGATACCAGTAAGGTGACGACCCGTGGGGGCTTCAGATCGCCTGGTATTCGAATTTCGACTATAATTTATTATTGGTTTATTTCATTGGCCAGATTTGTAACACATTTTTTTTAATTCTTAGCTTTCTTTTTTTTCCGTTCAGCCGTCCTTGCGTCAAAGAGTAACAAACATCTCTCCATCCATCTTCACAAAATATCGTCTTTATAATTGTTAATTTAAACTTTTATAAATCGTTCCTATCTCTGACTGGTCGGGTCAAGGTTTTCTACGAGATTATCACTTGCGTTGCGTACACACCTATAAATGTATAAACATTTAATGTATGTTAATATGTTACTGTTTAGTTAGGGTTGCTACATCGTGAAACAAAATTATCTGAGAAACGAGTTTAAATGTCGCGTCGTGGGCAAACTGATAACTTATTTGATATTGTTATCATTTATATATTAATACGTAGAGTTATTTGTACTACTTTTTGATAAATTGTCGCGAACGTATTAATGTCTAATTTGGAATATTTAATGTTTATTTATAGAAGCATAGAAATATATTTACATACATACATTTATAAAGCTACAATTTTTAAATAAAGGGTCGTCCATTAATCACGTGATGTTTTTAGCATCGTTTTGGACCCCCTGGTGGAGTATCTAAAAAAAAATCAGAATATTATCTTTAAATAAAGGTATAATCTACTGCTGGAAAATTAAGCACTGTGATAAAAATGTTCAGACAGTTGAAGATTGTTTCTGACTGGCATAAAAATAATAAAGGAAAGGTGTCATCGTGTGAAAATCACTGACTCACTGGCGACTGACAAGCGTCGACGGGGAAATCAATTGTGAGCCACGGTCACGCTCGCACGTTCAACGAAAAACTAAATACACTCACTAAATTAATGATTCTTCCGATTACCCCCTTTTCGAGCCTCAAGTGATTAATGGACGATCCCTAATATGGGATACAAAATATAAAAATTACTTGAAAAATGCTACACCCAGTTAGACGCGTCCATTAATGTGTTGCCCTGTTCAAGTTCAAGTTATACTGACCAATGAAGTAAATCGAGGTCGAAATTCGACGGTAAAGCGAACTCTAGTCACTATAACTTGCTGTGCCAAACAATTTTGCGTTTTAATTTGTAATTAAATCATTTATAAATTCACTTTTCGAGAAACGAGAAATCATTGAAGTGTCAACCCTGAGTTAGTTGTATAAATACCACAGATTTTGAAAACTGATTTTGTTGCTATTGACTAAGTAATTATCATTAATGGCGCGTTCCTATAATCAAGAAACGATTTGTTTTGCTTACGGACGGTAAAATTTTCATTGAAAATTCAACGAAATTTACCCCTCCGTAAGCAAAACGAATCGTTCCTTGATTATAGGAACGCGGAATAAGTCGCCCGCCCAGTCTGTGTGTCTGTTCGCGATAAACTTAATAACTACCAAACGCGCTTGAAACGTAAATACCCAGAATAAGTTAGTCAAGTAATACAACATAGTTTTAGTTATAATCTTGCATTGAACTGTCACGGCTGGCGAACCGCCAATTGTTGACGAAAAAAAAAAGTGGCAAGCGTGAGCTCGATTTGCGTGTTTAGGTCTTGTCAGACCCGTTTTGTTGCTACAGACGGGTTTGGTCCAAATTATGATGAAACTCTGACCTGCAACATTCGATTCGGTTTTTTTTGGCAATTAGCAGCTACGTATGTATATTTTTTGAGTGGATGGTTGAAGTATATTTTTATACTAATTTATTTATTTAAAACAATATAAGCTTATATGCTATACTAACTTATAACTAGACTTCGTTAAAAAATTAATATACTTATGTACTAAAATAAATGAGCAATTAAGATACGAGGTAGGTACCAATATAAAGCATAAGAGTCTGTCTGTTTGTACTGTCTGTGTGTGTAACTTCATAAACTTTTTAATTATATGTAATGGTATAAAATGAAATAGGATAAATAAAAAGAGATTTTCTAAAACACATATAAACTGACAATCCATTCATCCATCAATCTCCATTAGCATAGAGTATACTCTATATAATAATTAACAGAGTCTTGAAAAGTAATTAAAAATATTTTTTTAAAAATATAAAAGTCGGACACATTTTCGATCAGGGTCACGTGTCCTGACACGAGTTTAACATTTTTTACCCATACCAAAAAGTGCACAACGCCACTAAAGTTTTCACTTCAAAGTTTTTTGCTAAAATTATTCATTCAAAGGATCTCTAATTCCAAACTGTAGCATTGCCGCATTTCGTAGTTGAATTTAATTTTATGTGCATATGCATTTATTTGAGATTAAATTGCATGCAGCTTTATGCCTTTTTCTGCACCACTGAGAAACCCAAAGCGGTTTTTATCGACCCCCAAAAGAGTCGATGACTGACGATGACTGATGAAGAGTTGTTAGTTATGAACGAAAAAAAATCGATATAAAGTGTATTTATTATTTTCGGGGTTTTGAAAAGGAAATCACTTTTAATTAAAAGCATTTATTCATTGCAATATTAGCTAAGCAGGAATCTACCCAAATAATAAAAATGTTACAAGTGGTCTGCGAGACAAAGAAGTTTGGGGGCCACTGTACACGGTACAAGTAAAATGGATGAAATATGTACCTGCCTTTCACATTGTCCGCTCTGATATCGGATCCGACACCGATATGTTAGCGGCACCATCCGAAGTCGGTGGGCTGTCGGACGATAATGTTTGTCTGTGTGTGTGCAGAGTCGGCTTGGTTGTAAACATGGGGTTGTCATCATTTAAATAATACATACCTAATTATATTATTTGAATTCGTCGAATACAGACGATGCTTGTGGGATAAAACTCACAAGGAATATCCACATTCGAATGATTACTCTTTTAAGCAAATAATCCAATGTGGATTCACTCATATGAAAGTTATTAAAAAAAGATGTGTGGTGTCGTGGGACAACTTTTTTTTTTTTTTTTTTTGTGCTTGTGGAAACCCCCTCAGGACGTCACCCCACCGGGGTTTTCGGTGGGGCGGTGTGTCGGAATCGAACCGACTAAAACCACACGGTGTGCCGTACTGCGCCTTAAGTAGGAGGGATCCGGGAACAGCTTTTATAAAGACATCCGGGTCGTGGGACACCTGATAGGAACGATGTTCCTTATTATAAAAATTATAATTTCCAGTTCTATTCGAGGTATAAAGAAAATAATTATTCTTGTATACATTTTGTTATTATGATTTTTTTATCGATAAAAATGAAAAAAAATAGTTTACAAAATTATCTTAACACTTTTATTTTGTTTACAATGATTTATAATAACAATAGCAAACTGCAATAATAATAACAGTCATCCCGTAGACTATACATTAGACACTGTATAGTCATCATACATAGACTATACAAATAAATCTCACGCTTTTTTTTAACGCCCCATAAGGAACTTCGTTCCAAAACTTCCGAGATGCGTTTTGTAGTTTGCTAAAGAGTATAAAATCCTCTCTCTGTATATATTTCTTGCACAATGATATTGGATGTATCCAATACTGTCTGTAAACTTATCTTTTTTACATCTCAAATATAATAGATACAGCAAATAAAGTTCATATTATAATCTACACAATAAACAGTAGAAAATGGCCGAATTAAAACGATTTTATCGCAAATATGTGAAGATACCACATGCTATCGGTGTCTGATACCGATATCGGATAGGATAGTGTGGAAACACTCTTACATACGTTCCCGCGTGGGGTGACTCCCTCGTTGATAATAAATATAAGGCATAAGTTGGCCTTAATGTTGCTTGCGATCGTGAGAACTTAAAATGGGCATTCCCGGGTAGGGTAAATAGGTACGTTTACACTAATCACAAATGATTGATTGTGATGTTTTAAAACCTAAAACCACATTTATACAGGGCTTTAATAGTCCATATTATCACGTGACTACAAACACCAACCAGATCATTACGTCATTAACCGATGAACAAGCTGACAGCTGTCAGTTGGTATCATAATATTACCTACGATACTTATACTGCGCTATGATAATGGAGCACTGTCAGTTTATAGGTTAGTGACATAATCATACTCATGTGGCAGATGCGAGTATTTACTTTTTCGATTTTTTTCGTTCCAATAAAGTTTTTTTAATAGAATATATTTTTTTTGCGTTAAATAAAAGCTCTTCCGAAATTTCAACAACCCTGTTGTTATTAGATTTTTCTCTAAGGAAATTCTCAATTGCATCACGCATTCTGTTGGGCCATCAATGCAGGTAGTAGACGAATTACTCCTCTGCCTAGGGTCCAACTTGAACATCCGGCTACAGATGACAAATTATTATATTTTTCATCCAACTAAAACCCTAAAGGGTCACTGCCCTGCGAAACCAGTCACCTTGCAAACTTGTTTGTCTCTTAGGTACCTGCCAAAACAAACTATTTCAACCTTAAGCCGTTGATTGAATATTGTCATAATTTACCTTGTATATGTTATTTAATAGTTACACGTTACACAATGTATTGTATAAATTAAATATATGTAATGTAAAAATGATCTTCGATAATAATAATTCTAGAAAGGAGGAGACATTTTGCTTTAATTTTTAAAATATGATTAGTGCTGTATTTTGTTATATTGGCGACTGGAACGCGTGAGATTCATGGGGATTAGCAACATTAGAAACAGCTCACTATCGAACACACCCTTTGATGAAACGGGTGATACCACGGCCTCACAGAAAACCGTGACAGTGAAGCAATGTTTGCATTGCTGTTCGCCGCGTGAGTGAGGTTACCGGAGGCTCTAACGCTTCCCTCTCCCCCTCTTCCTGCTCTGCCCCTACTCCCACCTTAAAGGCCGGTGCGCAAGAGAGTCACAAGTGTGACTCTTGAGTTGCAGGTGCCCATGAAAAATTATATACATACAATTTGTTTAAAATTTTCATGAAAGACTTGCCTTCATAATTAAAATATTGATTTTTTTTAGCTACTCCTAAACTTTTTAAAATATTTATTTGTTTCATAACTATACATTTGAAGAATCGAGTTGTCTTTTTTTAATACACTCTAGATTATTTGGGTTTGCTTTTAGCTTACGACGTAACGCATTTAAAATATCAATATAAATGTTTCTCAAAGTTTGAAAAGAGTTAGAATTATTTATACAATTATTGTCTACTGTCAGTTTTGTATTTTAGTTTCACTTTCAAAAAATAATCCATTCTAACTTAATAACTAATATTATAAATGTGAACGTAAGTAGTACAGAGTGAGCAGTCTGTTTGTTTGTACATTCACGGCTTTGGTACACCGATTTGGATAATCGATAACTCTATTCCAGTTCAATGAAATTTATAACAGCGCGAATAAATGCGATTAGTCCTTATCGATAAAGACCTTGCTTTATATAACGTAAATATGTAAATCGATCATAATCAAAAATGATAAATTTTATATCTTAATATATTATGTTCTATTATGTTAAACATGGCGTCACTAAACTCGAACACACATCTCATTTTATTATAGAACAGAATATTAATTTTAAGGCCCGGATCGTTTCGATCTATTCGATTAATTAATTCTTGTTAGAGTATTGTAATGTCTACAATATCGGATCAAACAGAAATTCGCGTTTTAATATCACATACATAGTACATAAACTAATATAACCCAAGTAGCCGAGTCTTTTAGTTGACCTTGGAATAACAGTGAACGGACGTTGCCCGTGTGCGAGCGAGACGACCTACAATTACAGTAAGATAGAAAGCGATAGCAATACCGGCTCACGCTCAACGTGGAGAACACGCGGCCATTAACTTAGGTTATGATTTTTTAGGTTATGTCACATGCTCTCTTCACACTTAAAATTAAATTACATAACGAAATTCGTATTTGATAAAAGATCTCTTATTTTTCAATGCGTTTAGTAAGTATTTATATTTAATTAGTACAATGGAAACTTATTTCTCATAAAAAACACGTGATTCGTATTATTATGTTTGGTGTTAACCTTCTATTGGATGCGGGTACGGGGCCCATTCATCTGTCTTTAACAGTATAGCGAAGTTGTATATCGCGTGGCATACGTACCTAGTATGTGTTAATTATATATATATATTTATAAGAAATGTACGCGTAGTGTATGGAATTTGGGCTTATTTTTTTTTAGTGTGTTGTTATACACCTATTTGTTTCTGTGTTTGTGTGTCGTGTTAACTCGTGTTACATCTATTAATTGTGTATGGTAAGCAATGATTTTGACAGCGTTAAGTAGGATAGGGTAGCATTTTAGTTACTGTTGTTGTCAATTCTTTATATGTAGATTATATCAATATTTTATTATTTTATCCAGTATGTTTTCATGCGTTTTAAATAGATAGTTTTTTTTTAGGTTAGTAACTAACTAAGATACGTAAACGAGTTTTATTATTAGTGTAATGAACTTCTAAAAATACGACATAGATGGCGTTAGGAATCTTTACCAAAGTGAAACATTCTCTCATTTACTATTTTTCAAAATATTACATATCTTTATCATAAATAGTATTATCGTATTTTTAAAACGTTCAATTCAACCTTCCTTCTCCATCAATAGACCTTGAACCCAGGTCTATATAGAAGATACCTTAGATTATATATAAGGTCCTATATATAATCTAAAGAAGATACATTTTAAGGCAAATTTAATATGACGAGGTTACGTTAAATATTTTTATAGGGCTCTGTTTTCGCATTTACACCTAGTTGAGCCAGTGTACAGTACAGTAACAATAATCCTCACCGGACACTGCAAACTGAACAAACACATGTTCAACCTAAAGTTGGGCGAGAACACAATATGCAGATTTTGTCGAGAGGCAGAAGAAACTGCAATGCATATTCTATGCTCTTGTGGTCCACTAATGCGGCACCGAAGTATTAACCTAAGGTTGCACATCATCATGCAACCGCAGGAAATACAAGGAATCACTGCTGATACTGGAGGTTTCTCGAAGCCATAAGTCTGAGCAGTGAACTTTATAGCAAGAGTGCGCTACAAAAGACCAGATATGGTCGGGGTAGCATTAGGCATTTGAACCAGCCTATCTCCTCCCAGAAGCACAGAAGCCTCCTTATGTTTAATAATTAAGGAGTTCGTGGGAAAACCATAACCGGGATCTCACCGGGGGGCCTTCGGTAAGGCCGTGTGTCGGTATTAAACCGACTAAAACCACACGGTGTGCCAGCTAAAATCTCTTCAACAATTCAAATAAAGAGCTGCACCGACAACTCCCCTTTAGTTCACCACTTCCATAGTACAATAACTATTATTATTGGTTGAACTCATAATAATTTTAAAATTTTACCACACCATTAACAAAAGTTACATTAAATCCTTGTAAAAATTATATATTTTTTGAATGTCACAATAAACCAGTTAGTTTAAATATTAATTTTAAATGTCACGCGACATGCCACACCAGTTTTAGACTTACGTATTACTTTTTAATTAAAGTCAGGTGTCTTATTGCTACGAACTAACTTGCTTACTGTTTTTTTTATGGCATAGGTGGCAAACGATCAAACGGGTCACCTGATGGTAAATTACTACCGCTGCCCATGGGCACCTGCAACTCAAGAGTCACAAGTCCGTTGCCACCCCTTAAGGTGGGAGTAGGGGGAGAGGGGAAGGGAGGGAATAGGGGAGAGGGGGGTAGGAAAGGGTTAGGGCCTTTGGTAACCTCACTCCCGTGGCGAAAAGCAATGAAGCATTGCTTCACTGCCGGTTTTCTGTGAGGCCGTGGTATTACTCCAGTCGAGCCGGCCCATACCTGCCAAAGCATGGCTCTCCCACGTTTAGGCTGTATCGTATCTATTGCATAGAGTTCTATAACTGTAGGGACAGCTTCCATTATTTTTGTATTTCTTTATTTAGAAAAGACAAGTCTCGCACTACAAGTGATTTCTGTGTCGCGGGACGACTTCAAACATTCAAACTAAAACACTCAGACACGGGACAACTACACTCGAGAGCAATGAATCCGGTTAACATAAAGTAAATAAGTAAACAGATACCTGACAATATCGGAAACGAATAACGCTAGCATAGTAAAATAAATTGACTTTACTCCTTAAATGAAAGTAATATCGTTACTATGTTTTTTATTTTTATGTATGTATGTATGTATATGTTATGTTTGTGTACATATTTGTATGTATGTTTATGAAATGTATTTTATTTTTATTCACAAATTTACCTAATAAACTGTAATATTTTGAATGCACCTACTTCCTATTTTCTCTACATCACCCGAAGGTTGACTGGCAGAGAATGCCTATGGCATTAAGTCCGCCTCTGTACTCTATGTGCATAAAGTTTTAAATAAATAAATAAAAAATAATAAAATTTATTTGTCACTTTGTCTACTTAATGCCTTTTTTATATAATTTTTTTTTACCAGACACCCTCGCGGGCGTTCTTAGAAGATCTGTCAAAGTTTCATCACAATCTGATCAACGGTTTAGAAATGTATATAAAACATACATTGATTTTTATTTATATACTCGTAGATGCGTGAGTGTCACACTTCATTCGTCCGTGTCGTCCGGGCCGTGTGCTAATTTGCCACTTCGTTAGTAAAATTACGGACTGTCGACTGGGCTGTTGGTCTAGTGGTTAGTCGTCCTGGCCGCTGTGCCAGTGGTCGTGGGTTTGATTCCCAGTATTCCCACACAGGACAAATAATTGTGTTATGAGCATGATCATTTGTTCTGTGTCTAGGTGTAATTTATCTATAATATATATGTATTTCTAACAGCTTGTTTATCAGCAGTTTCATTGACATAGGCCTCCCTTAATGACTTCCAAGACATGTATAATTGTATATACAGACAGTATTTAATAAGTCGTTAACAAATTAAATCTATGAAATCAGTATATAATAATTTTGTTAGTTTGTGTATTTGTGAAGGGTAATCTCGGGAACCACAGTACCAATTTGATAAGTTCTTTCACTATTCGAGTGGTTGATTATTTCAGATGTGCATAAACAATATTTTTAAGCCGGGTGAAGTCGGGGCGCGCCTAGTAGAGATATTTATAAGGAAAATATTGCCAGTTACGTTTTGGTTACATGAGTGTTAATCGCTTAACACATTTTTTGCATTTGCAATTTTTTTCTTGTAATTCTAACCAAATATATTCTCATTTAGAGTTTGCATTGTTTTTTTTTTCCTTTTTAAAAGGTTGAAGACGTTGTAATAACTGCAAGTGGTCCCTGGCATCATAAACTCTTCCCCGATGTGCCGATTTCAGTCATTTTTATACTATCCCCCCACCCCCACCGCTCGCCCTTCCCTTAAACGCCGGCAACGTACTTGTAACTCTCGAGTTGCAGGTGCCCATGGGCGGAGGTAGTCACTTACCATCAGGTGACCCGTCTGCTCGTTTGCCCTCTATCCCATAAAAAAAAAAACTTGGTATGTGGGAAACGGCAAATAAGCGGGTTGCGTTTTGTATCACACGGTAGAGATACCGTCGTAAGGACTGCTACTTTAAATATTTATATTTCACTAGCAGCAACCCCGCGGTTTCACCCGTAAGAGATCGGGATCTCGTGGGAATATCGGGATAAAAAGTAGGTAGCCTATATGTTAATCCAGGTCTCCAGCTATCTACATACCAAGTTTCAGTAGTTTTGGCGTGAAAGAGTAACAAACATCCATACATTCATACGTCCATACATCCTCGCAAACTTTCACGTTTATAATATTACTAGGACTTATAGACTGTTTATAAAATAATGGCTGATCTAACAAACGTCCGATTGAAAAATACTAGAAATTGAGTGGTGGTCGAATTTCGATCATCATTCATTCAGGTTTTAACAGTGTCTTATTTTCCATCATTGAACATATAGAACTGTCATTGTATGGACTATCCGGACCATGACGGCCAGTATAATTATACTAGATGTAAACCCGGCATGGCTCGGATGAAATGTGAGTCAAGACATAATACACAATCTTTTACTAAATGTAGGCAGATATACTTGTGAACCGGCCTTAACGAACTCAAGATGGCATCCGAGTGGCCAATATGGCGACTGCCATTTGCACCATTAGAATTTAACAAAATACTCGACAATCCGAATTTTGCGGATATATGTTGTCGACTTGAAATCATTATTTTTTTATGTTTTATTATTCAGGTAAGGTTTCAATCGAGTCCCCCTTGACCGAATTATTAATATAGATAATACTGGAGGCCTGTAGCTTATAGTACTTATTTTTTTTTTATGGTATAGGGGGCAAACGAGCAGACGGGTCACCTGATGGTAAATGACTACCGCCGCCCATGGGCACCTGTAACTCAAGAGTCACAAGTGCGTTGCCGCCCTTTAAGGTGGGAATAGGGGAAGAGGTGGGAAGAGCGGGAAGACGGGAGAGGGAGATTAGAGGGGAGGAGAGTAGAAGGACGGGAATAGGGGAGAGAGAAGGGTTAGGGCCTCCGGTAACCTCACTCACGCGGCGAAAAGCAATGCAAGCATTGTTTCACTGCCGATTTTCTGTGAGACCGTGGTATCGAGCGGAGTCGAGGCGGCCCATACGTGCCGAAGCATGGCTCTCCCACGTTTGATTTTCACATAATTTTTAAATTTCGGGGCATAGTAAGTAATATTATATTACTTACTATGCCCCGAAGTTTCAACGCGTAAGTCCCTATGCCATAGGAAAATCGGGATAAAAAGTAGTCTATTAGTTAATCCAGGTGTCCAGCTATCGACATACCGAGTTTCATCGCAATCGATTTATTAGGAAAGAGCAACAAACATCCATACATCCTCACAAACTTTCACGTTTATAATACTAGCAGGATACTAGTAGGGTATTGAATAAAAACGTCATTTCTACAAATAAACTTTAATTGTTACAAATTGCACTTTAATCGCTAATCTAACATCACGGTGGTAGACCTTAGGAGCGAAGCAGTCACCATAAAAGAGGATGAAACCGCGAGAAACTACTAATGCTTATTTAAATATCTGTAAAAAAAATCACATCATCCTCTTCGCCTTTTTCCAACTAAGGCTTTCAGTCGAACTACGAAACGGCCGAACTTAGATATTTTACGTGAAGCGATTGCCATCAGACTTCCAAAACCCAAGTACTAGGCGATATCGAACTTCTGTAGTTAGACCAGGTTGTCGGACTTTTTAGGGCTCCAACTACCCGTAAAGAATGCACAGATGTTCGAATGGCAAACGGGACCGACGGCTTAACGTGCTCTCCCAGAGAGGTCTCAATGTGATACGAATTGTCACCCTTCCTGAGACTGACCTGGCTAGTATTATTTATCTTTGTAATGTGCTAACCTACTCGGTTACCACTTTGCCACGAGCCCCTCTATTACTCAATCTGATGAATGATAGATATTTGCTAAGATTTTCACAGTCAAAGGTTGCTGATAAACTCTTTAAATGAACCAAACTTAACTATTTTCACAACTTTTAATCGTATAATAAAAAAATACCTGTTGTGTTTGTACTTCTATGGCACATTTAGTGTGAGTGTGACTAGAATAGTGTAAAATATTGTATTTGAAAAATTATAAAGCTGGCTATACATAATGATGTAAGATAACACCTTTTCAACCGACTTCCCACAAAGGACGAGGTTAGCATTAAGGAGGATTAAGCTGTATGTAAAACGTTGTAGGTTTCATTTTGACATTTCACAAAATCAGGGAAAATACATTTTTAGATGACACGTTTTAAAAGGTTAATTATATGTCCTAAACGGAATATTCGATCTCATTTCATTTGGAAATTTATCGATGCAGCTCCCAGCGACAAAATATAAATCAACATTATAATGACCCCCATTTCGAAATAACTGTCAATTTCAAATTTCCAATAATTTACCAGACTAAGTGTAGCAACACATAAAACTTTATAAATCACGTAAAAACCAAAATGGTACCACAATAACGGCACCAACATAGTGCTCAAAGTGTTGAACAACGAAGTGT